>OX465553.1:6552211-9057598 GCA_950022955.1 Xestia ashworthii | reverse complement strand
CGTTATTGCTGACATTTTAGCCTGATTATCTTTAATTAAAAAGTTGTTTTAGGCCTCCACAAAATGCCAAGTTATTAAAAGAAATTGTCGAGAACCCGCGAAGTGGTAACTCACTGAATTGTCATAATTAGATTTAAAAGGCCCTGCTTTACTACGATTTCGGACAGAGATTTCTAAACGATTTGGAGGTCGTATAGACACATACATTTGTTTTTTTTACTTTACTGCCGTAATAGAACGGGTTTAAATGCATCGTATGCTCAAAGAATATTGACAGATATGATCACTTCTCGATTGGAGCTACGCCAACAATGTCTAGATTTTCTGTACGATTTGTAACTCGATACCCCAGCTTCCGTTTAGAATAGATGTGCCATTTTAGAGTGTTGCGTCTCTCTTGGGTTCGACATGCGTTCCTTAGATATTTACGACGTTATGCACTTCAAGTATTTGCATGAATTTTTCCCGTACAGTCCCGTATAGTTACACATGATTACTGTGGGGTACGATTGCGTGTTAGTCTTCGCGTGTAATTCCGAAACCGTTTTTTATTTGAATTATGGAACAAATAATGTATTCATACAGTTGAGTTTGTTTTAATATTGATGGGCTGTTACATTGATACGTTTGAATATTTGTGGGGGCGCGGGAGAGCGGCGGTGCGCGGTGCGCGGTGCGCGGTGCGGTGATGTGTGAGCCCCACGTTATATGATTCCTTTTATTTATTTTAATCAAATGTGCCGCTTGTTGTTTTGATGCGGCGAGGTTTACTGTCGTGGCAGTTTGCATGCTCCACATTCGCCCATGAATTCCGGTGTGCGGACCTGCGGATAGATGAATGCTTTAACATTTTACATATCCGACGAATGAATTCGTTCTCCCAACTGACGGTTTTTCATTTTATTCAGTTATTTGATACGTTTTTATTTATACCGGCCGGCATGTTGTCTTTGTCGAGTTTACTCTGGGGTATTGTTACAAAAATAATAGATATAGCATTCATACCCATGTCGTGCGTTAGTAAAACCTTTTATGCTGATAGCGGATTTGTTCTATTTACAAACTGCTTTATATTACCTACTTGCGCGTGTTGCCCCATATTTTTCACAATTCCAAACATTTGATTCACGAAAATTCTCTTTTGTTTTAATTTTTTTGCAGGTTTTAAAACAAAGTATTTTTTTAGGCTGCTTGGAAACACTTTAAATATTTCAGATGTACAGGATTTGTAACAATTTAAATGCACGCCATTATTAAACGTACCTAATGGCAGCAATGTCTAGTATTTTAATCTGAATAATTCGAGACCACGGCTCATTATAAAGCGTCACAGAGTAAAAAAGAGCAGAGGAATAGCGGGGGATAATGAAAAACTCGGATGTCGTATTTCTTTTTGAAATTGGTTCACATTTCTTTGTAACTGTGCGTGCGGCAGGCTGTGGTCCAGCTGGCTGGGCCAATCAATGGTTATGAGTGTGGGGTAGGCAGGGTAGGCAAGGCTCGTGGACCCGCGAGGCGGGGGACAGGAATCATTTAAAGAGCGGGTGCATTCAGTGTGAAACGCATCTCAACGAGTGCCGTTTACGTTCTACAATCAGATCGTGCTACCTCTCTCATATCGACTTTTTCCACTTCGTTTGTTGCGCCCGGTTCGGGAATAGTTTTTGTTTCAACTGGACTAATCAACGCCCTACATGTCCGGCCGACCGGGTTTTTCCATTTTGTTTCCGAATAAAATATTCTGAATAGTTTATAGTACATATAACAATCGCTCATAATAGTTATGAAATTTAAAACAAACGTTCCCGGGATATTCATTTGGTCGAAGTTCACATCGAAAATACATTTTGCAGTGTTATCAAATATTTAAAGTTCTAAAGAGAAAAGTTTACATTTTGCATAATCCCTGAAACCGCTCAACTGTTTCCATTTTTAATAACCTAGGGATTACAGTTGGTTAGAAATTCATAACGTATGTAAAATAATAAAATTTATGATATAAAGATCGCTCAGCAAACTTTGAACTAGAATTCCCTGAAACTTAATTTAGAAGCGAATAAAATTAAAGTAATTAAATTGTTTGCAGAAGTGTAAAACCAAAACAATCAATATAGGAGCACCAGTTCTCTTTTATTCTTTACTAGTAACCCGCCCCGGCTTCGCACTGGTGCAATGTAGCATATACAGGGTGGAATTTAAATAAAAGTACTTTAAATACTGGAAATAGCAAATTTTACCCAAAAAAACATTCCTTTATTTGTAAAAAGAAACAAATCTACATTCACAGATTTTGAAAAATAACACACTGTACTTACTTTTTGACATCAATCGATAGGGGGACATAATAAAATGAAGGGAAAATCATGAAATCTAAACTTAAAACTTCAATGGGATAAGATAAATGAAACACTTTTACTCAGGTCCATCCGATTACTTTTGTTATAATAGGCTTGTTAACTGAAAAAATCTAATTAGTCCGTCACTTAGATTATCAAAAAATATTTGACCCGTATTTTTTCTTTTGTCACGTAAAACAAAATTGACAAAGATACGACGCTTTTAAAATTCCCAATACGTCACTGTTCGGTATGATTTTTAGTAAGTACTGACGTCACGAGCCCCCACTCCCGAGTTTTGATGCGTTTTATCTTTGTCAATATTCGTTGATTTACAAAAACAAAAAATACGTGTTCATTATTTTCTAATACTCTAACTGACGGACTAAATAGATTTGCAATTTATTGATGGTGGAAACAAGCCTATTAACACAATATCTTTGACGCCGCCGTTGCGCGTTGTGTCGATAAAATGACGAATAACTATTTGGATAGGAGGATTGCAATTTTTACGTATTTGTTTGTGCAAATTGCAATGTTCTATCCTCAATTGTAAAGGTCTATCCTTTGAATTAAAGCATATAATCTTATTGTATCTATTACATTGAATTTATAAGTTTAGATGTCAATGTTTTCCCTTCATTTAATTTATGATGTTTGTTAGAAAGATTTGATACATATGATTGACCCTATCGATTGATGTCAAAAAAGGACAGAATATTATTTTTTCGAATGTGGCAAGCGAATTTTCGAAATTCTGAGAATGCAGATTTGTTTCTTTTTAAAAATAAAGGAATGTTTCCTTTGTGTAAAATTGCTATCTCCAGTATTTATAGTACTTTCCCTCCAGGTGGCATTGATGAATTCAACCCTGATTATGAAACTTTCCTCTTGAATCGCTCTATGTATTTCTAAAACCTGTATTAAAATTTGTTGCGTAATTTAAAAGATTGAAGCGTGCAGACAGCGGAAGCGACTTCGCTTTATACTATAGATTACCTACCCTAACTGTGATAATCAACCCTCAAATGCCAACACACAACCGCAATCTCCCCAACAACTACAAACTAAACCCACAACTCACTCAGCAGTCCAAAACCCTAGAAATTACACAATTTACATAGCATTATCAACTAATCATATCTTCTAACATCCCCTTATAACGTTTCGGTTCTACAACTGATTTCACAGGTACTGTATTTGCGGTTACGCGGTGCAAATATCGATTTACATGCCGCTGTATAATTCACCGGTTGAATTATGTATTACCTTTCATTAGCACATTGGCCAGTCCCAAGGTGTATTAGCACATAAATTCGCTTACCCACACCCTTAAGGAATCCTTACGTGTGAACGATTATCCTTTCAAGTGAATGTGCCGTACAAATCTTTGTTTGTTTTCTTACCTGATTGTGTTTTGTAGTGGTTGTTTATGGGTTAATGTTAAACAGTATTTTTAAGTGGTTGCTTGATCTTAAAATAACCCAAAAAACCCCTTTTTATTTTACTTTTTATTGGGGCATTTAGCAGATACACATTTTAATGAATGAATCACAGAATAATTACACTTATTCTACTAAATAAAAGTATAACCCACACTATTGAACCGCGAAAAAATTTAATGCGTGCATTAATATTACAGAAAATTAAGTAAATACTCATATGTACTTTAGGGATTACGGATATAAGTATCCTCAAGATTCAATAGCCATCCTTTTGAAATAGCCAATATTTTCCTAAAATAGAAAAATGAAAAGCTAAAAAGTGCCGCCTTTGTGTTTTCACAAACACTTTCAACACTTACACAGATTAAAATATATTTCGAATATAAAATCGACTTTCACCGCAACACTTTTTTCTATATTCGAATACAAAATATTGTCACAAACCTGTACATAACATGCGGGTCACCGCACGTAATGTTTTGAGGGTTGGCAACATTCAAACGTGGTGTTGCCAGGAAGTTAATTACATTATTTAATGATATTTTACAGTGCCGCCCACCTGACTGATGAACCTAATGATTAACAATTATCGTATCGATTTATTGCTCATACTGTTCATCAGATGGGAGTAAATGGTACTGAACCATGAAATAGGTTGTTACGTCTTGCGACTGATATATCACTTAGACTCGACCTAGGTACCTATGTATGTACTACTACTATGTCTTCAACATTCGTTAACATGACTAAGAAATTTCCAATTACCTTTGCCCAACAGTGGGACAATATAGGCTAGCTTAAATATTATTTCGACCAAAAATATAATAAACTAGCGGACGTCACGTGGTTCCACCCGCGTAGTTCCCGTTCCCGTAAGAGTACGGGAATAATATGTAGCTTATGTTACGCCGGGCGAATGTAGCTTTCCAATGGTGAAAGAATTTTTTAAATTGGTTTAGTAGTTTTTGAGTTTATTCATTACAAACATACATACAAAAATACAAATTTTTCCTCTTTATAATATTATTAGTTTAAATAGGTGCTACAGTGATAACAAAAGTATAGTAATGATATTATGTTAAAAGTTTAAATAAATCCAATCAGGGTCAGAAATCAGAATAAACGTTTTAATTTGGCAGTTCTACGAAACATTGAGCAGACAAATAATATGAGTTTTCTTATGAACGGCGCGTTCATCACGATTATTTTCACATTGATGTGATTAAAAGACAGATATTCTCTTACAATAAAAAGCTGTGAAGTTAAAGCCACTCAATTTATTTAAAGCCATGATATAATTGCACGTAGGTGTTATAAAGTAATGAGTTTCTACAAAATACGACTTTATTTCAACACAAAATATATTATAATAGCGAAATATTGCGGCGATACTTACGAACTCCAATAATTGCAGGCTTTACGCGGCATGCGTGCTATTACCTCAGAAACGGCTCACCTCAATCATTATAATGCCCGTTTAATTATTATTCATTGCGCGACCACCTCGTCTAGAGTCCGTAGCGATACCCATCTCTATTCGCGATCATTACACCGCAAAAACCCGTCTACATCACCCTCGAATACAAAGAGTATTAGTGTGATCGATGTATTTACAGTGTCGTTTTAGTTTTAATTAAGCTACAGTTGGCCCGTTAAGCAGGACTGCGCCGTAAAATGGACCGCGCGGCGCGTGCGGTGCGTTAATAAGCTCGCGCGAATTTAACTCAGACCGTGGACCGTAAATGAGAATCGCCAATAAATCGGGCATTATAATAAACATTAACGTTATTGTTTCCCGTTAAACTGCCCCCTTCTCCCCCCCCTCCCTGCCCCGCGCCGCAGGTGCCGCCGCAACAATCTGCCCGGAATTTCAACGACTTCAATTATTGAGTGGCTCCGAACCGAACCCTTCGCCTCCTCAAGAGACCGGACTGTCCATTTCATCGGACGATAATGCCGCATGGCACTCGGGATCTACCTAACTTAAATAAACCGGTATATTCCTATTTGGATTTTTCCATGCGAAAGTTTGCTTAGAATTTAATTAGGTTCGAAACAAATAAATACACTCAGCGTTTTGTTAGATTGCTTCTTCAAGTAGAGATTAACTTTGATACTTATTCTGATCCGATTTTTGTAAGAAAAACACCAACTTTGTTATGATAAATTGACTATCTAAATTCTAAGCTCCGTTTATATTAGATAGAGCTCTAATATTGTAGACAACTTATTTAAATATTTATATTTGTAAACCGTCATCCGCCACATCATGAATATAAGATGTCCGGTGACAGGAAACCTTGATTCAATTGAAGATTTGCATAATTTGCATCGAGTATAATCTCTTGGTGTACGTCCTGTTCTAAGGGTTAGGAACACGGCCGAGTTAAAGAAAATATCACAACTAAATATCAAGAGAATTTGTTAGTTAAAATCGTATTCTTGCTTGTTGCTGAGCTTAGAAATTGTTGTTCCAGTACACCTGATTCTCCCTTTTCCACTCCACCCCAACTGCTTTCTTCCGGTCGTCTGCCCTCTTAGCTAGTCTTTGTTAGCTTTTCACTAAAATGGAACAAACTAAAGAATTTAAAATAAAAATAAATCTTTGGAAACAATGTAACGTTCTACTTCGCTATACAATACAAAACAAACTCTCTAAAAGCAGTTCGCCAACTAAGGTACGGTTAAAGCATTATCGAAACTAAATTAGGGTGGTTACACACACGCGTCACGTTGTCACTAATCTCGACTCTTAGCGCAATCTCGAGCCATTCCAACGAGAAAACAATGCAGCCACCTTTCACGGGGAACAAAGAGGAAATAACAAAAGAATGGACTCGACGAATCGCTATACTGCGAATTATCGGACCGGCTTCAACACACGTGCGAATGCCGTTGATCGCCCTTTAAAACGAGCGCTACAAAGAAAAATTCACTACACAATTCAAGTCGAAGGTACGTTTAACACAAGAAAAGTAAATATCAGTATGATGCAGCGTGCGGTTCAACCTTTTATGTTTTCGGTATTTACAATGTGACCGCTTTGTGTAACTTCAGTTGCAGCCGAGCTTTGTGTTAAAAGGTTCGCGCGTCCACCCGTCTGTCTATACTAAACAGGGAGTTAGCCACTGGAATTTCACCGACTTTTTTCTGTTTTATGATTGACAGCACACGGGCCGTGCTCGGTCGCGCGATCCGTGTCCAGCGGTCCGTGCTCCGCTACTAAGAGACTACCGCCACGAGTGCCACCAGTTCCCACATCGTCACACATTGCATCATACAAAAGCTCTCTGAATTCATTTGATACATCCAGACTCGAACCATCGAACTGGACACAAAAGTGCCCCAAGGACCCCATTCACGTCTAATTACGAAAATTAAATCGCTGTTTTCAATGTGTGCCAAAGCGTAGAAAAAAAAATGGGTTCGTCTCGTTAAAACTTTCGTCTGCAAATATAAAATTCAATTTCTGAATGAGCGCAAAAAATCTTCCACCTTGTTTTTCGCGTTCATTTTGCATCAACCGACGTAGAATCCTAATTATCTTTCCCAGTTAAGCTTAAGTGAATTATTCCAGCCGCCCACTGTGGCGCACAAACAAAACGGCACTGAGTTCGCAACCTCAGTCGAAAATACTAAAACATTAAAGAGCATTCCCGGCGTACATATAATATCCGCTAAGTAGTAAATATATGCGGCGCATAAGCCCGCTATCTTGGCGGAGGTAACTGAGCTGCGCTTTAGCCGGCTCAACTTTTAATAACGCCCGCAAAATCATCTAATTAATCTGATTACGTACGGACCCGCACGCCGACGCAACACTCGGCTCTAATGCTTACTTCTGAGCATTAAACAAACTTATTTGTCCCATGTAGTACCACTCGGATTAGTCAGGCGAGCCCTGGCCTCTCTGTCTCGTAGATTAGCACCGGCTTTCTGAGGTCCCGCACAAATACTACCGACCATCACTCGCCTTTCAAATTACACGATCTTATTTATAAAATATGTAGTCGACCTCCTCTTTGCGGTCCTCATTTTGTTGTAGTGCCAGAGATGACTCAACTATAATGTAAAAATATTTTCCGTAATATTTTCATGGATAACAAAAAACATGGAGCAATACGAACACGTGATAATACCATAAAATTTAAAGCAAAGGAATCCGGTTAAAGCCCCTTCTTTGAGATTGAAATTGTTTTTACCTAGGCATTCCAAATATTCTCCCAAAAGATACATCCTTTTGGATAAAGTTGGGATACAGTCTTGCCCATACCCATTTTCCGGTTCAGTGCTTACCTCTTTACGACTTACTGCTGATAGAGATTTCCCTATTTTATTGTAACATGGATATACAACGTATACGTTAACCCAGAAAATAGTAGGTAGATTTAGATATTTTGGACATATCCTTTCAAGTCAAGCCAAGTAAATAAGTAATTAGTGAAAGTGATGGTAAAATTGGTATCACATTTTCCGAAAGGTTGGCTAAAGAAAGTAGACAAGACTTCCGGCTCCTTTCAAGCTTAAGATTAAAAATGCGGTAATTATCCGTAGCAGGATGTCAGTAAAGATGTAAGAGGCGAATATCAGATTTCAGGTTGGCTGTATGTTTGTGTGCGCTCCCCTATAAGTGTAATTACGTGAGCTCGAGACCGCTTCTCTAGCGGCTCCACGCACACGATGAATGAGATCTGCTACTAATGGAGATGTTATCTTTACTCCGGGATGGAGTAAGGTGGCCGTCCTTAACAGTATAAACTTTGTTATGTATAATACAGGGACTTATCTTAGCCAAATAGGACAGCCGAGTCCAGGTCATAAATAAAGCCGGGCTTTGATTTCTGAAGGTGACCCTCGCTTTGTGCCTTCTTCGGGGTCGAGGTTCGTGAGATCCCTTTTAATAGTTTCCAAGGAAATCTTACTTAATTCGCATAATGATCACGTAATCCTTAATACTAATCGGGACCTCTATAAATTATGTACCGAAGTTCACATCGTCGTGGAGTTTGCTATCGGCGGTTTCTTGGCGACTTTGCGTTTTGTACGTATATTCGTATTAATTTCTCAGCAATTACCCGCTAATCCGTTTTCTTCACAAATTAAATATTTAAGTCAGCAATTTGTGGCGCTTCCGCTTTACACAGCGCTGTACAAAGAAGAGAGGACTATTTGGTGAAAGTAATTTTCAAAATTATATTGTTACTTCGCCTTTAGATCTTGTAATAATTATCTCTGGTCTGCTTTAACAAGCGTTTAATTTGAGTGGGAAATTAAGACTCGCTTTACGTTAAATTGTTCTTGATGAGGAGTCAAACGCTACGCGACAAAATATAATTTTGTCATAACGATCTCAGAACACATATTTGAATAACTTGCTTGAAATTATACTTTTAAGAGGCCTGCGGAGCATGAGTAGTTCATACAAACGTAATACCAAAATAATTTGTAAATCAAACATATTCCTAAGGCAGTGTGTATTTATTTCGATTGGATTACAGAATATCTAGGTTCCCAAATGGAGTTAGTAGAGTTGAAATAAAAGTTTCGATACGATTTAGGAGTCTCTATCAAATACGTTGTATTTTACCCTCTTGAACAATGTGATATGAAAATCAATCGGAACTCCATTCAACTTAGCCTTTTAAAAAAGAGCTCAGTGATTTCGATAAAAGGCAAAGCCTATTGGCAGAACGAATCGAGGGGCAGAATACAGAAGGAGGTTGGGTACGAGCGCCGGGCGTCGGGCGTCGCGCGTCGAGCGGCGAGAGCAGATAGGCAGCTCGAGCGACACGAATGCGACATTTCAATTTGAGTATATATTATTCATGGTAATGCGTTAAAAGCGCTAGCATACAAGTCGCTCAGTGCGGCGGAGGCTGGCGCGCGCGGCGAGTAATCGGCCCGCACGTGCGCTGCCAGATACATTATATGTATATTCAATGTTGTGCTTTAAAATTGTCGTTTCGCGCCATTTGCAGTTGCCGCGCCGGCCCGATGTGCTTCGCTTATAAAGTAACTCCGCGAAATGTGGCACTCGTTTTTATTTATCGACGCTCTACGAAATCGCTTTTTACCTATCACTGAACAAAAGTTTTTGTTGTATAAAAATCTGTTATGGCACCGGAAAGTACAAAAATGTATGGAAATGGTATTTCGCTTCGTGATATGTTTCCGATTAATGAAATAGCCTGAGGGTTGGTTGCGTATTGAGCAGATACAAACAAGATATATTGAATACTGTACATAAATCTCGTGCGGTGGTACAGAGCGGAGTGAATCCGTTGCTCCCGCAACATTACCGGCGTAAATGTTCAAATAATTCCTATGCACGCATTCCGAAGCGGATTCCAAAAGTGAAATCTATGTGGCCTAGCTTAGAGCGTAATTCAATTATTGTCGAAAGCTTGCTCACTTAATTCATATGCGCTCAGCATAATACTGAATTGTTGTGACATTCAAAATATTCATTTCATTAGATCCAGCCAACTATTACAAAATGTTTGCCATTCTTTCGCTACATACAATAGAAGGGTTAAGAACAAATAAAGTAGTATTTCACGTTCAGATATTTATTACACCTATCCTTTCTCAGATATTATAAATGTGTTGAGGTATTTCGTAAAGAACATTTAAATTTATTTATGGCTTACCTCGATAATGCCTTAGAGATAGTTTCCACGGGAGCCATTTAAAAGGGGAGACCCGAAAAATTAATCAATGGACGGTGGGTATTCCACAAATGCGAGGAGGGGGTATAAAGATAATATTGTATTGGTGGGAGTAAGCTAGTGTGTTTAAGACGGGAGGTAGTGTGCGTGAGTAGCAGAGGTCGAACTGTGGCCAACATCTATTATTCATCGTTGAAGACACGGGAACGAAATTTGTGTAAGTGCGTTGTGATCCAGCCAATCTCACAATCTTTATTTCATTCCCAATAAATGGGATTAGGTTGTTCGCAAACCTGGTTGCGTGCTTACGTACGTTTGTTTTGTTTATGCATGTCAACGGGTCGGTCGTGATTATTATAATGGATTTATTTATCTTGGGTGTCATATTTTTCGATTTTTATTTCTGTATCTAGTGACTTGTTGTCATTGGCAATAAAATGCAAGAGTGTTTTTTTAGAACTTCCAATAATCACTGAGCATTTTCTTTAAGACCAGGTTACTAATTCCTTTCTTAGGTTATCTTCATATCAATATCTCTGAAATTTAAACCTTTCAAATTTTTATTAAACCAACATTAAACTGTCTGCAACATGTGTTATTTTAAATTGCATTTCTTACGCTTTTCCCAAATGACATCACAAGCTAAGTTAAACCTAACCAAACACATAATAATTAGACACCCCGTCAAAACACTCATCAATAAAACCGTTAGATTTTAACTTCGTAGATAATTCCAATGTTCGGAGCATAGCGGCGTTTGTTTGCGGTGTTGGCAGGCGCGTGCGTACGCATGCAGCGTGCTGCGGCGTGTCTGATAGATGGCCGCCGATATATCAACCGCTACATACTCTCCCCCGCTTCACCCGCCCCCCCGCACCCGCCAGCCGGCACCCCTCGCCTCATCTAACGAATATTAATCAAGTCTATACCCAGCCTTATATCGCACACAACGGACCTCTTCATTTTCTTCAAGTACACGGCATCTATTACGTTATTATTTCCCTTCCTCAAGACGTGTGTAATTTTTCCACTCCTCTTTATGCCAGACGAAAACAATCCTTCTAAAGTAACAGCCCTCTGATTTTATTTACGGCAGTTTCTCGACCTCGTTCGTGATAAAACTTGTACTTAACATGCCCATCGAACTTCATAATTTATATGAGGGCAGTTAAGCAGTTAAAAGCCTGGAAACCTTTCCTCAAAGTCGCCTTAAAAATTGAGGAAATTCCGCGGGGACTCACCTGTGACCCTCTTCGGTGCCATCGTTTTATCGGTACCCTGAGACATAAATTACAAGTAAAAGTAATCGTTGAAACTTTCCTGAAGCAGGCCGGAGGGCCAGAAGCTTGGAATTTGTGCAGAATTACCTGCCACCGGTTTTAAGACTTGTAATTTATCAGTGAAGGCCGGGGCGCCTCGATCGGCCTTAGGTCGCCGACCACCCACCCGGAAAATAGCCCGTATCGTTATTCGAAGGATCTCCCAGAAAATATTAGTTTCAACATTACCATTACTACTTGTTACAAAAGCAATAAGCATTTAGATGCCTACTTAGCACATTACAAATCCAAAAATAAGAGAAAAAAGGTCCCGGAATAAAGACATTAGTTAAAGTACGGTTGCTGGTTTCTGCGTACGGTATCTGGAAAAAAGGCGGGTTTTGATTGACGCTGGTAATCGGCTTAATGTAACCTCGACGCAAGTTTTGCGCGGCGCACAAACGACTGGTTAAATTCGGAGGTCGGCGCAAAGCGACGCAATCTCTCACACGTCACAACGAAGGAGCTTTTCATATAATTCATTTCCCTATTCATATTTGTCTTAGGAGCTGACTGGAGCACGTACTAAAAAAAACCCTAAAAAGAGGTTACGGAGCAAATTGATACTGTTTTGCTTTCGAGGTAATTGAAAGTATTTTGCGAAAATACGCCGTCTACGTTTATGTATTCTATTCACATACAACTCCAGAAAATATTCGCAAAGTTGAATAATTATTCAAAGAATAAAAGATCTCTCGTAAAACCGTTTGATTGGAAAGGAGAAAGGTAGGCATCGTGAGTGTCGCGTGCCTCGATCATTGACCTCTAGATATCCTCTCCCCAAATTCCGCATATCCAATAGGAAAACTTGTCTGCCTTATGGTTTATACTCGTCGTTCAAGTTTACGTGACTGGAAATAGTAAAATCGGATGATGATGTTGATAATGTAGGTCGTAATGGGCCATTGCCAATAAAACCTTATAGGTAAGCGATGGATTAAAAGGAACTGGGTCAGGGCAAGGCCCATGCCTTATAAAAATAACGCGCTTTGGAAGGTGCTCCCGTCTACTAAACGTCGGAAGTGCCAATCGCGTTATCTATCTGCGCTGCCTACCTTCTGTGCAAACAATACGCAAACTAAACTCGCTTAGTAACCGAATACGTTTAGTTAGTGGACTACGCTCACCTTGAAACAACTCCCAACAAAGTTTCCTTCTAGATTAGCAGTTCCACGTAAATATGTAAGTACATCAGAGACATAAAAGTTGATAGTTACAACGATGATAAAAGTATCTTTACAGGTAAAATAGTATCGAGCAAATGGAACGCCCAATCACACTAAGTTTTCTTTAGCTAGTACTTTAGTCTAAAAGGAAAGTTACATGCACTCAATAGGAGACCGCTTAAAAAGTTTCCATCGAAAACGTCAATGTAAAAAGCAGGGTCGCAACTTTGCAATATCGCCCACTTGTCCCGGCCAAATGAATAATTATTGAATTTAAATTCTTATTTTGAGTCTCATTACGAAGTTTGAAAAGGGTCATGCTTTTTGTATAATTAAAGAGCTTTCCTTTTCGTAACGCTAAACTTGAGATCTGTTCGGAAATTAATTGAAATATTTTAAATCGATTTACATACCTATTGGTTCGTAGCACTAATGCTACGCCGGGTTGCTACGCGGCGTAGCAAATCACTGTAGCAGATTTTTGTTAGAAAAAGGATAGTCGTAGAGCGTAGACTGCAGTGATAGTAAATAGGGCTATATGTAATAGGCAAGTAGGTGAAGCCGGCGAAGTGCGGGGTAGTCGTAGAGCGGACGCGGTCGTGTTTCGTGCGCGGGTCATTTGCGCCCATCGTTACCAGCAGCAGGCGTCCCCGCACGCACAACGATCTCTTCATTTTCACACGGAATTTTACACTCATAGTAAACGTTAAAACTCATTTTTGTGCTCCATTTTTTCCACGCTTCCACAATGTACTGTATTACACCGTTTATTGCTACGACCGAACACATATTAAACATTAAATATTTACAACGGATTTTCCATTCCATCTATTGTTACTTACTAGTTTCGATCCTCAGACAGATACGACCCTAAGTCAATATCGTAAGTTCCGGCCGCAAACTTAGCGACCGCAGTGGCCGGCCGAAAGTTTCATGTGGCTGATAATTTACATAATAGAAGACTAGGTCTATCCACTATCGGGGTCATCCAAACTTCTGTGGATTAGAGCTTTCACGGGCAAGGCTTATCGGATTTTGAACGAATTTCGGGTAGCTTGCGATAGCGACGTCATTATCGATATCCGATTTATATGCAGATTGGGAGTGAAGTGGCTGTGGCGTGGCGTGGGCGCGCCCGTGACGTCACACGCCCGCTACACATAAATAATCCCACTCGCCGACCGCCGTCTTCAACTTTGTCTTATTTGAAGATTATACAATTAATCCCTTCCCTTTACATTCCCGTCGGATCTGAGATCCTTGTACAACTTTTGCGCACTCGACCCGACGAAGACAGAACCTCCATTGTGAGGATTTAACAATTTCACCCGCCTCGTTGCATTTCACAGAGTAATAATAAAACATCACAATGGATGTCAACTCTATTCAAGATGAGTATCCAAGACGGAGAGCGTCAGTGGCATAATTCAACAAATCAGATATGATGAAAGAATTATTTTCTTTGGGAAGGGCTGTTTCGGATCCGTAACAATATTATTATATCTTTATTCAATACGTAAAGACGGTAATAGGGTAAATTCTGTTGTTGTATTTATACGCAGAAGCCAACAATGTAATATTAGAAATACAACTCGCGTGTCACTTAAAATCACAGTGGATAAAAATGTATGAGAGGAGAAATTTTCTCATAATACACATTTTTATCCGAGTATTGAAAGTTTGTAGTTGGCGCACATTACGTGGTATGGAAAGCGCGGGTACAGATTGCGTTCATCCCCACCCTGACGAGTCTCGTAAACAATAAGTAATTTCGAAAATGGAGGCGAACGTATGAAAGCGTGGCTTTTCCCATAGGTAATGACTGGCAACAATCTACATAAGACTAACGAGTGAAACTTCAGTGGCGTCATTATGCTGGTAGCGATCGCTTGCGCGCCGTCGAACGCTCGCTCGATCGCCATTTTTCATTCGGTCGTATAATCTAGACCGTATTTATACTATCCGATACCGACCGACACTGTAAATCAATTAAGCGAACCTGCACAAGTTTCGGTCGCAATTAAGCTGTTTATATTAGGTATTAGCTACACTTTATCAACGTAACAGCATGTGCACGTGAATAATTAAAGTAACACACCATTTGCAACACAGTTTCAATCACGGAGCAAGAATATTTACGGTGTCTGTCGGCAACACGCTTACCCGTTCAAACCTGGTGGTTATGCCAATTAGACCTCTATTTGTTTTACATTCGATGGTTCAATAATAACTTTTTGCTTGTGTGTATTGAGTAATGATAGACCATTAGATAAAACCACTTTGGCGTCTATCGCGATGGATGAGTCGAAACCGTTTGAAATTTTTGAGTGCCCATCATTAGTCGTCTGTCGTTTAGAAAATGTTTAACGTCAAATTCATGTTGTTGTTGTTCAACAATTCATGTTTCCGTAAATTTCCAGCGGAGTTTAGCAAAAAAAGGCAACTTTGAAGCCAACACATCATTCATCTTTCAACCGAGCTGTCTATTATGAGTTGCAGTTTTTAAAAAGTTGGTAATTAACACCGGCCCGCAGTCCAGGCCAGGTCCCAACTTCTGAAGTGTTCACAAACTTTGGAAAATACCCCAATAATTAAAAGCTGGGGGCTTGGATCATGACTTTTTGTTCAGTTTGCATGATTGGACGAGTCACGTAATTAAAAAAGGAGCGAGTACTTGTACTAAGTGACGTTTCACCATCACAATATTATTTGACATGGAAATAACAGAGTGAAATTTTATCTTTATTTACTTGTGCTTATTCCAATATTAAAGAAAGCCAATGTTATTATGGCGTAGAGAAGTTCTTTATACAAAGCTCAACGTGCCTTTGATGTTGGAGACATCTATTCACTCAAGTCTGCAGATAACAATAGATCTGTCTTTTGAAGTGTTTCAACGGTTTCGGGCACACGGATTCCCAATCATTTACTGTGGTCCTCATAATTGTTAAATAAGGAAAAGTCTGTAAATTGTACCCAATTGGATTTTTACAATCATAGATACTGAAATATTTAAAATAACGAGAACATTTACAAAAGAAAATCTTTCTGATAAGGCTCAGTGATTCAATCTAGAAACCTAGTTTTTGTTACATTTAAATTTATTTCTATCAAAAACCCTCTTCAAAGAAATATTTTCCTAAAAGTAAAATTCAATAAACGTCAATGTAGTGGTTGTTTTCCACCGGATTTCCTGTTTGTCTCACACTCAAGCAGGTTAATAAGTAATGAAGCAGATTCGGCCGACTTTTGTTTGTTAAAGTGATTATTCAAATACGAAAAACGATTTCGGGTTTCCCTAAACTTCCCTCATATTTTATTCACCGATTTTTTTACGGATCGTGGAATACGTAATTTTTTTCTAAGTTTGACGTTCAGAGTTTTTATGAGCTAGATTGTAGTTTAGCAAATTGAAAGCAAGAGAGAAACCAGAAGATTAAAATTGTTGAGAACGACGGTGTTTCGTTTGTCGCTGAAAATGCGATTTTATTTCTTAAGTCAGATGGATGAATTTCAGTCGACACTGAGGCTATCACGCGGACATTATTTATATTGAATGGGCTATCTGTACGCAACAAAAATGAAGTAAGTACAGCGAGTAACCTTCTTTGGCACGTAATAAAAATAAATAGAGTAGATTTGGTTTGTCACTGCGACAGTTGTTTTTGGGGTACCGCTACTTTTTCACGAACGGATTTTGTATAAATTATGGATAAAGTACCCATTAAGTCAGATTAAGAAAATTATACAAAGATTAAAATATTTACTTATTTGTAAATAATTTAAGGCATTGGAAAGATTGAAGTCTGTTAAATACTAAGTCCCTAAAAACTTATTGTACTGTACTCACTACTTTTTAGAAAAATAGTGTATGTTTTCGATCTAAACCCCAAATACTCGGTGTACCAAAACCTCGTAGCCTGAAAAACCAATAAGCATTCGTAAAACAACACAAAGTTAGTTTCTACACCAACGTTACCCGTATTTGTTTCCAGCTCTGTCGAAAGACTTCTAATATTTAATTACTGTTGTCTGATAAAGTATACTTAAGGGGTATGTTAATAAGGAAACGGCGAGTTCTCTGGGAAAACTTCCCTAAGAAAACTAATCCCATTCTGAGATTATTTCCAGTGGTTCCCAATCAATTCGCCTATAAAAGCACGAGGATAAAACGTCGGTATCCTCGGGGAGTTTCTTCCGCTGAGAATCATTACGAAAATACGACAAAATTGTAGACTATCTGTAGTCGGGAAGGGGTGTTATTTATGGAGGCCAGAGGACGGAGTGTATCTGAGTGGCTCTATTAGCTCTACTAATATTTTCTTCTTCAAGTTAATTGTTATGTCGCCTTTAAGAGCAGGTGGCTTGTTCCATTACGAGCCGCGGGCAACTTAATGCCGAGACACGAAACTTGAGCGCCGCTGAACTCCGTACCCGCGGAAATATTTAAACAAATTAAAACTTTTTCTTTATGCCATTTCCCGAAGAATATTCTTATTGTGATTCGTTTTTATTGAGTTTGCGGCCAGTTCGTTTTTTTTTTCGCAACTAAATTATGAAGAGTGTCCGGTAAATAAAGTTGTATGTGTTCGCCTTTCGTTGTAAACTTACTAAAAAAACCGGCCAAGAGCGTGTCGGGCCACGCTCAGTGTAGGGTTCCGTAGTTTCCCGTCCGTCACAATAAGTGATCAATCCAATCCGATTTTAATAATTCTTTTTTTGTTTGAAAAAAGATACGTTCAGGATAATTAAATATGTAAACGAAGTTAAAAAAAATGCTTGCATATACGATTATACTACAAACTTAGTCCAGAGATTATTTTGTACAACTTTTTGTTTTTTTTGTACAAAAACTTGTTTCCATCCAAGTTCAAAATAATTTTCCTAGAAAGTCCTTATTTCCTTTAAAGTTCTACTTTTCAGATTTTTTTCATATTTTATAAACTTATGGTTCAAAAGTTAGAGGGGGGGGGGACACATTGTTTTTTACTTTTGGAGCGATTATTTCCGAAATTATTGACATTATTAAAAAATGATTCTAGTAAACCCCTATTCATTTTTAAATACCTTTCCAACAATATATCACACGTTAGGGTTCAAATTAAAAAAAAAATCACTTCCCACTTTACATATAGGGGCTACCCTAATAAAACACTTTATTCCAATTTTTATTTTACCACTTTGTCGGCGTGATTGATACACATATTGGTACCAAATTTCAGCTTTCTAGTGCTAACGGTCACAGAGATTAAGCTAGGACGGACAGACGGACAGACAGACATGGCGAAACTATAAGGGTTCCTAGTTGACTGCGGAACCCTAAAAACCTCAAAGAGAAACGAAAAGTTATCAAACATTCAAAGTTCAAGCCAAAACTACACACCAAAGAATAAGTCGAAACTCAAGCCCAACAATAAATACGTGTCAAAGTTTGCCAATATAACCAAACTTCTTGCAAGGCCGCCTACAAACGGTCTGGCCAAACCGAGAGCATTGTTAGCTACACTGCCTTGATTGACGTGTGGTTGACCAACGCTGGACCATCCGCAAGTCCGGCCAAAGTAACAAGATGCATAGTTCCCGAATTCCTTGTAACAACTGACAGTTTGAATTCCAAATATTAGTTGGAGAATGAGTAATGGTATTTGTTCAGGATCTAATTTGCATGGCATCTAAAAACAAATAACTTGTCCATGGTTACGGATGGAATTTTGTTCCCGTATTTCTGTATTTTAAGGGCTTTGGAAGGAATGCCTAAAATAAAAAAGCAAACATTATAACAATTTTAGACTAAAATAAAAAAAAACCGCAAAAAATAGAATGACATGTGATTAAAAAAAAAAAACAATAAAATAAAAAACATTTTTTTTTCGAATTCTAATTTCCGCCATATTGAAAGCCTCGGGGTAAACGTTCGCTCGTATGAACACCGTGTGTTTAGAAACACGTCACTGTGACGTCACGAGACATGCCGGACAAACAAACAAATCAGTCGCGATGCACGCGCGGGCAAACAGTGCGATTGTTCAGATATTAGTTCATCGCGTAATGTTGGCTGCGCTATCGCGATATCGTGCGTTTGATGGATCGCGATGAACGCCAAATGTAATGCCAGTGCTGTTTCAGTGTTCATTGTGTGTAACGACGTCACTCGGTATGTTTCTAATGATGCGTTTTGATTTATATGCTCTCGCGAGTTCATCAATATTCAAATGTTGAGAGTTTGAAGGCAGCCTATTGCCAAGCTTCTACATATTTGACACAAACAGACTGCAAAAAATAGACTTAAAAATAATATCGTAAAAACTGAAATTCAAGCCTAATTAATTTCCAAACTTACTTTACCTAATTGGTCTCAGTCGAATTTTAATTTAATTACCGAGATATTTTAAAATCATTGAAAGTTTTAAACAATGCAATTAATTTTGAGTTGTTTTAGTTTGTTTCGCAAATTAAAATCGCGAAATTTGATGTGGATTGAAGGTTAAGCAATTAAGAAGAGACTATTTACTAATAAAGGTAAAACTCGACAGTTTATTGATGCTTTCGAATTTAAATCAAATCGCAGCTTTACCAATCAACTTTTCGCAATCAAACTATTGGCAAATGGATAATAAATACAACATCGTTAAGAGTCTCCCAATTATTTTAATCAACTAACAAATACTCTCCTGTATCATTTAATTCCACCCCTAACATCCCCCTAAATCTTAACAACAAAAATAAAAAATAGAGGTGTACACATTGCGAATTACCTCGACAGGTATCCTCAGGGACCAACACACGTCACTCCGTTAAATGAAATACTTAATAATAGACGATGCTTAACACAAACGTACGGACATTACAGAAAATTGTCCCTTTTGTTACAACCGCTACAATCATACCATATTTGAGTAACAGTCATATATAGTTTTCAAGATATTATCGAAGTAAATTACGTTGTTTGGACATGTCATTTATTGATAATGTTTTGATTAAATAAAACTGTCATGTTTGCTTCCGTTAAAGTTATGTTTGTTTAATCGATCATCAAATAAGCGAAAGCTTACAGTCTCCATTTATTTTTCGATATGACCTTTTCCCTATCAGCTTAGTGCATTAGAAGTCGGCTGTTCCCACAGGCGAGTGCTCTACTAAACTGTGGTATTTTCCTTGACCAAAAAGGGACTCGACTAAACCCGATACTCCATCCGAGCATTCAGTAAATCCTGTATTTTATTCCCGCCATGTACGCTCAACTATAAAAATTCCGGCCGTCGGCGAACATTGTCTCCAATTTCGCTCACTTACCCTTGCTTGTGAAAAATATTCGGCCAAGAGTGGAATTAGCAAAGTTGGTGGGATACAAGTGTGGGCCACACATCGGCCGAATATTAAAAGGCGAATTAGAGTGGTCACGCTTCTATGCGTTCATAAATGTTCTTATTTGGCCACAAGTTGTTAGGCCACTTGTTACGTGACGGTGGCTTGGCTGTAAAATTGGATTCTTTGCAGCCTTGCTTATATTTTGTGAAATGTTAGTGGAGCTCATATTAGTACTGTCATTCCTATCTACCGTTCTATTCGGATAAACATGCTGATTTTGAAAATAAATGCTACGAAAAAATCAGCTATATCTGTAGGCATCACATACTACTGTTACAAAGTTCAAAACAAATTGAAACTTAAATCAGTTGAAATGAAATCGATCAGTAATCAGATACAAACATTAACTCAAAAGACACCTCCGAGGTTCGCATTGATCACGGCCAAAGTTCGGTTTCACCGTAACGTCCCCCAAGGGAACGACCCCGAACAGCAATACCCGTCCTTGTCGCACGCACTTCATCACAAATGCGAAAGAAGGTAATGACGCGATGTAGCCCTCACAAATTGACCGTAACAATACCGCATTAGGTCACAATCCATGTCGCAGGAATACAGCATAATCTATTTTTTCCCAACAAATCTCTATTGATTCGGTCAAACCACGGACGATCGTATTATGACGAAATGTATTACGATTGGTCTACTTTTCCGTCTCCTGACTAAAGTAATAAATTTCATCATTTATGTAAGTTAATAGATATTTATTGCTTTGCTATTTCGGAATATTGTCAGGCTTTTTTACCTAATTCCTTTTTCATTTGTGGTTTTTATCTTCAGGCAGAGAATTTATTTAGTTCGAAATGCGGTAGCAAGAAATTGATATTCTTGAACCATTCATTGCTTCACTGTAAAATCAGTGTAAAGGAAATTAATGACCGAAGTAGGTTATTCTAAATATATTTCCGTACCAGGAAAGCATAATGTAGCAGCTGGTTATTTTCCCATGCACGTTGTAAGAGTCAACTGTGGAAAATGAGTATGTTGAACGTACCGATAGGCGATGGTACACGCACCATGATATTAAGTAGTTATTTGCTATTTAAAACAGCTACCTGTTATATATTTAGCAATGAATACCTGAAACAGATCTAAAACACTTCTTTCTAGGTATCAAGTCCAGTGAGGCTCCATTCATGTGACATCATGGTGATATCGAAACAATTCCGCTTCGATAAAATGTTGGAAAAGTTACAATGAGCGCTTTGTTTCTTCTTATGGAATAGTTTTGCACTTTTGATGCTACCGTGATACCAATACAGTTTATAGAAGCTGAAAATTATTTCGAGCGAGAACATATTGAAGACAGCGCGCTATCGGCGATGTAGTTTGAATTAACACTTACCTTTGTTTTCAAAGGTTCTATATCCTTGAGTAAATTCCACCCAAAGCCCAGCCCTCCAGAGTACCAACTGACGTCATACCCAACTACTTTTAACACGTGAACAAATAGGATCACTCCTAACGAAAATGATAAAGTTTGAGAGAAAAAATAAACGAGATCCTTTACCTTCTCTTCAGACGATATTAATGTCAAAGATAAATCAGCGTCCGTGTATGTCCGAAAATTAGGTGTTATTTTTTTATTCACCACAGAAGAGGGTTGCTCAGGCCGCTCGGCCAACAAAAGCGTGGCAATTCCCGCTCAAACAAATCACCACTAAACAAACGTTTCTACAGGTAGGAATAATTCAGCGAAAGGTCACCTGTTACGGGTATTCGACATCGATCATCGGGAGTGCGTCGTGTCGACCTACCCGCGTAATGTCGCCCTGGGGACGGCCGACGCCGGCGACGCTGCCGCCGAGACAAAACCCACGGGCCCCGGCCTGTCAAACCGAACTTGCCCGCTTTTGTATACACGCACATTTTTCAACGTGGGTCATTTCATACGGCCACCGTGTACCCTTTGCTGTACCGTCAAACATGACATATCTGATACGCATCTGAAAAGTTAATAAGGAAGGAATTTATAATTAAGTCGTACGTACAATTACGTATGTGAGGCGTCACGCGTCGACGTCAACATGAATATTTACGATGCAATTTCGTTCCATTTCAGATTTATCACTGTTTTGTTGGCGGACGGGGAATTTTAAAAATGCTCCTTCGTGGCCAAATTTAGGTGCGAGCGAGTCGCGTTAGGCGGTGGTGACAGCACATCTCCGCTAGCGTGTATTGTTCGTGTCCTAACCGCCGACTTTCCATTTATTTCTCTATGAATACGTTATTACCTGCTCGCCCCCGCTTATCAAAGTTTATTTGCAGCGTGTGGTTTACTCTGTACCGGTGCTTATTCGTTATTACAACGGCGGAGTGTTTTATTGCCGGGGCGGGGCTCAAATCGCGCACGACGCCCTTGTTTTTCGCTATTTTTCCTCACGATTTTTTCAGAATTTGAAGTTAATATTATGTCTTTTTTGTTGCAGATCGAGGACGCCATGCTAATGTTCGACAAACAAACCAATAGGCACAGAGGTAAGTTGTCATTACTTTAGTAAGCGGATAATACAACAACGGAGCCTGGACCCTCATAAATCAGAACCCCAATACTGCCGAAGTACCTAATACTATATACAATTATTTATGTCTTGTACATTAATAAAACTATGCCAATAATGGCTTTGTATAGGTATCCTTCTGAGGAGCTTAGTGATTAGGGACTTGGAAATAATAACCCAAATATCACAACCCAAAGAGTAGATTTTGTAAGTAATCCTCGCTTCTATATACGATTACTAGGTAGGTATTTTCGGCTGTCTGCGTTACCGAACAAAATAACAAAACTAAAGTCATTCCAAACAAAAATATAGTACAATAAAACTGAACGGAATTCAAAACCGTAATAATATTACATTATTACTTCCCTAGCCGTAAGTTACGCGAGGCAAGCCACGCACGAGCGGTGTGTCACCTTATTTTTCTTGACAAAAACAACGGAACTTCCAAAGGCTTGCATGTCACACACGGAAACATATCATTTTTGTTTGTCTCGCCTCATTTCTCTGGCCGTCTTCGCCACAAAGTCGTCACTGGTTAACTAGCAACGGATAAATATAGGCTTCGACCCTCAATGAAAACTGGCCAGTGTAAACAGACATGTCGCAATCTAAAGAGACTCCTTTCTAATGGTAAGGAGTTGAGCTAACAGGAAAGGGAGGGAGTTCAGGTTATGATGGCGGCGCCGCGGCTGAGACGAACCGGAGCGAAACGGAGGTGGCATCGTCACTAAACAGGCGCACCGTTTTCGGTATTGTGCTCCCTCCCCATGTTACGACTATTCCCGGCTAATAAATAACAAATCGACGCCCGGATAAAATATACGGTTTCCTCGGCAGGAGATTTTGTATTATTGTGAGGGTAAAAGCGAAGTTACGCTTGAAATCTGCCTATTTCAATTTCGATGGTCGCGTTTTCAGTTTTTTTCGTAAATATTATAACACATCGTCATATATAAACAAGCCAATAAATTGTGTCCCAAAACACTAAAGTCCGGGGCCCACGTAATCAGTTTCTTTCATTATCCCCACAACGCGTAAGATTTTAATTAAAATCCACGAAAATCGTATCAAGTCGAGCCATCTTTTGTTGCCAACGAAGGTTCCCTTGTAGCAGTTACAGCAAATACAATGTTAAATTTGCTTTTGTAATCCCCATTACACAAAAACAGGTTGACCCAAATATTCAGGCTCGGTGAAATATCGTTGCGTCGTCATTTATGCAAGTTCGCAAAAACGAATCCTGTTTCATTCCTCGCCGAGGGAAAAACGTCCCTTTCTTGTCGTTTTAAGACATAAAATAATTTACCCATGTTTTCAAAAGTTCCAACTTTTGTGCCCTTTGCGTGTCATTTGGATGATATTTTGAGATCCCTCTGCTTGTAATTAGATAAACATTGAAATAAAACACGACAACGTGCTTGGAATACATTTGTACGTGGACGTTTAAACTTTCATTTGTCGGAGCGTTTACCTGCTCACTCTGCCCAGACGATTAATTTATGTTGTACGAGTCGTGTAATGTTGCTGCGTACCTAAATATGAATAGCGCATATAATAATCTAATATAAATATTCCTTAGGCCTCCCCTAATACTACAGTCGGGTTATTATCCCCGGAACGTAATCAGTTGGGTCGGGTTATCCTGGCAAGAAATGTAAAAATATCCGCTGTTTATTTGTATCAAACTCGGGCAAGAGGCAACCCAAACGCGTATTCAAACTGAATATGAATGCAAACTGCCCCGGCGAACGGGCGGAATGGCGAAAATCAAATTAGGTATGGCGTGAATACTTCACGGCGACGGCGGGAAAAAAAATTGAAATCAAATATTCATTGACTTTCAACCGGATAAGCCGGCCCACAGCCATTTCAATACATTTTATTATCTATTTTCGTTGTGAGGCCCACGCCTCGGTGACGCGGACTCACACTCGCCATATATCCCGGCAAATCCTTTACTTAATCATTTAAACGTATCTTATTTCAATGACGCCCGATTATGACCGTAAAGTTCGATTTTTCTAACAACGAAAGAGAACTTGATTTCTATTAGAAAGGGTTTTTGCTACTTTAAAAGTTCAGGGGTTCTTTTAAGGTCAGAGCAAAATGGCATTCTATAAAATTGACCTGAGGATGGAATAAAAAAGGTCGAATTTTAGAGAATGAATTCTCCATAAATCTCTTTCATATTATAGTCCCGACTAAAGGTTCATGTCTGAAGCTATTTACTTTGAATGATATCTGTCCCATTTTTTAAAAAAAGGACAAAAAAAAATATGTCGGGAACATAATTTTTGATAATGTTTAATATTCTTTTTTACATTATTTTGTTAATAAATCACGTGTTGAATGGAGACTTAATTTAAAGGGTGATTTTTATGTTAAGCTGTTGAATCTGTGAAAAATAAAAACCTTTTAGCCTTTTCAGTACATTAAATATGCGCGAATAATGCGTTTAATAGCACCCTTTACTTTTATTTACGACCTTTGCCGGTTGAAAAAATAATTAACGATGTCCCTTCGCAAAATATTTTCCATTGTCTCTTTCTAATAATTTAATTTTCAGGATATAAAATACCAATGGGAATATATCCTTTATTGCCTAATATGAATTTGCTTACGGGAGTACCGGTAACTGGTAGGCAAGATGTGAATATGTTCACGTTCGTTTGGCATTCAAGGTGTCAGCGGAGCTTGAAGTAAATGCTATTACACAAAAGTAAACGCGACATGTGAGAGACAAAGTTCATAAATATTAAACAAAAAAAAACTAGCGCAAGCAATCTCTGCGGAGCGGATTCCATTTGGTCGTGCGAACCACCTCACGCGCCTGAGGGACGCATTTCTACGAGTGCGTGCTAGCTAGCGTGAAAATTTCACCTCTCACTTTGCATAAGAGTAGTGCCATCTATATTTCATTCCTCACAGTTCGTGATGTGTAAAGACGCCTATCGCGTGAATCATAAATGGCGATCGTTTTCTTCGAGTGCCATAAAATTTCTGAAGTCAAAAAAGTCACATCACTAGAGTATTTTTAAACTTATGCCTTTCACGTACTAACGTTACCACGCCCTTCTCTTTTGTTTTCACCGCGGCGTGTTTACGATTTTCTTTGATAAATTATTACTGTCGTAAATTTCCACCGTGTGTGTAATAAAATCGTTAACTTATTTTACAATTCAAATGCAATAAATATTTACAGGTTGAAGAAATAATCGATTGGATACAATACAATGTCGGTGGATTTTCGGTTGATTTTTATATAATCTGATCTGTATTCAATTCACTTCAGGAAACACTTCAATTTCGCTATTTTTGTACATGTCGAGGCAATTCTAATACCGGCAAAGCTTCTGAAGTAGAGCTCTCAGACTGTGTAAGGCTGCAATCTTACTTAGCACTTTGGTACAAAGGAATGTGATCTTTATATGTATGGGGTTGAGGGTTGTTTGTTGGTTTGTGTAAATGTGTTCGTCGGGTGCTAAGTGGGTGCACGTGGCTCGTCCCGGGGGAGAGACGGGAATACACAGGGTTTAGATGCATCTTGCGGCCAACCAGCAACTCCTGTTAATATTACGTGTATTACAATTAATTCAGTTTAAAACAATCTCGAGTTTGAGTGGTTGTTGCTCATTCCAACAATTTTGTGCTGTTCTTTATAATTAAACTTAAACGATTTATAGCCAAAGTTAATGTTTGTGGGCCTTAACATGTAACTGTGGAATAGTTTAACCAAATATAAAGTTAGTTCGAGAGTACAACATAAGTTTTAGACTCAATGCATTCCATAACTTATTACTCTTCATAAACAAAGTTTCAAGAGCTTGTTCGCAATATCAAAGTTCAAGATTTAGCTTGCGTTTCAAAATAACAACAACACCAAAATCAAAATAAATGGTTGCAAATCAAATAAGTTAGTAAGTTAGCAACTTTAGGACCTTAGAGTGGCGATTGTGTATTAACATGGCGTTGCTGTAAGCAAAAAAGAAAAAAAATACAACGAATATTGTACATCATTATGCCAGGCAATATTGCGCTTTAACACATTCATTTGATAGCGTAAAACCAATAACCACTCAAGCTTGTATAACGTTCACTACTACATTAATGCACGCCTCTAAAATATGCTCACCAATTTAGTGACTGCAAACTGAAACCTGAAAATTTAGTATTCTCATCACATCTCTATGACACCGGGACCTAATTCTGTTATTTACGAACATTAGGTATACGAAAAACCGCTGCCTAGTACCTACCTACATCTGCAGGGATTACTACCAGTATATCGATATTTGCAACTTTATCGAGTCCCAGCAGTTTTGCACCTCCCTAGAGGTGCGGTTCCGAATGCATCTCGTGTGATGCATCGATATGAGAAAGTGGGATAGTAAACACTTGGGACATTCCTATAATCACCTGTTTACGGAACGGTACTTCTTTCTACTTTTCAAGTAAACAAATACAGTACTTCGCTTTTATTCAATGTTGAGCAGTGTGTGTAAACAAATACGGATTTTACTGAGATTTTATTACGCTTTAGTGATTGTGTTTTGTTTGTTTATTAGTTTGAGTAGGTGTGCGTCTGACGTGGAAATTGCTAAAAATACAAGCCTTTTACATCAGAAAAGAAAACAATGTGGCAATCGAACGCAGTGCACAGGATCTGATATTATTTCACAGCAAATGTCATAGTTAGACTGAAGAAACAAAGTCAAAAAAAGCAATTAATTTACTTCATAAAATAATGTAATATTCCTGTTGTATTCAATTATTACGAAAACCAGATTACATCAGCAATCAATACACTTAAAATAAAGCCGTAAATACACGCACGATAATTCATTAACACAGTTAAACCTTTTAATTTAATACGTAATAAGCTTTCGCTTGTACAGTTTCTCATTATTAATTAACTCCGGTATTATCATGGCTTCCAAAAACTACCATTATTACATTAACCTTACCAAGCAAAATATTGTAATTAAAGGGTGTTTTGCAATAAGTTCGTTAACACTTTTAGGGAGGAAATCTCTGAGGGATTCGAGAGTAAATAATAGATAATTGTTTTATATGTTAGCGGAGACGGGGTTATCGAATTGCGTTTGAGTATTTGTGTCTAGTTTAATAAACTAGGCTTAAAAGTATTGAAGAATTGCTTTTGCCCGCTTGCGTTAAATTAGAAAACAAAAAACTCATATCATAACTACTAAAGTTTATATACAAGAAGTCGCTTTCAAGCTTGCCAAATTCAAGGCTGCGTTACAGACCATCAAACTGAACAACTATCTCCATGGGACCACCATCGTAATCGCGAAAAAAAAAATCAACGGTCCCATACAAAATTCCAATACCTACTCTACCAAATGTATGAGACAGCTGATTATTATTTTACAATTACGATAGTGGTCCCATGGAGAAAGTTGTTTAGTTTGATGGTCTGTAGCTCACCCTTGAATTTGACCAGGATAAAAACGACAACATGTATAGAAACTTCATTACTATGATATGAGTTTTTTTTTTAACTTTAAATGTATTTTTTGTATGTAATGTAAATCAAAGGACATCGTCGCGCCATCTATTATTATAAGATTTGAACGTTATTGTGGTTTTCCTCAGGAACAGTACTTTTGTCGAGATGAAATACACCTATATACATAGGCATACCCTATGTATATAGGTGTAATAGGCATACTCTATATCCATTTCGGTACACCTGTAAAGTATATGAAAATTTCAAGAAGATTACTTTAGTTCTCTAGGCGTGCAAAGGTATTATATTAGTTATGATCCTTACCATAACTAATATTTTTGATTTGTCAGTTTAGTAGTGGTCAGATTTTTTTACATATTGGTAGAATTAGAAACTCAAATCAAAGTTGTTAACGGATGTAAATCAGTAACTATTGGTTGGAAATCAAAACAATAGAAAATTAGATTAATAAAGACGTCAAAACATGACACACTTTTCATTCACAACCTTATTCCCAATCCACGTAATTTAACCAAACTAAATTACATTCCGGCAAAAGCTGAATACGGCCAATAATTCCATTGGATTCAACAACAATAGCTCCTCAAGAACCGATAGCAATAAATCGAAACCATGAGCATTGATCGTCAATAGGGCATTAAGGAGCTGACACTTTTACAATATACATTAAGAGTGTGTTTTAGCAAATCACTTCCTGTCCCAGCCAAGCCCCAAAACGGATGGTTAAAAAAATAGTGAGTGCGGGAAATGACATAGTGGAAATCCATTGACGACCTCCTTGCTTCGCCTTAAGGTAAATAAAGTGCCCACAATTGAATAGTCATTCTAAGAACGATAGAAATTGTCCGCGGCATTTACATTGTCAGCTTTTCGAACAATAAGCGAAGCACTCGCTGAACAAATAAGTCAATGGTGTTGTAATTATTACTGGGTGTTAGCGTAGTGACGTTTATCGGCGATTTTCATTGTTATTACTTACATGCTTCGGGCGTGCACGCGATAATAACTTGCCAGTAGATTCACAGTAATTCTGATAGTAGGTAAAATGTACAATTAACGGAGGTTTAAAAAGCTGTTATTTCATGATACACTGTTGTGTGTTTTTCGAATAAACTTTTTATGTGGAATATCGTTTTTTTTAAATGGTTACATGCTCCTTCTTTCTTGAGTTTGATTTACGATACCTACTGCATCATCTGTCTAGCCTTTTTTAACTATGTTGGGATAGCTTCAAGTATTTAACATGAGCGACAGCGTATCTGACCTCCATAACCCAGTTAGTACGGAACAACAAAGAACATTTAAATCCATGAAAACCATTTTTTCTAATATCATCTACACTATATATATAATATATAATAATATTATAAAGAGGAAAACTTTGTTTGTTTGTTTGTTTGGTTGTAATGAATAGGCTTAAAAACTACTGGACCGTTTTTAAAAATTCTTTCACCATTCGAAAGCTACATTATCCACGAGTAACATAGGATATATTTTATCCCCGTACTCCCACGGGAACGGGAACTATGCGGGTGAAACCGCGGGACGTCCGCTAGTTCTCAATAAAATTATTTCCAACCAAAATTTCCCAATTACAAGAAAATCAACACCTACATCAGCAAATCCAATAAATTTCTCACCTATCCTCTTCGAAAACCTAATATAGTAAGATTCTTACCCAATTTTAATCCTCGTCAAGTGGTTAAATGTAATCCTGTTAATAGGCAATTTCAGCATACTACCTATCCTCAGTACCTATCCCTATCCGTAGTTTCTGACAGGATGCCATGCACCCACCCTGGGGACACCCTTTGGTAATTATTTTCTGTTACTCCTACCACTAGTGAGGTGCCTCGATTCAAAATTGGATTTTATACCCAACTGTGACATGAAATATTGACGGTGTGGCGCTGTCTGAAAATTGAACGGATATTACGTTGATTTTGGGTTAGTTTTGATGATTTGAGATGGTTTATTGGATAATATCAGTGATTTAACACTTTGCATTTGAATAAAATGCTGGTGACCAAGTTGTAGTATTTGTTACCCAAACACTTGATTTGAAATCTTAATTTTATTTTGAACTAGCTTTAGCCCGCGGCCCCTCTTGCGTTAATTCAGGATTTGACAATCAGTTCATGTTGTACTGTTTGTAATAGGTAATATAATTCAGTCATGATTCGAAAGACACATGGCACCATCTATTATCATAAGGACGTTTTTGTTATTTTCCTCAAGAACAGTACTTTTTTCGGTATTAAAGGCAAAATCTCGGAATGATCGATTCAGTGGTGTAGGCGTGAAAAGGTAACAAACAAACAAACATACTTTCGCATTTATAATAAACTAACAGACGTCACGCGGTTTCACCCGCGTTGTTCTCGTTTCCGTGGGAGGACGTGGATAAAGTTTACCTTATGTTACTCAGTAAAGACGTGGCTTTCCAATGGTGAAAGTTGTTAGAGTTAAATCGCACAAACCCACAAACAAACAAAAAATCAAATCGTTCCTCTTTATAAAATTATTTTAGATGTCTAGATTAGTATGGATAATTTTCAACGAAAGACAGTCTCGTAAAAACTAAATAAACCGAACCTCAAACTAACAAAACACAATCCAATTAAAACATAGTTTTAGATTCTCAAATGACGACTATCTAAATCTAAACTACTTCTAAAACAAGATACGTCTCATTAAAGGAGTGATATCCTGGAGCAGTATAAAGTAATTCAACCCAACTGTTTCCAAGTTACACTCTAAAACATAACTAGAGTCCTGCCACATTATCACGAACGCTTTACTGCAAGTTATTCGCCCTTGTTTGGTTATATTAAAGGATTCCTGGAATAATTATCACAAAGCGACTTACTCACCCATTTATTAACCATCTTAATTACTAAGGCCAAGTTAATTACACGGAGTAAAACTTAGCGCCTAAAGAGCGTTATCCCGTTAATTTACTACAGGGTAGCTTTTGCGGAAATCTCTTCATGTCATTCCTCTGTGCGATATCGCCCAACTTGCTTCGGATGATATCAAATAGGTAGGTTTAATGTCCTCAACTTTTGTGTAATAAAATTACGGAAAAATTCTTGGGCTGCTTTTAACATTTACTTTTATTTATGGCCCTAATAATTTACTGTCACCTAAATTAAAGCAATGCTTGTGTTATAGGACAAAGGATCTATAGACCTTTCTTCTTTGGTGGATTTTCGAGTCTTCGGTAACATATTACTGGACTGGGGATGAAGGACGATGCTTTCTAAGATATTATACAAAATCTATCGCAGATTTATAAATTAGCAATAACGGAAATAATTTTTGAACGTTTTTTCATCTATTACAGTTATTTAAATTAACTGATAAGCCAACTATTCGCGAGCCAAATGATATTTATCTTCGATGGTTGCCAGCGCTGATTGGCAAATCAATTTACGTCATACTTTAAAAGCGGATATGAATATCTATCAGTATACAAAACTGCAAGCACCGCAATAGGCTTATGTGCACTGATTTAAAATACTTTCAAAGTAATTTCCCCGATGAAATTTCATAGGCAACTGGTTTGCGTTGTGGATAGTACAGGTGTTCGAACAATGAGGATACCGCCACCGTTGAGCACAGAAGCCCATCTCATTACCCGACTGACCGCAGTTGAGTAATGATGAGCGAACACATAGTCACGCTACCAGCGCTCCCCACCCGCGCTTTTTGTGGCTTCCACACAAACAAAACGCGAATTCATAATACATTATCCCATTGTTTATTCGAACGCGAAAAATTATACCTGATTTATTGTTTTATATTTTTGCTAGTAATCATTCGTCTACAAAAGATAATGTGCCATTCAGACACTAAATAACAAATACACGATGAATTACAATAACATTCCCCCGCGCCCCAATATGAGCTATTAACCTGATACGATCCTTTAGAAATTTAACCTTAGGGCTACTTACACACGCATTCTGTAACGATTATGAAAAATCAATGCGAGGTCATTTAGAAATAATTAACACAAAATGCGACCCAAATCCTTTGAGTAGTTACATAAAATAATAATACGATTGTGTCGTTCATGAAATTCCGTGAGTCGCTCGTACGCTATTTCAATCGGCTAGAATGTGGGGTGTGGTCGCGGTGTTTCGCCTGGCGATCGCACAATTGCAATCAGCCTAATATGTTGAACAGTAGGTCCATCTCATTACCATGGGCGACCACAGGTGAATGATGGCGCGGCGCTAGTGCCCGAGGCCGTTTTGTTTGTGGTCGATTTAACGCCGACGACAAATTGCGTGTTTGCCATTTGGTCGAGAGATCATCCCCACTTCTGAACGAAATAAATCCACTGATTACTTTTGCGCAATTTGATATATTAACGTGAATTGTTTCGCGCGCCGCTGCTGGCCTGTTGTATTGTTTAATTCTGTACTGTGAGTGATAGCATCGCATTTACTTTTGTGCTGAGCTCGGTTCAAAGTTATCAGCCAATTGTATCGCATTCTAATGCAACTGCGTTTATTAATGGTTTACCATAAAACAACAAAGTTTGTCAAATGTTTTATCAACACTTTGCTGAAGCGGTTTTGTTATGCTGAAGGACGGTAACATTAGTGAACTTTATTTTGTTCAGAAATACTAAAACATCGCGCAAAAGTCTATTAGTCTGTCTGCTCGTGAGGGCCAAAGTAATTTTTCTTAGAAATATAAAACTACAGTGAGTAAAAAATGGTGAATGGTTACGAACTACAAATGTGCTGGCTTATATAAACCCACAGTTAGGTAATGACTGTAACTGTATCCTTACTAAAATATTTACAGTGAAAGTTTACCAGCTAAGAAATTTTCCTCCATTTGGCCGTTTATTCTGAAATAGTGTAATAAAAGGCAGCTAAAATGTTCGTACCGTTATAAAAAGAAAGTACCCTAAAAAAGTTAATATTTATTTCCTTGTAGAAAACGAACTAACTCTTGTTTTCATCCTCTTAACAAGAAAGTAATCTGTCGACCTACGTCGCGATAACGGGAATTTTATGTAACAAACTCGAGTCGCGCCTACCCTCACCTAGCCTGGGGCTCTCTCCAAAAATCCCCGCATTGTCAGATTCTACTAAGGATTCGGAGTAATATACATTTTCCCGTGTTGGAATTACAGCTGTATTTTGCTCATGCTACATAAAATCGGCGTAAAGGCGACGCCCATGAAAAGGCCGGGGTGAAAACCTATAGCCTTTATTTAGTTGGCTCGAATGTAACAATCCACTGAAAGTTTTAGTGCCGGCAGTTCGGGAGCTGGTCGTTTCATAAGCGTGGCACAGTCAACTGTGGTACATACGTATACAACGCAATGCACCCGGGGCAAGACAAATTCGTCCGCCAATCCCAGACGCGGTGCCGACGGATCTCGATATGTCGGTGTGACTCGCTCGTTACCTTTCACTACGATTTTCAAGCCACACGATACATTTTCATAGAAATCGAGAAATGCCGCATAGCAATTTTGATATTCGTATCTGTATTTTTCCAGTAACATTCACTTTAATTTCCAGGATGTGGATTTTCATTTTATTTCAATTTTCCTTGAAACTGTTTTTGATTTAAAGGTTCAGAATTCTGATTAGTCGCATCAGTGTTTTCTAGTGAATTCACCATAATTTACAGATATGTTTATCTAATGTAGTGCATAAATGGTAAATCATAGAGGATATAGCTGCAATCATTATGTACGTCTGTAATTATTCAATTAATGGGCTGATGAGTGCCTTCGTGAATGCTAATACCAATTCTACTAATAGTTATAATCCTAGTCACACAATCCTAGCAGTTTGATTAATCAAGTAACGAATCCGTTGCGGATACCGGACTCAACAAATACTTCAAAACCTACATTACCTCGACGAGTCCGTAATATGTTCGCACCAGTTTGACCAAACCTTTAATCTACTCCTAGTCAAAAATCCGCCACTTTTTTTCAAAATCCTGACTGAAATACAACTCAACTTAACAAAACAAGTCGTAACTAAAACATTAAAGTGATATCTAACAACTAAACTCTACTAAAAACAACGTTAACTCTTCAGTACATGTACCCAACGCGTTATATTACTTAACCGCTCGAAAATTATATACAAGCGGCGCGTACGGCTTGTTACACGTATGCCACTAAATTTTAGTTAAAGTCGTTGGCGGCAACAGGTGTGCGGGATGAGCCAGTCGCCGACTCGTAATTATCATGGCTCTGGTTTACGCTTCCGGTACATAGCCATACTATACTTGTCTTGTATAGATAGGCAATCAAAAACTCGATTGGATATCCAAAAAATTGGTCGCATTGTGTTAAAGTCTACGATGGAACGCCAGCCGAATTCTATTTTAGATTTTTTGAATCGCGTATTTGTTTTGGCTACGATATCAAATCCGGTAACTCGATAGACAATTGCGAGTAGTTTTCAGAATTGACACCACATTTATTAGAGAAAACCAATCTTAGCTTTACTTACTCTTAATGTGTCCCAATTCTTGAGATGTACAGACCGTAAGAACGTGATTGACTTGATATAAAAGCTCTAAGCAACCGAACAATAATAAAAGTTCATTATTTCGAGACAATAAATTAACTGCCAATAATACCTGCATACCAATTATAATGATAAACGACAACAAACAGAAACGAGTGGGTACGTTTGTTTAATATTTTGAGGTCGTAGTTAATACGCAGCAAAAACATTGATTCAATAACCGCAGAATATTAATCTCTTATAAACATACAGTTTATTAAAACAATTTTAATTAACTAGATTCCGTCGAACACGACCGCCGATGAACCGCCCTTTAGGTGACCAATTTATATTTGTTTTAAGTTTATTTTGCTGACAGATGTTCGGAACACACGTTGGTCGGCATGGCGGCGATGCAATGTTCCAACAACAGCGCATCACATTTTATTCACTTGTCAATTAAATGTCACACGCGATTCGGCGCAAATTTACTCACTGGCTTGCGAATATCAACCGCCCAAATGGAAATTTGCATAAAAAACACATAGGTAAACGCACATAGCTTTACATCGAGTGCGTATCAGTTAGTTTGTGGAACTGAGGTCCTTTCTATCAAAATTGATTCCGAACTTGTTGAAGTTTTAAAATAGCCAATAAACTATTAGATAGGAATATTTTAATGGAACTACCGGCTGGTATTGATAATTTAAATATTTATCCCGAACTGTCCGGCGAATAAATTGGGTTTCCATTAAAATATTTTGATTGTGCTTTTGTAGCAGTAAAGTACGCTTCTCAGCAATTTTCGTGCTGACGATAAAGAATTTTTCAATAATGCAACACCAATACAGAACTGGCAATACTGATTTGACCTTTTTGAAAAATAAATGTTTGAATGAAGCATTTTAGGGAAGAGGCTCGTAATTCTCGTCATAATATTTACATGTTTTATTGCAAGATGGTGTATTTTGGAAGTTTTGATGGAGCCGTAAGGGGCGAGGCCCATAAATCCGAGGCAGAGTGAAGCACGCAACGAATGTGTGCGGCGAACAGATTTATACGTTTGTCTTGCTCCGCGGTGCACGTCCGCAGGCAGACAAAAATATTACTGCCTACCAGAAATGGGCCTACGTACACTGCCATGCAAAAAAAAAGGCTTGCTGCAATTGTTGTGTTGGACACGTTTACTGAAATTACACTTCCTTTGTTTAAAATGTCATGAGATTACGCTCTTTCATTTGATAGAACTGTAGCATTAATTTCTGAGAATATCTGGGAGATACAAATAAATGTTTTTAACATGTTGTCTATCAATAAAATTGTTGAATCGTATGGATTTTCCGATGAAGGACGATTTCTCGAAATTTTCAGTTTGAAACGGCTGAAGTCTTTGTGATTGAAAATTATTGGTTTTCCACTTACACAGATTTTCTTTATTAAACTCATTTTCGAACTTCTATTGTTTGTTTGTATCAGTATTGTTAGCATCATTACACCAAGCTTTAACAATAAAAACGTAACGAACCCATAATCACACATTCCACATCTAAATTCTAATTAACAGTGATTCCAAAAACCCAAACATTTAGATTTTATTTACTGTGAAAAGGGTCCTAAATGTATTTTAAAATCACAATATTGGATAGATTCTGATGTGTCAATCGAGAATTAATTTAAACTTTGCTGGCCAAAGCGAGCAGCGAGCTGCCCAAGGGACCAAACGGACATCAAATCGAATAGAAGGTTATAATTGACCGCCTCTAAACGAACAACAACCGACTCGATCCTTATAAATCAATCAAATTTAGACTCTAAAAGTGGAGAGTTAGAATTGAGAATCGTACGTAACATACGTCCGTTAGGGTTCTATTTTCGCTTGAACAGGAGTATGTCGGTGTCGTGGCGAGTCCAACACTCACTTAGTAGGTGTTCCACAAAAGTAATTTGCAAGGCTCGTGGCCGATCATTTAGATCTTCTCGAATTTACATAGTTAATTAACGTTTTCCCATATTATTACCCCGCCTATTATTAGTATCACCAGCTTATATGCAAAACATTGGGATCGTAATTTGAGCCTACAGATAGTTAGGTCCATGATTATAATGTTTGACATGTTATTTGAGTGTTTGATGAACTGTTTTGCATAAAGTTTAGTTTAAATAATGTTGAATTTGTAACCACATCGCTGCTGCTACTACTTACTCATGAAATTAACTCAATAAAAATATTTTAGGAATCAGTCTTACCAAGAGGTATCTTAATACACAGTGTCAGGTTCTGGAGGTCAGATAGGCCGTCGCTCCATGTAAAATACTGGTATTCAGCTACATCCGGTTAGACTGAAGCTGTCCCCATCATAAATGGGAAAAGGCTGGGCAGATGATGAATTTTGATTAAGAAAAAGGCCTGAAAAAAACCAGTTTTAATTACGAACCGAACAACTACCGCGGTAATCGATCATTGTTTAATTTTCTTTCGGCATTAAAACTACCTGCCAGTTAAGGGAATGATGCTAATCAAAATGGCGGCAACCATTGAAAACCAAATCAGCAGTAACATGTTAAATAAAATTGTCACCACAACGAGAATCGCCTCGTATGTCCGCGATAATCATTTCGTTAATTAGAACCGTTGTTACGCTAAACGTTTGAATACTACAATTTACTACTGTAATATAGGTAATGCGGGTAATTCTAAACTTTCATTAATTTAGGGTAAATAATGGCATTGTGATTAAAGCTCATGGCTCGAATTAAATGGTATTTGAAAGCGATATATGCGTTTTATTTACGCTGGCAAATTGTATTTGTATTCATTTTCCCCCTAACTAAGTTGATTTAAGAAAACCGATCCATTTAAGTGCTAACATTTTCTTAACTAGGTATCGGTGAACCAATACGAATAAAAAACGCGATTAAAATGCTAAAATATACCTCAAAAATAAAACACAGCAATATAACTAAAAAAATTCTTCACCAATTGAATTCCCAAGGTGAATCAAAAGTAAATAACTCACAAATCTAACCTTCTAACGCGAACTACTAAACAGCAGACCACGAAATTATTAACTTTAATACAGAACGCCGTGCCCCGAGGATCTGGCTATCTCCTGTCTACGTGTGACAGCTCAGGCGCCTCCAAGACTTACAACCCTTCACCTCTACACCCCTAGTGGCAAATTAAAAACGTCAATCAACACTAGACTATTACTGATAAATCACAAACCCCATTATTCGAGCCTATTAATTGCATTCGGCTTAATAGAGTTCATTCATTTGTGTTCCATTGTAAGAAAATAAATGAAACGCTTTGATTGGGCGGTCGCGTTCGCGGGTTAAGACGTAAATTTTGAATTAACACCTGGTTTTGTTGGAATTTGCATATCAAGTCAATCAGATTTTAATAGGTTTATAGCGTTACGCAGTGCCGTTTAAATTTTATTAACGTTGTAAGTTAAATCTGCTGGAAATTATTTGCAATTTATAGAAACTCAGAGTAAAATTGAGAAGTTTTCTTGGAAAAACCGATTTGCAAAGGGAATAAAAACTAACTACTATGCAATTACTGTGCCATTCAATGCGTACGCTGCAAGTTATTTAATTTTCACATAACTTTAATAAAATCAACATTTTCCTAGCTTTCAACAATATAATCTGTCAGTCTTCATAGACATTTAATATCCCTTCATAGAACAAAAAAATATGCGTACAACATCTTGGAAACAAATTAACTTTCCAAATTCTAATAACACAGATTCTTTGTAAAAACATAGTGTACTAACAACAAAAAAAAACCTTTTCTAAATTAATATCAATAAAGCGATGAATTTTACGGTAGCCGAGTTGAAAACCCTTCAATCAGCCGACGGTACTTTAAGGTGTGTTGTTCGCGTAATAAAAATTAACATTTACTTTGTAGAACCTCTTGTAATCATACCTAACAATGGCCCGGGGTTGTTTTGATGTCTGCAAGGGCTCTCGATTAATTTTGCCTTTTAATAAAAAAAATATGGAACAAAATACTGAAAGGCCGTTCAAGGGAAGGCTAGCCATTTAAAATACTGTGCAGATGTTGTAGATTTATGGACGTATTATAATTTCTCGGATATTAAAATATCTGCTTAGTGGCTTTTGACATGAACTGGGCGGAAAATGAGAGGGATGCTGAAAAATTGTGCGATTAGCAAAAAAGTAAAGAAAATGTTAATAGCGATCTAATTACTTTGCTTTAATTTTGCTGTGTAGCTGCGGAGATTAGCATAGTTCCTGGGAATATTGTAGCAAGCAATTATGGGATTAAATCAAGTGGAAGTTCAACTTTTATGTATACGGATAATGCGGCAGATTATAGGGTCTCTTATTTCTAGATTTTACTTCCAGAACTGTACTTGGTGCAGTTTTAACGTTTTAAAAGTAACATACAAGTTATCCAATTACAACCACCTTCAGTTACCACCTTCTAGCCACTAACTAATCAATTATTCTCTTATTCTCTCTTATTCTTTATTGCACACAAAATTTAAAGATAATAATGCTCACAAAATTATTTTCAATAACTTATGTACAACGGCGAGCTTAACCCAGAATTAGGTTTTTTTACAGCAAACCTTACTTCGATTGTGAGATTTACAATTATTATTTATATATGTCACCGTAAAATTGTTAAACACGTTATATTACAATATAACGTGTTTCTCTCTAGCGATATTGTAATATCTCGAATTATTGTCAACTGAACATACGGAAGTATCTCTGCCCCCATAATCGGGACTTGGGGCACCCCCCCGTTGGGTTAGTTAGGTTCCTTTAAACCCCGCACACGGAAATAGGGGCCCCGAAGCGGGGCTCCGTCGACTACGCTTTTCAGGGGAATATAAAGTGTTTTAAGGTTAGGTTATATTAATCGATATTTCTCAGGAACGGTACAGTATCTTTTCACGAGAGTGGTAACACTAGGCAAGGGGGACTCCTCCTTCCCTCCACACCGCGTGAGTTGACTACCATCGCATGCATTTCACGAAAAATAATGCGTGCGACAGTAATTCGAGAGTTTACAATATCGCTAGAGATATTACAATATAACGTATTTGACAATTTTACGGTGACATATACACAAATAGAATTTATTTTAAACCAAGTTTTGTAATTGAATGCATTTATAATTCGGTTTAAAGAAATTTATTTCTCAAAAAGAACATACATAATTTACTTAAATATGAGAAACTTAGCATAACAAAAAAACTTAAGTAGTAAATTACTTTTCGTTCGAACAATCGAGTACAAAATGTAGGTAGTGGTACATTATTTTTGGTTGGCCAAATAAAACTTTAACCTATTTTTTAATATATTAATAGATGAAGAATCCCTTATGTCTTTTGGTAATTTATTATAAATCTGCGCTCCCTCAAACTGAATAGTTCTTCTTCCGTATAAAGTTCTTACTAAAGGTAGTTCTATACCATCCCTATTCCTAGCGTAGTAGTGGTATGTTTTACGTTTGAAAGTGATTTTTGAGTGTAATTAAAAACCAAAACAGGTAAACAAACCAAAGCTTTGTTCGAAATACCTTTCTACCACATACATTTAAAACATGACGCAGTTAATATCCCGATTTGGTACATTTAATACTATTACTCATTAATAAACCATGTTAAATGGCGATTTGATTTCATTATAAACCAAAAACCGTAACTCTACACAAGCGAAATCCGACCAAATCAAATTTGCATTTAGTGAATATTTAAATGTAACCGCATATTATGTTATTAAAACAATTATTTAAACTGTTTCATGCACGCAACTTTGATTTTAAAACGTGCATTTGTAAATGGATTTTTTTTGGCTAACAGAATGGCCATCTCCTTATAGTGTAACTAAATTGCAACTTAGTAACATGCAAGGAGTAAGAATCTAAAAGGAGGCGATTGGCGAAGGAGTATATACTGCACATAGCCAGTCTGGGGAAACAATTATGGAAATGGTACCTTACAAATGTCATGCGCATTCCAAATATACTCGTATTCAGAATTCTGAAATTATCAGAAAAATAATGCCAACAGATTAATAATTAATTATTAATTATTATTATTAATTAATTAATTATTAATTAATCATGTTATAGCTACAGACATCATCATCCGCCTAGCCTTTTCCCAACGATGTTGGGGTCAGCTTTCAGTCTAACCGGATGCAGCTGAATACATTTACAAGAAGCGACTGAATATCTGACGTCCACAACCCAGTTAGCACAGTAATACTATACCCCTTGGTAAGACTTACTGTCCGACTTTTCGGGCCACTGACTACATGTAGCGACTGTCAAGATCTACAAATGACGAAAAGAATTTGCAATAGGTTTTCAAGAGTTTACAGCATCTACATCATGCTGTGTTGACCTGCCTGGAGTATGACTACCATCGAAGGTCTGTCTTTGGAGAAGGAAGGCAGATGCGAGAGGTCCGCAACAGTTTGAAGCAGCTTTAACGTGTCGCCGCTCAGTCATGCCACTTGATGAGAACTTTCGACCTAGCTGAAGTATGATATCGTCGAGTACCCAAGGATAGAAACGTAAGGCAGTCGAGGGAAGAGCCCTTATTTGGAAAAACATAAGTAGTATATTTGGCGATTAATGTAAACCTATTCGAGAAAAAATAAATTGTTACTTACTTTAATCTGTACTAATATTATAAAGCTGCAGAGTATGTTTGTTTGGTTGGTTGAACGCGCTAATTTTAGGAACTGTTCGTTCGTCTTACGCAGATGAAGCTGCGTAAGACGTGCTTTTCGAGGTACGGAGGAAACTCGGTGTGTAATGAGTGGTCAGATCCGCAGACCATGTTATAACTACGGGCATTAATTTTAATATAAAGCCTAGATGATAGTAGGTATAATTCCTCACAATAATAATTGTCATATATCCTAGTTACACTGAAACCCGAATTCGTCTGCATAAGGCTAACAACATGGACTTAGTTACATCTAAAGATTAATAGGAACGGATCTAACTAAGAAGAATATAGGCTTCCGATATGTCCAAAAAGACTTCTAAGGAAATAAATCAGGTTGATGGATGTGAAAGCGGATAAATCCGACGACAAAAATTGAATTTCCCAGAGTTGTGGGAAAAACTCGTATGGTAAATAACTAGTGGAAACTAATCACTGAAAATCCGAGAAATGAAACTTGGAATATCCATTGGCCAGTATCCGATGCAATAATCCTGTTGTGAATTCAGGGAAAATACTATTTCTTTTTTCGCAGAGAAATATCGTGCAAACAACTATGATTATATTTTGATAGTTTTATTGTATAGTTGTAACATGACAAATTGGCGCAGGGTGTTTATTGTCTTTGCAATTGATTTTACCGACGGTAATAATAGCATTTAGTTTTAATGTATTGTGTATATTGCTGTACCTGCCTAATAGTGTTCATAATATTGTTTTTAACTTTTGAAATACCTTAACATTGTGAAATGCAAATAAAATGAATATGAAAAGGTTTAAAATAAGAATTCTTTTCTCCACACAGCTTGTTTTCCTTCGTGACAAAAGTAAAGCTCAAAAAGCCCAGAAAGTGTAAAGCCAATCGACTTATCACCTCAATAATGATAAGAACAGTTAGTAGAATCTACCGAAATCAACGTAGAAATTATAATACAACGAGAATTCCCCCAAATCCCCCGCGGGAGTTGTTCCATACCGTAATACTAGGTAACGGAACCCTTGTTCCAACAGTTATCAACATTTTGACCAGTGATTATAACATAATTACTAACCTTGCTTACTTAACATGGGTTTAATTGTTACAACTTTCGTTACAAAACGGGCCTAATAAAATCTTTCATGTTTTAGTTAGGTAAAGTGCTGGTTAATGTTTCAAAGACGGTTTGCAAAACCATATAGTGCGGAGTTACATTGAATATTTAATGTTTTTCCTGATTAGTGTTGCATGAAATCTTTCCTACATTAACTCACAAAATGTTCACTATAGTATACCGTATTAAGTTGTACCTACTTTTTTTATGTGATATTATTTGTCACATTAAACGCTATTTAGAGACCAATAATTGAAAGTTAAATAAATTATAAATTGAGTTAAAAATAGTTTGATGTAAAGAATGACTGATTGGCGGCTTCGTGAAAAAAGTCTGTTTACACCCTGTTAACACAAATCGCTTTCCAAAGTCATTTCATGTTACTGAGCTTTATGTCGAACAAAAATAGACCTAAACGCACTGATATAGGAAGACTGTTATTTCCTCCTCGCTGACTGCCTTGTCTTTGATCGTGATCATCATACTGGATCTTAGGTGATAACAGAATTAGACCCACTTGCTTACACTTGTATCCTTTTAGGTTCCTAACTTAAATACCTTATTGATGTTGCTTACAACACAATGCTTTTTGGTCAATATCGATATATTCTTTCCATATTATGTTTACTTAAAATTGAGTCGAACTCGCGCATGATTTACAATTTCGTTCTGAAAAAATCATCAGTCTAGCTATTACTCGTACAGTTCATGAGATACATACAGCTTGTCTGGTGACAGACAAACAGACAGTGGAGTTTCTTTGTGGTGGCCCCGTTTTGCCCTTTGGACACGGAACACTACAAACACAAAGAACTACGTGAAAATGTATGTTGCATTTATTATTTCACTAATGCACCACATCCTAATCCTACCACTAGGTATCTTATTTTTAAAGTTTAAGGATATTCTACCTATAAAGGGTGTAAAACGCCTCTTAATGAAGCCGAACGGCACGTGTTCTTTCCGTCATTGCGATTATTTATTGGTTCTACACCACACCTGGGAACCTTCTAGTTACGGAGATATTGGGGGTCAAAGTTACAAGTTTTTGACAACCTTTTTTTTTTTTAAACACAAGTTTTTATTGTTAGATTTTCACTTAAAACACCTCTACAACTCCCGTACTATTCAATCCATCCATCAGCACAACACTGAGTTCTACAACAAAACATGATTTTTCACCCCCAAAAAAAAGTCGTTTCCCTGCAATATTTTTTGCGTATGTTACTTAGTTTGACGTACAGAATGCTTGGTTGACGGCTTCGTGATGAGGTTGTTTATAACCTGTATATCTGACATCAAAGCAAAAAAAAAACTTTTTTGCAAAAAACAAAACAGTTAAAAATAACTTTAGCTTCAGAAGTCGGTAACCTGATTCATTTGCTTACTTAGTTTTTTTGTCACCGACTTTTTATTTTTTTGCGGTTTTCTTGTGCTTACCCCTTCACAGACTTGATGATTATGGGACCACCTGGGAAGTATACCCTTTCAAACAAAATAATAATAATTCAAATCGGTCCAGCCATCTTCGAGTAATCGGGGAACATACATAAAAATAAAATAGAAAAGGTTCAGACGAATTGAGAACCTCCTCCTTTTTGATGTCGGTTAAAAACACTTCTGAATTACTCAGGGACTCATAATTCGGAACTCGTGACGACTAGAATTAAAATATTACACTGTAATAATTTACCATAAAGTGTCACCGTATTTTCCCATAAATGTCCCGCAACGTGTTTTAGCGGTCCAGGTTGACAGGCCTCATTATAGGTAATATTTCAATCTGTGTCAGTCTGGACAATGTTTTATGGTTTTGTTAACAAAATGAGACCACGTATTGGACATTTTTGTGACAGTTTTATTTTAGCATAATTAAATTGATCAAGATAAATTCAACTGTGTGAAATTCCATGTGTTTATAGGTTAAACACTTTAAGGTTGATTTTGTAGACAGTATGACAAGGCATAAAAATGCTTAAATGATCACAAAAAAAAAACATGAACAAAGAATATCTCAAGCCATAGTAAAACATTTTCAATGAGTACTCAAACTACTCAAACAAGTGTAAAAATAGCGTCTTAAGTGGCCAGGTTTAGTTAAGTAGCTATTACCGTAAAAGCAGTTAAAAGTCATCAGTTTAAAATCCGATCGCAAGAAGCAAACGGTCGCTCAGTGCACGTGCTATTAAAAATTTATGCGTTTAAGATAACGTATGGCCACTGGAAGATTTTATAGCATTTTTATTGACCAATGATCAGATCAGACTATCGGGGCCAATGTCTCAACTTGCCTACGACTCTACTCAACAAACAATTCTTCATTACGACGCGCAATCGCGTTTGAATACACACTTAACCTTATTTTCATGTCAATTTCTATCCATTTACTCTTAGATGTAACTACGTCTTCCTACTTCACTCCTCAAGTTGCATCACAAAGAAAGAGCGCAGTCTAACGAGATAACCTTTTATGATTTTGTCCCAATAAACGGCAAAGGATCTTAGTGATGGAGGTATCTTGTAGCAAGATATTGAATTATTTTATAAAGCTGCTTACTGCTTTACCTTAAGTTGTAAAGAGCGAAGCTATCACGGCCCCTCTTTGACTTGTTGGAACGCAACAAAAAACAAATGTTTGTTTTACCTGACCAAATTCCAGATTAAGCTCTTTCAACTTCATGTTACAAAAATGCGGTTGCTTGTGTCAATAGGGGGGCAAGGCCGCATTGTGTTACATATTTTCGACGTCAACCATTCTTAGGATAAGAGTGGTCGCCGGATAACAAACAACACAAAAGGCGAAATAATGAATAGTCCAGAAAAACGGCGCGGCTCTCGTTATGAGCTACATGCATAAATGATACGGCGAATCTGACAAATGGAACGGCAGAGTATAACAATGCTAGTGCCTCCAAGTGGCCGTTCAATTATGCAAATAGGCTGTGCGATGTTCGTCCGGCAATAATAAAACTGTTTAACAGCTGACAAGCGCGCGTCCGGCGCTCAAACATTTTTGTATTCAGTCACCCGTCTAAGCAATAAAACAAAGGCAGGTACATCATCCATATGACGAGTTGTCCCCGCTCATATTAAATTAGACCGCCGCTGGTCATCCACTTTATTTTTATTTGAATCCCATGAAAATATGAACGTGTTTGCTCGGCCACGTTAGGGAGTCGCGGTCGTTTTATTCAGAAGTCAATGTTTATGAATTTGTTAATAAACACGGTCGGCTCCCTGCTGTTACCTTCGCAATTTAGGCGTCGAAAAAATTCGCGACAAAAGTTTTCATTCGCGCCGCTACCAACCGTAACTGTTATCGCTAATTATCCGGAGTGGGTTATTCGAGTAAAATAAAAAGTAATCCGATAGTAATTTGGATAAAAGAGTCTCTCTTTACGAGTTGTCGGGAGTAGATTGGCGGAGGTATAGTCGTCTTTAAGGAGGGTTATCATGCAAGGAGCACATAAACGCTACTGCGAGTCGTGTGTCGCCCCACGAAATGTTATCGGGGCATTGCTTTGAGTCAATGTAGCCGGTGCTACAATTTAATGCATAATTTATAAACGCTTCAGAATGTTCAACTCTATCTAAACTGATGAACGTGTAATTAGTTTACTAGACTGGTATTAATTAATGATGATAAAATTATAAGTTTATAAATCATGTAAGTATAATTTTTCGTCGGTAACTCCTCATTAAACTGATCCTCTGGTGCTTCATCACTCAGTCAAATTGCGTTTCGCTTAATTTTCTTTCCACGGCAGGTGTGTTCGACAGCGCAATTATTTACACCGTCAGCCGTGACGTCACTCCCCCGCGCCCCGGTCCCTTCCTCTAGTGTTTCCTCCGAGAATAAAACTTGGTATCGTTGTCTAGATAGTTTGAAACTGTAAGTTATTCCCTTTTGAGTTTTATTATTTTGTTATTTTTTTTATAAATGCCTATTGCAACTTGTGCGTTCATCATAACTTGTCGCGTGAATAAAATAAGGGAAAACGAACGATATACGTCTTTGATTCTAGTATCACGTCTAACTGAAATCAAATCTCACTCGACATATCATTCCCAAAGCACTTAGTCATCGTTTTTATCTCAAATTACTTAACGACGTAACACACATATACGGCCTAACAATAGCAATTACAATCCGCAGTGTCACTCAATTCTACTAAGAACATCGTATCTTAGCATAATGTCGTAAGTGCCTGCCTATAGCTGATTTGGGAACCTTTACGTTAGGTATTCTGCATTAGATCCAAGGTCGCTTAAACACTTGGAATGTCAAAACCATTTGTTCCCCTCATGTTTGGAAATGTCAGTGCGGCATATCCGCCTATGGTGTAGTATCTCTAATTTGACAGTGATACATACGATTAAATTAGAATGTCATGCTACGGAGAGAAAATGAATTCGCTCGGATTGAGTGGCTTTCATTGTTGTTTTTGGTATAAATGATCCTTTAAATACGTGTCGCGTTCGTTTGAGTTATGAACAGGATTGACACTGACGTAATGAGCCTCTAAGTAATTGGATATGTGTAACATATTAATGCTACCATTGTGTTTACCTGAAAGCACGGAAAACATAACAAAAACCTCATTTCCTAAAAGTGAAAACTTAATTACAGATAAAATTTTGCTTAATACAACAAACTCTGCAAAATAAGAATTTAGTTTTGCTCATTTTAAACGCACGTAATTTAACTTCATTCTAACGTAACTAGGAACTTTTAAGCAGCACTTCCTAAAACTGAAAAATGTTACAAGAATTCCAAATTGAAACAAAAATACAAGAAAAAATCACGGAACGGGTAAATGTTGACTTACTGTAACATCATTCGTGAACTTGACGGCTGAGTAAACCGTAGCCTGCTGACATTTGCGCACGTGAGCTCCTGACATTTACCTAAGCTCTTTACCGAGTCACCAAAAAATCGATATGACAAAATAACCTTTTGCCTATAAGTACCAAATATTCCGTGTTTTCCAACACGCAACCAACAATAGAGGGGCACAACAGACCCTTTATTGTATTCGATGATATTTTCCACACATACTATCTTTGCCCTGATTTGTTTATGAGGCTAAATTATTTATTTTTCGGTTAACTAACCCTTCCATGTTGTCCATTTCCGGAGATAAGGGCATACTAAGTTGCGCGAAATACAACGTCCGGTTTCCGGCACACAAGGCATTAAAATTTTAATCATATTTTTGATAGCCAAAGGTCTGAAATAATAATAATGTTCACATTTTTCATTCTTTTGATGTAACAATATACCAAATCGATAAAAACATGCTGAGCTAAAATCCAGCTTGTTGGAAAAGTCCCACTTAGATAGTAATTTCACTTTAAAAATCCACACACACCTACCCAAAAAATCCACGTATGTAAGTTATCCTAATGTTCTTTAAATAAACCCTGGACTCCAAAAGGTCAACGTTTACATTCAACTGGAATGTGAAATTAATTTAGTAATGGGATATAATTTAAAGCAGCCTAAAATAACTTTACTTATTAAAAACAAAACAATGAGAAAGGACCGGTTCAGACAATTCGGATTGGACTTTCGGACTCCACGGTAACAAAGACGGTTATGAAGTCTGGTATAATCACCGGTCCCCTTCAGTCTATTTAGTAAGTTATAATTACATTTGTACTTACTTTCATACTTCCGTGCTGGTTAGCGGTTTAAAATAAAGGGTGAAAATGAAAGAGCGAAAAAATTACTCTGGAAGCCATTTTATTTTACTTTTCAGCATTCTTATTATAATATTACCACAAATGGATATAATTTTATTTAAAGAAGCATGTTTGGAACAGGATATTGTAATCGAGAACTGTAAATACCTAGAAAATACAAAATCAAAACCAAACATAATGTGGATACACAAATCACAATTGAATTAATTAAGGCACTACCCCAGGCAAAAGCCGTTTTTTGTGCAGTTTTTGGAGCCAACTCCTCTTTATCCAAAAGAAATACCAAGTAATAAAAATACAATAAATTTCTACATATTCTTAGACTGCAAAGTGGTAGTTTTATTTTTTATTTTAAGTCTCATAATGTGTAATAAATCCCCTCACTATGAAACCACAAAAATGAGAAAAAAATATTTATAACATGCTTCTTCTCGTAAAGTTAACATTATTTTGATTTGCTTCTTATACTAATGGATAGACAATTTAATAATGTACATAATGCTAGTTTTTTTTTTTCAAAAGACGGAAATTTGATTTTATAAAGAATAAAAATCACTAATTTCGCACTATTCGACCCGCAGTGACTGACGTAAAAACCACTTTGTAGTGCAAGCTGATTAAAACTTTATTCTAATAGTATTTCAAACGAAGTTTGAATCACCACAAATAGAGTTGCTAATTTTGCCTGGGGTAGCGCCTTAACAAAACGCAACTAAGAGCATGTGACCCCATATTTATGTTCAATAAACAAACTAGTATTTTAAATGTAATATTCGACTAACCACACCGATAGTGCATTGAACAGCGCGGTCGCAGAGCATTGCCTCGAACGCAACCGTTTTATAATAAATTCTCCAGTTCCGCACCCGCTGGGATTAATCGTCTTACTTTTCTCTCTCGGCCGTAATCCTCACAGGGAATTGTGTGGCCACGATCTACTGTAACCACTACCACTTTATCACAAGCGATGGAAACGATGCATCTGACAAAAGATTTAACATGTGAAACCTTACCAGTAACACCGAGATCCTCAACCAGCGATAACAATGAAATCGACTTTGGAACGAACTCGAATTCCAAAGTCATTTATTTAAAGCGCAAAATTCTACAACTTAGTTGAGTAATAGTTTGATTATTTTTACAGTGATAAATCGACTCACTTTTAGGTTATACGAATTTTATACTTGAACGATTTTAAAATCGAATCCCGGCACCGAAATTATATCCAAGTTCAGACAGTGTTCGTGGAATTCCTGTTATCGCTCTCCAAAATCTTCGCAGGAAACAATTTAAGTTCTGGCCTGTAGTAAGAGCTCAGGTTTCAGAGACGGAAGAAGGGATAGTTGCGAAGTGTACTCTTAGGATTTACTGCATCACTAGTTGCTCTCAGATAACTATCCTCCGCTTTAACTTATGAAATGGTCCCTTTGTACCGTACGTCTGCGTCTTTGTTGACTGAATGCGAATAATTGCTTTCGTTACTGTAGGAATATGGACGGTGTAGTTTTAATGTAATGGGACAGCTTGTGTTCTTAGTTAATGGCTTTGTAGACCTACGGTCTCTTTGTTGTCATAAAAACCTTTGAACGTCATTTGGATCACGTGACCGCGTGAACCTATTGTGATATGTTAGTTAAACAAATAACGGGCACGAATATGGCGCGGACAAAAATGAACAACGAAAACAGTAGATGAAAATGAAAACAAAGTTATTTGTTGTGTCAGTGAGTCGACAATATTAGGTCGTAGGCAGGGGTTCCCACCTGATGGGTTTACCGTTGGCAACAGGGTTTAGTTGGTGTCACAATCGGCCGCCACTGCGCTGCAGAATTAACCGCCGCGCTCGGCCCGCTCTAAATGTCACTCTTATTATCGTCTGACACTTCGGGATTACCTAGGATAAATTGTTTTAACGTTTTGGAAGCCGCCATTTCACTCGACGCTGACGTTTGTTATCTTTCCGAATTAAAACTCTACTCGCTGAATCTATTTTCATTCGAGTTCTAGCGGACCTTTTCCAACTTTGTTTATCGCGCTTAATTTGGACCCCGTGCGAAGCCAGTGAAGTCAATTTAGCTCGTGTTTGATTGGTTGCAACAATCACTTACGAGCAACACTGTCAACTTTGACGTACGAATGAAGTTTCACGGGAGGCTGGGCTGCACAGTACGTCTGCTAATACCATTTTCCGTTTGGCTAATAAGTTTAGCATGCGCTATTACCAATCTACCGTCGAGCTTGGCGCCCGCCGAGCGCCTCTGCAGCAATCAATTTGTTTCATGTTCGGACGTTTTGATTCTCTGAATTTCACTGGAACACGGCAGGGAGTGTACTCTGGACGCTCGTTGCGGCGTGTCTTCATTTGCAAGTTTATGTTGTTTTGTTTGCGTAGTTGTGTAACGTTACCTTTACTATTAAGTGGCGCGTTTAAATTCCAGTAAATACGAATAGAACCCACTTTAGATTGCCGTAACTCGTTCTCTAACTTTACGTGGAACAGTCTGATTGTTAAACATCTCACGGCGGATTTTCCATCTCCTAATTGTTATCGATACAAAATCGCAATATGTAAATGATGGGTCGGGCTCTTAGCAGCGGTACGGGGGCCCTGAGGGCCTGGCGTTGCTACTACTCGGCTTCATTGACATTCGGATCACGAACGCCACGAACGATGTCTCCCATCTCGACTCGCTCGCGCCGATTGCATTAATTTTACCATTTTATAAACGATTTAATAGACAATCTTCAGATTTGGCTATTTGTGAATCTGTATAGCAGTAAAACTGTTGAACGTTGAACGTTTTATCTCACTATTGCCAAGGAAATTCAATGTTTCAAATGCACATCAGATACGATTGATCGTTTCATCAAAATAAAATGATGGCCTGCATTCTTTTTGCTTAAAAAATGAACGTTCACTCATTTTTGATGGTCCAAGCGCCGCATAATTTATTCATTAGGGTGTATTTTTCTCGCTAAGTCTCGCTCACGGGATGAAAAACCGTGAATAAGAATGCGGTTTGTCATTTTTCTCTGGCTGCCTTCGATATATTCTCGAGAGTATTCAAATCAATCTCTGAACATTTTCAATTTATTTCAGTGTCCTTATCTGTGACAGGCTCTGCGCTGAATTAATCTGAGCGGACTGGCCTCCCCCCGCCCCCGCTCTTGCCTCTCCCCCTTACCGGAAATTAAACGAATTAACGCCATCCAAATGTACATTTTTCACTTTGGGACTCGCGCATCCTATCGATGAATCTCCAGTCTTTTTCATCGGAAAGCAATCGGTGGATCTGTGCGTTTATCTGTCTTCGCTTAGATTGAACAATTGATACGTCAGTGATGTACGTAGAATTGTAAATTGAATTCTCGTTATTGATTCGTCTACGCTCCATTTATTTCGAAAGCGATTTGATTAAGCGTAGCGACACTGTTATATCTTAACTAAGCGTGGTTTGAATATAATTATATGGGTGTGTAGTGGTAATGACTAGGGATACATGGTTAGCATATCCAATACGTGGGATCCGATCGATTGTCTTCGCGTTTACCCTCTTTTAGAGAGGGGTGAGTTTGTATTTTCCTGTTGAGAAGTTTCTATTGTTTCATAAAGGTCGGTATTGTAACATAAAAGCTGGGAATGTGTGCGGTCAATCGCTCAAGCGGTTCAACCCCTATATGTTCCGTAACTTAATGGCGCTGCGCTGTAAAGCCACGTGCACACCTGCCGCGCTCCGTATAAAGCGATACTCGCTAATTAATTCTGTACTGGCCATTACTACGAATGCGATACCAACTATTACGTTGTCGTACCTCGAAAACAGTTTATTAGATCCTTAAGCCATCTAACCTCAAGTGCCTGCCAAACATAAAATGAAATCTTAATTAATTGATGATGATTGATGTTCAAATAATGATCTTAATCAAAATAAATACACCCACTTTATATTCATCAGTTTAAATCAAAGTACGAAATAAAGACAGCTTTCCAATTAACAAAGTGACATCAAAAGTTTAACACGGCGACAAAGCAATAAACAAATATTATCGTGTAGATGAAAATATCAAAGATCGAAATGATTGTTTACATTAATTGTGATGCTGGCACATAATTTAAACTGAGAGCTTTACCGCTCATCCTCTTAACGAGCTCCACTGTCCAATAAATTGCTTCAAACTATGTACATTCTGATTAATAAAACTGATTATGTTTATCGCACGCTTTAAATTTTAAATTCGCCGGCTTATTACTCATTATATTCAAAATGCATTCGTTATCGCACGCAATATCCTGCGAATTGCAAAACGTTTTCCCGTTGTGTTGCGGTCCTACCATATCCGTTTATTTATAGACGTTGTTGTGTTGAAAATGCTGAGAATAAAACTTGTGTTTCAATGTACCGGAGGAAGTACAGTAAAACACCTTAAGTGTTATCGTCGGTTGGGAGCAGCTGCCCCGCTAACTAACCGTGATTGCCCCCTCCCCCTCAGCCCGGCGTGTATCATTTTTTCAACCCTCTCGGAGGACCGGCTCAACGTCGTCTTGAGATTGCTATACTTAGCATTAAATTGTGAGGCTCTTAAAGGGCATTTCGCGTGGATTACGCGGGGTGCGCCGTCTTTTTTTCATTGCGCCCGTCTAGATTGCGCGCGCTTGGCTGCTTTGTAAATACCTTAAAGGTATCGGTTGGCATAAACTGGCCCCGGATCCGTGCTGACGTTAATGAGCCGTCCCTTTCGCTATCTCGGAGACGTACGGTTATAACGGTTGAAATTCGCGATACTTAGGAATTATCTCGGCCCGGGCCCTTTTTCGCTTACAATTTTTGCAAACTCCCATTTAGGGAAATCAGTTCTGTAATGGGGTAGCCGGTTTCATATTCGACAACATAATGCCCTCTCATCAAGTAAATTATGACTTTAATCTCATAGAAAGTTCCGCTGAGAATTTACTCGACTTTACTTTTAAACTTCTCCCTCTCTGGCATTCAGCGCTCGGTGATTTATGAAAACTAGAAAATTCTGAAGTGTATAAAGTATTTTTCATTGCTTCAACTAACTTTGTTGTCATGGTTAAAAGAGTTTCAATATTTAAAAGATGTAAAAATTTAATTTTATATGCGCGCGGAATGGGGTGCCGAAGTAATATTGCGAGATTGTGCATTTAATTTCCACGCATTCCAGCTGCATTTAACGCGTGCTAATATTTTGTAGAAAAATTAAAATGAAATAGGTGTTAAACAAGATTACTTTACGCAAACACCCTTTTTTTCGGATGGGAAACAAAAACCACCCATGTTCCTGCATTTCACTCCGAGTTAATCATTGTGCTTTTTGTTTAGCGCAGAGTGGCTCACACGTGAGAGCCACGCGATCGTACCAGGCAGGGCTCGTCTGCGATCGAACATTAACATCGGCCTATTTATTTCGTACGAACCTCTTTAGACTTATTTACTCCTCTTATATCGTCTATTTGGGAAGATAAAAGAAGTTAATTTTATAAATGGGCCATTCCCGTATAGGTAGGTAATCTTGCGTCGGCGGCGTTATCGGGGTCCAATCGGCCAAAGACAGATAGCGCGGTCGACACGCGAACGGCGATTGATTAGCCGTGCCCGCACTACCCTGACGGGTTAATAAAGCCTCCTGCTGCCCGCTGATTGCCTTGTAAGCTACCCATTCTGCTTTCCACCCGAATTCCATGAATCGATTACTTTATGCAATCCATCATATTACAGAGAAATTGGGAGCATCGGAGAAACGGAATTAAAGTCCGGACACGAGTTTCGAAATTGAATATTCGCAGGAGTATGCGGCGGCGCTGTCGGCTGTGTGTGACTTCGCTCCGTGCTTAGATACAGAGTTATGAAAGAGCCGGGAAAAATATCACCAGTTTCATATGTGCAGCTGCAAATTAATGAGTGTGCGAGTGATGTGTCCCAATTAATGGGGCTCTGTGTATCTATTTACAGCTAAAACATTGAGACGGGTGACATTGGCAACCATTACAGCTAAATTATCGCACACTATTATTTACAGGCGATCATTTCGTCGAGTAATTCTCTCACATGAAAATAAAAATAAAGCTTGTTTCTAGTCTGGTGAGCAATTAACGTTAGGGTGTACATTATGGCAGAAAAGGTATATACGAACCCGTCCTAACGCCCTCTGGATCATAAGTCCCACTAGTTCGTCGCCCCGTCTTTCTATATCATTGTTTGACTAAGCTTCAATCACGTTCATCGACTTATTGGATTAGACTTAGAGTAAGTGAGCAAAACTTTAGTAAATAATGTTTATATAGACTACTGAGTGAGTAGTCATAACAAACAAGTATCTGTTTCAGATTAACAATCAACTTTCACGGGTGGCGCGGGATTAGGCAGGACCAAAACAACGGTTCTGTTTTAGCGTACAAAACTTTATTCCTGTTTGTGGTGTAAATTAATCAAAGTATATCGTATTGTATAGTAGGTGATTATAAAGCGGGCGGGTGACAGCGGGCGCTGGTGGGGCGGGGGGAAGGTACCTCGTCCGGCACAAGTTTGGGCAACAATTCTGGTCCGCGGATCGGATTAGGCTGCGGGGCTGCTCGCGGTCACTAGCAGGTCTCATGAACACGGTATACGTTTCACAAAGTTCTTCCCGCCAGCGGAATTAGAAAGTCACTCACCAACAACAAATCTGGATTTACTTGGCGCTCTGGAAATGACATTTTTAAAGTCCCGTCTCAACGTCGGTCGGTCCGCACGAGCTGCGCGCATTAGCCGAAGGCGGAATGGGATTCGCGCGTTGCGTGGGATTATGCAACAAAAAACGTGCGTTAAACCAACCCTTTTTTTGAAGGGGCGAGTCGATGTGACGTGGAGTTTCTTCCGCCAAACTGCCGCGGCCTTGCGACCGACGCGGGTTCGCAGCCTAATTGTTTGACGAAAATAAATGATTCCCAAAATAAAAATAAACGAGAGTTTCGCGTTTCGAATTAATTTTTAACGTTAGATTGCCTTTCACTTTTACGTCGTAGAGTAGCTTAATCGAGAATACAATGACACAAATAAAACCATTACGTTTCTTATCAACATCTGCTACGAAAAAAGTCTGGCATACTAACTTAATCTCATTGAGTTTACACGAAGCATAATTCGTTTCTATACATTTTTAATAAACTCTGTGCCGAAGTGGGGTAAAACAAACTTTTTTAATTTGTCCGTTGACAATAAAATGTATTAAATGTTTCGTTCGCTGGTTAAGTGTTTAAAATTACAAGGAAACATGGCGGTACTTAATAGAGCGATAACTTGTAGGAGCGGACATATAGAGGACACAAAAAAGTATAATTACCTTGTATATGTGTTAACATTAAACTGGTTCTAACCGTGATTGTTCGCACGCACGCCAGCGCCCCCTGTCGAATATGGGTCAGAGCCTTTACCCCGAGTCTACGATTATTATTTACGTTGGTGAGTCGGCATAATTCTACCATGTTAGTCACTTAATCGCCTAAACTTCAGTGCTCCTTACTGAAAAAATATTAAAACCATTAATTATAATGTTCAGAGGCGAGGGCGTTCACTCAAACATTAACGAACGTAAAAATTGCTTTTATAGATATGACTACTCAGTTTTAAATTAGGGGAAATGATAAATGGATACGTAAAGGAATATGCCTATAATATACAATTATACTGACTGAGTCAATCTATTTAGATTTGATTTTTATTAACTTGGGGCTTATATGATTCGATTTTTTTTTCTTTTAGGAAAGTTAAATCAAAAGCTTTTGTTCCTAAATCCAGCTGATGGCAACGCTCTGCTGGTATTAGGTCTCTGCCAAATGGCACTATAACATCGGGTTCTTTTACAACCAGGTCCAGTAAAAATTTAAAAAAGTTCCATGCTGCGTAAAGTTTTGATAAAAGGTTTCAAAGCATTAATGGATTAAATTTTACTTTTTCACGTGAATTTTTAGATTTTACGAAGTCTGCATGACTTCCGAAATTGTTTTAGGTGCGGTAACAAAAGCCGAAAAGTTAAAATACAAACGCAAACGCGAAATTGCAAAATTTTTTAAACTCGGATTTTTGACGAAGAATGACTTCCTCGTTCCGATTTTTAACGTCATGTTAAATCCAGTATATTACTAAATACGAACAAATATAATCACTAATCTGAATCGCATACTGATCATTACATACGTCAGAAATTATGACGATTATGATCAACACGTAACACAACTAAAATAATTAAGTAGTTTTGAACCTAAACCCCGAAGTTACAATAATACCTGTGATTATGGCGCATAAAGATAAAATTTACACACTCGAACGTCAATAACCACATTATTCTGTGGAACAATCTAGAGTTTCGCAAACGCAATATTTATCCAAGTAGGTCTCCTCAGGTTTGCCGTGAGCCTTGTAAAGTCACGCAAGGTTACCTAATCAGTCTTCATTTCCTATCTATCAGAATACCGGTCGAGTCCGCGGTTGGAACTTCCTAGGGTAAAGCATTACCTACTATCAGGCGACTAGCTTCTTGAAAAATGATATTCCACCACACCTTGGCGTTGTCTCCAGGCAATAATTCAATGTTTGCTTTTATTTATAAACGGTAGCAGTTCGCGTGCCTGCTTTTCACCTTTGTTTTATTTTACTAATGTTTTCTTTCTTTTTGATTCCAGGTACGTATCGCTCTAGATAAGTGAGTAATGCCTTCATTAGTCTGTGACGTCACGACCCCAGTAATACAACGTTTTTACCCGTAATTTTACCAAGGATGTTTATGAACAGCAAAATGAAATTACGTTTGAAAAAAATTTTACATGTTTGAATTAAAATTTTGCGGCCGTTTGATGTGTTTGTCAAACAATTTGGGCGCTTGACGTGTTGGGGGAAAGGATTGAAGGTTCTTTTTTTTATTAAATGCTTTTATTAATACACGCTGTTTGCCTGAAACTGGTCGTAAGGCCGAGTTTTTGATAAACAAGCCATATAATCCTTTAAAATTATTTTTCGCCAGTATCGAAAATAATAAGAAGGAGGAGCTCGTGGCAAAATAATGACAGCCGCTCGGGTTGACCTTTAGGTTAAGCTGTGCTTGCCTAGGTTGGTCTGTAGATGGGTAACCACCCTTGCATACCGAGTTTCCTCCGTGCCTCGGAGAGCACGTTAAGCTGTTGGTCCTGGCTGTCATTTGTCCATCTGTAACAGTCGTAACAAATAGTCAGTGGCCCAAAACGTCTGATAACCAGTCTTACCAAGTGGTATCGTATTTCCTAGTCTTAACTAGGTTGTGAAGGTCAGATAGGCAGTCGCTCCATGTAAAATACTGGTATTCAGCTGCATCCGGAAAAGGCTAGGCAGATGATGATCGAAAATATAAAGAAATAAAACAATATAGGCACGGTACAAAACGTCGTGTAATACTTTCGAGAACTTCCGATTTAAGTATATTTCATTTCGCTTGGATAAGTTCGTATTTGCGAATCAATATAATTCTCATCTTACAAGAACCCCGGCACGATTCGAGTACCTATTGTTGAACAAAACGTAATTTACGTATCTCGTTATTTCCGAGAAGTGTTTTCCGAACGCGATACTAGATTGTTTAAAAAGAAATCGCTCTGAACGCTAAGAGCACCCATTAAATCACTTTATTGTTGTTTAATTCGAACAAAGCTAGTTCCAACAAATTCTTTCAACCCTATTTCGCTGTACGTAATTTAAATGAGATGAAACTGTGAGGGCATCGCCGTACATGGTAAAACAATAGAATAGTTATCCCGGTCTCTCCAACTTAGTCGGGGGCGGATGATGTGAATTTTAATTACATTTTTATGATAGGAGCGTAGTGGAGTACGTACTAGAGGCGAGACCCCCCGTCATTCAAGCTGACTCTTCCGTTCACACATAAAACCGTAACCCCGACTTAAAAGCATCATTGAGACGAACACAATCCAGCCACTAGTCTGGAGGTTACGATCAATCCTACCTAGCTTTTGATATGAAAATTGAAAGTGCAGTTTAATAACACTTGGATAGTTTTACGTTACATAGATTGAAGAATATTCACCTTAAAATGTATATAGCTACTTACCAGATAGAAGCATATACCTTTAGATTTTACGGTTCAAGCTACTCACCATCTAAATTCTTCGATAAATCTGTTTTCTACAGTTTTCTTCACGACATCGTCGGTATAATCTATGCTTGTACGTAGATACTGCGGAGTTACGCTCTGATTTATTGGCTGCATACTGTAGAAAACTTCAAATTATTATTTAGAAGCCATAAATTTTGTTAAAATTTATAAAATTGCAAAGAATTCCTTTCGGTAAGAATCTACTTACTTATCTAAGTTTCCAGAATATAATGCCGGAACGATTGAATATGATATCGGACCATATTTCATTTAAAGATATACGAGATGGTTGTAAAATCCGAGATTCTATGTGCAAGCGGCCATTTATATCTTATTTCGTTCATTCGATTTTACGTCCGAATGTTTTACGTTCGCACGGACAGATGTGTTGGTGATGCAAATAAGCGATATTTTCCGGTAAATCGCTTCGGTTTATGTGAGATCGACAATGGACCCTCATCCACATAACGCAAAACAAGAGAATTTCTTGGGAAAGCATTAGTCTTCGGGCGTGATCTATTCAGCGCCGAACGTGTGTACATACGTGGAGTGCCCAAACCGCTGTTCGCATTAATCAAACATCACCGGAATTAAGCGCGTCGGAAGAGCAAACCAAAAAACAAATCATTTTGTAGGCACCAACGATCACAAAAATACAATAAATAGAAAAAAAATTAAGCGTTAAAATGAAAACCGACAACAATAATGAAACGTGGCTTTCCATAAATAATGGTGCAGGCTTTCGTTACGGATGTGGGTAGATTTTGAGAGTTTATATAGCCGCTGAAGCGTGGCCGGTAAACAACGAGAGAAATTTGAATTATGAGATTTAACATTGAAATTGCTTGCTTCTGTTTTATTGTATTAAGATTTTGCCTTTGGAAATATTAGGAAGGGTCCTGCGGGCGTTCCGCCGATACCAATATATTGACCGAGGAGAATTAGTATGCCCACCGCGCTCTTGTTTTTGCTCGGTAAATTTTTGCAAAAAGGGAAATAATGATATCATAAGTCAAGGGGAGATAACGTAAGCGTGCCGTATTGTTTATCACGTCCCAATTGAGATTTTTCGCTTTACAATGAGGGTTGATGATATTATTAATTTCACGTCTCTAAAACGTTGCTATCTGATGTTCCGTTAAACCGAGCTTAAGCATTGTATTTTTATAAAGATAGGCATTCTGGTTTATTGACGTCATGTTGGTACGCCACGAGTAATCGTTGAGCTCGCTTACTAAATGTAGAAGCTTTATGCGAAGATGACAATGGCTTTATGAATTTTTAGCACGTAATCGGTTTACCTTGAGTTCGGGCAGACAATGAAGGTTCATAGCGTATGCGTGCGACCGGATGCGAGTCGCGTGGAGAGGCCGGTCCTTCATACATAGTTGAGTGGGACACCCTCGCAGTGAATTTAAAATTCACCCCGTAACGACGGGAAAATGAGGCCCGCTGTTTGGACGATGATCGCGATACAGAACGCTACACAACATCGGAAAGGTGTCGGATCTTATCTGTGCGCCGCGTAAATCCGCCATGTTTCTTGTGTTACTCTTTATGTGTCCCCGACGGGCAATAATAATCTGCATTGTCGTTTACATGGACGATATTTTTTCATTGGTCGCAAAAACATCGGTACGTAGAGCTCGCAGCGCTTCATATCGCGCGTTATTACAAATATTTTTTGTTGCTCACGATATGTGTGTTGCACAGTCGCGTTTACATTACTTTATTATCAGATTTACGTCTGTTAAAAAATAGGAGGTGTTTTATCTATGTTATGCAGGTAGCACTAACTGTCAGGCTGGTCATAAAATACAGGATATTTTCACAGTTTATCGTACACCACTGAAAACTCGTAGTCAGCATCTCAGCGCACTCGAGGGAATTAAAATATAAACAAGATAGGATCCTTCCATTCTTAGACCCATTATATTAAAAAGGTCGATGAAAATTTATAAGCAGAGAATGAGCTCACAAAATGATATAAGCTGATAATCCGGTTGAAAATCGATTGCGCCGCAACAAAAGAAATGGCGAACAGAATGGAAAGATTTAAAAAAAAAAGTTGGAAACTACACGAAACGATTACGGGCGATCGTTCCGATCGTCACGAGCCGCGCACGGGGGCGATCCGGGAAGATAGCCGCAACATAATATTACCGCTTTACCCGTATCCGCCTCTTATCTTTTGTACGGTGAGCGCTGCATTTGATCCAATTTGCCAATACAATCGGATCTCGGGTATTGCAATGGCATTATCTCCGACAGTCGTGGGCCGCGCGGTCTCTAATGCGATCTCTACTAAGAACTTTCGTTTGCTTCCACCGCCTACCACCTACCTACCGCTGCCTCCCTCCCCTATTGACAATTAGTTACATCTACTAAAATGGGGAGCTCTTTTCACTTTACACTTTAAAATGGAACTTGTTTAATAGGTCTAGATAGAAATGTTAAGAGATTACCTTTACACTTACGTATGTTTACGTTGATATTCAGGTTAAATGACAATGTAAACTACAAAGGCATCACAATAATGTAAAACATATTTGACTTTCCGACGTTTACTTTAATAATATACTTATTTACGTCCAAGTTGCCTCATGTTATTCAAAACATACTTACATATGTAAATTATACTAAAACGCGCATAATCACAAAAGTAGACATGTACCGTAACGCGACCGACACAAATAAAATATTCAATTCCAAATCCCAGCGACAGACCCGACATAACCCCTATAATTCCGTAAAAAAGTTCCAACGTTAAAAAATGTAAATCTTTTACCAGTCAAATACACGCATAATAATTTGAAATCCAATCGGCTGGCCTGCCTCGGCGCCCTGGGAAATCCTTCAAGGTGAGAGGGCGCCGGACAGTGGAAAATCTTCCCCTCTTCCTCCCTGATAAGATTGTCCAGTGCAACTCCCAAAACGCAGAGGGATTGAAAACTTCTACCGAAACGAAACCGAACATAGTATCCTGAGGGATCAATACGTTCGGAAATATAATATCTGGATAGTTCGCGCTCGACTTGAGATTCTGACTTTTTGCAATATTTTTTTTTTCTGCTATATTAGTTTAGTACACGGCCTAACCCTCGGCGCTGAGTTGTTTGAAATACAAGCTCGCAATATGCCCGAAACAATTTTGTTAGGAATTAAAGTACAAGAAACAGTTTTTATTATAATAAATAACAGGTGAAACTTGTTTTAATGTTCGGGAATCTCTTGAACGCTGAAAAATATGCAAAAATATTCTGAACTTTTTAACTATAATGGAATTTATTTGAAATCTTAGAACCGTTTCTTTGCTTAAATGTTTGAGTTAGGGGATATTATTTGTACAGCGGTGTACCAACCTAATTTGGTGGTACTGTGGAGCACGTCGAGTACGTTGTACGATGTTGTTATGTCGTCGCACTGTCACTGTATACCTCTGAGACGTAAATAAGTGGGTTTGCGAATTTTTCCTGGTAAAGTTGAGCGGTTGTTTACACTGAAAGCGGAGTCGTTTACTTTGGGGGCTGGGGACGCGGATCACTAACGTAATTAGCGCAGTTTGTCGCCGTCTGTACCGGCGTCAACTAACTTCATCTTCAGAAAAATGTATTGAAACAATCAGAACTTAATAGTGCAGTGCTCCTACTGAAGGGGAGTGAGAGCGCTCGAATTGAAAGCAAATCGAATTTCAATTGTCTTTGTAGTCTTCCCATCTCCCGTCAATTGTTTCACAAAGCTCTTTACGGATATTCAAGTCTGCGATATTCACGCACTTATCTTTAACGTGCAAAAGAAGCTTTTGTAAGACTTAGTAATTAATAGAGGAATTATGAGCAGCTCGATATTAAAAGGAAAATTTCGAAAAGAAAACCATTTCTTCTTATATCATGAATTACATTCCCCTTTTAAGATCAAAGCGCGAGCGTAAAATCAATTTATCCGCTATCAACGGAAGCCGAAAAATCAAAGCACGTTGCATTACGCACAAATGGATACAGAACCACATCGATAACATACGGCAAGTTTATTTCTACTAGAGAGAGACATTCGATTATACCCTTGAACGTTTCTAATTTCCTGGTACTCGAATGTGGTTAACGCAATTTCCGAGACTATGTATAAGGTACCTGGGGTAGGGAATCGCTTCTGGGGGACCATTATCGTAAAATCAAATAACGAGTCTTTTCAAATTATATGATTGAGACGAACTGTCAATAGATATGGTTTTTTATTTAAGTGGGTTAGTATTGCTCTTATCTTATTGCTCTCTTAAATAATCATGTCAATATTGATATTGCTAGCTTACTGGCTGTATTTAGCTAGATCCATTTATACTGATAATGATTGTTTTTTTTTTTCTTTCTTGTTCTAAATATGTCTACATGTAACTGTGATTTAGAAAAATGAGATCTAAATTATAATCAGTTACAATAAATGTTTTGAAGACTACTTCAGTATGCATTCTACTCATTGTAGGTGGGTAGGTAATGGGTAGTGCGTACTTGTGATTGAGAAGGACATGAGTTCAAATCCCACCTCGTTAACCGTGTACAGGTACTGAACCCACTGCAATATCCTTAAACCACTTGAAATCAAATTATAAATGAAGATAAAAATCATTTTAATTAAATAATGTCCTTCTAAACATTCATCTTTCATTATTTCAGAATATTCTTTCTTACTTTCAAACGCAGACATTATCAACCTAATATTTTTAGCACAAATCCTTGTTCTCAAAAAAGCAATATTCTCTTTATTAAATCCTAAAACACAAAATAATCTAGCAAGATACAAATTCTACATTCTTCACTAAAGAATATTGACATAGCTAAGAATAAAAGAAAAAAATATAAATATTTGACAGTTCGCTACTAGGGAAAATGTTCCTACAAAATGATTGACAAATACAGAGCTTTTTGTCGAATTACGCCTCCAAAATCTCAAATGTAGTTATCGTATATTGAAGAAAAGTTTTCCATAACGTGTCAATGTTTATCCACGTTTTCGTATTCGAAACCTTCCAGAATATATTTGAAACATTCTGGAAAAGCTATCTACTAGGTACATCAAGATAGATACTACGCCGTAGCAAGACTATGGCTACGGCGTAGCGTAGTGATTCCAATGTACATTCGGTAGACACAGCTGATTGACTAACGTAGCTTGGTTACGGCCGGCAAAATGGCTACGTGGCTACGCAATCTGCTACGAGAAATGTTACATCGAGAGTTGTTTGCCTAAAAACGTACCATAAGTAGATTTTATACGGAATATAGTTGAAGATACGCTTCGAGTATTATTTGATCAATGTAAATAGTAACCAATTACAAGTGTCGGATGTTTTTGTTAAGATTTGTCTCTCAATCACGTAACAACCGATAAACTGAAAAAAATACACTTTTTCTAAGGGGCGGACTAAAAGCAAACAGGGTTCCCAAATTCTCTTTTTTGCATGCATCCAACCCTCACGACACGAGACATTTTTTAATTTTCAAATTCACTCCACTCAATCGACGGTGGCACTCTTCGTATTCGTCGTCATTTATCATTAGCTTCATTTATTTTTGTGCCTCGAGGAGATATGATTTATCACACCAAGGCTACGAACGTAGGTCTGTTTTTGCTGCGCCGCGAAGATATTAATCGTTATCGTGCGCGTGCCACGAGTCGTTTGTTTTCGTTACACTGGCACAACCCATTAATTATCAATGAACGTCCGGCGGCACTATGATGAAGGTACCGCTATGTCCCAAGCTTTTCCAGGTGACAGGCGCCTCGCTATCAACCCTTTTTAAGCCTCAGCATTTAACGCCGAGTGTCTGATGTCATAAAAGTGTCCGAACCGGGAACGTGCCGCGGACGTTAAATTCGTGATTAAATTGTACCGAACGGCCCGCTTTCCGCCGTAATAAAAAAATAAAGATCATCTTCTGCCGCATTATAAAATGAGGCTTTATTTTCAATGAATATATTAGGAAAATTCTTCAGAAAATGTTATTCGTGATTATTTTTTATTACTTCTGTTTTTGGGTAATTTCGTATTTTTTGCAAAATTTTCAAGGCTCTTAAATACTTCCTTAAACTTTTCCCTCATGTAATAACACTGCTTTAATCAGATAATCTTCCTCAATAATTCTCTAGCCAGCGAGGCAGCCATTTCAACTATGTACAAGTTAATAAAATTTATGGTATATTTCCAAACCAAAAACAGCAATTTCAAAACTAATAAATTAACCCAAACTGCTAAAGAAGTAGTACCTATAGGTATCACTTGCCGAAAATTGTTTTCTAATTTCTCTTCGGGCAGTGCTGCCATCTGGCGTGGCACGTCGTCCGCCATGACATATTGATAGATGGCGCTAGTCATACGCCTGATTGATCGTTGACGTCTCTGCGAGTCTGGCGTTCCTATCGTGGCTTCACTATACATACAGACTGAAAATTAATGCCAAAAAATATGTGCTCACATATTGGGCAGAATTTGAGAGCAGAAAATTTTTGGGAGCTTTAAATGAAAGCGTCAAAAGTTGGACCGGATGAAAACTTTTTTGAAAGCTTCATAACAACTCTAAACTTGTACTTGCTGATGACTTTACTTACTGTTACAATACTGTATCTCTTTATTAATTAACGATACTCCGTGACGCCGTAATGACCAAATATCATAGACAAACTGGTCCTTTACCCCAATAAGCTATAACTCCTAACACACACAAACCAAAACACCAAATTATTCCTCGCAGCCCCAATTTAAATCAAACTCCGTTAACGCAGAGGTACCAATCGATGCGATTGTAATAGTAAAGTTTGTTTCTAATTGAAGATTCCCGGGAAGCCGGGTCGCGAGGGTCGAACGCAATTCCAACGATTAATGATGCGAGCTAATCCAACTAAGCAGAGATGGAAGGCATCATGGGATTCGTCAGGCCGGCTTACCATTTGATCTCGAATAGTTGGACGTCCAAATTATGTTCATGTTTGGTAATTAATTGTACGGTTTATTGGGGAAGATGTGGGTTTCGTGGTGTTTGCTGAGCGGTTTATTTTTAACGCCTTAGAGAGTAATTGTAGATGTTGTGGATTAAGAAATATAGGCGAGTGACTTGAAATGTGAAAATGTTTTTTTGGAAACCTGTTATAGATGTTAAGTAATCATATAAAGAGTAACTCGCCTAAAAGCCTTTTTGCACAGTAAAGATTTATACCAAAAGGAATAAAACTCTAGACCAAAATTTCCTAAACGAATAAATCAACATCCAAGGGCTCAGAGTAAAAACATTGCCCAAAAAAATTAGGCCAAATCAGACGACAATAAGAAACAAAAGCCGACCGTACATTTGCTAATGAGACTTAACCAGACCTCCCAAAGCGAGCCAGGCTCAAACGTTACTACCGAAGATTAGGACCAAAACTCGAACACACATGTATGTCACCGAGTTGCCTTAGTACCAGAGGACACGCCGCTTCATTAGCCAAACTGTATTATCTGACGCCTTAATGATTTCACGCTTCCCTTCAGCGTTTCGACAACTTTGATGACGGGAGTAAGCCGTAATCATAACGTGAGTTACGATTAAACTTTCGGTTTTATCTTTCCCCGCTTGTTGATTAACGGAGTTCTACTTCCTATGTCTAATCGATGCGAAGTTAAACTCTTTGGCAATTAAGTTATGACTTCGATTTGTTTGTAGTTGGAGATACCTTGCAATGATATGCGGGTTGGTCCTATTGATTTAGGTATAAGTTTGAAAAGTTGTATTTGAAATGAGTCTTATAAAATAATTTAGGAGTCAATTATGGGTTGGTGTAAAATTAAAATTACTACTTATACTTGCAATTTCATAAACCAATCTTAGAACAAATAGAAGACATAGTAGGACGAAATGCTTAAATTTTTAATTAATTTGACGAGCTGTGTCTAACAAACCCGTTTAAATTCCGACGCATCACAAATTCATACACCCCAAGAATCTAATTCAAAACAAACTGTGAATGTATCACTTGAAAGCTTTCCCTAAACCGTGTACATTTGAAAACGAGAAATTACGTTAATATTTGCGAAATTTTAACATTACATATTCACTTTGTTCATTTAAGTACACTAGCTAATCCACGTGTGTGCTCGCTCGAGTGCGTACGAGAAACCGAAATAGCTAAAGCAAATGGGTAAATGTAAGAACAAAAGCAAATTAGCGTTGTACCTACTTAGAGGAACGCTCCGACGCGTGGGAAGGACATATCGTGTGCAGGTGATACAACGTATTACTTTATTTGTTTACTCGCGTTTTGATACTATAATCCCCGTACTACAACGTACGACGTATTCAGACGAAGACGCTTTTGCCGGATAAACCTTTATTTTATCCGCGTATCGTGAAATATTAAGTCTTTTTTCGATTACGGAGTACTTCGACTGAGTTCTCGGAATACCTCGTGTAATAATGTCTGCACAATGACGGCGGAATGAAAGCAATGAACTGACTTGTCGGAATTAGATATTTTGTTCTGTTTTTTTTTCTCCGCACTAATAAGTATGCAGTGAAATATTTGAATGTTCTCTCGAAAATTCGTACAACCTCTGAAAAGTATTCAGCTTAAACTTTAATTTGTGTTAATTAAAATCTTCAAATTAACGCAAACTTACTAATTATAAATATTTCCAAAAAACAGGAAACCACATAATGGTATCATTAAAAACATTCCGACTTCATTTTAAAGTACTAAAACAGTAAAATAAAATTAAAACTTCTCAAACTAGTGTTCGTACAAAATGATATTCCAGCCAGAATCACTTAAAGCTTACACGTCTACGAAGTGCTACGAGTACGTTGCTACGCGGCTACGGCGTAGCGTTTAGCTACAAGCCGTAGCCGCACTGCGTTACCTACGCGGCTCGTATAAATCTCACTCGAGGATTACACGGAATCTCTTACAAGTTCTTGGTACCTCTCAAGATATTGCCAAGTACACTAAAAGTACCGATACGGGTGAATTTGGCATGATAAATTGTTTATCGCCACTTAAGAGTTTCTAAATACAGTTAAAGCCGAATGTCTCGCTATTTCTTAGTGCTATTGTTTAAAGTTTTATGTACGGTAAAGACTTGAGTGTTTGTGATTTAATTTGTCTGATTCAAATAATAAAAGTAAATGCTTATAAAATTTTAATATTAACTCAGCTTCGTAAATAAATTGAAAATATTTTTAATTGAACCAATGATGGACAGTTTCAATGAAATACCAAACGTAGAATCGTTAAAAGTCCTATTTTTGTTTTTGTTTAAATGCACTAAAATAATAATGCTCTTCAATTGTAGCTCCATTTAATTAAATAAATATTAATTTATAATATTCAAAAAAAATCTTCTCATTCTGTAATCTCAAGGAAAACAAAAAATAATAATAACCTCTGTGCAATATTAAAGGTCGGTAACAAGCAACAATCTCGAGGCTCAGTTATTATTTAACCCGACGTCCCTTCACGTTAATGGAGTCTTCTGTCAGATACATCTTTAACCGGACTCAGTAAATGAGCCTGCTTGTAAAACCTTGTACTTTTTATTTGATTTTATGTTGGTATATTTTTTGTTGAATATTGTAGGTATATTTTACGGTTTATAATGTACTTGCAGAAGGCTGTTATTATTTTTTTTTTTTGAAAATCATCTTAACATAATGTTGTCAAAATGAGAAGAAAACTGAGTCGTATTTTTTTTCATGACTGCTTTATATGACTGCCATACTATAGGTTCATATAATTATGATTCACGGTCGGGCTATTTTTTTTAATCTTTATTTTTTTACTTTAGGGGTTTTTGTCCAATAAGGATATGTCAACCCCATCATAACTTATAACAATATAAACTCAACAAAAAAAATATAACAAAGTACAATACTAAAATTAAAATAAAACTGCTACTCACTGCTGAACAACTAATACTATGCTATTGGGCTATGTGTGGGTTATGTTGTTGTGTGTGTATCCGGCTATGTTATTGGGTTTTTCTACTAGGAATTTCTGAATAGCAGTCATGGAGTCTGGAACTGTGCCTGATTGATGTCTATAGACTTATCGCCTATTACATACTGTTACCACCTACTACGAGTACATGGGATTTGAAAGTATCTGAGATCACAGTCGTGATGTTATATTATGTTATAATAATGATGTCTACTTTCATGATGCTAGATTATTTTATAATAATGATCTCTACTTTCATGATGCTAGATTATTTTATAATAATGATCTCTACTTTCATGATGCTAGATTATTTTATAATAATGATCTCTCCTTTCATGATGCTAGATTATTTTATAATAATGATCTCTACTTTCATGATGCTAGATTATTTTATAATAATGATCTCTCCTTTCATGATTCTAGATTATTTTATAATAATGATAATTATCTACTTTCATGATGCTATACAACACATATTATCATCATCATCATTTCAGCCGAAAGACGTCCACCGCTGGACATAGGCCTCCGCCAAGTGTCGCCATATTGACCGGTCCCGTGCGACTCGCATCCAACGGATTCCTGCAACCTATACCAGGTCATCGCACGTTACGGTGGTCACACACATTATAATAATACCTAAATAGTGAGTGCATTCACTAATCAAATCAAAATTTAAAACAACCTGCAAAAATATATTTTCAGAAAACAAAAAATATTAATACTGGGTGTAAACAACTTCATCACGAAGCCGTCAACCAAGCATTCTGTACATCAAACTAAGTAACTTTACGCAAAAATTATTGCTGCGCAACACCTTTTTTTTTTGGGGTGGAAAATCATGTTTTGTGGTAGAAATCAATGTAACGCACTCAAAGCATTGGGTGGATTGAATAATATGGGGTCGTGGAGGTATTTAAAGTAAAATTACAATAAAAAATTGTATTTAAAAAAAAAAGTAAAAAAAAAAATTGAAACTTTGATCTCGAATATCTTCGTAACTAGAAGGTATGATGTACAAAAAAAAATTATCGCAATGATGGGAAGAACAAGTGTTTTTCGGCTTCGTTAAGAGGTTTTTTAAACCCTTTTATTTTTATATGTTGATTTGATATTTTGTTTACATTTCAAATAGTTTATACACAAAGGTATCCTTGATAGCTCCCCAAAATTACAAAATTACCAGGGGCACAGTAAGTGTGAAGAGGTCCTCTATTTGGATTATAACACTATAGTCCTTTGGAGGGTCGGAGAGGATAACTTCTCCTAATCCTGGGTTCTGAGGTTATAGCCGGTATTGAGACACCAATATACCGACACCTTAGGACCGGCTAAACTAGAATATTCAAAGATATTGCCTTCAAAATATTCAGGTAAACTGAAATACCTTGTGTACAGACGAAAATAATTAACAGTAGGTATTTCCACAAATAGATTTAACATTAATCATTTAATTTGGGAGATAGTCTGTGTAAAGTAAATATTTAAATTGATAAGTATACTGAACCTATCAATTATGTACGACAATGAATAAAAATAAAAGTGGTGCAGAGATTTAAATGTTTATTTATATACGAAAACGTTTTAAAAGCTTTTCATACTTTAATGAGATTTTCGTGTAACGAAAGTAATGTTTTGTAATGAAATAACTTAAGCGAATTGACATGTTTTATGGAAATAAGTGAATCATTCTGAAAAGTTTACTTTAAACGTATAATCACAATGATTTGCAACATACCTAGCCACTTTCTATAAAATGACTAGTTTAAAAAAAAGCCATTTATATTTAAAATACAAATATAACATTTGCTACTAAAATGAGGAAAGTTCTAAAAGGTAACACATATACTATTACTAGGGTAGGATGTGTTATTTATATAAAGGACTACAGGCACTACAGGCTTTTAATAATACCAATATAGGTTAATAAACCATTTACATAATTAACATACTGGTAAACCATTATTCAGAAAATAGAATTTCAGACCAGAAGGTTTAGACCGAAGGTGTTACTTAGGTAATATTAACAAGAATGTCTTTGATATTAGTTTAATGTTATAAGTGACTTGGGAGTGGGTGGGCTCATAAATTTCAGTTAATCAACCTTAAACCGCGTCTAAACTAGCGCTCACTAGGATTTCAAAGGAGGGTTGTTCAGCAAGTACACAGTGGCATTGTTCTCTAAATTTTACATTCACATTAGACGGAAATTTCGTCTCGTCCTGATTTACGATCGGCCCTCGAGGAAGGCTCGCATCTAACAGTGAGATTATTTATTCCCGCCGCTTGTCTAACACTCAGCCAACGGAGCCGGCAGCGGGGACGGCGCGGGGCCGGTGCGGAGACGGCGCGGGAACGGCGCGTACAGCGACACGCCGATTTGTTTATGCTAAACAACCTGCAACCGAACTTGGCAGGCGCACATTCAAAAATAATTTGCATATTTAAATAAAGAAGCGCGACACGACAACTTGCGCTAATCCGCCGGCCACCCATAAACTTGTTAATTCTGATTAGCCGCAGCCCGCTGTCATTATTTTTGTAGATAAATCACTGCGACCGAGGCGTGTCCCTTATTAATAACTCGGCGCCGGGCGAAAGAGTTCACGGCGTTCCGACACGATTGTTACTAAACCGACGGAATTTTAATTCGTCTCGGAGTTTATTAAGTGCGTAAAGTTTTAGCGGGGCTTCAACACCAGCGGTAAATTAAGTGAATTTGCTCGTAGGCTCGAGGGGAGCCGCCCGTCTCTCTCAATCTGATCACCGCGATATTAACAATTTTAATTGCACTCTGTCATTTTGTTTACCATCTTCCCTTACTTATACTTACATTCTTCTGTTTCAGGTAAGAACTCCAATGACATCACTAATAACACAATTTACATCCACTGTAAATGCTATTTTGTATTCTGAGATATCGAGTCCTGCATAAAAAGGTAGGTAGTAAAATGGAGTGAAATGAGTGAGACCCGTAAAACTCTTTTCATACAATATTCAATAGAAGATATTTTATTATACTGAGATTTCCACAATTTACCGATAAATTCGTGCTATATCTCCTGTTTTATATCCTTCTGCAGGGCAAATTTGTTTCTTTTTCACGTGATACAGTTATAAATCTAGCAGTATGCGTACGCTTCTTTGGTTACGAATCTATTTTATGACCGCACACGCCGAAGGTTAACCAATAAAACCTTTTAACAGCCGTAACTATTTCGTTATAAGTTCCGAGTACGCAATAAAAACGGTGAAACAGAAATAAATCTGGGGGCACAATGGGCGCAGGGCGGCGCGGGCGCTCCTCACCCGCGCAAGAAATCAATCACGATCGGGCGCGCGCTTTAATCGCTCCAATTTAAGTTTTTCCTTTCTTGATAGAACAAATTGATGGAAATAGTTGAACGTTAAATATTGCGATTCGTCGAGCGCCAGTGTACAAACTTCCTCTTACGCGCGTTTACGGCAGGTCAATAAATCTCGGTCGCTTTGTGCCGTCTCTCGCTCAACATCTTCAGCCATAAACGGCACGTGCGCTGTTATCTGTATTTTTGTAACAACCTGCAACTGAAAAAATGTGGTTAACGTCGCTATATTGTTGTTCCCCCATTGTTTCACCGGCATACAGGTATTGTTTGGTATCGCACAACCATGTACGACTCGCCTCAACACAACTTTGCGAGTCATCGTTTTTATTCAGTTATTGTTCGCAACGTTTTATCTCTCCCTGTGTAACGCGTCTCTGAATTAGACATAAGCCGTCATCCTCTGCTTGTGGGAAATGAGCTTAGTTCCCAAACTAACCCAAAGATAAATTATTCCAGAACATTTCTCATGACGATCCATTCTTTCCTCCGTCGACAAAGCGTCAGTGAATCCCACGGACATATGAGCGTCCTTATCCACGAAATAAAATGAAGTCTGGTGGCGCGCAGTTACTAAGTAGCGTCGCCACATGCTCTCGTTATGTTTGTACGTAGTTTTGTCGTACACACAGAGGTCCATAGCACCTACATTGGCGTTGTGTATACAACATAAGTATGAATCACAGTTGATAAGCATGGCGCGCAGATTTGCAGGATCGCACGACCGCGCGTTCGCTGCCAAGTTTCTTGCGCCACGCCTACACAAATTTGCATCATACACTGTACGTACATACAACCTACATATATCTCTGCAAATGTACGTATCTGCTGCAATTCGTTAGCTGTAACTACCAAAAACAGAACTGTGGCGCATTTCTATAATTTATATCACAAAGTCCTTATCGTGATTCGGGTGTCAAATCAACTCAAATTAATATTAAACGGTGGTATAATTATGATTTTATGTAGCTAAATGCGGGAGGCAGTGGTCGAACCGTGTCGGGCGATAAATCAGCGTTTGTTGCGAGTGTAAACAACCGCAAGCCGGTCGCGCTCGGCGTCCAATCATTACTCAAAGCATTCGAGTGCAGCAAAAAGCAGACTAATTGCGCTCTTGAAGGACAAGGACCACCCGCGCGCTCTGTCGCAAATGTACTTAGTCACGTTTAATAGTTTTTCTGTCTTGCAAGGATTTCTCCAGAGGCACGCTAAGTCCGCTCTCCAGCACTCAATGTAATCTCAATTTACTAATATTGAAATCACAAATTGATTCCAGGCGAATCAATTTGTGATTTCAATATTAGTAAATTAATAATAATTATTCATTGATTTCTCGACACGACTGGGTACTACATGCAAAATAAAATGTAAGTAAATAATAAGGAAAACGCGACACAGAGAACAAATAGGGGAGAGACCGGTAAACAGAAATATAGGGACGAACGTCGCGCAACAGAAACTTCAATAAATAAATATAAGACGAACGAAAATTTTACTTTTTATTTTAGAAAAAGTTTTGTTTTTAATATTCTTCGTGTAACCTGTGAAAAGATTTCGTGAGGGTATACTCGTTTTTGTGTAGAGGAAACTTGTTTGCAAATATTTTTCCAAAAGTTGGTTAATTTCGAAAAGAAAATTCTCTGGTAGCGAGCGAGAAGAGGTTTAAGTTTTCGTTCACATCGGCTCGTAGTCAGGCGGCGGGCCGGGGTAAACACCTCGGAACTTGCCCTTTTGGCGAGTTCTAAGAAATTGATTTTTAAACTGTGCACAAGTTAGGATGGAAAAAGCGCGAAACTTGAAAAAAAAACTATTCTAAGACGAAAGTTTGGAATGAAATTAGTTTTAAGCGACAAGTTCATTTCAGTTTTTTACCGGCGAGCCGGTTCTGCAATTGCTCGGAGATTCCCGTAGAAAGTTCCCCAGTGCAGATTTTGATTACACACGCTCCTTCAAGAAGTTTCCTGCAGGATAGGAATATTAAATCTTATTTAAGTTAGACATCCGCGGCGGTTCGCGTTGTTATTTCGAATAAGGTGCTTTATAAACTCTGAGTGCGCCGGTAAACTTGCTGACGAGAACATTTTAACCTTTCTGTTGGATTCGTCTTAACAAAACGCTGCTTTTTCATATTCCGCTGCCTTGATAATAGTAAACTTAATTCATTCTATTTTGTAGACGGCATCGGGTTTCATTCTCTAATGGCTTTATGTTTTACCTAGGTTTACTCGGAACTGATTTAAACGCAAATATTTGCTTCTCTTTCCGTAATATTTATACACGGTTGTAACATTTACTTCTGATTTTAGGAACAACCTTTTAGGGTGCTCGCCACGCTCCGTCGAGATGAAATAGAGTACCGTACAATCTTCCGTACAATTTTAGGAACGCTTAAATTTTAATTGTGTAGTAAAAGTACGGTTATATAATAATTACGGTGAACAATACGGCGGAGCGCGCCGCGTCCCACAGCCGACTTCGCGTTACATGGTGCATTTGCCTAATTACAGCTCTGTTCACTGGTGTGACAATTCGTGATTACCGAAACGGTTATTTCGGAAGACATCCACTCTATTCGGATTACGTTTTACTGAATGGCTCAGCCATCATCCGCCATTATAGCTCGACCTTTCTTATTAAATAAAATACCGAACATTTTGGGTCGTTCGCGCCAGTAACACGATATGCAGCCAACAAAAAACCCCCACTCGTCATGTAGTAGGTATCATCCGGCTGAAACATTTCTTTCGAATCTCTCCAAGGCTCTTACTTACTTATCTCATATTTCTAAAAGTTGTGTTTAACAAGTTATGAAGTTAATATAAGTCAGTCGTACGGCTGGCAGGGAAAAGGAAGTCGAAAAATAGAGTTAGTGCAGAGGGTGGAATCGAAGAGCGGCGCCGCGGTGGCGGCGGTGCCTCGTGTTGCCGTGTATTTCGGGAAACAGCGGAAAGTTTGGCGCGTCCCGCCCGATGCACTCCTCTACGTGGAGTGACGGGACGCCTACCACCGCACTCGAGGTGCTCCGCATTTCTCTAACTCCCTGAGACAGGCCTGTCTGATATTTAGGTCCCAATCGAACCGACACAACAATCGAATAAACTCCGGGACACAACGTAAATAAATTCACTCTTACAGCACAGTTTGAGTTTTAACGTTTAACTCACTTCGATGTTAGAACTTTGAAGTGATTTAAGTGATCTCACGTGACAACTTCATGAAGAATCGTCTTCGCGTCTTCTGAACTCACTTTATTTACTCGCACATTCCAAGTATCTAATGAAACTCTCAATTCTTCATTTGAAATCCACTGACAGACAGATTAAAGCATTTTCCTTAGACGAGAAAGATTTGAATCGAAATCCTGTTGCAGAGCCACCGTAAACATCGAAAAGGCACAACTCTGACATTTTAATTTTATTAAACATCTCCCGTTGCCCAAGATAAAGTAGATTTCTTTCGCTGCCAAGTAAGAATTTCGACTCGTATAATAATTTAGATTACGTAGCAAGCAGTGAGCGTTCATTATCGTTCTTTTGTACCTGATTTCGTGGAGATCTCATTCGGATAGAGCGGCAGTCCGCGGGCGCGGGCCTCCTCTCCAAATGGAAAGTGCGAAAATGAAATTATAAAGCCCTGCGATAAAAATAAATTAAATCGGATTTCGCATTTGCCAGTAGCCAGGGTGAGGAGCGTTTTGTAGTCCGCGGATTCCTTTCTCTTTTTAAATATTTGTTTTAACAGTTGATTTGTGGCGTAATGAGAAAATTCTCACTTTGCAATTTTTTCCTTCCCCCTTTGTAATGGTCGGATATCTTTTTTTCATTTTTCCTTATAATATCTTTTAATGTGGAGCAAATTTAGTCGTTGTTTTTAAATTCAGATGGAACGAACATGAATCTTAAAGGCATTAGTAGTGCTTGAAGTTCTCTGAGAGCGGTGGCGCGCTGCGGCAAATCACTCTGCATTCTCACCAACGATTATTCAAATTAGGTAACGGTACGACAAAGACGAATGGTACTAATATCGTTCGCTTCGCGATCGCCGAGCGCGATAGTACGCGCGGTACGTGCCCTACACACGCGCAACAGATCGCGTCCGCCGATAAACACCGATTGATCCTCACGATACGCTTTTTGCGTAAATATTCAAGCAAGTTTTATGCAGGCCGAAGGCTTTGTGTTCACCTTACCGGCCCACACACAACCCATATACGGCCTTAATTAAAATATCAATGTACATTACGCCACGTGGAATTCTAATAGCTTTAATTGTTAGAACGACCCACATATCATCGACAGAAATATGAAAACGATTTACACTCAAAACTCAATAAACTACCTAACAAACGTTTATGTGTTAAAATAAATAAATAGAGTAGGTTTGTCCAGTAACACAATAAATAACTACCTCGAAATACCCAAAACTGTCGCAACGGAGTGTTTTAAATAATACGCTATTTTGTTATAACGCTCCCAAAAGTGTAATTTAGTACCGATTTTCTATCCTAAATACGTAATTTACTCGCCTTTTTTCCTTACATTATTCGTTAATTCGGAGTAAAACAATGTAATTATATTTTTATTGCTCATTCTATGTCCAGTAAATCGGGGTTTCAAATCCCGGAGGTCGTTTTAAGTGAACCGACCCTACTTAATAGTCGTCCTCTAGGCGCGGGGTCAGTGGTGCGACACTAGATGCTTTTGTTTATACTTTGCGTTATGTAATCATTAGTGTAATTGTTGGGATTAAGTTTTCTCTCATATAGAGCTTTTTGCGATTAGGCTGGGAGTCCGCCGAGTGTGCCGGGGCTGCCGGCTAAGTCCTCGGTTCAATTTGCGACAGCGGATAATAGTGGCGTAAGTGGGGCGTGCGGATGCCCTTACAACAAATACATACAGTTTTGTTCATTGTCTCCTAAATAGAATTGACTAGACTAGGATTCTACTTTATCTACGATTTATGTGTAGTGATTCGTGAACTCCTGAATTTATATGAGGTTTATTTAGACTAAATCCGAGCTTAAAACTTTGTAGAACGCTCCCGCTTTTTGAAGAATTCTCATTTACGACATAAACACGCAGTACGAGTAATGTCTAGAATAAAAGTGCATTACCAAATTTCTTTCACACGCTTTTAGCGACGTCAGCGGATGACAGCTCGCGTTTTCGTTCGATCGTCATTTTATGAAAACAGGCGACACCTGAATTTTATGAAATAATGTGTGACACGCACGCTTTTTATGCCTTTCCAAATGTTTGCAGTTTTATTGGTTCTCATACAAATATGTAGATTCCTGCGATTGCATTTGTTTGTTAGATTTTATTTGGTTTGAAAAAGTTTCAAAGTTATCAAAAAGGAGATAGTTTTTTTTGGGCAAACCAGGTCATTGCATTTATTATTCATAATAAGTAACACCAAAAAAAAGTAACCATTTTACTATGGTAGTAAACGAAATATTACGTAGAATTGAAAACGAAATCTTAAAATCATAATAAATAAGCTATGTTATGATATTTTATTGCGAGTCAAATCATTCCTGTTTTGGTCAATGTCATTTGGCAGCAAATACTTACGTGAATAGGGGCGTTTTTTTTCTGTCTACTAAAAAAAGTACGGTACCTACCCGTTGGTAATCATATTTGCTATAATTATTATAGAATCAGAAAGAAGAATATAAAAAAAAAATATTATTAAACTGTGAGCATTTTTAATGCTATTTTTAAAGGTTTACACTAAAATCGCATAGATGGTTTAAACAATCAACGTGGCACGGAACGTTATGAACCCACTTTTTTAGTGATGGACAGACAACTTCATTATTTTGACATTTACTTTTTCTGTTTATTTTGATTTTCGTAAGTGTTTTTGCAGATTTTTCGCATTTATTCCGTTTAGACAATGCTTAGCTAATTTAACCACTGGAATCTAGAGGTTATAAGGAACAAATCAATGTAAGTTTCATGATTATATGCTATAATTTATGTGGGTGGCCTAGTCCCCGAACAAGAAAAATTGTTTCCTTTGTGACGTCAAATTTGAATCATCATAAATATTAGGTATGGATAATAATTTTTTCACTAAACCTAAATTAAATTACACACGAAAACAGTACGTAAATCTCACAATTCCGCTTAACCAAGACCTTAATACCAAAAATAGCTCACGAAGAATACTAGCGCGCCAAGAAAGCGAGTTCTCTTTAATCTAGTGACAAAAGCGTCACCTGATTCAGCGAGCCGAAGTACTCTCTGCTCACAAACGTGGAGGAATGAGGTGGAAGAGTGGCAGGTACTTGGAATTACTTCCTAATGAAAAGAGGCTAGGAGTGGGACACAGGGGCTCGTCATGCGGCCGCTAACGAACGCGGTGGGCCACTCGACTCGACTCGAGTGGTCACAGACGTGAGCCAGCGCTCGGCTTATTAGTGCGAACCAGGAACATCGAAATAGACCCAAATTGTGTTAGGTTTTAAGGTTCGTAGTAGGCTGTAAAGCTTGCGAACTAGATTCTGGAGAATTTACCTGAATAAAATTGTATTAATTGTAAAGAAAACATACAAATTAGGTCTCATGATTTTATGTAGAGAAGTTTTAACAGAAAATTTCAATTATACCGGAAAAATGTTTTCAGTAGGAACTGAGAGTCATCTATTCTGAAAAAGAAATGTCCTAAAAATGGAATGAACGAGGATCCTGAGCAGTCATCCACTATCCCACTCAAAAACACGTCCCGTAGACCGTACCTCATTTAGTACGAAATTTCCATCTCCTCCATAAAAACGTAGGCACATTTTCTAGGTAGAACTTAAAAAATGCGATAGACAGAATAAATTTCTCCTCATCTCCATTACTTACGGTACGTAGTTTATCTCAAAACGTTTACCTTAAAAAGGTTTTACTACTAGATATACTATTTTATTAGAAACACAGGTCACGACTAACTGAAATTTGTAGTTAACTTACAACGTACAGAACTAAGCTGGGTATTTTATTTGTGTACTATTATTTAGTTTCTTGTGAGTTGAAAAGAAACGTAGGTAAATTGTTACCTTGACTTTATTGAGACACTTTTTCTTTTAATGATACGCTATGTTAATAAATTACAGACTTATTTATTTTTAATTTAATTTGTACCCAGTGTCTTTGGTCTATTTAAATATTGACCTAAATAAATGAAAAAGACGTAGGTAGTATAGAAAACGAGATACTTTCTCTGAGTATCCTCTTATCTATCCAATCACGTAATTTCACTTGATAATCCCTCCTGTATCTACATACAACAAAATGTTGAGCTCTGTACTTACAGCAAATGTTAAGCTTGTCCAGCAAAAAATGTTGAGCTGTCCACTCGCACAATTTTACAGTATTCCACCTATTTTGGTCAAACACTTTTAGATGGGATCGTGGTACATTTGCATTTCAGAAACAGCCGGTGTTTTTAAAGTGGGTAAGTACTGAGACTGTTTGTTTGAAATAATAAGAGAGATAGAATCCAGGGACCAACGACTCATTTGAATGAAGCTCGGAATTGAATAAATATTGATTTGTGTCGTCCTGATTAGTAGACATTGAAACATTGTATTTTTGTTTGAAGTTGAAGAAATGTTTAGAAAAACTGATTATTTTGTCAGAAAATCAGCAGAAAAAACTACTGACTAACTGTACTACTGACTGTTATAGTACTCGGTATATTTTGCGTGGTTCATGTTTCGTATACCCAAGTGTCAAAACATTTTTAAACTATCAGTTTATAAAGAAGTCAAACGAACAAATGAGCTCAACTTTCTCCACTACATTCAAAACCTAATCAAAGAAACTCGATCACAAACACACAACTCATAAAAGACAATAGAAATAGAAAGCTACAAAAACCGCAAGTATAACAGATGGCGTCCGATTCGTTTGTAATGATTCGAATATCGTTCAACTGCATAACTGGCGAGATCAAACATTTTTATTTGTTTGCTCATTCAACCACACGACTGAAACTAATGAAGAGGAGTTTCGATTAAATTAATACGTTTTATTTCCCGTTTTACCCCCGCCGGTGCCGATGGACGCGAGGTTTTTTTCGTCAGCGGTTCGTTCAACGTTTCATAACTATAATTGATAAAATACGCTTCATTACTTCCGATTTGCTGTTGTGTTTCGATTGCACATTTTGTTCCTCTCGATATTGCTCGTTTTGGTTTTGTTTTTACGTGATTTTTATTCGGTTTAACAGGTAGCTGGCATAACTGTCGGTGTCTTTGGAATGGAGCGGTTGTTTCTGCAACTGCAGTCTCTTATGGGACTGTATACGTAACCTGTTGCAAGGAGTTTCTCCACACGATTTTGTTTAACTTAGTTTTAAAGATTTTTAGTGTAGACTTCGTATTCGTATCGAGTTTAAGTTATATTCGCAGTAGAAAATATCCATATAAATATAAGACGTGTCAGATTATGAAAAATTTATTATTATTTATATAGGCCAAGGAAACGCTAGGGGAGAAGCACATGACATACCATATTTAAAGCTTGAATATTAGCCTTCACAATCCAGGTATAGTTTTGCTCGCTTTTAATAAAATATTAGTACAACAAAGTAACTAAACCTCACATTAAATCACGGTGTCCAAACAAAAGACAATAAATGCAATTAAACGTGATAAATAACACAAAATCAATGCTACATTGTGCCCGCATACAACTTTTTCCCATACAAATTAACAAATCAAACAAACAACATATTGGTGGCTGTAATTGCATCATTTACAAACAGTACGAGCTTGTGTCATGGATAATAAACCTTTTGAATTTAAAATAATGCAACTAACGACTGCAATTCAAATTTTATGTGTTTTTGCTAAATAATGATGTCGTTTTGTCAGTGAAATACGACAGTTCAGTGAATATTTATGTCACTTGTTACCTTGTGGTGGCAGTTACTGGTACAATTATGTTAATAAATACATTCATCCGAAATTGTTTACAGCTATTTTGTTGAGTTGTTTTGAATGGCGACACAATTGCTTTTGGATAAACACATTACATTGTATCTTCGCTTATCAATTATCAACGTTTCATATTGCTTTCATTATTAGACACATCATTCTGAAACGGTTACAATCAACCTTATATTAAACTACAAGCCGATTCGAAAACAAACTGAAAGCTAGCACAGAGCTTAAATCCGCTTACGCTCAAAAACCGATGCACTCCACAGCCTAACGCTATACAGTATCTTCAAAACGATACAAGTTTTAATGAATACCTCGTTACAATCAGTTCGCTATCAAAATACCACAGTATACAGAGGAGCAGAGTACCGCAAGATGCACAAACGCGGTATAATTTCAAGGTAAAACGAAGTTTAATAAGCAACAACCGATATTCCGCGCTCATGTTAAGTTTCCGACGTCAGTTACCGAGGCTATGTGCAACACGGCATGTTTTCAACTGCTGTTAACACGATCAAGTTATCCGTAACACTGTTACCGTTTAAACTAACATTGTTTATATTAATATTGGTGTTATTCGTCGAGTGTTTAGTTGGCGGAGTTTAGAACATCCTGTGTTTAGTTTCGATTATTATTTTGTAGGATATTTCATTCAGAGTTAAATTCGCGTACACCATTCAATTTAATGACTTATTACAAGGTTCAATTCCATCAAAACTTTCATTTGATAAAAAAACAATTTCGTTAACTAAATTGAAAATTAAAACGTTCAAGAAAAACCAATAGGCACAAAAGCCCTCAAAAAATCATCATCACCTTTTTTAATTAAAACTGTAACTCGTAGTGATTCGTGGAGCTATTCTAAGGATATCTAAAGAGAATCAAATCTTACGACGTCGGGTAATCGTGGAATCAACCACGTTTATAAATCTCATTAAGGGGGAGTACCTACTGGCTCTGTTGCCGGCTGCTGCCGTCCTCGTTTTCATTTCGCACGTTTCAAAATGATTTAATCGTACGAATCACACGAAGTGATGTACCTAGAATTAAAATTCTGAAAGGCTATTAAGTAAATTGCGATTGTTGGACGACTGTTGAAAGACTTTTGGGCCGGATGACGCGTTGGAAATAGGTGCTTTTGATTGATTAAAAAGTTCAAAGTTCGTGAGTTGTAAGGCTGTGTTCAGACTGAAGTTTGAAATGTTGTCGATTTTAGAATAGGGTTTGGTGGCTTTGGTGTCAAGACATGTTCAAATGTGAGTCAATTATCATAAAGGCACACAAAATGTACAAATTCCGCCATGTTAACATCAGTCAATCATAATACTTAATACTATAAAGCCATTCCAGCACATCAGGGTACTACAACTAAATGAAATGTTTAAATCAAATAAGTTTTCCTTTTCATTTTCCATTTCATATTTCAAAATACAAAACCTTTTCATTAACCATTCAAAAAACTAAAAACTAAACCACAACTTTAATTCCAAATCGCAATGTAATACGAGAATCAGAACTACTCTGCAAAATATGCAAAAAACTTTTAGTTCAAAATTTCAATACCGAGCATCGCAATCTCAGTTGGTCGGAAGTAAGACACGTAATAGCCCCCGCGTATCTTTTGTCCGGGCAATCTGAAGGGGCGCGGAATACGACAGATCGATCCGATCGGATCTGCCGGAACAGTGCGAATCGAACACTCGTTAATGAAACTTCGCCCGCGCAATTAGGTAACCGTCTTGGTTTTATTAAATTTAATCAAGAACTTGTGTAATATTACGCAGATTGGGCCAATCGAGCCGTATACAAGTTTCGATAACACCGTAGTTGGAAACTAATTTGGGAAATAAGCGCAGTTATCTTGGTTTCTACTCGATCGCCTTATAAAAAGGGGATCAATGTTCTTAAACAAGATTAGTAGATAAGGCGGTGTTGGCGCCGAAGGGGACTGTGTTCTTTCTGTGTAAATATAAACGAGTTTGTGGACGGCTCAGTAGCTTCGGGACAGAGGGATCATCTAGCATGCTCATCAGACACTCACGTTGATTTATGAAAATTACCACTCGCTTATTATTTTTGCCAATTTGTAAATGAACTGTTATCATAACTTATCAAACAGAATAATTGATATTCATGTTATGATTCGATGGATTTATGATTCTTTCTACGCAAATTGGGAAATCTCAAAAAAAGAAAAAAAGAGTTCAGAATTTATAATCAATTTTAACAATTCATAACTATATCCTCAAAATTCAAATCAATATTCAATCTCAAAACTCAAAATTCAAATGAATAAACCATGAATTAGAAAATCAATTTAAAACCACAGTGATGTGTTTAAATCAAAATAAATCTATATTTACACGTACTGAAATATAATTTATACTAACCAACCGCTCCCAATAAATTGAAATAAAACCAGCACGTGTTACACAAACATTCTTACGTATATCCTCGTATTAACAAACACATAAGTGGGTTAAACCGGTCCGTAAACCGGTCGCCGCCGCCGGTAGTACGGCGCAGTACGGTGTTATCGCCGTGATAAGAGCCGGAACCCGCCGGCGACGGCCGGTAGGTGGTACTTATCTGCCATGCCCCATATTGCTTTCACACTTCTCCTTAACACTTGATTTTCGGTACAATTTAATGTTATTTTGATGATTGTTTAAGCTTGAAATTCTGAGGGTATGTAAGTTAGTATTTTGCAGGAATTGGAAAGGATTCAAGAGTTCCAAGACGTCCAAATTTAAACATAGAATGAACTTAAAAAAGATTGTAATAACTACTTTGAACCTTAACAGAAAATGTAATTTCTAATTAAATAAAAAGGAAACCAAAACATTGTTAAGAAAATCAAACAAAGACGCTACTGGCAAGCTATTACAAAAACTACAACTTGAAAAACATTATCAGTTAGCAAAACAAAGATTCAGAAACTTAGTATTGTGTTGCACCTGAAACCACGGAGGTACTAACCAACAAGTACCACGCAGTTTTAAACAAAGCTATTGAGCATTACCATAAACTGAACGTAAAGAAAGGAAGGAATACCTTTTTTGAATCCACAATGTTAGTATTAGGCGGAAAAGTTGAGTCTAGTCTAAAGACGGTACGTAATCGTGGAACTTTCTAGAGTGCAGCCGACTCGTGTTTACCGTATCTCCAGAGTCGCGTGCGACTCGACTCGACTCGACTTCCAGATTAGAAGTATTCACGTAACTCCGACCAAACTTTTTAGCAATTCTACTACTGGCACTTAAAAGCATAGTTATCGCTTGCGAAGTAAACATTCCCCACTTTCTTATTCATTCATGAAAGTTCAAGTGGAATCTTGAAGATATAGTGGCAGTGCATCTTTGATGGGAGTTCCCCGCAATCATTTTTAACTTACTGTGTTAATGGAGTTTTAACTTAGAGTAGTGGTGATGGGATTTCGATATCTGAAGTTTTTTTATTTTATTCTGAAACTTGTCTTAATATATATTTTATCTTAAAAACGAAATGTTGGAAAATGTCGTATGGTTCGCCATAATGACTATACTATGACTCCGGCAAATGTTGTAAATACTAAAATGCAATTGCTGCTAACAAATCAGTTATTTATTTCTGAAGTTTACATCTATTTGACTAACGATCTTCACTGTTATGAAGACACTTATGTCTACATTTCACAAAAATTTAGATCTTTTTGTATTTAGTCTGTCATGTTGAACATATCCAACATCAAATAACATCCAAACATAACACAACCTGTGCAATGATTGCTCTTCATTTTACCAACATTGAGTAATTACTTCATGTGGAAAAGACATCAAGATTGGTTCAGTGATTTTCTATGAGTAAACAAGGGTACACATACCAACAAAGACAGAAGCGCTTACGTACATGTTCTTGAAAATTGTTCAACTAACAACTTGCGAGTTAATTAGATTACACATTTAAGTGAACAGGCGAAGAGACCATACGAGAAGTTTGGCGAAATATCGAGGCGAAGTTTCGGAATACTTGATGTTTGATGACAAAAATTCAGCTCGCCATTAGGCATATCCGCAACTGTATTCAGCTACTAACAAGATCATTTGATCCTCCAGAAACTATGCCATCGAAATACCTGTCAAAAAAAAATGGCGGAATTTTAAAGTAGGTAGATAAACTACATGAAAAATCCGAGCTCCAAGCAAACTGGGACACCATAAGAATAGGGTGCACGTAAGCTATAGCAGCATTATACCCGACATATTTAAGGCCGTTTGCGCGTAAACGGCCGGAGCAGCGATGTTCGCGGTATCGGGCGTGCGTGAACATATTTTATCTTACATCCGCTTTCCACAGACCAGCGGCAATTATCGGCGTGCTTTGCGCTCATAACAAACCCTACCCTTACAAATATCTAGATCAGAGATAAAAAATTCCGTGTAACATCATTAATCTACGAACGAACTGTAATTAAGGTTTCAACAAATCACTAACGGCGTATCGTAGATGGTATCATTGCGGCGTAGCGGAATGGGGGCGAATAGGTCGCTCAGGGTCATGTATGAGACAGTGGCACGCGAACGCTGATTTTACTTTTATTGTTCGGCTTATCTGCAGCCGGAATGGGCCTGCGAAGACAGCTTACATGCCATAGATTTTGCGTGCGGTTACTTAAATAAATGGGGAGAAAGAAATATATTTGAATTTTATACCTACATTGTATTTACGAAAGGTGAACTTGCTCAGGCGACATAGTAACCGCCACACGTCAAAAGCTAGCAATTCAATTTAACTAGAGTATAGTCTTAAAATAAAATTGCGAAAAGATTCAATCACTATATGGAGAGTAGTAGTTTTAAATAAGGCATAACTTTCAAACTAAACAAAGTTGCTTAACTTTGTAGTTAGAGGTTAAGGGGCCGGCGGAGCGTGCGTCGTTCATACAAACGTAATACCAAAATAATTTGTAAATCAAACATATTCTAGAATATCTAGGTTCCCAAATATATGTTTTAAAATGGATACTGATTTAAACAAGAGTTATAAAAGAGAAAAATAAGTTTTCTATAGAAACTTTAAATTCCTCATATCTCGTCTTTATATCATTGTCCTTTTAAAATATATATTTGGGAACATAGATATTCTATAATCCAATCCAAATAAATAAACACTACCTTAAGAATAAGTTTGGTTATCAAATTATTTTGGTATTACGTTTGTATGAAAAACGCATGCTCCGCCGGCCCCTTAACGACCAAAATGTAAAGAAGACTTTTAAAATATTGTTGGATTTCGCGAAATTGGGTGAAGTTTCTCTTCCTACTAACATCACACGCGCCTGTTGCTAAGCACACCTTCTAACCAGAGTTTCCACAGTCTTCAGTATCCTCAGCGGCAACACATTACCGACAAATAAAAGGAAACCACGATTAGAACTGATTTGTTACTTATTGCGTTATTAACAATCGGATATCATATTTTCCAATAACACGGACATTTTCCTCATTACATTATTGGGGCCCATAACAATCGTGCAGTCAAACTTATTAGTAAATAATACCACTCTCTTAATATACGTAAAGATATAATTTTCATTTCAAATAATTATAATCAAGATCTTTACCTAACGTTTGTTTCAAACGTTAAGGGAGGTCAGAAAATATCTATTACGTTTATGTTCATTAGTAATGGGAACCGGTACCCCAGTCTAGCAATTAACGAAAATAATTGTTTACTTATATACACGGATTCGCCAATAAACGTATATAAATATTGAGTGGAGACGCAGTTTGTGAGCCGTTAACTTAATTGTAATCATTAAGATGGTATTTAAAGCCACATGGCTTGTGACAAATATCATTATCATTGTTTTAAGTGTTATTGAAAATTGTATTGTGCTATTTGAGTAACGTGTAGCGTGGATATTTACAAAGCGCTTACACGTTGTTAGGAGTAAGTGTGAATTAGTGTCGAGTCAATAACGTTGTATTTTTAATACGTTAAAGTTTTGTTTGTTGTGTGAAAACGAGCATGTTTTTATAGTTTGTTTGTTTTGTATTTAACGATGCCGTCGGCTACGATAGTTTATTCCAAAGAGTTTCTGAATAAGTAGTTCCGTATGGTTAATTCAAATAGTGTGGAAAACAGGATATTTACTATGTTTACTATTTGTAAATTTTGGCACTGTTGCGAGCACCATGATCACGATTAAACTCAAAACAAACAGTAAACACGGTAAATTTCCCGTTTCCAATGTTGATTATAACAAAATCTTGTTAATCAAGTAGTAACTATGGAAAAGGACGTCAAATACTTATCTAAACACATGTTAAGCCACTTACTTCAGCAAAAAAAGCCACGAAAAAAAACCGCAGCCAAGCCTAACGAACTCGAAACTTACCAGGGCAACATAAAACACAGCGGTATCTATAACACAGATGAAGATGTTTATACAGGGTGTAAGCGGTGAACAAATTGTTGGCTTCTCTTACCTGGCCCGGAGTTTTCATAACACCGCGTAGCCCGGGGCACGGCGACAATTTGTAAGACACGACTGAGGATTTGCTGACGACCTACAGTAAATATATTCTTGCTTTATGAACAAGTCGGAAGTTTGTCGAGGATTGATTAATTGTGGTTATGTGTGTGTTTTTTGGAACGTCGGAAAATCTTGCATTATAGTACGCGAGGAAACTTGAGAAAATTAAATGCGTTTCACGTGACATTTTCCGTCGCACAAAAAAATCTAGGACGAGTTTCAGACACTATACATATCTCTGGTATAGGATCATCAGGAACCACATGCTTTGATTTTAGGGGATGAAATATATTTTCATGATTATTCACCCTTTTTCAATATAGTAAAACTATCTTTTGCTTCACAATCATATTCGATTCATCATCATCATTTCAGCCGAAAGACGTCCACTGCTGGAAATAGGCTTACCCCAAGTGTCGCCACATTGACGGGTTAGTCGTTTAAGCGATTACCTACTTTACCTATGTTTGAGCCACCCCTACTTTCTTTTTAGTTTCGAAAGAATGGGAATCAAATAAATCCTTTTTCACAAACTTTGTCCATATAGTACAGGAACACATGCACTTTCCCACATGTAAGTGTCAAAGTTTTAAGAAACAAACGTGTTACGCAGTTACGCTATAATAATGATAATTCACATTAAGGTGCTCCCTCACCTGGAGCGTTCGCCTGTAATGTAACATTTGAGACTCGATTTTGACCATTACATTACAGTACCGTCTCCGTGACTTGACGAGCATTCATCTGTATGTAACATTTCAGATTCGGTTTCAAGCACTTAGTTGATTCCACAATGTCAGATGAAGCGGTCGTTGTGCTTGGCGCTGCAATATTAGTTTTACACATTGTATCATCAAGCTGCTCACTGTAATGCTCGGTTCTCTTCCGTCACTGATGTAATGCTCGGCTCTGTAATGTTACATTACAGGCATTATAATGCTCCAAGTGAAGGAGCACCCTTAGCTATGCTATGGAGGTGGATAGCACATAACAGATGGTTCGGTTTCCACGCTATAAGTAAATAATGGTGTATTATGAAGTTTGATATATGGACAATTTGTATTACTAAAGTATTTGTAATTTGAACTGCAGTGTTTACAGGGATCTTGCTGAAATCTAATTTACTAGCTGTTGCCCGCGACTTTGTTCGCGTGAAAATTTTGATAAGCATGTATGACAGAAAAATTGCCTATGTGTTATTCCAGACTGCGACAAATTTTATCCAAATCCGTTCAGCCGTTCTAGCGTGATTGATTACCAAACATCCACTTATGTAAACTTAGTATTACAGATTATTTAATAATAATAATACATCAATAATCCTCTAAAGCGTTATAACTTTAATATTTACTTAAGAAAAGATGCAAAATACTCTACTACAAAATACTCTTTGACTCACTGAAGAATAAATATCTCTGATATTATTCAAAACTTTTCCTCCAATCTCTTAAAAACAGAACACTTACAAATTGCACCGCGCCTTTGTATCCAATGCATTGTCAAATAAGTACTAACTTGGAAATCGTAAACACTTTCTTGATACAGAATATTTTCCGTGTAGATAAACATTTTAACGTCTTTCCCAAGGCTTTCGACTCAGTAACAAATACTAAACTTCTTGGCAACATACTTCATCGACAAATGACATCACGTTCATATTGAAAAGAGGTTCAAGTTTGCATGTAAATACTTCTTTATATACAGACTTTTGTCCTAATGATTTCATGTTGTATTAGTTCCCTGAAGGGTTGAAAAGGTCAGAAAAAGGGAGGCAGTAAACCCAAAAACATGCCATTTGGAAGATAGACTGGTCGTCAGCTTGCTAATGAGAAGGCCATTTCTTTGTTGGGAATAGCGAAACACCTGGCCAAGGGATGGGAAACGTAGGTACTGAAATAATTAGTATTTGCGTAAATACTACAAGCATTGGGAAAATTGTAAAATTTTACATCGTTTTACATAAAAGACTAAACAGCGATTTAACAGATCATCCGATAAGAAACGAGAATTTTAGCGACCCCTCCCATCATTTAACTAATCTCTTCAGGAAACGACGCCGTAACCAATCCTTTAATCTTCCGTTTTTCAATAACCAAATATTACAAGATAACGAAGGTTTTGCAAAATATCTCAATAAAACTTTATGAAGCTGTAATATGCAAAATGAAATACTTGATCGCGTCTTTAGCTATTGAGAGGTCGTGTAATTCGGTTGTGGGGCTCACTGAGCGCTTCATTTTTCTTCCATTAGTTATTCACGCAGGGATCTTCAGGCAGACGGCCGATTTCACGAACTACGCAGAAATGTTACAAACGAGAAAAATGCTCACTTACCTACAAGTTTTGCGAATTGTTGGCAATATTCACAAGTTTTTACGACGTTTGTTTCCCACTCCCCCGGGCGGGATCAGTTGGACTCGTCGCATCTGCGTACCATTCGAGCGGTCATGTTCTATCTTTTGATATATATTCGTGCTTAAAATAAAAAATTTAAAATGTTCCGTTGTTACCAGAGATATAATTCAAAAAGAAAATACGAGCGAAAATGGATGTTTCGCTTGATATTGTTATTTTAACACTACAGCGTTTTCTTTGAGCGTTACTTCACTCGATAAAAAGTCGTTTTAAAGGTTTTGATGTAAGAATATTGCAAGGTAAAATGTAGTTTTAATAAATTATTTTTCATATTCCTCGCAAATAAGAATTTATATTTTTATGCAGTGGAGCGTAAATTACTTTGCATTATCTATCTCCTATAAAATTGAGGCAGCGACCACAAGGAATTAAAATGGTGAATCCCGGAAAACTACTTTTTATAGTCGATATATTTGAAAAGTTTTACGAAGCATCGCTTTCCTAACTCTTAATCGATGCCATAAAAACGCCGTCACATTGACGTCACACATTTTAGAGGGTACATTCTTAAGAGCGATAGGAGGAGTGACACGGAGGGGGGAGGCTTTGTGGCCGCACGAGACTTCATTAGAAGCGACCATCGAGCACCTAGGGAATGCAACGTCACTCCTCCCCCGCAAGGAGGATATCGGACCCACCACTAGACCGCAAAAATTAATGATATGAACAATGTGAATACATTATTGTAAGTAACTTCCAGAGATGTCGTTATTTTAATATCGTAGTCGCAGTTTAAAATGCGAATTTCATGTTATGCAAACATGTGAAGTGTTTTAGACGCAAAGCTTGGTAAAAACTTTTATTGACAAGACAAAAATAAAGGGTTTAAAAAAACCTTTTAACGAAGCCGAAAGGCACTTGTTATCCCTATCATTGCGTTCATTTGATTGTTCTACACCATACCTTCTAGTTACGGAGATATTGGGAGTCAAAGTTACAACTTTTTGACAAGTTTTTTTTTTTTGTAATACAAGTATTTAGTGTAAGATTTTTACTTTAAGGACCTCCACGTCCACCGTACTATTCAAACTATCCATCAGCACAATGTTTTGAGTGCGTTACATTGGGTTCTACCACAATACATTATAATTTTTGACCGCAAAAAAAAGTTTTCCCAGCAATAGTTTTTGCATAAAGTTACTTAGTTTGATGTTTTGCTTGGTTGTTTACACCCTGTATGTTATTATTATTCTAGATTATTAATTAGAATTGTGAGGAGCTCGTGGCTAAGTAATAACAGCCGCTCGTGTCGAGCTTTGGGTTAAGCCGTGCTTGCCTAGGTTGGGCTGTGGATGGGTGACCACCCTTACATACCGAGTTTCTTCCGTGCCTCGGAAAGCACGTTAAGCTCTTGGTCCCGGCTGTCATTTATCCATCTTTGACAGTCGTTACAGGTAGTCAGTGGCCCAAAAATTCTGACACAAGTTTACCAAATGGTATCGTATGACCCAGTATTAACTGGGTTGTGGAGGTCAGATAGGCAGTCGCTCCATGTAAAATACTGGTATTCAGCTGCATCCAGTTAGACTGGAAGCCGACCCCAACATAGTTGGGAAAAGGCTAGGTAGATAATGATTAATTAGAATTGTAGCTATCCGTTTAATACCCTATTAATTAATTCAACATTTAAAAAATCTTAGCATCCCTTAACTTCTATCTAAGTATTTTCTTAACAAGAATATCGTCGAGAACTCGTGTCGTTTAACAAGAACTAATATAACTTACAGTATGGATAGAAAAATACTGTCTTTCATTAGTCAAACAAAGTTTTGTTTAAGTATTGCACTGCTAATTAGGTAAGTGCAACTACGAGACGAAACTCAAAGCGAACTGAGGTATTACTTTTTAGCTTGTTCGTCCATAGCTTCACACTTTGTGTACTGTACGACAAAGTATACGCTGTTTTACTTAAAAAAGTTTGATACGAATGTTTTAGCTTTTTATGCTGGGTTATCGAGATGTTTTAGTACTGAAAATTATAAAATTAGTACCAACTCTTTCTACAGATGGGAACACCACACACCTACTGTGTTCTAGCAGTAGGAACAATGTAAATAAATAAATATACAGGGTGTCCGGTAATAAATGGATATCCTTGGAATGGCTTTTATAGAACTTATGGCCATTTAGAAAAAAATACAAAAAAAAACTATCAAATGTAGTATATAAGATTTCATAAAAAAAAAATTTGCTTCATTTTACTTTATTGAACACTACGACTAGAAATTAATGAAATTCATCGGCTTTTTGTTGTTTTAGTATTATACACTAACTTTTCTGATAGATAGATAGTAGTAAGACTAGTTATTGTACTTTTTTTATAAGCAAGTTCATTTCTAAGGTACAAGTCTATACTTCTTGGGTAAAAAAGAATGCATACATTTACAATTCATAGTTGTAGATACAACTATGACTATGTATCTAAAAAATTGAAGCATAAAATTAATGTTTTAAGTCCCCATTCATATACAGGATCAATTTAATCCCCTTTCATCTATATCCTACAAATCATAATCTTGATTACTCTATGATTACCTCTTTTCAATACGCGCGAAATCGTAACGAGGCAATATCAAACACAACGAATATTCCAGAACAAAAAGCATCCCAATCTCTTAGTACCTAAATATACCTACAGTATTATCTTACCATTTTTCTTGATCTAGGCGTCAGTCTGCGTCACACTCAGAAACAAAACCTCTCGAAATATCTGGCTATATAAAATAGAGAGGTGAGTTCTCTGTTATTTTTTTTTTTACAAAGCGTTTTTTGTACGAGCCCTCCCCTAAGACTTATAAATAAAAAGGCTTGAAGAAAAAACAAGAAATGTGTGCGTGACCACGCGTAAAAAGAAAGATAAATATTGTGGCGTAGTTAAAATCTGTAAAGCCTTGTGCTGTATCTCCCGAGATGCATCATTATGGGGGTGTGGCGTGCCACGGAGAGTTGAGTGGTTAGGGTAGGGACCGGTAAGACGATAGGCGGAAGCGATAGCGGGAATATAACTTATTTTGTAAGAGATAGGAATCTCTGGTTACAAAACCTTAAAAACCTTAATTATGAGTGTTCTTCACTACCAAACTAAATGTCGTGACCAGTTAGTCATAATACTTACCCCCAAAATATGAATCTGTTACACGAAAGCAAAATAGCGCAAAAACATTTTCACTCTCACTGAAATATAGGTGAACTAAGCTTTATCTTGATTAGAAAACATAGTCTGGTTGTTATTTATCACACAATATTACATGAAATAAATTAAAGCCATTAGAGCAAGACATTATGCGAGTTCATTATTATTTTACTCTGGTTTGTTTTTAGTTTAATTAGCACTCATTAATTTTGGCTTAACGCAGTTTCTTATTTGGAAATCTAATTAAGATTGTATTATGCGGTGAAAAGAAATGAATTACTTGCTCCTAACAGTTTTATGAAAATTGTCCGCAGTTAAAAAAAGCAAACATGCGTGGCAGTGGGGACGCAGTCTTGGCTACGAAGCGTTAGATGACAATTACGCGAGTTCCATGATTTTTGTCCACTCAAAAAGTGCCTAAAGAAGTTTTTACTTAAAAAATACACGACTACTTTAGAAATTGTTCTGTCGTCCGCTACGAGTGTGACTGCAGCCTAATATCTCATTTAAAGGTGTGTTTACATAGTGTACCTACTCATCACGGGGCTACGTCTTTGCCGAAGTGCATACACGCCACGTCTTGGCATAAAGGTTTTGAAAAAAGTTTTTTGAATACAAAGATTATACTTTTCTTTATAAAAAGACACCTTTTTAAGAAATTCTATGCGTAGTTTTTAAAGATTTATGTATTTCACGTGTTATTAGCGCATGTTAGGCTTACATACAAAAACTCGGCTGAATTATTTCTTTACTTGGAGGGTTCATTTTCGTGAGCAACTGTTTCAGTACTTTTCCTACCTTTTCACCTCTTCAAGGCTACGTCGAAATGACTTATTCGACCTTATTTACACCTGTTAAGGCGTAAATACGTAGTGAAACATAGTTTCGCCAGCATTATGATAATCCGGACTATATTGTATGAAACGTCAACATTCTGGCTATGTGTGAAACATAATATTGTCTTAGTCAACAATGTGTGTTTAGACATCTATTAATTCTAAGATTTAGTTTCGTGAAATTAATTACAAAACTAACCTAGGATTGTCATCAAAATTGAAACCTAAACAATACACGATGCTTAAAACAAACAAAAAGAAACAACAGTCTTTGGGGACTGCTGACAGAAGTGGAAATCGGCTACGAGTGCTACAAAAAGCGCACGTGACGGTCACGCAAGTTCCATGATTTTTGGTCAACCAAAAACAAATTTAAATCAACATTTCGATAACTGTAACCCAACCTGTTATATGCAAATCTTCAAAATGAAAACGACGGAACCCTGTCTGAGATTAAACAAGACCGCTCATCGTCAACTTATAATACGTTAGTCGTTATAGCATGTATAGCTGTATGGTATTACATGCAAGCTCGGCATTATTAATATGCGCAAATCATGCAGATAGCTTCTTCGAGACGAGAGGATCCCCAAAGCCTTAATGACTCGCCTGTGACTTGAAACAGGCACATTAAAATGCTAGCGTGACAGTGTGTGACTAAGTGGATGGAAATAAGTGTAAGCCATTGTGTCGAGTGGAGGAAGGGTTTGTTACGTTTTTCAGGGTACCCTAAAATGTTTTAGAGACGTGGATTTTAGGAATATTTTTAGGTTGCTAGGCTGTTGAATATGGGTTTAGGTAGGCATCTTGACTCATATTGTGTTTATATGTTACCGTAAAATTGTAAAACCCGTTATATTGTAATCTATCTAGCGAGACTGCAAACTCTCGAAAGATTGTCGCATGCATTTCACAATATTACAGTTTCACTTCGATAGATTACAATCTACCGAAAAATAATGCGTTATATTGTAAGCAGTATGTTCAGTTGACAATATTTCGAAAGTTTACAATCTTACTAGAGAGATTACAATCTAACGTGTTTGACAATTATAATTATACTGTTGTTATTCATAAGTGTAAAATGGTTGAGAAATATGATTCGAGTAATCATATAATAAAGAGGAAAGATTTTTGTTTTGTATGAAACGAATTATCTTAAAAACTGCTAGACCGATTTGAGAAATTCTTTCAGGAATTGATAACTACATTATCAGCAAGTAACATAGGCTAAATTTTATCCCCGTACTCTCACGGGAATGGGAACTACGCGGGTGAAACCGCGAGTCATCGACTAGTGTTTTATAAATTAGGGATGGTTTCGATTGACTGGATTTCCTTTAAGTATATCTCTTGGGTAGGTAAATAGGACACCAAATATATTTAATGTACTACAAATCTTTTAATCATCAAACATGTTGAATTACGTCTTCAAAGATTATATTGACGATCAAATCAGCTCAACAGCTCTCAAAACGTCAAATATCCAAAAAGAATCTTGTTTGTCGTTCCAAAAAATAAAAACATCCGACAATTTCTACGTAAATCTTGACCTAAAATAATGAGACATGACATTATGTATCCTCCAATTTTGTTACACATCTGTCTGAAAATTTAATCCCATTATGCCCCCGCCTAAACATGTTTCCTGTCCTGAAAGTACTCTCGTGAACAAATGTACAATTGTAACGCGAATTATTTTCACATTTTGTTACGTTACAACCATGTTTTAGATCATTTAAGTAGGTCGCTACCTACATGTTTATTGGGGCGAATAAATATGTGGAACAATGTTCACATCTTGAGTGCATTTGTCTCTCGTATAAAAACTTTGGCGTGTTAATTTCCCCAGAAACGTTTCAACTTTGATAGAATCGTAATCCTGAAACTATGTTAATCACACTCACAACTCCACTACCAAACATGGCGTAAACTAAGGCGAACAAAACATGAGATCAATTATTAACCGCGTGTAACCAAATAGCGAATTACCATCCGTCTCGAAACTGGATCTCGCGGCGGCGGCGGCGGCGTAACGTGCTCTAGTGAGGATTATACGACGTCTCCGCCATATCGGATGCTGCGATAACCAGCCACGTCAATCCTGTCCTCGTCATTATCGTAAATGTTAATGACCACGACAATTACTGGCAGGCTCCAAGCTTCATCGAGAGGCCGCCCCCGAAATTGAACATTCCCAATCTATCGGCCGCCGACCGATTTGTCCCTCTATAAACTCCTTCCATTCGAGCGGCTTTAATTAAAATAGTTTCACGGGAAAAATAGTAAGGGGCTAACTTCATTTATTCGCAGCCGTCGAATTTTTCCAGACAGTATTTTTACCGATGCCTATTATGCTCTTTTCGCCCGCAGCGGTCTATATTGGCTCCCGTTTCCTAGATTCCCGGCCTAAGTTTATAAACATTACGACAACAGCGGAACGCATACGATCGGTGCTCGCATTTGATTGGAACTAGTTTGCAGCGAAACGACGCGAATGGAACGGATCCACACGACCACAATCGCATATGCCGACTGTGCAATTCGGTTATGCCTCCGCACATATTATGATTATTATCTGTGCTTACGCAGCCGTTTTCATTATTACGTATATTGCGCATAAAGCCTAAATGTAACCAAAACCTAAAGCGCGTTATGGGCCGTGGCGTTTAAATGCAGATACCCCTTAATATTAACAAACATCTTTAGCGTTCATTAAATCCGTTATTATACTTAATTTCCGTACTTTCCGATGTAAATAGGAAATGGCGTAAAACAACAAAATCGGGTGACGCGCCTCACAAAATGGAACGATGCAATATTTTTGCAAGTAAAACTTTTGTGTAAAGGAAATGAGTTGTTCGCTTCCGTATAGAAGTAGACGCGTAATATACAAAGAGGCATCCACTCCAGAGACAATGGACGGCCGAGTAACTTTCAATATTAATGATGCGCCGAGAATGCACACAGAGGCTGGCGAGTTTCAAAAGCCTCCCATTGATACTCATTAACTATTGATTCATAAGTAATACCCCTTTTACCGAGCGGGTCGGACGCTCACCGACAACTTTTCAAATTTAAATGTGAAAGAGGATTCGATTTTTAAATGAAACAGCGGCTATTTTAAATGTGATAGATGTTTGATTTTATTCGACGTATAGTGGATGAGATTTTCAGTATTCCAATGAAATATTTACAATTTCTGCAAAATGAAAATAATTTATACTCGTGAAACAGATGAACCGACTGCTTTTATAGGTATTTAAAATAGAGCCTATTTTTTGTATATTTATTTTTAAACTGGTGCTAGCAATGGATGTCAATATAACATGTTTCATTAATGTCTAATACAGCTCGTATTTGGAGATGTAACTCATAAATTCAGTCGTAACAATGTTGATGATTGCCATAAAATATACGTAACAAAGTTTCCAGTCGCAAACTGAGCCACACCGAGAGCATTAAAAATCAAAGTGTAACCCTACCGGTGCGCAGTTGTTTCATAAAATTCTAGTTGAACACGTCTCTAAACCTTTAAAACATAGATTTCGACAGAATAACAAGTAACAACTCGGCACAATACCCGGGCGTCTCTTTCGGGTTTATTGTTCTAACATCTGTCGGGATATGCAAAGTCGGACTCGTAAAACAACGTTTCGGCCCGCGATTACTTCGCACAGTTAACTCTCTCTTACGTTCATCTTTATTGGCCGACCTACCTGTAAATTTGTAATCTGATGCCCCCTTAACGGCTTTGATTAGATGAGCTTTACGAGCTTTTAGTAGACCGTGAATCGGACTGGAACTTTTTCGAGATTAGCGTAACACTTAAATAGTAATAACGCCGTGATCCAATGGCTCTGAAATGGTCGCCAGCTTGGGAAACAAACCTTTTTTTACAATAGTTTTTTAAACAAAGAAATTTACGTTTTTTATTGTGTAATAGGAACAGTCGTTAAAATCATTACGTGCTTCAGTTCAACGCTCAATTTTAGCTCGGCTGGAGCGACGCGTAATCGCGCTGCGCAAATACGTTCAGCACTTATTGCTCGCCACTCGAAACAGGTGCTCTGTGTGTGTTCAAGTCCTTATCGTGAACAAAGCGCCGGATGAAGCGTTGATGTGTTGAGAATCGACTTAACCCTTTATACCGGTGAACGATTTTTTCGTCAGATTTTCTGATGGACGAATGTATGTGAAGCTGGAAACAAACAAATAAAAAATAAGTGTTTGTCTTGCTTTGTAACTGTGTCGATGAACTACCTTAAAAAGTTTACACAATGCCTTGTATGCGTTGTTTTCAGTTTTCACAAATTGTTCGACCAACCTTCCTAAAAAGCATTGTTTTTACCTTGAAACTAGATTTTATGGCAACCGTGTAGATATGAGCCATAAATTGCTGATAAATATAGAGCACATTAAAGTCAGGTCACTTTGTAGGTAAGTCGATGTACAGCCTGCGACTGCCATCTAGACATAATTTAATAAAAGACTGACATAAAAAGCAATAGAAAAATAAACCCAAAAGATACGAATACGTACTTTATCGACGAATATATTCGCCATCATTAGGTCTCGCTACAAAGAAGGCTATCATTTACGTCGCATCTGTTACATGTATTTATGACATGAAGAATAAACCTCAATAATCCAGCATTGAGATAACCAGAAAGTGCATCGTTTAGACTAAGTCCATGATGACATGGACTGCCGCGATCCAGCGATAGACAAGGCTAAGAAATACACTTTGTCTCTGGTTGGAGAGAGACAAATTAAGGCTTACCAACTCCGTCCTCGCCGCCGCTACTTGAAGAAATGTCGTGAATTGCGACGTTGAGTGGACGCTTTTATTGCTAGATTTACAGACTCGGTTGACAAAACAATTCGTTTTCTGTTTCTAGCTTTATTATTTTATGAAATTTCTTTCAAATTAATACTTCCTAGCTTCCAGTAGTTGGAAACCAGATATACCGTCACGATAAATTGTATTTGTATTGCGAAATGAACTGAAAAACTTTACAATGGTGCAGAAACACAAACGGAAAATATTTCATTTCATGTCACAATAACAATAAAAAGTGCGCAACAATCGCATCATGGCTGCAGCGGTCTCGTGACGTGGAACAAGGAATATTGCCAAAATCAGCACGGAACAGTTCTGTAGTGCTGTGCAAACAAGGTCGGTCCCGTAATAACCCGGACTGGTGCGAGACTGGTCACTCGAGAACTCAAGCGGGGACAGCTCGAAATACAACCCTCGTAACTCTACCTACCAACTTTAAGATGGCTCTTTTTCGAGTGCAAAGTTCTGTATTTCGGATGCAATTGTAAATATTTGCTTTTCTCGCTGCGGTCTTCTTAACAAGTGAACCATGGCGTACGTGCGGCATCTTCATTCTCAATCTGCGCAAGTCCGGGCTGCGCCGCTCGCATCATAATGTTGTCTCTCTCCCTCCGCTAGATTCACTCCTATTCGCAATTAAAACGATATTATCAGAGTCATGCACTCGCCCCCGTCATAACTTTTACATTGGACTTTTTTTCTCGGAGCAATCCAATATAGAATATTATAACTTTGCACGAGTTGAGATTCCCGTTGTTATTGTATCATTTCATCTATTGCGATATTTAAGTTTAATTTTGAAGCAGTTTCAAACACAGAGTTTAGTTTTAATAACACAAGTATCTCTCTGTACGTAAACTGAATCGTTCGTTGGACAATAGCGGAGAACATCGAGTACCTAGTGTTGTAACCACAACAAGGGTATTCCCGTCTTGTGTCCGATGATCCCGCAAATCCCGTCCCTCGCGTCTCGGGCACGTCGCCCTGTGGGATTACGCGCTCACGGGACGATCTTGTCGCGATGCCGAATGACCGCAACAATCATACCGGACTACCTCGAATACCTTCTTGTAATCTTTGCAAATTAAAAATAATCGATCGGCATAATCTATTGTTTGGAATTTGGAAAGGCAATACGACGAAGCTACTTAATCAAGTCGTTTCGGTAACAAGAGGATTAATAAAGCCATACCTTCTGTAAAAATACCTGAAATCGTTCATAAATTTAGAATAAAGCATTCGAAGGGCAGTGTTTACATAGGAACATTTAATTGTACATGTACATTTTACATTGATGGAATTCATTTAACTACACATCCATCAGAACAATACAAGTTTTAAAACAGTTCGGAAAACAAAGTTGTGCTTTCAAATTCATGGTAATGTGATCAAGTGAAACTGTCGGTACATTTACGTAAAGTGACAATACATACAAATAAAATTCGCCATTGTAATCTAATTACGCGTAGCTCGTTTGAGTTAAAAAGCAATTAAGCGCACTATGTAATGGTTATACCTCTCTGTTCTCGATACGTTCTCACTTCAAAACATGTATATTTTACTAGTTGTTACCCGCGAGTTTGTTCGCGTGGAAATTTTGATGTGTTTTTCCGTAGTAAAAAGTAGCCTGTGTGCTATTCCAGACTACAATTTATCTCTGAGCCAAATTACTTCGCAAATCTAGATTCTATCGCATTTATAATAAATACATACTGGCAAGATTCAAGTCAAGACCTATTTAACTGTCACCTCAGCAATGGTAGTAGGATGCAGGAAATATATTTTTTAAAACTTATCCGTGAAAGGTCAAAAAACTCACATTTTAATGCCATTAAATCTTGTGATGCCGGTGACTGAGCTATCAGGAGACCTCCGTATATTTAGTTTTCACAAATATAAATCTTCTTTACATATTTCACCTAAACTTTTATGCAAATAAAACCACAAACATTCATTTCATTCATTCATTTTTTGTGACGCCCAACATGGGACAATAACAACGCTTTTTAACATAAATGATCACCATGACAGTTTATTAGTAGTCTTTTAAAATCATAATTATTTTATATATATTCCAATTTTTTCAATAAAACAAAACAGTAAAAAATTGCAGAGTCAACCAGTAACCACAACAAAATTATGAATGCCTTGTTTAAACTAATAAAATACTACGAACGAAACAGGAACCGCATTGTGGTAGTAATAAATAGCTTACTTAGTAAATTGTTCAACCTAGACTTCCCCAACCCATCGTAAAACAATGTTTATGACGTTCATAGAAAAATTGGTCTCCCATCAACAATGTTCCATTTACATTATTATGTGCTATAAATCGCAAATTCGGGTTACAGTTTACTATTAAATTCATCAAATTCTTATTGCTTCATTCCGTGCGTCGAACGATCAACTTTACAATTTTCCGTACAATATTTTTGTGACTCAAATAGGTGGTGTTTTTGTAGTTTTACATACTGAAACCTCATAACCTTGGCTGTTTCTGTATTTACGATCTGCACTAACTCCTGTTTAGGTTGTAGAACGATGTTTCAATTCCGGCCAAGCTTTGGATTTATTTCTTTATTGCTGAGCAAGAAACACCTGTATGACATGAACGATTTTATGGCGAAATTGTCATTTGTACCACTATTGCAATAGAAATGGTGAAAAAGCAAATGATAGATGTCCATTTTCTTCATGCAACGAACTACTAATAATCAACAAAAAAAACCAAGGCTCTTATTTGGGTATTCTTATCTGCTTGATTCTTTCATCAACTAGCCTATTGCACCTACTTAGCTAAACATTTTAGTTGGTAGGGTTAACATTTTAGTTGGTCTAAGGTCGCCCCTATAAGCGCATACCCTAGTGTAGATTCTACTTCACCAAAAACTTCTGAACTAGTACTAAGGTTCATTAGAAGTCCACATGGTTAAATTAACTAAGGACGTGAACCAAATGTAGTATAACCTCACAACTGTGATTGTGTACATTTGGTATCCACCCAAATCTATATACTACAGTCCATTGGCACATTCCACAGCTTTACAATCTATTACGACAGGGTCAGGGATTTTCACTTACCCCGCTACAAATTCCGACACTATAAAAAACAATGCGCTTACGCTGCTACCAGGTTGACATCACGGGCCAAACAGTGTCGTAAAACACACGCGAATAAAAAGGACGGAATCTTATTAAAGTAAATATTTATGGCATTGCTATCAACCGATTGGACGAGGGTACCGACGCCCTTGATAAATTGTCCTGACGCTTGCGGCCTAACGGCCACTCACCCAAATATTTCCCCTGTTACTGATCGCTCTAAAAATTTTTTTCGATGTGTTTGATTTATAGCATTATTTCCTTTCACGCCCTTTTGATAAGTTCTCAAAGAAATTCCCAAGTAAATACGTTAAGAGAACATTTTTCTGTTATATTAGATAGTCTGCCCACGCAGAAGATACGTCACAAACCTGTACACTGTACAGAGCACGCTTCTATAAGAAATCATGTTGCGAATTCTTCGCCAAACACTACGGGAAGAGTCCGAAAATTCTTGTTGTGTCAAAAGCTTTAAAACGTTTCTGAAGCAATAAAACAACTTGGACAAACTTCGAGATTTTAAAAGTTGAACATCTAGAAGGAAAAAGCGTCGTAGGAGCACAGTGTTTCTGTTTTACTTACCTGAACGTAAACTATAATATAGGTGTATCCACACAATCACAGCGTCTAGCAAGTTGATAGTTCGTGTCCTATTCAACTTAACAATAGAGAAAATGAGGATGAGCCAATTCTTCCCAGCTTTTATTTCCCATTTTCTTAGCTTGCCGAAAGTTTACATTTAGAATTTGCACCTCGCAGCGAATGCATTAGGACTGGAGCGTATTTGTATTGGCACGGGATTCGCGTATTATTTTGAAGCGGTTATTACGATCAACTATTTGAATCCTCGAAAGATTACTTTATCATATAGCGGGGTAATGTATGATTGTTGTTCTTACCTACATACCGCGCAGTATTTGAAACAGAAATAAATATCTAATAAGAACTTGTATGAAAGTGTGATCAATCATCCATTAGTACAAACTGGAGTATAATACTCTCCTCACTCCTGTAATGTTGATAAGAAAATAACTTGAAAAGAATCGTTTCGTTCTGCAGTTTCAGCTTTAGTGTGATTTATAGACATAAAATTCGTATTAGGTGCTTGAGACTTTTTATAGGTATGTTATATATTTTTTACCTCATCCACCCACCCACCAACGTCCCGATATTTTCCTGTGATTAATTGAACGTAAAGCTGAAAAAAACTGATTGGAACTGGTTCGATATTCAATAGGTGTCTGTCGAGGCCGTACTGTACCACTTACATACGTCAATATTACGATAAAATTTAAAAATTATTATTTGAAAGTAGCTGGTGGGTACGTAAGAAGGTAGTTAGGTTCTTAGGAAACCCACCCACATCGAAACAAATCTTCAGTTAATAGGTTTCTAATAAACATTGATCGCGTAACAGCACTCGTGCTCGCCGGAGCCAATCCCGTTTCTTACAACCTAGCCTTTTTCTCGATAATAACTATTGCGATTAACTTGTTATTATTAGCTGAGCTCAGAAGCAATCCGGCAATTATTTACGTAGCAAACATTCTGTCACGATGAGAGTCCGTTGATAAAAGTTTGGGCCAACTATGACGTCAGAAGGGCGATAGACGAGGATCTCTTAATTATTGTGCCGCGTATTTCGTATTACAATAATGAAGCGAAACAATAACAAAAGTTGCGACGACGAGCGCAACCGGCCAACTCGCTGATCATTTGAGAGCTTGTTGAGCGCGCTCCTAATGAAAACTTGGTAGTTATCGCCGACATACTACATTACTTTTATTCTGTACAAAAACAAGCAAAATTGACGCTACAATGAGTCCTGTTGACTCACTTTCTGTGTAACAAGATACTGTTTATTAACTTGTATACAGTTGTTGTTGTGAAAATGACAAGTAGTAAATGTACAAGTCGTGTACTCGTAGCTACAAATACTGAGCTATCATCCATGCTAAATTCAAGTACGTTTTGATAGGATCGATAGAGAATTAATCTCGTACGTGAGCCACGTTCTATTCACGTTTTGCACCATTGAATTTTTCGCAGCGCAGGTAAATATTTATTTTCAGTAAAGGAAAACATCTTGAGAAAATCTGCATGTCGGAGAGAAAATTCTGCATTAGTTGCCAACAGAAATACAAATAGAAGGCGCACTACTGTTCCTACCTACAATTCTTATTTAGTGTATGCCTTGGAATAGTACCTTGTGCATAATGTATGTGCTAATGTAATATTCAATTAGACAAATGAATACTGCGGGAATTACATTAGTGGAAGATATCGCAATAAATTCCATTATAGCATTCGGGAGCGTGAAGGTAACATAGAAAAAATGTGGTAGAACCGGGAGCGTCGGCTTGGCACAAAGTGGAGGGCTAAGGTTGTATAACGTCCGTTATCGACGCCTACAATAAGTCGCGTTTTATACGGTTATTATAGCGCCATAAACGCCACCGGCCGGTGTTTCATACAGTGGCGGGGCAGATTATACTGCCTATGGCCCCGATTCGGGGGCGGGGGAGCATTCGGTAGGGCAGGGGGGCTGCGGAGCGGGGGCGGGCCGCCCACTGTCAGCTCCACGTGCCGCCCGACAGATGTGTCGAGATATCCGATATCGGGAGACACATTCATAATCTTTGCCTCAACCTCTCGCTTCTTATATTAAAATAACGAGCGCCGCTCTCGCAGGTGCGAACTCGATGGGAATTAATGAAAATCGTCCGCCGTTTACATAGCTATAGTGGCGAGGTTCACGTGCCTCACACCAGAGGGTAGGGAAATAGGCCTATTGATATCGGAGACATATTGATACAAAAATGGAATACTTTAGCAAGATTTTTTTATATAAATTGTATTCAGACAGTCCTTTATGTTATAAATATCAAGATTTACCCATTTCAGCAAAAAGTCAGTATTTGCTGGTAAAAGTATTTACAATTTTCACGTCGGTAGAGCTAAACGAAGTGATGTGATTTTAATTTAACAAACAAAGTAAAGGACCAATCAGTGCAGAGGGACGCAGATCACCTATAAGCCGCCAGATTTAATTAAAGTATTCCGCTTAAAAAGTAAAGGTACCCCGTGTAATTGAAGTCGGAGAAAAATAAAGTTAATTCCTGAAGCGACCCAGGAGAAGTTTCATTAGCGTTTCACAGCTACAATTGCGAGTTCAAATAATTATGTTTACGGAATCCTTTTCTTACGCAGAGATTATTTATCTTCGCCATTGTTACGAGAAGTGACGCGGACGAATTTCACGAAAATACCCCATTTATCTAGAGCGAGCACACAAAAGCAACACGAAACCCAAAACTTTTTACGTGGTCAGTGACAATGCTATTTCTCCCTTTTCTCTTAACGTTTCATCTACAAACTTTACGGGTATTGTATTTATTTGCTCAGTTTGTGTGTATGCCAGCAAAACATTGGTGATTTTAACGTTGCTAATCCATTAAGAAGAAGTTCATTTAGTTTGATCGTGTGGTCCGATTTCATATTTGCTCAGCCATGTCGCCCGCAGATAACTTTACTCGGCGGCCGTCGATGTTGCTTGCCTCCCACTTTATTCGGTTTGCAGACCCGCATAAATAAGGGGAGCCGGCAGCACTCGGCACGCGACTACATTATATCTGTCCTGCGAGGCTCTCTCACTCGCTTGTGATATCCGAACATCAAAACAATGCGTTATCAAGTTCCGCACAGCTTTGCCGACGCCATGTTTTATGTAAGTGAGGATTGTTTCCAATCGTTTTTATTGGGAAAGCAATAACGCAGAAACGATTCACTTGATATACCGCACCGACCTTATAATGCATAAAGAAAATACGGTCATCTAACGGAACTCGATTGAACCCCTATTTGCCTTTTCGGGGTGTTACTATCTTTGCCTCGATTCCTACGTAAAGCCACCCGGCCGCGCGTGAAATACCAAGTGCGCCCTAGTTTGGGGCCGGATCGTGCTGTTTGTTTAGGGCAGCCGAAGTCGTGAAAGGTGATGAACTAAATATGAACAAAGAGCCGCACTGTCAGATTATAAGTATCGTCTCGGCCGTAACATTTACAAGGGTATCGATTAGCGCCTCGTCGCCGGCGGCTATTGTCGGACAAGCTCAGTTTTGAAACGGTTCTGTATAACTTTCGGGATTGACGACGTTGATCCCGACTCATGAAGATGTATGTCGCTCTCACGTGCCCATATCAACACGTGGACATGGGACGAGAAAGTTGTAGCGATAGGCCGGTGTTCGTGTACGTGTCAGCATAATCGCGGCGCCACCGACTGTTTGCGGAGCGACTCGCTAATGCTATTTGTCGTCGTGGGTGGATACGTCACGTGTGTGTGTCTTAATCGTTAGCAGACAGAAACACGCCTGCTCATCGCCTTGTTTTGTTTGCCACTTTAAGCGGAAACTTGGTCTACGTCAGGTGATTGCGAATCGGGAAACACGATGCGCCGAGCGACGTGTTTCGAACTGGAGGGATTTATTTGTGCGACAGATTGTAAGCTAGGTCGTAAGTTCTCGCATGGAATCGTGTAAATATCGGAAAGCGATTCGAGTGCGGAACTCAAAATTGCAATTTGTAATTCATGAATCGTGCGGGGGCGAACTTGAATGATCTTTTGAGTCGGACGGAGAACATATAGGCGAAGTTGGTCGCCTGTGCGGCCACGTGAATGTCTGGGAACATTTAAAGGAGGGTGTTGGTATTGTGCGCGCAAGCGGCGGTGGTGGCAGCGGTGACGATGGCGGTAGGGGCGCAAGTTTTTATTAAATTGGCAACACAAAGCCGCTGTGCCTGCCCGAGCCGACCCACCACAATACTCTGATAGGTGTTGTCGAAAACTGATTGACGCACCTTTTGAAATTAATTAACTTTACGCGAATTGCCTTTAATTAAAACTATATCAAAGCCGATACTTTTATGTTTCTGATTACTTAAACGATCGTGAAGTCAAAAAGTCGGTTTTGAGTTGTAGTCCAAATTCTTATACATTTTGACCTTCAAAATCTATGTAAACAATTCGAAGTAAACCAAAAACTTCAGAGGTGGGATCATGTTGTTACGAATTTTGTGCTTCAATATGTATTTCAATGTTGTATTTTACTAATATCAATGTTTATTTGTTTCAGGTTTCGGTTTTGTCACGTTTCAAAGTGAAGACATAGTAGACAAAGTGTGCGAAATACATTTTCACGAAATCAACAACAAAATGGTGAGTTACTTTTTGAATTTATTCATAATAATCGCCATCTACCGTACTACAGACATTCTTTAAAGACGTAGACATTCATTAACAGCCATAGGAAAGAAAACTTAAACTTTATAGAAACAAAAACCAAGGAGATAGTGAGATATATTAAGTTACTTTTATAATTCGATCCATCTTTGATCGGAAACGAACAATAATCTCTATTCAGAAATCCTCGGCAAAAACACTAGAAACCAAACTAAATAATAATAGCACTTTATTCTCTAACAAAAACCTTCCAATCCTACTTTACCGATTAGATGTTATCCTAAAACTTTGTATGTTAGACAAATGAGCGAAAGTTTGTAACATAAGTAACTTGTAACATTGTGCACACCGACCAAGTTATCATTCTTTATTTATTCATGTTCACTTCCTTCAGGAGTTAGATATTCATTTGCACTTATAATGCATAAGGAGAAGGGTTGTAAAGTGTGAGTTTAAATATTTACACTCATTTCATGTTAACGTGTGAAGAGGCTCTAGGTTTCTGCACCGCAAGTTGATTATTTGAAAAAAATTATCCTTCACAATTTAAAACCACCTGTAAAGTAAAGCAAATAAGGTTCATTATATTTTCTATTGTTGAATTAATGATATGAAACTGCCGAATATAGTTTTCCTTATAGTCTGTCTCTGTCCATTAAAGTGTCCTCGAGAAACTTTTCCTTAACCAGAAAACTTGACAGATTGGCGAAACTAGGATTGATATAATTATGTAGGTATAATGTGTGTATTTTTACTGTTTGTTAATTTAGTTAAACAGAGTTGTCTTCAAAAAAATCAGGAAATTATTGCAGTTATACTCAATGTTAACTTTCTTATACTTACATTGAAACTGCAACTTATGTGACGATAGCTAAACTAGGTCCACCCATTCCTGAGAAAATCGGTGATGACAGACGGACAGATGTACAAGAAAGCGAACTTATAAGGGTTCCTTTTTTATCTTTTGATTTACGGAAACCTAAAAAGGTTATATCCCTCCAATTTTCAACAAAAAAAAATCATTACCACTAAATGGATAGCTGATAGATGGAACAATACACATTACACTTGTCTACAAGAAATCTACGCACGTAAAGTGAACGTTTTGGTCAGATATCAATTAGAGACGAAGGAACAGAGCTGGCGGGGCTCCAAATGGAGCCAATAAAATGCCACTAAAGCTGGCTTTTACTGTGTTTAGATTTTTCCCCACCCCGCGGCAGGGGGCGCCACTGTGACATGTGTATTCCAGATGTAGCCATGAACTTTGCTAACACTAGATAGATTAACGGCTTAATTGCAGTAGTTAGCGCTTTAGTTCAGCCCGTTTGTCCGTCTATTTGCTTTGAATGAAATTACGTTAGGCGCATTTAAACTTTTAACTATGCATTTTATTGGCTCGATTTCTTATATCGTAAAATTTTTTAGTGAACACTTATCGTGGATGTAAAATGAGAAAATTGGGCAAAAAGTTTGAGAGAATAAAATTGTTTTGTTTGACTTGCGCTGTACCATTTAGCGCCATCCATTTGTCGTACGTAATACATTACCAGTCACCCTTTACAAGACTATTACAATCATGTGCGCCCATAAAGCTTGCCCCCGATTAACTTGTAGGCTACAACACGCACACAACACAGCTATTGTCTTTCTTAATGCCACTTTATTATTTTAATGTAAATTTCGGGACATAATCAAGTTACTATGGTCATCCACGCGACGTTTGATAGCACTACAAGGAATAATTAAGCAAACATAAGCTAATCAACACTGCATATCAATGGTTTTAATTTCACGAAATATTTCCACTTAACATAAAATTTAGTGAGCGTTTCTTATCTTTTGACTTTTGATACAAATTGTGATTATGAAGTAACTGGTTGTAAATTATTATAATGATACGGCGGCACGTTAACAATTCATTTGTCTGAACGCGAGTGATATTAAACAATTCAATCACTCTTGCTTTCTCACCGAAACAATAGGACCCTGCATACTTACTCAACGTACAACAGAGTACGCAGAAAAAGTACGAAAAATCAGCGCCACGCTGCCTATACCCATTCGAGCCATTACCATTGTCTTTGTCGCTGTGTTGTTGAAGTTTCCACCGCCATTATGTTTCGTCCCCGCTGAAAGGTCTGGGGAACAGATACCACCCTTTCCCGTTGTCGATGCATATTCCTGATTATTAATGCTTGTTTTTTGTGTCTTGCCCCATTGTCTCACACCTAATGGCTGTACGAAACTCACGGCATGTGTCGGGCGGCATCGCAAGGGTGATGCTCGCCCTAAGTGGAGCAAACAACGAACAAAGACATCAAACAAATGGGTAGTGTTTTAGAGTAATTACGGTTCGCTTCCGTGCAAAACGAGAGGTGTGCATGAAGCAAGCTTTTCTCCCTGCGATCCGCGTAATGTATATACGACGGAGCGAGTAACTAATCGCTTATTATTTCGTCCCTTTTTTGTTGCGTGTCGGAGAAAATGATAAATGTTACGGGCTCGCTTTTTACACAATTTTCGTAAACATTGTGCGACGTTTGAGTCACAAAGTGAAGACAGTGTTTGTATAACGCGTACTCGACGGTAGAGTGTTAAAGTAACGATCATCGGTTATACAGTGTGTACAGGGTACGTGACTCGTAAACGATTCCGGCCATTAAAAATTCGCCTTAGCATATCATAAACACATCTGATAGTTATATTTACGTACGCAATAAAGAAGACAGAGGCGTCACGTCAGCGTCAACGTTTACGCTACGGGAAGCTCGCCCTCGTAAATTTAATATGTCATCTCTTATATTAAAATGGTCGTTAAGCTAATAGCTGCTCCGCCTTCCCGCACGGAGTGATAGGGTGATACCGCGGCTCACTTTGAATAATAAAAAATATCTTTATTTCTTTGACGGTTTTTGTGTTTAATGACCGAGGAGTAAATGACACAGATTTAAACGGCGACGCTGAAATTGTAATTTTGTTTAAATTGTCAGCGGTTTTTCTAATATCAATATACAAATTAGACCGACTTGGATTGTTAATACGATTGTACAATGATAGAAGAGGCCGATACCCTACAGCGAGCAGGTTGTATTGACTTCTGAAATCGAAACTGGTGTTTCAGACACAATTTCTGATTTTCCGTTTCGAAAAGTGTAAGCCATAATTATAAACTTAAACATTTACAACAGTGGAATAAAGTCAGCATTAACTAAATACTTAATGGAGTTTTTAATAAGACACTGTGTTCATATAACTGCTTTATAAATGATTGTAATAATTATTAATGCGAGGAGACAGGAAAGCTCGCGGTGCTGCATTTTGAAACATAAATACGGACGTCCATTAAAACGCTGGCAACAAATTCCCGTCACTCCGTTACGTCCTTACATATTACTCCCTTAATTGCTTCCGCTTACCATGAATTTTAACAACAAAGCACCGACGCGCCTCGAAATGGCTAAAATATAGTGTAGTTTAGATTTCACCTACTAACATCAATTTCTATTTGCCGGATTTAACTGTCCCTGGGACGCTTACACCTGTGCTCCTTCATGAGCTCGCACCTGTTAAAGTCATATTGCCCCGCGATATATGAGGGTGTACGCATCAAGTTTGGGCTCCAGAAATATTCTACCAAATGCCCGATTTAGCAAGTTTCATCATAACACTACCTTCTGTCACGAATATCGTTAAATATTTAGTTTCTCTCAGGCGTAAAGTTTTACACAAGTTGCGGCTACAGCTCCAGTAAAACCGAAATGTACAAGCATAAGTTCTGTGAGACATATCACTTACAACTTAGGACAGCGATATTTGTAAAATAAGAGCTCCCGAATCTCATGTCATATTTGGGCGAGAATTTATTTTTGAATTGCGGAAGGTTTCAGTAGCCATTACGGGCGAGTTACAAGTTGGTGTAGATTGGCCAAGTTCCACGTATACGCGACTGTAGTAAAATAAACCACACTAGTGCACACACCCGGCTCAGTTTTATTTCACGAGCTTCACTACTTTTATTGGACGTTTAACTAATGGTTTCCCGAAACAACGTGACACCAGGACTCGATGATTCATACACAACTTCTCTTTTTCAGGCGCACGCACTCCAACGATATACGTTTTAATATTTTCAAAGTATCTTTTCGAATTTCCAAATACATTTCACAAAACGATACAAACGTATATAATGGTGCAAATGCACTTCCATCGGAGCAATCTTATCTCATAAACACTTGAGAGAAATACTCGAGTATTGCGTAAATTTTTCTCCTCGATCGTGCATGAAGCAAACAAATGGTTTCCGTTTAGGAAATAACACTAAAAGTAGGCACATTTGAAACTGCCACTTAAATCTTGGGATCCTCAATCGCCATTTCTCTTAGCGTCTTAACAGGCCGTAGGGCTGGAAGTCGCACCCTTGTCGTTACTGCCGTATTAAAGAATGGCACACACCCATGCGTAACGGACGCGCTGATAGATAGACAGATATGGGCAAGCTTTTCTATGGCGCACAGTCACGGGTACCATTAATAAATAGTTTCGGCGGGCACGTTCGCAAAAAGGTTCGCTAGCGAAAATTATAGTTGTACAACAAAACGCGAACACGTGTGGTGTAGTAGTGCGGCGTGGGTGTGCCCGGGCCTCGGGCCCCGGGCCGCAGTAGGTCGCCTACGACAATCAATCACGGGTTCCTCCGCAGCCGTGATTACCATAAACTTCCCGTTTTAGCAGGACCCAGCGCGCTTCTTCTAAGGTTTATCGATTCGTCCGCGGCCATTTTTGCGCCTTCTATATATCAGTCGTTCCGTGCGACCGTCCTTTTTCATTGAAACTTGCAATTGGCAAGTTGTGGGCCCAAGATTTGGATGGATTTTGTCTAGTCCTTTTCTAACTTTTTTATTCAGAAAGAATGTAATGATTGAAGTATAAAAAGGACTTCGTTTGAATACCGAAACTTGAATATAAGGTACCGGATTGATATTTTGAAATGAACGTTTTCACTTTGTCTTTTTAGGGTAAGTAGAAAAGATTGAAATTCATTTTGTTACTTGCGTTACTATTGTCTGCGGTTCTTGACTTTTCTTTGATAAAATTTTGATTGTTTTTGTTAAAGAAAAGCTTTAGAATTAAGATTATGGTTGCCTCTTGGCAGCTAGCTTTCACTTTGTCAAAGTTTTTGTGCCTTAGTTAAATGAGCAATTACATTAAGATTGGTAAATGATGTTTCAATTCTTGACAAGGCAGTTTTTATTATCCTTTGTTTTATTTACTTTAATCGGGGTAGTTCCTAATTTAGCCTTTCCGAACAGCTTAGACATTAGTTTGTAAGATTTGGTGATTAAAAACCTCTACACATATCCATCCACACAGGAAAACCCTTCAAATGTTCAGATTATGGCAAAATTTCCCCTCATAATCCAAAACAGAATATAATTATTCCGTCCCAAAAATTTCCGAACAAACTTGAACCTACGGATTGATATATACTCGTACAATGCAAAGGAGACCGCACATGTGTCGTGTCATTAATAATACACAGGTCTATGTCCACGTCTTAGATGCACTAGTGTTGTTAACGACACTTTGTGGTCGCGGTGCGCAACCCCTGAATTAATTAAACTTACTGTTCGGATAAGGTGTAAGGGAAGTTATAAACTACAGAACGATTTCATCGTTTTATGAGCTGAAAGTTTTGATTGTATGTCAGAGATATTCAACTTTTGGTGCCTGTAAGATTTTGTTCGTTGATTACAGGAATTTTAAAGTACAATCAAAATAAGTTTAGCAGTAATAAGTCCTTTTCAAAACTACAAATGATCATTTATGTGCTTGAAACATTCATGTAGGAAGGTATTAGCGTAAACACTGTTTTCGATCCCACACGGATAACAGATTAATTTTACATTAATAACACGAGTAAAATAAAAATAATAATAAAGCTTAATATTTTCTAAGGTAAAAATTTACAAGTTACGATCATAATCTGACGGCAATCACTATTTGAACAACTACCTAATTTCCTATGTACGTATATAAATTTAATGGTTATAAGGCCCACAGCACGCAATTCTCAAATGACGCAAGTAGCTGGAGTCGAACGAAAAGACGTAAATTACTGCTCAACAGGCCTTTCCGGCCGTTAACGATTTCTACTCGAACTTAAATTCGAAGCGTGAAAGAAATTTAATTAATCACACGTGGTACCGGCTAACGATCGACAGAATTTGTGTTTGAGCCGAGTACACACCGCCATACCGAGGGACCGCACAATACACCCCCCCGCACCCCACACACACTCTATACACACCAATAATCTCGGCAATCATGTTATAATTACTAAACTAACCAAAATGTTCCAATAATGTACCATCCATAATTAGAGCTTCTGTTTAGAATAATTTGACGAACATAAAATAATGATCTGTTCATAATTCTAATCAAAATATTAAAGTATGTACCTAATTTAACGGAGATGAAGTGACAAAATTAATACATTAATCACTCATATTCAATATCAACCAGTTCGTAATCCATCTTATTCCGTGATTAATTACCCATTCACCAGACCTCTTTGGATAGTAATTAAACCCAACAAAGGGACTGGGAGAGCCTAGGATTTCATTGGAGCATGTGCTCCGATAGAGGCGGCGTAAAGTATCGTAAGAAGCGCGCCGTAATTGAAACTATGCCTGCGTAGGGTGACAATAAAGTAGTAAGTGTGTTGAGGGCGCGGGTGTCATCAATAAAGGCCATACGTTAAGGCAGGCCGGTTCATTACTGCGCTCCGCGTCGTCTCCACATTCCCATTACGTGAGAGTTAGGAGACGCGAGCGGCGATAAATAGCGGCCGAGAAGCCCTGCTTTATTTCTTGCACACAATTTCATTTACATTAGAGGTGCTGAACTGAGTCTTCTCCTGAGAGCCATATGAAAGTCGCGTACAGATTCATGCAAAACAAGTTACGAGCGGCGGGACCGCGTGCCGGAGACCTTAATCTAGTCGGCAGTGTGACAAGGCAAGCGGCGCCCCGACCTCCAACCTACTTCATTACAACTAATTGCTACAGCTTATACATGTACGTGCGTCATAAACTTTCTCGCGGGCTGTTATTAATTCTGAATATCACCTGAATTTGTCTTGTACGTTTTGGTTTATCTTTCTTTACTCTGATGAGCAAGTTTCTGATTTATGTTCATTTGTTATTACTATCTCTATCCAAGAGACATTAACTTGTTGTGAAATTGTATTGTTGCTTTAACGAGACTCAAAGTGGAGATGGAGAATCTAAAACAAATCTCCATCCTAGATAAAAGATATGTGGATTTTAATTAAGAAAGCAATGCTATTTGATGAATAAAAATGGCCACTTCGTGTATACCAGCGTCTAATTTTGCAAATTGAAGCTGCGTGAATACAGCTCGGCCACAAACGGCCGACACTCAACAATTACTTTAATGCAAACTGCACTCATACGCCTGTAACGTGGCTCACACAGAGCCAATACATCGTATTTGCAATTTTATTTGAATTTCACGGAGGAATTTTCCGGGGCATTTCAATTCGTACATGGAAACACTTTTACAAGGTTTTGGTTTGGCCGTTCCTGAGCTAATATACAAATTTCATTATACGTTTCAATTCGGCAAACTGCGGTCGTCGGACATTCACGATCGTTATATTCTTTCCCCCTTATGTTCGAGTGGGCTCTCAAGCGTGATGCGAATTAGTTAAGCAGCGAGTGCTTGGTAATCGTGTGTTTGCTTACAATTGCAAACGCCGCTAATACCGCTGAGTATCTGCCAATATACACTTTGCTCGTTTTGCTTTCAATTTAATTGGTATTTTGTTTGTTCAACTATTAAATTGGATTATGTTAGAAGTTATCCAAGTTGTTTGTCGTTCTGCGCTGCAACTAGCGGAACTGTTTTAAAGTTTACATAGTTCTACTTTTTAATTTTGCGCTGTAGATTCTAAAATCGAGTAGTTTTACTTTAGACGTTGTTATTGAGAACATTTCCTATTGAATAAAAATTAAAACGTTTTCTAAAACAAACTTGGCGAACTTATATGATATTGGTAGCAATCAAAAGTGCCGTGTTACAACGTCTTGGTGGCTTCGCATAACAAACTCGTTGGTGGCATCGACTGCAATCGATTTCCCAGAAATAGCCGTTGGCGTTTGACAGGCTTCCGTGCTGCAATGAATGTTGCACGCCGCGCCGACCGTGTATGCCACCCCTTAATATTTAATGTCTAACTAACATTTCTATGACGGTGAATGTGCGGCTGTGATCTAAGATTCAACGTTAATGTGACACAGTATTATTTCTATGTCTTTGGTTGCATAGTAGGTTATGTAGTCCTGCACTCGATATTTGTGGAAATAAATTTCATTCTCCCATTTAATGTCTACTTTGTAGTTATTATAAATAAATAAAAATAAATAAATAAATACGTTAGTAGGTCTTTACAAGTAAAACGGTTGCTATTTACGGTGTTTATGCCTATTAGAATTTGTGCCGTAAAGAATGTCTGTAGCATGCCATAAACATTGATAAACAGAAACGTATTTTCCATCGTCGACACGTTTTATATCGAATATTTGAAAGAGCATCGAGGTGAACATTTGGTGTTACATTTGAGAATATCGTACCGTTATAAACATGTGCAAGTCTGTGGGTGCCGGGCGCGGTAACGCTGCACAGGTTCACATATCGACGCGACGCGACAACTCGATCGCTTATATCTGATTTGAATTTCGCGCATTACAGCCCATCAAGACGAGTCCCACCTCTTCACCCTCTCAGTAAACACTCCAACACTTTAAGTAACCGTGCCGAAACTCAACGGAAAACGTCGAGTCGCGCTTATCTTATTTCTTCGAACAACAGTTACGTAAATATGGAAAGAGCTCCCGGGGTGCGGCGGAGTATTTCATTATCCGTGACCTGTTGAGCGCAAGATTTGTGACTCATCTCCTTTACGTAACGTCGTACGTTGCTGTAGGATTTTTCTTTAGAGCTATCTAGTTATCTCAAACATTTGTGTACTACGTATTTTCCCAAGTCTCTTAAATGCTAATGCACAATATTTATGCCAAATTTTCCCTTTGCTATTTAAAAGCTAGAGGAGGTATCAAGGTTTTATTCCAAAGTGAATTCTGTTTTTATTGAGTCAGCTTCACATGAACGTTCTCTTAGAATTTTATCTCGGTAAATATGTAATTCTGGAGCTCTTACCTTGCCTCCGGTTCCCACGCTCCGGCTTCCGCTTAGCGGCAATCAGGGCCAGGCTTGCGACGCTCTGTCAATACGAAGGCGAGAGGTTTCCCTGATAAACTTATCTAGCGAGAACGCCAAGCCCCCTACCCCTCCCGGCCCCCTGCCATCTAACCCTTCCCCCTGTCGTCTCCGTTTATCTCTCACGTATGTTCGTACGCTACGCCCGCACCACATTACTCTCCAGCAAAGTTGCTTGCTTAGTACTTTCCTGACTTTTTATATCTTCTGCGTTAGGCCGCTAATATGAAAATCGTCTCACATTTTTAGAAGAAAGACTCTAGCCTCCATTTCCTGAAGCTCGTTTCCGAATTCAAATCAAAATGCCACTCGTTCATAGCGCCAATTTATATTCGTTTAGGAAGAGCTGAGATATTTTATCCTTTTATAAAGTTGTCTATTTGGCCGGCTGCCCGTAGTCCTCCACAAGTATTTCAAAGTAAAAGAAATAAAGATGCAAAGAAACAAACGCAAAATCTTATAAAATGCATTTAACGTCAACACACATGCGAGTCGTTCCGAAGAGCGCGTAGTTTAGAACTGTCTTTATTTTGTAGTTCCTAGAGATAGGAAGGAAGCGTCTGGAATTCGGAATAATGTCTACGGTGGAATTTTGTTTGCGAAACCGGGCACTGGGCACGAGTTTCCCGTCGCGAATAAGAATACCTATTCTGTATCGTTTTACAACACCATCGCTTAATCTAAGCGTCTTTGTTCCAAGGGTCCCGCCAGGTCCCGCCCGGTAATAACTCATCGGCACCCGCAATATTACACACCACAATACCTATACAAATGAATAAAATGGTAATGCTGCCTTTTATCTCTCAAAATGTAAATGTTTACCTGAAGAGTTCTTACATTTATTTAACTCATTTATCTTCCACTTTAATTTTCAATTAAAGTAAAGTAAATGTGACGCAAAAAAGTTCATCATTGTTCTCGTGACAGGAGCAAAAAATTACATTAATTTTATTGTGCCGACAGAAACTTAATCATTTATTAATGTACAAACACTCTGCCTTCTGATGAAATACAAAATCAATGTTCTTAAAAGGTAGGCACGATTCTTCTCCGTCGAATTTATTGACATTACTGTTTTACCTTAAAAGGTTTTCACTCAAAATCAATCGAGCGAAAATTTAATGACTGCTTTCAGATTCGTATTAATTCACGTTTACGTGCGAATGTTCAGCCGAGGTGGTGGAGCATAAAACGCCGTGTTTTCTCGCGAAACAATTAAATTCCTCATACATCGATGGGATTAGGAGCAGGTTTCCGCGAGGTGGTTCGCTCGGGCCGCATTAAGCCACGCCGCGCGCCGCACTGAAGCACATCTTAAGTCCGCTCGGTTAAACCGAGATCTTCGCGTCGGTGTCGAACACTCCTCGATCCAGCCGGATCGATATATCGACGGGAGGGCGCGCCTACCTAGCGGGGGCTAAATACAATTTACCTTTGTTATTTTTCGTGTCATTAAACTGCGTCGCGATCTCGAACGCTTGATCGGGATTGCGAACTCCGATGCGAATTGTTTGTGAGCTTTTGTTTCCCACTCCGCTCGCCAGCGACGCGACATCAATTAACGTCGGATCCCCTCTCTGAATTTTCTTCATGGCTGTTCGTATTATTGTAGGTAGATTTAAAACGGAATCATTTTCCGCTGCTGATTACACAGAACAGATTGTGTTTTCGTGTTTCGTCTCGACTTCTCCATTCAATTAGATAGACCGTGTTACACGGAGGTGCATGTGACAGTATAACAAACGATGTTTCCTATCTGAGTTTTAAGTTAGGCTGGCATTTATCTGGCATGTCCCCTTGGTTGCGTGTTGCCGAACAAATGGGGGGTGGCCACGGCGCTGGCGGCCGCTGCTGGCGTAGGCGCCTGTTCATTTGTAAAGCTTTATCGCTCCTGACAAATGGCGACACTCACTATTTTTATGTCGCGGACGATCGAAGAATGCCGTCCATGCTTCGGGACGATTTAGCACCGATATTCCTAACACAATTCTAGCTGAGTTTTTGGCGCAACAACACTGCGTTTATAATTAGTTACTATTCGTATTAGAGTGTTGTCTCAACTTTTTTACATCCGTCGTATGGCTTAGAACGTGCTTTATTATGTGCCGTCGTATAATCTCGGCCCCCAACTTTAATATTACGTGTTGATTATTCAGCCTTATCTAGGCATAAAACTTGGTGGAAAGACACTCAGCGCAGTAAAGCCTCGCTCACTCACTTCCTCACGTTAATGCAAAGGCACGTAGTTCCATGTCGACGCAGAAAGTTGTGCAAAGTGCACAAAGTGCGCGAACGGCGTGGTAAAGCCTTCATTTGTCGGCTTGTGACGGCCGTGTGACAAATGTGGACGCGAGTTTATGTTCCCTCCCCGCACCGAACGAGGACACGTCGCGATTATGCACCACTATGAAAAATGTAACTCTGGCGAGACTTTAAACGTTCCGATCTGTTCTTACCACATCATTTTTTAAATCGTCTCTGAAAAATGAACAACCCCCGAGTCATTCATTCGGCCGGCTTTAATTTAAGCCTATATACTTTTCTGTAATGTCGGCGCTCCGTAGCGAAAATTCTATTGCTAGAGGTTTAGGTTAGCGTAGATTGGGTAATTTATACTTGCCTCCAGACCCCCGCGCGGGGCGGGGAGGGGAAGATACAAGCACTGAAGAGAGCCATGCTGTTCGTTAAAATTACTTAATGGATCGATTAAACGTAGGGTTTAATTATGAGGTACATTAATTTACTTTGGTTTTCGTAGTCCGTGGTAGAGCGGCGGGATTACGTTGATGCTTTATTTATTTATAGCCGCGCTTAAATTCGCCGATATTTTTCACAGCTTAATCCACTTATCGTTGATAAATGTGTATATTTTTTTTAATTCGACATCAACAGGTCTCGTCTCAGGTTGGTTGGCAAACAAGTTGTAAGATTCGACATAATGATAGCGAATAATTACATCGAAGCTCGTAAAATTTGTCGTGCTGTATAATAAGTATTCAATGATAAGCTCCTTGACTTCGTAAAGCAAATTAAAATTCAATTTGTTACGCGAACCGTGAAGCATAACGGATTGTCGACCGATTTCGTCGCCCCCTTTCTTCCATAATTTTGCGAGTCACCCGATCTTGAAGATATTTGCTTCATTCTGCTGACTCCAGTTATAGCTGAGAGTACAAACAATGAATGAAATATGACAAAAACGATAGCGAAAAAGAAAAAGATGATGAATTGAGAAAAGGGAAAATCACTGATTGTTTTTTTTTTGTGAATTATCTTTTGTGGGACTTCACTTAGCATAGGCTTGAGTTGATACTTACAGTTTCGATCGTTATTAACAAGGGAGTTTGGACAAACGTGTGTATGAAACATCCAAATATTCGAATATTCTTTATTTGTAGTCATAGTTCCGTATCACTTTGAAATTATACGATAGTTAAATTATACCATTGTTGTTACAGGTGGAATGCAAAAAAGCACAACCGAAAGAAGTCATGCTACCAGCGAACTTGGCTAAGACGAGAGCCGCCGGCCGCGGCGCGTACGGTGAGTTGCTAGGTAGCGGCGTGGCCGGCGCGGGCGGCGTGCGGTACGCGCCGTACCCGGTTCACGCGCCCGCGCAGCTGCTGGTCGGCGCGGGCGCAGGCGCGGGCGCGCCCGGGGCCGCTGCGGCCGCCTACCGCCGCGCGCTAGCCGCGCTCCGCCCGTCCCCGCGCCCCCCGCGCCCTGCGCTCGCGCCACTTGCACTTCCACCACTCACTTACTCTGTCTCCGAACTCCTCAACGCCCACGCCCTCGACATCCAAGCCCTATACTCGCCCCTGACTCACACTACGATCCCGACCCCTCTGCCCCTCTGATCCGCGATCCTCTTTCAGCAACATCCGCACCACCCCTTCTAGTCTCACACCCGCTAGGACTTCTCCGATCAGAACTTCAAATGATTCTTCATTGCATTCCTCTTTGCTGCAACAGCTTCCTGTCCATTCCTAGCTCTTTCTTACATTCCTAATCTTCTCCTACCAAGCCAAAGTGACAATTATAATGTACTTTAAGGAAACTGATAATATCCAAAGTGTCTTATTTTTAGTAATTGCCATTAGAGAATCAGTTAGTTAGCAGATTTTCGAAATGTGTACCAAAATAATTTAGAAGAGCTATAGAATCAGTTCTTATACAATAATTTATATAAATATTCATACATTTTGATGAAAAGTAGAGTGAAAACTGGAACAATTTTGCGTAGGGTTGATAGAGAGCAATATTTTTCTACCAGGTCGTAGGTGCTTAATTCTATTTGATTTGAAATACATACATTCTTACATAGTTAGAAGATTTCTAGTAATGAGCCTGGTATTTTCTGATTTCTGAGTAGCGTTTTTAATATGAACTATTTACGTAGACCTTTTTAGGTCACGATGATTCTTGCCAGTTTTGCTACACATCCATCCATGAAGTAACTAACCTTAGCACCAGAGCATAGAATGTCATGACTGCGGACGAGTGACACTGTTGTTTGACAATATTTTCATAAATGATATATTAAATTCTCTAGCTCTACCATGACTAGCTTTACAGCTTGATGTCGGCTTTTCAAAAATGTTATCAGTGGAAGGAAAGAGGTACCTATTATGTGGATGTTTCTTATCAGTTTTATGGAGATCATTAGACATTTTATTTATTTATGTTGATATTGTTTTGTAAAGAAATATTTAAATTAGGTAAATCCAAATTTCCATTAAATTATTGTGTGTCCATAGTACTTGTGATAAAATTAGGTTATCTATTTAATTTGAATCCTTACTCTTTACATATATATTTATATTATTGTGCAATGCAATTACGACTAAACATAAATGTTCACTATTAGTTTATATTTTAGTTGTATACCTTCCGATTCTTCACGGTCTTCTGTTGCTGATGTAACAGTACGACCAAACTTGAAGCTCCCAATATTTGTATTATGATACATAGCTCTCGTAAACTAATAGTATTAATTGTACTTATTAACTTATTAAGTAGGTAATTTTGGTAGAATTTAGTATTAATAAATTCATTTCTAAAATATTTAAAAATGTTTGTTTGTTTAACATGTTTAGTTCTAGACTAACAATGTGTAGAATAGATTAACATTGTCAAGTGAAGGGAAGCCATCTCTATGATGCTCAAGTATACTAACAAACCCCATATTTGGAGCCACTTTAGAAAATGTTTGAAGTAGTCTGCCATCTAGAAACTTAGTATGCTCTTTATATAAATATAAATTAGATATAGACATAATATTTCACCATATACTCAATACTCGTAAGCTCTAAAGTTTTCGCCAAGCAAAATAGTGTCTCAAGGCACATTTACACTATACTATCAATTTATAATATTCATATCTGTTATTAAAACACACATATATAAATGTAAGGTGTAAGAATCGATCGATTTATGTAAATGTTTTTACATTTCTAGATTTCATGTGGTCATTGGGTGCTCTTCCTGACGGTAAGTTGATTCACATTATATTTTGAACAGTCACTTCATATCTGCTATACCCCGCATCTGTTAGACCATTCCTCACTCTATTCATGGAGTACGTACTAGCTTGTATACGACATTCGTAAGCGGACTATTGAAGTGCTAATCCGGGGTACTTGCCAAAACGGGTGATGGCAGTAATTAATTAACTCACTAATTCAGTTAAAGTGTTGGTTGGCGGAGTAGATTCAATCAATGTTGAGTCGCGCTGTGCACTGGTCGCCGTGTGTCGGCGCGTTGCACGTCGGCTCGTGATGGATCACGCACCTGACAGATACACTATTTTGATTGGCAATATTATAATAAACGATCCAGTGTAGTTATCGTAGCAGCCGTGGACCGTCCGGCCATCATTCATCCTACATTTTATATCCAACTTCATTCTGTTTACGAAACTCATAGTACGCGCCACGTTGACTGCCCGCCGTACTATTTGTTTCACATTAGACTTAATGCCATTTTTTCATATAGAGTAGCACTTGTTTGTTGATAATTCAGTAAGTTTGTTAATGAAACACACTAGGTATCTGTTACGGCAGTATGGAGCCGTCGTTAGTCCACTTATACTATGCTACATTAAACGATGTTTACAAAATATCATCCGCTGGACATTGTCCAAAGCAATGTCGTACCGAGCGTGTGCGATATACTTGCCTACCTTTTATGTGACGGCTCTATTTTAGAATTGGGCCACCGGGACACGTGTTACATACCGAATGTTTATATCGGCCAATGAATCACAATCGGCGACGCAGCATTTGAAAAGCAACGTTTAAAACAACATAACACCGAATGAAAGCATGCGATTCGGCGATTAACCTCCGCTTCTCACCTCCACCGGCGGCGACAGCGGGACAACGTAATAACTTGTGTTTGTTTGTTGCGCAGGGTTCCCAGCAGCGTACGCCGCCTACGCGGCAGGACGTAGCTATTCGGGCTATCCTAGCTTCGGGCTGCCATACCCTGCAGGTAATCCCCTGGCGAGCTTGCACCACCAACTGTCCGGCAATCACTACCACCACCTGGCGACTCTCCTGCCATACCACCCGCTCGAGCTCAGCGGGGTTTACAATGTACACGCCATGCATCTGTGAACTCGCGCCGCGACAATGCATTCCACTAACCGCTAACGTCTATCTCGCAGTTGACACGACCCGCTTACTACTGACATGCTGCTCATTTAAAAACTTAACTACGCATACGCTAATTTTCGTAATCTGCTGTGGTGACTATGTCCTAACTTCCCATTTCAACTAACTCGCCGAGGCAAAAGTTCGTGTGAACTCTCACTAACAACTTTACTAACAAGTTAACACCCCTAACAATGACTGAACCATCTAGATAAATCTGCCACGCCGTCAATTACAAAACGTCCATGTTTTGAGAAACGCTATTTATTGTTTATCTCCAGAATTTTGTTGAGACAATCCGGCCAATTGCGAGCGCGTCGCTCCATGTTTACAGACGATTCGCCCTAACGATTCTCAAATGCTACGCGTCGGGCAAACAAACACTAGCGCAAACACGAGCTCGCGCCGCTCAGCGCGCTCGGGGGCGAGCGAGCGAGCGCTCTCCCGCCCCTGCCCCGCCCGCTACTAGTATCGCACCATCGCCCGCTCCTCATTAACAACGAAAGCTTTTAAAAGAGATTTAAACAGATTCAAACAAAAGTACTGAAAAAGTGACGTCCTTTTTGTGGTGACTTCTATGTAAATCTCGGGACGGACGAAAAAGAATTCCCACTAATTAAAAGTAGTCCACCGGCTTCCAGTCGATCCCGCCGAATGAGACTAGAATGTTAATTTTTATGCGGTTCTTATTGTTCTTTCGGGATTAGTTGGTCGCGTGCTCGGAAGGAATAGCAGTAGAGTAGGCCGTGCGCGGGGAGCGGGGACGGGCGCGGGCGCGGGGAGCGGCGAGGTGAGTGCGGACCGCAGCTGCACAAACACTCTTCTCGTTATTTGTCCACACTCCGTGTTTGAGCTGCCTCCGCTCCGCCATAATTACGCCACTAAGCTTTGGCTTTCCACTTTTTTCCCGGCGGCCGGGGCCGGGGCACGCCGCGAGAATTTTTCGGTTGGACGCAGACGGAATCTAGAAACGTGAACACTATTGGAAATTCTAATTGAGCGCAGGACTCGAGTGAGCTCGGACCGTCGGACCCTCGTCGGTGAACAACGATTGATGTTATCGTAGCGGACCGGCACCGCAACCGGTCAACTTTTTCTTCGGCATCAGCTGTACAAATCGTTCCGCGTTAATTACTTTTCAACCGCTTTACGACACGCGAGACAGTCCCATCTCCTTGTCGTTTAAAAAAAAACAACTGCGGGCAGTCGTTGAATTGTAAATATAATTGGATAGCCAGAGAACCCTATAATTACTCTGTCCGAATGAACCGTTTAATGTAATGATGCTCTCGAATTTAAAATATTCGTAGCTAAGCACTGTACTTGGCAAGGCTTGAGTAAAGAACTGTAGGAATAAGGAATATAGGGAAGGCTATTCGCTCATCATATTCTTGATTATATGGGAATATGATGACACAAAAACAGTTACAGCGTCTCACTATATGTGTGCAGTGTGCGCCACCGCGGCTCTCACAATTAATGAGCGACATTTCGCCCATTAGCATTCCTCAGCCGACGCCACTTCGGCTTATTGGTAAAGTCATCTACATCACCAATATTTAGTCGACCATAAATTATGAAACCGTAGATATCCGGTCAGGAGTCGGTTAATTAATTTCCACGATTTGAATGTTAATGTCACGATAGCGCTTCGCTTCGCTCGCCCCTATTATTTGATTATAAATTAAAAAGCGGTTACGTCCTTTGATGCAGCAGATGCGATGACAAAGTGCCGCGCCGCTGCGATCCACAACTTCGTCGCGCGCCTTTAATATGAACTAGTCGTTTCCTCCAACTTGGAAACGACTGCACGTACGGCTCCGACGAAGGCAGTTCTCGAACGTATAAACAACTTTGTTAGTCTCTAATGGGACGGAATTAATGTCAAATTATTTGTGGCACTGTAGTTGCGCGGCGTACGAAGACACTTTTCTGTAATACATATTTACTACGGGGCATTTTCGGAAGACACCATCGTTAAATACGTTCGAGGAAACATGAAGCCGCTAGGGCATAGTTTACATATATATAGTTTCACTATGCGGTCAAATAACTCGCAGACATTCATCCGCTACTTGTAGTACATCGGACGAGAAACGTTCGAGAAAAAGTTGTACACCGCCATCTTCTCAAACTCAATTAAAAGTGCCGTGATGGCCAAGATAATCAAAGCATTTAAGCTTAACAAGCTGAAACAACTAAGATCATAATCTTATTTGCATATTTATTGAAAATCGTAGTCCGAACTAAATTATAGTAATCTCGGCGACAGATAGACGTGTTATACTAGACTCGTGTAGACGTTTTATCTCTTCTTCTCTATTATCTTAGGTGTAACAATGATAGCGGCAATAGATGTAGTTTTAGGTACTTTATTAGCATCAGTAATCATTATATCGATATCCTCTACATAGCATGCTGTAGTTTGTAGCGTTTGAATTTCTATAGTTAGGACATAGGTATGGACTGGACACAACGTTGACACCTTTTCAAAACATTTTGTTTAGAAATAAAAAGGAACCATACCATTGACAGCAATAAAAAGTTGAATCTAGCTGTATCGCATTATGCGGGCAATTTATCGTAAATTGTAAACAAAACTAGAACTCGTAGTAGGTAGAGCCCAAATCCCCGTGCATGCATACGAAATGAGTCGGAACTCGACTCGAAAATAACAATAAAATTAATAACAAGTAATTTATCCTTGTCCCTCAACTATCCACATACTGTCCGACAATAAATTCAATAGTAGCAATAGCTCGTAATAACACGTATAAATAATTAATAAAACTTTTACGTGTGACAACGAGACTGACGCATTTCAACGTATACGTAACAACGACAACGTTATTTATTCATACTCGCTCGAGTGAATAATAACGTATTTATTCAATTTTTGTTTCTCAAAAACAATGAATAATTGAAAACGTATTCAAGTGACGGGGCTCTAGTGTTGTGTTCAGTCGTTACATCATAGTAACTTAGTATTATCTAAGAGTAAACTAAATAAATTTTAGACAGATAAGATTGTAGCGCAATTAGATGAAAAAAATACTAAGTTTAGAGGATGAAAACTAACCGACATTTAGATTTTTATTTGCATAGCTTTTCACGGTTTAGCATTAGTTTAGATTCGTAACTTTGATTTCACTCATTATAATGATAAAATAAACAATACATCGAGCTTGAAAAGTGTTATTTTAATAGTTTATTGAATATTCGCTATAATTATAATATTGTAATATATGTATGTATTTAATTTTAATTTGAAAGTTATTTCTCTATTATATTTTAAATATTTACACTGCTTAAATGATAATGTTATTGATACTAATATTTATTGTTGTTGTTGTATAATATTTTTGGATGCATCTATTTTACGCTACCTTCTTCGTGTTATCGTTATTGTAAAGCGGTTCAGTGTATTTGAATAAAGCTTAAAGGTGCAACCACACGGGGCGTTCTCGTCTCCCGACGTCGGTCTAAGTACTCATCGAACTCTATAGCAATAAATCATTGCTTTATATATCACCACACCTCGCAATAATTATTTGTCAAAATTAAGGTATTTTATCGAAATTATTACGTAACTAAGTTAACATTCGATCATTAAATCGCTACGTGTGCGACCGTCCTTATCGCCATCCTCTAAACTAGTCATACGTAAAGTAAGCTTGAAATATTACATATATCGCGTCGTGTAAGTATACCCTTAACGTGTGACCACCACTTAAGTTACCATTACACCCAATTACAGGAACGTACCGTTCCGTTTCTATATCTTCATTGAGCAAATGACCGTACATTCAGCTATGGGTACTGTAATCGTTATTAGTGTTCGGGCATTCAAATTGACTTCCCCTTTACGTGATCCATTGCGTGTTTAAATATACTAATACAGAATGTATTATTCAGTGAATAACACCGTGTTCTTGATACAGTTTTGATGATGGAATCAATACGAAGCTATTACACGTAATGAGCCGGGGCTGCACCGCCCGGCGTGGCGGGGCGGGAGCGTGGCGGTTGCGCGGCGGCGCCCGTGCGTGCAGACAGCCCTCCAACTACATTAATAAAGCCAGTCCATCATTTCGTGCGTGCAAACAATTTTAAATAGCCCGAAAACAGTAAACAGGAAACTATCAATTCCAAGTTTCCCCATAAAGATTCGATGAGTGGAGCACAGGGCGATGTTCTTCCTCTTTTACTCCTCGCTGTAATGATATTTTTTATATCTTTTGTTTTTCCCTTTCATGTTAATTTTGAATTAGACTATGAGTTCTTATCAGGGTTCCGCGTAACGTTTTTCCTTTCATGTGGAGTGTTTGTTTATTTAACCGCGGTTCTGTTGGCGGAACCCTCGTAGCTCCGTAGCCGGCTTTGTAGCTTTTTTATTTTGTTGCCGCAGGTGTAGTGGGAGTAATACCGCCGGAAAGTCGTCTGTTGGTCGGTGCGGAGTACGTATCCGCGGGCGTGCTCGGCCAGGGCTCTTGAGGCGCGCGCGCCGCCGCCGCTCCGCCGCCACACCTCCCACACCTCTCGTACACGGAACATCCGCTAAACGGCTCCCGGAAATTCTTACGAACATAAATAAATCTTTTCTCAAGCGAATCGCTCTTTGGTATTAACGCCCCACGTTCCCCTCTCGAATCAAGGAATGCAATGTCGCAAAAACAAATGTTTTTGAACATTAAGGCCCGATTTCGCAGATGCGTGACACAATCGCCCGACTAGGTTTGCCCATATAGCACGATACAATAAACTCAGATGTAAACAATTTCAATTTGAAACATTTCTATTCGATGAGTTGCGGTATCCCTCAGGAAGTAATTCCAATATTTTAAAATTAAATACGTAATTTAATTAGTTAGGTGTCGTTCATAATGCACAAATATTTCATGATTGTAATAATTGTAACCCATGTGTCAAATTCTTTATAATAATTAAGTCTATTTTATAATCATAAGTTTATAATAGTACTTACTGTTCTTATTGCTGTTCCGACATATCGTCTTATATCATTATTCGTAAGTTTATGATATTGTGAAGCCGCTATATTTTAAAATAAAGGAAATTGCCGTTGTATAAGCAAAACGTTTTATCGTTTATTGTCCAAATGATCGCTTATAAATGGAGGTCGATCAGTGCCTCAGTTATTTACCATCGCATATCGATTGCGACCGAAATAAACTGGAAGAGATAGTGTGTACCGTGGAGTTGGCTAGCGTGCGGTGAACTTTGATTACGATGCCTCACTGGGGCCGTCACTGTCGGTCTATGACGTGTTTTAACTTGGCGTTTCGTTTTTCTGACTCATCCAATGCGGCACACGCAGCGTGGTGCCCGCGGCGCGGCCCTGCCCAGCAAGCCGGTAAGCGCGCATGTGGAGCCCGGAGCTAGAGGCACGCGCGACCGCGGCCGCCCGCGCCGCATCGCCAACATTCCGCACATTCAACACGCGCGCCCTCAGAATGCAGCCCGCGAACCAGACAACCAGACACACCCACACAACTATTTTGCATAGTTCGATCCTCACTTGCACTCTTACCCGAACCGTGAACGTTTAAACCCGAACAAATCGCGCTCCGTATCATTACAACTCTCCGGTATCGAGTTAAATTAACAGCTCGTCCGACACAAAGTTCAAAACAAAAATAAGGAAGCGACGCTACGACAAATTAGCGCCTTGAAACGAAATTCCTTGAAGGGTCACACGGCCGTCGGTTCGAATCCAAATAATTAGCTGGCGAGGCGGCGAGTGGCCGCGCGTCGCGGACTGTGCCAACTCCATTTGTAATTTAAGATATTTGACCGTTAATTGTGTTAGTAACTGTTACGTTTAGTGCTTGTTGCTTAGGTCGGAGTTGAGTGCGACCTCGTTCCGCACTAACCTCTACAGCACTTGTTTAGATACTCATGTAAATACTAGTTGATAGTGTACCTCTATAGCCCAGCGGTCCCACGCTGATTTAGCATTACGAGTGCTGTGTTTGGATGGGTCAGAAATTTTTATTTCTTTATTTTATTTACTTTAGATAGATTTTGTTTTATGGATGCCAATAGATTTTGACTATAAATGCGCTAGTCTAGCGAGCTCCATCGTCCATAAATTTTTATTGTAGAATTCCACCGAAATGGAGTGTGCCCGTGAGTCCATAATGGGCACTATTAGCATACTAATCTCTTCTAGTTAGTGTCGTATTGAGCGCACAAATCCTGCGCAATGTGCGGAGTACGCACAGTAAGTCCCTTCTCCCCTGCACGGAGGCTGCCGGTGCGTTAGCCGCCGACCGCTCTAATAGCCTATAGCCGTGTCCGCATTCACCAACGAGCCGATACACTCTCTAAACTGCTCCGAACGGGGATAAGGGATTTACATATACACAAATTGTGTAAATACCTACCTAGTGCCTAGAACCTACCCTATACCTATCCGTGCACGTTGTGTGCGAGCAAACAGTTTGTGATTACCAAGAGAACAGCAGTTCGCCAAAGGAGTGTGACGACCTCTACATCTCCAGGGCGAGTAACTTTGATTTTGAACATTACAGTTTGATCACTATCGTTGAACATTAGAATAGTGTAATCCTGTGTGTGTAACATTTGGAAGATTTGATAAAAAAAGACTGGAGTGTGGTAGACATTTCATAGTGATTCGGAGTTAAGAAAGTAAATTAGAACAACAGTAGCCCAATTGTTAAATAGACTCTAGATTAGAATAAGAATTAGACTTAAAATAAACAATACCGCGTAGGCTGTCTCCGTAGAACTTTCTGGCCGTGTAATAAACTTACAAATAGTCGAATTCCCGATAGTCTAGACTAGCTACTTTAAATTATTTCGGGCGATTTTTATATTTGTACATTAGAAGAGCTTCAAATTAGTGTCGACTTACAAGGTTTTTGTGAAAAAAAAATAACAACTTTAAAGCTGAAAAATAAAATTGCTTTTTCTTTGTACAAAACGTAGCAATGTAAGCGACTAGAATAGTAATTGGTGGTAAAACAAAATAATGTGATTGGTGGTGCAAACTTTCTATAGATGTATTTATTGTTGTTTAGTTTTAAGACTTTATTCTAGAATAGTATTATTGTAATTTTGTCATTATTTGCCTTAGGCAGCGAGTTTGTATAACATAGTTTCAATTTGAAGTGTTAAATCTCTAAGATAAAAGCGCAAAATTAGAATAGAAAGAAAATATTTTTGAACATAGAATAGAAAAAAAAAAACATTGTAATTATTTAAGCAGTAGTTGATTTTGTAGTTGTAAGCGGAACTAATCCGCAAGTAGGTACATTATAATTTGACTACATGGGTAGTAATTTTAATTGAAGAGTTTTAGTAATTCGTAGAGAGAGAGAAGTTTTTCTATTTGATAATCTGTGTGTTTTATGAATATTCATATTTCTCGAGTTTCTTTTCGCTTCTTGAATGTCGCTTTACGTGTTATCCGACTAATCCCATTCTATGGCTGAACCACGGAAGCGCGTGGCCGTGACAGAGTAAACACATTATTGAATGAGGCAGCGACCCGCTATAAAAGGTAGATTCGAAGACTCCTGAGATTTAGAGAAAGGACACGCGTCTCCTTCTTTGAATTACAAATGTGTTCGCGCGCGTGCGTATGCCCCACAACACCCAGCATAGAAATTCGATTAATTTGCAATTGAGATAAGTCCCAGCGGCTAAACGATCGAAAACCCGCAAAAGCGTATCATCTTCACGGTGAGTTATTGATGGCACCTATTAAATATACGTTTTGGGCGAGACGTGTGCGAGAATCCCCGGTAAACGCTCAAATAAAACATTTCAATCGCGCCAAGTGGGAAATGAAGTATTACGATCTTGTGTGTGACGGATGAGAATTTCCTATTTTTAGTTTCCACAGTATTTTTGCACACTTACTTACTTTTAAGCAATGCATGACATACACCTCTACTATATGTACCATGTTTTTAACTTTGGCAAACTCAAATAATGACAAAAGCAACCAAACGTTAAACAATTATACGTTCACAAATAAACATCAAACATATTGCTACTGAAATCTGTGTACCTCCATAAATACTACAGCCATCACTGAACAAAAACGAAATATGGAAAAGCTTTAATATCCACACAAAAGAATATTGATTCTAACTTTTCCATTTTTCTTTGTTATTACTTCCATGAGTAAAGCTAATAAAATACTTACCTACTTCTACCTTAAAATTCGAAGCTGATTTTCGAAGCCGGGACATTGTAACACATAAAAAGTCTCGCGTAATATAGTGGATCCAAGGGTGGCTGTTACGTCGGTGGTACGCTCCGTGAATATTTCGTTCGGCCGTCATCCTACTTCTGAAGAAGAATTATTAAGTTCGCCCGAACTTCGCAATTATGAAAGTTCGAATAGCTCTCACCACTTCACCAGACGGTCTCTGAATTTATAGATGAATGTGTGCCCCCCGCACCCCGCCACCCGCAAGGTGAGACACTCTACCACCAACTTATACATCACCTAAATATAATTTCGATGAACCACTTTGCCACAAAGATATTGACTAGAAAAAGAAGCTCACAATTAGGTAGCGAACAACTAGTATGCCAGCGATTTGGAATACCAAGCTTGATAGCCAAAAGTTTATCAACGAAGAAAACTCCGTAATTACACGTGCATTAACTTTTTGAACTTTAAACTTTGTTGTTCGCGTCTTCGTTTCTACCTCCTCGATTACGTTCAAAGCGTCAAGAAACTTTAACTATTACACGCACAAATTACACAGTGAACATGCGTTAACATGTCGGTACAAACTATGTATTAGCTCCGAGCAACGTCCGACACAGATATGACCGCTGTAGATAACTCGTCTCGCGCCGTTCGCATGTAAACTCGATTGTTCAAGTCGTAAATTATTTGAGGTCAGGAACACGGTTCGCACCCAACTTAGTTGGGCCTGTTTGTGACTTTGTTTGCTGTGAACCGACCCGTGAAGTATGATTGAAGCGATAAACAACGTTTAATAACAATAAACCGCCGTGCTTTTACAGGTTAACTGATGACACTTTTATTTTACAACTTACTGATGAATCAGAAATACTTTATTGACAGCAATAGTCTCTGTATTTTTCTAAGAAGGCCTATTAGCTATCATACTCCTTTAAATTAATGAGTATAAGGAGTCGATCGGCGAGCGCCTCGCTGTAATGGGAAAAGAATGAACTAAGACCGATCGACATATTAATGATCCCGAGACGTGTCTGCGCCAACACTCGAATTCTTATTTATTACACTGGGCCCTCAAATAAATAGCCTCTCACATCGCAAAGTAATGTTATTAAAATGTGTCAGCATTTTAGTAGGGCGGGCGCGAGCGGGCGCAGGCGCGTTCGCGAGCGCGGGAGTGGGCACCCGCGCGCCATCTATCATTCATCCTCCATTACTTATATTGTACTTTTTTCGCAAAGTCACTCGCAGGCCGGTAATCACCTGGTGCGACCGCGGACCTCCATTTTTCACACTAAATCATAACTCGCGCATCTGACAAAAATAAAATTTGTCGTACAAGCCAATAGGGGTAAATGGTGACACTATGAGTAAGCGAAAAATGTGGGACGAATATTAATCTAGTTATTGTTGAGATGTCGGGTTACGTTTATAATGAATCTACAGCCTAAGTTTTGTCAGATTTTGTTGAAATTCAATTCTATCTGTAGGAATGTTTAAGCAATGAGTGCTACATGTAGGTACGCATGGAGATTGCGACTGGAGGCAGAAGTTTGTGTAACTCAGTTACGGTCCTCATCGTTATTTATTCTCGGTTTACGTCGGTTAAATAGGCGCGTGAGGCTGCGTGCGGCCGAGCGGCGGCCGGGCGGCGACCGTGCTCGGGCGGTGCGCGTCGCAAGTCGCAAGACGCTGCGACGTGCGCCGTATGCTAATGCCCTTCCCTATTCAATAAGCAGACCGCCGCGTGCCACCGAGAACTCACGTCGGATAATTTACTGGATATTTTGTAAAAGTTTTTTCGCCCTCTGTGATTTATGCCCGCGAAACTTCGAGCTCTCTTTTTCATTTGAATGCACGTGACATACGTGATATTTTTTTGTTCCGACATAATCTGAGGCCGAGGAGTCTTCTCTGTCCTCATTCGTCAACTCCGCATCTGTCTCCAACGGTTAAATTATTCATGCATTTACGCGCTTCAACTTTATCCGCGCTAGAAAACTTTAATATTGAGTTGGGATTACATCGATAGTCACTTTACCGTTCAATATGCTAAATTGAGGAAAGATGAGGTGTAGCCGGGATGGCGGAGGGAGTTTTTGAATTTCGAAAATTTCGATGGTTCAGTCATGAATGTGTGTGTGTGCTATCACTAACGAGTGTGTGCGCCACTCGTGTACGTGGAGCGGATGCGAACCGTGTGTATGTTTGCAGTTGACCTGACCAACGGCCAACTGACACCGAACAACAACACTCCGCTACTGGCGCAGGCGCTCTCAGGTGAGGACGCCGACATGCCTTCACTGCACATCACTACACACTGACGGTCTACACCAACCTGGGGCTTTACCATTAACTTTACTACATTCACGTCTCTCTAAGCCTCTGTGTCACAAGTTGATGGTAAGCCCCTTGGCCCATTAACATCCTCCCTGACAGGACACACTTTTATCATTCCACAGAACTCACACACCAGACCTCGGGACACACCACTGTACATATTTCATACTGACAGCACTGACTTCATACTTGACACCAACATCATTCATCACTCGCCGGTGACAAGTCATCATAACATTATTTACGAAAATAAGCGCTTCTATTACTGCTTTATGTGTGTTGTTTGTTACCATCTTCCTAGTCCTTGCTACGTTTTCCAATGATATAAGAAGATAAAACTACGAGGCGTGTTGACTGCTTTACATAAAGTTCTAGTAGATTTTCCAGTTTTTTAAGCCAATGGCAATTATAGTCTAATTCCACCTAAACCACTGGTATAACAGAGTTAAAATAACACCTTGGAATTGGAAAACCGTCGCCCAGTGATACGAAAAAGACCAGTACGAATGGCACAATGTTTCGAATTTTCGCTGGCTGAATAAACACGTGGTTCACTGTCTATCTCGCTTCCGTCACCGAGCCAGTGAGCTTTGCCCAGCCAGAGCAAGCCTAACTTAAACGATTTTTAGTCTTAAAATCGCATATTTGATGAATCCAGATGGGAGTTTTTCACTGAATCAAAGTCAGATGGTACGTTTTTGAAGAATTTACGATGGAGTTTTATAGAATTATTTCGACTATCATTATTTGTGCACAGTTCAATGTTGTAGTATTGTAGCTTATTATAAGATATGCAGCATCAACAGGAACAAACTCCCTACAATATGAGAGGCCTATTTTAACAAGGCTATCCCCAACCTGCAAGCAGGAAAGCCTCGACATGTCCAACCGCTACCCGAACAGACAGCCAGGCAGATGAAGACGATATGACACACTCTTAATTTAGGCTATGTCATGTCCCCAGTGATGAACAACTACCAGGCTGCAGCTGCTGGATTCGGGCCACCGGCGTCGCCGCATGGTGCCGGAGGCCGGGCGGGCTTTCCGGCCGCGAGCTCGCCGGGACCGGCGCTTGACGTGTACGGCTCAGCTGCCGACAGCGTCGGCTACGTGCAAGCCGCAAGCCCGCAACCCTCTGGATTCCCGGCGATCGCCGTCAGCCGCGCGCCTCTCAATTACACCCCAGTAAGTGGAACCACAACATACTATTTCAGGTCCGACTGAATAACGCGTTATCCAGTTAACCGTTTCAAAGCCTCCTTGCTTATGACGTCATGCTTGTCGGGCAATTTGGTGATCACAGTATGATATTATTGACACGCAGGTGGGTGCAGTGCTCGTACTCTTGATATAATCCTTAGGCACCTGTTGCGAACCTCACGGCAAGTGAAATGGTATTGTTCATGACACAGACTTCATGAAACTTTGTTGTTGTTTCGTTTTATAAGAGCAGAATCAGAATCTGAAACGAGAACCGAGAAATTAAATTATATAGCAATCCTAGATATAAAAAGTATTTTATAGAAAGAATATAAGAAAAGTTTCTCATACTTATTTTATTTCATGATGAATGGGATAAAGTTAATAACTTTTGATTCTAACTTTTTTCATTTATTACGTCATGTTCAAAATGCCTTCAGTAACGCCCAAATGAAGGCAATTCCCAAAATTGTCCTTGTTCGAGAACTTTCAACTGTCACAGCATTCAAATTAATGTTTGTTCTGTTTTGTTTTTCTCAGGACGTTTGATTCGCGTTCTCTGATGTTTAAATTCTTTTTTGCATTATTCATGGTAACAGGAAAGAAAAATAACTGTGTGTTTACACAATCTTATTTCTCGGGAGCTGTAGTAAATTTGGTGTGTCTAGTCGGTGTAAGAATTTCATTAGCAGTTAGTCATCGCGGGATAAGGCACTAAGTGCGCGCGGTGTCGGCGCGGTGCGATGCGGTATCGAGAGGCGCGGAGAACACGCGGTACGGCCGGCGCGGAGGGGTTGGGGGGCTCTAGACTCAGACGCAATTAGCAGGCGACGACACTCTAAAATTTTAGCGAGACGGTCCAATCTCATTATGGAACCGATCTTCCTTGTCGCTCTTAAAGCGTAATCACCATAAGTTAGCGAGCGAGTGAAGCGTGAGAGATGCGATTATAAAGTGTTCCGAAATATGAGCGCGGTGGGGGGCGGGGGCGGCGCAATCTACGCGGTGCACTGCCGCGGGTAATGGCTTTTTAAAACTGCGACCGCGCTCCATAACTGCTTCCCTGAGACGCCATCAGTCTTCATTGCTTGTCGACGCCCGCCAGCCACGCCGCACCCACCGCCGCCACCGAGATCTTAACTCCTCACGTCGTGCTATCTCGACACATTTTTCAAACTGCACTCGAAAGCTGCTTTAATTTTTACACTATCACAACGCTGGCCTTTGCCAACTTATTATACGGTTATATGAACATTTACACGAGCGCGCGATCCCACTTTTGTTCTAGAACGGTGACTAATTTGAAGTGGCGGTCCTCCGTTGATGAAATAATCGGGATACAGTCAATCTACAAGGGCCGTTGTGTAATTAAATGTAGAACAGGTATTGGACCGAGCGAGCTAACTAATTGTTACCCGAAGCTTAATTTGAGTCATTCGCTCGCGGCGCTACACTGAGCCACCCTTCCGTTTCAGGCGCGTCATATATCAAACGGGATATTAACTCAATCGTCCGTAATCGCCGGGGCAAAACAAATACGTCGCTAATGAGAGAATGAACGGTCCGGCCGTCGGGTGGGCCGAACCGGCGGCGCATGTGGTTCCCGGGTGTAAAACGGTCTTATTAGGTAACGGGAATGCCCCCACGGGCAATAACCGTAAATCAAGGAGAACAAGCGGTGTAATTACCGTTGCCAAGCGGTCGCGCGCGTTGCTCTAACTCATCCACTCACTGTTTTTATTTTGTTGGCCACCGAGCCGGCTACCACTCTATCGACTGCAAACACCAAACTTACTGCTTTTAAATCTGCCCCCGGAGAGGTTAATGTTCACTTGAACGGTTTATACTTCCATTCAATTATAACCTCGACTGCATGCCAATAATTTTGGGCTGAGCACGTCTGCTATCTAATACTGACTCTTGTTTATTTTTTTCATTCCAGGGACCCCTGATTCCTGCGGCGTTTACCAACGGTTATCATTGAAAGTGTTATAGCACAAATATTTTACGTGAGTATCACACTGTTTTTAATGTACTTTTGCGTTCCACTCTATTAAAATGTCGTTACGCTGAATAAAAACGTCGGCGTGTGTTCATACCGCCGCGAAAATGAACACTTGTATAGCAATTAAACAAAATGTTTTTTAAATGGTCTCGCAAGACTTATGGCCAAGCATTTCATTGGTTTATGAAGTAAAGCCTCGCTGCAGCAAACTTTCATGCTAAACAAGTTTAGTAACGAATCAATCAGTAGAGCAGTTTCAGCCTTTCTTCCCCTGATAAAAATGTTGACACAGCAGCAGACTACCCTCGTTTGTAACTCTTTAGTCCTTGATAAATTTGAAGACCATCATCAGAGAATTTCTCTGACTATAACATAATTATGCTGTGTTGGGCCAGGTGGCGAGCGGTGTGGCGGCGCTTAGCGATTCCGTGCGGACGCCGCGTGCGTCGGTCTCAGCCGCGCGTCGCCGTGCGCCCGCGCCTCGCATCTCGCCGCCCCGCTGCCCGCCCGCGCACCTCCAGCCCCGCGCCACCGACGGAGCCCGGACACCACCGGACCGCCCCTCAACATCACTCCGTCAACCGCGGCGTCTTCACCTTCTCCCCCTCCAAATCCCAGTCCTGATCCTCCTATCTCCTCATCCACACTGTCACTCTTCTACCCGCCCCCCTCCCCCTCCCCTTCACACACTCACACACTTTCCCCCCACCAACCCGGTCTTGTGACCCCGTCTATTGTAAATAACGATAATCTACTTTTTGTCGTGTGAACGAGAGATAGTCTTTGAACAGGTATTTTTTCAAATTTTTCTCGCTTTCGACTGTACCGTAGATGTGTTGTCAGAGTAATAATCAATTTAAACTCCAAAAAAAATACATTTCATAATTATATAAAGTGCATCTAGACGATTTATTGCAGGGAGGTATATCTTAAATATTTTATTATTCATAGTTGAATTACAGCGTAAGGTGTAAATGGTCCTCGACGCGCGGGACTCAGTAGTGGAAGGTGTTATTTCTTTGTGCATTGTATGGTATCGGTGGGTGGGCTCAGTGGGCCAGCGCTCGCGCATGCGCGGTGCCGCGGCCGGCGCCGGCGGGCTGCGCGCGCGCACCGCCGACAATAACGCGACCGCCGCGCGCCTCCCCGCTCGTCCACCTACACATATTTTATTCTATCTATTTTTAATATTAATGTCAAATATTAACATAATTATTATACTACTATAATTATATTACGCATATTTTACCTATGAATGTAATTATTTTCGCCTAATTCGAATTGTATAAAATCACCTCTTTGAACGGCTGTTCTGTTTCAGTAGCGATCAAGTTTCTCGATTACTTCCGTATAAGACTACGTTAGTTACGCGTATACATACTTTCTAATATTATGTATTATGATATAAAATTTTATCCTAAGGATAATATGATCATATTTACGATTCATAAGGACGTTTGGAAAGCTAAGTCGGTACATTTCAGAATATCTCTCATCGCGTTAAGATAATTCGTTTCTATCTTGTACCTTTGAACGTAGGTATTGTAATTATAATAAATAACAATTTTGTGCATTACGTAATAAAATATTTCATTGTTTCTTACATTGTATTTACCGTAATATAAGACCACTGTTGGAAAAAAAAACGCGGCTCCATTTCATTTGAGGAGTCACACAGTACTTAGTTGTATTTAAAATTTTAATCAAAATAATAATTAATAACAGTAAAATTTCGTACAGACGGTATAGTTACACGACACAAAACATTTCAATAAAATAAAGACAGGGATATTAAAAAATTACAGCCAAAGGCGCAGGTTTGAGGTAATAGATTAAAAATATGACGTCAATTCATTAATCATATTCGTTAGGTACTGGAGACATTTTAATCGACCACTTCGTCTAGGTTCAGCAGTTAGGGAGCTACGCGGGCTGCGCGTAGCAGTTGCAGTAGCGCAACGCTACGACGTAGCGCCGCGCTACGAGTGCTACGACCGGCTGCTAGACGCCCAAACCGCGCAAGCGTTCGCCGCTCGCTATTCACATGCACTCGGTTGCATTCATTCGTTATTTACTATTATTATTACTCATTACCTACATCAATTAAACATTAATATTATAAATTTAGGTATTAAATTTTAGGTAATAATAATAAACAATCTTTTAAAGCTATTATTATATAAATACGTTATAAATATAAATGTTTCCTGTTACAAAAAAAAAATATTGAAAATGATACGAAATAAATCAATATTCTTTTTAAAGGTAATTTATTACTTATGAGTATGTAGTTAATTGAATAATGGAGTGTTAGATGGAGTGCGTTCGTCGCCGAGCGGCGCGCTCGCTTCGCGTTTTATGTTCGTTTGTGCCGAATTCGTTCGCTGAAATGACGTCACGTGTGGCAGGCGCCGCACCGAGGCCGTATCGAGGCCGCACCGAGGCCGCACCGGGTCGCAGACGCACCGGGCCGCAGGCCGCACCGGGCCGTAAAGCCGCGCCACGCCGCACACACCGCAGGAGACGCGACCGCGTTTAAGTTGTTAAAACGTTAGCTAGGAAATTGATAATGAAATCGTGAAAAGGTGTGAGTCTTTAGGACGGTCGGAATATCGATATCATACCTAACAAATTAACGTAATTATTTTGTTTTATATTTACGGTGTTATAGGTATTTAAGACATTTTTTCTTAGAATATTTAATTATTACGATGAGATGTTATGTATGTTAGGCCCGGGCCGGCGGCGGTCGGCCTTGCACCTCGCCGCCGCGCGCCGTCGGTGGTCTCATTCACTCTCACATCCTCACTATAATTATATTTTCTTACCGACCTTTTTAATGTAGGAGAAGCGCACACGGCCGCTTGTCCCCGTGCGAGTACGAGTACAAACATACAGACAAACATATAGTGAGAGACGTTTGTTTCGCCGCGTTCGTGAGAAGCCATCGGTTCGCCGCGATTGCATCGAGACGATACATAATGACAATTATTGTATATACATAGTTAGCCGCATGTGTAAAAAGACGTTTAGGTAGACGCCGAAGTGTGGCGTGTAATTGTATGCGACAGATGATGCATAAGCGCAGTGTACCCCGCGCTGACCATCGAGCCGATAGTGTGGCCTCACTCTTATACCATAACCTCTTTTAACACTTTCAAAATGACACACAAAAATATAAATCCACCTTCAGTACAGCAAACACCGAAAAATACCGAATTCGATAACTGCTTTTACCACATGCGAAAAAATCTGGAATATCACACAGTTTCCACATAAAACGCGAATTTCCCAATAACTATTCGCCACTTTTGTTAAAAATGCGTCGTGGTATAAGTCTGGCGACACACTGAGTTACCATCTGGTCGATATTAGATTCATTCAGCAATCAGGATTAGCTGACGATATTAGTTTCATTATTGTTGTTAAGTTATAATGTTTGTGAGTTTCGTTAGTATCACCCTTAGGGCTTCTCTGTGCGGGCCATATTGCGTACCGGCTCTGTCATATCAATTTTGTATTTATATAATATTTTTCTTTAATTTTTTTTTTCATTTTGACTTTTTAATTATTACTTGGAATTCATTTTAACAGTTATTCGTTTCAGTCTTATACTTTATAGTACTTAATATTTTGAATTATCTTTAGAATTATTTGGTAACACATATGGCCCGTACTTCGGAAGCCACTCCTTCTAAGTGCGGTCGTTTGCGGTGAGCGCACGTCCACCTCGCGGTAGCGTGCGAGTACCGCAAGCGCCGCGCGGTCCTTCTCGCTTGTTCGTAAACGCGATAGTTGAGTTACTTCAGTCACCATTTAGACGTGTTCTATATCAGAATAAAGACTACGTAATAATAAGCGAGATCTCAAATTTATTTTAAAAATTCGTTATGTGATCCTAATATTGCGACTTATCGTATTTATAATATGTATGTAATAAAATTAAAAAGATAATTTATTATATTTTGTAAAACATTCTACGTTTATTTACACTCGATCTACTTTATATTAAAGATAATAATTAATTTTAATCTAATAATGACAGACTGGTAAAGTTCGTAGAGTCGCCGCGGCGGCCATAGATCAAGTAGCTTTGCATATTCGGCGATGGCCAACTAAGAGTTTCTTGGACCAAAGGTATACTAATTCGCGTAGAACCGGAGGCGCATTGGCTCCGCACGAACCCTTCCGACCCGAGCCGAGCGGCCGATGGTCGTCAGCAGAGCACCGGGCCCGCGCCCGCGCACCCCGTCCCGCTCCCGGCCCCACCCCCGCGCAATGCCGCCCGCTTGGTTTCGTTCTCGCGGTTACTTCTCGATTGCGTGCTTCGCGTGCTGACTGATTTTCTATAGCAATAAAAATCAATTACCTAAGATTTTACATTAAAATAAATTTGGATTTATATACGTTCGAATTTGGTGTCATGTACATTTAAAATATTAGAGAAAGGAGTAACGATAGGCGAACGATCCGCGACTGTCCCGTCGCGGCGTCGGCGCATTATTTTCGTCATTTCTTCGTGTATAATATGTTACATGAATCTGTATACAATATGGATATAAATCGTAATGATGAATAAAATTAGTTTTTACGGCATCTCTTTATTAAAATAATGATAATATCAAAACGTTTTGTAAAAAGCGGTGGGTATGTCCGCCGCCCCGATTTCGTGCACCAATGCACTTTCTTATTGGAATATTACATTATATAACGTACATAATACTATGAGATATATAATCATACAGCCTTTCGGGGCGCGCGTGTATGGCGATGTATGTATACACATTGTGCAATGTACATATACCTTATATAATACAATGATTTAAGACAAGGTTCACATCGTGCCGTGTGTATGTGGTAATAAATATAATATGGACATTGTTCAAACAATAACCAGTTGTTTTATTTACTTTGTTAATCATCTAAACCCATCCAATCCCGATATGCATACGTTAATTAATTAAATACCAGTAAGCGATCATAAAATATTCAGCAATGTTAGCGTTTACTGAATATTTATGTGATTGTACATTACAAACAACATTTATATTTAATGATACCTGGTTTATTGGTGCATAAAGATTAATAAGTAAATCATTTGCTAAACAAAGAATTGCACCAACCTTATCCGAAACCAATATCGTATAAGGCTACTCTTAAGAACATTAAGATAAAATTGAAGCAATACTCTGCAAACTGAACCATTAAAGATTACAAAATACACATATGTTCCAAGAACAACGTACCTAATACTGAAACAAAGTTACTGCGAGAGTGACATAAACGCATCTGTTCCTGATATTGTTCGAGCTAGAAGCTACGGTTCCATGGAACATCGATGAACTTCAGCGACAGATCTTCGTGGAATGTCAACAAGAGTTCTTCGTGATGCGACCAGATTTTGGTGGTTTGGTAGACTCTTTGAATATTTCGTAAGTATATCGAGAGGAATCGTAAGTATAACTACAATCTGATAGAAAGAGAGAAAACCAACTCGAAAAAAATGATAATCTGAGAGATGATATAAAGAACGGATATAACTTCAAAGGGAAGGCTAGGGATCTCGCACACTACATGACCACGATCATGACTTCTGGCCACAGAAACTTCGGCCGGCAAGAAAGTTTGGTCGCAAACAAAGACATTCAAACATTAAGGAGCATGACCAAGAAAATCGTAATCCAAATACTTGTCACTACTTAGTAACTAATTGCTCTGTCTAATGTCATACGTCCGCTTATCGTCGAATAGGCCCGCTTGCCAAGTAGCATTTGTGTGTCAAAATCCAAAATGTTGGGATCAAAATGTTTGTATGACATTATTCCCAATGTCCACTCTATACCTAATTCTTTTAAACTTCTTTTGTTGCAAAACTGGTCTATGAAGGGGAGTGGTGGGTGACATACCGAGTTTCCTCCGTGCCCCGGAAAGCACGTTAATCAGTTGGTCCCGGCTGTCATTTGTAGATCTTTGACAGTCATTACAGGTAGTCAGTGGCCTAAAAAGTCTGACAACCAGTCTTACCAAGGGGTATCGTATTACCCAGTACTATCTGGGTAGTGGAGATCAGATAAGCAGTTGCTCCATGTAAAATACTGGTATTCAGCTGCATCCAGTTAGACTGGAAGCCGACCCCAACATAGTTGGGAAAAGGCTAGGCAAATGAATGATGATGGCAAAACTGCCAGTCGGTCGTACTACAAGTTGTGGGTGTGTAGTCCGCTAGGAAGCCTTACATACTAGGCTTTTAGAAATTTGACATTGACGTGTCACTTGACTTGTCATGTAACCTCGTACGGCTAAGCAATGCTGATGGCATAACTTTTGTTCTTTCTCAGTATGAACAACGTCTATAATAATTATAAGACGATATGCAAAAATAACATACTGTCAAAAGGGGCCCGTCCAAAGCGGCCCGAAGGGGTAGTAGTATGCCCATATTTCTCCAATAGAGGGTGAGCTTAATGCCATCAACTGTGCACAAATCCGTATTTCGTCGCTGCTGCTGAAGTATTCCTGATAGCAAAACCCGATAACTCTTTGCCTTACCTGGGAATTGAGTTAATGGAAACTAACTAATTAATGTTCTCATTTAAAAGTGACATTCAATAGACAATTTAATTGGGATAAGAAAAATTTAATAGAACCATAGATTTAAGAAAATCTGCTGTTTCCTATAAGAGTGGAATAAAAAATGAAAAAATAAAATGAATGAAAATTAATTGAATGAAATGTGGTAATTAGTGACCAATACTGAAACCCGTGATTGTACTCTTGATAACAAACAATTATGGGATCAAACCTGAAATTGCGAAAAAATCTTTATTTTTCAGTACATTTTGACCAGTTGCGCACATAAATTACTGAACAGCTGTTTTTTTTTCGCGTTTTCAGGTTTGTTGGTTTCCCATAGTAAAAGTTGTTTGCTATCATGAATACAATCACGTGCTTAGGTATCGGTCACTAATTCGGTCACTAATTACCAGCCACCCTATACATGGTCAAAATGTACGGAACGTCTAACTTTTAAATTACCTTTTTATTTTAAAAATTTTGACTGGTATACGTGATAACCGTTAATCCGTCAATATCTTTTCCACCCTGTATACTCAGCAGCTCGCAAAATAATCCATTAGGAATATCATAAATCTTTCCTATTCTCTATTTCTAGAACATTTCTCTCTAACCTTCGACCTCTGTTCCATATTCAATAATCACACAAACTAATAACAAGAACACCTGAATTCACATTACTTATCCAAAAAAATAATACCTCGAGCCAATATGCCTCACTACGACCTTGTACTAGCGAACACTAGCTAACAGGTGTTACGAATCGTGGTAATACTGAATAAATATATAAAATAAATATGTAAGGGTAACCATGTTGTTGTAGACGATAAGCGTCCTCCCACTAGTACCGGTGGTGGCGTTTCTTGTTTGTTGTTTCAATATTTAAAGCTGGTATGAGATTGTTTTGAAGTGAAGCTTGGAGTTTAAGATAAAGAAGATGCTAGTTTAATATCTTATAGACGAGGAAAATATGAATGGGCCATGCTGGACTCCCGTGGTTCATTACATAGAAGAGGCCTGTGGTCCAGTAGTGGGAAAGTTTAAAGCCGTTTATGACGAGCACTGAGCAGTAAAGAGCCTTTTTAATAAAACCGACAGGCGACAATTTTTAAAGTTTCTTTCCCACACAACACCTGTCCTAAAAATGATGTTTTTTGACAAAAGTTTTATGGCATTGTCATGACATGTTTTGTGTCTATTACTAGCTGATTCTGCTTGGAGAACCACTCCATCCATTGGTGAAAACAGCATGAAAATCGGTGTAGCAGTTTATGAGTTTATAGCGAACAGACAAACAGACGCGGCGGAGGACTTTGTTTTATAATATTTAGTGATATTAAGTAGGACCAAGATGGCCACATCGCCATTGCTCATTACTAGCCTTTCGGCTTCCAGTCTAACCAAGTGCATTGGTATTTTAAATGGAGTACCTGCCTATAAGACCTCCACAACACTCAGAGCAGCCAGACCTTTCAATGAAAACTTCGCAATTTACCTTATCTGTATTCGCTGATTAATTACGACCATACCTTTTGGAACTTACTGATAGAATTATGTTGCCAAAAAGGCAGGCTACTTATTCTACATTCTCTCGCCTTTATCCCAATTCATTTGGAGTCGGCACAGCATCTCTCCTTCTTCTATACTTCTTTATTTTTTGTCATCTCATCAGACACACAGGTTACTTTGTCAACCCGCGATCATGGCGCTTGCAACAGCATCAAAATATCGGGAGCTCAAAATAAAGTATGATCATGGAAGATATCCCGTAAGTGACAATATAAGTTTAGGTTACTTATTAATATGAGCAAAAAGTCGATATTGCCTAGGGGTATAGCTTAAGCACTCGTTGGAAAAGAAACATCAAGACATGTTTATTTATCCGGAAAACAACGAGATTTTGACTTACTTACATGAGATGTCAGTTTCGCGCAATATCAGATTTCAACAATGAGACCGCTTGCCTGTGTAGGTCCAATATCTGTTTTCTAAGAACAATAGGCTTGTTTCCACCATCAATAAATTGCAAATCTATTTAGTCCGTCAATTAGAGTATTGGAAAATAATGGACACGTATTTTTTGTTTTTGTAAATCAACGAATATTGACAAAGATAAAACGCATCAAAACTCGGAGTGGGGGCTCGTGACGTCACTGTTCGGTATCAAATCACTAAGAATGATACCGAACAGTGACGTATTGGGAATTTTAAAAGCGTCGTATCTTCGTCAATTTTGGTTTATGTGACAAAAGAAAAAATACGGGTCAAATATTTTTTGATAATCTAAGTGACGGACTAATTAGATTTTTTCAGTTAACAAGCCTATTAGAGATAATGTTGTACACCACACAACGTATCCTTGGCTCAAAGTAATATGACACTAGTATAAGTGTATAAGCTATACATGCTTACCTACCTGCATACTTTGGTATGGTATTGCGTTGTAAACGTTCTTAGTCTGCGTCGCAATACTGTCCAATACCGCTCTGAATTCACTTTTGATTCATGACTCTAGTTAAACAGGGTAGAGTACAAATAAAATAAAATTAGTCCGTCAGTTAGATTATCAACAAATATTTGAACCGTATTTTTTTTTGTTACATAGACCAAAATTGACGAAGATACGACGCTTTTAAAATTCTCAATACGTCACGCCATGGTATAATTTTTAGCGAGTTCTGACGTCCCAAGCCCCCCCCCCCTCCCGAGTTTTGATACGTTTATCTTTGTCAATATTCATTGATTTTCAAAAACAAAAAATACGTGTCCATTAGTTTTGAATACTCTAACTGACTGATTAAATAGATTTGTAATTTTTTAATACTGTTGTCATGCTTAATATTGCATCTTTATCGAAACCTCAGAAGATATAAGATTACTTCACACAAAGACGTATAACTATCGTATATGATTTCAAGTCAAATACAAGGTGTTTATGAATACTTCGCGACTCCGTCAACCAAGCATTCTGTACATCAAACTAAGTAGATAGATCTCTACGTAAAAAACATTGCTGGGAAATAACTTTCTGTGGGGTGAAAAATCACGTTTTGTTTAGGACTCAATGTAACGCAGTCAAAACATTGTGCTGATGGGTACATTGAGTAGTACGGGGGTCCTGGAGGTCTTCAAAGTAAGTTCAACACCCACACACACACACACACACACACACACACACACATCCCACACACATACACATCACACACACACACACATCACACACACACGCACACACGTCACATTTTAAATTTGTTTTTTTTTTTAAACTTTGACTTTTTGTATCTTTTTAGTTGGAACGTTGACGCCTAATATCTCCCACAACATTCCCAGGTACAGTCTATAACAAAAACAATGATCGCAACGACGGGGAAAACTACTACGTCTACTTCTTAAAAGGTACTCTCATTATAAACAGCTAGCGAGTTAAACTCATCAAAATTTACAGTGACGAAAACAAAGCCAACTCTTAAATAAAAAAAAATCTCATAAATCGAAATTGAAATTCAGTTTCAAGACATGTGTTTCCGTTCGTAAAGGCAATTTCGTTCATTCGTTCAGCCTACTGGCCTTTTATTCGAGCAAGCCCTCGCCAGTTAACAGACTCACCTTTGCCTGTAATACAGAACCTTCTTATACGTTACGTGACTCTATTTAGAAAGGAACCGACCTCTTTCTACCAATTTACCTCTGCCCAACGAAAATAGACCAATCTGTTAAAGCATTGTGATGCCATATACAATTTGTGCAATGTTAAGTTAAGTGGTTTGACGAAAATCTCGAATTGAGTACAAGCAATTACTTTAAGTATTATTCGAGGAGGTAACGAGGGGAATTAAATTGGATACAGAGGTCAGAAGTCCAATTATTAAGAAATTCTATACAAAACTTGGATGAAGGTAGCCGACTATTAGATTCAATTTCAATAGGTTACGTATCGCTGCTGAAAATGTCGGAAGCTGTAGAAATATATCGCGTGAGTTTTCTATAAGGTGAATAAGCAGAGCTGTGATAGAATATGACGTCGATGTATGGAGAGAGGCTTATTGTCGTTGCGTTCCCGTAATTGAAAAAGGCGAGAATATAGTTGAATAATAAAATAAATATAACGCATTGAAGCTTATATAGCCCATTCCCTCTCATTGAGAGGAGGCCTGTCCCAGCAGTGGGAACATTATAGGCCGATGATGATGATGATGAAGCTTCGCAAAACTTAATTGAATATCAGAGAGTAATATAGAACATTACAAATGTTACTTTTGAAAGAGTAACCTATATGGAGTTTCTTACAGGATCTTTTAAATATGGAAAAAAAAAAATTTGATCGTTCTTACATACCTTTCATAGTTGCCCATGAAGGTTTAAGAAAAATAAAATATTTGAATTCAATGGCGATATCCTACAATTTAGTGTTCTGGGTGGCATTCAACATCTCAACACCCCATCAACTTAAATCCCACAATAAACTAATATCAATACCGGATACCACAACCACAACAAAATCATCCATCCGAACAAACAACAAAACAGCGCTATCTAAAATATCAATCTAACATTCCTCGATCCTCCATATCGTTGAAAACTCATATAAATCGCACGATTCGCACCGCAGACGATTTTATCAATTTCATTCATGATCTGTTCCTGTTCAATAAAGTAATCTGATTTCGCGTATCGCATTGTCGGTCGGCAGTGCTGTATTAAAACGAATATATTCTGCATTTGGCAGTCGAAATAATCTTCACACTCGGGTGGGCCGGGCGGATAATGAAAGCGATTGGTTCGGCGACATAAGTTGGCAATTACCCTGCGCTACGCCTGTTGGGATTAAGGTACGCTGTACTTACCTGCTAGTTTATGAAGTGTTGGGTTTTGTTGCTGATGATGTATGATGATGATCTGGGTTTTGAGTCTAGTTATTTTATAGCAAGTGATAATACAGTTGTGAATGAGGAGTATGTCGTGAGGAAAGTTTTGAGTAAGAATGTGGATAGCTATGAGAGTAGAGGAAGAAACTATGGATGGACTGTGTGAAGGTTGTCAGGGATAGCAAGGGGGTGACTGCTGAGTGACGAGTAATAGAGAACTGCGTCGACCCCAAATAAATTGGGATAGGGGCAAATGATGATCCAAATTTAAAAAAAATAATGTGGAGCATAGGTTCATAAGATGTTATGATTAAATACAAGTGTCTACTACGTCCCGCCATTGAGGCATACAAAATTCATGTCACAAATTCTGTACAAAAATACAATACTGAAAATTAATTAAATTCAATTAAATAACAATAAAATTTTAATACAACACATCAAATTTGTCATGCAGTACATTATGATTAAATTAGCAAAATAGTAAAATATTTATGTCGGATTAGCAAATATTCATTCAATGGATTTCAAATTTAAATAATTTATTGTGGATACAGTCTGCTATGTCCCGCCATTGAGGCATGATGATTGAAGTTTTTGTAAATCAAAGAGATTTTAGATACTAAAGAGAAACCTCTCTTTAAAAAATGTGACAGCAACCGATCCGCACTGGGGCCGCGTGGTGGATTATAGCCCATTCCCTCTCATAGAGAGGAGGCCTGTGTCCCAGCAGTGGGAACATTTATAGGCTGCAGATGATGATTATGATGATGAGAAGTTATCAGCAGAAATGTCGATTAAAAAATATGATGGCAATTTTCAGTAACGCTAAGTTTAAATCATTGACACGCACCTACAGTACCCAGTAGGTTCTTCCAGGTGGATTACGAATTTATTCTCATGCCCCCCCCCCTCCGTCTTTCGATGACGAAGACAGACTTGTACAAATCAAATCCTATTCATTTTTGGAATAATAATAAATAAATAACGCTGGACATTACACACAGCACCATCTAGTACCACAGTTGATAAAGTATACATGTTACTACATGTACACTTTTTGTTTGTAAATACATAGTTATTATTCATATAAACATCCATGACTCGGAAACAAATGTCCATGCTCATCACACAAACATTTGCTCCTACCGGGAGTCGAACCCGGGACCCTAAGAACGTAAGGCAGCCTCACTACCGCTGCGCCATTCGGGTCGTCGAAATGATGTTTCATTTATGCCCGATTGATGGACTAGGCTCGCCCCATATTGCAAGGGATTTAAATATTACTGCTGAAATCTGGATGTACTATAGTATAGTCCATTTGGGGATTGTCAGGTGTGATGTTATTTCATGTAGTGTAAATAACTGTTTGTTCATAAAATAAGTTGCAAAAACAAAAAATTAGATGTTTTTATACAATGTCCGAATGCTTTTTCACAAATGAAACAGCGAATGGCTTTTATGATATGCACTTCCAATAACAACAAAACTATCACTAAGCTATATTAATCTCTGAACTAAAAACAAAACACACTCACAGAGCTACACATAATCTATTACAACAATAAATTCAAAACAAACCGCATTACCAATCCAAACAATTCATTAGATTAAAACCACTGAGACATAAAATATTTTAACTGCATCCCCGTATCTGGTATATTGAATTAAGCTTCCTAAGCATTAATATAAATCTAATCAAATACCGTGCATTACCGACCGGTTGCAACGGTAATTTAAACCTAAATTGAATAACATTAATGTGTTTCATATAATCCTATCAACTATTAGGATTCCACGGATTCCCGGCCATTATAGATAATAATTATATTGTCTAATTTATGTACTATGTTGGCATCAGGTAATTGAGGTTGATTTAATTATGATTGATGGGAAAGAGTGGTTTTAGTTTTGGTCCATGGTTGCTAATTAATTATAATATATACACATTAACTCTAAAATAGAAATAAAAATATTTACAAGTTTCAAAAAAGTTTACAGGGCATCGAAAAAAAAGGGTGGGTTTTTTTGTAGGAAAATATCTGAGAAAGTTGTATTTTTAATTTAACTTCCATTCTTTATTGAATTAGTTTTTAAAATGTTTTTTTTCATGAAGGGTTTCAAAATCTTTTAGTGTTCTAATGGATTTTAAAATACTTTTAACGATTCTAATGAATTCTCAAAATTTTATAAGGGTGAATACTTCTCAAAAATACGAAACAGAAACCTAAATACTAGAACGCTATTATAAGTTTCAAATCCAAGATGGCCGCCACCACAAAATGTAAATTATTATTTTTTTCACATCACCCTCAATAAGGGTATCAAATGAAAGGGCTTGACTAGTATAATAATGTTTGAATGAAAAATGAGGAACACTAAGAAACGAAATGAGATGAGGAAAGTGGAATCATGACTGGTACCTAGGACCTAACGAAATCGGGGGTTTTTTAAAATTTTTAATTTAATTTAATTTGTTTCATAACGAACGTATTCAAATGTACAAAAATAACGAATAAAATTATAAAATAACCTGAACCTAAGGCGAACTAAATAAAAGACAGAAAGAAAGAAAAAGCCTTTATTCGTTCCCGCTGCTAGGACACGGCCTCCTCTCAAGGAGAGGGAATGGGCTATAATCCACCACGCGGGCCCATTGCGAATTGGTAGATGTCACATGTCTTCGAAGTTTTGGTTCTAGGACATGCCGGTTTCCTCACGATGTTTTCCTTTACCGTTTTGAGAGCAGTGGTGATGAAAGAAATTACACAAAGTAATGTAAGCCTGTCTGGGGCTGCCACCACTGGGCCACCGCTGCTCTCAAAATTATTATTAAAACAGTAGCAGTATTTCAAACTTACTAATTAAAAAAAAAAACAGATAAAAAATATATTTAAAAAAAGCACCATTATACAACATTATAATACCGTACGGTTATGGTTATCCGCGAGATAAAGTGAACGATATCAAACGTTTATACGCACCCACAAAATAAATTACCGTCGTTTAATACGTCCAACATATGTACTAGTACAAATGAATTTAATCGATTGTAGCCTTATCTATCGGTCGGCAGAATTGTTCCGGTAAAGCCAAGATAATCTCCTTGCAGCGAGTATCGTCGTGTAGCGGTTACCCGGTTATCCGGTTAAAACAAAATGTTATTGCAATAATAACTGAACTTGCATTACGTTATATTGAAGGGGGTAATCCTGTTGTGTATGGGGATGGTTTGTTTGTTGGGGGTACAGATGTTTCTGTAGTGTGTTTAACATAATATCGTGCTTGTATTTTCCGGATGGTTAGACAAAGGTGCGTTTTCAGAGCGGTTTCGCACTACGTCCGATCCGAGTCCGATCCGTAACCGTGAAAATACACTACAATATAAAATTGGATGACGGACCCCGGATCTAGTGCATAAACTACCATATAAATAGTTCTACGATTACTCCGGACCGGGTTCGGATCGGATTCGGATCGGACGTAGTGCGAAAGCGCTCTTAGTTTGCTGTTTAAGTAACATGCAATAGGGGTGAGTCTTTTGCCAACAACTGGGCACAAATCCAGGCTCCTGGTTACTATTAAGGTGAAAGCGTCAGGGTGGCCCGCGAAATTCAAATTTTCTTACGTTTTTGCAATTTCCAGGGCAGTGCTAAGTTCATAAGAGTCGAAGAAGGACTTTGACCGTGAAAAATTCGTTCATCGACTCTTATGAACTTGGAGGGTTGTATTGATGATTTTGATGATTATAATTCTGTAACTTCATACGTCTTACAGTCGCGACCGATATGTTTATCAACATACAATTTAGCACTGCCGTGCAAATTGCAAAAAACGTAAGACAATTTGAATTTCGCGGGCTACCTTGGAGCATCCCCCTTAAATAACACTTTTCCCAATAACATAAAATTTCACACCTGTCATTCCAGACGGGTAGGGCAGAGGTGCAATGTACCTAATATTACACCCACATTTCGCTAATTATGTTTAAGTCCCATTTAATAGAGGGCGAGCCTATTGCCATCAACTGGGCAAAAAATTCGGACGCCATGGCTGCTATTAAGAAATTCCCAATGGAAAAACCCAATTATACTACCTACAACTACTACCACTACTGGTCTAGAGGTTGTAAACTTCTACAAGTTTACGACCAGTAGTGTGTCTAAAGGCATGATATTACCATCAGATAATTATTGACCACCCGAATGGCGTAGTGGTAGTGAGGCTACCTTACGTTCTTAAGGTCCTGGCTTCGAATCCCGGTAGGATCAAATGTTTGTGTGATGAGCATGGGCATTTGTTACCGAGTCATGGATGTTTATATGTGTAATAAGTACGTATTTACAAACAAACAAGTATATATATAGTATATCAACTATCTGGTGTCCACGACACAAGCCTTGCTTAGTGTGGCACTAGGTGGCGCTGTGTGTTATTGGGACAAGCGCGCCACACACGCCCAAACCACTGTAACTCCTGAAAGCCAGAATTAACAGTGGCGACCACCAGAAAAGCGCCGAGACAATGAACCTCGACGAAGTCCCAGAGAATGAATTTAACTGTCTTGGATCCCGCAAAGAAATTAATCAGAAAGTATAGCAGAGGAGTATGAAAAAAAAACTGGAATTTCCACTTCCGCTGTGTGTTAATGTCCAGCGATATTTATTTATAAATAGACAGGTTTTCTTACCTCTTGTGGGAGAAATACTGGCTCAATAGTAGCGGCTCCGATTGATGTGAATTAATTTACTTGAGTAATTTACATATTTCATCACCACTGGTCCCATAAATGTGAAAGAAAACATCATGAGGAACGCATATCCTTTCTTTTGGATGGAAACCTACAAAAGACTTCCGGGCACTAAAACCAATTCGGTGATCACAATTTGCTAATTTGATAGACTTCTATCACCACCGTTATCTTTAAAAAAATCTTGGTCAACTGATGGTTAAACCATCGTATCTTTGCTTTTGCCTTAATATTACAGACATCAACGTTCATGCTCAAAACTTTGCTCCAGACATAATACTACCTTTTTCTAAACCCTTTTTATCTCATAGGCAGTTTACCATAATCCCAACATATTTTTCGGGTATACCAACATTGTATCCTACTACAAGTTACATATGCCAACACATTAGCGTCAGATTGATGTGGGCCCAACTTCCGGTTTGAGTTTGAGCACAACTTTATGTGTGCGAACGTGCTGGATTGCGAGTGTGTGGGTAACTCGAATTATCTTCTACTTAGACTTACTAAGTGGGTATGTTCTTATCTGGTAATCTATCCTTAATGACTTAGGAACTTTAGATGATGGGTCACCTTGGATTAAAGGTTTCTTGGTTTAATTATTTGAGCTTTAGTTAAACATTGTTGTAGCAGCGATTTAATTTAACCTTAAATTGGTGTGAAAGTATTTTTTAATTAAGGCAATGCAGTAAAGAAACGTAGTTCAAAAATATTAATACAAATTAAACAAAAATCTGTGTGTGTAGGTAGATTATCATAATAAGTTTGCATTTCAAATGGGTAGCGGCCACGCGTTCGTAGCACGAGTGTGCTACGCCGTAGCTCCGCGTAGCGACGTAGCGCGTAGCAAGAAACGCACGCGCCGCCATGCCGCGCGCCGTCTAGCGCCCGGCTTTTTGAAAACTGTAGTGTAGGAAGTAGGAATAATTCAAAGTATAATAAAAAGTACCTAAATCAAGCTATATATTTAAAATCACCAACAACATTACAAAATAAATGTTCTTATAACTGAAATATATTACAACAATACCGTGACCCGAAACAAGAAATTATTTCAAATTAATTACAATTTACTATCAAATCATATTAAATACCAAGATGGCGTCGACCATTCAAATTATTAACACAATAAGTACCTGCCTGAATCTGTAGAAATATTTTAATTTCACTTGGACTCGTTGATTTATGAGGTCCATATGAAAGAGCTGTGAATACCACCAGTTTACTGAAATCTCTGAATTAACCTCTCTGTGGTATAAATTTCAGGTGAGTGAAAGGAGTAGGGCAGGTCAATGTTTACTGGTTAACCATTCCAGTTTTGTTCCATAAGTTATATTAGTTTAGCTATTCATTACGAAGCGTGAGAGTGTGTTATCTAAAGTTGAGAGACTTAGCTAATTCGAACAAATATACAGTACTTATAAGTAACGTGTGGATATATCGCTCTTTAGTACAGTTCGAATACGGAAGTGTTGGAGTAAAGTTTTCAAATAATTAATGTTATCTGTCGATCTTCACTGAATAATTATAACTATTCTACTATGAGCAATAAATAATTATTCCTGAGGGCTGTATTAACAAAAATAAATAAAGGAAATTATTACAATAATAAATTGAACGAAATGCTAATTAATTATAAAATATTATAATCAAAAGCAAACACGAACATTAAACAATATATGCTGTACTAGCTGTTGCCCGCGACTTCGTCCGCGTAAACCACCCTTGTCACATAGGGGTATAAAAGTAGCCTTCGTTCTCTAAACTACCAAATATACACAAAAAAAAAATGTTAAATCGGTGAAGTCGTTTCGGAGAACTTCGATAACAAACAATGTGACACGAGATTTTGATGTATTAGATAGCTTTGTCTGCGGCTTTGCTCGCGTTGAATTCGGAGTAATTGTAATTAAAAAATGAGAGAATTTCATTGCGCAAAACAAAGAGTAAGTAAAATTTAAGATCCAGCAGACTTTTAAAGATAAACATATCTGGGTTGCTCATAAATTAGTTGGTTTCAAAGCAGAACAGAGGAACTTTGCAGAAGTATTGTGTAAAATCTTAAATTATTGTCTAGGATGGAATTACTATGGCCGGTAAATTACATAACGATACGTAGCTACGAAAACAAACAAAAGATAAAGAAAAATTAGATTTGTGTTCAGTGAAAACCATGAAAACGACACCCACGAAGGAAATACGAAAAAAATCCTATTTGCCTTCTTGGATTTTCATTTTGACCTCATTTTTGTTATCAACGACTCCGAAAACCACGCAAACGACACCCATGACGGAAATATTAAAAAAAAACCCGACGGCATCTTGGATTTTCATTTTGACCTCATTTTCGATATCAGCGACCCCAAAAAACATGAAAATGACACACATGACGAAAAATTTACTTCAACGCCATTTCGATTTTCATTTCGATCTCATATTTGTAATCAGCGACCTCGAAAACCATGAAACGCCACCCGAGATGGAAAAACAAATACTTTTCCTGGGCGCTATCTTGTATTTATCAATAGGAGTACTCTTGTGAGGTTTCGAATGAAATAGTCTTACCAATCTTGTTTCCCCTTACAAAGATTTGAGGCGCGTTTCACCCCTTGGAGGGTAAATTTAGAAAAAATATTTCTTAGTGCACCCCTAGACTACAAAAGGAACCTACTTGCCAAATTTGGAATCAGTAGACCCAGCGGTTTGGGCTGTGCGTTGATTTTTAGAATTTGTCACCCCATTTACCCCTCTTAGGGGTTGAATTTTGAAAAACCTGAAACCCGTTTCTACTCATTTATCAATAAGAGTACTCTTGTGAAGTTTCAAATGAAATAGTCTAACTTATCTTGTTTCCCCATTCAAACTTTGGAGGCCCGTTTCACTCCTCTTAGGGGTTGAATTTTGAAAAAACCTGATACCTGTTTCTACTCATTTATCAATAGGAGTACTCTTGTGAAGTTTCGAATGAAATAGTCTAACTGATCTTGTTTCCCCATACAAACTTTGGAGGCCCGTTTCACCCCCTTAGAGGGTGTATTTTGAAAATTTATTTCTTAATGCACTCCTAAACTACATAAGGAACCTACTTGCCGAATTAAAAATCTGTTGACCGAGCGGTTTGGGCTGTGCGTTGATTTTTAGACTTTGTCACCTCATTTACCCCTCTTAGGGGTTGAATTTTGAAAAAACCTGAAACCCATTTCTACTCATTTATCAATAGGAGTACTCTTGTGAAGTTTCGAATGAAATAGTCTAACTGATCTTGTTTCCCCATACAAACTTTGGAGGCCCGTTTCACCCCCTTAGAGGGTGTATTTTGAAAATTTATTTCTTAATGCACTCCTAGACCACATAAGAAACCTACTTGCCGAATTTGAAATCTGTAGACCCAGCGGTTTGGGCTGTGCGTTGATCACTTTGTCACCCCATTTACCCCTCTTAGGGGGTGAATTTTGAAAAAACCTGAAACCCGTTTCTACTCACTTATCAATAGAAGTACTCTTGTGAAGTTTCGAATAAAATAGTCTAACTAATCTTGTTTCCCCATACAAACTTTGGGGGCCCGTTTCACCCCCTTAGAGGGTGAATTTTGAAAAATCCTTTCTTAGTGCACCCCTACGCCACATAAGGAACTTTCATGCCAAATTTGGAATCTGTAGACTTAGCGGTTTGGGCTGTGCGTTGATATATCACCCAGTCAGTCAGTCAGTCAGTCAGTCAGTCAGTCAGTTTACTATTTTATATGTATAGAAGATATCAATAACAAAAATAAAACTTTTTAATCCATGTGTATCCAAATTGAAACATTTGCGAACTGTTGAGTTGAATAAAACTCAGGAATGCAATGACAATGTAATTCTATATGATAGAATTTATGAGCAGCCGTATCAAAATTTCCTAAACCAATTTCTCACTTCACAGCAAGATATAACAGCACAACTTTTGCCACAATTAGGGACTGGACTTGAAGTTCGAAGACCCTTCCCCTAATCCACTGCAAGGTTTACTGATAAAAGCCGTTCCCAAGTAATACGCTTTATAATGCACAAAACTATTGAAGTAGGTGCAAGCTGGCCCAGACAAGTTGGCTAACATTGCGCACTCCGGTGGATTAAGTAAGTTCCGCGCAATCTTCCCGGACGGCCAACTTAAAATTCTAACATCAGTTTCGGGAATTAAGGGATTCACTCCATAAATTTATAAATCCCGCTTACTCCAACTTAATCTTGTTTGTTTATTCCTAGGTCTATTAGCGGATAAATCGAATAAGTTATTCTCTTTAGTAGCTCTCCTTTGATTAGGGAGGGCTCGCAAAATAGCCCTGTGTAATTCGCTAATTATTGTGGAGTAACAAATTGCGTTAAGTTTTCATCGCGCAGCTTTGCAGAATAAGCGTAAAGCGCTGGGAATGCACCCTTAAATAAATAATAATAAAATGTGAGAACTTTTCTGCTGAGTTGAAAAGGAGTTTTTAGACAAATGTTGGGGAGTTAGGTTAAGTAAGAGGGTTCCCCGAAAAATCTATTATGGCGTTGTCTAATTTCCCCTGGAGATGGTGCACGAGGCTGAGGGTAAGCCCGTAAGGAGCCTGTACATCATGCGGCGCTCCACGTGACACGAGGCTTTGCGATATGATAAAGCACCTGTTCACATATTTTATCGTGCGCACATTGAGCCAAAATGTATTATAAGATGCGTGTTCGGAAGATTCATTTTTGTAGCAATTTACGAACTGCGATAGCCTGCGGAATTGTTGCTTACGAGTGTTGCTGTGGAGATTAATTAAACACTTTTAGAAATTATGTACAAAAATATGATTATTATATTATTATACCTATTAAATAATAGGAGGGGATGTAGAATGAGTTTTAAATATCAAGTAACTTAAGATTTTAATAAAAAAACATAATGTTGTAAAACATACGAGTATATTCCAGACATACTTTGATAGGTTTTTTATGAAAATATTGGTCATCTAAATTAACAAATCAACAAGCGTGTTAGTTTTAAAAAATATGGCTTTTAAATACATAGCCAACTAAAGTTTAACAAATCACCATATTAACATTTCCAAGTACCACGTATAAATTAACATGTACGATAATATTATATCACATAAAAATCCAAAAGTGTGATCTTTCGAAGTCAGAGACAAACTCAGTTTAATTTATTTGTTCTAAAGTAAAGCATAAGGACCTTAAACATTTTTGTAACACAGATTTATTTGAGATCAATAGTACTACACAAGTGTCGTTAAGTTTCATTTGAATTTATTTGGTCGCATTACTTATGCTACTTAAACTTTTACAAAAACTAAACTCTTCAAGTCTTTGCTTCTATGCCATTTATTTGTTAAAAACATATGTAAAGTTAAACAATTTATTTAAAGAAATTTATTTTGAAATATTGATGTGGTTTAATATCTACTCACATATTATTTTTTACTTATGTTTAAGATGACTTGAAAATTAGGTACTGTGTACAAGGATACACCCTCTGTACCCAAACATGCAAGCAATAAACTCAAAAAGTCGACTTTTATTTCTGTTTCTCCTAATTTATCGAATTACAATTCTTATTTATTAGGTTACACTATATTACTCGTACTATACAAACTACAACTCTAAACAGTAATAAAAATATGTATAAGTAAAAGTATATTAAAATATGTCAAAGTCGACTTATTTTACTTTTATCCCTCGCGGTAGCCCTCAAAAATAACAACCTTTGCTTTCTCCCAAGTTACCTTTAATGCTTTAGAGGGTCAAATAACAATGAAGATATTTTAAGCTGCTGTTGTATAGCTCAGCTAACATATTAAATGAAGCCCGACCATAAACTCTAAACGGAAAAGGTCATTCGAGTCTCTAATTTGTAACTTTCCAGCAGACGCGGTTCCATTTTAATATTTTACATAAAATACTGTAACACCTGGTGTTTAAATCTCCTGTTTCATACTGCTGACTCTGCATAAAATGTATTCTATTTTACTTCCCGAACAAGGATAGAAATAATAATATAATCCTTATTCTTCAGGTGATAAGTTATGAGGGGAGGGTTTGTTTGTTTGCTTGATTTGTTATCTAAATAGAACGTGAAAACAAAAGGTGACGCAATGATTCATGCATCACGGTTTTTCTTAACAAGGTAAGCAAAAGCAATGGTAACGAGCAATACACAAGGATTGTGATGAAGTTATAACATGGTAGTGTTACCTTTCAAATAATAATAATAAAATTTATTTCAGACCATCAAGTCCATATTTGAAACATAATTTTTTTTATCGTTCATACATAAAACACATACACGAGAGAACACAAAACATACATAACATGAAAAGATACAAACATACATTATAAAAAGAGAATTTCATTTTAAATATCTAAATGACGCACGATGAGTGGTCATCCAGTGCCACATCATTGGACTGTCCATTCTGTTGACCATGATAGCCACCAAGCTGTTAGAACTACCACGCACTCGCCGCATCAGGGTCAAATGACTGACCGCGTATTTTATTCTTATTTTGTAAGTACTTTACTAAAAGTACTCACTTTTTTGCTGACTCAATCATCGAGGTCACGCATAAAAAGTCTAGAATGAAGAAAAAACCGATAATCTAATGATATTTAACCGAAGGCAAAATGCTGAGAGTTCAAGTTATACGTACAGAGTATCTACATCAACCATATTGCCAGGACCTCTCAGAATAAGATTGCATTAAAGTCTAGCGTTCAATATCGAAATATGCCGACTGCGCAGCGTATGTGCCAACCTGCACCTCTCCACAATGTACCTACACTTTTTACATAGAAAATCTTGTTTCTTTCCAAGAAATAATACTGGTTATAAATGCAGTTGCATTCAATTTTATAAAATATCAAAGTTGAATGCAGAGATTGGATGAAATTGTGTCTGAAATTGAGAAACACGAAGAGTGAAGTAAACGTACTTCGTTTTTGTGAATTATTTGCTTACAGTTATCTTTACATTAAATGTTTACCTTGCAAACAAGTGGTGTATTATTAGTAAGTACATTTAGCTATAGGTACACATTGGAAACACACATAGAAGTAGAAAACTGGAAAACAGTCGGTCAAAGAAATTATTTAATCATAACACCTAAACCTGTAGGAACTTTCATAAACAAACGTTATAGCCATTTGTTAAAAATAACGACCCAATTTAAAACTACAAAACGCTTGGTAATTTTATAAACTAAAATACCACGCTTGCACCCATTCGGAACTATTAACAACTTCAATAAGCAATCAACATCACACCGCGTTCCAACACGTAATGAATAGCCACCAACTAATTCTACGTTACCAACATGAAAAGGCGTAGTTATAGTTCCACTGACTTGTAAACTACCCTGCCCCCTGCAGGTTGAGAACAGGAGGGCGTCAGAGGGGACCGTCAAATTAATTTGAGGCTCCAAATTGACAGGACGCACGCACGGACCGCTCTTTCACATGGACATCGTAAATCAGAGGCGCCTACCGAAATTAAAACCAGGGTCGCAACGTGTATTAATTTGCAGTGCAGCTCGAGTGCCGAGGGCGGCGTACGTCGACAGATTTCGTGGTATTGTAGGACTAGAAATTGAGACGAAACTTACACCTGGCAAGCCTTCCAATATTGTTAGCGTGAAATTACTGTTTGATGTGAATCGACGAAATTCCACCAAACAATTCAGATACCTACGTTTTCGTTTGCAGAGAGGATGGTGCAAAAATAAGTTTTATTTTGGCTTCATTGAATTTTATGGTAAATAGAAGTAGATTTGTTTGCGACTACGCACGAATGTGAGGGTATAATCAAATCAACTTCTATTCCATGAAATGCTATAAATCTGTTTTCTGCTAAACAGTTTTATTGAACCAGTAGGTATTTTTTATTTTCATACAGGGTTTTTCATCATGAAATTCGACTCTTTGGTTTATTTTTCACAAGCGTTACTGCTGAATATAATATCATGAGTTATATTCCTACGAGGAAGAGCTCATGGCTAAATAATAACAGCAGCTCATGTCGATCTTCAGATTAAGCTGTGCTTGCCTAGGTTGGTCTGTGGATGGGTGACCACCCTTATATACCGAGTTTCCTCCGTGCCACGGAAAGCACGTTACGCTGTTGGTCCCGGCTGTCATTTGCCCATCTTTGACAGTCGTTACAGGTAGTCAGTGGCCCATAAAGTCTGACAACCAGTCTTACCAAGTGGTATCGCACCCAGTATTAATTGGGTTGTGGAAATCAGATAGGCAGTCGCTCCATTTAAAATATTGGTATTCAGCTGCAAGCCGACCCCAATATAGTTGGGAAAAGGCTAGGTAGCTGATGATGAGTTGAATTCCTACGTTGAGCAAAGTGTTATTGGTATTGTTATCTATCAGATTGTTTCGGTAGTAGCCACAAATCGAGAATAGGCTTGATAGCTATGCCTAAGCTGCAAAGTTCTTCATTCCCCACAGAAAAAGGGGGATCGTTTGACCAGACGGATGTTGTGTATGGTGCGCTACTGCCCAACAGTTGTCAGGTATTTCTAGTTTGTTCTTAAGTCGCGAATAACTTTAATAGCGCGATTTAGAATTTTGATGTTAGTTCTACATTTGTGTCGTAGATTGCGATGTAGTACTTTTTGTACTATGTTGCTGTAGACTACAGCAAAATAACTATAGCCTGTACTACAGGCTGTAGACTTATCTTTGTAGTGGCGCTATAAATTCGCTCCTGTTTTATGGAACGATAACATTACTCAAACACTGTTTTAGGCTTTCACGGTTTAAAACTAAACTTATAGTGTCACTTACGGGATGTCTTCCGTGATTTTACTGGAAAAATTTGGAAAATTTTAACATTCACCTCAGCCTCAAAGATGGCAGGCATAAAACAGATACAGGCGTAAAGTTATGAATTTGACAGATTTTCACAAAGTTCAAAATTTTTGTTTTGTTAATATGTCGATGATGAATATAATTACTTTTGATACGGTCTAAAAGGAATTCCAATAATCTTAAATGTATGTCTTTACATTGACGGATATATTGTGGAACACTATATAAGCCCATTAGCAAATGCTGAGGTAACTTGATCTTTCTCATTACGAGTATTGTAGAGCACAGTGTCGTTGCTCTTTCTGGTGCTCTACAAATAAGTTTCTTTTAATACCTGTTACGAACGATGAAACCTTCCAGGAATAGTAATTTTCTTAATGTTAGCCAAGATAAATTAATATACATAAAGTTTTACGTATTTAAAAAAAATGATAAGTATTTGGTGTACAATAAAGTTTATTATATTATACATTATCTCTCAAAGTTTGGTGTCTGGAGTCCGGTACGCAATCTTCCCATACCAATTCAATAGAACTTTAAAAAAAAACTACACTACTAGGCTAGGCTAGGCTCATAACCCATACTACATCTAACATCATTGTATTGTATTGTATTGTATTGTATTGTATAACGGGCTGATGTCCGCAATTCCACGGCGAGGCGCGTATTTTGCGTACGGGTGGGAACTTCACTCGATCCATCCCAGCTCCCCAAAGAAGGCCAGCAGCGCCCCGATGTTGCCGACAATCTCGCGGAGAGTACCTGGACGACCGAAGTACTTTGCCCTATATGATGCAACCGCTGGGCAGTGTAGAAGCACGTGGGCTGCAGTCTCGTCTTCCTCCATGCATGCGCGGCACAGGGGGCTGTCTGTGATTCCTATGACAAAGAGGTGTTTGTTAAAAGAGCCGTGACCGGTGATGGCGGCTGTAATTGTACGCACCTGTGGCTTGGTTAGCCTAAGCGCGCGTTTGGTGAAGCGGCCGTCGATGGCAGGAAGTGCCTCCTTGGCTTGCCTACACTCGCCGTGGTCAAGCCACAGCTTGTGGTGTATTTCACTAGTTCGTTTCCTTACCAGTGTGCGTAGGTAACCGAAAGGGAGTGGTGCGATAGGTTCTGGTCCTACCGCTGCCATGCTCGATCCCCTTCTAGCGAGTTCATCCGCCGCGTCGTTGCCGCGGGAATCGCTGTGTCCTTTGATCCATTGGATGGTTATGTTATTGAGATTACCAACCTGGTTCAGGCGTTGGTGACACTCGTGTATTAACCCGGAGTTCACTGTATGGTTGTTTAGAGCCAGCAGCACCGCCATGCTGTCCGACAGTATACGAATTGAGTGGCCCACAACTTTCCTGGCTATGATGGCCGATGCCGCCAGGGAGATGCCCATGCATTCTGCCTGAAATACCGTGTTGTGCGCCCCCAGAGGTGTGGCTATGTGGATGTTGAGGTCTTCCGAGAAGACTCCCGCCCCAGTGCCAGTACCTGTTTTAGATCCATCTGTGAAGATCCGTAGTTCCGCGGGGTTTAATCCCTCGCAGCGGTGGTCCTCGTGAAGCTGGATTTTGTATTTCTTGTCGAATACGAATTGCTTCGGTATCCGATCGTTGTGTGCTTTCGCCAAGGGGAACTCGCAATAGAATTCCTCCAGTATCGCATTGTGCTGTGTTGTCTTCTTACCCCAGAGCTGAAGTGTTTTGAGGCGTACTGCCGTCATCGTCGCCTCCTGCTGTATGAACAGATGGAGCGGTGGAAGCCCCAACATGGCTTCGAGAGCAGCAGTCGGGGTAGTCCTCATGCAACCAGTGATTGCCATGCAGGCAAGCCTTTGCAGGCGCTGCAGCTTGATGGCTGCTGTACTTAGTTTAGTGCGTGGCCACCAGACCACAGCCCCATAGGCAATCATGGGTCGGATCACCGCGCAGTATAACCAGAGTATAATTTTCGGGGATAGGCCCCATTTCTTACCTATCATCCTCTTGCATTGCCAGAAGGTTATGCAGGCCCTGTTTGTCTTGTTGTCTAGGTGGCTACTCCAGTTTAACTTACTGTCTAGGATGACACCCAGATACTTGACCTCATCGGCTAACTGGAGTTCCGTCTCGAAGAGTTTGGGTAGGCGATAAGGGCCTAGTGTTCGTTTGTGGGTAAACAGGACAAGTTCAGTCTTCGTTGGGTTCACTGAAAGGTCGAACTCTCTGCACCATCGTTCAACAATACGTAGAGCTCGCTGAGTGAGGTCGAAGATTGTCCCCGTCACTTTCCCCGAGATGAGAATAGCGAGGTCGTCGGCATACCCTATTGTGTAGAAGTGGTTCTCGTTGAGTCTAGTGATGAGGTCATTAATCACCAGATTCCAGAGGAGCGGAGATAAAACGCCTCCTTGGGGGCAGCCTCTGGCTATCATGGCCATTTGCTGTTCCCCTTCAAGTCTCACCACTCGTTTGCTCAGCATGTTTGTAATCCAGTCTATCAGTACCTGTTCCACTCCATGGCGAGAGAGCGCGGTGTTGATGCTGGAGAAGTTTGTTTTATCGAAGGCTCCCTCGATGTCTATGAAGGTGCCCAGGCAGCTTCCCTTCTGGTGAATCGCCTCTTCTATCCGGCTGACCACTAGATGGAGGGCGGATTCTGTGGACTTACCTGAGCTGTATGCATGTTGATTAGTATGAAGTGGGATAGTTTGCAAAGCGCCGTCCCTCAGCTCTCTCTCGCACATTTTTTCCATGGTTTTAAGTAGGAAAGAGGTTAGGCTGATAGCTCGGTAGGATTTGGCGTCAGTATAGTTACTCTTACCCGGCTTTGGTATGAATATGACCTTCACTTCTCTCCATCCCTTTGGAACGTATCTGAAGGCCAGACACGCTCTCAGTATAGGGACCAGTCTGCGGGCGACTGAGATCCCACCCCACTGGAGTAGGGCAGGAAATATCCCGTCCGGACCAGCCGCCTTGAAAGGATGGAAGCCTTGGATCGCCCACTGGATTTTCTCCAGCGTAACGACTTTTTGTGCATAGCGCCAGTCATTTCCTGTCGGTGTTTGGGTTTCCTCAGTCCAGTCGATAACCTCTGTGAAAGCGCAACCTGGGAAGTGAGATCTAACATCATACACACAAATAAATACAGCATCAATAAATACAATAAATACACCAATTTAAGGTAGCATAGTTGGGTTGGGTTGACTGAAACACACAAAAAAATCAAACTGACATAGGCGCCACTTTATTAGCTTCGGAAATCAAACTCATTGTCGTTCCACAAAAACATTTAGCCACTGTGCCAACCCAAATTACATCGCTACTCCATATCCCACAAAATAACTTATTCACGAGAACTGGGTGAAAACACCACAAAATTACCCGCATATGTATTTCAAAAATACTTAATAAATTGTTCGGTTTATTTAGTCAACAGTAATGTTTGCCAATGGGCTGATGGACTGTTGTTGGCACAGAGCTCATTTGGACCAGAGTTATAATCGTTAGCCGTGTAACATACCGTACGTGAACCGTCGGCTTATCGCTGTTGTATCAACTGAATTGTTTATCATTTGTTCTCTTTACATTGGCTGTAATTTTGAATGGGTGGACGAAATTATGGAGTAAAATTTTATGGAGTTTGAACCTTGTTTTCACTGTGTAAATATTAAAATTGACAAACCTGCGTCTCGTAAAAAATAAATCTAACCATCTCTAATTCTTTTGACTAGCGTGTGTAAACGAGTTTATTTACTTCTTCCGTGAATGAACAGAATAGGCTAGTTTCCACCATCAATAAATTGCAAAACTAATTAGTCCGTCAGTTAGAGTATTGGAAAATAATGGACACGTATTTTTTGTTTTTGTAAATCACTGAGTACTGACAAAGATAAAACGCATCAAAATTCGGGAGTGGGGCTCGTGACGTCACAACGCACTAAGAACTATAGCACGGCGTGACGTATTGCGAATTTTAAAAGCGTCGTATCTTCATCAATTTTGGTTTATGTAACAAAAGAAAAAATACGAGTCAAATATTTTTTTATAATCTAACTTCCGGACTAATTAGACTTTTTTAGGACACAAGCCTATTGAATCAAAAAAATATCAAGAAAGAGTTTAAGAGAAAACTTTGGCCGTATCGACTCATTACACGGTTTGTGCACATTTTTTTCAAACCCACCTATTTGTGAGCTCGCGAGACCACATAGTCTTGCAATTCATTTTTGAAAAATAATTTGACGTCTAGCATCATTATTAACAGCAGCAGTCTTCTACCTAACACGGACCTCCTTTAAAGTAGATTAGTAAAACCTAACTTGCATATTTCTCTCAAACTATAATACCAAAAAATAATACCATTTTTCGCAAAGCAAACACTATCAGACGTATGCACCCATCGTACGTGGCTCCAGGAAGATTCCCATTCGTCAAATGGACGGGTTTATTCAAGAGTCCACAGGTGCCCGATAAGCGCCGCTGAGATCACCCGCCCGTTCTGTACTTGATGGAATTGCTGTCTTGCTTGCATTGTGCATAATACCATCCGACGTACTCGCTTTTGACCTAGGTACATGTGTTTACTTCGTTTCTTGGTTTAGAGTTTTATTTGTTACCGCTGATTGCTTTTGTTGATTTTTTGTTTGAGCAGATGTTTTTGTTGGATATACATATTATGCAGAATATCTGCGTTACTCTGGTTTTGAAAAACGATTTCCCGTAAACAAAAATTACAAGAAAGCCAACTATATACTAAAAATTATGTTGAAGAAATTCGTAGCACTTTCGTTTCAAATCTCGTAGCAATCTCGTAGCACTTTCGTAGTAGTCTCGTAGCAGTTTCGTAGCAAGCCTCTACGAAAAATCTTAGCAAACATCTGGATGTTTGACACAATGGATCAAAACTTCCAAAAATCCAATCAGCTAATGCATCAACAGAATCATTGTACTAACCAAACTCCATATAACAAACTCCGTACTTAATGCAATCACAAGTATTTACAAGAAGTCCATTCTCGTACATGCCCGGGTTCCCTCATACCAAGAAGTTTGAATGAGGGTACCTCGCATCGACGCACTGACAGCAACAATCACGCAAGTAAAACGTCATTACGAAGACTGATACGTTACCCTTATTACGTATACAGTTGCTATTGCCAACGAATATTACCAAGAAAATTCGTGTATATCGTGTTTTGTATGACAAAAGCGAATAAATTCAAAGATGGATGATATCAAAAACAGAATTTTGTTGGAAACGAATTGTAAATGAATGCAAAGATATTTGATTTTAGATTAGAGCAAAATACTTAAGCAAACGTAATAAATACCTGCTAAGGAGAATTCACGCTGGAAGGCTTTATTAAATCCAGATGAGAGAAAAAACACTGGTTCAACAACCGATTTTGTGACATATTCTGTCATAACAGACCTATACCTATTTTTGGTTCTATTCATGCACGAGAACGGGATGCGTTCTAGTGTGTAGGCAGAATCATAAAACCTTTCAATATTTTTAGTTAATGGCTCGGTTTCAGGCAGGAAATCAGGTTACACTGCCGTGCTTACATATGTACCTACACGAAATGACACTACAACCGTTACCGGGTTTTATACCCCAGAGCAGAAAAATAAACTTTCGGAAACATTCGATTTAAACCCCAGTTTTTTAGAAAAACGCAAAACTGTAAAATACTCCACCATTTGTAGAACTGCGTTGTATATAATGTAACAGTTGCGCCCCTCGGTTGAACTGACCACAGTATTTACTGGCATAATTAGTATTAATTGTCAATCAAAAATAGTGCAACTAGAATTCAGTGAAATATTTTAGTAATCAGATCAGTAATTCCAGAAACTACAAATTGCACGCAACAATAATAAAACCACTCCACTCAAAACGAACAGCAATATAATTATCAGGAGAATTCATGAATTTCGTTTATAATAGCAGATGAATTCCGGAAATCGTTCTACATTGAAATACCTCTCCTCAAAATTGTTTTAATTTAGAGAAAATGACCTTACAAAATTTGACTATCTGTAATGTTGAATTTTCAAAAGTACCACTGACAGAAAACTGTTTTTCAATTAACACAGGAAGCCGGATGACAGAGTGATGTATATAAAGTTTGATAGATGGAGAGGGAGAAGATGACCAAAAAAACTATAGATGGATCCTGTGAGGAGTATCATCATCTGCCTAGCCTTTTCCCAACTATGTTGGGATCGGCTTCCAGTCTAACCGGATGCAGCTGAATACCAGTATTTTACATGGAACGACTGCCTATCTGACCTCCACAACCCAGTTAATACTGGGAAATACGATACCACTTGGTAAGACTGGTGTCAGAGTTTTTGGGACCTGTAACGACTGTCAAAGATGGACAAATGACAGCCGGGAACAACAGCTTAACCTGCTTTCCGAGGCACGGAGGTAACTCGGTATGTAAGGATGGTCACCCATCCACAGACCAACCTGGGCAAGCATGGCTTAACCTAAAGATTGACCCGAGCGGCTGTTATTATTTAGCTACGAGCTCCCCGATCGGATCGCGTGAGGAGTGAATGAAGGAAAAAGGTATAAATGATTGCATGACGTTTTATAGGGGAGAATGGAAGAAAAAAACGTGCTGCACCAAATCCAAGTAAGATGGAGCAAAGGCAGGAATATGACGATGACAGAAAGCCTGGTGATCTTGTCATGTGGCTTCTTCACTACATTATAAAACATTATAAAACATTATAAAACAAAGTTTTGTATAGGGGTTCCTTCAACCCTTTTTTATTTTTTTTCGGATGGGAAATCATCAAATGACTCCTCCCGCTCTGGGCGGAGTGTCAGACTTTTACTGACTAAAACCCATCCATGCTCCTTCCTCGCCCTTTATATTCCGGGGCCACGGTTTCTCTTTCGAACAGTCCCGCAGCCCGGGTCCCTTCCAACCTGAATGTTTGATACGAGTAGTAAGACACCCAATAGCAATAGTGTCCGTCCGTCTACACGCAATAACGTCGTGCCTATGATTAATTCCGAGCGACCGGGTGACTCGTGCTCAATCGCCATCTGCCCTTATTAATTGCCTTGTCAGGCGTAATCGTGTGTCCTCACTTTACCGTCCTGTTCTCGATCCACGCTTACGCAACCTGATGAAATTGTTTCCTACATAGCCGTTACAATACGGTTAATAGATTTTGTAGAAAGCTATTGTCTTTATGTTTTGTGACAGGCTTTGATTGCGTGTGCCATGGGATAGCCTTTGAGTGTTAAGGCTGCTTGAGGACCTGGATTTAATTGGAATGTCATCATCATCTTCCTGTACTTGTCTCATTCTATTTGGGGTTGGTGCAACACATTTTCCTCTTCCATTCTCCCCTGTGTCCTCTCCCTTTCCATCCATCAACATTCATGTCCATTACTCTTTTAGTCACATGCGTTTCATCCCTCCTCTTTCCATGTCCATACCAAGATATCCTTTCAATTTTTCTGTAACAAGGGCTACTTCCAAACTTCGTCTAATATACGTCTTAATGCCTTGTGGCATTAAGTCCGCTTATGTACCACTCTTGTACATGAAGTTTAAATAAATAAATAAATAAATTAATTAATTAATATACTCATTCCTAACTTTATCCATTCTTGTCACTCCACACGTCCAGGAATGTGTTAGGTGATACCATTAAAAGGACGTTGAACCAACAAAGAGGATGTAAAAAATTACTCCTTAAATGCTACAACAATGGTTTCATATATCACAGTAACCAATTATCCCCAGCAACGGTGACCCAGTGGTGGTGGCCCCGACTTACAAACAGTAAGTCGTGGGTTCGAACCCAGACAGGCGCATTACTTTGTGTAATTTATTTCATCACCACTGCTTTCAAAACGGTGAAGGAAAACATCGTGAGGAAACCGGCATGTCTTAGAACCAATATTCGAAGACATGTGACATCTACCTATCCGCTGGGCCCGCGTGGTAGATTATAGCCCATTCCCTCTCATAGAGAGAAGGCCTGTGTCCCAGCAAGGAATATTAATCGGCTGATGATGATGATGATGATGAATTATCCCCTATGATCTAGTTGATTCCGACTTAACATTTGACATTGCTTTTTAGATGTGACTTTTAGTAAAATTATACGTCAATATATTCAGGAGTATCAATTACATTCAGCGTGTGGTCATATTTCAGGATTTGATTCAGATCATCAAACCGAACAACTTTTTCCATGCGACCACCATCGAAATAGAGAAAAAAAAACAAGTCATCCTACAAAATTGGGCCGAGTAGGTACTGAGGTTTTGTACTGGACAGCCGTTTTTTTTATATATGGCAACGTACAAAAGATTGCGGCGAAGACCTCGATAAAAATCGTGCAGACTAAGAAAGCATTGCATTGCATTGAAAAAATGACATTTTTATTTATCATTTTGAATTTATTGTGTCTATTTACTTTTTAATTTAATTCTAGTTTAATTCAATAATGTTTCCAATGTAATTTTAATGTAATTATGACATTTTAATATTTTTTTTTTTTTGTATTGGTATGATTTCTATAATTTATGTGTTTGTATTTGTGTCTATCTATTTTTATCTTTGCTTTATATGGGTCTCGGACCTGAAATAAATGATTTTATTTTATTTTTATTTTATTATTGCACACAAAAAAGGTACCTTCACACAGCAGTGGGTGGAAAAACGCTGCCATTTAATGAATAGGAGAGCACGTTAACTATATTAACATACACATAATTAATTTCTACAGAACTCGTTCATCACCAAAACGCAACGTTAGTCACCCTAAAATTATTTTAATATCTATAACCCTTGCAGGCCATCAATCACGCATTACTCGCAAGCTATTAATCTTGAGATCACGCCTCACCTATTACTACCTAATTATATCCCTTAGACTTGTATTTAGGCGAACATATCGTTGGTACAGTTAGCCTCAAAAAGAAGTTTACATCGACAAGAATTAATTTTGCTGTCTCCATCAATTTGTAGACAGAAAACTTAAAACGCACTGAGTATTTATTGTAGCTAAGAATTGTTAAAATTTTGTGAAACACAAATCGTAGACAATCAAATGAATTCTAGTCGGTGTTTAGATCTTTTTGATGCTGTCTGTACATAGCGTTCGTTTTGACTAATGACATGTGCAAGCCAGATCAACAGATGACAAGCAATTACGTGAATTAATTGCAGCTGGCTCGCACGTCCGACAGGGCAATGGGACCCTCCAATGAATCCTTGCCGTGTCCTAGTTGACAGAACTCAATTGATTGGACTTTTGCACTATTATGTAATGCTTACTGATATTATAAATGGGTGAGTAGCCACACATTCTTAACAGATAGTCAGACAAAAACTTGTCTGACTATCTGTTAAGAATGTGTGGCTACTCAAGTATAAACCATCATTGATAAATTAAAGCTTCGGGTCCTGACGAGGATCAGTAATTATAATTTTTAGATAGGTTTAATTTCGTAAGCCTACACTGTTACTTTTGGGGATATTTTCCGTGATTTTCAAGTATTCTTAGCACAAAAAAAAATTAAAGAATTGTAAGTTTAATTATAAATCATTAAAGCTTGAACCAGGCAGTGCAGCAGTGTTATAATTTCGTTATTTCTATTTCAGGTCAATTACAATAATAATGAATTAACTTATCAAGTTCCCATGTCACAATAAAATAATAATTAGTCCGTCAGGTAGATTAACAAAAAAAAATTGACCCGTATTTTTTCTTTTGTTACGTAAATCAAAATTATTTAAAATTCTTTTTATTTCTTTTCTTTCTTATATTTTTTAGCTAGTTCTGACATCACGAGCCCCCACTCCCGAGTTTTGTTGCGTTTTATCTTTGTCAATATTCATTCCTTTACAAAAACAAATAATATGATCTATTTATTTATTTAAACTTCATGTACAATAGTCACACATAAGTGGACTTAATGCCACAAGGCATTCTCTACCAGTCAACCATTGGGTCAAATAGAAAATTTAAAATAAAAAGAAACATACCGTCTTGTAAGCCAACAATAAAACCATTTTTCAATACTCTAAATGACAGTCTAAATACATTTGGCTTTCCAAACAAGTCACTTATTTCGTAAATATAATTACTTATACCAGTAAATAATAAAAAAAATTACACAGTCATGCATTAACATACTACATAATTAATTCAACAAGCCTTAAAACTCACAATACCTATTTTTAAATTGATTTTCCATCCGTCACTTAATATTTTAATGGACAGGCTCCATCGTAAAACAATATAATATACATATATTGTTATTGCCTCTGATCCCCCCTCCCCTATATAAAGGCTCCACGAAATTTTACCATCGTAAGCTTATTGTTTTTATGTGGACATCCGATCCTTGCTGGTAATTATGTATTGAAGATATGTACCTATTCCCATACTCCCTTGGTACTTTATACAGTGTGGTTCGTAATATAGACGCTATCTCAGTATCAGTAGGTAAACTTGTTTGTTCATAATATTATTGATTCCTGCTGATTAGTCAATTATATAGTTTTTTTTTTTTTAAAAGAGGTTTGAACATGTCTTTTTTTATTGTGAAACGCTGTTTGAATTTCAAATTGTAATGATTTTTTACGTATACTATGTTAACATCACTAAAATAAAATGAAAAAACTCAAATCTGCGATATTGACCACTTTTATACCCGAAAACTCCATACACGTCTAAACACCCAAAAAAATGTTATCAGAACATAACACAGCCTCGCACATAACTCATCCCAAGGTGTTAATTATCAATAAATCTTAAGTTGAACATTTACGACCCAATTTACGTCTATATAACTACATACATTCAAGTACATAATATACAAGTTAAGTCTATATTACACCCGCTCTCGCTTCGCCCATGCTTAAGGGCTTCGCTTGCGGAATTACAGTCAAAATCAATTATGTGGCTAGGTACTTATACATGCCATTAAAAGCACTTTATCTCTTTAGGTATTCAAAGCGATGGTTCGGAAAAAAAAGAAAATTTCGAACGGAAAAAAAATGTTTATAGCCCCTGTCTAAAGGCGAGGTGATAGGAAAAAATAGTGAAACTCGAGTCGATTTTCCTAAATATATAGCCGGGTATAGACGTCTATTTTTTCTACGAACGTAATCTGAAGTGGAATTTTGGAAATTTTGTGACTTAGGAATGCTTATTATTACTATACTTTTATACTTTGATGGCGTCACGTTCCAAGTTTTTGGTCTGCTACGCCATGGTAAACGGGAATATGTGAGCATATGCCATTTAAGATTATGTACCTAAGTAAGAGATCTCGTGGGGAAGAGGAGTTCGTGGCCAAATAATAACAGCCGCTCGGTTTGATCTTAAGGTTAAGCCGTGCTTGCCTAGGTTGGTCCGTGGATGGGTAACCGCCCATCACATACCGAGTTTCCCACGGTTTAACCTAAAGATCGACCCGTGCGGCTGTTATTATGTAACCACTCAAAAAAAAACCCAAAAAGTAATGGTTCATCACAAATTCACAGAAACTATGCATTAGCAATTTAATTCTAAAAACCCATTGTTATATTTCCCCAAACTGTTTAATTCCAATAACATCATCAAAGGCTCACCAACACCTCATTAACTTATTAATAATCGTAAAACGATATACAATAACACTGAAACAGTTAATAGGGCATTAATCGCAACGACATTGGATATGCATTGTTTAGATTGTCACATTGAAATAATGTCGCCTGACAGTACTGATATAAACTGGGCTGTCAGCGGCAATTACCTTATTGTATCTAATGGGGAAACAATTATATGAGTGTACACTGCCGCCTGGGGTCGCTTCTCATTAAATAAGGGAGATAAATAGTTCTGACAGAGAAGTTTCGAAAGATGAGTTAGAGAAACGAGCGAACAGAAGTTTCATCATCATCATAAATGATGATAAATGATGATGTTTGTTTAAAAATCTTTCTTTTTTTCCGGATGGGAAATCATCAAATGACACTCCCTCCCGCTCTGGAGAGGAGCGGGAGGGAGTGTCAGTCTTTTACTGACTAAAACCCATCCATGTTCCTTCTTCGCCATTTATGTTCCGGGCTACGGTACCCTTTTTGCGGTATTTCTTTCTTACAGTCCTGCAGCCCCGGCAGGCTTCGGCCCTTGCGGACCCCTTCCTTTCTACTGACATCTATTTGAGGCGCGCGTGAAACACGAACGCACCGTCGACATGGCCTGTCGTCATAAGACGAACGGATGGCGAGCAAGCCACAGGCCCGCGCCAATGGTGGCCCCCGACTCCCGGTGCGTCTCCCGCAGCGGTTGGGACTCAGCGGAGTTTCCCCTGGCGTAGCACCTCCGCGCGCCATTCATACAGACACGCGAGGTATATCGCCTCCAGATCCCAAAGCGGCAATCCGGCAAAGAGGCTCGCCGCCTCGCCAGAGATCTTGCGGTACCCACGGACCAGCTTTACGGCTACCACCTTTTGGGGCACGTTCAAGTAATGGGCGGCTCGCCGCTTTAAGGAACGCGCCCACACCGGGGCCCCCTTAAAGGGCCATGGACCGCACAACCCCCGCATTACACTTCTACCTAGCCCGTAGATGATTACAAGCATGATTGCTAAGTGATCTCTAAAACCACATTACCGCCAACGGTATTACGGAATACCGTTGTTCATTTCTCCAGCACAACCATGAAAAGAATTAAGAAAATTTTCTTTGTAATAAGTAGTGAAATTATCCCGAGACAAGCGACCGCTATCCCGAAGTTTGGACCGCGACACAAATTGCGGCTCCCGTGTGGGACACCTGTGTCGCAATCTCTGTCGCCCTGTTCTCTACAAGAAAGATTTAGAATTAAGTACTGGCTGGAAAAAAAGAACAGCCACGTTCATGGTCCGTGAATTGTGGTACAGTTATGTGCACTTATATGTAGGTATATGCACTTGGTGACTTACACTTAGATCGCGAATTGAAATGAGACTTATTTAAATTCAAATACATATATTTGTTTTGGGACAAAGGGAAAGGGTTAGTTACACAAAAACTTAGAAACTGGTTAAAGCTTAAATAAAGTTACAAAGGTCAACAGTTATCATAATAATATACATCTACACTAATATATTTACCAATCCACACTGGGCCCGCGTGGTATAGATTATAGCCCATTCCCTCTCATTGAGAGGAGGCCGTGTCCCAGCAGTGGGAACATTATAGGCTGATGATGATGATGACACTAATATTATAAAGAAAAGTTATGTTTGTGTGTAAGATTTAACTGAAAAACTACTCAATCGATTTAAAAATTCTTTCACAATTAGAAAGCTACATCTTAACCGAGTAACAGGCTATAAATTAAATTGTTATATAGTAAACTACTATCTAATTATAAACACAAAAATACCCCTGTGCTGAGACACCTCGTCCCGTCGAGATAACCAATAGGGAGATACGAGTACCTCACCCATACCCCTTAAAGTTACTACTTTCAAGGCACAAATTCGCAACTTACCAGCACAATTATGCAGAGTGGAATTTTTCAATGCCATCTGGAGGGAAAGTACTCGAAATACTGGAGATAGCAAATTTTACTCAAAGGAAACATTACTTTATTTAAAAAAGAAATTCAACAAGAGCAGTTTTATTCATGGTTTTCCCTTAATTCATTTATGGTGGTTCATGGATAGATGATCGATAGATGTCAAAAAGGTACAGAATGTTATTTTGTCGATCTTTAGTCCATCCAAACCGGGTTCGATGTCCGAGTGTGGCAGAATAATTTTCGAAAATCTGTAAATATAGTTTTGTTTCCTTTTAAAAATAAAGGAATGTTTCCTTTGAGTAAAATTTGCTATCTTCAGTATTTAGAGTACTTTCCCTCCAGGTGGCATTGAAACCGCGGCCCCGGAACATAAACGGCGAGGAAGGAACATGGGTGGTTTTTGATATTCCATCCGAAAAAAAAAGGTTGCATTGAAAAATTCCACCCTGTATAGCCGAAAATACAAATGCCATGTACTTGCAGACAACTTATAACTTACATGGCATTATAATAACCTGCTTACTTTGATTTATTTTATAACAGGTAGTCAGGAATATTAAAATTAAGAAAAACGATATCTATGTATGTAAACGATATATAAGTTATGATCAATTTAGTTCTATATGTTGCTGTGTGCTCATATATGTATCGTGATTTTACATAGCAAGTATTCCTGTAACCCCTTCGAAGCTGAAAATGTTAGAGCGATGCTCAGATACGAACTCAAATTCCGAGTTTATACTGCCTCCTCCACGTGTAAATAGGCATGTTGAAAACCGATTCATTTCCAAATATGTTAAATCAGTGGAACTAAAATACACAAATTACTTAAATACATTTCAAAATATTATTTCAATTTTTAAAGTTATAAACCCACGTATACGGAAAGCACAGTTTGATAAGCATCCAACATGACATCTCAATGTTATTTTTAGAACAAAGCTTGTATGAACTCTTCATCTAAACGGTCCGCCCACAACAACGCCCACTTCTATTTTAAATTACTTCATCACGCCCTCCATTAAACTTTTAAACAAAATAATGTTACAAGGAATTACTATGAATTATAGAACAGTTTCCGTGCGTGTCTGACTGTCCAGTCGCTCAACCTAATCTCTAAAACTCTTTAGCATATTTTGGTGCGGCTGTAACAACAATTTAGAATATTTATAGAGGTCGGTTTTAGTGTGTTGTAATACTCGTAATTTTATGTAGGCGTGCTAACTGCAAATAATGTACAATGAAACGCAAAGTACAGGAACAAAGTGTCACGGTTCACGGTGAAGCTATATTTAAAACACCTACAGTACAATCTGCGATTCAAATCAACTTTATCATCAGAGAAGGCAACAAAGCGTGTGTAGAAGCGACTCAAGTTTTCCGGGCCTGTGTCACACCTGCTACTTTCCCACAAATTGTAACCGGTTTCAACTCACAAGTCGCCCGTTCCCGCCTGCCAACTTGGCCTTATTCTCTTCATAATTAATTCTTCATTCGAAACAACTTGGACTTGGACAGAAGCGGGCCGCGTAAGCACTTAAATAGTCTAAATTGTGTCGGAGACGCGCCCATTTTTAATTAGTTCAAAAGAGCTCTTCAATTTTTAATGACCGTGTTTCCAAGTTTTGTTGTTAATTAAAGGTGTAATCAAGACGGTTCTTGGTGAGGTGCCTGCCGCGATTGCAACCTCTAATTTTAATAGGAACAACACCAACCAACTTATAGCCAGCAGCACTCAGCTGCCATGAAAAATGATCTTAAATTGATTGAAGTTTACTTACAATAAGAAATACTTACTGTTTAAGAGTGATTGAGATCTCTTGTTACTTCAATCCAATAGAAAATGATTTCTTGTTAGTTTTCTTGCCATCAAAGGTTTCAAAACTTGAATAAGTAAAGAAAATTTTGGTATTTTCTCTTAAAATTCGACAGACAACACTCGACAGCTTGATTGAGTGAGTTGAACATTTGAATAGTTCTTTTATTAACCATCCCTTCGACATAAAAAAGTTGTCTATGTCACTTCCTCTGATCAATAAGGTTTGCTATTTATAGTCGCTCTATAAAAGCCTGCTTGTTCTCTTTAATTATTCTATTCTAAGTAATAATGTTGAAAGATCAGGGATATCTTCTCTATCTTAATTTGATAATTGATATAATTGATAATAGATTTATTTTATTTTATAACTTTTACTGCCCAAATTAACTTCTGCTATGTAAAGTGATGGCCTGAAAAACAGGTTTAAATAAACCTTCTTCGGTCAGGTCACTACCAAAATTCCTCATTATCGTTACTTGCAACTGCTAAATATATTTATATAGTTTACCTTTATGCATTATAATTATACCAATGTTTTAGAAATAACACTACTGCACCTAAATGTACACTTTTGTAATACTTTTTTTAAATTAATTATTATTTTTATACTTTCTATTCTACTATAACTAAAATATAAAGATATTTCTCTTGATTGTGGTTGACCGACTTGTATGCTGATTTGTATAAGTACAATCTAGGACAAAACTTACTAAAAAACCGTCATCATAGGTACAGACAACAACAAAATCCTTATCCGCAAACAAAACAATTCAAAACATGCAAATAAGCTAAACAATTAAAACTATCAATGTAACATACCGTTCAAACAATGGGGCTGACAAATCAATCCGGCTGCGAGGCCTGGGCCAGACAGGCATTCGCAGCGCTGTACAGGCAGGCACAGTTTAAGTTCGTTATGTCCGGATGACAGATGGTTATCCCATTGTGCGCGACGCTCAAGCGTTTGTAATATTTGGATTAGTTTGACGTGTGGACTCCTTGTTTTTGGAGGGTTTTAAGTCGAGCTTGATGCGGGTTCCGAAATTAGAGGGATTTGTTTATGTTTTTATGTTAGCTTAAATGTTGTGGACATGGGCGTAATTATGTTTCTGCTTTTTAATGTTCTTGTATGACAAGACAGTTTTTTTTTTGTAAGTAAATCCTAAAAACTCGGCCTTGCTTTGGTCTGACGTTGTTTCTTTCACGAATTATGATCATAAAAATTGTGATTGTAAAAATTAAAAAGAATATTCTTTGAAATTATGTACAAATTAAGTGATATTTATTTACCATTTTTTCAATTGAGTTTGCTTAATAAATACAAATGATAACTTCAAATAATTATCATTCAGAAACCAATATTCATTACATCGCATTTCATAGAATTTTTCGTTTTTTCACTTTCCTCATTCAAAGAATAACTTTCATACATCACATAATATGATTTTCAAATTCCGTGAATTGAAACAGTGACCTAATTATATAAAAGCTGTAATCAGAACTAATTTCATTTCACATTCGTACTCGGTAATGTAATAAATGTTACTCTAATTTCAATTGACATCGCACTGTTTTGTCAGTGAAAATTCCTTTCACCTTTGTTATTTACTGTTTTAGTTCCTAGAAATGTCTGTGCTTAACAAGGTCAAGTAATTGACTTAGTAAGACAGAGAGATACAGTAAATAGGGAATGACATCACTGTCTTTTCTACAATTCCATGGAATTGAAGCTGGATGGAATAGGATTTGGATGAGTTTAGTCTTATGACTGAAATCCTGTATTCGCTAAAAGCCTATCTTAAAGAGTAACTGCAGTTGACTGCTAATAAGCATAAACATCAAGTCTGGAATCATAAAAGGATCAGGTAAAACCAAAGTGTAAATAGTGAAACCTAATAAAACTTTGACTGACCCGGGAATCAAATCCAGACCCTCATACTCAGCGGTACCGCTTGCTGCCACTAAGCTAACCTTTTCGTCCAGTACATTGGTACTTAATAATTATGCGGCGACAATATGTAACGATAATATCTGATATAATCACGTCATTTCACTCCATGTGCATAATTCACTCGGCCGGCTCCACAATAGAGCAACGCACATACACCACGTTGGCAATACGCATATTAATCAGCCAATTTCAATGGCTCTAATTAGGCCTGACACTGACAGAGTTACACTAAGCGGTGAACATTACACATATGCAAACATAATACTAACTCCCCTAAAATAAAAGCCGAGCGATTATAATCTCTATCTCGGATAAATAAATCATATTTTGCTGTGAGTAACTGTATGTTTAAGTTGGCGTGAGCTTCAGTGACGCCTACGAATAATATTGGTTTATCTTCATTATTTTATTCGGATGTTAGTTACATTATAGCGTATCGAAGTTATAAACTTAAACATTTTCGCGATGACTGTACCAAATGTCAATGTTGAACATTCTAAATTCGAAAGCGGAAGTTGTTTTTTTTTAATTTGACATCCATCGAGCGAAAAGCTGTAATCCTCGTAAACAAATCCGCAACTAAACAGTCAATAGTAACAAACAGAGTATTCCGTACGACAAAGCGGCGGGTACAATGGCGGCGGGACAATGAGTGCGGCGTGCACTACGCAAACACTGTTCGTTCTGTCACTGTCAGACCTAATTAGCGGCGCCATTCAGATTGTCTGATTATTATGCGCATTGTTTCCTTCCATGGACGATACTCTCGCTAAATGATTGACTTTTTGTCGAAGTGATAGAACTTAGCTAACTCATCAACTATACGAGAGCCCTAATCTTTATCGATCAGTCTGTCCATGTCATTAAATAAGAATCCTTATCAAAAATGCTTTGACATTATATCTGAAATTCCCAACGATGGCACACCCTTTTAAAATATATGTAAGTATAACCAATATCTTAATGTATCTTTATCTAATGAGTGGTGTCTGAATAGAACAATCAATCAGCATTATCGAACAACTTAACAATATATCAGTTTCAATATTGATGTTGCAAATATGTTTTCAAGATTCAATCCTGAACTTGTCTTGCAGTTTGGTATACAAGAAAGAATAGAATACTCTTTATTATGTACACCATAAAAAAAAAAAAATACAAAAATTTTAAACCATTTACAAGGGGTGACACAATGGGCGGTTTTATCGCTAAAAGCGATCTTTTAAAGACAACTGTTAACGCCTGCGTTAAGTGTGGTGTCACAGTGCAGTGTTTGTTGTGTCGCGCATTGCCGTTCAAAAAGGCTAGGCACCGAGACCTACCCTCCTCCGATTATTGTGACTATAAAACTATTTTTATTCTTCCACCTACGTTTTGTATACTTGTGTGTTAAAAAATCTGTCATCATAGCGGCAACCTTTCGCTCCGCACATTTTATTGTAAAACTACTTTTTCCTAATTATATTCACCAATACCTCATTCAACGGGAGTTTCATTGAGAAATCTGAAGCCCCAACATCTGGCGACCGTGACAGGACCTGCAATTTTCACGAAAAAACAAGTTCGTGAGCACGCGACCACGCGTTGTCGGTGTAGTCATTGCACCGCAGCCGCCTATCAACCAAATCAAGAAACATACCTGGCTTTCCTGGAAGTGCATCAGCTATTGCAGCCACCGCCGGTCAGCGATCAGCATTCAGCATCGTACCGCAGCCTCGGCCAATGCAAACCTGCATTTTTTGACGGAAAACAAGTGCGTGAGCACGCGACCACGCGCTGCTGGTGTAACCATTGCGCCGCAGCCACCGTTTCAACCAATTCAAGAAGATACCTGGGTTCCCTGGAGGTGCACCAGCCATTGCAGCCACCGCCGGTCAGCGATCAGCATTCAGCATCGTACCGCAGCCTCGGCCAATGCAGCTAAGTGCCCATTTTTCCTTGTGAATTCCCTGTTACCTTACCTTTACACCCCCTATCCTCATTAAATCTATCCAATACCTATTTTAAATAGCTTCTACGAGTGCATTGGTGTCTGTAGTCATTGTAGTGTCTTAAAATATTACATGAATACACCATACGCAGTTATTTAAAATCGTATAACTAATTCGTAAACGATTTAACCTTAAACAGGAATACAATATAGGCCATCCTCCTATGATATTATCGTAGTTATTTTTTGTGTTTCCTCTCAGGCTTATAGCTGTTACTATAGGCATATATTTCACCAACCTCGCCGAACATTCCAGGTGGACCTCTCCGTGTAACATAACTTCAGGCCGCCTGCCGTGTCACCGTGTGACAACGGGAGCCCCACCGCTGCACGGGCCGGCCTCAGGTGACGTTAGGCGAGGAGCGTGAGCTAACCTTTTATTTATTTACATTCTCATCACTTAGTTTGTGTCTGTATATTTCCATAATCAAATCTACTACGAAACTACGAGTAGTTGTTTAGTTTATTAAATTCATTTTATTTTAAGATTTGAGTTCACAATGGGTAAAGATTATGGAGGTGAAACTAGCGCAAACGATCCTCGTGAATTACAGGATCTTTTAGTGAAACGTAGTTCCATAAAAGGTCAAATAACTAAATTCAGAAACTTTTTATCGAACATTACCTCTAAAGAAACGCTTACTCAGATTGAGTTAGCTGAGTTAACATTAAAGCTAAATAAATTTGAGTCTATATATAGCCGTTTTGACGACTTGCAAAATCAGATAGAAGTATTACACTCTGATAATTTATCTAATGAGATTGATGAGCGTGATACTATCGAACAACTATTTATATCCAACATAGCAATTGCTCAAAGTGTTACACAACAATATAACTCGAACCGTCATGATGAAGGTAATAACAAGGATTTAAATTCAAGTCAGATAACTACAGTTCCGTGTAATCATGATCATCAGAACATAGGTTTTAAATTACCTCAGATTGAAATTGCTAAGTTCGACGGGTCTTGCTTTCGCTGGCTTGAATTTCGTGACACATTCTTATCAATAGTACATAATAACGACCGCATCGCTCCCATTCATAAATTCCATTATCTTATTTCGTACTTGACTGGCGATGCAGCGCGCATTATTGCTAACTTGGAGGTATCCAGCACTAATTATGCGTGTGCTTGGAAATTATTACGTGACAGATATGACAATACCCGACAATTAGTAACTCATCATATAAATTCATTATTATACATGAAACCAATCACAAGCGAGTCTGATAAATCACTACGATTCTTTGTGGATCATGTTAATAAAAACTTACGTGCTTTAACTAATCTCGGTATAGGTTCACGTGACTGGGATATTTTACTCATTCATATTATAAGCCCCAAGCTTGATAGCTGCACCAAGGCCAAGTGGGAAGAGTACCGGGGCACGTTGGATACCAATGCACCTAGTTTGGAACATTTTTTCAAGGTTCTTGTTGATCGCGCTATTGTACTTGAGTCAATAAATAGCAGCTATTCATACTCTAAACCCAAGACTCAGACAATGTCAAATTCTAATAACAAAATAAAATCTCACCAGTCTTACATTTCTAATAGTGAAGACAATAATATTTCTGATATATCATGCGGCGTTTGTAATGGCAATCATCGCCTTTATGATTGTCCCACCTTTTTGGCTAAGAGTGTAGATGACCGTATCACTGAAGTAAGTAAATTGAATCTTTGTCATAACTGCTTTAGGTCTGGCCACTCTGCCCGCAATTGTCGCATGCATCCGTGTCGCATGTGCAATATACGACACAATAGACTCTTGCATAAACAATCAAGTAACAAAAATATTTCTAGTGTTGTCACCACTTCACCCGATATCACTGACGATACTATCGTTAATTTTTCTAATCAAAATAACCATCAAGTTCTTCTATCTACTGCTTATATTGAGGTAGTTAATCCTACGACCAAACAAACACTGAAGGTTCGTGCTCTTTTGGATTGCGGTAGTCAGTCATCATTTATTACTCAATCTCTCAAAACAAAACTGCTTTTAGAACCGACTACCACTTTGAAGGTTAATATAATAGGCATAGGCAACAAAACTACTACTCAAGCTACAGAAACTTGTGTAGTTCAGTTGAAATCTTTGATGAAGCATTTCACTGTCACCTCTTCTTTTCTGGTATTGCCAGTGTTGACCGGTAACATACCTCGAATACCCATTGATGTAAAATATCTTAACATTTCGAATGATTACTTTTTAGCGGACCCTCACTTCCACCAACCAGCACCTGTTGATGTTGTCATCGGTGCCGATATTTTCTGGGACATAATTGGCCGCGATCAACTTTCTCTCGGTCTTAATCTACCTGTATTGAGAAGTTCCCATTTCGGTTGGTTAATAACAGGTCCTATATATTTTAATCTACCCAAAGACAACAAGTTAAAAGAAATTGATATAGATTCCAATCATTCACTCGTTTCTTATGTGTCATCTACTGAAAAAATACATCAAGAGTTAACAAAATTCTGGGACTTAGAAAATGTTCCCCAAACTCAACCACTTATTAGTCATAGTGAAAAGGCATGTGAAACACATTTCTTATCGCACACCTTCCGTTTAGAAACTGGTAGATTCTCAGTCAGTCTACCTTTAAAGGATACGCCTGATTGCCTAGGTGAATCTTATTCACTAGCTAAAAAACGCTTGTTAAATTTAGAAAAGCGATTTCGCAAACAACCACATGTGAAATCGCAATACGTAGAATTTATGCGTGAATATGCAGACTTAGGCCACCTTTCGGAATCTGCTGTACCTATACCTTTTACCTCTTACTTCCTCTGCCATCACGCTGTCTTCAAAGACAGTAGTGAATCTACTAAAATTAGAGTCGTATTCGACGGCTCCGCTCCTACTTCATCGGGTCAGTCTGTAAATGACATCCTCATGGTTGGGCCTAATATGCAAGACTCACTATTCTCCATATTAATAAGAGCTCGACAACACAAGTTTCTCCTCGTGGGTGACGTCGAGAAAATGTACCGCCAAGTCCGTGTACATGAGGAGGACCGCAACCTTCAACTTATTTTGTGGAGAGAGGACGAGTCCTTGCCCATCAAAACGTTTCAGCTAGGTACTGTGACTTACGGGATGGCAAGTTCCAGCTACCTGAGCACTCGGTGTTTATGGCAGATTGGTGAAGAATCTTCTGATCCTATGGTTAAGGATATCATTCAACATGATTTCTTTGTGGACGATCTCATAACAGGTTCTGAAAGCGAGGATACCTTACGTTATATTCACAAATCGGTAACTGAAGAATTAAGGAAGGGATGCTTTAACCTTCGTAAATTTAAGACAAATTTACCATCACTGTTCGATTCAAATACTCGAACTGATGATAACTTTCTAGTAAGTGAGTCAACTAGTACTCTAGGCATGGGATGGAACCCATTAACTGATAAATTACATTTCCCTATCAAATCATTTACCTCTAATAATAATTTAACTAAAAGATCTTTTTTATCGTCTCTGTTTAAAATATTTGACCCGCTGGGACTAATAAGTCCGTGTGTAATAAAAATGAAAATGTTATTACAACAACTATGGCTGCACAATTTGACTTGGGACTCTCCAGTTCCACCAGAAGCTCAAAGAGATTGGAACGATTTTGTACAGTCTTTACCTTCCCTGTTGGCTCTAGAAGTTCCGCGTCGTGTTCTCTGCGATGAACCCGCATCTGTAGAATTACATTCATTTAGTGATTCATCCCAAAATGCATACGGAGCTTGCATTTACTTACGTTCAGTTAATGCTGCGAACGAGGTCACAGTCAAGCTACTTTGTTCCAAATCCAAAGTAGCTCCGATTAAAGGTGCAACTATCCCTCGTCTAGAATTGTGCGCAGCCCTACTGGCAGCAAGGTTATGCAAGGCTGTCAAGGAGTCACTGCGATATGAAGTTCAGCACCAAGTACACTGGTGCGATTCGTCAACAGTGCTAGCCTGGCTCCACACCAGTTTTATAAATTTGAAAACATTTGTAGCTAACAGGATTGCAGAGATCTGTGAGCTAACCGATGCCTCCTCCTGGCGCTATGTGCCCACATCTTTTAATCCTGCTGACCTCATATCAAGAGGAGTCAGTCCAAATAAGCTTTGCGGTACCCAGCTGTGGTGGTCAGGCCCTTCATTCCTCATTGAGCCTGAATGTAATTGGCCTGTCTTAAAACCTAATAAAATTAAAACTAATGACTTACCAGAGACGAAACCTAATTGTACTGCCACTCATGTTGTTTCTCAAAGTGAACTCATAATTAATTTTAAAGATTTTTCTAGCTTAACTAAAATCAAACGGACTTTCGCTTACGTGCTAAGATTTATTAATAATTTAAAACCGAATAAAGCCAAAGTTCTCGGCAATCTGACTGTTGACGAATTAAATAATTCATTTTATCATTTGTGTCGTCTCGCACAGCAAGAATCATTTCTCTGTGAATATAATTTGCTATGTAGCAATAAGGCTTTAAGTTCTAAATCAAATATTTTATCGTTGTCTCCATTTTTAAGTGACGACAAGATTATACGAGTTGGTGGCCGACTAGGCTCATCTGATTATAACTATTATAAAAAACACCCTGTTCTCCTGCATGGTTCGCATCATTTTACCAAATTGATTTTCGAGTACGAACATAAACGCGGTTTACATGCTGGACCACAATTGTTGTTGGCCGTTGTTAGGGAATACGTTTGGCCGATTAACGGCAGAAATTTAGCTAGGCGCATTTTCCGCAACTGCCCCAGGTGCAGACGATTGCAGGGCAAGACTATTGCGCCAATAATGGGACATTTGCCCTCACAACGTGTCACGCCAAACTTTCCCTTTCGATCAGTGGGTATTGACTTCGCTGGCCCATTCCTGATTGTAAATAGAAAAGGACGTGGTGCTTCGTTGGTCAAGTGCTATCTTTGTTTTTTTATATGCCTTCGATATAAAATCTCTCACCTCGAAGCCGTAAGCGATCTATCAAAGGACGCTTTTATCATGACATTCCGAAGGTTTGTGTCACGAAGAGGCAGGCCAGCGGAAGTATTCTGTGACAATGGACGTAACTTTGTCGCGGGAGCTAAAGAACTCAACGATTTTTTTAAGACTTACCAAAATGACATATCTGATTTTGCATGTTCGGAAGGCATACAGTTTCATTTTTCACCAGCTTACGCTCCTCATTTTGGCGGTATTTTTGAGGCCGGTATCCGTTCGGCAAAATATCATGTTAGACGAGTAATGGGTAATTCCCACTTGAGTTATGAGGAACTTCAAACTCTTTTCGCTCAGGTGGAAGCTGTTTTAAATAGTAGACCTCTCTGTCCCTTATCTGCCTCTCCTGACGATTTCCATTGTCTTACTCCTGGGCACTTTCTCATTGGTCGGGCACTCACCGCTCTGCCTGAACCAGCTGTCGAAGATTGCCACTTAACCAACTTGCAGCGCTATGCCAGGCTGCAGCAAATATACCAACACTTTTGGCAACGCTGGCAACGCGAATACATTGCTGAGCTGCAACAGCGCCGTAAATGGAAGACCAACGCCGCCTCAGTCAAAATCGGAGACATGGTCTTATTGCAAGAAGATGGCGTCCCACCCCTATGTTGGAGACTCGGACGCATTGCAAGACTCTTCCCAGGACATGATGGAGTCTCACGTGTGGCCGACATCAACACCAATAGAGGAATCATACGGCGTCCTCTGGTTCGCCTCTGTCCCTTACCAACCGAAGAGGAACTGAAGGGTTGAAACTTCGGGAGTTTCAACGGGGGGAGTATGTTAACGCCTGCGTTAAGTGTGGTGTCACAGTGCAGTGTTTGTTGTGTCGCGCATTGCCGTTCAAAAAGGCTAGGCACCGAGACCTACCCTCCTCCGATTATTGTGACTATAAAACTATTTTTATTCTTCCACCTACGTTTTGTATACTTGTGTGTTAAAAAATCTGTCATCATAGCGGCAACCTTTCGCTCCGCACATTTTATTGTAAAACTACTTTTTCCTAATTATATTCACCAATACCTCATTCAACGGGAGTTTCATTGAGAAATCTGAAGCCCCACCAACAACCTTTGGATGGATTTAAAGGGGAAGGAGAGACAATACTGCAGGTAGCCTGTGGTGTACCATTTACATATATACAATAAATAAATACATACATATACACACATAAGACACGACACGGAATGAAGAGGTACTTACATTTAGACAAAAGTTTATATTTAGAGGTAGGTACTTGGTTTTAGAACGTGTAGCAAATGCAACGATCGATGGATGGATGATATGGCTAAACTGCTGCTGAGATGCCGAGTAATAGCCTTAATAACCTTCTGTAGCAAGGCAAAAGTAGTCTGCAGGGTGCTGTAATCCCGACCTCTCACGTCTGGCCCAAGTTCAATCCATGATCCGGAGCGAGGGGGAATGGAAAGGGCAGGGTCCACGTGGTGGCCACCACGTGGACCCTGCCCTTGCCAATTATAACCCGGCACCCAAACCCTTCAACCAGCACACAGCAAAGCTGCTTACCGGGAGAAAAAAGAATGGGCGTAGTACTTCCCCGGGGCGAGCCGTTACTATGAGCTCTACTACTATAATTCTTGCTGTGTGCTGGTTAATGGTTATTGTAACAAGTTGATAATGCGGATTTCATTTTTAAAATAAAATCCTTATGAGGGAAACGCGGGTAATGTAACGATACGTTCCATGAACTATCATTCAATTGCACAGATAACAAATAGTGTCTAGTTCTGTCATGTACGATTTTAGATGTGCGGGGGGGCATGTGCGGGCGGGACCATTTACTCAAGTTTGTTAATAATTTCTGTTCAAATTCTAAACGCCTAACCGATTAGTTACTGCAATATTACTGACATATAATCTTCTTACTCCTTACTAGTGCTGGCAGTATGATTATCTATACTCTGTGTGTATTGTCAACTTATGTTACCTTTGACATGTAAACAATAGTTTCTCATTGTCATCTCGGATTCAAGTTAATTAAAACCAAATATCTATTAATGGTTCTTCGTTTAATTATGCAACAATTTAATTAACTTTATTATGCCCGACACAGATGCAAAACCCACGCCCAATGTGGCTAGGTACCTAAGACCCGAGAAGTTTGACGAGGACCCCACCGCAACAGAAGCGGACTTAAAGTGGATCCATTGGAAATATACTTTTACCAATTTCTTACTCGAGGAGATTCCTAACGGTACCAATGCACTAAAACTAAAGCTTTTAATGAACCATTTATCGGCTCTCATTTTTCCTCATGTTCGCGATTGTACTACCTTTGATAATGCCATGAAAGTTCTTGATAAAATGTACCTTAAGCCCAAAAATGAAATACTGGCTCGTTACTTGTTAGCTACGCGAAAGCAAAAGTCAAACGAATCTATATCCGACTACGTGAGGTCGCTCAGACTCTTGGCCCGTGACTGTAAATTTGAAGCTGTTACTGCTGCAACACATGAGGAAGAAGCTATAAGAGGTGCTTTTATTTCTGGAATACTGTCGCTGAAAATCCGAGAAAGATTGCTTGAAAATCTTTCTCTCACATTAGATAAAGCTGTCGACAAAGCTCTCTCATTAGAGACTGCAGAAAAGGACTCCCAAGCAATGTCAAGTGGCGCTAATGAAACAAATTTGAACGCTTTGTCAGTGGCACCAGTGTCGAGTCGCGTATCTGCGAACACTAAAAACTCTCGAGTAACTACAGCAGAACCGAAAACTAAATGGTGCTGTTTCTATTGTGGAGGAAATAACTTACACCGTAGGCCTAAGTGCCCGGCATACAACGCGCAGTGCCAGCTTTGCTCCAGAAAAGGGCATTTTGCAAATGTATGCAGATCTATAAATGCTGCCAATAACGCCATAGTTGCCACAGAAGATTCTCTCGTGGACTCTGATGATTCTGAAGTGGCAGCTAATGCTATCTCAGCTGCTTCTCCATCAAGCCTTTCCAAAGCCACTACCCCTGTAACCCTTAACAACTTTAACGCCGATGCTTTGATTGACACAGGGAGTTCAGTGAGTTTTATAGATGAGAAAATAGCACGTCTAATGAAGCTGAAACAGAAGACACACCGGCAGATTATCACACTGGCCTCTACAAATAATGTGTCCTTCGTAAAAAGTGTTTGTTTTGCAACTGTCACGATTAACAAATATACGCACAAACACCGACCATTCCTTGTCGTCAGTAACCTTTGTGCCGACGCTATCATCGGCCATGATATACTCAAAGAACATTCCAGTATCCAATTCAATTTTGGTGGACCGAAAGAACCTTTAGTCTGCAACGTAATGCAAGCCTTAGTACCTCCCGCCTCCTTATTTACTAACTTATCTCCGAACATTAAGCCTATTGCCGTGAAGTCCAGACATTATAGCGAGCAAGACGAAAAGTTTATCACAGAAGAAGTCACAAAACTGTTGGAAGACGGTGTGATCGAACCAAGCGTTTCTCCTTGGCGTGCGCAGGTCTTAGTAGCGGGAGGGGGAACTCATAGAAAAAGGCTCGTGATTGACTACTCTTTGACCATAAATAAATTCACAGACTTAGACGCTTACCCCTTACCTCATATCGAAACAATCGTGTCTAAGGTCGCAAAATACAATGTATTCAGTCAGATAGACTTAAAAAGTGCGTACCATCAAGTGCCAATTAAAGAGAGCGAAAAACTGTACACGGCATTTGAAGCTGCGGGAAAACTCTACCAATTCACAAGAATCCCCTTTGGAGTCACTAACGGAGTCGCCGCATTCCAGCGTACCCTTGAATTTATAATAGAAAAAGAAAAATTAAAGGGAACGTTTACATACCTTGATGACGTCACTGTATGTGGAAAAGATAAAAGTGATCACGATAAGAATTTGCTTAATTTTCAAGCCGCTGTGAAAAAGTATAACCTGACATTAAACGATCAAAAATGTAAATTTTGTCAGGATTCCATAAGCTTGCTGGGCTATACTATTAAGAATAATTCCATTGAACCGGACAAAGAACGGCTCAAACCACTGCTACAGCTACCGATCCCTACGAACGCCGCCGAACTGAAACGAGCACTAGGGTTATTTGCCCATTATGCGAAATGGGTGAAGGACTTTTCATGTAAACTCCAACCTTTAACGAATGTAAGCTGTTTTCCTTTAACTGAAAATGCTGTTACTCAATTTGAGCGATTAAAGTCAGACATTTGTAAAGCTTCACTGATAGCAATTTGTGAAGACGAAATCCTGACAGTGGAAACCGACGCGTCGGAGTATGCGATAGCTGCTACACTCTCTCAAAAAGGTCGACCTGTGGCGTTTTTCTCCAGGACATTATCAAATGCTGAACGTAAACACCCATCAGTCGAGAAAGAAGCCTACGCTATTGTTGAAAGTCTTAGAAAATGGCGACATTTCTTGATGGGAAAGTACTTCATTTTAGTAACGGATCAACAATCCGTTTGCTACATGTTCAACCAAAACCACTCCAGCAAAATAAAAAATGAAAAGATACAACGTTGGCGCCTTGAATTATCCTGTTATAAATATGACATCATTTATCGACCCGGCTCACAGAACACCGCTGCTGATGCGCTATCAAGAGTTTGCGCATTTATGAATAATGACAAACTGCATGAATTACACGTCCTACTATGTCACCCTGGTATAACGAGGATGTACCATTGGGTACGCTCAAAGAACTTGCCTTATTCGATTGATGACATCAAGACTATGACTACATCTTGTCGAGTGTGTTCCGAATTAAAACCTCGCTTTATGAAGACACAGGGACAGCTAATAAAAGCATTGGCTCCTTTTGAAAGGCTGAATATCGACTTTAAAGGACCTTTGCCTTCGAATTCTGAGAACAAGTATTTACTTACAATTATTGATGAATATAGCCGATTTCCATGGGCTTACCCCTGCAAAGATATGTCATCTGCTACGGTCATCAAATGCCTACAAGAACTATTTAGTACATTTGGACAACCACTTTACATCCATAGCGACAGAGGGAGCTCTTTTATGTCCGAGGAGTTAAAAACTTTTCTAAGAGCTAACGGAATTGCTTCTTCCCGAACTACCCCGTACAACCCACGGGGTAATGGTCAAGTAGAGCGTCTAAACGGAACACTGTGGCGCGCCGTACAGCTCAGTCTTCGTTCAAATAACATGGAAGTAAAATACTGGGAACGAGTCTTGAGGAATGCTTTACACTCTATCCGTTCGCTTCTCTGCACGTCTGTGAATGCAACTCCGCACGAGAGACTTTTTAACTACCCGCGCAGGTCACCAACTGGAGAATCGATGCCTACTTGGCTAGCGCCAGGACCAGTCCTCGTTAGGAATAACGTTCGTTCGAAAAACGATCCGTTAGTGGAGGAAGCGGAACTCTTGGACTACAACCCACACTATTCGGTGATTCGTAGATCTAACGGCTTGGAGAGTACAGTGTCCAATAGACATTTGGCTCCACTACCAAATGATACTCGATCTACATTTGCAGATGAAGACTCTCCCTATGAAGATTCTATGGAGAATCCTGAAGCGGGTGAATCTAATCCAGACCCTCAGCACAGAGACCTTCCGATCAACTCTCATGAAGTAAGAGAAGAAACACCAGCCTTCGAAAGACCCAGAAGGAATCGCCGCCTACCTACTCACCTTCGTGACTTTGTAGTGGGAGAAGAAAACATAGACGGGGAGAATGACATATAATCTTCTTACTCCTTACTAGTGCTGGCAGTATGATTATCTATACTCTGTGTGTATTGTCAACTTATGTTACCTTTGACATGTAAACAATAGTTTCTCATTGTCATCTCGGATTCAAGTTAATTAAAACCAAATATCTATTAATGGTTCTTCGTTTAATTATGCAACAATTACCGCCAATCTTACTTTGCTCAGCTGTTTTTTATGTAAACTCCGTTCTGGTCTGTACCACCCCCGTCAATACTGCTACTACTGGGTGGGTATTACCTCCTGGTGGACGTTGGTGGTACCCCAGCACGGAGGTATTAGGCTGAGTTCTGATCAGCTGGTACGGTGGGTCCAGGTTTTATGCACGGAGTTTCACACTCCGAGTCTACGCTTCGGGTTGGATAATTCTCCGAGCAACCACGCTCGTGTACTACACCCCGACCTAGCGAGTCCTTCGGGAAGATTCCTCGACGCATCGTCGCCGGCGCGCCGAGTACACCTGTTACCCTCGTGCGACATCACCGTACCGCGCTACACAGTTCTTCGGCCTACGACCACCTCCGGCCAGCTGCGGAATATCGCCTGCAACTACAGGGGAGTACCGATCCCTGCAGCAGTGACCACAGATATATGTAACCTTCGACCCTACAAATTCGTGTGCCTCCGGCTAGGTTTGCCTTTATTAAATTGTTTTAATGGTACACACCCGTTGTGGAGTAAATGGAGATATTTGGCTAGCATAGACCGTAAGTTTGGGACTGACCTGGTATGACGAAGCGAACTTCCTCAGGGGCCCCTGTCCTTCGATGATGAACGTAGCAAACGCATAGGCTGGCGTCGGTAGACGTCTGCTATTTATGCTGAACTCTTGATAACTCGTGATGGTTGGTTTTATAGGCTCAAGCTACCGGAGCGAGCTATTAGCAAACGCGTGTTCTCAATTTGTGACCGTTGAGACGAGAGTTAACGCAACACCTCAGCGTTCAGTGTTGCGCGCTTTCAAAAGCGTTCCGTTTTAGGCATGTCCCGTTTGGAATATGCTAGTCGATTAAGTATTAATCGATTTAAGAAGAATAAAAAGAAAATAGGTACGTAGTATTTGTGCGTACATATACAAAAGTACCGAACATGCCGCCGGCCATAAAATAATGCTTATTTTATCTAAGAACTATCATACAGAATGCTATACTAACTTAGGACTAGAAACATGTAATGCTATTATCTAAGAGATGCCTATTCTACAGGCAATGGGCAGACCTTAACTACAGGTCGCTTAGTAAGAGTATTACCAATGCGTACAGTTACGACTCTGGTATTACCGTCGGCGCCGGGATGCAGCTGATGCACGCGCGCGAGACGCCATTGCAGTGGTGGCAGTGTGTTGTCTATCAACACGACTACAGAACCCTCCCGAAGGGGTGTGTTAGTAGTGTCGTGGAACCATTTACCTCTTGGTTGTAGCTGGTGTAAATATTCTACGCTCCAGCGTTTCCAAAAATGTTGAACAGCTTGTTGAATAACCTGCCATCTAACGAGGCGGTGCGGATTGTCGTTAGACAAGTTAAATTCAGGTAAAGACGTTAATGGTTCCCCGATGAGGAAATGTCCAGGAGTAAGGGGTAATGGATCAGTAGGATCATTACTAAGTTGACAGAGAGGTCTTGAGTTACAGACCGCTTCAATTTGACAGATCAAAGTATTGAATTCGTCCTGAGTTAGTTTTAGTGTACCTATGACACGATGTAAGTGTCGTTTCAGACTACCTACGGCTCGTTCGACGAGACCAGCAAAATGCGGAGCATACGGAGGATTAAACTGCCAGGTGATTTGCATGTTTGTCAGCTGGTTGTTTATAGCAGTCTGATTTGACTCGTTTCGCAGAAAAGTGTAAAGTTCGGAAAGATACCTGTCACAACCTACAAAATTCCGTCCGCAATCGGAACGGATTGTTTTGCAATACCCGCGTCGGGATATGAACCTACGCAATGCGTTCAGAAAAGATTCGGTTGAGAGATCGGGAACTAATTCCAAATGGATTGCTTTCGTTGATTGGCAAACGAACACGCATACGTATGATTTGTAAATTTTCGCGTTACGAAGTTTACTCGATTTAAGAAAGAAGTGTCCCGCAAAGTCAACGGACGTATTTAAGAAGGGACGAAGTGATCGAACTCTGGTAGTAGGTAATTGAGCCATTGATGGCTGTGGCGCGACAGGTCGTGCACGAACACACGATACGCAGCGTCGTGTACGCATACGCACAGCATCGCGAGCACACAGGATCCAGTAGGTCTGTGCGAGGGCAAACTGCAAAGTTTGAGGTCCCACATGTAAATGTGTTTTATGATAGACATCAATGAGAAGATTAGTGAAATGGTGTTTCTTGGGTAACAGAATCTGATGCTTGGCATCATACGGTACGTTGGCCCGATTTATTCTGCCGCCGACCCTGAGGAGTCCGGCATCGTCCAAGAACGGTTTTAGTTTCTGAAGACGTTTTGTACATCTATCGTCGTCCTTGAGACGCGAGATGTCTTCAGAAAAGCATTCACTTTGGACACGTGATATTATTCGACTGAGAGCTTGTTTTGTCTCAGGGACTGTGACATGTTTAGTCGTAGGGCTATGGGCTTTACGACATTTGTTTATGAATCGTAACATATACGAAATGACGCGTAGCATCCTTGGAAGCGATGAGAATCGCTCAATGAACTCTAAGCTATTAGGTTCATTGGTTTGTGTGAGAAGAACGTGATTGCGACGTTCTTCGTCGGTGTGACATACGACGTTAGTCGTAGGCCACTCAGACTCGTTTTTACTGAGCCAACCAGGTCCCGTGAACCATAGTTGATGGTTCAATTGAGATGGGAGAACACCGCGAGACGCGGGGTCTGCGGGGTTGTCTGCGGATCGAACGTGGTGCCACTGCGAGGCAGGCACGTTGCTTGTTGTATCCGCTATGCGGTTAGACACGTATGTCCGCCACTTGTCTGGAGACGAACGCAACCAGGCAAGAGTTATGGTGGAATCAGACCAAGCGTAGACTTGGTTAAAACACAATCTACTGCTGTAAGCAGCGAGGACCTTTTTTATCAATTTTGACAATAGATGAGCACCGCACAGCTCCAATCTCGGGATGGTGAGCCGTTTCAAAGGTGCAATTTTTGTTTTACCTATGAGAAGGTGTGTGCTGATGGCACCGTTCGAATCAATCACGCGAATGTAGACGCAGGCGGCATACGCCTTTTCAGATGCGTCTGAAAAGCCATGAAGTGACACTTGGTGTGTGCTAGGAAGCACATGACGAGGTAACGCGATGTCTTGTAGTAACGGTAGTTCGTCGATGAACCGAAACCACAAGTCACAGATACCCTGCGGAGGGGCAGCATCCCAACCAGAGCCAGATACCCATAGAAGTTGGATTAAATGCTTCACGAATATTGTCACTGGGCTTAGGAATCCGAGGGGATCGTAAATCTTTGCGATTTCTGCCAACATTGTGCGCTTCGTACATTTGCGTGAGCTAGCCACTCCATTCGTTTGATAGGAAAAGACGTCAGATTTAGGGTTCCACTTGAGCCCCAAGACCTTGACAGAAGTGTCAGTGTCAAGTGCTGACAAAATAAGAGCGTCATCATGATGGGAAGCATCATTGTTTAAGTGCGATAAAAATTCGGAACTATTACTGGTCCATTTGCGGAGTTCGAAGGTTCCTGCTTTACAAATGGAGGTTAGCTGATGCTGAAGAGTGATAGCATCTTCAACCGTATCAACTCCAGTAACGACATCATCAACGAAGACTTCGTTAAGAAGTACTTGCGAGGCAAGTGGGAAGTTAGCAGCTTCATCAATTGCTAATTGACGAAGTGTTCGCAAAGCTAGGAAAGGTGCGGAAGCGACGCCGAATGTGACAGAGCACATACGATATTCCTTTACGGGATCATGGGGAGAGAATCTCCAAAGAATCCGATGGAAGTCCCGGTGTTCTTTACAAAGACCGATGTAGCGATACATCATCTTGAGATCAGCCGTAAAGACTATTTTATGAAGTCTGTACTTCAGTAAGATTTCAGAAATGTCTTGATGCAATTTCTGACCAGTGAGGAGATTATCGTTTAGAGAGCGACCTGATGTAGTCTTGCATGAAGCGTCGTACACAATACGATACTTCGTAGTGGATGCGGAACTCTTTACCACAACGTGGTGGGGTAGATAGTAGGGGGGAGTGCCCGGACTCGCAGAGTCCGTCACTGGCTCCATATGTCCCAAGTCTAAATATTCTTGGATACCTTTGTTATAATTCTCTCGTAAGGCAGGGTCGCGAGACAGGCGTGCCTCTAGTTTAGTCAAACGCGAGAGAGCTATAGCACGAGAATCGCCCAAGGGTGGAGCATTCTCCTTAAAGGGTAGAGAAACTATATATTTCCCATTTGCATCTCGTGTGTGAGTATCGACGAAGATCGACTCACAGCGTAATTCATCTTTTGTAAGATGTGGATGTTCTAGTATGGATTCCAACTCCCAGAACCTTTGAAGTTTCGTGTCAAGTTGGCAAGTATTCGAGTTGACACTTAGTCGTTTCATACTTTCATATGAAATTCTACCACCTATCAGATAACCAAAAATGCTGTTGATGGCCACGGGTGTGCCCGGTGGACCCTTGATATTATCCAGTAGCAGTATGCTATCCAGATAGTCAGATCCCAGTAGCAGTTCAACAGGCCGCGTTGAGCGCAATTCTGGGTCAGCTAGATCAAGATTTTGTAGGTGTTGAAACTTCTGAATATTCCCAATTGATTTAGGAATATTAGCAGTGTAGCTTGTCAGGTTAGGTAGGATAAAAGCTTCGATTTGAAGCTTCGGTTCGGGTTTGTTGTGAGGTGTGACCTCGCACAACACGTAACCGCGTGGGTGGACTTCGCCACCAATACCGGTGAGAGTGGTGCCCGCCTGCGCGGAGTACCGCGGCAGGCCGAGACGTTGGACGCACGACTCAGAAATGAGCGTGGTCTGCGCACCTTGATCCACAAGGGTGCGAACCGACCGCGGCGTGTAAGGCCCTTGGTTCAAGGGTCGTACATTTACAAGCGCAGTCGTGAGTAAGACTGTACAGTTCTTACTAGAAGGATGCTCCGTAGCCCCATGCAATGGAGGGGGAGTGAAGGTTTCCGCTACTGAGCGCAACTCAGGGGAAGAAGAAGACTCCGTAGTCAACAAGACATTTGGAGTAGGCACATCATTGTGTAATAAAGAATGGTGCCTTTGAGTGCAGATGCGGCAAGTATGGCGCGACTTGCAGTCCTTTTGTTCATGACCAGAAAATAAACAATTGGTACAAAGTTTATTTTGTTCTACGAAATGTTTTCGTTCATTTAAATCGAGCGTATTGAACTTCTCACATTTATATAAAGGATGTGAATTGTCCTTACAATACGCGCATTTAATTTTATTAGAGTCATCCGTCGCAGTTGTTGCATGTACGCTCATAGCACGCGAGTTACGCGCTAACGAAGGGTTAGTATTTCGAGGTGCATTAGATTGCACATCAGAGTTCGCGCGAGTAAGCAACATCGCACGCTTTCCCGCCATAGCATGGCGCGATGACGTCACCGCGGCTGACCGGGCCGAGCCGGCCGCTCCGCCAGCAGCAGCGAGGGCGGGCGCCGCGCGCTGCGCAGGCCCCATGGATGTACTTGCAGTACGCGCAGATGCGGTCATCACTTCATAAGCCGCTAATTCCTTATCGAGGAAATCGAGTAATTCAGTCACTTCAGGAATTTCACATGAAGTTTTTAATGACAATTCAAAACGCCTACGAATATTAGGTGTAATTTTGCGTAGCAAAATATTTAATAGTACGAAATTCCAGTCGTCAACTGGTAAACCTAATGATTTCAAAGCAGTAATATTCTCGTGATAACAATTCATCAAATTACGTAAACTTGATTCAACATTTTTCTCGTTAACCGACTCACAGTCAAAAATGTTGTCAAAATGTTTTGTTGAAATAATTCGTTTGTTTTCATAACGTGAAATTAATACCTGTAAGGCATTTTCGTAATTAGAATCCGTAACAGAAATAGATTTGATAAGATTATACGGTTCATCTTTTAAAAATAATAACAAATATCGGAAGCGTTCGACATTTGTTAAGGTGACGTTGTCATGTACAAGTGATTTAAATAAATCGTAGAAAGCATTCCATTCAGTTAAAACACCTGTGAATGTTTGAAGCGATAAGCGCGGTAAACGAATATGTGATTGTGTTGATTGTTGAGTGCAGCAGCTCGCATGTGACACCCCAGTAAATCCGCCGCAGACGGACGTAATGCTTTGTTTACGCTCCTCCTTCAACGTGTCTAAGGCGACTTGAACCTTAAAGTACAAAGAATCGAATTGATTTCTCACGGCTAAATTATCATCGCGGCTAAATGAATCATTCTTTGCTGATAACTTTTCAATTTTCGCTTGAACTTGGAAAAATGATTTTTTGATTGAGGCTAACTCTTTAACTCGAACTCGAAATTCGGCTACATTATTCGAACAGTCTACAATTTTTTGAATATTGTTAATCGCTAAATCACGTTCAAATGTTAATTGTTCCATCTCCATAGCGGACACTTTGTAAGAAATTGAGTTATTTCGAAAGAAATGGTGTGGAGAATACCAATGTTATCACGAGATAAAAGATGATTAAACTTGTGAATACATACAATAAATAAAAATAGATAAATACAATAAACAATTTATGTATCTGTCTAGTTTATACGTAATTTAAGATCTCTAAAATTGCTAGGTAGGTACTAGCAGAATGTTAGTGGTAATAAAAGTGTTATATAATTTGTCGCAAGTTAAAAGTAAGTTGTAGGTAATTTAACATGTAATGTTAAAGACAAAGATAATATTTCCCGTCGGTAGAACCCGAGCTAAAGAAATTTGAACACTGTGCCGTACGCAATACGAGCGACAGTTTATTCGATACTGCAATTATGACAGCAACCGATAATTTGGTTTTCCGGTATGTTATACCTGAACCTTAAATTACACTTATGTACGTAAATACTAAATGTAATGTACGTTGTACAGAATAAAGACATGAGTTGCAACAAACTATATTTAGATTATTTAGACCTATTAGTACTAGGCAAGTGACTTCACGCGCGCCGCAGTTGGTGGGCAACTACCGCCCGGTTCCGGAAAATTATAGACTAATGTAATTTCGCCTAGAATGCTCAAAAGCATATAAAACCATATATAATTAGAATGATCTCATTGAGATCTAACTGTACGTAAAGGTATTTTTGAGAAATATCGCACGACGTTGTCGAAAACTCGATATTTATAATTATAAGCGGAGGTAGGTTCTCGCAACTTACGAACAAAGACAAATGATTTACTTGAAATTGCTATTGTACAGCACAAATAATACGTATAAATCGATACCAGATAGTGCTATCCGGCTCGAAACACATTTATGTGGAGTAAATGGAGATATTTGGCTAGCATAGACCGTAAGTTTGGGACTGACCTGGTATGACGAAGCGAACTTCCTCAGGGGCCCCTGTCCTTCGATGATGAACGTAGCAAACGCATAGGCTGGCGTCGGTAGACGTCTGCTATTTATGCTGAACTCTTGATAACTCGTGATGGTTGGTTTTATAGGCTCAAGCTACCGGAGCGAGCTATTAGCAAACGCGTGTTCTCAATTTGTGACCGTTGAGACGAGAGTTAACGCAACACCTCAGCGTTCAGTGTTGCGCGCTTTCAAAAGCGTTCCGTTTTAGGCATGTCCCGTTTGGAATATGCTAGTCGATTAAGTATTAATCGATTTAAGAAGAATAAAAAGAAAATACGTAGTATTTGTGCGTACATATACAAAAGTACCGAACACCCGTCTTTTATTTTACTGTCACCTATTAGGTGGCAATAAGACGGGTGGAGGCTACAATGGGCGACGAAAATACTAACGCCGACCATCCGTCTTATGACGACAGGCCGTGTCGACGCCGACGGCGCGTTCGTGTTCCACGCGCGCCTCAAAGAGATGTCAGTAAAAAGGAAGGGGTCCGCATGGGCCCGTGCCTGACAGAGCAGTGGGACTGATCGAAAGAGATACCGTGGCCCTAGAACACAAAGGTCTAAGGCTAGGCATGGATGGGTTTTAGTCAGTAAAAGTCTGACACTCCTTCCGCTCCACCCAGAACAGGAGGGATCATTTAATGATTTCCTATTCGAAAAAAAAAACAAATAAATTGGGAAGGAGGCAGGAAATTGATGATGATGATGATGACAATAACCAAATGCAATTCAAGTTCTCAGTCAAACATTAAAATCAATTTGGTAGTTTAGCCGAAAACGTACTAAACATAGGTCCCGTTCTTTCAAGTGTGTCAAAGCCAATAGCTTTAACTTCAATGTAACTTTATAGCAAAAACAAACTGCTATATCCATAATACTCGTAAAAAAAAATTCACACGGAATAAATAATCTTCAAAACTGAGAATTAACTCACATTTTCCAACAACTCAAACCTATTGAAATGATGGAGAGGTAGTATTCTTGACCTAAACACCTAAATATCGATCGAAACTCGTCAGTAATTAAAGGCAGATTGTCACAAACTGCTATAACGGTCTATTCTGGAAACCGCCTGTCTTTGTGGTATCGATTGCTATCTATTTTCGTCTTCAAACACGACTGTGACATGCATGTCTACCAGGTTTGTGACATTTGTAAATTGGTTTCAGTTTTCCGTTGAAACTGATATGAAATGCATTAGTACTTTTTTGTTTTTGTTTATTATCATGGTCTGTTGTTTGATTGAAATAATATTGTCTAAATAACATTTTATGGAATTTTATGTAAGGAATTTGGTTAAAGAGTTTCCGTTCGTCCGATACTCACAATTTTAAGGTACTTACTGAGAGTATTTGATTAGGCTTTTATCCAATGGTTGGTTATTCTGAATTGACTGAAACTTGTGACAGTAATGCTTCATATTTAAGCACATAACCGCTTCTGAATGACAACGTTTTTTGCTAAAATTACAATTGTATGTGCTATAGGTATACTTTTCCAAACTATACTTAGCGGGCTTTATAATACAAAACGTTTCATTAAAAACATAATGCCAAAATAAAGCATAAAATAAAAACACTAGAATACTACGTTTTATACGTACGCTGCCGGCTGTCACTCGCATTACGTCTGTCATGAGTCCCACACATTATAGCTACACGCGGATCACTATCAATTAGATCCGCTCATCTTCTGTAGATTGGATGTTCTTTATATAATAAATAGTTTCCTGTGTATTATTAGTAGATATATGGGGAATTTAGAAAAACATTAAAAAAAATAAAAAAAAATAAAAAAAATATGAAAATATAATTAGTTTGTAGTAAAACTTCTTAAAAATAAGAAGCTATTTCGAAAAAGGAGTAAGCTTGTGACGTCACATTCCGTTAAAAAATGTACTCAAATGTGACTTCACACGAGTTTTCAATGCACTTCAACAGTGCGTTGAAAACTCTGACGTCTAACGACTGTTGTTGCTGTGTTTTTTTGTTTACGTGAAAAAAGAAAAAGTATGTGTTCAATATACATTATTTTAGTATTCTATTTAACGGACTGATTACTTACTTATTGTTTTTTGTATCTACCCTATTTATTGATACCAGAAATTAGTTTGATTTTGTAGATTCCGCGGAAACTACTTCAAAATTTAATATCCTAGTACTGTTAAAAAGTTGTTAGGTTTCATACAACAAATTCAACGAAAATTATGCCAATAATTTCACTGATCATTACCGAAAATATCACTTTACACTTTATCACGGTCACAAAAAAATGCATAAAATTCACCAAATGGACATTATTTATGGAAATAAAAAACGGCCGCTTTACATAAATTACGTTAGTAAAAATAAAGTTGAAACGAACGAAATTAATAAAACTATTAAATAAATATACGCATTACTTTTTTCTCAAACTGCCGAATTCATTTGTATTGACGATCAAATCCATGAATTCTATTATTAAATAGGATTTCCTTCTGTTAAGGTTCTACCTAGGATATCTTAGTAAAACTAGTTATTCTTTTCAATGTACATACACTAAGAACACATGTAAAAAGACAGGATAATTTCAATTTGGGTGAGCTATTCAAATTTTATTCAACCATCGATTACAGAAAGTGTCCATGACGTTGTTAAAAATTAGTTATAAATTAAAAACAGAATGTAATTTCCACATTAATTACAAACCAAATTGATCAACCGACCAACCCACTAAAGGGACAAAGTGAAACTTTGAACAACTGCGTAACGGGCGTCATAACTGCGGCACTGGAAATACGTCCGTCGAAAATTACCACTTTTTGTTGATAAATGTTCCCTCCCGACTGCTGTTTATGTGGCCATTAACTTGAAATACTTACTTATTAATGAGTAATCTGTTATAATTACAATTATTGTTACGTTACATCTAAAGCGTTCCTGATAAACGTTAGAAATGTCGCCGGTCGCACATGTGGCAGAATAAATGTGAACAGTTTAGTAACGTTAATAACGCCAATATATTAGTTATAACACCGTTGTTACAGTGTACGTTACGTTATTAATTTAACTCATTTGATTTATACTATTGTAATTATAGTTCTAATATATTAACTAATATTTTTGTAGGTAATATAACAAAAAAATCACGTACAATGTACATAATACGATCAATACATGTACTAAAAGTACATCGATGACGTTTCTTTTTAAAGTCTTCTTACGTCCATAATGAATAGCGTCTAGCTCTATCCCAATTTTGATTCTACTCTTGGCTAGTACTTACTTATGATTCGTCCTCTCAATAGTTTCGGGAGGGCAGACTTATTGTATTGATTTATGATTGGCATGTTCATGCATCTAATGAAATTAGTTCTTGAGATTTACTTTAGACCTCAAACAATAATTTTAGAAACGCTGAACACTATGAAAACTGTAAATTGTAGCATTTGTTAGTTGGTAAGTGGAGGTGTATGGGTAGCACCCCATAAAATGTAAAAGTCATGATCAAGACATAGAAATCCTCATATATTTGGTTTTTAACCAGAAAACGAAGAAATCTAAGAAATAATCTTTTCTGCTTCGTATTACTGAACGTACTCGTAACAAAACCTAGTACGAGGTATGTTAGTACTACATAAAGCACAAAACAGGTTTTAAATCCTTAATTGTAAGTAAACCAGTAACAGGTAGCCAATCATCACATAAGGATGCCATAATAGTTTTACCTGACATAACCTCCTACTGGTGTTGACATAAAGATTTTACTAAAGTTGTTAACTGTTAGAGACTGCCATTCCCACAGAACATAGGAGGTCATTCCCATAATCACTTAAGTTTAACTTCTGGTATTTGATTTTAAAATGATCTTAAATGCACAGGGTTAAAGCTTTCAATTCTATTGCAGTGATTGTCGTGGACGACTTAAGTGGCAATAGTCAGGGCACATTGCTTGCAGAACGGATGGCTGAAAAGTTCTGGAGTGGCGACTGCTAACCGGAAGACGTTGCGTTGGAAGATCTTCCACTTGGTGGACAGATGACCTGGTGAAGGTTGCGGGAATCCGCTGGATGCGGGTCGCACGGGACCGGTCAATGTGGTGACACAGGGTTACCACAAAGGTCATAGGCTGAAATGATGAATGATGGACGTGTCAAGCTAAACAATAACGTAATAAAATTTTGACTGCCTCGTTGGTCCTGGCTTCGATTCCTGGGTCGGGAGAATTGTTATTGAGTTTTTCCATCAGAAATTTCTCAGTAACAGCCATGGAGGGTGGATTTGTGCACGGTTAATTTCAATAAGCTCGCCCCATAAAACTCAAACTCAAACTATTTATTTCAATTAGACCATTACGGCACTTTTGAATGTCAATAAAACGAGAAAAAAAAAGCAAAGCTACAGTCACAGACACAAGGCATATTAAGTTGAGAAAGTACTGTAGTAGCTGTACTGTAGTCCCATATTATGTGGAACTTAAACAAAACTGGCGAAATGGGGGTAGTGACCACCCTTACATACCAAGAATCCTCCGTGCCTCGGAAAGCACGTTAAGCTGTTGGTCCGGGCTGCCGTTTGTCCATCTTTGACAGTCTTTACTGTCTGTCTTATTTTGTCGATTCAATGGCAGATGAACAAAAGATTTGTCGAGTCTCTCTTGTTTCTCCGCTGGTCATGCTAAGCGGGCTGGTCGCTAGTCTTGTCTTGCTCGTCCCGCCACCATCTACGAGGTCTGCCGTGGAAATAATGTAATGCAATTAAAACTGGTGAGCCACGTGCAACAAGCTCAAGCGACACGTGCGGAAAACGAATACGGAGAAAATAGAGTTAGGGAAAGAGCTTTCCGCGAAACACCGCAACGCAACGGTACTGGTGCAAAGGAATCAAATGAACCACGTGCGTGTCGGTTGAAGCCACAAGAAACGCATCGGTAGAGGTCGTGAATGAGACGTCGAAAGTAGATATATATTTGCTACTGGCTAAATAAGTTTATATTTGTGAGTCTTATCTATACGGATGTCATCATCTGCGTAGCCTTTTCCCAACTATGTTGGGGTCGGATTCCAGTCTATACGGATGCAGCTGAATATCAGTATTTTACATGGAGCGACTGCCTTCTGACCTCCACAACCCAGGTAATACTGGGTAATACGAAACTACTTAGTAAGACTGGTTGTCAGACTTTTGGGTCACTGACTACCTGTAACGAATGTCAAAGATCTATAAATGACAGCCGGGACCAACTGCTCTCGGTCATGCAATGGGTAGTCACCCATCCACGGACCAACCGAAGCAGACGCGGCTTGACCTGATGATCGACCACCAGCGGCTGTTATTATTAATTAGCCACGAGCTCCTTTTGCAATACAGCACAATACTGATGGCCTATTTACCTCCAGACAGACATCTGATGTTTGACCAACCTAACGATGTTATAATAGGCTTGACGACTGATTTAAAAATATGATCATGTTTATATCAGTTAGAATTTTTTTCATATTATCATTGTATTTAATAAACACAGACGAATTATTTACAATATATATGTCACCGTAAAATTGTCAAATACGTTATATTACAATATAACGTGTTGTTCTCTAGCGATATTGTAAACTCTCGAATTATTGTCAACTGAACATACGGAAGTATCTCTGCTCCCATAATCGGGACTTGGGGCACCCCCCCGTTAGGTTAGTTAGGTTCCTTTAAACCCTGCACCCGGAAATAGGGGCCCCGCGAAGCGGGGCTCCGTCGACTACGCTTTTTAGGGGAATATAAAGTGTTTTAAGGTTAGGTTATAATAATCGGTATTTCTTAGGAATGGTAAAATATCTTTTCATGAGAGTTATACCACTGGGAAAGGGGCACTCCTCCTTCCCTCCACACCGCGTGAGTTGACTACCATCGCATGCATTTCACGTAAAATAATGCGTTTTGTTGTAAGCAGTATGTTCATTTGACAATATTTCGAGATTTTACAATATCGCTAGAGATATTACAATATAACGTATTTGACAATTTTACGGTGACATATACACATTAACTCAATACGAGAAATAAAAATATGTACAACTATAAGATTATCCAAAAATATTGGGTACGTGTTTTTTGTTTTATCAAATTAAGAAGATAAAACGCGTCAAAGATGTAGCCCTCTCGTGATCTTGTGACACCACTTTCTGGGTCGGACTTTTTTTTTGCCGTCTCCCTTATTATAAATATAAAGCAAACAACCACTACCAAACCATTCAAAAACCACCAGCTACCAGGCTACCAGCGAACAGAACGTATCCAATTACCGCGACGATTATAACCAGCGCTTTGTCGTCTCGCTTTACCGAAAACCGCTCACCGATCGTTAGGCTCACCAAAATATTGAACGGCCGACTACTATCACCTTTTAGAAGTCCCAGTGATCCTCTGTCCACCCACAGCCAAGCTAATCCGATTACTATGGCGGAACTAGGACTGTAAATGTCAACAGCAAAAGGTATATTGGTCAGTACACAATTGCATAAAGAGGCACTAGTGCGAACGCGTGACATAAACGAGACGATTCTTTAATTGAAAATGCAACTAACCAATAGAGTTTTAGGTCCAAATTTAATCACAAACCATTTATTTAAATGAAACCATTAAAAGCAAGGTATATACACCGCGTTTCCGGACTATATCCATAAACTTCGACCGGTCATTGTACTCATCATCATGAACAACTTTTATTATGTGACCAAACCCTGACTCGCGAAAAAAAAGTCTGCTGTTCCCTACAACAATGTTTGCATTAATTCGACAAAATGTATGGAATAGCTGATTTAGTTTTCGGGATTCAGGGTTTGGTCCCATCCCAGCTTTACTTACCATGAGTATCTCCAATGGTCCAATGGTGGTCTCCAATGGTGGTGGTGGTAATGGTGGTGATGGAAACGAAACGGAAACGAAAAACGAAACGGTATATAAAGGGCCGACAGCGGTGCGACTAGCTCATTCGAGTTGGAACGCTCGACGAGTCAACAACTCCTGAGGATGCCCCGTGGAGGGGCGAAACACGTGTCGAGTAAAGGTTTGGTTGCATGGCATGCTAATTATTTCTCACTTGTTTTGTATGTGTGCATATGCATGAGGGCGGGAGGGTGGGCCCATATGTGCATGTGCATATGCATGACGGTGGGATTTGTGTCCTGCTTTCAGACCTGGATATTTTTGTCTAGCGGTATTAAAACTAAATATTTTTCATAGCATTTAATGGTGGTGATGGTGGTAAAGTCTTAAAACCATATAAACATTAAGCATGAAATAAGAATTTTCAATTTGAAAATCGTTCGTACATACGTTACCTTTATTCCGTCCATTCGTACTAGGCTCACTCACATATTGTAGTAGATACATACTGTTATTGCACGGATTTTTTGATATGTGCATTGTGCTGCGTAGTTTGTGTACGTACGTCTGCTGTAAATATTGTTTTTCAGTGAAGTTTCATCGCGTGACGCGTGACGTAGAGGTATGTCTTTTTTTAAAACTGTTTACGATATGAAAGTACTAACTCGTGATATACAACGGCGATCAGACGTGCGAATATGCGATCGTCGCGTTTATTTTGATAGGTGAACCCGAACGCGTGGTCGCGTCGAAAGAAGCCGTCTACCGCTTTTTATGTGAATATGGTGACCGCTTATTCGCGCGACAATTCGATTTTATTAGGACGCGGGGTTCATAGGTAAGTTCTTAACCCTACAAAATTGCCTAAATAACACTAAGCGAGTAAAGTGACGAAAATTGCAAGAGTAATGAGAAATAGTTGTCATACCGTTCACATGAACTTAGCACAAACTTAATACGAAGTTTACTCAAAGACGGAGCATTCAAAAGGTGCCTTTAAAAAGCTACTTTTAAGTCAATTCGTAAAAAGTTGGAAAAACGGAATAATTTTAATTTAATTAACACTGACTTCGTAGTTGCAAAACACTTCTTTGCACATTAAGTAATTATAATAAAATGCAAGATACTGAAGAAATGTTTAAACCTTGCGCTTCTTTAAAAGGGCGTATTTAAATAAAAACTGTTAAATATAAGCAATAGTGTTCTGGTTGCACCACTTTCTGACGCAGCTAGAGCACTGTACAGACTAGCTATGTTAAGATTTAAGAATTAGATGATGTACATTCGATATTTCTTAAAAATTGTAAAAAAACAACCAGGGTGGCATAATCGCATGCGCGAAAAAGCCCTTTTTCTAAAATAAAAAAAAAAATGTGGAGAAATACGTGTAAAAATAAAAAAAAAACCGACTTCGAAAAACACAAAAAACTGAAAAATAACTTTAGCGTTTGAAGTCGGTGACCTTTATTTGATTGATTTAGTTTTTATGTCACCGACTTCAGAAACAAAAATTATTTTTTTTTGAGAGAAAGAAATTTGAGAATCTTTCCATAAATGGGGAAGAAATCGGTGAACATGCAAAAAAATACCTACAACATGGAACATCATCATTTTTGAAGTCGGTTAAAACTTGACAGCGACCACTCAAGCAACGAGGTAGTCAACGAGGTAGTTTTTAACATTATAAAGATCATATTATCAACATATCATGCCGTTTTATCAATTTCTATGTAAATTTTATCCGGTTGACACGTTGAATATACTTTTCTTTTACTATCTCTATAAATTATTATTTGTTTTTCCGTTTTTCCTGTATGGACCAATCAGAGGCATCGAATGACATGAACACAAACTGTTTTGGCACAGTTCGAACTCTTGTCCGCACTTAACATGGTATCTGTACATTTCAGGATCTTAATAGTATACAGTAGAGCTGTTATTCGGCCATCGAATTCTATTCTATTAATTAACCCATTTCTATCAGTTCGTTCAGCGGTATCAAGTTTACTTTTTATCATGTTATTGCGGAGGAATGAGGAAAATGTTGTGAGAAAAGTTTTTAGTGACCAGAAAACAATGGACTGTGTGGAAGATGTCAAAATCAAAATCAAAATCAAAATCAAAGCATTTATTTCAAGTAGGCCAGTTACAGGCACTTTTGAATTGTCGAAACAAAAATGAACATTTAATGTAGCTACAGTCCCAGTCACAAGACATAAAAACTGTGAAAGTACTGTAGTTGCCCATTCCCTAGTGTAGATCTCTATGGAGAAGAACGGGCAAGAAACTCCATGGACACTCTTTTAAATCAAAATATTGTTACAAAATCTTGGTTACATCATTCATGTTGAGATGGTATATTATGTGAGAACAATGTAGCAAGATGTGCACGTTAAAAGTGTCCATAGCAAAACCAAAACAAAATACAACTCAAAAACAAAATAATTAATTCAAATAAACCATGGCGACTAAGAGATGACCAGTCACAACTGACAGCGCCCGTTCACGCACATGACGCATGGATCAGCACCATTCAGCTCAACCATTTTGAAGGGAACTTAATGGTCCGACACACGCGCCACCATCAGCGAGACATTTGAGTGAGCATGACATACTCTCAACCGCCAGGGCACATTCAAGTCAAGAACTGCCGTAGGTTTCCAGTGAATGATAGCTTACTAGTACATAGTACTCACACAATATGGGCTATGCGATTATATAATACTAACATTGAATCTATACAATGCAAGGATAGTTAAGTACAATCTTCAGCAGCTCCAACTATACCATTTAATGCTATCAATTTTTGCGCCCCTGTCCATGTGGAGCAGGACCAGCATTAAGCCAAGCATTTTTATCAGCGATATAATCGCTCAACTTGTAATATGCTTTTTTACATAGTGTGCGTTTAATGCATGTCTAAAGCCTGGCTGAACTAATTGGTCCCTGTTTCTAGTACTGTAATTATGTCTGTCACCTCTTTTACCAAAAAGATGCAAATTTTTTCTAACGTACATTATGTTTTCGTAGATGTATTGACAATGTACCGTCATAATGCCAATATCCTTAAACAGTTCCCTTAGAGAATCGCGCCTACGAAGATTATATATAGCTCTGATGGCTCTTTTCTGCAGAATAAATATAGACTCAATATCTGCAGCCCGTCCCCATAGCAAAATACCGTAAGACATTATACTATGGAAGTAACTAAAATAAACCAGTCTAGCGGTATCTACATCAGTAAATTGACGGATTTTTTTAATGGCATATGCTGCTGAACTTAGCCGCCCCGCAAGAGATGTTAAATGAGAACCCCATTGTAGCCTTGAATCAAGCGTAAGCCCCAGGAAAACCGTTTTATCTACGAATTCAAGTTTCTCATTATTCAATAATATATCACAATCACTACCCTTAACATTCGGTAAAGCAAATCTTATGCATTTGGTTTTTTTTTCATTTAATACCAAATTGTTTGCCGTGAACCAATTTAGGACCTGAAGTAGGGCATTATTCACGTCATCTAAATTTTGTGCCCGTCTGTTTATCTTAAAAATTAAGGAAGTGTCATCAGCAAATAACACCATATTTTGAGGTTGGTTTTTCAATAAATAGGGTAGATCATTTATATATACTAGAAAGAGGAAAGGACCCAATATTGAGCCTTGTGGAACCCCCATTTTTATTTTTAAACCCTGTGAATTAACACCATTTATCTGAACATGTTGTTGTCTATCATTCAAATATGATCTTACCAAACTAAGTGCAAGTTTACCCAGTCCGTAATGCTCAAGTTTCAAAAGTAATGTGTCGTGATTTACGCAATCAAACGCTTTGGAGAGGTCACAAAAAATTCCTATGGCATCTTGGGACTCTTCCCACGCAGTAAATATGTGCTTTAATAAGGTTACACCGGCGTCAGTTGTACAACGTCCCTTGGTGAAACCATACTGTTGATCATGTAAGATTCTGTTGGAGTTAAAATGATAGAGCATTTGATCAAGCATTACTTTTTCAAAAACCTTGCTAAAAACTGGCAACACGGATACAGGTCTATAATTGTTAGTATCTTTACTGTCCCCGGATTTGAAAAGAGGTATGACTTTACTGTATTTCATTAAATCAGGGAAAACTCCTTGGTCTACACATAGATTAAAAATTAAAGCTAAGTATGGGGCTATTGTCTCAAGTATGGATGTACAAACTTTGATAGACATTCCCCATAGATCTTCGGTCAGTTTGATTTTTATTTGCCGGAAAGCTTTAATAACTACCATAGGGTTAATGTGTTTAAATTTAAATTCAGCCAGGCAGCCAGACACATTCGCTTTTAATAAACCCATTGAGACTTCAGGAGAGGAATTTAGAGCCTCCGTAGTTTTTAATGGTATTTCAGTAAAGAAATTTACAAATTCTTGAGCTACTTCCTGATTAGAGCTTTTAGGACCACTTGCTGTATCTAATGTGTAGCTAGTGTTACGTATTTTCTTCCTGTTAGTCTCGTTATTTATGACTTTCCAAACTGTCTTTATTTTATTTTCTGCTGTTTTGATCTTGTTGCTAATGTGCAGGGCTTTAGCAACCTTGCATGTATTTCTAAAAATTTTTGAATACTTAGCAACATACTTGTTAAAAGTTTCAGTGTTAATAAAAGGCTTAAGGCCATAAAGCTCAAATAGTCTTTCCCTACTTTTTCTGATGCCTCTAGTTGCCCAATCGCTAAATATGAATTTAGGGCAAATACTTTTTGTCTTCTTTTCAAAAGTTTTGTTGAATTCCGTGTGAACTATTGAAAAGAAACGATTATAAAATTGATTCATACTAATATCGTCATGGCTCATAACACTGAACTTGTTCTGTAGGGAAATATTAAACCTATTTAATTTGCTAGAAGTTATAGGTCTAAATTTAATCTGTACTTTTTGCAATGGTGTATTACACCTATAAGTTACAGTTTGTCCGCTATGGTCAGACGGCAAACAATTTACTATGGCTTTATCTAAGTAATCACAATCGCAGAAAACATTATCTATACAAGTAGCAGAAGATGTTGTGATTCTAGTAGGTTCAGTAAAAACGTTAGTCAGGTCAAATGACTTAAAAAGATTTAATAACCGACCGCTATTTGAATTTTCTTCTAAAATATTGATATTGAAATCACCACAAATTATTGTAGATTTATTACTGGCTGCAAGTTTTGCCAGGACATCTTCCATTATTGATTCAAATATGGAAAAGTTTTGATAGTTTGGGGGTCTGTACACACACACAATTACATGCTTATCTAGCTCAACACAGGACAGTTCGACGCAATGTTCAACTGAGAGACCTACTATGTCATTACGTTGCTTATATTTAAAACTATTTTTAATTAATATTAGGGAACCTCCACGAAGCATAGTTTTACGGTTAAAGCAGCTACCCACCATATAGTTCTCATAATTAATAAGCATTTGGTAATGTCATGGCTAGAAAGTCAGTGGCTCCAGAGATTTGGCATACGACTAATAGTAAAGTATGCCAAAAGAAGAGTTGCTGTTCTGACCCTAAATAAATTGGGAAATAAATAATAATAAAAAAATAAAAAATAATAAAAAAAAATATATATAAAATAAATAATAATAAATAAATAAAATAATTGTTAATTAATAAATAATAATAATTGTTAATTAATTGGCATCCCAATTTATAAAATAAGAATAGCGATAATGATGACTTCTTTTCACTACTGTGTTTGTACATTCAACCCGAGTCACCGCACCTAATCATCTGCCTAGCCTTTTCCCAACTATGATGGGGTTGGCTTTCAGCCTTACCGGATGCAGCCGAATACCAGTATTTTTCATGGAGCGACTGCCTATCTGACCTCCACAACCCAGTTATCACTGGGTAATATGATAATCCTTGTTAAGACTGGTTGTCAGACTTTTTGGGCCACTGATTACCTGTTACGGCTGTCAAAGATCTACAAATGACAGCTGGGACCAACAGCTTAACGTGTTTTCCGAGACACGGAGGAAACTCGGTATGTAATGGGTGGTCACCCATGCACAGACCATCCTAGGCAAGCACGGCATAGCTTAAAGATCGGCCCGAGTGGCTGTAATTGTTTAGCCAGGGGCTCCTCCGAAGAACCGCACGTCAGAAGTAATAATTGCACTACGAAAGCCACCCTTACTGCTATGACATAAAAGCGCTTTCAGTGTTAGAATTGCTACCACTGATGTACATTTGTCAACATCGAGCATTAACCTATAGAGTGGTAATGTCAGGCCAACCGCCTCCGCAACTAATAAGTGATTTGTCACTTATAAATATTGACGCTCGCTGTCACTAAAACAGTACAAAACCAGTATTGGATCCGTGTGTATGTCTCTTCATATGCCGAAATAAAATATTGATTAAATAGTTTCACAATGGCGTGCTGTTCTATTCGGTGGTGTAGAAAAACAGCAGAACATGAAATTATAAAACTGACGGAATAACCTTTAATCGGTAAAATACAGGTAAAAAATTTATATTACATTTTCTCACGGCTCAAGTCAAACTGGACATGTCAAAGTGAAACAGTTGATGTATGTCTATGCGTCTTGCTTCCACATAACGCAATCCGTATCATACCATCTCTTTCTAGTCTATGCTCTTATTTATCACTAGTGTTGCATACCAAGAATTAAGGTGTGTATCGAGATTGGTTTGAAACCAAAAAACCAAAAGAAAGTAAATTAAATTATATGAAAAAAAAATTGTGAAACCTATTATGACAGGAGAGAAAGATGAGGCTAGCTTTCCTCAGCAAAAGCAAGACATAATGAGATACAAGCGGTCAGAAGAATTTATACGAAACAAATTAATTTCAAAAATCCGTGAATCAATGTGTTATTATTTACTTAGTTAACACATTGATACACTGATTTGATCATTATACGATTTTTTATCTAAATACAAGAAAAAGTTTACCCATTTTCTGTATCCAGATTTTTTTGTATTCTATTTATTATATGCGTCTTATATAGAGAGGAGGCCTGTGTCCCAGCTGTGGGAACATTAATAGGCTGATGATGATTATATATCAATTTTGATAATTATTTCCATAAGATAACACGCAAGTATTATGTGAATAATACTTGCGTGTTATCGATATCGATAAAACTTGTATGCGCACTACCCCATCTCTAGAGTGTTATTTTTGACATTCGGTCAGCCAATCAGAGCGTAGTGAACGCAGATGTGAGTAGCTGTCAGTTGGCGGAATTGTTTTCAAACAAAATAAGTACCTAACATTTCTACTCTATAGGTTATATTATATGCTCGATATTTGTCAATGTCTAGGTACTCGGGTATTATTAATAGCTCTGAAGACTAACGATATTGTCAACCCAACGTGCTTCTTGACGGTAGTGATTTCTTTGACCCAACCTTGTCAACCGTTTTTGCATCTAGCCAGCCAGATATGAACAAAACAACTAGAAAATCTTATGAGTCACTAGCTGACCCGCGCAACTTCCTCTGCGTCACATGAAAAAAATGACAAATGCAATATTGCTTACCCCCGTAACTTATTAGCGTGATAATATATATGTCACCGTAAAATTGTTAAATCTTCTATATATATTTTATATTATTATATATATAAAATGGTAAACTGACTGACTGACTGACTGACTGACTGGGTGATATATCAACGCACAGCCCAAACCGCTGGGTCTACAGATTCCAAATTTGACAAGAAGGTTCCTTATGTGGTTTAGGGGTGCACTAAGAAAGGATTTTTCAAAATTCACCCTCTAAGGGGGTGAAACGGGCCCCCAAAGTTTGTATGGTAAAACAAAATTAGTTAGACTATTTCATTTAAAACTTCACAAGAGTACTCCTATTGATAAATGAGAAGAAAGGGGTTTCAGTTTTTTTCAAAATTCAACCCTTAAGAGGGGTAAATGGGGTGACAAAGTCTGAAAATCAACGCACAGCCCAAACCATTGGGTCCACAGATTCGAAATTGGGCAAGTAGGTTCCTTATGTGGTCTATGGGTGCACTAAGAAAGGATTTTTCAAAATTCGCCCTCTAAGGGGGTGATTCGGGCCCCCAAAGTTTGTATGGGGAAACAAGATTAGTTAGACTATTTCATAAGAAACTTCACAAGAGTACTCCTATTGATAAATGAGAAGAAAGGAGTTTCAGTTTTTTTCAAAATTCAACCCTTAAGAGGGGTAAATGGGGTGACAAAGTCTGAAAATCAACGCACAGCCCAAACCATTGGGTCCACAGATTCGAAATTGGGCAAGTAGGTTCCTTATGTGGTCTATGGGTGCACTAAGAAAGGATTTTTCAAAATTCGCCCTCTAAGGGGGTGATTCGGGCCCCCAAAGTTTGTATGGGGAAACAAGATTAGTTAGACTATTTCATAAGAAACTTCACAAGAGTACTCCTATTGATAAATCAGTAGAAATGGGTTTCAGGTTTTTTCAAAATTCAACCCCTAAGAGGGGTTAATGGGGTGACAAAGTCTAAAAATCAACGCACAGCCCCAACCGCTGAGTCTACAGATTCCAAATTTGGCAAGTAAGTTTCTTATGTAGTCTAGGGGTGCACTAGGAAAGGATTTTTCAAAATTCACCCTCTAATGAGGTGAAACGGGTCCCCAAAGTTTGTATGGGGAAAAAAGATTAGTTAGACTATTTTATTCGAAACTTCACAAGAGTACTCCTATTGATAAATCCAAGATAGCGCCGAGGAAAAGTATTTTTTTTTTTCATCTCGGGTGTCGTTTACATGGTTTTCGAGGTCGCTGATTACAAAAATGAGATCGAAATGAAAATCGAAATGGCGTTGAAGTAAAGTTTTCGTCATGTGTGTCGTTTTCATGGTTTTTGGGGTCGCTGATATCGAAAATGAGGTCAAAATAAAAATCCAAAAACGCATCTATGATTTTTTTTTCCTTTTGCGTTCATGGGTGTCGTTTTTATGGTTTTCACTGAACACAAATCTAAGTTTTCTTTAAATTTTGTTTGTCTTCGTAGCTACGTATCGTTATGTAATTTACCGGCCATAGTAATTCCATCCTAGACAATAATTTAAGATTTTACACAATACTTCTGCAAATTTCCTCTGTTCTGCTTTGAAACCAACTAATTTATGAGCAACCCAGATATGTATATCTTTAAAATACTGCTCGATCTTGAATTTTACTTACTCTTTGTTTTGCGCAATGAAATTCCCTCATTAGGGTTCCGTAGTCAACTAGGAACCCTTAAAGTTTCGCCATGTCTGTCTGTCCATCCGTCCTCGCTTAATCTCTGTGACCGTTAGCACTAGAAAGCTGAAATTTGGTACCAATATGTGTATCAATCACGCCGACAAAGTGGTAAAAAAAAAATTTGAAAAAAAATGTGTTATTAGGGTAGCCCCCCTATATGTAAAGTGGGAAGTGATTTTTTTTTTATTCCAACCCTAACGTGTGATATATTGTTGGAAAGGTATTTAAAAATGAATAGGGGTTTACTGAAGTCATTTTTTGATAATGTCAATAATTTCGCAAATAATCGCTCCAAAAGTAAAAAACAATGTGTGTTCTAACTCTAACTTTTGAACCATAAGTTTAGAAAATATGAAAAAAATCTGAAAAGTAGAACTTTATAAGGACTTTCTAGGAAAATTATTTTGAACTTTGATGGAAACAAGTTTTTGTACAAAAAAGACAAAAAGTTGTACAAAATAATCTCTGGACTAAGTTCGTAGTATAATCGTATATGAAGGCATTTTTTTTAACTTCGTTAACATATTTTATTATCCTGAACGTATCTTTTTTCAAACAAAAAAATAATTATTAAAACCGGATTGGATTGAACACTTATTGTGACAGACGGGAAACTACGGAACCCTACACTGATCGTGGCCCGACACGCTCTTGGCCGGTTTTTTTTAATTAAAATTACCCCAAATTCAACGCGAGCAAAGCCGCAGACAAAGCTATCTAATACATAAAAATATCGTGTCACATTGTTTGTTATCGAAGTCCTCCGAAACGACTTCACCGATTTTTTTTTTTGTGTATTTTTGGTAGGTCAGAGAACATGTTGAAGGCTACTTTTGTACCTCTAGGTGACAAGGGTGGTTTACGCGGACGAAGTCGCGGGCAACAGCTAGTACGTTATATTACAATATAACGTGTATCTCTCTAGCGATATTGTAAAGTCTCGAATTATTGTCAACTGAACATACGGAAGTATCTCTGCCCCCATAATCGGGACTTGGGGCACCCCCCCGTTAGGTTAGTTAGGTTCCTTTAAACCCTGCACCCGGAAATAGGAACCGACGCCCGCGAAGCGGGGCTCCGTCGACTACGCTTTTTAGGGGAATATAAAGTGTTTTAAGGTTAGGTTATAATAATCGGTATTTCTCAGGAATGACACAATATCTTTTCATGAGAGTTGTACCACTGGGCAAAGGGGACTCCCCCTTCCCTCCACACCGCGTGTGTTGACTACCATCGCATGCATTTCACGTAAAATAATGCGTTTTGTTGTAAGCAGTATGTTCATTTGACAATATTTCGAGATTTTACAATATCGCTAGAGATATTACAATATAACGTATTTGACAATTTTACGGTGACATATATACTATGTCCTTCCCCAGGTTGACATATATCTCCTTGCCAAATTTCATTACGAACCGATAAGACGTTTAGTCGTGAAAAGATAGCAGACAGACAAACAAACAGAGTTATTTCGCATTTATAATATTAAGTAAGTATGGAGTATGGATAAGTAGTTTTCATATCAAATCATTTAGAAATTCTAGACGAATCAGAGAGCTGATAGGGCAGAGGACGGATGGCATTGTATTCAACAATTTGATTTACATAGCAAAGCTATTAACATCAACATTGATCAAGAATATTGTTCTAATATAACTAATGAAGGGCCTCACGCAGATAGAGAACTAATGACATTAAATAGAAACAGTATACGCAACTTTAGACCTTGTGCCATTGCATCAAGAGATAGATTGACTTGTACCACATATTTCTGACAGATGGCACAATCAGTTCTAGTTATAACTTGTAAGCACTATAACCGTTGAGGTATTATATCTTAGTAATTATCATCAGAAACTTGGGCCATTTATTTTATTTGTTGACAATATCTTTGGGACCTACTAACTTTCAACTACGGTTGGGAATAAGAATGAGACTGAATTGCATTTCTAAGAATTCTTATAAGACTCGTAATGTAGTAATAAATGAATAAATAAATATGGACATCACACCCACCGCCATCTAGTGCCACACTAAGCGTAACGTAAACGTACACGCTAACGTAATGCACTAACTAAAACATTAAATAACGACACCAGTTTATTAATCTATCTCTTGACGACCCGAATGGCGCAGCGGTAGTGAGGCTGCCTTACGTTCTTAGGGCTCATTTCTGGAGACGCGGCGCGTCGGGCGGCGCGTTGAGCGGCGCGTCACGCGGCGCGTCGAGCGTTTTTTCCGTTTACGGAGAGGCGGCGCGTGCAGCGGCCTCAGTACAATTTTGTATAGGGAGACGCGGGGCGTGCTGCGACGCGTTGCCCGCGGCGTCGCACGCCGCGTCCGACGCGGCGGTGCACGCGGCGTTGTGTCATCATGTCACGTCACGGATGTCAAACAGACATAAGCTCTTTGTGTTTTTCTTCTCGCGAATAAATAAAATAACAGTCTAATTCGCCTAAGTTTAGTGAATAAATACTTCTGCAAGGGCAACTTACGAATAACATTGTTATCTAGTGTTCATGTGCTGTTTAAATATAAAAAAAAAAAAAACAGTAAATAACTATAGGTGAACCCCATCAATACACAAGTACCCGAAACCCACAGTTTATAGAAGATAATTATTCGGGGAACGGAAAACCAACTTGTGGCTTAACAACTTGTGGCATGTGCGGTCCTGTACTCCGTTGCTGTGCTCAACCTATGGTGTTTGTCTGAACTTCTGAAGCTAGAACAATAGAATGAGTAACTTGGAGTTGGATAGTTATTATGGAGACCAAACTGGCTCAACCCGAAATGTCGCAATCGTCGAATGTGGATCTTACAAATCAGTTGAGCGAGATAAACGACCGTGACCAGGACTTGCTCGCAAATGATATCCTTAGATCTAATATTCCAGAGATAAGTGGAGAAAACACCACCTACACTGCCATGTTGGTGGCCGCTAAGATTGGCGTCAAAATTAAAGCTCGCGATTTCGTGAGCCCCAAGCATGGAGCAAGGAGGCTGGCGCTTCAACGCAACGCAGGCGACGGCGCCGGTGGAGACCCGCCCCCGCTTCCTCGTCGTGCGGCTCGCGCGTCGCGACCTACGGGATGAGCTGGCTGGGGGGAGCGCGAGTGCGTCGAGGCATGATATTTGCGGATCTCGCTCGATCTGCCGGGCTCTGCAAATAGAAGCGCGCTACATCTACGAGTGCTTAACTAAACTAGGCCTAATTGGCGCAGCCGTGAGACGCACAATAATTATTTCTTTCCATTTTTTGTCTGTGTAGTTTTAAGTTTTTTAATTGTGTAATTAAGTTTTTATTTTTTGCTGTTCTTGTTGTGTGCACTTATGGCATAATTATGCCAAATAAATATGTTTTCTTTATTTCTACCTTTCATCGTATCTTACTCGGTCATAACAAGCATTAGATTAGAATAGAACGACTATTTTAGACCAATTATCACTGGGGCGAAGTAGCCCAACGGTTTAGTGGCCTCTTTATAAACCTAGGGTCTCAGGTTTGAATTCCAGACAGGTACTCATTTTTTGTCTAAAATAATCACGTTTCGCGAGCAATTTTATACAACTGCTACCTGATAAATTTCATAAGAACCGTGATCAAAATTAGGGACATACACAGACAAACTTTTCGGTTTTATAAAATAGTGATGGGCTGATTGTCACGGCTCTTCCTCTATTACGCCGCGCTGTTTACCACGGATCTTGTAGCGTGTGAGTGTTGCCTGCAGTCGACAACGCTGCGGCATACGCGTCGTTGCAGTAGGAGGGAAGGAATACGTGCTGCACATCCGCACGAGAAGCATGTCGATTTATTTTAATTATCGATCTCTGATTCGATAAAATCAAGTTGGAATTATCCACATCATCTATGCAAACTCTTTTGATGTTGTGGAAGTCTCAGTATTGTCAATTGTCTGTAAAAAAATACAGCACAGAGCATCAAGTAGTCTTTGGTCCCAATGCCAACTCGAGAGCTTTTTAGGGTTCCGTAGCCACATGGCAAAAAACGGAACCCTTATGGATTAGTCATGTCTGTCTCTATGTCTGTCCGTCCGTATGTCACAGCCACTATTTTCCAAAACTACAAGAACTATGCTGTTGAAACTTGGTAAGTAGAGGTATTCTGTGAACCGCATTAAGATTTTCACACAAAAACTAGAAAAAAAACAATAAATTTTGGGGGTTCCTGATACTTAGAACTGAAACTATACATTTTTTTTCTTCAAACCCATACGTGTGGGGTATCTATGGGTATATCTTCAAAAATGATATTGAGATAAATGTAGTATAATTTTTTTCTGAATATTTTGCGCGCGATGTCTCGCACTTCCAATCAGGTCAAATGTGTGTGTGTGTCCCTGTAACTTCTAAAATAAGAGAATGATAAAACTAAAAAAAAAAATTATGTGCATTACCATGTAAACTTCCACCGAAAATTGGTTTGAACGAGATCTAGTAAGTAGTTTTTTTTTAATACGTCATAAATCGTAAACCGCAATTTACCTTTCATTCAATCAACTCAAATATAAAAATAAAAAAAGCGTTATGTTACTTGCTGCTACGGAATCCTTCATGGGCGAGTCCGACTCGCACTTGGCCGCTTTCTTTAGTAACTTCAAACAAAATCTTTTTGATAGACGGCCTCACAACGTTTGTTTTCTCTAAACAGCTAATTTGTTCTCTATTATCATCACGAAGTTATGATTGGGTAGGTTGTGAACGCTCGTCTCTAATTGGCTAAGCAACGCATTGTAACAATGGCATCATTGGCGCTGGTAATGTGACATTTGACGGGCAGCAAGAATTGTCAAAGTAGACGATTTATGTGAAAAAGAGCAATGAAAGATTTGAATATTTTTGATTATGTATATTTATTTCTTTTGCGTGTGATGTAGATGCATAACAACAACAAAAAATTGTGCAGTCAACCGTTTTTTCTTTAATATCGAACGTAATTCGTATTTCAAAACTAAACAATATTCACGTATGATCTAACACAAATAACAAATGCGTTTTCTCAAAATTTCCACGTGTCTTACAACCCTGTTATGAGGTTATAATTATGATAGTCAATTTAAAAAAAAAAGGTTGCACTGCGGGAGTGGGGTGCATTTTTTATAATTTGGAATGGTTATGAAATAATTTCGCACGAATTGCTCTAATTACCAGTATAAAAGTACTATAATTTATGTGGTTAAGTAAAATATTCATTTATTGCGCTATCGTACACAAATATGACAATTTATATTAACTACTGTAGTGTTTAGTTATGCGTTCTGTGGTGGGGGATGCATGTTGGAGGGAGCGCGGGGCGATGCGCCGCGTTTAGTCTAGTCCGAGCAGCCTTAGCGACAGCACGCCTAACCCAGGAATATTGGAAATAGTGTTTTATTGTACAACCCTGAACAAAGACACCACAGTAATATACGGTGGTTTTACTCTAAACCCTAACTAGTGTACGAGTGAACACCACATCTACCTACATTATGAATCTCCGTCTTACGAATTTTCGATCAGGTCACGTGTCCAGACGCGAGTTTAACATTTTTTACCCATCCCAAAAAGTGCACAACGTCGCTAAAGAAGTTTTCACTTCCAAATTATTTGTGAAAACCTATGACAGAAGCAGAGAAAGATGACAAAAACGTTGGATAGAGAAACATTAAGAGTTAAATCAAAAATGATTTGAAAGTTAAACCCCTCACTCGATAGATGGTATTGTAGTCGGATTAGAAGTACGTAAAACGCATTTAACGAAACCATAGCGGTTTCGTTACCTAGGCAAGATGGTATTTTACTCGATATGAGCTTACAGCAAATATAATAATATATGTTTCATGTCAATGTTAACAGTTTCAAGTGTTGTATTATATTCTTTGCCATTATAGGGACGGACCCTCGTTCAGTGTTTTACGTGGTAGTATACAGCAGGCCGCATACAGCATTTCATAACGTGACGTTTTCTACTAAATCGCACTATCTGTAAGACGCGTTAAGAAATTTTGTTCCAAAAAGTACACGTTTGTAATTACAAAACATGGCTCATACGACTATGTATAATACAAATCTGCGACTAAATTTTGGAGGAATTATGTTTTTTATTTTTTTTAATAAATTCGTGATTTATAGCTATGCAATATACAAATAATGCTTTATGAACTACGACTGCCTCAAGCAATACGGTTGGATTTGTAGCCACCATCGAGCACAGCAAGTTAGCACGTTTTGACGTTCCAGATTTATTTTTTCTAGCAGTTCCAAGCGAAAACCATATTATGTTTTTATCTAATTTAAATCTGTCAAAGTAGAAGAGTATTTTTTAATGTAGCAAAAGGAAACACAAACATATTTTACTTCATACTGTTATCATTCAAAACTAATTTACTTAGTCCATTGGGCATAACATCATCCTCCAAAAACTGGCAGAAGTCTCCATGACATAACGCCGCGTCGCACGCCGCGGGGGACGCCGCGTGCACCGCCGCGTCCGACGCGGCGTCCGACGCTGCATCTTGAGCAAACGCGCGTAAAAACGCTTCTCCGTAAACGCTCTCATACATTGACATATGTTTGAATTTGAAGCGGCCCGCGGCTCTCTAGAAATGAGCCCTTAGGGTCCTGGGTTCGAATCCCGGTAGGAGCAAATGTTTGTGTGATGAGCATGGACATTTGTTTCCGAGTCATGGATGTATATATGTATAATAAGTATGTATTTACAAACAAAAAGTATATATGTATTATATCAACTGTCTGGTGACCACGACACAAGCCTTGCTTAGTGTGGCACTAGACGGCGCTGTGTGTATTGTCCAGCGATATTTATTATTTATTATATTATTATTATTATATTACATTAAAATTTAGACGCACTTGCCTAAAAGTTGTATGAGTGATGAAAATTAAAACCTTCAAGACTACCATCGTTGATTTTCGGAGTCAAATTCAAAATTTTGATCCACACCATAACTTTGTTATAACAGACGAAACATGTCCACTGCTGGACCTATGCCTCCCCAAGCCAAGGTTTCCGGCAACTCATAATATGGAAATTTAGAAGCCATCAATATCCATTTTGCTTTATAATCGAAGCTCAGAAAGTACATAATTATACTACCTCTTTACACCATGTATCTGAACAAACCGTCTAAACTTTTTAACCGTGCCACGTAAGTGTTCAACTATTTAACACGAAACGCTCAGTGCAAAACCTACTTTCAACCAAGAATATTAGCGTTAAAATTTATGCTTTCAACACCATCGATTATTCAGCGTATATGTACAACATATTCTGAGGAGACTTGGTACGTTCATTTGCATGGTAATGGCACGCGTACGGAGCTTCGAAGTGCGGTACCTTTAGTGCCAGATAGTGTGCGCGAGCACTCTTTGTTCCAAGAACCAGCTGAGGGGTTAATCACTCTATTGTTGGGTTGGAGTATGTTTTCGTTGATGTACGAATAAACTGGAGGCTTTTTGGAAATTACATAGTAGTGAAGGAGCCTAAAATTTGGGGCAGCATCCATTTCTTCAGAGCAGGCTAAACTATGTCTGTTTTTTGGCAGATTTATTTCTGTATTGAAAATTAAGTCTCGGAAATAAGAGATAAAAAACAGCTCACTTTCCTTTATAAGTCAACACATAACACTTCATACGTTTATCAATATGCATTTTTATGAACCAATTATTTTAGATAAGTACCTACCACTTACCTTAGTGTTGCCAATGAGGAAACGCTAAAATCACCTACTCACAGAATATAATAGACTAGCGGACGTCACACGGTTTCACCCGCGTAGTTTCCGTTCCCATTAGAGTACGGGGATAAAATATAGCCTATGTTACTCGCTGATAATATAGCTATCCATTGCTGAAAGAATTTTTCAAATCGGTCCAGAAGTTTTTAAGTTTTCGTTACATACAAAAATACAAACATCCAAATCTTTCCGCTATATAATACGAGTATTAGTATAGATTTTACGATTGCGAAGTACTACCATATCTTTCGACACACACAGGGGATTTCAACAGAAACTACGCATGACAACGAACACTGAAACAATCTCAGCTAGTAAATTAAGACAAGATCTGCCCACGTTAGCAGCTAACTAAGGAGTTCATCTGGCCGAAGTATATACGTTCAACAGTCCATTTGAATTTAATTTATTTTCCTGCGACACACTTAGTTAACGCTTCGTCGTCTCACGGAAATTAATTTCTGTAGCAATTTACTCTGTATGTAAATGTCCACCGCCAAACTAGAACCTGCAGCACTAGGTTGAAATATCGAGTAATATCGCCATTGTCATCAGGCCTGGCATGCGGATTGATTATCGCAATATGATGATACGTATTACCCGGATATTGTCCCCCATACGACAGGAAAATGATGGCGCGATTATCACTTTCAGTGGGGGACGCCCGTTGTGACCATAAGGCTCATTCTTATCCCACTATCTCAAATAAACCCATCTCATTGTTCACAGAAAAAGTTCACCAACTCACACAAGCATGCATCCTACAAGAATTTGTGTGGTATACCGCAACTAAAACCTCGACTACTGAAAAATCACGGTCTAACTAAATTTGGGGATTGAAAGGTAAAATCGACTCCTCCTATTGTTCAAATGAAAGCTATGTTACCTGGGTTATAATAACGGACATATTGACACATTATTCATCAAAATCGGATGAATAGTGTTATAGGCGCTATGGAGGGACATACTAAACAGAAACATATATAGACTGCTTAACTCATAACCCGTTCTTTTCACCTTAGTCGGGTAATAAACCCATCTCATTGTTCACAGAAAAGTTCGCCAACTCACACAAGCATGCATCGATTAAATTAAACTGAAACAATCACATTATCACAAAGCTTACAATCCACTTAAACATTTGAATACGCATTCCCCTTCATTCCGCATTAAGCACATCATAATAATATTTTTCTTATATCACTTGAGGAAAGAAAGCCTCTAAACATGGCGAGAGCAGCGCAAATCGCTTTAGCGGTCCTGAGAACGCCTAAAAAAACAACTTTGCCTTCTTATATCGAGTAAAGATAACAGAAGAAATACCATAAAAATAAATACGCTACGTACGAATACATTTTGTGATAATAATTCATTTTTATTGTATCTTGCACGCTGTTTGCCGTATTTATAGCTCATCTAAGTGTGGTACTTCACCTGTATAAAATATAATGTACAGGGTGTAGTTAATAGGTCGTATTTTTACACGCCGATTGTTGCTGACTGGTACGCTACTATTAAAGAGGATATTAATGTAACTATTATAGTTATAAGAGGCGATATTTCATTGTTGTAATGTTTGTGTTGGGTAATTCGGTCGGTACAATTTGTTAATGAGAAAATCACACATAGGTTTTATTAATGAAATTATTACGAGTTTGCGTTTAGAGTTGGTTATTTTGCTGAGTTTACAACTAGTGAAATAGATTGCAGTTTTATTGTTGAACCGCTGTCTCGAGGATAATTAATTAATCTTGTCACAACTTGAAAGTGTTTCACGAAAGTTAGACTAGAGAAATGGACATTCTATTATCAAAAACCTATTCATCTTCAAATCAGGAAACCTTACACTCAGATACATCATCAAAGCATAAAACTACATGTAACTATATTGTTTATTCAACTTATTGACAGCCCACATTACCCAAACCAAACAATCTCACATTCCTTATTACGTTCCAGTAAGGTTCAAATTCGTCTAGTATTAACAGCAAAAGTTTCAGGACATGTGGCTGTCTGTGTGATCGTTCGGAAGGGGCAAGTGCTTTTGACAGTGGGTCGATTAGCGTACGGGACATGGGTTCAAAGACTGGCGATAACTTAGCCAAGGTATCCTGAATTATGGTCATGTTAGGGCAGGACCACACAATGCTGGACGATAAAGCGCTTACGATTGGGGTTTTTGAAAGTCGAATGGTCATTTGCATTTTTTTTTTTCGTGGTTTAAATTTTGTTACCGTCCAATTTTTGGTTTTTAATTCTTCTTTTGTTGCATGGCTCGTGACTTAATAATATTATTAATATCCTTATTATTTATAAGATTGTGACAAAAAAATCACTTTGAATATAAACTAGCAACGTCCCTGACTTTCCTCGCATAAAAACTAAAACCCTTAATATCGACGCACTCGTAGTTTCAATAAATCCTTTTAGATCTCCACTTCCAAAATAATATATTTGTAATACGAGCTAGATAATTATGTAAGCAGTCTTCCAATCAGTAATAGAACAGATTTCATTTACAATAGAATATAATTATGTACCTACGTAATACTCGTATGTAGAGCAGACGATGTTATCAAGCCACTGGTTTTCCAACCAGCTTATAACGACGTAATCTTCCATCACAATAGAAAGAGATAAACCATAAATCTATTCTAAGCTGAATCCATTAATTCAGGATTGATGTAACCCTACCTTTGTAGGTATTATAGTCACCGTGCCTTCATTTACGTAGCCAGTATCCAGGTATAAAGTTTAGAAGGTAGGTATAGTAATTAAACAGATAAGATCTTCCCGTCAACTATCCGCCGGGCAAGTTTAGTGATTATGGCTATATCTCCGAGATATTCTGTTGTTGCCTTCTGGGGACATTTTCTGGGATGAATATCAAGAGGTATATAAAGGGTGTAAAACACCTCATAGCGAACCCGAAAGTCACTTGTTCTTCCCGTCATTGCGATATTTATTTTGTTCTTCACCAAACCTGGGGACCTTCTAGTTTTGGAGATACTGGGGGTCAAAATTCACTTTTTTTTTTTTTTAATACAAGTTTTTGTTGTAAGATTTTTATTTTGAACACCTCCACGACCCCCGCTTTATTCAATCCATCCATCAGCACAATCTTTTGAGTGCCTTACATTGAGTTCTACAACAAAACATGATTTTTCACCCAAAAAAATAAGTGTTTCCCAGCAATATTTACTGCGTCAAGTTACTCAGTTTTATGTACTGAATGCTTGGTTGACGGCTTCGTGATGAGGTTGTTTACACCCTGTATAAACATAGACTAAATATTAAACGCACCTTTTCAAACTCTTTTAACGTGCATAATGTCACATTAACAAAGTTATCGTACTAATAAGGATGGATATGAACCTGACTCAGGTTCTTCCTTCATATCATTACCAATATTGGTAGTCGTTACATAAGAACAAAAAACAAGAATCCTAATTTATTATTTCAATTTTTGAGCGCAACTAATGGTTGCGCTCCGAGGAATGATTTAGTTGCGCTTAGAAATAGGTGCGCTCTGAGGAATACCTCCATTTATTTGGTTCAAATATGCTAGATGTACAAATGGTGGTTTAAGTACACCCCATATTTTGCCCTTTTAGGGCATGCAAATTTAATTTTACATTGATACATCCCTAATCCGTGTTTTAGTGACACAATTCGTTAGTTTAATACCTATGTATGCAGTGTTATCGGAATACTACAAAACCTGTAATCACTAAGATACAGCCACATTTCACCAGTTATGTGTAGTCCTTTAGAAAAGGAGATGACCCTATCACCAACTGGGCACAAATCCAGTCACAGATCCGATTCTCCTCTCAACGCAACATAATGATAACCCAAACAAATAAAATATTTTAATGCACACATTACCTGCACGCTGCAATAACGTCATTTTATGTAATTGTAACACGTTGCCATCAAAACTATCTACTTGTTGAGCAAATAATCATAAAGCGCGCGTTTTACCGCCGTCGCGTCGCGCGTCGCAGCGTTCTGTCGTAACTACGCGACGCGCGACGTACGGAGAATGTAATTAAAGCCACTGTTCGTCGCATAAAGTGTTGCAACTCTTCAATTGCGTCTTACTTTGTCGGTTAAGTGTTGCGATTATTTTTGTTGCACTTTTGTTGCTTCGTTTAAGGTTGATGGGTTTTGGGTGTCTTTTGTCATCGTAGATTGCCATTTTATACAACGTGTAACGTTAAATGCGCAAAACCTCAGACACCCCAAATGATTTATAATTCAATTGACTTAATTGTGAGAGAAAAAAAAATTAAAGGGTTTTTATGAGTTCCGGCCCATCTCATAACCTTCCCATTTCGACAATTAAACAAAAGACGTGCAAAACAAGTGAAAAAGTGTGCCAACTCGTAACTATTTTAATCTTCAGTACTGTTTTAGTTTTACTGGCAATTAGATTTACTGACAAAAACAAAATCAAAATCAATCGTTTGTGTTTTACCTGTTTTGGCGGGTTTGCGCAATGAACATTTTTTTTTAAATGTGACCTATATTAATAAGTGTTTAAACTATTTTCAAGTTTTGCGCATTTAACGTTACAAGTTATATAAAATAATACATGTTTTAGTACAAAAAACTGTTTTTGTACATAATTTTTGCACCCTTTCATCAATTATATCACATGAAAACAAAATAAATATTTTCATACTAGGGTTTTTGATGTCTTGCGTGTAGGGAAACCAAAGCAGGGTTTAATTAGAGTGTCAATATTATATTTTAACTGAACACGTGTAACGTCATAGTTTAACTCAATGATTTATCTACTTTATATTTCATTAAGTTATAAAAAGAGTAAGAGTTACAAAGGTGAATCGATGTATTTTAACTTAGGGGCCGGCGGAGCATGCGTTTTTCATACAAACGTTATACCAAAATAATATGAAAATCAAACATATTCTTAAGGTAGTGTGTATACCTATATTTCGATTGTATTATAGAATATCTATGTTCGCAAATAAATATATTGAAAGGACAATGATACTCGTTTATAGACGAGATATGAGGAATTTAAAATTTCTATAGAAAATTTATTTTTCTCATAACACTTGTTTAAATCGGTGTACATTCAAAATATGTGTGTGTTTAGGAACTTGTATATTCTGTAATCCAATCAAAATAAATACACACAACCTTAAGAATATGTTTGATTAACAAATAATTTTGGTTAATTACGTTTGTATGAAATTCGCATGCTCCGCAGGCCTCTTAATGTTTACCGAATTCTTTTTTTTTTTCATGTTTATGTTAGCCCACTTCTATGAAACGGCGACTTTTGAGAAACTTTTTCACACACTCCAAACTAGCAAATCATACAATTATAGAGCCTTTAAACATCTACAGACTACCCTACCAACTTCCCCAACTACCTGCCAAAACCCGACACTAGAGAAATTCATTAACTCTGCCGGTGACATATCAGTGGTATTGCTTGAACATTTGTCAAATACATGTGTCGCAAACCCTCATATATCTGGGACATTGTATTGTAATTAAACGTTGTCCATTGAACATTATGTTAGTAGGAGTAAGCGCTTGACAATGTTACTGTGATTCTGTTAGCCAGATATGTACGCTGTCATAAATCATTGGTCTGTTACAGCTACTGAATAGGCTGTGTTTGACATGTTTAAATGTCTGAGGTAAGTTATTAGTTTTATAAAACTAGGTACTAAATTATGTCTAGTCAAATACATTGGTAGTTTGTGTCAAAAATGGACAACGAATTAAAGATTTACAATAATGTTGTTTTCTAATCTCCAGAGGTCCAAAATTACTATAACGATAAAAAATCCTAAATTAGGAACCTTTAACTCTGAATTCAAAAATCCTAAGTTTTAATAATAAATAGAACCGTCGTATCATGCTATAGCAAAACGGCACCAAAACTGCCTACGTCACGTAGCTACTGCATCCTTAGGTAAAAAAAAACGGCCAAGTGCGAGGTGGACTCGCGCAGCGAGGGTTCGGTACAAACTTTTTAATGACAAACTTAACTTTGCTGTCCGGTCCCCAAAAACGACTACTGCACTAACTACAAATAATAACATTGTAATAATAATAAGTTTTATTTTTAAGTGAGTGAAATCTTCTTTACAACGCCAGTTGTGCACTTTTTGGGATGGGTAAAAAAAAAAACTCGCGTCAGGACACTTGACCTGATCGAAAATTCGTAAGACGGAGGGAGAGTAGGAGAAAAGTGCTGCTGCAACTGAACTGCTGCTGCTGTTTCGTTTAAGCGGCGCAGGGCGCTTGCCCGAGTGTGCGTGTGTTTGTACTAGCCTGCTACGCGCATCCACGGATGGTGATTGCTGATGGCTCGAATTTTGGCTCGACCGTCTGTATAAAATATCAAAAATGCACAACGTTAATGTAGAAGTTTTCACTTCTGCCGGTACTCCCGTAGTGCAAACCGTTGTTTTTTTTTTGACAAAATACATATTAAGGAGTTTTCAGATTGTTTCCTTTACATGTGCTGTAAGAACTTGCTTTTTGGCAAATTTTGTGATCCTATAGGTTTTCGAACACACGGACAGACAGACGGACTAGAGAGTGACCTTATAAGGGTTCCTTATTAATTCGTAATACATTTTTATCTTATCTTTTTTATCCTTTTTTTACCTTATGAGATACGGAACCCTAATAACTAACCTAATATTAATAAAAACTACAGGGTGATTAGTAATTACATTACTAAAAGAAGTTACTGTGGCACCATTTTGAAAAGCTAATGAGACAAGAAAGTCGGTTACAGTTCGGAGGTCGGTTAGTCGGTCGGGTCGGTCGGTTAATATGCACGACAAGTGCCATGCATTTATTTTGAGAAACCTGCCGACCATTTTGGCACTTATTTTCCAAAGGCAGATGTACTTTTTTGGTTTTCGAAGGATACAATTTTATTTATGAGCTATCGGAAAAGTATCAGTTTAACATAGTAGGTATCGTAGATTTCTTACAAGCAGCACTTAATGGTGTAGAGGTGGAAAAATTCAAAGAAAGAAAATTTGAAATTTTCTTTAGAAGGCCTATGTCCCAACAGCGGGAACATTAATAGACTGATAATGATGATGATGATCTCAGAAACCACCTAATTTGGACCCCCTGTTATGGGGCAAAATTGTTGCAAACAAGGTCTAATATCACCCATTTCAAGGTCGGCATCCAATTACCAATCACCCTGTATATTTTGTCAACTACCTCAAACCAAACCTTGAGCTTACATACCCTAAACTACAAAGAAAATAAAGGCTCACCTTTAAATGCTCTACAAAACATATCTACCAAAGACAATCCTACCTTCAGCGGTTTAAACTGTCAAGCTGTCAATCACTCAGTAAGTCTAGTAACTCCTTAACAATGTATGGATGCTCAATTCTTGGAACTCTAACTGGACTGAACATTTCAGACTTGTTCAAGGTATTTCAAAACAAAGGTATCGTTGTGGGGTAGATCAATATTGCCCTCTAAATGTAGTTTTGAATGTTTTATTTTTTACTAGCGGACGTCCCGCGGTTTCACCCGCATAGTTCCCGTTCCCGTGGGAGTACGGGGATAAAATATATCCTATGTTACTCGTGGATAATGTAGCTTTCGAATGGTGAAAGAATTTTTAAAAACGGTCCAGTAGTTTTTAAGCCTATTCATTACAACCAAACAAACAAACAAACAATCAAAGTTTTCCTCTTTATAATATTAGTGTAGAATATATGAAATTATTACAAAAACATTATATTCCCATTTGAGTAGGATTTCTCCAATAAACCTGCGAGTAAAAGTTCTGTTAAATTCGGTCCAGCCGTTTCGGAGAATAAAACATGAACACACAGGCATTTTTTTTAATAGAACCGTGTTTATGTACTTTCAGTAAAAAACAGTTATTTCAAAACTACAAATATACTCGTGCACTTGAATTCATTTATTTCTATAGATGTATATAGAGGATGACATCAGAAGCGATTTTTCTATTTTTTTTTGTTGAATATATGTACTGTGCGGAGTAAAAAACACACATTACAAAAGTAAGGAGAACTGCAATGTTCATGTCAAAATTGTCTTATATTTACAAGCTGAGATAAGATAATTTTTATTTGTTCAAAACATTAGTGCCACACACACATGGCATGCAAGATGTTACATCAAATTATAACGATGATAGGTTTTGACTGTCATGTTTTCACTGAACGGCGTACAAATTTGAGATGTCGGACGCTACACAGCATCAAGAGATTTTAAATTCGTCCATTACACACAGCTAATTTTATCGTTTATCACAAGTAGTTTGCAAGTCTTGCATTTGCTAATGGTCGAAAGAAGAAAAGGCATTGTCTAACAGCAATCGAGATCGTCGACCATTATGTGTTGATATCTAACTGCACTGGACGTACAATCATCACAAGATACTGTTCTAAGTATTCTAAAACAAAGCAATCGTGATGTGTGGTGGGTGGGTGTCACAAACGGCGCTGAGGTTCACAATCAGAGATCGTCAACGTTTATAGGATGCCGTAGATGTTCAGATCTAAGAAGTATAATTCGTCTGAACCTCCGCAATACTTGTTCTGAAAATTGTACCCCGCGAACGCCTAAATGGTGCTACGCCATAGTGGATCGGCTATGAGTGCTACGAAGCATTAGGTGACGGTCACGCGAGTTCCATGATTTGTGTTCACTGAAAAAGGGCTCAACGCGCCTAATAAGTTATTAATTTATAAGGTTAACTTCAAAATATATCTTGATGTGTTACAAGAGGGTTACAAGGAAGTGCCAGTTCGAAAGAAATACACCGAATGAAAGAAAAAGTGAAGCGCCTGATCTATGACCTTCATAAACCAGGCTGGCTAGGACTGTATTTGAAGATGTTTTTTAGTAAACAGTTATATAAAGTGCCTATACAGCGTTGATCCCGTATTGAGAACATTCACTGTCCATTATTGGAATACTAATTACTTTAGCATGTATACTTGTAGGAGTTGCCTTTACGTACATGTATACAAAACCAAATCTCTAGTACAAATCTTGGGTTGAATAGGGAATAATCTAATAGTATTGATGGATGTGGGTGTCAGCTTTCATAGAGGCAATATAAAAATGATGAAAGTCCCAACAAAATACATGCTAAACACGTGTGTATTTTTTTACAATCCCATAAAAAAATCAGAAACTCAGTAAGGATACTTTTAAAGGGATTTTGACTGAGTAATAGCGACACGGGTCGATCATAATGATTAAGCAGCGGTGGCCGAGGCCGGTGGACTGGTGACCATTCTTTACCTACCAAGAATTCTCCGCGCTTTGAAAAGTACGTTGAGCCATCCCAGCTGTTATTTTTAGGTCTCTGACAGTCGAAACGGATATTGAGAAGACCCAGTGTCTGAGAATCAGCATTACCAAAGGGCATTGCATCACCGAGTACCTAATTCCTGGAAGTCAATTAGGCAGTCGCGGCATGAAAATACTGGTATTCACCTGGATTCGGTTAGACTGGACGCCAACAACAACTTAGTTAAAAGAAGTAGAAAAGAGTAACCATGGAGTTTCTTGCCGGTTCTTCTCCATGAAAACTACCAACCCGAACCGTGCACCTTATTCGACGTTTGTAAATGCCCATCTAGGCCTATGTGAAATCATCATCATCATCATCATCATCTCAGCCGAAAGACGCCCACTGCTGGACATAGGCCTCCCCCAAGTGTCGCCACATTGACCGGTCCCTTGCGACTCACATCCACCGGATTCCCGCAACCTTCACCAGGTCATCGGTCCACCTAGTGGGAGGTCTTCCAACGCATCGTCTTCCGGTTCGCGGTCGCCACTCCAGAACTTTTCGGCCCCATCGGCCATCCGTTCTGCGAGCAATGTGCCCTGCCCACTGCCACTTAAGTTTAGCAATTCTTCGGGCTACGTCGGTGACCTTGGTTCTCTTGCGGATGTCTTCATTCCTGATTCGATCACGCAAGAAAACTCCGAGCATAGCCCTCTCCATTGCCCTTTAAGCCTTTTGATAAGGCCCATTGTGAACGACCACGACCACTATGTGAAATAAAATATTTTAATTTTGAGTTAAGAAAAGTTTGTATTATGTATTCTTTTGAAGATAATGCCTTACGTCGTTAGGACTCACTTTATCTACCACCATTGTGTAAAGAAGGATATAAAGAAAATATATCTTGGATGGAATACAGGATGCAAAAGAAACTACTAGGTTTAAAAATAAAACCTATTCGATAAAGTGTCAATGACACGACGCGCAATAACTCTATGACATTGTGGAGTGGGTGGCTGTCTATTTACGATTTTTATTTCTTTTTATTTTACTTGGGAGGAAGTCGAGACGTTCCAGAGTCTCGACATCCTCCAGAGTGGTGTCTGTTTCTATGGAGACGAGACAATCTTGTTAGTACAATCAAATATGCAAGTGAAGTGTTACTAACATAGTTTTAAGTTACTTACACTAACAAAAATTGTTATTAGTATGTATTTTTAGGTTAAGGTATTTATTTATGGGTTTTGTTACCTGAAATAAATGGTTTATTATTATTATTAAATATTAATTGTGCAACTCAATAACTGCTCTGAAATGTATTTTTATGCGGAAACGTTGTGTATTTGTTTAGTATAAGCTTTATATTTCCGAGTATTATATGTCTCTTCCAGTTATTTATTGATAATTAAGTATTGCTAAAACATTTTGCATTGCTGTTTTAATAGCAAAGTACTTAATTTAATCATGCTGAGATTCTGTTTTTGTAGAAAATCTGTATAATTCTATGAAATACTTTGCATTTAAATAAATATTATGCACATGCAAGTGCAGAAAGCATATTGTTTGGGACGAACCAGGATTTTGTTATGTGGGACGAAACTCAGTGGGCCGAACGAAGACTAAATCGTGCTAACTTCAGTGAATAAACCATGACAATGTACTACAGAAAACAAACTTTTTCAACCATATCATGAAAAATTTCACCCAAATGAACACATGTACCATTATTCCATTCATTTGAAGCCTAAACCTCATTATACGGAACAACAAAGCTTTGTTTTAGCCCAAAAAATGTGAAAAACACTTGAAATTACGTCATTAAAACAAAGCGCACCGGTATTACAATGGGAGCCACAACAACATTTTGTAAACACACCCAAATTGAAATAATAACAAGTATAGTTGCAAACGACTTGTCTACATTGTCGTGAATTAGGCGCATTAGGCGAGCGGCCCCGTAAATACACTGTGACAATGCGTTTATCCGTGATTATGCACCACACCAGTGACCTGGCCCACTAGAAAAACAGACTCTATATACTCAAAAATACAGTTGGTTTTCTATAAATATTTACAAGGTAGTTAAGGCTCCATGCCAGTAATGTAGTCGTGACTATTTGTAGCAAGAGATAACAGCACACGAGTTGGTAGTGGGACCTGTTGATGATAAGCGCCGTCGTCGATAAGGCCGTCTGCTGATGGACGGGCTCAGCCAGAATTTCGGCGAATACATATTTCATGAGTTGATTAAATAGTTCACGCTTTGAATTTCCCCGCACATACATATGTACAAGGTATACATATGTAAAGTTTACTGCAGTACGACGAGGCGTAGTTAGCATGCGTCGTGTTTTTAGTTGACAAAATGTCACCAGGAACGAGGTCGGTTGCTTTTCTTATCATTTCGGTATGAAACCATTTTATATGGTGATCAGAACATGACGATATCGTTAATGTGGGCAGAAGCTATGATAAGCTATTGTAAGCTAACGTCATACATTTCTTGTAAAACGAGAGCTTATAGGTAGTTCATGAATATAGTCGTAGTTTCCAATTATGTTGATGGAAACTTCTACGTACACAACCATTTAATAAGAACACTCACATTGTAAAGATTTGTAGCCAACACCCCTAAAATACTGCCAGCAATACTAAAATCGTCGTAAAACAATTAGTATCAAAACATAAAACTTTATGAAAGACGATACCACATAATTATTTAACCCAAGAAACACGTGGCACACCAACTTCTATTTTAAGTTTTTAATCGTTTCCTTCGAAGCCATGCCGCCTGCAATCGATTCCTTTCTTACTAGTAGCCATTTATTATTGGTGCATCACCATCTATTTATACGAGGCACTGCTGTAACCATAGAGTATGGAATCCCTGTATCAATTGAAGACGCCATTAAGGTTCGATCGGACCGGTATTACCAATTGCGGACGCAGCTCTGGACACCGGACTCTGGTGTCTCTGAAAGGTAGTACTCGTAGTCCCGGGTCTGGCTGTTTATTTATTGTGATTTTAAATGTTTGTGTGTGTTGTCACACTTGAGGAATCCATACTGTGGTGCCACGTTATCTATAAAAAGAAAATTACATTGTTACAAGCCGTCGGCCTACTGACAACCTTGGTTTGGCATGAAAAGTATCGATAATACGGTCGTTAGCAGAAACCACAAGATGTATCCATGTGGAAGATGGATGGTTTGTATGGAAAGTTATGGAAATACACACCATCTCTAGTACATACTGTGCATCAGTATAAACATTTTTCTTTCTTTCTAACAGCGGCCGCCGAGGCGTCATCTTACTTTGAGGTTGTAACAAATCAGTCGGTAATACTCACGCGATGTACTCGTATGTTCTGATTAGTGTTACCTATGTGCATTGAGTATGAACAGGTTTTTAGGCTTTGTCTAGCTTTTTCTTGCTTGATTATTTCGTAGAAGTGTCCTTTAATCAGTCAGTCAGTCTTCAAATACGTTTTATTCAAAACATTAGCTGTTTTTTACATTGTGTGCAACTATTAGATAGATGGCTAGAATTATTTTCATTATATACAAGTAACAGGTGTAGAAAGTATATTATACACATGCACGGTGACACTGACTGACAATGTGATTTTTTCAAAACAACCATTGAATGGATTCCAGGAATGTGGATGTCGATTTACATCGTATTTTTAGATACGATAGTGTACGTCATATGTGTATCTTGGTGCTTTAATAGAAACGAATACTTACAGTTACGTCTGTACATATTGCTGATCAATAAAGCCTGATTCTTCAGCAAAATATTCCTCATTGCCCATTGCCATACCGGCAATAACTTGAACAGTATATTTCTACTACAACAAAACCATCGAACGTAATTTCATCCGTTCAACTCTTTCGAACTACCAACGATATTTCAAATTGCGGTCTCGGTAAGAAATACGGTCTAATTTGTGAAAGCACAATATCTCAACAGCACTGATGTTAGTAGTTACCGATAAATCACTGCGGTACCTTTTTCAGAACGAATGTTAAACCGATAAACATTCATCTTCAATACATAGTTGACTAAACGGCGTTTTCTAAAAAAAGAAATATGGTCTCACTTGAACGTGCGATTGGTACCCAGTTAGACCGTACTTTGGGTCTGAAATTGGACATGGAGTGAGTTTACAATGAGTATTACCTCACATTGTAAAAATATCCAGTAGTATTTTTGGTAGAACTTCAAAAGGTTCAATATCTATTATCAACATAGATTATAGACGGAATCTAAACACAATCAAACATCCATAAAACAATAATATTTTTTGCCAAAACCAAGATAAGTTCTTGCTACGAAAAATCTCGTAGCCACTTTAGGTGTTTGTGAATACAAATCAAAACATTACTAGAACGAATAACGAATAAAAGAAGAATAAAATACTCTATTTTCAATACATTATTTAAAAAATCTAAATCTCAGCGAATAAAACCACTAGTTTACAAGGAGAAAGAAACAGTGTGCTACGTCGCCCGCGTAGCGGTTTGCTACGAAGTTGTAAGGAGTTACTAATACGGGTTTGTTCCAAGTTGGATTATACTAACTTGGTATATATAGTCTGGAAACTTAGTATAGGGTATAACGGGAAGTGCTTTAATTATTGGACTTCAGATTTAAGTCTTAATTATTCTCACTTAAGTCTCGTAGCACCTGCTACGAAAAGCGTAGCATACTTCTGCTTAGCATATTCGTATTTTATGTGATTTTGTGAATTTATTTCTTAAGTAAGTTATGTTTTCAGGAGTTCGCTGATTTTGTTATGTGATGGTGACCTCGCACCTTTCAGTTCATGGATTAAACTGGAGCAACAATTGGCAAAATTATAACACTTTGAATTTTAGCGTCTTACTCAATAATATGTTATATTGATCTAGAAATATTTATAATAAGGTCCTTTTCCATAATATGAACATCATACCTGTAATACTCGTTGGGTTAGGCAGATGTCTGCCTAATAGTACACCCACATTCCGACAGTATAAGTAAGATAGTGATATACAGGGTGTAAACCACCTCATCACAAAGCCGTTGACCAAGCATTCTATACTTCAAACTAGTAAATTTACGCAAAAATTATTGCTGGCAAACAACATTTTTTTTGAGGTTATAAATCATATTTTGTGGTAGAACTTAATGTAAAGCACGGGGGTCGTGGAGGTGTTAAAACTCAAAATCTTACAAAACAAACTTTTCAAAAAGTTGTAACTTTGACCCCCCATATCTCCGTAACAAGAAGGTTCCCAGGTATGGTGTAGAACAAAAAAATGATCGCAATGATGGGCAGAACAAGTTCTTTTCAGCTTCGTGAAGAGGTGTTTTACACCCTTTATAGTGGTAGTAGAAGTCTAAGTATGGATTTTCTTCCCTAATTGATAGCTTTCATAGACATTTTCGTATTCAAAAATTATTTTATCGAAATCTACGAGAACAAATAGTAGCAGCAGTCGTCACTGAGCCTCGCATGCAATAGGTAAGCAATGAATAAACGGTCGGGCCGAGTGCGACCGATAAAAATGATATATGTACCAACGTGGACATAGCCCCGCTACTTTGTTACTTGAACTCCACCAAAAACAGTATTTATTCATGCCAAAGACAAAAAAGCTGAATTTTCGGAACGACAGTCCATACTAATATGTCACAACATTGGCTATTGGCTCGCATGACGAGTTTCGCTTCTTTTATTTTTAATGTTTTTTATTTATGTTTAATTTTTATTAGTTTTCAATACTGTACATTTTGATGTTTTGTCTTGTGCGGTTGATAAATGCTTTTTCTTTGTTTCTTTTTTCACATACGAAATTCTCATTGTCTGACTGTCGGATTGTCGGATTGTCTGTCTGTCTGTTATTTGTCACTCATGACCAGCTGAACTTATTTCGCCGTTTTTTAGTCTCATTCAATGTGAATATGGTTTGCTTGAACATAAGTTTAATTTTTGAAAAACTATTAAATAACACGAATATCTTTCGCATATCACAAATGGCACCTACGTTGACCAAAACCTGAATGAGGAAATTCGATACTTTTTATTCAAATTTTACGTTCCCTGGTGATAATTACAGTCATAACGCGTGTTAAACCGAGGCCAAAGCTACTGTAGTATAGTCCAGCTAAATTCAGGGCCGAACTTTTGAATACTATAGTGGTTGCATTGGTAAATGGTTAATATTAAACTTTCTTTGACTGAGAAATTCATCATTACAATACCATGTATTTTTATTTTTAATTATGTAAGTGTATTTTTGTATTACTGCCTTTGTTTACTACAGGTTCTAGAACCTATGTTATTATTATAAGTTTTAACAACCATTCATTCATACAAAATCAATGTCTTTATTATCCTACTAATACGAGACACGAGGCAAGATTCAGATATACTCATATCTGCGAAAGTCGAAGGCAAAGAAAGGACTTATCTATTCAATTTCTGAATACGACAACGGTATTAAACTTTACTTATAAAGACCTTCAACGATCGCCGCACGGCAACAGAAAGTCGCAAACATTTTATTTACGGACATGTATTATTTATATAAAACTCTTATCTATACAAATTTCACGCTCTTTCTCCAACCAAAATCCCTAACAACATATTTATACCATGTGAATTATATTCAGAGAAATTTACATAACGTCAAAAAGATTCCACGTTATTACGAATCCAAAGCCGTCGCGTCCTAACTTCCAAAGAAAATTAATTTGAATAATACATACTACACACAGGGAAATAACGCAAGAAGGGAAATATTGCATAACGCAAAAACCTGTACAATAATATCTGATCATGAATAACCTACGCGATGCCGCCAAAAACTAAAACAATAACAATTGAAACTTACAGTTTTCTTTACTGCGAGATGTCAAAAAAACTATTCGGAAAGCAAGTTCGTATGGGAACTTGAGAGTTGCGTGCGTTATGTTTCTTCGGCATACGAAATATCTAGGGGCTTCAATGACTGCTTTGGCAAAATAATAAAAGTATAATAATATGAATTACGTGACAATTCGTAAAATGGTCACAATATGTATATCTATAACCTAAACTGCGTCTGTGACAATTTTAAGAATAAAAAAAATACGGAATTTTTAATTTTGACAATAACCTGAAACGTATATTTTTAGAATATTTTTTTCTTAAACTTTTCAATTTATGAGAATTTTAAGTCAATAAAATACCATATTACTTTAAGCCACATAATTAATTCTTGCTATGATTTTTATTAGATTCAGACTTGCAACAGCTCTTCAATAATTATCAAACAGTTTCATAATTATAACCATGAAACATTGGCTTATTATTTTAGATTACGGAGAATGTTATAATTATGGCTGTGTGTTTGCAGATAGGAACCGAGAAAATGGAATGAGTAAGCTTTTTATCTACGCAGTCCAATGGAGAAAATGGAGAATACGGTTTATTTGAATTTATATGGTTTGTTGTAACAACGCACGTTTTTCAGAGAGCTTCTCTGGTTCCTGGGCGACTGAGCTCTGCTCGTGTAAAAATCGATAATAATATAGCTTTATTAATAATATATTAATGTATATGATTAATAATATAGCACACGATAGAATAACTTGCAAAAAGATGAATGCGAACGAAACATTTTTATTCGCCCCTCATTTCAACTATACCAGACAAAAGCTGCTAAATCACATGAAAAAAAATGCAAAAAAGCTACTGCGCTTTTCAAAGGCATTTAAACATCAAAGTACTACATCCAAACTCCGAAAATAAGCTAAACCCGAAAAAAAACGCGTACAATAAGCGAAAATTTCCACCATTACCCAAAGTGTGATCGTTTATTTTTTGGCTAATGACCCCGTGAGGCCGGGACTTCCTGCCGATACCCCGTGCCCTCCGAAAGGTTGAACACGCATTATGGTGAATAGTTATAAAAGCTGGGAAATGAAATACTATGCTCTAATGCGGACTTGATAACCGGTTGCTGGAGGAACCATTATGTCGGGTTTGTGTGCGATTTGGTTAGTTTGTGATTGTGTTTTGAGCAGGGTATTTGTTTATTTATCATATTTAATTTATACTTAATACCAGATTACAATGATCATCATGAAGACCCGTTTCCATATGTTTTATAATGTGTTCTTATCGTGAAAGTTTAAATAAAAACGAATGTTATAAATCTTACCAAAGCAATAAAATACAAGCCATGAAATGTGTTGACCTTTAAACAATAAACAAAAAGGCTTATTATATCATGTATTCTAAATCAACATCGATATAAATATATACTTCAAAACGTTATTTGCATAGCGTGTTCACTTATTACAGCTGATCACAATTTGTGAATTCCTACAAACATTCGAATGTATTTGTTATTGGTTTCCGTGACTTGTATAAATATAGTAGGTACCTCGGTAGCTGCTTGCATCAGAAGGGTACACGGTTGCGTGATCGATACCTAACAATATTACATCATATTATTCAAATTACTATCGGAAGACCTCGTGGAATATATGGAAAAAGTTGCGCTGGGTATATTTTGTGCAGTTTATATTCAACAACATTTGGTTAGACTTGATGTACTTGACTTGATGATACGTATTTGACAGAGTAGGATGAATTCAGATATAAGTTTTTAACTAAACTTACACTGTCATTTATGGGATATATCTTCCGAGTTTATTGTTCTTTCTTCAAAGGACCATCTCAGACACTAATATCTGCATGATTCTCGTGTGAATTGAGCAAGATTTTGTATGGAGTTTAAAAGAGATTGTGACCTCTGAGTGGGTTTCGGCTGTTTCTGCTCAGAGTAGTCACGTAAAAAACACCACACCCACAGTTTTAAAAAAAAATTGAAGAGTTGTGAAAACCTACTTCTAAAATAAACATCATTTATCATTATCATTTATTTCGTGATAGCAGGAGCTCAGAATAATTGTAAATCATTGAAAAGTCCGTGTTATAGTTTCATATTCACATAATAAAGAAATTACAGATTTAAATCAATTACTTAAATCGTTCAGCTACCGCGTACAAATTATATACTAAAACCTTCCTCGAGAACCACTGTTGGTGAAAACAGCATGCAAATCTGTGCAGTATATTTTTTGAGTTTATCACGAACAGACAAACGGACAGACGCGGCGGAGGACTTTGTTTTATAATATGTAGTGATTATAATATTAAAAGAAATCCACTACTACATAAAAAAAAAAATACAATATATTTGCCGACAGACAACCGCTTAGTATAGACGAAGGCACTATTGAACAGAAAAAAAACTTTGGGGATGAACGCTTGCATGAAATTTCATCGTGTTTGACTATGTAAAATTCACTCGGAACAATCCTAACACACCATTTTAAACAACAATATTTTCCAAAAAGTAAAGTCAAAAAGCATGAACTTATGGTTAATCTTTTGTACAATTGTACAAAACCTCACTACGTAAGCACATACTAACAAAAATCTAAAATCCAAAGATCAAAATAAAAGTACAGTTGAATACAAAAGACGTCGTAAGTTAAGCTTATCGCCTTTCGTGGCCCGTTAGCCACGAGGTGGCAATTGATTCTACTGCTCCACCGGCCGAGATCTGAGTAAAACCACACTTTTGAATGTTATCATATTTTATTCTGTCAATTACAGGTGCAACCTGGAGTCTGGATTTGTGCTTTGTTGATCTTGTACATATCGGAAAAGGCTTGCTTCGTATTAAATAGAAAAATAATATATTTTCACATGTGTGCCTGGTTGATGGCAATTTGCTCGCTGCCTATTACATGGAACTTAAGCATAACTGTCGAAATGTGGGTGTACTAAATGTGGGTGTACTAAATATGGGTGTACTATATGTGGGTGTACTAAATATGGGTGTACTAAATGTGGGTGTACTAAATGTGGGTGTACTAAATGTGGGTTTACTAAATGTGGGTGTACTAAATGTGGGTGTACTATTTGTGGGTGTACTAAATATGGGTGTACTAAATGTGGGTGTACTAAATTTAGGTGTACTAAATGTGGGTGTACTAAATATGGGTGTACTAAATGTGGGTGTACTATATGTGGGTGTACTAAATGTGGGTGTACTAATGGTTACACTTCTGCCTTAATCTTCATGGATTACAGGTGTGATGTTATGTATTGTTCCAGATAAATGTGATGTTATAACAATGATTCCTACACTAGGTTGACCTGTACACTTAAAGTACATACGAGATTACATTTAAAAAAAAAAACAAAAAAAAACAAATAAAATAATAGTAATAATAAAGTATAAAAAAATAATAAAAAAAAACAATAATAAATATAACAATAAAAAAAATCCCACGCGCATACCTCTTCAGTATTCCCGCGATCATGATGAGCTCGTAAAACAAAAGAAAATCACGAATAGGTATAATCCCGTACTTTATGTGTAGTGAAAAACCTTGAAAGTCTAAAACAGTTAGGTTGACCTGTATTTTGGGAGCCATTTTTACCCTGTGTATGCTGTGTACTCTATGTACACTAAAACTCTTCTTTCAAAAATCCTATTTCTCCATCAGCTTCTAAAATGTGGAGCGCCACTAACCCACCCCTTTCCAAGGATGATATTACTTTATTATCATATTTTACAGTATCAATCACAGGTGCTACAGTTTTTATTCACTGCAACTCGTCTTGCGGTTATATAAATTGTTGCAATTTACTCTTGATTATTCTTAAAGTAGTTGTGATGAAGGAAAGAGATTGCTTAGCGCTTGTTTTCTTGTTTTGAATAAGATTTAGTTTACACTCTGGGGTAGACGTGGAAGAAAAAGTATTAGTTGCTCGCAGCGTGAGTTACTGCAGTAGTAAGTATTTGTCATTTTTAAAACTCGAAGCAAAAATACGTTACAAGTTCGTTATAAATAAATAAAAGAAAAAGAAAAGTCTGAAGTTTTGTTGATGCCAAACCAACAAATAGATTCCAATTGTTTATTTTTTGTTTTAAATGTTGCTATTTGTAAAATTAAAAAAAAAATATGTGGCAAACAAGCAATTGCTAATCATTCCCCAACTTTATAAGGAACGTTAATAAATAGAGAGGGGGTAATTTTTTGTTCAGAAAAGAAAAAAAAACATTTATTTGTAGGATACGGTGGGCACGGAGTTGTTATATTAGCATGGTTACTTACTATGTGATCCGGGCTGCGGAACTGTTCGAAATAGATATCGTGGCCCTGGAACACAAAGGGCTAAGGTGGAACACGGATAAGTTTTAGTCAGTAAAAGTCTGACGCTCCCTTACACTCCGCCCAGAGCGGGAGAAGTCATTTGATGATTTCCCATCCCAGAAAAAAAAACTTACTATTGATTATTTATTATTAATACGAGGCCCGCGATTAAGAGGCCCGCGGAGCATGCGTAGTTCATACAAACGTAATACTAAAATAATACTAAACATATTATTAAGATAGTGTGTATTTATTTAGATTGGATTACAGAATATCTAGGTTCCCAAATATATATTATGAATGGACACTGACTTGAACTAGAGTTATGAGAAAAATAAGTTTTCTATAGAAATTCCAAATTCATCATATCTCGTCTTTATAATATTGTCCTTTCAAAATATATATTTGGAACATAGATATTCTATAATCCAATCGAAATAAATACACGCTACCTTAAGAATGTGTTTTATTAAGAAAAATATTTTGAATCATAAATAGAATATTAAAATAACGGGCTGGTATCCGCAACTCCACGTCCAAAGCGTGTATTTTCTTAGGAAATACTAAAAGGAATATTATTTTTTCTAACATTAAATGACCGAGAATTAGGTTATTAAAATTAACCTTGTCTGGAGCTAAAGTAGCACATATCGGTTTCCGTGACTAGCCCAATATCTTAATGCCTAGTTTTTGTAAATACAATTGAACTCAAAAAGTCGTCACGAATATTTCGTAATCAGATTAAAGTAATTTTAAAAGGTGACCTCTATGACCCAAGTTTGACTTGAAAATCCTTAGAGGGTACTTTTTGTTAAACTAAAAATTACAATGTCGAACTTGGTGAACAATACATTTTAGAGAAAATCTTAATGCTAACCACTGATTGGTTTTCTGTCGAAAACTGTTAAAATAAATTACTAGTTTTATTTTGAGCTTCGTTCACAAAGAAAATCTACATACTGAAAATGAACTGAATATTCTCATCTGCCTGCCTGTCTGCTGATCTGGTTGTCAGATTGGGCCACTGACTATCTGTAACGACTGTGAAAGATCTACAAATGACATCCGGGAACAATAGCTTATCGTGCTTTCCGAGGCGCGGAGGAAACTCGGTATGTAAGGGTAGTCATCCATCCACGGACAACGTAGGCAAAGACGGCTTAACCTAAAGATTGACCCGAGTGGCTGTTACCATTTAGCCAGGAGCTCCTGAACATGAGCACAATACTTATTTATTCCGAAAGACTGACACCACATTACGAAGGATTATCGTGTAACTCTTTTTATATTGGACGGGAAATCATCAAATGACTCCTCCCGCTCTGAGCGGACCGGGAGGGAGTGTCAGACTTTTACTGACTAAAACCCATCCATGTTCCTTCCTCGCCCTTTGTGTTCAGGGGCCACGGTATCTCTTTCGAACAGTCCCGCAGCCCCGGCAGATCGTGTAACCCTGGGACTGGATTGTACAGTTCTGGTAGGCTTGGCTGCGGGACTGTTCGAAAGAGATACCGCGGCCCCGGAACGTAAAGGGCGAGGAAGGAACATGGATGGGTTTTAGTCAGTAAAAGTCTGACACTCCCTCCCGCTTCGCCCAGAGTGGGAGAAGTTATTTTTGATGATTTCCCATCCGAAAATAAAATACAGGTAGGCAGTAGCTTTATGTAAAACAATGGTATTCAGCTGAATCCGATAACACAAGAAACCGATCCTAACTTAGTTGAAGCCAGATCCGACGTTTATTAAAAAAAAAAAAAAAACATTTATTAACGTGTTTATATTCTTCTGCGTACAACGAATATAATGACCGGCAATACCGTGGTCAAACAGAATATCCGTGAAACTAGAACAATTACTGACAGCCTTCCAAGAAGTGTCCTCACACAAGGACGTGGAATAAAACTAACTCACATCCAGTTTTCTTAAAATACAAAACTTGACTTCAAAAGTAAAATAATGACTACGTACCTAGAAATTCGCGAACACAGTCCACAAGTATACCTAAGAGGTTAAACTTATTGTGTATAAGAATAAAAATAACAAGATTTTGGGCGAATAAAAACATAAAGGTGAATTTATACAAGCAGCGTGTAGGGACGTAGCGAATCGATTCGCGGCGCCCACGACGCGTTTACCTGAGGTATATAGTACGCGCCATCCCCATAAGCACTTCGGAAATGGTCGAGCCCATGAAAAATATGACACGGGGAGAGGGAAGCGAGCCCTCTAAGCCTTTTATGAAATCGTTAATGACCTACTTGATGGTCCACAATGAGCATTTCGGAACTGTTACACGATTTTTGTATGCGATTCTAAATGTTTTTGCCACATTGAGGATTCATGCTCGCTCGTTACGGAATGAATCGACTGTATATCGTGGAGTACTGAAATGCTTGCGTTATAGTACGCACCAATCTTTTGGACGTGAATGTGTACTTTAAAGAGAACATAAAAACGTTATGTACATGTTCGAAGGTCCTTTTCAACGTATTATTATGACTATGTCAAGATTGTTGAGTTGATTTGTTGTGGGCCGTTAACAAATTCGAACCCAATTTTGGGATCGAAATGTTTAAATTGTTTGTGCGACTGAGTTTAAAAGCTAGGCGGTGTTTACTGGGACTTATTAGCATAAACATAATTAAATAAAGTATCAGTGGTGCCTTTCGACTGTAGGTATCTATTATACTGTAGCGTTTGTAATCAATAGACAAAACATTTTGCAATTCAATTATAATCTGAAATAGTTTTACTGAAACATTCACAATTTTAAACTTGTCAGATTTGACGTATTTCGAGCTTAACGGTTTTCCTAAATACCTGCATATACGTCTATTCGGAAAAAAAAACTTATACGCATACCAATCAATACTGTACTTAAAATCATATTGAAAACCAGCTAACAACCATCAAACTCCATCTAAACCAAGATACCTTTCCCTTAATTTGTTGCCATAGAATAAAAAAATAATAAACCCCGGTCTGGCAACACCACACTTGACATTCGCAAGTTTTAATTGCCACACTTGGCGGCAGCGGAGCGGTTTGAGTGGTCGCCCGTCACGACTAAGCTCTCGCAAAAACTACACCATGTACACGTTTTAGTTGTTAACACGCTGTATACAGCCGCAAATGTGTTTGCTTAGATGTACTGAGATTTGGGTTATCACTTATTGTGGTTCGTTACATAGTTATGCGTAGTTAGATGGTTATAGCAAAGTTGCTAACTGTTTTTGTAAATTTGTTGAATTAAATCTTTGTAATGTTGGTAAGATGTCGTGCCTTCAGGATGATTGTCGACAAAGACGGCTACGTTAGTACAATAAACTTTAACAGAGTTAGGTCCATGTTCACCAAAAAGATGTTATAAACACATTTTTGTATGGTAACATGTCACAGTGACAGCTGTTTTTAAATAATCAGACGTCGTCGTTATCTTTTCGGTGAACATTGGCCTTAGAGAAGCTTGCTGCTAATCGTACGTAATATCAATTGTTGTTGACGGTTTCTACATATAAAGCGGCCAAGTGCAAGTCGGACTCGCCCATGAAGGGTTCCGTAGCAGCAAGTAACATAATATAAAAGTTACGATTTTACGATTTATGACGTATTAAAAAAAAACTACTTACTAGATCTCGTTCAAACCAATTTTCGGTGGAAGTTTACATAGTAATGTACATCATGTATTTTTTTTAGTTTTATTATTTTCTTATTTTAGAAAGTTACAGGGGGGGGACACACATTTTACCACTTTGGAAGTGTCTCTCGCGCAAACTATTCAGTTTAGAAAAAAATGATATAAGAAACCTCAATATCATTTTTGAAGACCTGTCCATAGATACCCATACGTAAGGGTTTGATGAAAAAAAAAATTTTGAGTTTCAGTTCAAAGTATCCCCATACTTTGAACTGAAACTCAAAATTTTTTTTTAACCCCAAACATTTATTGTTTTTTTTTCTATTTTTGTGTGAAAATCTTAATGCGGTTAATACAGAAGAATTGTTAAAACAGAATACATCTACTTACCAAGTTTCAACATCATAGTTCTTATAGTTTCGGAAAAAAGTGACTGTGACATACGGACGGACAGACAGACAGAGAGTCAGACAGACAGACAGGCAGACAGACAGACATGACGAATCTATATGGGTTCCGTTTTTTGCCATTTGGCAACGGAACCCTAAAAAGTGATAGATTTACTGAGCACCTATCAGACAGACGTAGATTTGGACCTACGCTGTAAGCCCGAAATAATTTCTCCATTTATTTGCAGGATTTGTTTCCGGTTGATAGCAAGTCTCGCCCTACACAGCTAGCAAAATGTGGCTGCACTTTAGAACAGCTCACCCTTTCAGGATTATAAGGACGTAATGTTTTGAGTGTTGACTGCCTCGTTGATCTAGACTCTAGCTAGTGGTCGTAAGTGCAACAGCATGAGGTGCTAGTGTTATTGGTTTGTTTTATCAGGAATTTCCTAGTAACAACCATGGAGTCCGGATTTGTGCTCGGTTGATGGCAAGAGACGCCCCCTAAAACTTGGGATTTAAAGATAGCTGGGGACAGTCCCATACTGGGGCATTGGATTGGCCTACATGCCACTGTGGCGCATAACTAATAACAATAAGTAATAACACTAGTTTCTAATTTGTGTGTTGTGCCTAACCAAATGGACTTTTTCTGAATAAATTTATTTAGGGGTTTAATTAAACGTTTTAACATATTTAAAACTGCTAATAAAACCATCAACTTTTACCTGGTTTCTATTTGTAGAAAACTTGCATCTTCCTCTCTCAATGAAGAAATTAGCCACTAAGCAAGATTAAAGCGAGGCTATGAAACCTTGCGTATGCTACATTTTCATAATGACGTACCATTACTAGCTGAAGCTTTTTTGCTTCTACCACAAGAAATTTACATCCACATTCTAATAAATAAAGACTTACGAAGACCTCTTATTCCGCCAGATCGTCCTGAGCTCGATGCATCGGTGCCAACCCCGCATCCACCTCGTGATGATCCGCGAAGGAGGCGGCCCCATCACGGACCTGACGCGCGAACAGCACCGCACCTTCGTGTTCCCGGAGACGGTGTTCACAGCCTTGACCACCTACCAGAACCAGCTCATCACCAAGCTTAAGATAGACTCCAGCCCCTTCATTTATTTTTTTTATTTTATTTACAACTGGCGAAATGTGGTACACCACTGCCTAATCGTTCGAGCATTAAATGCGTGATGTAATGTGTTTATAGATATTGTACCACACTTTTCTCCAATCTGTAACTTGTAACTTGACCTCAGAAGCAACACATACGTACAAAATTGTGCGTCTCACTATAAGGTCAGGAAAGGTTTTACCTTTCTAATAACCAGGGCCACGCTACCATTATAAGCACCGTATGCGACGCACACTAGCGTCAAGAAAATGAGGGGTGCGTATAATAAAATACATCGTGCTCACCTATATATCATAGGAATAAGTTTGTCTTACCTACGTGTTTATAACTATGTCGGTAAGCCGGGTATGGGGTGTTCCATCGACTACTTTCAGGAATTGTAGAGGATGAGTTTAAAAAAGCTACGGTACAACTATAAAAACCGGCCAAGAGCGTGTCGGGCCACGCTCACTGTAGGGTTCCGTAGCTTCCCAGACCATTAAAAATACCAACATTTTTCGTCAGCAAAAATAACTTTGTTTTTCATAGTATTTGTATGAAAAACAAAGTTATCATTTGCGTTTTTTTGAAAAAGTGCTATATAACTCAAAAACTATTCAACTCATCAAGTTGAAAATAATTTTCCTAGAAAGTTCATATAAAGGTCTACTTCTGTGATTTTTTTCATATTTTTTAAACTTATGGTTCAAAAGTTAGAGGGGGGGGGGACACATTGTTTTTGACTTTCGGAGCGATTATTTCCTAAAATATTAATATTATCAAAAAATGATTTTAGAAAACCCCTATTCATTTTTAAATACCTATCCAACAATATATCACACGTCAGGGTCAAAATTAAAAAAAAAATCGCTCCCCACTTTACGTCTGGGGGAGGTACCCTAATAAAAATGTTTTTTTTAATTTTTATTTTTGCACTTTGTCGGCATGATTGATATACATATTGGTACCAAATTTCAGCTTTCTGGTGCTAACGGTCACTGAGATTATCCGCGGACAGACAGACAGACAGACATGGCGAAACTATAAGGGTTCCGTTTTTTGCCATTTGGCTACGGAACCCTAAAAACAGAAGTCAATCAATATGTATTAAATGTATTTTTATGCAACGAAAGGAAAACAGAAAATTCTTACTTTTGACAGCTCCAACTCTTCAAGCAATTACTGAACTGCAGGATAAAAATCGTATCGTAGTTAGAAAATCTATAAAACTTTCACCCTTTTCTTCCCCCTTTTGGTTTTGAATTTTCAAAACTCTTTCCTTCGGGCTCAACCTCTTTGTAAAAGGAACTCTTGTACAAAATGTCATGCTTCTAGAACTTTGGCGTGAGCTGTGTGAATGTGGGAATAGAATGCTGCCATTCTTCTTTATTTATCATGTGGTTGGTGTCTAACCTGGTGTCAGAGTTTTTATACCGCCCAGGGCGTCTGAGGTTCTAAAATGGCCGCTTTAGTAGAATCAAAATAGAAACATAATATGAATTGTGTTACAATTTTAAAATGTTCACTAACACAGTGAATAGTTTGAATTTTCTTTAAAAACATTTTAGAAATTGTAACACTATTCATATTATGTTCCTATTATGATTCTGCTAAAGTGGCCATTTTAGACCCCCTGACTTGGCATTACATGCCGTCGAGATATATCTCTCAAGCATGCTGGTAGTATACATATGTATATACGTATGAGTAGATACATAAGTATGTGGTGGACTCTCAAGCATGCTGGTGTAGTATACATATGTAACATACGGGCAAGTGTAGTAACATACGTATGAGTAGATACATAAGTATGTGGTGGATACACAAGAATAAATAAGTAACATGAACTTAATACACGTGTACACTGTTTAAGAACAATATTATTGTAATAGAAATCATGCCAAAAGGATTTTGTTTTCGTAACAAGAGACTTGTAAGTAAACTTACACCCATCAAAATATGTACATTGTTTTAGTAACAAGACACTTTTATCTAACCCTGAGATAAGTATTGTAAACCAATATTCATTTATTTTGTTGTTACAACCTGGTACAAAAACACATTACAACAATATTTATCCAGAAAATATCAGTATTTAATCCACACTAGATCGTTTCAATTCGGACCGCTCGCTGCCTCCGCTTCTTATCGTCACGATATTTTCCTTCACCGAAACAAGTAAAAATTGTACACTCATGAATCCGAAAACCCAGAGTTGTGTGTCTTTGGTTCGAACTTGAGACCTGTGACTTGGCAGTCCATCGTTCACACAACTAAACTTTCATCATCATCATCATCATCATCCTATTAATGTTCCCACTGCTGGGACAGGCCTCCTCTCTATGAGAGGGAATGGGCTATATAATCCACCACGCGGGCCCAGAAAACTACACTACAACTAAAAAAACTACACTAGACTTTCACTGCTTAATTATTATTAATCATCATCATTATCATTTCAGGCGAAAGACGTCCACAGCTGGACATATCCCTCCCCCAAGTATCGCCACATTGACCGGTCTCTTGCGACTTTCATCCAGCGGATTCCTGCAACCTTCACCGGGTCAACGGTCCACCTAGTGGAAGGTCGAATCATTAATGCTGCCATTAAAAACTGGAGACTTCTGTTTTAAATCAGATGAAAAACACAATTAAACGAACCAGTGCGTACAGTCACCTTAAACTCAGATATCTGGTGCAGTAGCGTGTGTAGCGAGTGTTTGGCTTCTACTTATCTCGTAGGGGGTTGACACACCCGAGTGGTCCGCGTTGGGCGCTGAAGCAGCTGGACCGGGAGCTCCTCCTGGAAGCCTCGATCGTGCAGGCCTGGGTGACATCACCGGACAGGCCTGCCGACGTTAATAGTAAGGCAGAGTGGTTCCAGGAGGCCATGTCCGACATTTGTGACGTGGCAATGCCCCGAGTCCGGCCAGGAAGCGCCCGACGCCAGGTGTACTGGTGGTCGCGCGAAATAACGTCTCTTCGTGAGGCGTGTGTTGCTGCGCGGCGCCCGTACGCCAGGCATCGCAGGCTCCGCATTCGCCCGCCGGATGCGGCAGCCATCGAGGCGGAGCTGTACGAGGGATACAGAGCGGCGAAGACCGCCCTCCGTGGGGCTATCCTGCGGGCCAGGGAACTGGCCCGCTTGGAGATGCTGGAGACTCTCGACAGAGATCCGTGGGGGCGCCCGTACAAGATGGTGCGGAATAAACTCCGCACCTGGGCCCCCCCGCTGACGCAGAGTCTCCGGCCAGAGCTCGTGGAGGACGTGGTGAGCGCTCTGTTCCCCTCGCGGGGGGAACATCCGCCCCCGCCTATGGCTCCGCCACCTGCGGTGCCGGAAGAGGACCCAAGTGACGACGACGACGACACTCCGGAAGTGACTGGGGTAGACCTGAGAGTGGCGGTAGGTAGGCTCAAGGCCAAAAATACCGCCCCGGGACCCGATGGCTTGCCTGGCAAAGCCTGGGTCCTGGCCTCGGATGCGGAGGCTCTCGGGCCCCGACTGAGGGGGCTCTTAAGCGCATGCTTGGAGAGAGGCCAGTTCCCGCTTAGTTGGAAGACGGGGAAACTGGTCCTCATCCAGAAGCCGGGGCGCCCTGCGGACTCTCCGTCCGCATTTCGGCCCGTTGTGCTGCTCGACGAGGTAGGCAAGCTCTTTGAGAGAGTGATTGCAAACCGCCTCGCCGAGCACCTTGAGGGGATGGGGCCGAATCTTGCGGAGAACCAGTATGGTTTCCGCAAGGGGCGCTCTACTGTGGACGCAGTCATGCGCGTGAGAGCCCTCACGACGGGGGATGCGATATCCCGGGGCGGGGTTGTCTTGGCGGTGTCTCTCGGCATCGCCAACGCCTTCAACTCCCTGCCCTGGAGCTGCATCAGGGAGGCACTCCGGTATCACCGGGTGCCGACCTACCTCCGTCGTGTGGTCGGGGACATCCTGACGGACAGGGCCGTCATCTACCCCAGTCGCTGCGGAGATTGGAACCGGCGAGAGATGTCGTGCGGTGTCCCACAGGGATCGGTTCTGGGACCGCCCCTGTGGAACATCGGTTACCACTGGGTGCTGCGCGCCGACCTCCCTAGTGGTGTCAGCGTCGTTTGCTACGCAGACGACACCCTGGTGCTGGCACAGGGGAGGTCGCACGAGGCGGCGGCCGAAGTGATGACACGCGGGGTTGCGATAGTCGTTGAGAGGATCCGGCAACTGGGTCTCGAGGTGGCATTGCACAAGTCCGAGGCCATGTGCTTTCATGGGCCTCGGAACGCGCCACCGTCGGGATCCACACTGACGGTAGGAGGGGTATCCATCGGCGTCGAGTCGACGTTGAAGTACCTAGGACTCGTCCTCGACAGCCGGTGCAACTTCGTGGAGCATTTCCGACGTTTGGCCCCCAGGCTGGAACGGACCGGGGCTGCCTTCAGGCGGCTCCTGCCCAACCTTGGGGGGCCAAACGCCTCCTGCCGCAGGCTCTACGCGGGGGTCGTGCGGTCCATGGCCCTTTACGGGGCCCCAGTGTGGGCGCGTTCTTTGAGGCTGCGAGCCGCCCACTATCTGAACGCGCCCCAGAAAGTGGTGGCCGTGAGAATGGTCCGTGGATACCGCACGATCGCACGCGAGGCGGCGGGCCTGCTTGCCGGATTGCCGCCATGGGATCTGGAGGCGATAGTCCTCGCGCGCCTACACGAATGGCGCGCGGAGGCACTACGCCGGGGGGAAACTCCGCTGCCGCGGCAAATTGCCGTTCAGCGGACAGACCTCCGGCGCGATCTCATGGCGACATGGAGAGAGCGACTGTCGCAACCCCGTGCAGGGCACGCCACGATAGTGGCGGTAAGTCCCCTCTTTGAGGAGTGGCTTGAGAGGCGCCACGGCGCCCTCACCTTCCGCCTGTCGCAGGTCCTCACCGGACACGGATGTTTCGGGAGGTACCTGCACCGAATCGGGCGGGAGGAAACGCCCGGGTGTTTCCACTGTGAGGATCGACCGGAGGACACGGTGGAGCACACGGTGGAAGTCTGCCCTGCGTGGGCGGAGCACCGCCGTGTCCTCGTAGCGGCGATCGGCGGCGGCGACCTCTCGCGTCCGGCCCTGGTTCAATCCATGGTCCGGAGCGAGACGGAATGGGAAGCCGTCACCTCCTTCTGCGAAGCAGTCATGCTGGCGAAGGAGGTGACGGAACAAGAGATGGAGAGAGCCTCTCTTCCCGGCCGCCGCGGGAGACGCACCGGGCGTCGGGGGCCACGTGGTGGCTACCGGCCACCGTAGATGCGGGCCTGTGGACGGTTAGCTATGGGCTAGCTAGCCGTCCGTCCGTCTAGTGACGACAGGCCGTGTCGACGGCGCGTTCGTGTTCCACGCGCGCCTCAAAGAGATGTCAGCAGAAGAGAGGGGCCCGCAAGGGCCGAAGCCTGCCGGGGTTGCGGGACTGTTCGAAAGAGATACCGCGGCCCCGGAACGTAAAGGGCGAGGAAGGAACATGGATGGGTTTTAGTCAGTAAGAGTCTGACACTCCCTCCCGCTCCGCCCAGAGTGGGAGAAGTCATTTGATGATTTCCCATCCTAAAAAAAAAAAAAAAAAAAAAAAAAAAAGGGGGTTGACACAAAGTTTTCCGGTGAATGAGAAAAAGTCTCATTTGTGGCATGGCTAGAGAAATCCTAGTCTGTCAGAACATACCTATGAAACCCTTTTCTAGGGTACCGTATCTCAGTCGGCAAAAATGGAACCAAAAAAGGATCACTTTCTTGTACTTTAGTTAAGACCCTTTTTCTCAGGAACTCGTTGGGGGTATCAAGCTGAAATGAATATCAAATACTCCAGTGTGCCTTGGACAGTGAAAAAGTGGAAAATCAAACTTTTAAGTCAACGCGATCAAAAGAAATTACCGTTTATATCGCATTTTTGAGATTTCACAGCGGAATCAAAACCAATAGGGATCCCGGGATCCCATTGATCTAGAATCATGAGAATATGTCTTACAGCTCAAGTATAGGAAAAAACCTGAAACTATATTATTTTATAACAAAATACCTACAAGTTCCCTCGGTGCGCAAGTCCAACTCGCACTTGGGTTTTTTTAAGCCCAAATCGCTTGGCATAAATATCGCTACATTTTATACACGAGCAACCCATGCCTTATCTATTAAACTAGCTTGCTGTTGTATAGGGTAGGACCTTAGGGATTAACGGTTACGATAGTGCATAAGGAAGGTACCTGGTTTAACAGCGGTAAGCAAATTAATAACAGCCGCTATCAGGGGTTTTAGTGGCGCTCGGAACAGCTTATCTGGCTTGTAAGATGTATGGGGAAACATCACCTGATTGGAATGTTTGGCACTTTATGTGTGAGATTTTGAGAGGAGGGTGCTGTCGATTTGTGGCTTTGGAAGATTTGTATGAAATATTGTAGGTACGAGTATAACACAAAAATATTACGAGTTTTGGATGTGTTCATAAATCACGTGTTTAATCCCCGAAGTTTAGGCAGAGGTGTCCATATTAGGACACCCATATTTTGCTTAAGATTTTGATTATTTTGTTTAAGTCTCATGTAAAAGGGGGCGAGCCTTTTGCCATCAACCGGACACGAAGCCAGACTCCTTGACTGAGAAATGTTTGATGGAAAACCCTACAACACTTTGTCCGACCTTGGAATCGAACCTAGGAACTCATGCTCAGTAGTTACACTTGCAATCACTAGACTAATGAGGCAATCAAACGAACATTATGTTATCAATTAATAGTACAAAAACAAAATAAAATTATGAAAAATATATAAAAACAAAAAATGAAGAAAGAACTCAAAATATTACCATCACATCAGCTCAAAATATTCCCATCCTCCATTACGCCAATAACTCACAACAATGCTCTATCAAGGAAATAAACTGATCGTTTGCACCTGACAGACTTTGAATAACTGCGCCGTTCGCTATCACTGAACAAAACGAGCAACATGAAGAAAATAAAAGTAAGTTCGAAACGTCGATATAACATAGAACTACTACTAGGTCCGAGGCACGCATTTTAAAAAATGGCACAGCTTATGTTCCGAGCGAGAGAGCGGAAGCGGGCGGAAGAGCCAGCGAGGATGCGGCGGGGGGGGGGGGGGTCGAGGGGGGCGGGCATGGTAGTTTATGGACTGAACTGATACCGGGGACCCAGGGAAGTGCCCCAAGCTTACGCTTAGGATTTGTGTGCTCGACGAATTTACATGGAATTTTGTTTTGATAAAATGCGTGCCAAAATTATTGTGAACCACACCGTAGACTGGTTTTTATTTGAAATAGTGATCCGGCAACACGTTCGACTCATAACAATGCCCGATAAGCCTCGCCTTTAGAATGTAATATCGCGCAGATATGACAGAAAGACTAGGCAATTTCGGACACACGCTCAATCAAAAAAGAATCAAAGCGAAATCACACATAATGTTACTAACATGTCATTAGACACGGCACTAATTAATGACAACTAACTAAAAGTCTTGCTTCGTCACTGATTAATCTGACCAGTTTTAGCCACTTGCCCGTTAAATTGACTATTGATCATACTTAGTGCGCGATAATCTTCAGGGTAGGGCGAGAAATGGTGCGGGATCGTCCGGGGCAAGCGGGGGGCGCGGGGCGTGGCGGGCGGGGGTCCTGCGGCAGACATGACTTATTACAACCACCAGGATACAACCCTATTTCGGCCCTAATGACGACGCTTCGTATAGGAGCCTTAATTTCGACTCCCCACGATTTTTATTAACGCATTCAAGTAGCGCGCAATTTAGGACGTCTCCATTTTATTGTTGCCGATGTCCGGCGCGATTAACTGGCCTTTCTTACGGAACTCCTGATTAATTTCTTTTGGGCATGTCATGTGAATCACTCACATAGGTACTCAAACTACTTTCGACATAGTACTATAACATAGTAATTACAAAAGAGGCTCGTAAAAAATCCCAGTACATAAGGCCGAGACTTTTAGATACAAATCTATTGTGATTGTGTGACCTCCCTTTAGCTCGTACAAACTTCAAGAGCGGCAGAAAGGAAGCCTTTACCCTTTGCTCAACAAAAGATAGAAAAGTTACTTACATCACGAAACACATTTATTCTGCCCAGTAAATGTATACAGTGTATATGTAGTCTAAAACAATTTTGCCACTCACCAAGTTTTTATAGGTCACAGAAATGTTATTCGAATTACGGGCCATTTCGCTTGTATTCCTTTATACACTCGAACCCTTCATAAAGGCCAGACAATGAGGGAGAGCTATACTTCCATTCTTCGTAATTTGAGCTCCATAACCGGCACTAAACCGTTTATGATGCGGCTCTCGGAAAGGTTAAAAACGGCCGGAACGGACAGCACGTAAATCAGTTACAACAAGCTCAATAAAATGCTAAAATGAAAATGTTTTTGCCGCAACACTACAATATATGGAACGCGCTTTATTAGGATGTCTGACCGTTATGAAGCCGTAGGACATTTAACTTTCATGTGTGTTTATATTGATGAAAATATTTAGTTTTATATTGGTGTAGTTTGGGATGAGATTAATCGCGTGTAGAAAATGCTATGTCGAGTTTACCTTGGTGGATTTAAGTGTGAATTTGACGGCATTAGTAACCATGACGTTATGTATATTAAAGGGGATCCCTTTGTTCACCTTAAAGCCAGCGGAAAAGACCCGCGAAAAAGAATTCGTCCCGAAAAAAGAAGGTACTTGAACCTCAACTTTGTTTTCAATACCTTTTTCTCTACTACCCTCATAAAACTAGCACAATTAACTCCAACAAAAAAACCCCTACGCATAAATTTGATGCAGCTTAAACACAACACGACATAGTAAAAATTATACGCCATTATGCTTTCAACTAAAACACAGTGTAACTAAAGTACCACACGACGCAATTGCTCACGTTATAACGTAACATATGAAAAATACGTTTTTTCAAAACATTTCTGCAGCTTCCCAGTGAACCGAAGTACTCTGGTCTGGCGTATGATGACAAACGCGGCCACAGTTGAGAACTTTACATGCACAATTTAATTAGGTAGCTCTGTAACTCCACAAAGTCCGCCAATCTGTATGACAATAGAATGTGTTGAAAGTGGCTTAATTGCTGTAGATTGCTTGATACATTTTATTTTATTAAGTTCCGTTTTAAAATTAATGTCCTCATAATATGCATGTATTTTCGGCCTTCTTTGGCCTATACGTAGGTATTGTGTTAAGGTATTGTGTTTATAACTAAACTTACACAGTCAGTTATGGGACATTTTCCGTGATTATCATTGGCGCGTTGAAATATCGGGAATTAAGTATAGTGGATAATCACGAAAGGTATGAAGTCCGAAAGAAAACCAAGGTTACCGACGTAGCCCAAAGAATTGTCAAACTTAACTGGCAGTGGGCAGGGCACATTACTCGCAAAACGGATGGCTGATGGGGCCGAAAAGTTCTGGAGTGGCTACCTCGAACTGGCAGACATTGCGTTGGATGAACTCCCACTAAGTGGACCGATGACCTGGTGAAGGTTGCGGGGATCCCCTAGATGCGAGTCGCACGGGACCGGTCAAATTGCCAACACTTGGGGGAGGCTTATGTCCAGCAGTGGACGTCTTTCGGCTGAAATGATGATGATGACGAAGAAAAAAAGAAACAGCATTTTTAGCTAATTTTCGTTAGTACCGTTAACCCAAAACAAAATAGAAATTAGGAAAAACGAAACCATTCGCTTTATTAATCAGCACCAGTTAATCCCAGCGAATGATACATTAAATATTCGCGAGGATCCGCGGCCTGTTCACATAATTACCGCAAGTGCCTCTATGATGAACCGTTAATCCGGTAACTAGAATAAATTTGCATTGTTAAACGCGTTTGCACGCATTCACCATGCACAAGTGCGTTCAACTAATATAAATTCGCTAACGGCACGCGTTTGTACGCGTATCTATACGAGTGTAAGTAAAATAAAGCGGGAGGTTGTGCGCAAATATTATGGGAGGGCGGTTTTTCATCATAAAGATGTCGGTTCTTATTGTTGGATGATGGCAATTTTTTCTAAATTAGGCGCTTGTATGGGGCTGGCGTTTTGAGTGTATGAAGCTCTTCAACGTCCCATAGCTATACGATAGGGATGTGACACTGCCTCGAGCAATGTCTAGTTCGGTGATATGTCAGAAACAAGAGAATTGTGTGTGAGTTTAGACGACGTACGATACTTGAAGCTTGTACTGTTGAAACAGTATCCAACCCCATATTCACAACGCTTCGATTTGATTTCGATTCGGGAAGTCGTATGTCTATCTCGCTCGTTTTCGTTCTGCCAAGAAAGGATAGACATACGACTTGTCGAATCGAAATTCATTCAGAGCGTTTGTGAATACGGTGGCATTTTAGGTATATCGTTGGATACTGCTTTCCAGATTTTACGTCTAAATACTGAATATCACACGTTGTTATGGAAATTCAACCTGTCAACTGAATACATACCTAAATCCAGAATACAAATCTAGTTAACTGAATCTAGGTACTTTTGGCTGGCTTTGAATGATATTTGGTACACGGATAGTTTACACATAGACTCTTTATCTCGTTACTACGTTTCCGTGGCATAATTTTAAACCGTCACGCGGGCTGAGCCACTGGGAAAGTTGACTAAATTCTCCTTCTTCCAAATAAGTATTTTACTTAAAAACTTTTTTACAAAAAATAAAACCGACTTCAGAGAAAAAAAAAAGTGAAAAAGAACTTTAGCTTCAGAAGTCGGTCACCTTTTTTGATTGATTTAGTTTTTTTGTCACCGACTTTTCTCTGAAGTTGGTTTTTTATTTTTTTTTTTAAGTTTTTATTTTTCACTGTTTAGTGGTTCACATGTGCTTACCCTTTCACAGCGTACCGTCGTGATTTTCTGTTATGAACTGGTGTAAACAATAGACAGATATGAGATTTCAGCAATCCCAGTACATTTGCTATCATTTATTGAGGAGTACCGTGGCCTATCTCCGAAGTTCTTCATCAGATCTTCACCATATTAAAATGGGATCACAAAGAAATACAAAATCGGTCCAGCCATCTTCGAGTAATCGGGGAAAATTGAATTGAGAACCTCCTCATTTTTGAAGTCTGTTAATAACGACGGCATGTCGTGGTGACTCAAATATCCAGATAGCCTTTAAAAGATTCGGCCATGTATCGTTAATTTGCTCTTAAGAATTTAAGAGTTCCGTTCCTTTGTCATGGATCCCATAATCAGAAGTAATCAGAACCTAACCAAATTCTCATCAATGTACCCTTGAACTACATCCTTTCCAATAAAATAAAAAAAAACAATACATGTCACGGTAATAGGGCTTATCCCCAATAAATGGAACTTAACACACCTAACTGTCGAAATCTGGGTGTATTCTACACTTTTGAGTACCCCCTCGGAGCATACAGGCGTGATGTTACAGCATGATGTTGTATAAACAATAAACAACCAAGCGATTGCAGCAATCACTGCAGCTTTGCCGTATATTTTTGAAGAGTTCCATTTATATCTCCGAAGATCAGCGTCACATCTTAACCAAATTTAAATGGGGCCCCACGGGAAGCACCAGCTTTTAAATTAAAAAATAATCATCAAAATCGGTTCACCCAGTCAAAAGTTCCGAGGTAACAAACACAAAAAAAAACACAACACAAAAAAAAAATCGAAACATTTAATCACCAAACGCTCAACACACACTCCTATAAACTTTTCTATTTCAAGTACGACATATACCCATATATGTCTTGAAAGCAAACTAAGTGTACGTACAACTGCAAACTGCCAGATTCCAGTTACCTACCTTAACTAAAGTTTGCTAGGAAATTGTAAGCTACCGATAACTGAGCTTGCCTGGAGTTCCCCAGAATTATATTGAGCAACAACCGCTTGCAAACCACTCTAAGGATATGGGAAACCGATTTATATACAATGTAATAAGTTATCTTTTATAATAATAATAATATAAAGCGGTACTCCTGGACACGGCTCGTATTGTGAGGAGGTTCCTCTCTCTGGAGCCCTGACCGCCGGTAGCTTGGACCCTGTTCCCGATACCGATAAGCTACATTTTTAATGCAAACGTAATACCAACATAATATGAAAATCAAACATATTCTTAAGGTAAGGTATATATTTCGCTTGTATTATAAAATATCTATGTTGCCAAATAAATATTTCAAAATTTATATAGAAAATTTATTTTTCTCATAACTCTTGTCTAAATCAGTGTACATTCAAAATAATTATGTGTTTGGGAACCTATATATTCTGTAATCCAATCAAAATAAATACACACTACCTTAAGAATATGTTTGATTTACAAAATTATTTTGGTATTACGTTTGTATGAAATTTGCATGCTCCGCAGGCCTCGTAAATGGATTTGTTTTAGAAATTAATAAAATAAATACATAACATAATAATAATATGTTTATTCATGAAACGTCACAAAATTATACATATTTCTTATTATATTAGGCTATATTTTGTTTTCATTATGCACAAGAATTAAACATGTGAAGCAGAACTTGGCAAAAGCTGGAATTTCGGCTATCAGCGCCAATTTATAGGGTGTAAAACACCTCTTCACGAAGCCGAAAGGCACTGGTTCTCCCCATCATTGCGATCATTTTTTTGTTCTACACCATACCTGGGAACCTTCTAGTTACGGAGTTAAGGGGGGTCAAAGTTACAACTTGTGTTGAGCATCGTAAAGTCATTTAAAAACGCTAATGAACAGACGCTAGAGAACAGGGAGATACACAGAGAATGATAGGGAGATTTTCCCCATGCATATGGTAAAGGTTGATTATGTTAATTTAATCTTTTATTTTCTATTCTGCTCACCATGTACGTCGTACGCTTAAACATTAATTATCAAACTTACTCTTGTCCTGACAAATAAATAAGTCGGAGCTAGGTAAACTTTTTTTTTAATTATTGCATTCAGAATTATTAACATGTAAAACTGTCTTTTATACACGGCGTAAAGGAACGTCATCCTTATTTTCGTAGTTTTTTTTTCAAGAACCGATCAAAAATACCAATGCTTGTGCAGAATCATGTTCTGAATCCACGAATTAAATTGCACACTATTCATTTGTTTTCATAATAAAAAATATTCCATACATTGTTAGTAAATCATACTTATAACAATGTTAGTATATTAATAGTCACTGTCAACATTACTATGCAATTTTACCACAATTACTTTCATTAAAATACCTCAAAAACTCACCATTTTTGTTTTTATAAATAATCGTTGCGTATTTACAAACTCCGCTTGTGTAAGGCGGTGTTTAAATTACCATTAATTTGAAGTACACATCCCAGACTAGTTACACTACACAAGTACACCCGATGCGTCTGCGTATAGTACTTTCAGATTCAAATGCTCCCCTATCACGCGTAACCTGACGCGCCAAAGACTAAATAATGTTACCACAATCGATATTCTATTCATTTCCATTCATAAATAAAGAAAGATACAAGACCTGTATTGTTTTTGTGTGTCTGTCCGTTACAGACGTTTTTCAATGAACGATCTTGTTATCTTGATTTTAGGCATTGAATTTAAGGATGTTTGTCTTAATAATGGTATAAATCTGCAGTAATAAAATACTATTGAACTGATAAAAAGCGTGCTTCAAAATGCATTGATATGACCTTAAAAATCATCATCATCTGCCTAGCCTTTTCCTAACTATTTTAGGGTCGGCTTCCAGTCTAACCGGATGCAGTCTAATACCAGTATTTTACAAGGAGCGACTGCCTATCTGACCTCCACAACCCAATTAGTACTGACTGGGTAATACGATACCCCTCGGTAAGATGGTTGTCAAACTTTTTGGGCCACTAACTACCTGAATCGATTGTCAAAGATCTACAAATGATAGCCGGGACCAACAGCTTAACCTAAAAACTCGACTTTTGGAAATACAATACCCGAATCTAACAGTAGTAGCTGGATAGAGTGATGGTAGATAAAACTTAAACTGCATGTATTATGATTATGTCATTAGCAATATGTATTACACGTACCTATAGCTGAGGCTGTATACCACGAATAAATAGCATTTACCTGTCATGCAGGCAGGCAGCTAACTACAGGATGCTCCGTTATATTGAGTGTCAAGCACTGAATAATGATCGACACGCAATTAACTGCCATTGCTATAGCTTAGCTAGGGGTGCGAACACACGAACGCGGTAATACCTACTTGATTATAGAATTTATAAGTACGTCTTACTGGTATAATCAACCGTGTCAAACAAAAGAAACATTTTACCCTTAAAACATTTATTTTTCGACAACTGGTCAAATTTATGGTTAAAAAGAGGCAATCCTGTGACACACAGACAGATGGTGAAGACTGAGAAACAAGGTCCTGGTTCTGTTTGGTTGAGAAATCCTGAAAAGCAACATTTTGATGGTAAGTCTAACTGAAACAATTAAACACCTTATTGATTAGCTTTACAGCTAGAGTTTTTTAAAAGATTATCTTAATGAACCTCTGAAACCCTTATTTACGTGAAATTGTATTTTTTTTTTGTTTTTCCTGCAGTTTATGCTGTCTCATAAACAATCAAATGACCGTCCTACCATCATCAGTTCCGCAACTGACTCGATGGATAGAAGACAGAGAATCACTCAACTTGTACTACTATGGAACGTAACACAAAATACAGAAACCAACCAACTAATTACGCTCTTCCATTTCACCAGTGTGCGTGAGCTAAGTGGCGAAGTCTTTGTCATCGCTCGTCTGAGCGTGTTTTGAGCATAAAAGTTAAACGCACACAACAACAATGACAGTTGCATGCGTACTGCTATGCTCGTTAATTGCCTGTCCACTTAACTATTTTTCTGTCTGTACTTTTGTGATACTGTTGTCTCGATTGAGTAGCGGGTTCTGATAGCAAGATTTATGCTTGGAGCTTAATGAACGCTGCTCAAAGTGAGTTGCTGAAAGAATGCGGTTAAAACGACAGCATGGATGGATAGCGCATTGATTGAGCGATTGTCTGATGAGTTGCGTGTCGCAGGTTTGATTCCCATACGGAACAAATATTTGTATAGTCCGCACTAACACAATAAGTAGTTATCCCGGGTCTGGCTGTTTATGATGTGAGTTTAAATGTCTGTAAAGGTACCCACGATACAAGATAAATCCTAGTGTGGGGTTAACGTTACGTAAAATAACACAGGGCGTAATCGCCAGAATTGAAAACTTTGAGCAACATGCACTAAGCCGAAAATTAGTCTATCGAAAATTCGCAGTTCGTTAGGCTCATTCTGAATGTTCTGTCGATGCCAGTGGGTAAAATTACTTCAAATAAGGAAAAAGGCAAATTAAACTTCAATCTAAAACACTTCTTTTCCAGATCAGCATGCACATCACAACATAAATAAATTCCAGCATTATTTTCGCAATCATTCCGTACTAACAACAAATTCTGCATCTCGCTATAGTAGAAGGTAGAACTAAACGCGCTCCCAACAAATCTCTATTACTGACGGTGTAAAGAAAGGCGTGCGTCGCGTGGCAATGTTTTAATTGCTACTGTTTATCGTACACATTACTCTTAGGGCGAGCTTAAATAGCACCCATATGTCACAGAAACCATGTAATTATTTCCCAGGTGAAACACTCGAAAAACGTTAGAGAAGCATCTTTGGAACGAGACTCGTTACTCTATGGGTTCTGTTTAATTTGTCTATGCGCCTTCATTAGGACATACTTACAAAGGGCGTGCTCAAATATGGGCGAGGGTGATTTTGAACGCCGCGAATGAGCTGATTTGGCGATATGTCTACTACAAATTGAATGTTGGACGGTTTGATCTAACTATTGATGCAGCGGGTTTTAAATTCGTGTTTGATGAGTGGGTTTATCATTTGATGATTAAGGTATTTTGTGGTATAAATGGCTATCTGGAATGACTTATATTTCCTTGAAAGCTTTTACATAGAAGTACTTTGAGATAATTAGTAGTTAGAATTTGAGTAGGTAAGTATATTAGTATACATTTAAAAAAATAAAAATAAAAAATCTTCAAAAAAATCTTCTTAAAAAAAGTAAAAGTAAAGTTGAAATCTTCTTTCGTTTTTCGTGTGGTTAGTATATAGCTGAACTGGGCGTCAGAGTTTTAATACAGCTCATGGGCCTCAGACTTCGCTTTACATTCGAGATATCTCTCTTAGGCATGCTGGTTTCCTCACGATGTTTTCCTTCCTGTGAGTATTGCATTATTATTACTTGCTTCGGGCAAGTAATTCAATACTCACATGAATCGATAAATCAGAGATGCGTGTCTAAGGCTGAGACTACACTAGACAGCGATTTGCGATGCGACTGGAAGAGCGAAACGAGAAAAACATGGTATGGCTACATTACAAGCGAGATTCCAGCGTATTTTCTAATAAATTCGCTTCAATTTCGCTATGTTGGTGTTGCCGATGCCGTGATTACAGTAATGTTGTTCCGATCGCATAAAGAAATCAAATATCGCTAGTAATATTTGATGTACAGTGTAGCCATATACGTGAGCATTCATTTACTTGTTTTAATCGCTCATGTGTCGCAGGTCGCGTGGCGGCCTAATGTAGCCTCAGCCTATGGTTCGCACTTTGAGACCTATGTCTTGGCCGTCCGACGTTCACACCACTATACTATCACAGGCCAAAGACTAAAAAACAATAAATGATGTTAAAATAGTCATTCACTATACCATAGCCTCTAAAATTCTCGTAGCCTTCATAGCAAACGTGTGTATTCACGCTATATTTACCAAAACAGAAAAATACATATTTCATTAACTCATTTCATTTTCTTTGCCCATGGGAATGATATTAATACATACGGATTCCTGCAACTATCTCGCTATATATCTACCTGAAACCGGTACGATATTCTCGCCAGCGATCATTGTAATTTCGTTGATGCATCTACCAGAGCAAGTCCACCTCGCTAGCTTCCTTCCACGTGTCCTATATTCCCAAAGTAAGCTGAAATTGGAAATAAGATCGAACTTTCTAGATGTTACTCGAGAAATGAAGTTTTACTTACATATGGAGGACGGTTTAAGACGGGAAAGGTAAGTTTTTGGTATTAGTATTAGATTTGTAACTTGTTTTATGTAGGTATTCAAGAAGCTATATTTTAAATTGGGTGATGTTCCCATCAATATCAATGAAAATAAGCAAACCCGTTTGGTTTAGAAAACTACTTCAAACTCTAAATAAGCCTGTCACGAATCCAACCCCTTCCTTTATAACCTAAAACACCCACGTGTAACTTGCCAAAAATAACTTCTACGTTCATAAAAGAAGCATCGCACTTTTTTCCCAAAACAAAAGCATGTTAATAATTCTCCAGAATACACATATTATGACACGTGAAATCCTTGGTCTGATAACACGCAACAGCGTACCCTCATGTAGCGTTATAGCGGGGAGCTCTTTACTCCTTAACAGTCGATACTCGTTGGCTTTATTGCAAAACTTTTGCGAGCATTCCTCTTTTATTACTCCAATTTTGTACGACTAAGCCTATCCAGCTAGGGGGATGGTTCGCGATCTTTATTATTTAGATTTCGATCGTTTACCGACGCTCCGTACTATGGGTATCCCCTATGGCGCACTTCACAATAGCGATGAGATGGTCTCAAGTCAACAATCTGACTCAACATACTTAGAATATACTGCACGTCTGAATATACCTCCATTGTGTTTATACTTTATGCATACAACATGCTGTCTCCACTTAATCCAGTCCATTACTACCATGAAAAGATCCTGTCATAAATGTTTTATAACCCACTCTAATATTAGGACGCAAATTACATTTATAATGTTTAAAATTACCCTTACAACGTGTATGTACATATTAAACCTCGCTCACAACTCTAATTAGAATGCCGTAAGTGAATGTAATCTACTTGTTGACAGTAACACAAAGAAGAATTCGCGGAAAAAATCCAACCTATCGATCGTAACGGATTACATGGTGAAATTTAGTTCAATTACACCTGCCGTACTCGAAATAATTAATGGGTATTGATTACGTAGCTGTATTGAACGAGGGAGTTAAAGTACTGTGGGGTTTAATTTAAATTCTACCAAAACAGCGCGGTGATACATTTAGAAAAGGTCGAAACTCATACAGATAGTTAGTCTGTGTCAGCGAAGGTCCAAGTGTGCCGTTACGGAGGTAATAGAGAGGCGAACGTCGCAGTTCCCACCACAGTAGGTCCAAGATTGCAGTGCCGACCCGACGCGGCCGAATCGGGCATATTAGATTAGGGATGTCGGCTGCCACCAACTATTTAGCGTTCTATTTTTGAATCCGGGTTATGTTGCCATGATTAAATGACCCTATTTGTTAAAAAAAGGACATAGTTTATTTAACTACAAAAGAAATACCTACCTAGCATCAATCTACCTAAATGGTACCTACACAATTTTCAGAGCCCAATGAATTCAATTTAGCGAAACTTTAACAAAGCACTTTGTCTTTTGTTTCTTTTATGTTAATTGATACGTATAGGCTTGAGGCATCTCCAAATAAATGTAGCCCAAGTTTTAGCCGCGAAAAAGAAACTGGCTTGGCTTTATATCACTGTCGCACGTAAGTAGGTAAAAGAGATAATCTATTTCCACCGTAGGCTATAATGTCTCGACATAAATTCACCGCCCGACTCCGCCGGTGCCTATAATCACCCAAGCGAGTTGACAAATATCTCGGTCACACGTATTTCTGTGCGAAACCTGAGCGATAAAGCAGTTTCGCCATATACTTAAAAAAATAACCAGCTAAATCATTTAAGCCAAATCCAAATGCTCCAAAACGAGTATGGCAAAGCCGTGTCCACAAAATGTCCGCATTGTCCGAGCAGGTATGTGACATTTCCTTCAGACACTGATATGGGTCCGTCGCTGCGCGCTGGTGGCTGGTGGTACCACCACCCCGCCTTGATTATGATAAACGACTTATGAAATTAAAACGGTCTGGTACAACAAGTAGCCATTCAAATGAATACGCCCTTTGTTGAAATTCATTCCCTTGACAAATCGCCGCTCTGCACTCAGTATACATTGTCTGTTAAATTAAATGGGTCGACGCCCATTGAAATCGTTTCTACGAAGGCTATTCCAAGACAAAACTATAATACGTCAATCGTGTTCGCGTGGCGTGTCCATTCGGTTCTAACATTTCTAACCTGAAATAGGCTGGTGAATATACAATGCCTGCGATATATCGATCTGGGTTACGAGTGGAGGCAATCTTACAAATGTCTGTCCTATTATAGCTCTTTCTTTAACCGCCTTATGCTGGACAAAGGCTTAGTGAACGGAGCTCTGGCGGTTTTCCGTAGCTGATCGTTGTTGCTTGATGGATTTTTATAAAAACTATTTTCAGTCTTCAAGGATTTTCTCTTTGTCGTTGCAGATGAAAATGGAAAAGCTTTTAAATCCTTAATTAAGCTTTAATATTTATCAGCATTTTCAGTGAGAATAAATATTTCAACAACTGATAAGTAGAACGTACTTGAACCCAAACCGAATCAAATCGTCGAATCAGCGCGTTATTTAACACGTCGTTCAACGAACATTTAATTAAAAGCTTTCAAACTATTTATGAATTCCTACCGCGCTAATTGAGTCGCAGTAAGACAGAATACGAATACCGATATAAAAAAAAAACTCAAAATTAATTAGAGCGGGCTTTGTTTGAGGGGGTAGACAAGGAAGCGAGTGCAAAGGTAGATACAGCGAGCGATCTCTGACACCGTTCCAATAAGTTTGACGCGCCCCGCGACGCTATCGCTCCGTGTCCTCTGCCGCGCTCGCACCCGCCTCTCCCCCCGCCCTCACAAATTTTCGGCCGAAGCGGACTGTAGTTTGTTTTCTTTGTGTCATTTCCTTATCGCTCTGCCAAAATACGTTTCATGACTGTTACGTCAGCCGAAACATACTTCAGGTGAAAAATATAGCGCGAATTCGTAGTCTTGATGCTTTTATGCAAAGTTAATCAATGCTGTGGAACATTTTTGGAAAGCTTTTAATTTTTATTTCAGTATTATTGATTTTTTTTTTCAGTTAAATAAAAACTTTATAGACAGGTATTTCATAGGGAACCACAAAAAATTCCACGCATACGAAGTAAGCCATTCCACGTCGCTAGCGACAAATATTTTCACCGCAACTTCGTGTACATATAAAAACCGGGAACAATAATTGTGGAAAGTTGGTATAAAAATAATGTTCACATTCGCTAACGCGTTGTTTTTGTTAAACATTCCGTGAAAACATAGTACTACGCACAAAAAGCTATTATTTATAAAAATCTCTTTGAACACCGCACAAGTGCTGGTCGGAGGTAACCACAATATTACCAGAAATATTTTATGTTTACAAGCCCATCGCACTCACCCTCATATTTTACATTATTCCAGTATGCAGTTTATTTTTAGCGTCAAATGAGTTATTTTGCTTTACACATTTTTGGTGCAAAGCGTCCGTAAATTATTGTATTATGTTTACTAAGACTTTTACGGTTCATATTTCTAAAACGTAGCTTTTATCGCAGCACTCATTTGTCTGTCTGTCAGATAAATAAATATCTAGAGATCACTGGAGACGAGACTATTTCACGTTTCGGTATCTATATGAAAATGGGCTAGGTATATATGTTTCATCTCGTAGTTCGCATTTGTTACGATGAACTGTAAGACATTTTTTTTGTGAAGTCTTCTTCGTAAATCTAGATTACTCTGTATGCAGAAGGTCTAATCTAAATTAAAATACGTAGATAAAGATAAGAGATGCAAAAACTATCTATCCGTTCCATACTTGTGTAATCAGATGAGAAGGTACTAAGTCCAACGTCTTGGACACAAAGATTTCAAAAACTGCAACGTCTAAGAATCTCAAGTGTTCCGCTAACCTAGTAAAGGAAAACAGCTCGAAATATCCCAAAACATTGTTGGTAGCGTAACTATACAGTTGCAGCTAAGATATTGTTACACTAGTGGATAATATCTTAGCGCAAGTGTCAAGACTAGTCGGCCACCCGTCAGCACGTGCATATGGCCCGTGCGACACAGCGCCATGCAGCGAAACAACATCTATTTGATTCTTATCTCATCCCCCGCTTCACCTACACACTCCCACCACTACACTCACCCCCCACTCCCCACAAACATCCAAAATATAAACAGGTAAAATGTTTTCTTTGTAAAGAAAAAGTCCATTTGAAAGACAAGATCGTCTATCTTTTTTCAGGAAATTTTGTGGCATACTTTTACTTTACAACGAAAATGTTTGATAGAATCACCAACTTTCATACTCTCTCTGTTTAATGGGAATACTGATAGGTTCCCGAACAAACTTCATTGTTATATTTAATGTGTTTAAGTAGCCCTCGAACAACAAATCAAACAACAATGGACCATTTAATAGTTCTGTTAACATGACTAGACACTAACATTGAACTTGGTGCAATATTTTTGCCAAATTACTAAGACCGCTTCTATTTCAATTTTAAAATAAGCCTGTCAACCATTTTAGTGCAAAAAGCAACAAATCCTGTCGCTGCAGAGCTTATTTCGTAAATGTCAATAAAGTGGAAGTAACGTCCAAACAGGTTTGAATAAATTACGAATTTTATAGAACTCATCTCGTAAACTGTTTCCAAAATCATAGCGCACAGTAAAAGTTTTATTGGCTCGCTATTGTCTCGCGGCAGCGGTGCGGCATAAGGGCATAGGTGAGCGGGCGCGGCACGGCACGAACCGGGGACGGAAGCGACCGGTCGCCGCCAACAACCACCAACTTCGAAGTCGCTCCTCACTGGACACAAGAAACTTCTATAATTTTTGCGACACGACACGACCTTCTTCCAGAACAAAGTGGAACACACGCCAAGTTTTCAAACACCACCGTTCACCTGAACTACAATGACGCAATCGTAAACCTACAATTTACCTATCGAAGCGAATTCATTACTCGCAGAAAAAAACAGAAGTAAACGAGTTTCCATTAACTGCCGTAGTTTTATTATTGTAACAGTAAAAGTAGAGATGCCGAGGAAATTGCAGCTATTTCTATATTTCTCGAAGGCGAGACGGGTGCGATCCGCGAACTAAAAGAAATCGAATCTAAATTCATCGAACACAAATAAAAGTGTGGAACTGTGAAAGTTCTACCATGCAATTAAACCGCACTTTACTGCTACAATCCCTTGAAATAAAGAACTTTAAAAGAATGTCCTTTTTGTTCCGGCTCCTTTATTTCTTGCCATGCACCCGTTGCACAGAAAATAGTGGGCGCTGCAATAAAGGTGCTCCGTCCTGCACAATTGCACACGACCAACCCGTGGTTGGTTACACGTGGTTTTCCGAAAGTCTCATTCCTTTCATAGAGCTTGTGACCAAGGATATAATAATTAAAGTGCAACATTTGTTAAAAACCTATCCGCTTCTAGTTTAATTAAGTTCACGTCACGTATAAGTAAAGAGGTGCGCGTGTGCGCAACGGTTAATTACGTAGATTACGCGGTTTAATTGTTAAGCACTTCGGAAGTGAACCTGGTAATAAATAATTCTTACTGTTTGCCGTTAATAATCCCGAAAATCCGCACCGTGTTTCACTAAGGCCGCTTTGTGTTATCAAATGGGCAGGTATTCAATGGTTTGAACCTTGGAAAAATGGAAAAGACATTTCCTTTTCATTGTCGCAGTAACAAAGCGAGGAGGGCTCACATCTTCCGGTATTTAGCTGGACTTTGTGCTCCTACGCAGTGTGTAACGTGTGGTGTTCCTACTGCCTACTTCTCAGCCAGTGCAACCGGCGATATATTTAAATGTTTCATGGAAAAATGCGCGGAACACATATGTACGTGTGAAATTAATTAAATTTTATGAAAACTTTACGCTAGCTTGGAACTTGAAATGGAAAATTTTATTTCTCTGTATTTTGCGAAGAATTTTACGATTCCAGGCAGTGATTAATAATTTTTACAAAAAAAAAAAAAAACTTTTTACAATTTCAACTGGAAGTATTATTACCCAGTGGATTTAGGAACGCAGCTTTAGCATGGCGTACTTTTATTAATAGAGAAGCGAAAGATGAGGATTCTTTATTGCATTATTACACTCTGTAGCTCACAAGCCTTATAATCGCTTTGATCGCATTTCAATTGAAGTTCTTTTATAGTGGGTTGAAAGATGAATTTCCTAAGTTGACAAAAATTCGCTCGCTAAAATAGAATTATGGCTCATAAGTTTCGACACTCATATCGCTTTTCTTCTTAGCAAGTTCTCAAGACAAGAGTGGGGGTGGGGCAGCGCATAAATATCGTATAATTACTACTCTCCGCGAACAGGGACGGACTTTGAAACACCGAGCAGTAACCACAGTGTGTTTCACTAAAGAGGAAAACATTGGAAATTCTTTTATATATTTTCCTCTAGGAGTCTAGGGAGTAAGATCTCATTCATACGTCAGGAACAGTAATAAATTATTTGCTGTTTATGTATACTATTGTATCAGTGTTTGATGGAGATGAAAAATCTCTAGACACCTCCGATTGATAAACACACAAAACTGGTTGAAGCAGAAAAATATACCACACTCATATAATACACTCGAGAGCAATGAATCCGGGTCACTTAAAGAATCCTAAAAATCTCGGAAACTAAAAATGCTAGGTTAATGCAATAAATTGTATTTAATAGACAATGTAATACTCCTTAAATGAAGGTATTAAAACTTCTTAGTTATTGTAAAGTTATATCATAAAAAAATCAAATTTGAAAAAGGGCCACTTTCGAAGATGGAACTACGAAATTACAGCATTTGGTTTTGCTTTTGTTTGTAATCCGTCATTTATGTGGGTACATAAACCATGTTGATAGTGCTCTATATTCATTATTCAAGCTGAAATTATGTCGCTTACGCCTGAAGAATGCACCAGATTACTTACAATGCTGGAAACCGGCCGGAGTCAGCGCGATACAGCCAGGACTGTCGGTGTGTCGCTGTCAACAGTACAAAGAGTTCTCCGACGTTACGAAGAAACTGGTTCTAACCTACGCAGACCAGGAACGGGCAGAACCAGGTGTACCACAGCACGAGAAGACCGATACTTGATGAACACCATGCTTCGAAATCGCTTTCTCACAGGAACTGAACTCACAAATCAGTTTCGACGCCTCGGAGGAAGTAACCCAAGTGCATGGACAGTAAGACGTCGGCTTGCTGAATCTAACTTAAAACCCCTTAGACCTGCAAACGGCCCTAAACTGGAGCGTGGGCATCGTATTTCAAGACTAAGATATGCCCAGAGCCACGTAAATTGGAGTATTGAAGATTGGTCAAAAGTTATGTTCTCCGACGAATCAAAATGTATGCTCTACAAGCACGATGGAAGACACAGAGTGTATCGAAGACCAGGGGAAAGATTCAAGCAAGCATGCATCGAAGAAAAAGTAGCCTACGGTGGTGGGTCTGTACTTGTGTGGGCCGGAATTTCTTCTGAAAGTCGCACAGAGCTGGTGATCATAGAAAACGGCTCTTTAACTAGCGTAAGATATGTGGAAGAAATCCTCAATGATCACGTTGGCCCATTTATGGTCAATTTAGGTGAGGATGCTATATTTATGCATGACAATGCCCGACCTCATACAGGTAGGATTGTGAATGACTACCTTCAAGAGATGAACATTACTCGTATGGAGTGGCCAGTGCGCAGCCCGGATATCAACCCGATCGAGCATGGTTGGGACGAGCTAGGCAGATGCGTAATACAACGAAACCCTCCCCCAATCACGCTTCGTGAGCTCAAAATTGCTCTCACAGAGGAATGGGAGAATATTCCCCAAAATCGTATAAGGAACTTGGTGTACAGCATGCCAAACCGCGTAAACGCAGTAATGGAAGCACGAGGAGGCAATACAAAGTATTAAAATTCAAGAAAATCGTAATAAAGTTCAAAAATTTCATGTTTCCTATTTTTGTTTTAAGGAGAGATCAGCAGTTTTTTTCTTTATGTAATTTTGTGTTAATAAAATGTATGGTGACTCATATTTTTTTTACTTTCATTTAAGGAGTATTACATTGTCTATTAAATACAATTTATTGCATTAACCTATCATTTTTAGTTTTCGAGATTTTTAACATTCTTTAAGTGACCCGGATTCATTGCTCTCGAGTGTATTACAATGTGTTACATAGAAATTGTGGAGCAAGGTAATACTGTTAAACCATACATCATATCAGTGGCGAAGGATCCATACAACTCGATTCCTACCGGCTTCTCTTTGAAAAATGGCACAGTCAGTATTCTATTAACAAATAATATAATCACATTAAAGATATGTACCCCGGCTTGCTTTTACAAACATTTACCCTTCACCACTGCATCATAATAGACGACCCGAATGGCGGAGTGGTAGTGAGGCTGCCTTACGTTCATAGGGTCCCGGGTTCGAATCCCGGTAGGAGCAAATGTTTGTGTGATGAGCATGGACATTTGTTTCCGAGTCATGGATGTTTCTATGTATAATAAGTATGTATTTACAAACAAAAAAGTATCTATGTAGTTTATCAACCATCTGGTGTCCACGACACAAGCCTCGTTGCTTAGTGTGGCACTAGATGACGCTGCGTGTAAAAATGTCCACTGGTATTTATTTATAATGATTACTATCTTACTCATACCAAATTAGGATGTCGACGTTACTGTACTTCAAGCCTATGGTGTGGCTTACCTATAGCCACATAATCGTCACGAAACAAAAATGAAATAAAAATAAAACCCCCAAAATCCATCTGTACCTTATCCCCCTCATCTCGAACCGTCAATTTTCCCTCTCAACATTCAAGGGACCCTTTGAACCGTTTCTTTCGCATTAAAGTCTCGTGGTTAAGTACAGTCCTGGCCGCAAGCCCTAATCCTCGCCAACGAAACATCGCTTGCATCCGATACAAGTATGCTCTTGTAGACCCTCAGTGAGGCATTGTTGCCAGAGGAACAAAGCGAAGGGCCCTCCGTAGCTGGCGTGACCTCGCTCTCCCTCGCTAGAACGATACTCTTTGTGGTATCACGTTTTTAGGACACGACTTTATGAATTGACTGTGTTGATAACAAGTGTCGTGATTGGTGGTAGATAGGGGTGCTGAAATGTCATTTGGAATCATTTTTGTTGGGCAATGGTGTGGAAATAAATTGTTTTGATTGTTGATTGGAGAGTAGGGTGGTCAAATTCGATAATAAAGTGACGCAATCATTTTGTGTCTGAAATATTCGGTTCGTTCGTGCTTAAAAAAACTACAATGTTTACTACGACGTTGGCATATATTTTCTGATATGAGTTTGATTTCATTTTCAATTTTATTTGTGAAAAAACATGATACTGTCTTAGTTGTCGTGTAAAAATAAAAATATTATAAAAATAAAAAGATTTGACCCAAAATCAGGGTTCTTCGATTTTATGGATCGATTTTTGTCCATACCCCTTTTTTAATAAATCATAACTTCCTTCCCAAAACTCTTATGCAAGACGTGTTATTGTTAAATTCTTATAGGTGTCATCAAATAAACACACAGAAAGCGTCTCAAAACAAAGACATAGTTTGCACGCCCGGCCACTTGACTCAGACACCTCTCAAACTTACCTCGTGTGAAATTCCAACTACTTTTTGGCACTTCGACTTGCGAAATTGCGATGGAGGTTATAATGTTGTAAGGAAGATTGGTTCACAAGGTTATTCTTATCTGGGATTAGGAGAAATGGGGACATGTCAAAAACTGTATTTTAAGAAACCTCCTCGTTACAAGCTGAAACGCCATTTATTGTTTTATGAAAAAAACATACGGAATGTGGGTCATTCAATGAGATTAAAGTAACTTAAAAGGGTTATACTGATGTTAAATTCCTACAATATTCTGCAAATACATACTTTTTTGGCCGCGAATCATAATTTAATCAACATAAAACCTGACACTGAAATGTGTACCAACATGAAAATAGTCACAAAAATATAAGTCGTAAATATAGGGCCAACAATATCACATTAAGTATAAGACTTGAAAACCTTGAGACGAGAAAACGAAATTAAATAAGTCCGCACAAAAAATATGACTACGAGCAAAACTAACAGTAGTATAACGCTGTACTAGCTACCCCCACTTAGCAAAGTACTTCAACATCTGTCGAAAAAACTTCGTGCGCCAATAAAAAATAACAAGTCTGCTCATTTGATAAAACGCTGCGATTGTTACGGTAAAATTAAACGAAAACTTTGAAAGTTACGATAAGAAAGTTCTAGATTCGACTTTGTTGACCGGACACTGCAAGTACTTGTGTATGTACCTACGAATACTTCTCCGTGCAGTTCTTCTCCAGTGCTGCCATCAAGCGGAACAAAGAATCTTAATTATTTTAAGCTGAGCAAGCTCTCTCGTAATTTGTAGTTTAGTCCCTGAGTACTACTTATTTTATTGTATCGTCAGCTAGGGACGGGCTTAACTAGTGCGGGGGTATTATTTTACAGATTTTCACGGCGTCTGCACAACTGAAGAGTGGTAACAATTGCGTTTGTCTTTTAAGACCCATTCTTTTTTAAGTGCTTTCCATCGGAATTACGTTATTCCTGCCTGTCAGCATGGTTTTGAGTTTCTGCAGTTTCTTGGTAACTGGAGAATGCTTTACAATGACGTCTCGTGTCTGAACAGCACTTAATAAAACTCGGTGTGGTTGTGACTTTGAAACCTTTAAGGAATTTGTAATTTATGTCTAATTAACGATGTTTGTCTCGCGGGTTGTTTGCGCCGACACGTGCGCTGCACGGTGGAATTCAATTAGTATTTTGTTATTCAATCATAGCTTTGAAAGGGGTAAATTGACCTTTTGTGTAAGTTTATATTTGTTGAGGTTTCTTTAGGATTTATTAAAGTAAATAAATTGGTGATTGTAACTACCTACAAAACAGTTAATTTGAATGTGTTATGAGTTTAGAAAGAACCGAAAATACATTGCAAAAAATAAATTGAACACAATCCTCACCTGATATGATAACATTTCAAGAACCACAAGACAAAGTAATACGCTCACACAACTACAGCAAAAGAGCAACAAAACAAAATAAAATGAAAATGGCCGAACAAGTAAGACATCGGCCCATAGCTAAGGGACCGTGCTACTCGTTCGAGTGAAAATCTAAAAACCTAACATGTCGATCGAGCGCCAGTAAAAGATGTTTCGCGAAAGTTTTCCGACACTTACTGCAGTTAGGCCAAGCCAGGGCTCGGGCCACTGCGACCCTCAGCCAACTCTCTGAATAACACATTCCTAGTTTTTGTATGTTTCCGAAAATGTTAAAAAATACCTGCTTATAAATTGAATAAGTTACTTTGACAAAACTTTGTTGGTAAATAATTAAATTACCGACTGTCTTGGTCGTGTCTGCTCTGAATAACTTAGTTCTGTTATTTACTTTAAGTTCGTTTTGTTTGTTTGAATAGTGAAAAAATATAAAAATAACAACGAATATTCGGCTTAAAATAATATTCGGCCTCGAAATTCGGCCTACCTCTTATAATTGGATTTTAATTGAAAAAGATTTCAATTAAAATCCAATTGTCTTTGCTGAAGAAAGGAAAAAGTACCGTTTGTAAGAGGCGCAAGTATAAAATAAATATGCAAACCCGGCAGGAGAGTAGATTAGATGCGTATCTTTAGGTGCAAATTGTAAGACTAAATAGACGGAAACAAATGGGTTTAACGGTAATGACATTCACTGTGTAGTTTTTACTGGGAAGAGAGTTTTTTACTTATTCACTAGGGGCATGTACTATAGCAATATATGTAAGGAATTTCCCCCGTTCATAGTGCTCTTAGAATACCATCCACGGCTAAATTCAAAAGTGAAAGTTTTCGGCCTTATCTGACTTCGATATCTTTTGGGCCGAAAATTCAACAAAACTTCAATTTATATCAAAGGAACTAAATATGTGTGATACGTAACTATAGTTACAAGCCAGCAACCCTCTCCCTTTTCTACTAATAAAACAGTTACCCTTTACTGGGGAATCGATAGACATTTACGACTAGGACAGGGTAGGTGATCAGCAGCTGATGTATTCTCAATTTTCTCTTACCCACAGCTCTATGGATATTAGGAAACGCTACTTTTTACAATAGGAAATTCGGTAAAAGGGTAAATTGGCACCACCTTACTAATGCGAAAGACCGCCATTGCACTCACAGAACTAGCAATGTTGTAAGACAGTCGTATACATTGATTTTAGTGTAGAATAAAGTACATTCTATCAATCTGTCTGAGCTTGTATAAATATAAATATGTAATAAATAAGCAATATGTTTATTTTCTCATTTCGAATATTCACCCTATACCTATAAATGAACAGTGATGTGACTGAACGTTAGTTTACGAAAAGATACCTGATACTTAGGCATACATTTTATTTAGGTCTATCATAGCATTCATAGCTTAGCAAACTGTAAGAACATTAGTATAATAAAGCTAAAAATCGACATAAAAAAACTATCAGATTCGAATCCTGCTAAAAAAGATACACGCAATATTTTAATCGCTCGATATCTGCCGAATATTCGGCTAATCGGCTTTAGAACCAAACTAGTATAGATTGGATATTAATATCAGGAACCCGTTTGGTTCATTGCGTGCCTGCCCCATAATTTGATCGGCAATATAAAGTTTAGGTTTGTTGGGTGCTAAAAATAGTTTAAAAAATAGAGGTATTAGAAGTAAAATCTGGTTTCTGCTTTGGTTGCGCACTTAAAAGGCAACTAAAATAATGTTTAATAATAAAAGAACGTGTATGAGAGATTGGCCAGAGAAAACCACATGGAGAGAAGAGTGGAAGGCTATGGCGAGGCCTTTGCCCGGCAGTGTGACAGTATAGGCTAAGTAAGAAACAAAAGACACACGCGTTGAATTTAACAAAACCTTGGAGATCTAACTCTTTCGCTTTTCCACAAATTTTCACAATTAGTATTAGGAAGTTTTTTGTTTATAAATCGAACTCTTAAAAGCCTACTGATTTCTCTATAATTAAAAAATCACTTGTCCAACATGGACAATTGGACATCAAGTATTTTTCATTACTCATACTCGGAAAGTAGGTCTGAAGTTGCCTGAGGAGCGGGCTGAAAGTAATACTTTTCAGCCCTAGGGAGAATCACTTTCAACTGACAGCTGTCACATTATTAAAAAAAAAACTAGTTCTATTTTCACATTTCTATTGAACCATGTTCCGACTTCTATACAGCCTGTAAATTACAGCGCGATGTAAAATTGAAATAACATAAAATTCAGTATTAATTAAAGAATATAATTATTTTAAATAACTTAGTTATAATTTAGTTACAAATATTTCTCTAAAATAACAAAAATTAGGGCAAAATATTTACTATTTTTTCAGTGACTATACTGAAAATAAAGGCTGAATAGCCGGCCACAGAAAAAAAAAAACAAAATAGGCGGGAAAGCGGCAATCCGATCTTCATTTTTTTTCGAGTGGTTTCGTGTTTTTGTTTTTATTTTCCTTGTATTCGTAATGAAAAGCACAGTGTTTACCTCGGGTTAAGTAACTTCTTTAGTCCCTCGAGGTATTAGCGCCCGCGCTACGCTTGGGCGCCAAACCCCGTCTCGGGACTAAATAAGTTACTTTCACCCCTTGGATAACAATGTACTATTGTTTTTTACCCGACGAAAAACGTCAATACTTGTGAATCTAGAATCCTGTACTAAACTAATACTGTAAGATTTCCAACATATGGTTCGCAAGTTCGATCCCAATACAAGTCGGTTTTCACTTTTTGTAAATAGGTATTTTGGAAGTGAAATCTTCTTTAGTTGCGTTGAGCACTTTTTGGGTGAACAAAGAACTCGCGTGACCATCACCTAACGCATCGTAGAACTCATAGCCGATCTGCTACGGCGTAGCTCCACGCTGGCGTGCGCGGGGCACAACCCGTAGCAGATATAGATTACTTAGTTTTCACACAGATCGACAGTCCCCCCAAAGACTGCACCCTGTGTTTTTTTAAAGCTGTAAGATTTCCAAATCATTACCAAATAATTTATGTTTGCTTTTAGTTTTTTAACCATCAGGCAATTACTTAGTTACAGTTTGCGCCCTGTATATTTTTTTACGAACGGTTATAATTTTTATTTTTTTTTTATTTTGTTTTTATACTTTAATTTTTTTTATTGTATGTATCACCTTAAGTACCTACCCATATTGACGCAAATAAATGATTTGATTTGATTTGATTTTATTTGATAAAGTAATCTGATTAAAAACCCACAATTTCCTCCAAAATTCCTCTAAACAGACTTGAAGTTCATTAGACGAGGTAACAAGGGGTAAACAGACAAGTTGAGGCCGCCACTCTTGTGTGGCCAGCATGCGGCTGACCTCCGCCGCTCCAACTATGTCCTGCACTGTACGGAAACCGCGACGGTAAGAAGTCGAAATGCTCGACAGTGGAATAAATGTAGCATTTTGTTTAGTGTAAGTATGTAGATTTTAGGGTACATTTTACAGTTTTGTTTACAGTGTCTTGCAAATTAATAGAGACAGTGTATGGTTTGTTTAGTGAATGTGGCTGGGGATGAAATGATAAAAGCTAAGGTGAATATATTAATGCCGTTACTGATATTTCTATCTTGATTGACTGATAGAGAATTCTTAAAGGCAATAAGTTCGCTTTTGTTACTTTTTAGTGTTTAAGTCATCGATCAGTAATAAAGAACTTCTTTATTACTGATCGATGGTTTAAGTGAAGAAATATGGAAGAAGACAAAACTACAGTTTGGTTTGGCGAAGCAAAGAGAGAGATCAGATAGATATCTTAGAGTCTTAGACATTTTAGTCTAAACGATTGACTAAGGCCCGTTTTCTATAACTTACTTACGTATAACTGTCAGTTAATATGCCACGTGTCATAGCTATCGGTGTTTCTATAAATTAGCTGGATATATCCTATCCGCGTCACCGAAAATCAAAGAAACATTTTCTGTGACGTTTTGTCTCTAACCGTCCGTAAGCAAAATGTCAAATAGACAGAGATAGCAACCCACCGAAACCGAACAGTAAGTTATTGAAAATGGCCGTTAGATATTGACGGATTTTTTACCTTAGTTTTGTAAAGTCTCTTATGATTGAGAAAAATATATCTTCCTGTGACTACAGATGAGATATATTACTACTGAAATTTACCACCGTGCGATCCGGAAAATCTATGGTTTATGTACCATAGACATCATTTGGGAATTAGGTATAGCTGTGACAAGACTATTACATTATCAATAATGTGCTATGTTTACCTTGAGATACATGTAGGTACAGAGATGTGTGGCGTGTACCATTTGCAGCCGCGAATAGCAGTAATCTATGAGAATTATAGATCGCATTTGTGCATAAGCCTTGATGGATAGGTAGAGTGACGTTTTGACAGCTTGTACCTAGGTACAACTTGAAGCTTAATTAAGACATTTCGCGACTCCAGAAAATACGGAACCTTAGGACCATGGTAAATATAAAAGTATTGTTCTATTTTTTGACAAAGCTTGCCTGTGCTGGTACTTATCTGGTAATATAATTGTAAACAAAATGATGAAAATTTGAAGATTCCAATAGAAATGCCAAGATTCCGACCTATGCAGAACAAACAAACAACAATGTTAATGAAACCAAACAGACACTTCGCTCAATTCTGCGATTCAATAACACAATTTAACATTTCATCCAAAATATTCAGCGTAAATACCTACATTGTCCGTCGGAGCGAAGATTCCGAGGTTCGATTCTCGATGCAAAGCGATAAAACGCGTGAAAGATTCATCACAGCCCCCGAGGGCCCGATTCCTCTTCAAACTTGTAGCCAACCCTGCGCGGCCCTCTTGCCCCGTTATATCATATTTTTCAAAAATTCGCCTCAACTTAGTTGTGAATTTCCTTCCCGGCCAGTACGCCGGTAACTTCTGACATTGAATTGAATTGTCGATTCGTTTGATGTCATCTATGCGATAACTTACAAACTACATTGGGACGGTTTTTGTGTGTTCCGTATTTAAATCTCGTTTTCGTCGCCACGCGCCACCGCGCTGCGAATATTTTGTTCGTGTGTGGGTGCACGTTCGTGTTCCATGTGACTTCTGCTCGCCTGGTATCTGTGGCGGACATTCGATTCGATATGGTGTTTCGCTTTATGCGACTTATAAAATATGCTTTATGTTGATAGAATTTCGCTATAACTGCAAACAAATGGCCGAACCTGTGCCTGAAGTTTTTACAATAGTGCAAATATAAAGTGGCCTCACGAATGAACAAAAAAGGGAGCGCCGTTCTTGTATAAAATGGAAACTTAGCACTAAGCAGCATTCTATTAAGCTCTCAAATCCTGAAGCTATTTAATAAATCAACTGTAATCCAAAAAAAGGAATGGTTCTCAACAAAAAATCCAATAACTCAGTGTAGGCATCTATACTGTTCACTAAAGTGCATTTACGTGTTGCATACACTGCATTTAATTAATGCTGAGCCAATGTCCCGGCTTTCAACTGTCGGGCAGTGCCATATAATCCGTATTAACATACATACACACGGCTTGTCTTCGTGTCGCACTAACTAGCCGTCTTAGTGGGCGTGCGACGGGAATCGGACCGACAATGTATAACCTGTTATTGTGCCTCTGCTGGGTTAATGCCGCTTCTGATATACAGAAGGAATGGCCATTGATCACCACGTTTGCGTGTATGCATCACTGCGTGTTGGTGATATAAGGTTTTCAGCACAAGTGGGATTTGACTGTAAGATAACATTAAATTCGTAAGAGCCGCATTGGGTCGTCAGAAACGAGGAAGTAATAATAAAAACAGTTCCATTATTTAGCATGTTTGACTTGTCGCACTAACAAGTTACATTAAATTAAAAATTTAAGAAACCCGACACATTGGGTCATTATTTCAAGCTTTTTTTTTAACGAAGTATACATTATTCTACTAGTCAAGCCCCTTCATTTGATACCTATATTGAGGGAGTTGTTGAAAAAATATGTAATCCGCCATTTTGTGGCGGCGGCCATCTTGGACTGTTTTATCAAACATAGCTAAGAACACTCTTGACTAATTCACCTTTTAAACAAAAAATCTCAAAATCGGTTTATCCGTTCGGGAGCTACGATGCCACAGACAGACACACAGACACAGACACGTCAAACTTATAACACCCCGTCGTTTTTGCGTCGGGGGTTAAAATGAGATAAAGAGAAGGAAATAATCCTTGTCCCGAATCACACGAAAGCAGGATGCGACAAAAAAAGGCACTAAAAAGAAAATCACCCAGTGAAAATTAGACACCGATTTTTTAACGAAAGGAGCTAACGAACACAAATATTTGACCAATCAAAACCGATCGACGTAAGGCTTTTAAACGATAAATGGAACCATTAATTTCGTACAAACAAACGAACAATACAGGAGTGAATGTAATACTTCTAATGACGTCACAGTTCACAGTTTCGTGACGTAAGCAAGTGACGTAGATACCGTGAACGCACGGTCTTAACACAATCTTTTTTGTATCACAATAAATTCATGTTTATAATATGAGGTTTTCTGCTGTTAGCTGCTGTAATTATAGGTGGGTAATATTTTTCTAGTCTGAAAATTGTGAGTTATAGGCACATATAACGCCTAAGGTTCGTAAATCAAAAGAAAATTGTTTAAGTGATTATTTCAGTGCTTTGTGTTAAAAGGTTTGGAGGAGGTCATATTTTTGAAGCCATGAAGGATTGATAACGTTATGCTTTATTCGCGTGACCCCGTTGTTCATCTCAAATACGCGACGGTGTTGATTCACCATAATTTAAATAATCTATTTCAAAGGGGTTATATTATATAGGGTGTAAGAAACCTCATAACGAAGCCGGATGGCACTTGTGGATAACAAGTGCCTTCCGGCTTCGTCATTGAGATCATTATTTTTTGTTCTACACCATACCTGGGAACCTTCTAGTTACAGAGATATTGGAGGTCAAAGTACCAACTTTATGACAAGTTTTTTTAAATACAAGTTTTTATTGCAAGATTTTTACTTTGAGCACCTCCACGACCCCCATACTATTCAATCCATCCATCAGCACAATGTTTTGACTTTTGAGTGCGTTATATTGAGTTCTACAACAAAACATATTTTTTCACACCTAAAAAAAATACTTTCTCAGCAATAATTTTTGCATAACGTTACTTAGTTTGATGTACATACAGAATGCTTGGTTGAAGGCTTCGTGAAGACGTTGTTTACACCCTCTACTTTTGGTTATTTTAAGATTATAAATGTTTCTTATATTGTTATTATTCATTAAAATTAAAGTCAATTTTTTTTATAAAAATAAATAGTATGTTATTATTAATATTAAATTTATTAAGCTATCAACATTTGATGGGTTTAGACAGATGGGCCGGAATCATCACATAGTGAGTGCCTGAAGACGGTCTTTGTCACTGAGGCAGGCCTAAGAAACGCGGGCTTGACTATTTGAACCTAACTGTTTGAGAGTTGGAACGGAATAGGAAGGCCTTTGTCCAGCAGTGGGACAGAATAGGTTAAACAAAAAAAAACTAAACGTTTTAGCAAGTCCCAAAATCCGTGAGAAGCTTTTTTAATACATATTAGGTAAATGTTAAAAATCCCCCTCGCTATTTTAACAGTAATTTTTTTAAATCATGATTTCACCCATTTTCACGCAATAAATTGCTGATTTAGACATAACTGAAACTCGAAATGTACAAGTCCGTATAATTGTCAAATTCCTATTCCGTCGTAAACAATGAGCCTATCCTATAATACAATTATGTCAGTGTAGACCTACTATCCCAGATATAATTTGGAATATTCCGCCTAGAACCAGGAGCTAGTGTCGTGAGATAAATCCCTAGAGCTTTAATCGTAGTCATAGGCGTCACACGAATCTATTATCAAATTGTGCCGCCACATTACTTGATTTGGTTTACCTAGTACCTTGAGGATTTGAATGTAATCGCACCAAAGATTTTGTGGTTTTGTTTGATGGTGAAATAGTCGTATTAAGTCGGTTTGGCAGTAGGTAAACATAACATCAAGCCTCTAAACTCGAAGGTTAGGCAGAAGTGCACCTAAAGGGTGTAAAACACCTCTTAACGAAGCCGAAAGGCACTTGTTCTCCCGATCATTGCGATCATTTTTTTGTTCTACACCATACCGGGAACCTTCTAGTTACGGAGATATGGGGGGTCAGTTACAACTTTTTGACAACTTTTTTTTAAACACAAGTTTTTTTTGTAAGATTTTGACTTTTAACACTTCCACGACCTCCGTACTATTCAATCCATCCATCAGCACAATGTTTTAAGTGCATTACATTGAGTTCTACCACAAAACATGAATTATAACCTCAAAAAAAAAAGTTGTTTCCCAGCAATATTTTTTGCGTAAAGTCACTTAGTTTGATGTACAGAATGCTTGGTTAACGGCTTTGTGATGAGGTGGTTTACACCCTGTATAGTACACCCACAGATCGCCAGTTATGTTTAAGTGCCATGCAATAAAAGGCGAGCCTATTGCTGTCAATTGGGCACAAATCCAAGCTTCGTAGCTGCTGCCGAGAAATTCCTGATGGATAAACCCAATAACACTTTGCCCTCACACTCAGCAGTCCTCCGTGCCTCGGAAAGCACGTTATGCTGTTGTTCCAGGCTTTCATTTGTATATCTATGACAGTCGTTACAGGTAGTCAGTGACCCAATAAGTCTGACAACCAGTCTTACCAAGTAGTATCGTATTACCCGGTACTAACTGGGTTGTGAAGATCTTATAGGCAGTCGCTCCATGTAAAATACTGGTACTGGACTGGAAGCCGACCCCAACATAGTTGGGAAGAAACTAGGCAGATGTTGAACTCAGCAGTCGCCCTTGTGACCACTCGACCAATGAGGCAAATCAACCTTCTGAGTTCATTTAATCCTAATGAATGACGATCATGAAATAATCATTTTCAGGTTTTACCGCGACCACATTTAGGTGTGTCCGCTTTCTTGGCGTACTCGGACATGACGCAGTTCAAGAGACATCTTTGATTTTCCATGTCATCAAAATATAGATCCAGCTGCATCTGGTAAGATCGGAATCAGACCCCAACATAGTTGGGAAAATTCTAGGTTGATGATGATGATGATCAAAGTATATATATATTTTGATGACTAAGTGCGATAGAACTTTATACCTGAAATATGCCTAAGTATATCAGTGCACTGCAAAACTGGCCAGCCAGCCCTGGTATCACCTAACTGTCTGGCTAACCACATGATCACCTAATTCATACCCATAGATTAGATGAAAACGTCTTGCCAAACTTACTTAAACGCATTCAAAAGCATATTGTATCTAGACTTCCATTACATTTCCCAGATATCCTGCTCGAAAGATCAGAATAAAAATAAACATTTTTGTAATACAGAAAATTCCTATTTTATTTAGTGCGAGTAACTCCGGACAGATAAGCAATGGCTGCGTGCCATCAACGTAACACTATGACAGCTCGGACACACTTAGACAAGTTCGTTCTATTAAACTCCAAGTCTTTTACTCTATATATAGTTTTCTCTCTTTTCGTGGAAATATTTGATAGCTTCTGTTGGGAAGTATTGGGTTGTTTGTATAGTTGGGGTGAAATGGGGAAGTTTAGTTTCTAAATATTAAATTTGGTAACTTGACACGTGTTTAAGAAAATCACGACTGTCTGGATTTTTCTTCATAATTATTTTGATCGTCAGTGATGACGGTTTCTGTTGTTTTAGTAAAAGATAAAAATGCTGAAAACCACAAAAGACTAGAGGAGAGTCTCTAAGAAAGACTATAAGTAAGACTTCTTTGTTGTAATATCAAAAATACAGAGATCAATCCACAAAACGGTGGTAACGCGGAAGATGTGAAAATGAGCAAGCCACATTTATTATGCCCCAGACTGAATTGTAGATGGGGTTACAAGGTCTTGATGAAGAGACCCAGAACTGGTCATAGAAGCACGGGCCAGCTGGACCGACGATTTGGTCGTACCGGACTATAGTTGGATGCTGGAGGCACAATAATGGGCACAATCAATTAAACTAAATCAGTCATTAGCTACTATGACTTTACATAAGCTTTCTAGTTAAAAGTGATAATCATATCTTTATTTGCATTCCATAATGTTTGAAGATCTTACAATGGCTTATAGCTAAGGTACAATGTCGACCCTGTAGGGCACAGCAAAATGTATAAAATTGATGATAAGACTGATACAAAAAATAAAATTTATATTTTCGTTGATAAAATAACTTACATAAGAATGATTTTGTGAAATTGTAATTTTGTAAAAAATTTCTATAAATCTCGCAGCCGAAGTAATCGAAGGTTTGCTGTCAAAAAACCCAATTCTGGGTTAAGCTCGCCTTTGTACATAAGCTCGATGTTGTAATTTTGAGTGTAATTTCTTTTGTGTGCAATAAAGAATAAGAAAAAGAAGAAATTAAAAAGTACTTTAATTCAATCCGCAGCCGTCCGCCCTGCTGTAACCCTGCTGGCGCAATAATGATTGCTGGAAAACTAAGTACTTTTAGCTAATTTTAGCTGCTTTAAACTAATGTTAGCTTGAAAAACGTTTTTTTATTTTTTTATTTAAAATTTTTCTGTAGGACTCAATGTAACGCACTTAAACATTGTGCTGATGGATGGATTGAATAGTACGGGAGTCGTGAAGGTTTTTAAAGTAAAAACCTTAGATTAAAAACATGTGTTTAAAAAAAACAGTATGAAAAAGTTGGAAATTTGACCCTCAATACCTCCGTAACTAGAAGGTATGGTCTGGAACAAATAAATGATTGCAGTGACGAGAAGAAGCCTTTCGGCTTTGTTCAGTCCATTTACACACTTTTGTATTTATCAAAAATATGTTTTAATTGAATCTTACCAATAACATAACCACCCTAACTAAGGTGCTTAAAATACAGAGCCTCCTAATCATAACATCAAACGGAATCTACACGGGAGGTGTAATATCGCCTGAAGCCAAATAGTGCAATGGCGTTTGTGCTCCATACATACATTATGTTGTATGGCCATCGCTTATGACCACGCATTCATGTATTTTGAGACTTGCAGAAGACAATAGTCTGAAGATGGGATTTCATGTCAAGAGGAGTAAATTGAAAATGATGTCACGAACAATGTTCTGACTAGATACTTAGATAAGAAGTTAGAATATTGAGTAACATAGTGCAGGATCAAGCTTGTGGTACACCCACATTTTGCCGGTTGTGTTGTAATTGTAAGACTTGTAAGTCCCATGTAAGATGGCGAGACTATTGCAATCGACCGGACACAATCCAGATACCGTGGTTTCTGTTGAAATATTCCTGATAGATAAACCTAATAACAATTTGACAGACCCGTTAATGGATCCCGTGATCTCATGGTCAGCAGTTGCGCTTGCGACTAATCTTTTTCAATCGAAGTCATGAACAGGGACTTAAAAACACCTTCATAAAGGTTACAGAATTATAAGTGTTACATGTTGAATTGGTAACAGAATCAAATATGTAACACTTATAAATGTGTTTTCAATGTGTTAACCCAAAACACTTACAAAAGTGTAACCGTAACATATCTGTAACAGGTATAAAAGGTTTAACAGTGTTAATAAGTGTCTAACAGGTAAACTCAGCGTTGCCAAATTTACAATGTAGTTGTTTATGGTTAATGAGCATTAGATAGCCGAAATCTAGTCGCAGTCCGTTGTAAAACTGATTATTTCAGTTACACATATTAACACTTAGTAACACATATAAAAGGTTACAGTTTGATTCGGTAACATTATTGTATCGGTTACATCTAAAAGTGTTATTCTGTTGAACCGTTTTAAAAACAGTGTTAAAAACACATTATTACGGTTACAGTTTGAGTCCCCATGAAAGCTCAACTTCAAGTTTCAGTTTCTCTTGAAATTTTCTAGACCTACTTCTTTAATCCCAACATAACTTTAAGCCTGAAATCCTTGGAGCGTTAGCAGAGCTGTCCTCGGACTCGAAATTGATAATATTTTCAGCATACCTTTATAAAAATGGGCGGTAGCATCGTTCCAAGAGAAATATCTTTTATACAAGTTGGGATGGTCTTGTAGAAGAACCGATATTAACGTTTACCTGTTACCCAATGAAGAAGAACCACAACCCAGACGGAAAACAGACAACTTTTCACACACCGTACCTACCTATGTAACGCAATATAATCGATTACGAAGCTAATAAACTAATAGAAGCCAATCCTAGTCCAGTCGGAGCGACGTAGCAGTAACAAGACATTAGTGCGGACGCCACTCAAATTGGCCTGCTCTCCTTGATTACAATTAACTGGCAAGTCGTAGCCAGCGGCCATAAACTGCCAGAGGAGGATCATCGTGTGAATTTAGGATACAAGTGTTCTGGTGCATGAAACTAATTGATGGAAGGGATGAGGGTTGTTGCTGAAAAATTTGATAGCCTGTTGAGGAAGATTATTTGAGAGAGAAGTTTACTAGCCCACTATCTCTAGATGGTGTTTTGTTTTGGATTCGTGGCCGTTGAAATGTTGAGGAGTTCTTTCGTGAGGAGGCGATCCTGGCTGCAGGATCAAGTCATGTCTGTCATAAAAATGTATTGTCACTAGATTTAAAGATGTGGGCAAAATTTTAATTCAATCAGTTGACTGCAAGTTACAAAATTTGATCAATTACTAACTAACTAACCCACCAACTAACTAACACAGCAAGTTAAATAATAGTTATAATTGTTAATAAATAAAATAATAATAATAATAATTATGATTTTATTTGCAATATCGGCACGTGAATTATTGCAACAGTAAGTTTGCATAAAGCTCGAGGGCGTTGAGAATCCTAATTGGAAAAATGCTTTCAGTAAACAAAAGTCTATGAAAAGACTTGGCTGTTCTTCTTTGTGTTAATGGTTTTTATTCTGTCCGAAGTACGTAGCAACTAGGATAGCTCTTTCATTTGCTTTATTTCAGTCCTGGAAGACGTTAACCTGAGATTTGATATTTTCCTAACAGCGACTTAACCAGATATTGAAACTATAAAGCTTCACAGAATAGTTCAAACTTCAAAGTCAAGCGATGAATAGATTCCTCGTCAGATTAACACATTATTAACGGAGCACACACGTGATTAGATTCAGATTAGACGCATAGAATTTCTAATAGCCACCGGTTACCTTGCTACCAAATCTCATCAAAGACATCGCTTGGAGTAAACTGTAATACTAAACACTAACAGTCAAAGACAGCGCTCAGCATACAAATATTGAAACAAGAAATCGTAAGCTGGTACCACCCACTTTCAGCGACAGAATATTACTCATCCGACATCCGTTGCAGACGGCTTTACTAAACACTAATTTTATTCTGAAACGCCCCGATCTGAACCAGTAACCTTGGTTCAAGTGAGACAGGGCAATCGAATCACACGTACTACACATTTGTTTTGGCAAAAGTTCAATAAATGGTCCAACTGCGGACAGACAGGCCAGTTGATTCAGGGCAATCTTGGACATTTTTTATTGGTCCTAGGAAAGCTGGACTAACAATGTAAGCACTTAGTTTGAGGTTACATGTGGTGCTGTATTAAAACGGAAGAAGAATGTTAAGAAATATTTATGTAAGTAAGAAAATACATATAAAATAACTTAATTTTACTAACCTAGTGACGTCTTTTTATTAATGTTACTGCACCTTGCTGAGATAGGAGCCTTTTGGCCTCGTACAGGACCAATTTCGTTTTCATTACTCATACTCGGAAAGTAGGTCTGAAGTTGCCTGAGGAGCGGGTTGAAAGTAACACTTTTCAGCCCTAGGGAGAATCGCTTTCAACTGACAGCTGTCAAATTATTTAAAAAAAAAACTAGTTCTATTTTCACATTTCTATTAAACCATGTTCCGGCTTCTATACAGCCTCTTAATTACAGCGCGATGTAAAATTGAAATAACATAAAATTCAGTATTAATTTATCAAAGTTTTTTTTTTTTTTAATAACTTGCTTACAAATATTTCTTTGAATAACATATATTTAGGCAAAATATTTACTATTTTTTCTGTGACGGAAGTGAAAAATAAAGGCTGAATAGCCGGCCACAGAAAAAAAAACAAAAAAGGCGGGAAAGCGAAAGTTTTATTTTCCTTGTTTTTTTTTTTTTTAGGGTGGGAAATCATCAAATGACTTCTCCCAATCTGGGCGGAGCGGGAGGGAGTGTCAGACTCTTACTGACTAAAACCCATCCATGTTCCTTCCTCGCCCTTTACGTTCCGGGGCCGCGGTATCTCTTTCGAACAGTCCCGCAACCCGAAGTTATTTGATGATTTCCAATCCTAAAAAAAAAAAAAATAGCGTGTATACGAGCCGTACGCGAAGCCGTCAACCAAGCATTCTGAACGTCAAAGTAACTCTATGCAAAAAATGTTGTTGAGAAACGACTTTGTGAAAAATTTACATCATTGGTAAGAGTCAATGTAACGAACTCAAAACGTTGTGTTGTGCTGATTGATATATTAAGTAGTAGGAGGTGTTTAGGTTATCCTGCCGGGGCTGCGGGACTGTTCGAAAGCGATACCGTGGCCCCGGAACATAAAGGGCGAGGAAGGAACATGGATGCGCAGTAAAAGTCTGACACTCCCTCCCGCTCCGCCCAGAGTGGGAGAAGTTATTTGATGATTTCCCATCAGAAAAAAAAGTTGTTGAGGTTATAACATAAGAAACTTGTAGTTATTTTTTCTTTAAGTTGTAAAATAGTTGGAACTTTGACCTCCAATATCTCTGTAACTGAAAGGATCCCAAGTATGGTCCTGAACCAAAAAAATATAACAATGATGGGGAGAACAAATGCTCTTCAACTATGCCTGTTGTATCTATTCGTCTCTAGTTTAATGTCCAAACAATACAATTAAAATTCGAATCAGCTAACAAAGTGTTTAAAAATCTCTTGCGAATCTCGAGCATTCGGTACATTCATTTTAATACTTTTGAACGAAAAGTCCATTAATAAAAACTAAATCTTTTACAGATAAATCTTAAGTATTAAAGCCAAACTTTAATTAGAGCTAAGCGTAATAAATGTTCCAAGTTTATATGAAGAGGTCGTGCTCTTTTTTCAATTGTTATTTTTTCCAATATTGGAAAGTCAGTATAGACTTGTGGTTACAAGACTTTACTGACCATGGATTTTTTGAGGTTATTACTACGACTCGTAGTAATAACCTCAACCAACTCGTAGTCTACGAGTAGTTTCAGGTATCTTCTGTGCGCTATGATGGCTATTGTGAAAAAGCACCAAAGTTATCTGCCTCAGAATTATCATTTTGCCTTTTCATTTTATTTTTGACCCTCACAAATTTTCTTGAATTGTAGGTGAGTTGTGAAATAAAGATGAAATAATAGGTCTGTTTGTCTGGTTTTTAAGAATACAAATTAATCCGAAGTTTGATACCAAGCACATATTATAGCAATCAGATTATTCAGGAGGAGCTCGTGGCTAAATCAGCCGCTCGGGCCGATCTTTAGGTTAAGCCGTGCTTGCCTAGGTTGGTCTGTGAATGGGTGACCACCCTTTCATACCGAGTTTTCTTCGTGCTTTGGAAAACACGTTAAGCTGTTGGTCCCGGCTGTCATCTGTCCATCTTTGGCAGTCGTTACAGGTAAGTTAGTGCCACAAAATATCTGACAATTAACCAGTCTTACCCAGTGGTATCGTATAACCCAGTTTTAACTGGGTTGTGGAGGTCAGATAGGCAGTCGATCCATGTCATTTTAGCCGAAATCTTTCTCTATCCTTTCCATTCTTTGAATACTTTTCATCTCTGAAAATTAAGAGCTTTTCGCAAGATTATTAATAAGCACAATGGAGAGCTTTCAATATAACCATTGGGAAGTTAGCATAACCAGACTAGTGATGATTACATTATTTCCTAGTTTTCCTACATCAAAATTACCCACAGCCAATCAACAAAACAGCCCCAAACATGCACCGTGCGCTTTCTAAAAGTTAAACAACGCTTACCTAAATACATGCAGTGATTAGACACTACAGACGAACACAATCAAATTGCTATTCCATTGCGCAGTTTAATAAGCATAGCGGGCTTAAACTAATAAATCAAACTGATTTGATTATTTACTGCCGACTGTACTGAACTGTTTGATGTAGGATTATATTAGGTATCTTGTGGTGGGTTGTAATTAGGGTTGCCACCCGTACTATAATATATAGTATTGTAATATATATTATAGAAGAAAAATAATATAGTACGAAAAATACTATTTTTTCATCCCTAACTAGCTGACCCACGCAACTTCGTCTGCGTCACATAAGAGAGTAAAAGCTCACAAATGGAATATTTTTTCTCTGTTTTTGCAACATTTTTCATTTATGCTCCGCTCAACAGGAGGTTGCAGCGTGATGTTATGTAGCCTAAAGCATTCCTCGATAAATGGACTATCCAACACAAAATATTTTTTTAATTCGAACTAATAGTTCCTGAGATTAGCGCGTTCAAACAAACAAACAAACTCTTCAACTTTATAATATTATATATACTAGCTTCTGCCCGCGACTTCGCTCGCGTGAAGTTTTGATATCGCAACGCATCGCCTGCTCAACGGAAGCTTTTTTCCCGCTTGCAACATTTCTTATTGCTGCTCCGCTCCTATTGGTCATAGCGTGATGTTATATAGCCTGTAACCTTCCTCGATAAATGGACTATCCAACGCAAAAAGAATTTTTCAATTCGAGCCCGTAGTTCCGGAGATTAGCGCGTTCAACCAAACAAACAAACAAACAAACTCTTCTGCTTTATAATATTAGTATAGATTAGTATAGATATTATTAGTATAGATTTGACTGTCGCACTTTTTATATTAACTGGGACTGGAAGTCTGGAAGACTGAAACGTATCCGTAGCGCTGCACAAAATTTCAGAACAAAACGCATACGCGGCAACAAAACTCAAAATGACAATAATTTGTCGATGAATGCCCGATTTTTATTAGTGTGTATTTTCTGCTGAAAATAAAAAAAAATCATGTCAAGTGATGATGGTTTTTGCACGCCACCCAAGAAAAAGCAATAAAAAAAATAAAAGGCTCCAAAAATATAAGAGCGAATGGGAGTTCGACAAAATTTCAGAACAAAACGCATACGCGGCAACAAAACTCAAAATGACAATAATTTGTCGATGAATGCCCGATTTTTATTAGTGTGTATTTTCTGCTGAAAATAAAAAAAAATCATGTCAAGTGATGATGGTTTTTGCACGCCACCCAAGAAAAAGCAATAAAAAAAATAAAAGGCTCCAAAAATATAAGAGCGAATGGGAGTTCGACAAAATTTCAGAACAAAACGCATACGCGGCAACAAAACTCAAAATGACAATAATTTGTCGATGAATGCCCGATTTTTATTAGTGTGTATTTTCTGCTGAAAATAAAAAAAATCATGTCAAGTGATGATGGTTTTTGCACGCCACCCAAGAAAAAGCAATAAAAAAAATAAAAGGCTCCAAAAATATAAGAGCGAATGGGAGTTCGACTAGATGGAATGGTGCAAAGAAGATGTTAATAGCAATATGCGGGATTATTGTTCGTTTAAAAATAAATGTTGTACTTTTTTTCCTGAATTTCCCAAAAGCACTGTATTTTTGCAGCTTTTTTGGGAAAAATACTATATTTGTTCAAAATAAAGGTGACAACCCTAGTTGTAATGCAGCCTTGGAAATGTATCTAGGCTACGGTTATGCAATCTGATTTTTGAGGCAGATGTGGGTGGTACTTCACTGTCTCACCTCGTAGTGTAATTGTTAGCTGGTTTGTAAAGTTAACAGCTGATCGATTAAATATTTACGTATCAAGTTTTATTGTCATCGCCATAAACCAAGGGAGACTTTAAGAGTGAGAAGAGTTTTTAACCCCCGACGCAAAAATGACGGGGTATTTTAAGTTTGACGTATCTGTGTGTGTGTGTATGTGTCTGTCTGTGGCATCGTAGCTCCCGAGCGGATGAATCGTTTTTGATTTTATTCTTAGCCATGTTTGATCAGTCTAAGATGGCCGCCGCCACAAAAAGGTGGATTACATATTTATTCAACAACCCCCTCAATATGGGTATCAAATGAAAGGGCTTGACTAGAAAAATACTATACGCTATAATAAATTTCAAATTCAAGATGGCGGCCACCACAAAATGATGAATTACATTTTTTTTCACAACTCCCTCAATATGGGTATCAAATTAAAGGGCTTGACTAGTAGAATAATGTCCACTATATTGAAAGGGAATAAGGAATTCTAACTAATGAAATGAGATGAGGCAAGTGGAGTGATGACTGCAGTACCTTGGACCTAACGATTAACGAACAATTTTCTATTTAACTTTTAATAGGCAAATGAAACCAAATCTGTACATGTGACGTTCACAACAAGAAGAGATACTTGCCCACCTGTACAACTAAATAATGTTATGATCCCTCAAGCGGAAGAAGCTAAATACCTTGGAATGTACTTAGACCGGCGACTAACCTGGCGAAAACATATATTCACGAAGCGTTGCACGAAAGCATTGAGCCTACAACTAAGGAAACATTATTGGCTACTATCAAAAAAATCAAAGCTCTCTCTGGAAATAAGCTCAGGATTTATAAATGTATCATAACGCCAATCTGGACATACGGAATACAGCTGTGGGGCACGGCAGCCAACTCAAACATTGACATACTCCAAAGGTTTCAATCAAAAATGCTTAAGATTATAACTAATGCACCATGGTACATGACTAACGAGAGCTTACATCGAGACTTAAAAATACTAAAGGTGAAAGAACAAATCACGCAAGCAGTCAGAGCCTACAGAAATAGAATTACTACTCATCCCAATAAACTGGCATCGAATTTGATGAAAACCAAGTCATTCAAGAGGCTTAAAAGGCAAACCCCACAAGACCTGATGCTGTGACAGCTGACACACCATAAAACGGACTGATATGGATGCACCACTGGGCGCATACCAAGCATGACTAAACCAAAATTAACAGAAAAGATCCTTAATGTCAGTCAATGGACAGATCGCATTAAAAATGTAAAAAAATACTTTTAATAAATCATGTGTAAGTGTGTAAGTTCTGGATTGGCGACCGCGAACCGGAAGACGATGCGTTGGAAGACCTCCCACTAGGTGGACCGATGACCTGGTGAAGGTTCCTGGAATCCGATGGATGCGAGTCGCACGGGACCGGTCAATGTGGTGACACTTGGGGGAGGCCTATGTTCAGCAGTGGACGTCTTTCGGCTGAAATGATGATGATGATGATGTGACATCATGTGTTGGGAGTTTTTTAATTTAATTTTACTTGTTTATTAATGATATTCTGGCGTTCATTGGAGGTTTCAGCATGAGTTTAATCCGTTTAAGATATGTTCTAGAGAACTGGAGATTCAAACTCCAGTTCTTTCTCAGAAATACTCGTACCTATAGGGTATCTTACTGTACACCTATTTTAGAAAGTAAATTTTGTTAATAGTTAGCTGGGTTAACAAACAGTCTTATTCATAAAAATCCCCTAAAATAGGTTTTAAACACTCATTAGTTAAAATGCTCATTAGAGCTAATAAACCTACTATAAAATTCTCTATTCATAATCGTTCTTTAACCCGTCATAGCTATGTTGTCGTTATAAGACGTTTTAACGTGATTAAGTTGTCGTTCTGCTGAATCCATAGATAAAATGCCAAAACAACTGGTGTCCACGGCCATATAACGCATTAAAAAAAGTTCTACAACGTCACTTGTGACATTTGGGCAGCATTCCGAATTTATTTGGTGATATTTATTTGGGGCATTGTCGGTGTAATCGCGAGATGGTGTATGTCATAACGTCATCTATGACGATTCAAGGGACATCGATATCGCGCTCACGGTAATTCGGAACTGGTTTATGGACGCTCAAATCAATTACAGAAAAATTCGGAATACAGCCTTGGAGCAGCCTTTTTTATTACATCAAAATCAGCTGTTGCACATTTGTCGGCCATATTTCTGTTTATTAAAGGTCAACCCCGTTTTATGAACCAATATTGTTTCCCCATACAAACTTTGAAGGCCCGTTTTACCCCCTTAGGTCCATGTTCACCAAGAAGATGACAGTCTGGTTATCTAAAACAGCTGTTTAAAACACATTTATGTATGGTAATATGTCACAGTGACAGCTGTTTTTAGTTAATCAGACTGTTATCTTTTCGGTGAACATGGACCTTAGAGGATGAAGCCGCTATTACATATTACTTTTTAAGCGTTTTAGCGTTATGAAACTTTTATGAATAATGCTTTTCGGGATTCCCATTATAACAAGCCTATAAACCTATTTTAACTTTTTATGAATAAGACCGTAAGTTTATTGAAATTCTCCTCGAGAACTAATCCTAGAAATTCTCTGAGTGATTCTCCGTATCGTGTCTGATCAGAGAAATACCAAAGCGATACAAATAAGTAGGTACCTACTTCATTCTTTTTACAATAAAATCTACAATTTACAATAAAATATTTTCTTTGAAGATACAATTTCCCCCTATTTTATGACCTCAACCAAATTACACAGCAGTCTACAAAAACTTCATTCCTAAATGAAAACCCCAGTTATCTCTTCTTAAATAATAACTATATCACAATTTCCTATGACATTTGCGTACAGCGTAAGTACAACGATGAAATCAACTGAAAGTCTGTAGCAAAGGTGACAGGAAGCGGGGTGCAACGGAGCGCGGCGAGCACCGCTGACTCAGGATAGAGATACCACTAACACACGAACTCGAATCTAGATAGAAGTGGAAATTACGTGATTTTCGGCGAAGAGATTTTGAGGCAAAACTCGCTGATATACCAGCTCGTAGATGCAAAACAAATACAGACTTTGAGGATGATTGTAACGCAGCCCAGCTGCAACTTAGCGAGACAGTGAAAGTTGATAACCATGCTCTTACGATATTTTAAGACTTAGGTACTTTTTTTTAAACTGTGCTTGCTTTTAAAGTTTGAAAATCGAATGCACAAGCTGTACCTACAATAACAGTTTTTGACACCGCTAAACTAAAAACTGTTTACCATCTGAATAAATTACAAGAGTTTTTGAACAAAGTGTCGCGTCGCGCTTCACTACATCCTGTTAAAATCTCTTTTAATTTATTCACAATATTCAGCCATAAAGTGTATGAAACAAATGTTAGTGGTGCGGAGCCGCGAGTAAGCGATTTGGCACATTGCGCCCGAGAGCGGGCGGGGGCGAGCCACGGCATAATTACGTACCTACGAAATGTGAGCTGTCGTTTAAATCTTGCACTGCTTAAATTTGAAGCGAACTTCACTGAGGCCGTGTTATTAATTTAATTTTGTTCGCCTCTCTACTGGAACACGGACATTGTGCTCCGGTTCACACGTGCCGCTCTGTGACCGCCTCTAAATCACCCCAAAAACAAAATCCCTCCGCAATTTAGATACAATTTTCTTGAAAAGAAAAGGATATTTATGCTTTCGGCCTTCACAGATAAAGTCGCCTCAGCACTTATCAGGAATCTCACAAAAAACACAATATTTTACCCGCAGCCGAAAGATTTCGACTTTTCGAGAGCAATAACGCCACCCACATTCAAGATGAAAGTGGACGAGAGTAGACTATTGCCCGAACGCATTAGACTACCAAAGCTGAACAATTTAATGACGATTGACTATTCATACCACATTCAAGCGGTTGACCGCTTTGCTACTCTTGATTTAGAGTCTAATTATTCTGCGATCTCAGCCGTAGCGGACGCTTGCAGAGTACGTAATGAGAGGGGCGAGGCGGGGGCGCGGCGCGCAGGGCGAGCGGCGGGATGCAAAATGTTGCAATTGCATTTCCCCGTCAGAAAAACAGCTTACACTAGCAAAAATAATTAAGAGTATTAGTGGAGTCGGCGAGCGGAGTGTCGCGCAGTAAATAGTCTGCTAAATACCCACCTACATTTATTGGCGCGGGGACTTTGGGAAGGCCAGTGTAATGGCGGAAACAATTTTGCCTTTTAAAACAGTGGGCGCCTTTGTTTATAAACGCTTCCGTTGAACGAGTACATAACTGCGTGTTTCACGTGATTTAAAGTGATGTCAAAGTGAAAATAATGAGACTCGATTTTGTAATGGGAGGGTAGGTACGTAGGCAGATCATTATTCAACTTTTTAAGTGGTTGTTATAAAAGAGGCTTTGTTAAAGCCTGAATAAAATGTTGCATACCTAAATGAAAATGAAAATCAAATTAGGCATTAATCTATATTAGCCATTTTAGATGTATCTAGGGATGCATCGGCCTTAGCCTAACGATTTGATAGGTTTCAATAAGATGCACTGGGCCGGTCATATTCCGTCGACCGTTGAGGTAGACGTGCTCTGAGTGGAAACCGCGAATCGGCAAGCATAGGTAAGTTGTTGCCCTGAAGCTCGGTGGAGCGACTACCTAATTGGCAAATGGCTGGTAGCAGTTAATGTTGCCAGCCATTTGCGCATTTGCTCATCCAACTAGATGAGAGTTGCCAAGGATGGAGCGCGATTGAAGAGGCCTATATCCAGCAATTAGCTGTTGTAGGCTGATGAATAAGATGCAGCCATGGATATAAACTAGGTAAGATATGCGTACCTACTACTCAACAGCACGCATCGTTGATGGTTTCTTGCTACGCTAGGAAGACGAGGATTAGTCTAACTATATGCCTACTCTTTGTACTAAGTATTTTACAATAATATGCATACTTACCTAATTAGAGCAGCGTAGGTACACGATAGCCGATGTGCTTCCACCTCTTGATAGTTCGTGACCTGGTGAAGGGATGGCAAAAGATCCTACATCCTAAAATCACACTGATTTTTGATTACACGCGAAGAGGTTTTAGTTTGAACGGAATTTGAACGGCGAGCGTAAAGATATTGCAGCCTTTCATTAGCTGAAGATTCAGAAAAAAATATTTTGAAAATTTTTTAACCCATCAATCATGATTAGTAACAAATATCACCACTGGGCCTGAGGACCTTATACGTCCTACATGTATAAGTACTGAATTAAAATATTGACACAAAATAAAATTTTACAGATTTAATGAAAGGCCACAATATATTCGAGAAGTTTAGCCTGTATATAAGTCATTTTGGTTCAGGTGACGTGCGATGAGATGAAAATCAACGTTGATTAAGAGATTTTTATTAGTTTTTGGCTTTTTGAAAACTGAAAGAAAGGCCTTTATCATCAACCAGTTTCTGGCAAAAATATTATTTAATCCAAGGCTTGTTTTAATAAAACGCTAATATTCCGACTCGGACGCTTCACTGTGTTATGTTCTTCCCATGTTTCTTCACAGAGAGCCAGACATTCCATTAAAATTATTGCATTTGCATCAATGTTGAGATTGGTCTAAGAAAGCGGTTACCGTACCAACGTACTGACTGAGCGAGCAGGCTCGCGAGGCAGCCTCGGACGTTTGCTTCGCAACGCGTTTGCGGCGTGAGGCAGCCTAGGTCTGTATTTTAATGTGCACGAGGCTGCCGCGCGCGGCAAAGCCGAGCCGGAGCGAGGCTGAGCCAAAGTCGAACTACTCGAAAGCTCAGTGATGACTCACAATTCCAACAGAGGCCACGCGAGCGTAGCAAATACTCAGTTCTGCTCAAGATTGCCATGAAGCAGTGCGTCCGGAAGGCTATCGCCACCACTGCCTTTATACTTATTCATCAACTTGTATAAAAAAGAAAAGTTGGTAAAATCAGGACATTGCGCGTCCCAAAGTAGTCTATATTTACCATATTATAATTGTTTTAATTTGAGACACTGTTCTTTATTCCTGATTCCGTTTTCTTCAAACAAGCGAGGCAAAACACAACCGTCTTGAGTGCGCGAGGCAAACTTACTGAGGCGCTTTTGAGCATGGACAAAAACCGACAACGTTTGGCTCGGGCCGCGGCACGCTCGGGCGAGGCAGCACGGGTTTACCTCGGGCGAGGCTCGTCTTGACCGACCGCGGATTTGCCTCGCGCGGCTGCCTCGCGAGGTTGCTCGCTCAGTCAGTACGCGGCTAATCACTCACAAACGCCTTTAGGTCGTCACGCCAGCGCTTTCTACGACGCATGTCTTCTGGCACCCAGTGCATGACGACTCTGGGCCATCAGTCCATTCTGGACTGTGCATATCTGTGGAATGCACCTCGACTGTCCAGATGCATTCCACAGATTTGGCCGGCCCAATTCTACTTCAACTCAACAGTCTTATTGCCCACATCAGCGTTTCAGTTCTTTTACGTATTGTGGTATTTCAAATTCTGATACCCAATACGCTACGTTTCATCGCCTACATACTCGTACCGTACACTACCCCCCAGATATTTTAATACTTACTTATCGGCTGCCTAGAATTTAACTGACGCCCATTAAACAATCGGCGATGCATCATTTGTCGTCTGTCGCCGAAGCCTTGACAACGGTCCGTCCCTACCTAAGCGGAAAAAAGATAATCCCCCAATTAAATTGAACCACTACCCATGAAATTGTTTACCTTTTGAGGTAAAGAATTTTTAGAATCACGACGTATACCTACATTTTGCAGTAGGGAAATGTTGAAATGTAAGGTAGGGAAATAATGATAATGTCGTCTTTAGGAAAATCTTTAAATAATGAGCATTCATGTGATTGGGTAGCAGCAGACAGCAGCATTAACGAAGAGGTATGGGTAGGTAAAACATGTAACATCTCACTTTCATCCATATGATTTGAACGTTGGTAGGTACTGGAACTGGAATCAGCGACCCGATATTTTAAACCCTTTAGATTACCTAGCTAACTTTATACACATAGACAGTTCAAGGATTTGGCAGTCTGTCCGAGTACCTCTATATTGCCACAGCAACGAAGACTTCGCTACACCTTGGTGTCCTTCAATAAAATTATATGTAACCGATACTACTTTCGCTTATAGATCAATGTTCAGTCCTTGAGAAGAGGTTTTTGATCTGCCATCAATTCATCAAGTAGCGGACATGTCCGGGTCTGTCCGAACACCCGGACACACGACAATGGGTAACGGGACCCGTAGACGGAACCCATCGTCAGCAAACGTGCTCAAATCGTGGCACTCCCTGTTATAAATTACGATTCGACGCTAATGTCCGTAATTGAAATGTACGGGGACGTAGGGGAATGGTTTTAGTGTTATTTGGTACATTTTGGGATTAGGTACAGATTTTTTGTGTGAAATTGGCTCTACTTTTAAGATTGCAGGGGACCAAATCGTACCTAATGATTTCTTGAGTGAAGCTTCGAAATAGTAAGTTCGGAGCAAAAATAATGATAGAAAGTTGAAACTGCGATTTGCGATTTCTAAATCGTGAATATTAAAAAGCTTCCTCCCATAAAGTAACACCTCAACTTCTTCACTTAAAAAACTTCTTTCCTCACATCACCGAAAATCTAAGTAGGTCAAACATTTTAAGCAGATTGGAGACGTATCGAAGAATTTATTGTAGGTAATTAGTCCGGTCCGAATATAGGCACATTTACGGGAGCGAGTTGGCATCGGGGCATCGCTGGCTGGCTCCCAACCCTTAGAGAGAAGTGGTCGCAACGTTTACCAGGCATTTGGCAGTCTTTCACTGCATAGTAATGTCCGTTCAATTCATTTTGAATCATTATTGGTTTTGAATAATTTCGTGTCACCTTTATCTTTAACGGGGGATGAAAGTCAAGCGAGTTTGAACCCGTTGTAGACTTTTCGATTTTATACGAACGATATCGTTTTTCGGGAAACATGTTGATATCGTAATACGAGTAGGTAATACAGATGACGACTGACTAGATTTTAGATTATCGCAACATACCTATTAGGTACGTGTTCTTCAAATTAAAAAAAATATATTATGACGAAGATACGCATCAAAGATTATGAATGGTGACGTCACTTTCCGCTAAAAAATATACCGAAGTGTGACATCACACGACTTTTCGACGCACTGTATCGTCTTAATTTTTTGTTTACGTGAAAAAAGAAAAAGTGTGTCCAATATTTTTTAGATTGTCTGACGGACTAATTAGATTATTTTGTTGTCTACCCTATTGTAGGTAGGTATATTATCAACGTCGAAGGGTTCAGAATGATGTACTGAATAAGTGTTAACCGTTCTAGTGCTGGTCTCCCTTCCAAATCACGCAGTGGGTACCAGAAGACAAGCGTCGTCGCCGAAGAAGGCCTAGAAACGCTGTTGTGAAAACTGAGATGCCTTTACGGGAAATTGGCCGGAGAAAAAAGCACAAAAGAGAGAGAGTAGTTAGTGGGAGACCTTTGCAAAGACAAAATAGGGTTTCAAATAAAAGGAACGCAACAACTCATAGATACTCGTACAAGAAAAAGTTGCTATCCGATTACTTTTCTTATTCACTGCAACACTTTGGCTGCTCTGAAATTCCGAGGATGGATTATAACTTAGTAAAAGATATTGTTAATAAAAAGGCTTTATTAATAATCAAATAAATACTTAGGTATGTACTTAATTACATTACAATAAAAATAAAATCTGAATCGATGGAATGTATTAAACTAATATTATGGTGAAACTATGATATGTATCCGTTTAATATCATTTATTGCTAGATATTGCTTTAAATTCCTTGTTAAATAATTATTTTTCCAAACATAGCGAATATGATAATATACATAAGTACCTATAACAATATGGCCCATGCACGCAACTCCTTCAAATAAAGCTAAATCGTTTGAGGCACTCGAAATTGAAGCCTATCCTATAATTAATAGTTGCTAAAATGTATTAAACAATATAAATAAATTCAACTATGAACGTCAATAAATAACTTAAACATGTTTTATGTAACAAATATTTCGCTATAATTCCATATTTTTCTTCAGATCTAACTTGAAAATGTCCTACTTTTTTCTAATCAGAGTAGTGAATCCCAGCTTTAGTGTATTTTATAATATTGCGGATTTTCTACATTTAAGTATGAACGCTATATTCAGGCGTGGGATAGCAAATATTAGCAAATTCTTCCTTTTCACTATGCAGCCAACAAAACATAACAAAAATCAAACTTCACACATTTTACCTTCATTTCACGTCAAACAATAGTGAAAATTAACTATTTAGGGTTAAATTGTATATTTTTCTAATACATATTAATTGATTAACTAAAGAAAGAAATCTATCATTTAGAATTTCAATTTAGGTACATTTTTTTTATTATAAGTATCACAATTTTGTATTAACATCGCCAATAAAGAAATGACTAATGTCTTTGGCACTGTGCTAATTTTTACAATACATTAAGCTGTCATTTGAATACATAGCCGTATTTTTTTTATTAAAAAAAACTTCAAATCTCAATAGATGGCGCTACTTTAGTATGGCCCTTTAAAAACTAAATGCCAATCTAACATTCTGTATAAAATTCATTCGTTGGTCTTCTAAATGGACGTTTTCTTGCTATAATAGCTTTGTTACAGACATCAATAAATAAGCTAATATTAATTTAGCATGTTGAGAATTGCCATTAGGCAAAATAAAAAAATGTAGCAGTTGCATTCAAAAAGTAGCGAACGCAAACTATTTTGAGTCTATTTCAGAGTTATACAACTCATAATACCTTGTGAAACTATATGATATGAATAAACCATTGATACGACTTTAGTGCCGAATAGCGACGTCCAATTCGGGTCGCAACTCTATTCATCGATATCAATTTAAAAATAAATACCGAATTTAATAATAAATTATTTTGTGACAACTATATGTTAACAGATTTCTTGGGCGGAGGCACACGCGGTGAATGTGAGTACATCTTCTTGAATAACTCTGGTATATCGTTGTCGGGGAACAAATCCTTCAATATCGCTGAAAAATGTCAAAATGGAAATTAGTCTTTATTAAACTTTATTTTTCGGTAGTCTGGGCCATATGCTCAAAATTCTATGAGGTGCATTGGTATAAATACATAAAGTGTGTAAGAAACCTCTTAACGAAGCCAAATGGTAGTTGTTCTCCCCGTCATGGCGATTATTTTTTTTCTAAACCATACCTGGGAACCTTGTAGTTACGGAGATATTGGGGGTTTTTGACAAGTTTTTTTTTTTAATACAAGTTTTTAATGTAACATTTAAACACCTCTACCACAGAGTACAGTACAGAATACGAGTTTAAGATTCATACAACCGCGCGAATCGATTGCACCACGTGCGTGACCACTGGCCGCATGTCGCGTACGCGACAAAAGTGGAAAAAACCGGTATACGCTGTCACAGCCAGTTGAAAATCTCAGGGTTGTCAGGGCAACACACGTTGTTTGTTTTGTGACAAGTTAGAATATTTTAATGTAAAAACTTTGTTTTTATTAATAATGGTTGTTTATAAATTGTACTGTGTGTATGAATAATACTAGAAAAAAATAAAAATATATCATACTTTAACTATCTCAAGGAGAACAATAGGTAAGTAAATATTTGATTAAGTCTTCACCTATTGTGACAACCCTACCAAAATAGGTAACAATTTTGCACGTTGTTAAAGCTTATACTCTGCTCCATTTATTTACTCATGTGCCTCTACGACCCTCGTACTATTTAATCCATCCATCAGCACAATGTTTTAAGTGCGTTACATTGAGTTCTACCACAAAACATCATTTTTCACCCCAAAAAAAAGTCGTTTCCCAGCAATCATTTTTCCGTAAGGTTACTTAGTTTGATGGATTATTTTCTAGTAAAGTGTGTCGGGGGTTTTTTAAATTTTTAATTTAATTTTACTTGTTAAACTTTAAAAATGCAAATATTACTAAAGTGATGATTGACATTGAAATCGACTTACTTTCAAGCAGCACAAAAATCAATCGCTTATTGATCTCCTGGTTTTGGAACAGATCAAATACTGTCAGCAAGCCTCTCCGGGCCGTGTCCGAGCCTACTATGTGTCGCAAGTCATCTGCAAGTAAAGATGTTTAGTTTATAAATATTTATATGGTAGTTGAGTTGCGAAAAAAAGCTGTTACGATGGTTCATCGATTTCTAGTAAGCATTAGAGAGCTGTACTAAAAATCGAAATTCGTACCACAATATCGACAGTATTTTTTCCCATGGGTAAGCGGAGCGGAAGGGAGTAGAAGACTTTTACTGATTAAAACCCATCGTTCCGGGGCCACGGTATCTCTTTCGAACAGTCCCGTAGCCCCAGTAGACCCTTGCGGACCCCTTCCTTTTTGCTGACATCTCTTTAAAGCGCGCGTGAAAAACGAACGCGCCGTCTACACGGCCTGTCGTCTTAAGACGGACGGTCGGTGAGCTAGGCCATTGCTCACCCTCCACAGGCCCGAATATCAACGGCCTCAATGAAGTGGTAAAACAGAAAGGAGATCACCCACATTGGGCTATTTTCAAAAGTACCGGCCAACCAAAATAAATAAATATATTATTTGGATAGAGCAAAACATAATAAACATTTTTTATTACTACACCAAAGTCGTTAGTCAATTCACCGAGAAGTTATTCAACCACAAAATATCTGAGGCCACCCAGATTGGGGTAATTTTTTTTTTGCCGACCAACTAATACAGGGTGTAAGGGTAAACACCGTTGTCACTCAAACCACGGGTAGTTGACATAAATAAAAAAATATAGGACAGAGTTAAAAAACTGGATAAGGGATTTTCTTAAAAAAAAATATTAAATTAAATTATCCGACGATGTCCCCGAAATCATAGCTAGCCCGACTACACGAGTGACGTAATCGCTGCCCGCCCGTCGAGGCATCTATCTACTTACAGAATTCTCGTAACATTACCTGATAAATTCAACTTTTCCTGGCAAAATACCTACCTTACGTGTTGCGTGATGAGTCTAAATGTAACTTTGATGTGACAACAAAGAAAATGAAAAGTAATCCAAACTACTGAGTAGGTATTTTGGCGTATTTAAAAAGTTCATCACAATTTTATGTACGTACAGTTAAAAATCACCGATTAAATTTACGCAGAGGTGAGTGGGTCGTCATAAACAGATTGAATATCTACTAACTTACCTACTGTTCAAAATTCACACATTGTTGTTGAGCACTCGAGAATCTGATGTCTGCATACATCCTACGAGCCTCGTACAGGTTATTTATCACCCGCGATGGCGTAAAGCCGTACCATTTCGGTCGACTGTTCACTTGTGTAAGACATAGCACTAAATTTACGCGCGAGAAACTTAGGACTCGCCACGCGGCGCGCGCTCCGACGAGCGACGTGGATTCGCTTTGGCGACAGCTGGCCGACTGAGGTACTCGTGACGACTGTTCACTCGATCGCTGCGCGGGCGCGCGGGCTGGGGCGCGGTCGTTGACCCGGTCGGCGGTCAGCTGTTTCCGAGTGCATTAGGGTGAAATGATCTTGAAGAAAATAGTGGATTTTCTTCAAAAAAAAAAGGTTGCTTTTTTTCATTGGTTTTAGCTTCTACTAATGAAACCAAACCCCTGGTTTCAAGGATAACGGTGTCCACACTAACACCCTGTATAAATGCAAAAATTACATAGAGCCTATGGAAATAAACATTTTTTATTATGCCACCCAAGTTCTATACCCAAGATTTAAATAAATAAGTAAATAATAATAAAAAAAGGTTAATGATCTATCCAAATAATAAGTTTATTTTGGTTGGCCGACTTTTGAAAACGGCCCAAAAATGTATGGAGGCTTGCCTTTATAGCAATCAACTAAATCATTCCTCAAAAATGTACAGTTCTGTTTCTCACTGCATAGGTTCTAAAATTATCGACCAAATCATTAGTTAAAATTGGCCATTCTCACAGAACAGATAACCTGGGAACAAGCAGGCAAAATGCTAACAACAAGACTGCAAATACAAAGTAGTATACCTGAACAAGCGGAAAGCAAGGCAACTTTAGCGGCAACCCGTGTCCTAGCTTTGGTTGCTGCGTCTCGGTTACCGGAGCTTGGACCGTTCCGACTGGTCAACCACTGTCTAAAACATTCAGTTTTTTTATTAGGCACACTCAATTGCAAAAACAAAATATCGCTATGGTAAATTGTATAAATGCTTACTTGAATGTCTTCAAATATTGGACGACGTTTCTGGGTGAAGTTAGTGATGATACGAATTCTAGCACCTTTCTGCAACAAGTAAAATTAAATTAAAAATGTAAAAAACCTTCGACACATAATGTACTAAAAGTTAAAAGTAAATAATTCGTTAATTCGCCATTTTGTGGTGGCGGCCATCTTGGACCGATTTTCATTAAACATAGCTAAGAACACTCCCGACTAATTCACCGTTCAAACAAAAGATCGGTTCATACGTTCGGGAGCTATGATGCCACAGACAGACACACACACACACAGACACGTCAAACTTAACACACCCCGTCGTTTTTGCGTCGGGGGTTAAAAATAAAAACAATATTTAAGGATAGAAGAAATCTTACTAATAATATAAATGCGAAAGTTTGGGAGTACGGATGGGATGGATGTGTGTTACTCTTTCACGTAAAAACTACTGAACGGATTTGGACGAAATTTTGCACATAGATAGTATATAACCTGGACTAACACATAGGACCACTTTTATTCCGATACTATGATCCCGTGAGACAATTATCGATCTTCATGCGGGCAAAGCCGCGGGCATAAGCTAATATGTTAATACCTGAATAAGTCAAGAGCCTTATTGCAGAAACAAAAATCACGCTATTCTACCCTTTTATAAAAAAACCTCTTTAAATTACCCATCTATTCCCGCTGTTTGCAACGACCCGAAGTTTCCTTAAGTCTGATGAATTTTCCGTAATGTTTTTCATGGGTATCAGATAAAAGTCGGGTAAAAAATTAATACGTACTTATTAACTCTATCTGCAATCAATGTCCTAATGGGAGCGAGCAGACGTCTTCTTAGCCATAGACCTCTTATACCTAATACTTCTTCGAACAATTTCAGAGCTACACTTTCGTCGTTTTCCTGTCGAAAGAATACAAACAATTAAAAACCTTATAGACCACTATAATTTCAAAATAACATAAAAGAACTTTCTTACTTCTTGCCCATCAGAAGAATTCCCACTTTTAAATCCGTCGTAATAATTTTCTTCATTTTTGCCTTGGAATACTTTTGAAATACCTGCAAATTAAAAATCTCAAAATTAATGCTTTTCCTCAAATCAAAAGAGCAAATCTTTGCACTCGAGTGCAACACGTAACTTTTCAACCGACCTCAGCGAGGAAATGACTAAATGCAAAAAAAAACATTTGCGCATTATTTACAGTTTCAGTCAATTCTGTTGGCGTCAAACTTCCTCGTCGCTAGAACCACTCATTTTAGGTTTTACACTTATTTTCAAGTTTCTTGTTTCTATTAACGGTTTTTAACGGTTTTTAACAATATGACGTGAAAAGAACATGGCGTGCGCAAACCAAATTAATTAATTTATTTATTTTATGGCTTCTCAACAATGAGTACACTGTTAAAATTTAATTTGTACATTACAAACTTAAGATTAAGTATTAAAAAAATACACCAAGAAGGTTCCCAGTCTGAGTTTTTAACAAATTAAAAATGGTTGCATGATAAATTTGGCATCAAGGAGGTAGAAGTAAATAGGTTTAAATGAGGTTTTGAATTCACAACCATAGTTTGAGGTTTTGAATTAACACACGATGTTTTGAATTAACACACGATGTTTTGAATTAACACACGATGTTCTAAATTCAATTTAATTTATCCTCTAGCAGATAAAAACGGCTTTTGCACTCAGATATCGAAGAACAACAAAACTCTTTCCGAGATGGGGGGATGAAAATGTATTTTTACTGTATAAAAAACCACATTTCTGTTTGGTTCTTCTAACCTAACAGACCTGTGTGTTTCTGGGGAGCTTGGCCACTTCTTTTTCACAGCTAAAACACTAGGAAGTATCGAAGTGCAAACGTTTTACGGGACTAGGTAAATTAGGCTATAGCCTAATTTAACTAAATTACTTCTAATTTAAATTTTGACTTATAAATAATAAAATAATAATAATAATAATAAAAAGTTTATTTCGGAACAATAACACGACACAAGGTTAACAGGTAAAACGATGGAAGCTGCAAAAGTATAAACTGTAGCGCAGCCACCAACGCCCTCCTCCAGATTATAATGGAAAGATGTTCCACACAAAAAGTGCTTACAGTTAATTTAGGTTTACTTAATTAATAACAAGAAAAAAAAAAATTGTTTAATAATAAAATAAAAAAAAGGAAAGTACTCGTATATAAACAGTAGGACAATAGTTATGAATTGTTATCAATAATTATTATGAGTTGGTAACAATAATTTGACGTTGAGTGACGATTTTGCTGTCGAGAGTAGTGAGAGGGTGAATGGGTGTGTGGGTGAGTGTTAATGAGGTGTGCGAGGTGTGTGAGGTTTTGTTGAGTTGTGTGAGAGAGTGATGTGTGTTTTACACTTCCACGAGTTTCTCTGTGTCATCGTAATTTTGTGATTTCAGCCAGGAGTCAAGTTTCATTTTGCATTTGATCTTGGTTAGTGGGTAGATGTTTAAGTTTTTGTTCAATTTGTTGTAGATTTTTGAACTTATGTGTTTGTAATGACGACTTGCAGCTACGGTTCTACGGGATTCAGTGGCACAAACCCTATTCGAGCGGCGAGTAGAACAGCACTTAGGATCAAGGGTAAGTTGGCAGTGTTTGCGAAGAATAGTTTGGAGGATAAATAGCTGTCTGACAGTAAGGACCTGGCAGAGGGTATATAGAGAAGATGTCGAATATCGGATCGGTTTCCTTGCCAGCACTTTAAGAACAGCTCTCTGCGCTCTTTCGACACGTAGCATCACTGTTTTACCGGCACCACCCCAGACCGTTAGGCAATACCCCAGAACAGACTGAGCGAGCGCAAAGTAGATTGTTATTAGACATTTAAAATCGGCCGCTCCTCTGAGTTTCTTAAAAACATAGATAAGTTTTCTCACGCGAGCTACAGTTGAAGCAATATGTTGCTTCCATTTCAAGTTGCTATCAAGGGTGACGCCAAGATATTTAATGGAAGACGTATTTTCTAATTGTTGACAGCCACAGTTAGCGTGTAAGTTTGGACAGGTGTGCGCATGAATTTCAATCGGTGTGGGAGGCTGACTTGACTTCATAGTATAGAATGTGATAAATTTGGTCTTGTTTACATTTAGAGTGAGAAGATTTGTGGTCAGCCACCTCATGACGGTGATCAAGGCTAACTCCGAGTTGAGGCGAGTTTCAGTCCAGTCCCGGCCATGAACAATTAGAGCTGTGTCATCGGCATAAGCTATGATTTTGCAGTTGGGTAAAGATAACTGACACAGTTCATTCACGTAAATGAGAAAAAGTGGGGGTCCCAGGACACTGCCCTGGGGGACGCCAAAAGTGATCGTTTCCTGGTTGCTGAGGAAGTTTTCTATCTTTACAATTTGTTTACGATCTGTTAGATAACTCCTGAAGAGATCGTGGACCGTCCCGCGAATACCAAGATGCTCCAGCTTTGAAAGAAGAATGGGAATTGAGACAGTGTCGAAGGCCTTGGATAGGTCTAAAAATATGGCAAGAGTTTTATATTTATTTTCCCAATGGTCAATAATTGTTTCGGTAAGTTCCAGGACAGCGTCTTCGGTGGATTTTCCAGTCCTGAATCCATACTGATTATTGGAAAGAAGGTTAAATTTATTTAGATAATTGGTAAGTCGATGGTTTATTACTTTTTCGAATATTTTAGAGAGGGTGGTTAACACTGAAACGGGCCTGTAGTTAGCGACATTGGATTTATCACCCGACTTATAGATAGGGTGGACAACTGCAGTCTTGAAAACATCAGGAAAAATTCCTGTTGAAAAGCACAAATTGAAGATGAAAACAAGGATTGGAATAAGAATGTGACGAGTTGCCTTCACAATTGAGGGGGTTATTCCGTCAAAACCAACTGCACAATTATCCTTAAGGCTAAGGATGATATTTTCAAGCTCAGCACTATCCACGCTGTAAAGGCCCATTGATTGTGGTGCGGATGGTATGGAAGTATCCGGGATCTCGAAGTTCTGACGACTCTCCGAGAGAAATTTATAGAGGACAGAGTGCTCAATTTCAGCTGCCAAGAGTCCACCAACACTCGCAAAATAATTGTTGACTTTGTCCACAGATTGCGAAGGAACGGCACTACAGTTTAGCAGTTCAGAGGCCGAGTCCCTGCTTTGGCTTAAGCTTGCTACCCGTTTCACAAGCTTCCATGTGGCTTTTGGATTATTTCTAGCTTGCTGAAATTGAGCACTCTCATATTCACGCTTGATTTTTTTTAGAAGATTGTTGCAGAAGGTGCGATAGCGACAGAAAATCAATTTGTGAGTTTCATCTTTTGGGTGTTTTTTAAATTTGAGATGCAACTTATCCCTGTGATGTATGCACCTCAGCAGGCCAGGAGTAATCCATGGCTTAATGATACGCTTTCTACTGGGAATTTGTGACACATGTGAGTGGGATTTGATAGCCAAGGACATAATGGAAACAAGAGATTCAGCAGCTAGATTTGGGTTGAGGCACTGTAGGATTAATGAAAAATCGGTGCTGTTAATTTGTTCTACAATCCGAGGCAAATCAATTTTTAATCTGGCGTGGCGGGGAGTTTTAGTTTTTACATTGAGGTTGCAGAAGATAATAATAGGGGAGTGATCAGTGATGAGAGAATCAATAATTAGTGTAGTAACAGTTCTTTGAGTGCGGAGTATCACATGATCAAGGCAATTCGAGAGTCTAGTGGGGAGAGTGTAGGCTGGCAGCATTGCATGCGACGCTGTGAGATTGAGGTATTCATCCGCATTAGGGTCGGAGCTCTCAGGTGTAAGGTTCAGGTTTATGTCACCAATAATGGCTACGGTTTCAAATTGGGTTAAGGCACTAAGCAAACTGTCTAGGCTGCCAAGAAAATTAGTCAAATCTCGGTATGAAGGGGAACGGTAGATTGCAATAAAGGCAGCTTTATTTGAGAATTTAAGAAGAAGAACGTTTGCCTCATTAAATATAGGTGTTTCGACCGTGGTATCAAAGCAATCTCTCACATAGACAACCACACCCTCATTTTGTGTTTTGTAGGACGAAGTGTACGAGTTGTACCCGGTTAGTGAGGGGGTAGTTGGGCATTTGCTCAACCAGCACTCAGACAGTATAATAATGTCAGGTATGTACGTTAATCTACTCATAAAAACCACCAGATTATCGAAATTGCTGTTAAGACTACGAATATTAGTGTGTAATATTTTAAGATCGTGGAGAGAACAATCGAAGAACTTAGCACTTGCTTCCGGCGAACAAGTATAGCAATTCGAGACGGCAATGAGCTCAACTTCGCTAGTAATAACGTTAAGATCATCCATTATTGATCGTAAAAACAAAAGAGTAACGAAATTTTGGGATAAAGGAATTATATTCCTGGTCGCAATGTATGGGTCCCAGGTTTATTAAGTAGGTGTTTTTTACGCGCGCCAAGTCTAATTTTCGGGGTAGGATAAAGACCCTGTGGAAAGTGCGGGGGTGTGTGTGAATGTGTGAAGATATGTGTGAGTGTGAAAGGTGAGCAGTCATTAACAATGTGTTAACAATGGTCTCAAAATCAAAATATTTCATCTTATAACAGTAAATATTCGAGCTATACAATAACACTACGTTTATGAGGAAATAAGGTACTACAGAAACAAAATAATAAACAACTAGTCATGCGACTTTTTTGATACGGCCGAGATCCGCCTCATGTTGGACTTGAAAATGAGGACATCCTGTTTTTTCCCGCACAAGGATCTTCCCGTGCGAAACCCAACAGAACTGAAACTCGTTTGTTTTTGCAGCGTCCCTAGCCAGAAAGAATAGCTTTTTATTCTTAGCTGATAAGTTTTCAGACACGTATAGTTGTTTTGCAGGGCCAGTAATTTTGAGGTGTTCTGTCGTTAATTTATAGCTACTTTTGTTGTGGTTCCTGAACTTAACTAGGAATTCTTCCTTAAGGATAACAGTGGTAAAATCGACTATTATTAAATTTATCTATTTATTTAAATTTATCTTGTGTGCAAAAAACTATGTCCACATTTCTTAGTAATATTTTCCTATACAATGAGTTGCAAAGGTTGATAAAGGAGGTTTAAGTTACCACAAATACTTTCCTCTATCATTTGAAGTACTTCTAATTTTAATTTTGACTTATAAATTTTTCTTGTTTCAAAGCGCAAAAAATAATGTCCACATTTCTTAGTAATATTTTCCTATACAATGAGTTGCAAAGGTTGATAAAGGAGGTTTAAGTTACCACAAATACTTTCCCTTATCATTTGAAGTAACCTACATAATTATTATATCGTGTTACTGGTTTTTGGCTTACCATCCATGACTCCATCAACGGTATTCGCGAACTGATCAGGCATGTTCTTCAGCGTCCTCATTCCGGCTTTTAGAGAGTTAACAAGAAGAGCATCAAGCTAAAAATGAGTTAAAATAAATTATTAATATTTTTATAACAATGGATGCAAAAAGTGTCTTATTAATTCCGCATAGATTGCGTTACGTGTTTGTTCCTTGCTGAAAACTTTGCCGCAAGATGGCGTTTAGTATCTTATATCACCGTTTGGTTGCTTTTCATGCAAATTAAGAGCTTTCTTGCGGCGAAGCGACCAGCAAATCGCCTGATTGAATAAGTATTGTTCTAGGCTAAAGGGGATCTTTGAATCAATCATGCGCGCAGGAATTGCAAAGGGGAAGCCAAGATCATATTTGCAGCCTTTGCCATTATCAGCTACCTTTCACTCGGGGAAAAAGCGAATAAACAAGAACTGATGAATGTTTTATAATAATTTAAATACTTAATTATTGATACCTTGAACTGAAACCAGGGGGTCTAAAATGGAAGCTTTAGCAGAACATAATATGAATCACGTTAAAAATTTAAAATTCTGAAAATGGACTCAATGGTAATGACTATAAAATCCATTTTTAGAATTTAAAATTTTTAACGTGAACAATTAATTAAGGGTGCATTGTGACATTCAGAATGTCAAATTCGAGCCATTCGTCTCATTGGCAGTGTGTCTACATTTTACATCCCTCTCATGGAGAGGAAGCCGCGTGTCCCAGCAGTGGGAACATTATAGGCTGATTGTGTTACATTTTAAAGGTTTCTGGCGTTGGTTGTCATCACGTAGCCCCACACCAGACGTTAGGGCACCCATACAAGTTCACATACATATTAATAAACACTTACCGTATTACTATGTTTCTCAGCATGATTCTCAGGACTTAAAAATCCCCCTAAATAGGCCGGAGACAACAACGTCATATACTTGGCATCCCTCGCCAGACTCGCCAAGGTTTGTAGGTAGCTGTTCAACATCCGTTTCCGACTTTCCAAGACTGTTCTAGATGTATTCTGGAATGTTTTCTTCCCTGGGAACGGTAGACTGTTCAGCTCGGGCCACTGCAGAGGAATTTGGAACTTATGATATTTGTATTTAGAGTTTAAAGTTGCTGTGACAGAGATGGTTATGAAATTTATTAACCGACTTCCAAAAAGGAGGAGGTTCTCTATTCGACTGTATGTATATTTTTTTTTTTCTTTTTTTATGTATGTTCACCGATTACTCGAAGACGCCTAAACCGATTTGAAAAATTCTTTTTTTGTTTGAAAGGGTATACTTCCAAGTTGGTCCCATAGTCGCCAAGTCGGGATCTGATGATGGAATCTTGGCGAAATCGAGGGAACTCTTCAAATTTTATAGGATAACGTACAGCAATTTTGGTATTTTCTACAACAAGTGAAGCATTTGCGTTTGATAAGAACCATTCTACCATCAGATCTGATGATGAAGCCAAGAGTCACGGAACTCCATAATGAGACAATGTATCCTAGTCGTGTTTGGGCTTGTTGTAATTGTAACGGTATGCACTTTCCATGTGACCCACTAAAAAGTGAAAAATAAAAACTTTTTTGCAAAAAATAAAACCGACTTCAAAAAGAAAAAGTGAAAAATAACTTTAGCTTCTGAAGTCGGTGACAAAAAAATTTTATCAATCATACAAACGTCACCGACTTCAGAAGCTAAAGTTATTTTTCACTTTTTCTTTTTGAAGTCGGTTTTATTTTTTTGCAAAAAAGTTTTTTCGTTGAAATTATGTATATGTTTTCCGTTCGTTACTTGAAATAACAATAACTTTTTACAAATAGTTCGTTTTTTCTACTTCAATAATGATAAAACTAATTTTAGATGACTTATTTATTTATTTAGTAATAATCATTCTCCCGATGCATGTTCAGGTAAAAACTCACGGAAACCTGATTTCATGATTTAGGACCTCTAATTTGTGGACTCTATTGCAAACATTTTTTTTCGTCTCATAAATATCCTGTACTTACATAATACTCGTATTAGAATACTTATTCGTTATATGCATTTTTAAGTAAATTGTAAAATTAGCGCAACACCAAAATGTAAAAAGGGTCTTAATACTGACCTTATCTTTAACAGATGCATGAAGATCATAAAAATCGCTGTATCTTCTGTATATGTGCCAAACCTCGTTGTCGGAGAGCCTAGTTACTGCAATGGCGTAAATTCCAAAAGCTCGCCCTTTGTCTTGTACTAAAGCTGGAAATATGAACATAATATGTATTATTTTAATTGAACTGAAATAGTAGCAGCATCTCAATTACACAGAAAGAAACCAAAAGCAATTTCTTCTTGAAAAAAGAGTACTGCACCAAATGATCATTAGTACGATTAGAGCCTTCTCATTATTCTACATCCTCTTTGGTCAATTTAATTGTTTTGGGTACCAAGTATCTCGTAGATTTTTTCCAGTCAGATATGTTGAATGTAATTTCTAACTTAGCGCCTTGCAACACTAGTATATTACTGTTTATGTTTTGTTTTTCTGTCTACTCTGTGGCATCGTAGTGACTGTATGTGTTTTCTTATTTTATATTTTTAAATAATTTTAACTAGTAAAATAGTAGCTGTGATTTGTCTAAGCCCATCAGGTTATGGGCCCAGAAAGCTCAGAAATAAAAGTGGACATTTTATACGAACCTAACCTCAAAGTTTTTATACTCATTTGAACTTTTGAAAAGTATTCGTAAACCCATCAAGATATAGTAATGCATTTGTATATAATCCGGCGTATTATAATAACTGTTATACGTACCAGTTTCAATAATACTCGCTGTTAAGGGCGACATCAAGTTTTTCGCATTTCGACTAATTTCCGAGTGAGACAAAGATAGATTGCTGGTGTTGGCTGATGATAAATTTGAAGGACCTGAAAGAAAAACAATTTATCAAAGCGACATTTCTAAACCACTTAAAAAGTATTGAATCTTTTGGTCTATTGAATTTTTCATTAAACCTATACTAATATTATAAAGCAGAAGAGTTTTGCTGTTTGGTTGAACGCGCTAATCTCTTGAGATTAGCGCGTTCAGTAGTAGTCCGGTAGTTCTTGAACTACCGGCTCGAATTGAAAAATTATTTTTGCGTTGGATAGTCCATTTATCGAAGAAGGCTATAGGCATCACGCTATAACCAATCGGAGCGGAGCAGCAATAAGAAATGTTGCAAGCGGGGAAAAAGCTTCTGTTGAGCTGGCGATGCGTTTCGATATCAAAACTTCACGCGAACGAAGTCGCGGGCAGAAGCTAGTAAAAAATATTGGGCTGCGTCGTTGGTTGATTGGTCGTAAGTGCGACCATGAAGTCCTGGTTTCGACTCCCAGGGCGGGCAAAGTGTTATTGGGTTTTTCCACCACGAATTTCTCAGTAGCAGCATTTGTACTTGCTTGATGGCAATAGGCGCGCCCCCTATTAGATGAGACTTAAAACATAGCTTCGGGATCTACACGTGATGTTATGTGTTGTGTGAGCAGTAGGACTACAAGTTCGGTTTTCAGGTATCGTCCGAAAAAATTCAAACATTTCAAAATCTAAAAATAAAACAAATAAATTGTAACCTGCACTTTCATTGATCATCCTCTGTGCTAAATTGCCAACGATATCCGATCTAGACCTATTATGCCTTGTTCCAGGTACTGGCAACAAATCGCCTGAAAATAAACAATATTTTATTTAAAAAACAGCCAATTTAAAAACTAATAATACTACGCACACATAGTCGTGCGTAAGAAATAATCTGTAGAACTACACTATCACATCAGTTCACTATTACAGTTGAGAAAGAAATATAGATCCTGTTGCGAGCGAAGAAGGAAGGAACGGGGGACTGTCAAGGGTTACGCAGGGTAGTGTTTCAACGATAGCCTAACTAAAACCCAGATTTAAGCTTCTTGGTGTCATGTTTATGCAATTTCATCAGTCAGTTTATTAAGACATGCAATATAAATTTGGTAACTATCAAAGGAGATGTTCCAGAAATGTATGGAGCCTGGGCCAGCACTATGTTCACTATACAGGGTGTAAACCACCTCATCACAAAGCCGTTAACCAAGCATTCTGTACATCAAACTAAGTAACTTTACGCAAAAATTATTGCTGGGAAACAACTTTTTTTTTGAGGTTATAAATCACGTTTTGTGGTAGAACTCAATGTAACTCACTTAAAACATTGTGCTGGTGGATGGATTGAATAGTACGGGGGTCATAGACGTGTTAAATGTCAAAATCTTACAAAAAAAACTTGTATTTAAAAAAAAACTTGTCAAAAAGTTGTAACTTTGACCCCCAATATCTCCGTAACTGGAAGGTTCCCAGGTATGGTGTAGAACAAAAAAATGATCGCAATGACGAGGAGAATAAGTGCCTTTCGGCTTTGTGAAGAGGTGTTTTACACCCTATATTATCGCTGTTTAATACAGTAACCGTTTTTCATTGTTAATTTTCTTTCATTTCACTTCGTTTGTATATATTCAAATTAACTTGGTCAAGGAGAGCAACATAACATTAAACATGGTGGATCAGAGCAGCAGTATGCGAACAATGACATTTGATTGAACACATCCAATCCAAACACAAAGCTAAGACAGACTTAAAGTCGTCAAACGATTGACGACTTTCACTTCTTAAAACTGTCAAAGTCGTCAAATGTTATGTCACACAACTGTCATGGCTGCCCTAAGAATAGGGTTAACTTATTAAAAAACCTTTATTTTTGTACGCCTGTACCCCTCTTCAAATTAATTTATAAGTATTTTTTATGGAATACCCCTATTTTTTTCCTATTTATTTATCCACGTAGTGTATAAAGTAATGGCCCAAAATCAAACATCTCCTTTATAACTTGTATCGTCGTATGAAGATTGAGTATCGTTGCAACAATTGAAGTACCCGACCGCAAATAGAGCATATGGAGGTTTAGAAATACACCGTCTTCGAACTCCCCGAACCTCCTTCTCTTAACAAAGTCTTAAGACACTTGTTCTTCCCGTAATTACATTTTTTTTGGTCTGGACCATACCTGGGAACCTTCTAGTTACGGAGATATTGGATGTCAACATTCTAATTGTTTTTCAGTTATTTTTTTATACAAATTTTCAATGTTATAACTTTACTTTTTACTCCATGGCCCCTGTACTGTTCAATGCATCTATCAGCACAATCAAGATTTTGAGTACGTAACAATAAGTCAACCGTAAACGTGATGTAACACCCCAAAAAAACTTTTGCGTAATGTTATAACCAAGTTGGATATTATACAGAATGATTGGTTGACGTCTTCATGAAAACGATGCCTTTTAATGCTGATTTTTTTCTAAACCTCACATTCCTTTTTGCAACCGGCTACTGTTATTTTTATATTTGGAACACTTCGCTCGCAACAGAGCTAAAGTAACAGAGTGGTCAAAAAGAAGTAAGAAGAAGAAACAGGAAAGGTATCTAACTAGCAATAATCAGGTTGCCGATGCAAGGATAGCTACAATACACAAACAACTATGTGTTATGCAGGCACTTCACTTGGCGTATTTGTCACAGTATTCGCGTCATCTGGTTAATACAAAATATACCTTATTACAACATCGACAAAGGTTATTTTGTAAAGTCAGGAAAATTAATTGCTTTAGGCTATCTGTCCGTATATTAAATCACAGCTGTCATTCTTTGAGATGGCTATAACAGCGCAAATTGATGTGAGGTGCCAATTTTCCTTTTGACCGCCATTGTCATATATACGTGACAAACTGACAAGCAACCACGTGCTCTGTACGCCAAACGACAGAAATAAAGTGTGTAAAAACCTCTTAACGAAGTCGTGGGTTCGAACCCAGGCAGGCGCATTACTTTGTGTAATTTATTTCATCACCGCTGCTCTCAAAACGGTGAAGGAAAACATCGTGAGGAAACCGGCATGTCCTTGAACCAAAAATTAGAAGACATGTGACATCTACCAATCCGCACTGAGCCCGCGTGGTAGATTTTAGCCCATTCCCTCTCATTGCCAGGAGGCCGTGTCCCAGCAGTGGGAACATTATAGGCTGATGATGATGATACCTTCTATGGTTACGGAGATATTGGGGGTCAAAGTTACAACTTTTTGACAAGGTTTTTTTTAATATAAGATTTTATTGTAAGATGTTTACTTTAGACACCTCCATCCTGCTGATGGATGAATTGAATAGTAGGGGGGTCCTACTATTCAATTCATCCATCAGCACAATGTTTTGAGTGCGTTACATTGAGTTCTACCACAAAACACGATTTTTCCCCCCCCCCCACAAAAGTTGTTTCCCAGCAATAATTTTAGCGGAAAGTTACTTAGTTTGAGGTACAGAATGCTTGGTTGACGGTTTCGTGATGAGGTTGTTTACACCCTGTATGACAAAATGGTAGTTGAAATTATGGCTTGGCGTGGAGGGCACGCGCGTGGTTTATTGCTCTGGCGGTCAAAAGTAAACAATTAATATCCCTGGCGGCATCTACAACGCGAATAATTGCGCCAATACGCCAAGTGTAGTACCAGCATCGGGGTCTAGAACTTCACTTTGAAATGTAATACCAAACGCATTGCATTTAGGTAGAGTGTGGTTCTTGTTACTTGGTACTCTTCGTGTGAGGGAGCGAGGGAACGTCGACGACTTGCTGGCAAGGTCGTACTTGCATTTCGACTTCAGAAACAACTTTGGCAACTGATTGAGACATGACTTCATAATTTTCTTGCATTTGTCTGCACATTTTGGATTGGTTTGCATGGTAAGTTGGACGTAATGGACAGTTAGAAAAGAATTAGTTCTTCAAAGGAAAGGAACAGGTTGTGTTACTTACCGCTGTATTTTCGCGTGTCGGGTTTTTCGTCCTTTTTTATGTCATTATTACTGTAACAAAATTAATTTATTTTCAAGTTATAGGTAGGGTACATTACATTACATTACTGTAATAAAAAGTTTGGTTATAGTGACATTATTAACATACCTGCTTTTATCAGAACCGTCTTCGCTATCCATCATAAAGTCATTTTGCCATGACGGGTCGTCCTGGAATGAAACACCATTATAACTTAAAATTCGTGCCTGATTTGTGGGGTATTTTTTATAACTTTTTGTTGATAAGATAACATTGTTTTTATTACACCCGTATAATAAAATAACACCACAACAATTTTCCCTAGCACCTACGCCCTGATTGCGCCAGTTATGATTTTAGTCACAGAACAGATAAGAGGTTAGAATAGCCTTCTGGGCGGGGCAGGCGCGCCGCTCATATAGGTGAACGCTCATATGTCAATCGAATGCTCATCGCTCATATAAGTAAACGCTCATATGTCAATCAACTGCTCATATAAGTGAACGCTCATATGTCAATCGACTGCTCATTGGTCACGTATCTGCGTATGTGTAAGTGGACGTCAAGCACAGTTTAAGCTCGGGATCTAAGTGTTTGTGTGCGTAATGCGCGTGCGTATGGGTCTCTTGCTTGTAGTGGAGTTAGAGTGAGAGACAAGCGGCGACACGCGTTCTCATACAAATCAGGAACCATTTCTTTTCTAACCTCTTTTATCTGTCCTGTGATTTTAGTCATGAGGACCCCTCTGGAAAACTGATATTCATAGAGGATGATAAAACAATAAAGATGTATAGAACCAACCTCTAACGCATCACAAACACACTTCTGCACATCATCGAAGCATATCAGAGGGTTGTTAGTAAACTCCTCGCCTTCTGTCGTGATCTTCCTCACTAGTTCACCGTAGCAGTTCTCTGGCAGACCCATCACGGCGGGCCGGGTGGGGGCTAAGTAGAGGTCGCACAGTTCTAGTGCGGACGAGCGTAGGTTGTCTAGCACGGCTTTTGATGTGTGGGAGGCGTCTAGAAGTAGGCAAAAATATTCATTTTTAACAGGAAAAGATCTGCCGTTTTTTGCAGCACCTGTCATCGATAATTTGGACAAGAATTTGTTGATAAAGCATTTATAATCTAGCTTTAGTAAACGAGATGACTACAACATAACTACAACTGAAAGCAAACAATATGCAGAAGTAGCCAAGACAAAACCCCAACAAAAGTCTGAAACACCATTCAATGTACCCCCACAACACACCACTAGCAAACTAGAAGAAATGTTCCTAAAACAAAGTGAAAAGCTTGACATCATATTACAACAAATGAGCACCCTCTTGAGTCTCATAACTACTCTCGTCAATAAAATCGCAAAGTGATTAACACAATCAAAATAGCCACTTGGAACATTAATGGGCTGTCTCCCAACAAAAGAGAAGTTGAGACACTAATAAACTTACATTGTCTCGATATTCTACTTATATCAGAAACACACTTCACATCAAGTAGCCTAATCAACATAAAAAACTTCAACATATATTGCACGAACCACCCTGATGGCACTGCCCATGGTGGAACCGCTGTCATAATCAGGAAATCCATCAAACACTATGAGCTTCCCCCGTTTACCACAGACTATATACAGGCAACATCAGTAGCTGTCAGTGGTAGGAATGGAGTCTTCACGGTGTCCTCCGTCTACTGTCCTCCTAAGCACAAGTTAAAGGAGGAACACTTTACTCTCTATCTACAAACCCTTGGGCCACGCTTTATTGCAGGAGGCGACTGGAACTCAAAACATGTCCACTGGGGCTCGAGACTTAACACAACAAGGGGAAGAGAGTTAAAAAAGTGTGTGGATAAAAACAATCTTGCCACCATTGCTACAAGACAACCGACCCACTGGCCAACAGATCCCAACAAGCTACCTGACATTCTGGACTTCTTCATTACGAAAGGCTTGAGTCGACTCTTCTTTGAGATTCAATCTTGCTTGGATGGATCATCCAACCATGTACCAGTGATATTGACAATCGGAGCAACTGTCCTAAATCGCCAAAAGAGTCCAAGATTATACAACAGTAGAACGGACTGGACGGAGTACCGCAGTATCATTGAGAACTCACTTAGTCTCAAAATAGCCCTAAAAACCAATGATGCAATAGACAAGGCAGTTACAGATTTCACAAGAATAGTCCAAGACGCATGTTGGAGGTGTACACCTACGTCAACCAATGTTGCACCTAGACATAACCCAGTGCCAATGGAAATTCGTCAGATGATCCTAGAAAAGCGCAGGCTGCGCCGAGTGTGGCACACCAGCCGACTTGCTGATGACAAACGGGCCCTAAATAAAGCTATGCAGAATCTGAAACGAGCCATTAAAGAGACTGAAGATGCTGCTATGGAAGCTCACCTGGAATCTCTGTCTGCAACCAGCACTACTGATTACTCACTCTGGAAAATATGCAAGAAGACAAACCAACCCTTAATACCGAAACCACCTATTAGGATAGAAGGAGCAGCTTGGGCTAGAACAAATAAAGAAAAAGCAGATGCATTTGCTGAACATCTAGCAAAAGTCTTTGTGCCCAATGAACCGGAAAATGGTGCAGACGAGGTAGACATAGACCACCTACTAAAAAGTGACTTTCAGTTAGCAAGACCAGTTAAACCTGTAACACCGAGAGAAGTTGGTCGGTTAATCAGAGCATTGGATGATAAAAAGGCCCCAGGATTCGATCTCATCGACAAAAAAGTCCTCAGTGAACTGCCTAAAAAGGCAATGGTTTATCTGACTACTATTTTCAATAGTATGCTCAGGGTGGGATACTACCCATTGCTATGGAAAGTATCGCAAATAATTATGATTCACAAGCCAGGGAAGCCACCGAATGAAGTAACATCATATCGACCAATCAGTTTGCTGCCTGTAACCTCAAAACTTTTTGAGAAAATATTATTGTCCCGGCTTCTGAGTGCAATGTCTGTGATTCCTGACCATCAATTTGGATTTAGACCTGAACATGCCACCACAGAACAAATACACAGGATTTGTCGCGTCATCAGAAATACCCTGGAAACCAAACAATACTGTTCGTCAGTATTTCTGGACGTACAGCAAGCCTTCGACAGAGTGTGGCATAAGGGACTGTTATATAAAATCAAATTACACCTGCCACACTCCTACTACAACATTCTGGAATCATACCTTTCAGACAGGATCTTCCAGGTGAAGGAAGAGGAAAGCACTTCCGGTTTTCATGACATAAAAGCTGGAGTGCCGCAGGGTTCGGTACTTGGACCAGTCCTGTATACCCTTTTCACTGCAGACTTGCCACAAACCCCTGGTGTGACAATCGCTACCTACGCAGACGATACTGCAGTCTTAGCATCTAGCAACTGTCCCACTGAAGCGTCGAAAATCCTGCAGAAAAGTCTAGATGACATTGACCAATGGCTCTCAAAATGGAGGATAAGAGCTAATACATCCAAATCGGTACAAGTCACTTTCACCCTAAGACACCAGCAATGTCCACCTGTCAAACTAGGCAGTAGTCAACTTCCTCAAAGAGACTGCGTCAAATATCTTGGTATGCATCTTGACCAGCGATTGACATGGAACAAGCATATCACAACAAAACGGAAAGAAATTGATATGAAATACAAAAGCATGCAATGGCTCTTAGGTAGAAATTCCAAGCTGTCTGTAGACAACAAGCTTCTGATCTATAAGTCCATATTGAAACCTATCTGGACTTACGGCATCCAGTTGTGGGGCTCAGCAAGTGATAGTAACATCAACATCATTCAAAGAACTCAGAACATCATTCTTAAACAACTAGCTAATACTCCTTGGTTTATAAAGAATACGGAAGTTCACGAACACCTCGCCATGAACACAGTCAAAACAGAAATAAAATTGTGTTCACAAAAATATAAGTCCAGATTGGAGAGACACCCCAACCAATTGGCCGCACAACTGACAATACCGGATTGTGTCAACAGACTCAAAAGACGCAACATTCTACAGCTAGATAACCTGTAGAGTGGTGATATTTAACTGAAAGAGTTGATCCTGATGAGGAACAAACTCTAACCTGTCAGCTCCTCACACAAATCATCTGCTCATAGTTGTAAAACTGATTGCAAGATAATAATAAAAAAAAAAAAAAAAAAAAAGTAAACGAGATGACCTAAAGCGAATAAACTATTTATGAGTTAGAATCATTTTTTAATAGTCAACCACTTACCTGCTTCATTCAACTCAATTTCCAACAAATACTGTGCATTCGACCTCCAAGCCGTAGTTGCCCTCAAAAACTTCAGTGACCTTGAAACTTCTTCCGACACTTTCTCCACATTGGCAGTATGGGCGAGCCCTTCTTGCGGTCCTAAAGTAGCCCTTCTTGCTTGGATAATACGGGTCAAGTATTGTAAGGAGGAAAGTTTTTGACGGTCCTGCAGCTCCCATTCGCCTGCACTGTCTCTGGAATGCTGGAGTAAGTAACACATTTAAAAGGTCGTCTCACCAGGAGTCGATGTTTTGTCGATTTGTAAGTTGGTGCTACCATTCCCTTAACTGACGGTCTATGGAAATGAAAGAGTAAACAAAGCAAGAGAGCATGGTCTTCTAATCTACTTGTACAATCAAAACCTGACGGAAAATATTATGCCAGTTTATTAAATGTGGATATTTCTAGAGTGGCCTTCTGCTGAAAGCAAGAACCATGCAGCTCTATAATGTCCCGCGGCGTAAGAGTCTAATACACTCACAATTGTAATGCCTTTTCATTTTCACTAATCTACAACATACAGTAAGAACCATATGTTGAATTTCTCGTGGTAACGAACTTTTCAAAAACATTAACCAATAGATAAGGATTTTTGCTTCTAAATCGATCGGATTGCGATTGAAAATGCATCGTGTAGCACAACCCTTTTTTAGGGAGCTCAACGCTTGGGATTATAATAGATTATGTACTTACTAATTTCTGTATATCTTTCTGGACAAGTTCCACCGTGGCGTCCAACTCTTCGGCGTCAGTGCAGCAGCGGATGACTATAAGAAACAGCTCTGATGGCAGACACGAATCTCGACAACACTGTTAACACAGAAAACGTTAAAAGTCAATACAAATACAAAGATCATTTCACTCCAAAAATAAGATTTCTGTCTGAAGAAAGAATTATTACACCAACCAACATTATTTAATAGTTAGATTAAACCAAAAATTGATAAACTGAACTCACTAGGAATGAACATGTGGGAACATCATACACCAATGAGGGATTTTCTTTTTAAACTCTTCCCTAGTCGCTGGATAGATGGCGCTGAACTTGGTAAGTTACTGCAAGAAATGGAACGTCACATCATTTCACTTGGATGTAATGATTATATTCGGAAGCTTATGCAAACGAAAGTGTCAGTTAACGAACGTATGTGACGTGCCGCAATGTTTTTTTTTTCATGACGTGGCACCCAGTAACGTAGTCAGTTTAACGCCATCTACAGAGTTCTTGGAAACTGTCTCTTTTTACATCCAAAAAGAAAATCCCTCATTGGATAATCTGAGAAACTGTCATGTAAGGTTTACCAAAACATTATTTGTTATTGTAGTAGACTACAGAGCATAACATCAATATTCCCTAATGATTGTAATAAAACTTACACTCCTTAAAATAGTCCTGTTGATATTATCAGGGTCGCTGAGCAAGTTGATCATCGGTCTTAGCACAACAGCCGATAGCAACTCGATCAGTATCACTTTTAACGCGTGGCATCGCCATGCCTCTTCCGGAGCCACTAGGTACAGCACAGCCTCGGAAACTTCGCACAGCAACTCTAATGATAAAATAGAATATTAGTTATTAAGATATTTGACGAGTGGTTAAATAGATAAAGGGAATTAAAACATATAATTCTTAATTTATGTTCAAGATTTGGCCCTCCAAGTTCATAAAGGTCTAAGAACTGTTTTTTCAAGGTCAAAATCTTTCCTCGACTTTTATGAACTTGGAGGGTTGTATTGATGATTTTAACGATTACAATTCTGTAGCTACCTACGTATTACAGTCGCATACACGTCCAATTTTGTTCCCGACCGATCAATTATATAAGGATTGTCAAGTTCTCAACATTCGACAAAACTTTATTTTAAAAACAGTCGCTCTACAGCACCACAATATCCCATACAGAGAAATCACTAAAAGACGAAAAGATATTGTCTGCATGATGCCGCAAGTGCACTCCTCATTTGCAAAGAGATTCTTTTATTACTTAGGTCCATATCTTTATAATAAAATAGGCAAGAAGATGCATATTTACGGTTTATCACACCATAATTGTAAAAAAACTGTCCGGCAATACCTTCAAAATCTGTCATACGATGCAACCGAAGAAATACTCACTATTTGATGAGCATTTCTTCGGTTGCATATACACTCACATACACACATACTTACGCCACGCAGTTACACACACATACCACACATTCACTGACACACCACACCCACATTTTATATTACTAAGTAGAATTGTATAGAATATAAAACTAGTATTTACTCATTAATATTAACGCCGCCGTTAAAATTGTAGCATTAGCGCATATACTATGTTATGTAAAATTATCACTGTTCCATTAAACATAGGGGACCGAGACTGTTTCTCCTTAACACAGGTTATTCTGTAACCTAGCTAGGAGAACAGTGCTTCACCCACTCGATTGTAGACTACCTAACATATTCTGTAATAACTATTACCATGATACCTACTACAATCTGTATGTTGAGTAAATAAATTTATTATTATTATTATTATTATTATACAACCTAGCACTGACCTGAGAATTCCAAAAACCGTAAGAAAATTTTAATTTCGCGTGCTATCCTGGAGCTTAGCCATAGTTTTAATAGCTTTACACCCTAAAATTTCGGCTCCGTATTGAAACATCCTTTAAGGAAATTTCCTATTAGCAAAACAAGGTTTCTTTGAAGGAATAATATTTATGATCTGTTTCATACTTTGAACAGATCATGAATATATTTTTTTCTAAACATTTAGTCAAAGGCCGATTTGCTAATAATACATTTAGGTAGAGTGTTGTTTCAATAATAAGTTGTTTGGCTTATAGGACCAATTACTAATAACTATGTGCAAAGATCTCGTGGCTAAATAATAACAGCTGCTCGGGTCGGTCGTTAGGTTAAGCCGTGCTTGCCTAGGTTGGTCTGTGGATGGGTGACCAGTTCACCACCCTTACACATACTGAGTTTCCTCCGTGCCTCGGAAAGCACGTTAAGCTGTTGGTCCTGGCTGTCATTTGTCCATCTTTGACAGTCGTTACAGGAAGGCAGTGGCCCTAAAAGTCTGACAACCAGTCTATCGTATTACCCAGATTTAACTGGAAGTCAGATAAGCAGTCGCTACATGTAAAATACTGGTATTCAGCTGCATCCGGTTAAGACTGGAAGTCGACCCCAGCATAGTTGGGAAAAGGCTAGGTAGATGATGATGACTAATAACTATGTATAAAAAAAAAATCTTAACAATGATTACAAGCTTACCATACTCTTTATCAGCATCCATACAATACAAATCTCGACATTGCTGTCTATTTTCTATAGAACATTCCAGATCAAAAAATATATCTTTGAGAGTCTTCCCACTGATGTTTTCCGAACTGTCGTAAAACTTCGACTTGCCAAATGTTTGTGCTTCTGCAAAAATAAAAATATAACACAGATTATAATTCAATCATTTTCACCTGACTGCTAACCCATATTGCATATCCTGTTAACGCAATTTAGTTTTCCAACTTGTTAACAAATACATATTATAATATGGTTTAAGAAAAATAACTTTAGTTTGTACTGAAAGAAAATAATCCACTATGTCGATATAGAAAAATCGACCACCGAGTCGAAAACGCCTAGAAGAGCTACTGGTCCATGAAGTCGCTGATGAAGGGTGACTTACCTCTATCCCTGAAGCGCAAACTCATCTACATGTGCATTCTGCCCATCCTAACCTACGGTGCACAAACTAGGTCCTTCATTGAATCGCAAAAGTCCAAATTCAAGATTTGCCAAAGGGCGATGGAGCATAGCGTGTTAGAAACTAAGCTCAGCAACAGAATTCGTAATACCATAATACGCTCCAAAACTGGAATCGATGTAGGGAACATGACTGCTGGATTGAAGTGGGATTGGGCGGGCCATGTCTGTAGAATGCATCCAGACCAATGGGCCAGAGTCGTCACAACAGTGGGTGCCAGAAGACGGGCGTCGTCGCCGAGGGAAGCCTAGAAAACGCTGGCGTGACGACCTAGACGCGTTAGTGACAGATTGGCCACAGAAAATCCCATGGAGAGAAGAGTGGAAGGCTATGGGGAGACCTTTGCCCAGCAGTGGGACAATATAGGCTAAGTAAAAAAGATCAAAAAAATGTTTTGAACAGTACTAGTCGTTTTGAAATCAAAAACTTCGAGTTAAATTTGGAATAGCTAAAAGATGAAATGATTATTACCTGGTGGCCAATACACATCAGTATCACTCTTATTTCTCCTGTGTGTTCTTTTTTCCTCTTGTTTCTTGGGACTCGGTTTAGATGTCCCATTGGTCACGTCTTTGGCACTCATCAGATCTACATGTTTCAGTCTCACTCTAGACTGTTTGTACAGTTTTAAATGTGTTGTCAATTCTTCAGGAACTCGGGTGGATAGAAGGTGGATCCAATCCACAGATTTGACTCTGAAATATCAAATTTATATAGTGAATTGAAGACTTGAATTCTGGACTTGTTTTTAGTTTTCTTTAGGTGATCCTTCCAACCTAGACACATAGTGACTGTGTAGACTCTCCTGACCCAATTTGACCAGGGCGCAATTTCCATGTTTTATATTTATGACTTGAGAAACAAAAAAACTTCACGCCTCAACTCTTGACAATTTATTTTTGTAAATCTGACGTTTGCCATTTTATGATAAAAGAAACATTTAATGATAAAAGAAATTAATTTATAGTCACCTATTAGCTACATTAGCACCAGCAGCAAGCACCAATCTCTTGATAGAATGGTTTGTTAGTTCCTCGTCACTTGTCAGAATCTCATACCACGGAGTCACGTAATCATTGATAATGATTGTTATTATCTCGTTAAGGAATGAATCCACTGTTTCGCTACCTGTGATTCTGTTGTCATATTTTGGCAAAGAAGTTTCTTTTTGGAACAGTTCCAATACCTGAAATAATAAACAATATAGGATTAATTTAAATAACAAAGAAAGTTTGCAGTTGTTATAGCGAGAATACAGTTCTTATTTTGTCACTTATTGAGTAAAAGTTTTTCATGATTCATTTTTTTTTAAAGTACAAAGTACATACTTAAGTATGTCTGAAACCAATGAAAACAGGGAAGTAGGTACACATACCTTAGGTACTTGTATAGAAAAGTTAGATTGTTGTAATGGATCATCCAGACAGTCCAAATCAACAGCGAATACCTTTTTGTTGTCATATGTGAAGTAGAGAATTGTTATTATACTGAAAACAATAACATAATCATAAAATGTTTTGTTGCACAAGACTTTATTGCATTATGATGCTTGAAGAGTTCTAATGTTTTTTTTTTCAAGTAAGAACCCGATCTTTGACCGAAATTTGCTGACTTTAACTTATCGTAAAGATGTCCTATAAACCGAATGCCGATTACGATAGCCTATCAACTTTCCATAAAAAAGCGTTTTTAAAAACACACGTAAACAATATAATCTTAATAGACTACTACCTAACAATAAGGTACGAATTACGCCTTCATATCAACTTACCCAGCCAGAAAGGAGACGATGAACGCAAGAAACGTTAAATAGAACCCAAAACCAAACAATCCAGTGATGATAACGGTAACAAGGCCGAACCATCCGAAAATTCTAACAGCCATGTTTGTATTCTATATTGAAACAACTACAATTTACAATTTAATAACAAAATAAAAGTGAAAACAAACTTCAGACTTCAACGCCTCAACTCTTGACGATTTATTTTTGTAAATCTGACATTTGCCATCTGTCATGATGCTTTAGTGATGTGCGTTCCAATTTGCAAGTGAATCACATGACCGTTAAATAAACGTTATAGGATTTTGCAATAGTCTCAAAATAACAGTGCAAATAAATTAGTTTTAACTTATTAATAGAGGCACACTTTAATTCACGATAACGCTACATTTGGCAAGGCCAGAAAGAAAACAATTGCAAGCTATAAAAAAAAGAGTTCGTAGGCGACTGTACACAGCAGCAGCAGATTACGTGTCCGACATCACTGGTTTCTATGTGTTTCTATGAAATACCTCCTGTAGCTAGTGAAATAAATGACACATTGCACGATCGCAGACGACGTGTCGTCCGACCGTAGATCTTCCTAAAAAAATGAGATGTTCCGATTCTGAGGAAGAAAAACTGATAAACGAAGTCGCACGATGCATTTCAGCATTGAACGTGTGGCTCGTCGTTTTTTCTTATAAAATTATTAAACCGGCTATCATTTCTACATCTTTGGCAGTCGTGGCCCAAAAAGTCTGACAACCAGTCTTACCTAGTGATATCGTATTACCCAGTAATAACTGGGTTGTGGAGATCAGATAAGCAGTCGCTCCATGTGAAATACTGGTATTCAGATGCATCCGGTTAGACTGGAAGCCAGCCCCAACATACTTAGGAAAACGCTAGGCTGATGATGATGACTTGTTTATTAAAACCAAGTCATCGGCGTCCTCTTCCTCTTCTAAGAAAAGATATTAAAGTAAATCACGATCGCTAATCTTAACAGGTCATATATCTTGTCTCGTGGAGCATTCAGAACCAACTGGAGTACGGCGCTGCCGTCTGCTGCAGCCATCTGCCGACTGCAGGTTTGGAGTCATGACTGCATTGACATGACATTGTGATCGAGACGTGTCGCTGCAACATGTCGCACCTTCACGTCTGCTGCTGTTGATGTGTGCTGTCAGCTAGGAACTCGTACCTTTAAATGTAATCATTACTCCAGTAGATACCTAATTTAATGAGCAAAGTATAGATTTGAAAATTGGAACGTGTAAAAGAAAAAAAAATACGAATACTGGTATTCAGCTGCATCCGGTTAGACTGGAAGCCGACCCCAACATAGTTGGGAAAAGGCTAGGCAAATGATGACTCCAGCAGATACCTACTTTAATGAGCAAGGTATAGATTTGAAAATTGGAACGTGAAAAAACGAGAAAGAGTTTTTTAATTATGTCACATCCCTAGCTTTGACGTTTCAGTGACGTAAAAGATCAGTTTACGAAGATAGCTTTGCGGTTCTAAATCGAAGTATTTACAGTAAAACTACAGACATATTGACGGAGCCACTTTAAGAATATAAATTCTTAAAATGGACTTTATGGCGATGAAAATAAAGCCCAATTTTAGTTTTTTTTTTAACGTGATTAATATTATTTTATGCCCGCAGTAATTGATAATTTATTGACTGGACATCACGCCTGTTTTCCCCGAAAGGTTAGGCAGACGGGTACTACTAACTGTGTCGCCGATGACCATCCCAGAAGCATATTGTTCTCACATTTCACCATCAGCTCCTCATCCTCTTCATTAACAATCAGGCCTTACGGCATTACCCAAATCAAAAAAACCGGCCAAGAGCGTGTCGGGCCACGCTCACTGTAGGGTTCCGTAGCTTCCCAGACCATTAAAAATACCAACATTTTTCGTCAGCAAAAATAACTTTGTTTTTCATAGTATTTGTATGAAAAACAAAGTTATCATTTGCGTTTTTTTGAAAAAGTGCTATATAACTCAAAAACTATTCAACTCATCAAGTTGAAAATAATTTTCCTAGAAAGTTCATATAAAGGTCTACTTCTGTGATTTTTTTCATATTTTTTAAACTTATGGTTCAAAAGTTAGAGGGGGGGGGGACACATTGTTTTTGACTTTCGGAGCGATTATTTCCTAAAATATTAATATTATCAAAAAATGATTTTAGAAAACCCCTATTCATTTTTAAATACCTATCCAACAATATATCACACGTCAGGGTCAAAATTAAAAAAAAAATCGCTCCCCACTTTACGTCTGGGGGAGGTACCCTAATAAAAATGTTTTTTTAAATTTTTATTTTTGCACTTTGTCGGCATGATTGATATACATATTGGTACCAAATTTCAGCTTTCTGGTGCTAACGGTCACTGAGATTATCCGCGGACAGACAGACAGACAGACATGGCGAAACTATAAGGGTTCCGTTTTTTGCCATTTGGCTACGGAACCCTAAAAAGGTTAAATTAAATGAAAACAAATTCTGCATAACAGCATTTTGATTTATTGAAATACAACACAATCACATGAACTGTTTATACAGTAGGTATAGATAAAATAGTCTTGAGACTACCTACCTAATAATACTAGTACAATAATTTTATTGTCAAACATGTCAAATTAATAATTTTAACATGATGGTTCTTTACACGTTTGAGGCCATTCTCCTCAAAACAATAAATTGTGGAATATTTTGTTCAATTAAATGCATCTCAAGTATGACCATCGGCAGACAACGACCATGTGTGCAGTGCAGTCTTAATTTTAAAATAATGAATGTATAGAATAGATTTTCACAAGACTAAAATAGTAGCGAATATTCAGAAAGTGCGTTAACAATTTTATTACTTATCAAAGTTATCAATATGTGCATAAAAATACAATTTTATCATTCATTGCCAATTCCTTTGCCATTAACTTTACAATCATATGGTTCCATAAAAAAATCTTTTCTTATTTATGCTTCCAAATTTTCTTTTTATTTACTCACTCGAATTAGGTGCCCATATTTATGAAAAACATGAGATTAATTACACTAAAGCTCATAGGGTAGTTAACCATTCAAAAACGAGAATTTTGATGACAAAGTCCGATATTGGACAATTATGTTAGAATTTATAACCAACTGCGGCAAATCCTAACAGGAAATTAACATTTCTCAATGTTTCCAAAATAGTCAAATACCCTATCACATTATTTACATAATTTATGTTCACTAATTTAAACAACATTTATTACACAACCTTTTTTATTAATGTGTAATGATTATTAATAACACAGTAAATGTAGAAGCAATGAAGCAGTATAAAACTTATTATAAAACACTGCCAGCTGTGATAATGATGAAAATAGAAACAACAAAAAAGGGCTCATAATTTCTAATAACAGCTAATACTTTAGGTTATCCTACTTTTTTATCGAGTGAGTGAAAATGAAACACCTGTAATTTCACACAATATAGATAGGCCATTGATAAGGTGTTTTTTGATAGCATAATATAGGACCATGATAGGACCATAAGATGAATCGGGACGAAATTTTGAATGGGATTATAATTTATAATAAATATTGCTGGACATTACATCTAGTGCCACACTAAGCAACGAGGCTTGTGTCGTGAACACCAGATACACAAACAAATATAATTTGTAACTAAAAAGATAAGTAGTGGAATTATAATTGTTTTAACCCTTTTAGACTACCATTAGCATTTAATTAATGTGAAAACATATTTTTATTAAATTTCGTTGCGATTCACCCCCCTTGGTCCTATTCACCCTGTTTGGCAGTAGTTATAGATAAACAGGATGAGTATTTGAACAGAGCCTGAAAGCCTGTTTCAAAAGTCAGCCTCTATAGACAGCCATACTGACTTGAATATACTGAAAATTTGTTTAATTTAATGGTCTTTTTGGGAAGCAAGACTGGTCCTTATCTACCTCTTACTCGAAGATGTAATTATTATCACATTTTTATAAGAAATTGGAATTCTTTTAATGTCAAATTACATAAGATACAAATTGTGAAACATCAATAAGCTTGTAATATTTTGATGTAAGTATTTACATCTCTGCATTTAATTGACTATGAAATAGATCAGAAATATTTTATGGGAACATTGAAGGCAAAAGCATCCATACTTTAATCTTCATTTATTCTTTTTGAACAATTCATAATTACAAAATTGAATAAGATTTTGGCAACTATAATTTTATTTATTTTTTATCTTTTGCAACAGTATCAGACACTTTTCCCATAAAGTAATAATATCTGAATATAGAAAAATAAACTGCAAAATTTTAGAAAGCAAGATATTATATTATATTATTTATGTTTTATATTATTATTTGACGGACATTTTCTTACCATTTGATAAAGTTATCAATATATTTATACATTTAAGTATATATTTCATTATAAATTAGTATCTTCGTTAACTATGGCAATACAGACAAAGATAGTTCAGAAGCATTATTGCTTCAATTTATACAAATACCTTTAACTATACATTCAGATCTATTTATTAACATATGTAGAAGAAATAAATAACTAATCAAATAATTTTGCTGTATTATGCATTTTGTTATAAACCCTTTGAACAACATTGATAATACATTTTAATATATAAATTTAACATCCTTTATCTTAGCTTGTGAAGATGGAAGTAGGAATCATACCACTTCATATATATGTAGTAGACAAATATTTTACGATTACTAAAATATCAACCCACAGCACAAGATTATAAATTGAATTGATTAACATAAATTAATTTAGGTTACGCGCCAGCGTCCATTCCGCCCACATTCAAAGGGTCAAACTGCTTAAAATAGCCTCTCACTACAGAAATAGCAACGAAATAATACCGCACGAATTAGAACTCGTAATTCAAGACTTTGGACCTTCATTCTGAAACGGACTTTATAACCACGACATAAACACCAGTATCGTACACAAGGGCTATTCGACTATAACTTTGCACTTAAACTTTATACGTTAATTTGTTAGCCTGTAGAAAATAGTACATTTGCTTTGTCGTATTCTACAACGCGTTGTGTACCTATATTATCTAACTAGAGCCATCCGGCCGGCGGATGAACTGAATCAAAATTGAACTAAACTCGCTGCGAATTCGAGCTAAGTATTTACTTCCAATTGGGGACATTAGGTTGTTGAACTTCGTCAAATTGTTCAGTTATTTATGGCCAGAGGATGGCATATACTGTGCTCTCTATTAAATAGCTAAAAACTCATTAATATAATACGCGGACAAAAGCCAGCAACAATTTACTAACAATAAAACCATCCACATAACTCTTAAATTATAATTTAACATAATCTTGTCCATAAATAAGGTAAGTAGTAGAAATAAATTAACGAATACTTAATTTCCTTTTGCTCCCTAGTACTCAAAATATACACTCATGGCAGACCCAATATTAGTTTTCCTATATTTAGTTGTAACATTAGTTTCTATACATTATATTACATCATACTCAACAAGAATATCAACAATGGACTCAATAACTATAACTAAATAAATACATGTACTTACATACAATTGTTTTGTATAGTACGCATACCTAGGTATATAATGCTTACATACACTTGAGAATTAGGTAACATCCCGGTAGGTCATACTTTTAATTAAATACCATGGAGGCAGATCTTGATCCCACCGTGAAATCTTTGTATTGGGAAAAGACGCATAGCTGTAAGAAAAAACATTAAGAACATTAAAAAATAACAAGGCACTCATTTACATAGTCAGCTTTCTATCACATGACATCCGAGTGTAACATGAAATCACCAATTACAACCTACTTGGTTTATTTTATTGATTGAGTTTGATGACTGATAAAACAAACTGATAAATACCGGCCGCTACCAATGAATAAGGAAAAAAAATGTGACGTAAGGCGACAATTATCATTTCGTCTTGCGATACACTATCTTAGAATCGCTAATAAAATTAGTTATAATCCTCAATTTGAGTAATTCGATCAATATTAAATCTAAAATGCCGACCTGTTATCACTAAAGCTGTACTCTTGTCATATCACCTCAAAAAGATAAAATTGGTACTGATTGTATCGTTTCACTTCCTATAGATAAAAATAGTATGGGTACTTTGGTATAGGCTTGAAAAACCTGAAGGTTCATGGAAGGCAAATATTTACCGAATAATATTTTATGTAACTTGATAAAACTATGTAGCGCGTGAATGAACAGCAGTAACAACAATTCGAAGCATGTTTGGTCTGTATAACTATTGCTGTATCTTTATCAGATAAATTAGACATATTTCCAATGTATGGTGACATAACAACCAAATTGACTTAACAATAGTTAATTTGGTTGTTGTTCTGCAAAATCGATTTTAATCAAATATGATTTGTTTGCCATGATGACACTTTACAAATTTATTTAGTAGTCTAGTTGAATATGATTATTGGAAATAAATAGACAAAAATATAGGGAAAACAGCAGTATGTTTTCCCTCAAAAAAACAAACTGCAAATTGTTATAGTGCTGATTTAAAACCTTTGTTTCATGAAACAAAACCCAGTAGTCAAAGAATCTCAAGTATGCACTAGTTGAAAACAAAGTATAATTTACCTTATCCTTAAGTTGTTGACACATATGGAGTGCTGCCGTTAACATGAACAACACATCACTTAGCCACGGTACAGCGCAGTCCGCCTGACAAGAGTCAATCCTCATTGTTCCGTGGACCGAACTCAGTTGGTATGCAACAAATATGAGCTTGTGGGATTGTATGTAAAATGATATTGCTAAGTCTTCTGGCAGATTTGGAGATAGGGCCTTCTGAAAATAAATTGTAGTGATGAGTTTAGGTTTCTTTAAAAAAATTGAACCTACAAGATGTCAAGAGGATCAAACCAGTCAAGCTAAATCACACACTACCACATGCCATGTGAATATTTTTTTCTATATATATGTAGCTAACTAATAAGTGTGCATTTGAGCTACAAATTTTACAGAAAAAAATTGTAATTACCATATTTCTACTCTTCATTAGCTCGTCAATTGCTTTTTTCTTAGGCAACACTAAAGCTGTTCGGGCTCGTTGCAGTGAACCAATCAGACACTGTATTATGTGGAGCACTTCTTCTGATGATCTGCAATAAACGATTCCTTTTAGTAAAATAGTAAAGATACTTACTTAGAACTTAAAATATTAATGAAATATACATAAATTACTTGTTTTCTTGTTTTTGAAACAACATGTGGTAGCCATGGCATGCACACATTTTATAATTTTTTATTATGTATAATGGCTGAAATCGCATTTACACACAGATAAGTTTATTCATGCATCTGTTTCCCTTTCAATCACTTTGAATAGGCTTGTGTCCTAAAAAAATCTAATTAGTCCCTCATCGTCAGTTAGATTATAAAAAAATATTTGACCCGTATTTTTTCTTTTGTTACATAAACCAAAATTGAAGAAGATACTATGTTTTTAAAATTCTCAAGACGCCACGCCGTGGTATAATTTTTAGTGCGTTCTGACGTCACGAGCCCCCACTCCCAAGTTTTGATGCGTTTTATCTTTGTCAGTACTCAGTGATTTACAAAAACAAAAAATATGTGTCCATTATTTTCCAATACTCTAACTGACGGACTAATTAGTTTTGCAATTTATTGATGGTGGAAACTAGCCTATTGCTACTCACTAAAGTGAATGTTCAATCGCACATTAAAGGGCTTCCAATGCCATTGGATGCTTCCCGCTGGTCTTCCCAATCCGCCAAATGAGGCCTTCACATGATTGAATGTGATAAACATACTCGAAAATGCTGATCTTTGTGTGTAAATATGATTGCACCTACAATAATCTTTTAAGGTAGGATCAAAAATTATCATATTAAACAATCATAAATGATTCACAAAATGTACTAATTTATGACCAAATATTAATCATTTTTACAGTTCAAGATCAGATAGAAAGATAGTGGAGCAAAATTATGTAACAAAAGGTATCTCTCCTTAAAATTAGCATAACTTGAAAGCATCCACAGGTATGGTAAACAACATGAGATTATTGTTATTCAGGTGAAATAAATATGCATAGCCTTGAGCTCCTCTGTCATGTATGTTGAGGTCATATCAGTTACGTTCATGTGATGTTTTACTATACAGAATGTTGGTTATTTCCTTTTATAACCAAATGAGATAAGCAGTATGTTCTCAATAATATAATTTCTACAATTGAAATAATTTTAAACACAAGTCGTCTATTTTGATTTATCTGTTAGATTGTTTTTAATTGCGAAGGTTATGAATGATTAAAGATATTATAGAAGTTTCATAAAAATATAGGTAAAAGATAAGAAAATTTTGATTTTACCTTTACCTAATTTTTTGTTTACATTGTAAACACAAAATATGTTGAATACTAATTATATTAGAATAGCACATACTTGAACACATAATGTTTATCCACATTATCAATATAACCAATAGCCTGTTGCAAATGATTGGCAGCATCCTGTATCTGCTGGAGTTTCCATGGACCATCTTGGTTGATTGATGTACGGCATATTGTGTGCATTTGTCGTAGCACTTTGAAACTTATATCCTGGCAAGAGAACAGCATCTATTACATTCAATATCAGAATAATTAGTTTAGCCTGGTTTTGTTTGTCTTATTTGGCCAATGTTAGTGACCATCCCACTGGTAAAACATGAAGATAAAATCAGTTGTCAGATGAAGTAGGTACTTAGTACATTTCAACTAAGAGAAGAGAGAAATAAACAATGTTTTAAGTTAATGTTTCCCCAGCGTAAACCCACAGTTAGGGCCAGTATTGATTGCTATTATTCATACATGGGTACTTACAGCATGGGTTATACTGTCCCCAGTGAGTGTCACAATACACTTCAGTTGTTCAGGCTGTGATGTCAGTATGAATTTGTCTTGTTTCTGGCCCTCGTTGCCGTACAAGGGCACTGGAAATCTATGAGCGCACTCCTAAAATGCAAATCTTGTCTCAAAAACACATAAAAATCAAACAATTATTGATAATCTTCTTGATCTGTGACACTTACAACTAAAACCGTATGGAGTTGATGTAATATCGAGTGCACCTCTTCACGAAGAACCCATTCGAATTCTTCTTTCTAAAACAAATAACACAATACGAATTTTATTAATAAGCAAATGATCGAAAAAAATTGTTCTACTCAGATATCGTTTTCACAACAGATGCAAGGCAAATTGAATCACAAACCAGATTAGCTGCTTCTTCTTTTTCGTGATCACACATTTCAATGGAATATTGGGAAGTCAAATATAAAATACTATCGCTCGGGATAGAAACGTTGCCTTGCCTTTTCACAATTCACAAGAATTTTACAAATCACAAATTGAAGGGGGTGCAGAAGCCAGGGGCGAGAGGGGGACGTTTCACTTCATGATCTGACTTTAATAATTTCGTCCAGAAATTCCAACATTATTTTATCCAATATACTCCACAGATTACTATATTAGTAGCTAGCTAATATACACTATGCCGTGTCACTTTGATCTATGATTTTATCCATTCCGTGTCACTTTGATTGAAACATACTAATTTACAGAGTACGTTAAGATTAAATATTCAATCAATATTTAAGGCCCCAGTTTACGTTAACTAAAACCATGCACGTTTGGCGAGGCGAGTGCACTCAGCCAACGTGTACCAGGCCTTTTTTCTTTTACTCGCCGCCCCGTGTCGCTGAGAACGCCGCGCACCGCGCCGACTTTCAGTGCGTTCCGAGATAGACTTTAAACGCTATGAGCGTCCATAAACCCGTTCCGAGATACCGTGAGCGCGATCATAAGCGCGATATCGATGTTCCTTGAGTCGTCATAGATGACTGACTGGCCGTACATTCCGAGATACGATATAATCACTCACAGCGCTCACAGCAATATTTTGCGTTCCGTTTTAGTTTTCACGATTATGACAGCTAAGATCTGTCATTATGTCGTTTGACAGCGCTCACGGTGATATTTCTTTGGGGCATGGTCGGTGTAATGTAATCGCAAGATGGCGCGTGTCATGACGTCATCTATGACGACTCAAGGAACATCGATATCGCGTTTATGATCGCGCTCACGGTATCTCGGAACGGGTTTATGGACGCTCATAGCGTTTACAGTCTATCTCGGAACGCACTACCAGGGTGCAATCTGGAAACAGTCAGTCAGTAACAACCACAGAGTACATTATACTAAATAGAAAGTAACAACAATCACACGTTTACCAAGAGTATAAAGCATGTAAAGGAGGAAGCGTCAGGGTAGCCCGCGACATACAAGTTCAGTTTTTTTTAGTCGCAGGTCACCAGTTATTCTTATTCGGTTTATGATTAAAGGTTTTGTATACTCTTTTAAACAATGAAGCCAAACAAGTGCCTCTTGCACTTGTTTGAACCTTTTTCCCAACTAAGTAAGTTCATGTGTTGGGGAATAGGGTCGGCTTCCAGTTTAGCCAGATGCAGCTGAATACAAGTAGGTAACAACCGCCTAATCTGCCCAGATCTTACTGGGTAATATGATACATTATACCCCTTGGTAAGACTAGTCCGGTTGTCAGGCTTTCGGACCACTGACTACTTGTAACGACTGTTAAAGATCTATACGAATGACAATCTGGCCAAACGGCAGAAACACGGTATGTAATTTTCATCTTTGTTTCGACAATTTAAAAGTGCCTGTTATTGGCCTACTTGAAATAAATGCTTTGATTTTGATTTTGAATAAATAGTCACTCCATCCATGGACATTGAGAAAATCTGCCTTACCTTGGAAACGGGCGCCCCAATATATGATATTATAAATTTATAAGTTTACTTATAATGTCATTTGGGCGACCAAGCTATTTGGTTAACATTTTACAATGTAATTTGCATGTTAAAATGTAAACCAAATAACTTAGTCGACCGTACACATGATTCTTGGTTAACGGCGGCCTAATCGTAATTAGGAAAACTGGTAAAATATTTTCAACAACAAAAAAGTCATTGCTTTACCCCAAAGCACGAAACGATTCAAATCGAATTAAAAGACACACATTTTCATCAAACAATCAACTTCTTGTATTATACAGGGTGGATGTATTATACAGTATTTCGAGTACTTTCCCTACAGGTGGCACTGGAAAATTCCACCTGTATAGTACCTATCAGTTACCTATTTTATTCCGGTCAATATAGACATTTCAAATAACAAAAAAACCCCGGAAAGCCAAATATAGGTGGAGAGCTAGGGTTTACCATTACAAATAAAGTTTTAAAAATCCCCATCGATCTTATGTGTGCAACAAAATTTATTCGGGGTCAAACGTCAAAATTTGAGGTTTTTTGGATTTTTATCGAAAACGGTAAGTTTTATCATAAAAAAACATCGGATTAAAGGTGGACGCACACTTATCCGCGCCAAAGGAATCGACCGCGCCGAAAGAATTTTTTCTCATACGTATGACGTCATCTATTCGTCCGATTCGACGCGGATAAGTGTGCGAGGTTTAGTAGGATTATAAACAAGTAATTCTAAAATTCGATTCTTTCGGCGCGGTCGATTCCTTCGGCGCGGAAAGGTGTGCGTCCACCTTAAAGTTGAAGATCTTAAAATTTTCTACAAAAATGGTCTTAATGATTTTTTTCCTAAGAGTTTTTATGGAGCACGTGGGAGTAAAGTTTGAATCGGTTCCAGAGTATTATCTATCAATGAGAGGTTTTCATTTTAAGAATTAAAAAAAAAATAGTTTCCAAGAACTCTGTAGATGGCGTCGTTGACCCGACTACGTTACTAGTGTCAAAGTCAAAACGCTTGGTATGGTTGCCAGCTTAAGGGTTTTGGCCCTAAATTTAGGGACTAGAATTGTTAAAAGGGACATTTTTAGGGACAAGAATTTTTAGGGGGGGGCTCCAAATATTTTTGGCATTTTTTAAAATAGTACTTGCTATTAAATTGATAACAAAGCGTGTGTTTGTAGTTTTGTGCATAGAATGATGACGTAGACGGCTGGTCGTAGGCCTCCCTCATGGTATGCCACATCAGTGATCTTCCGCTTTTGCAATCCAGTCGCTTCCAGCCACCTTTTTCATGTCATCAGTCCATCTGGCCGGTAGTCTCCTAACACTGCCTTTGCCAAGCCGTGGCCTCCTTTCAAGGACCCGTCTACTCCATCGACTATCAGTTCTGCCGCAGACGCCCGCCCACTGCCCCTTCAGCTTACTGCTCTTCTGGACTATTTCAGTCACTTATGAGTTACGAAACAATTTAGGCACTAAACAAGACAAGTACATTTATAAAATTCTATAATTATTTTAGGGGTTCATCTTTCCATCTCTTCTGGTGTTTTGCCTCCCCCGGCCAAACAGGTAAACTATTATTAGAATCTAATCTGAGATAGAAAAAAATAATCTCTGTTGAATTTCGAGCCTAAGAAAATACCTACAATACTAAACATTGATGAACTTACTTCGTTATAACACTGATAATGGTCTTCTTACAAAATCATTTGGTTTAAAGTGTGCTGAGCATAGTTATGTGCGAATGTCTTTTTATGGTCTGTCCAGGTTTAAAATATATGATGGCTTGAACCCATTGCGCTTTACGACTTTCATCTTTAGGAAAAAGATGCATGCCTTCATTTGTACACAAATCCACAAGGCAACGACTTCTCTTCTTTTTCTCTTAGGACATTTTCTTTCTGGCGTGGAAAACCCTAAAAAATACTGGTAAGTATTGTTTTATTTTTCCTTGTTGTTTAATTACCTAATTTCAAAATATCAATGTGATGTGATGTGCACAGAGTACATTGAATTGAGTACATTACTTTATTTATTTACGTTTCGTTTTACGTTCTCAAAAAATAACATAAGTGAAATAATCAAAAAATAATGTCACGTTCCGTTCCTTCCAGTAACGTACCCCGGTCAGCGCCATCTATCCAGCGACTAGGAGAGTTAAAAAAGAAAATCCCTCATTTCTAACCCAAGTCTTTTGGGTTCAGTTCACAGATTACTATATTAGTAGCTAGCTAGCTCAGTTGATGCCTCGCCATGTTTGAACTTGATAGCATACTCGATACAAGATGATACAATTTATACAAGGGCGCATTCCGAGATACGAAATAATCACTCACAGCGCTCACATCAATATTTTGCGTTCCGATTTAGTTTTCACGATTATGACAGCTAAGATCTGTCATTAGGTAATTTGACAGCGCTCACGGTGATTAATTTTATTTGGGGCATGGTCTGTGAAATCGCAAGATGGCGCGTGTCATGACGTCATCTATGACGATTCAAGGGACATCGATATCGCGCTCACGGTAATTCGGAACGGGTTTATGGACGCTCAAATCGTTTACAGCCTATCTCGGAACGCGGCCCAAGTGTTAAATCCCCACCCCAGAAAAACTCCTCAACACTATTTTTTGCAATTTCAAAAAAGGTTGTAGTGCCAAATAGTGCTGTAAAAAAGTCGGGTTGCTGTGTTTTCCAGCGTGTACCAATTGCCAAGGTCAGTCTTGCTCAAATGTCCAGTTGAGCACAGAGTATATAATCACTACGTTTACAGCATGTTTACAGTTGAGTACAAGAGAGGAAGATTCCTGTGATTTTAATGAAGAGATCAATGACTCAGCCACATTTGAACAATTTATGAACATCCAGCAAGAGGAAGACGAGGGAGAAGAAATAAGAAAGAAAGAAAGAAAATTATTTATTTGACGTCAGTTACTAAAGCACACACACAAAAATACAAAAAGATACAAAACAACTCAGATCAAATAAAAAAACAATAGTGGAAATGTGCTGTGTGCCTCACGGCTGCACCAAAATAGTACATTACGATATTAGTGCGTTAAGATGGTTATATCCACAGACGTTTATACGTCTGTGGTTATATCATGCGAGGCGGAATTTCAGCCCGAGCCGAAGGCGAGGGCGTAATTGAGCCGACCATGTTATAACCAATACGCACGTATATCGTACGACGTTTTTTAACACATTTGCGAGGAAACAGAAAAAAAAAGAAATTTTCATACGTGGTTATGTATATTGACGGCAGCAAGCTGTCGCATGCGGTTCGCGCTTCTGTTAGTATATCCGGTGGAGTTGAAGTAATATATTGCTCATCTTCATTATTGAAAGTTGTCATTTTTAGATATTCACAATACAAGTACAAAGAAAAGAAAATTTGAGAAAAATGGCGCGAGGATTATGTTCTGCCGTGGCTGCGTGAAAATGTTGGCAAAGACGCTAGAGCATGCAGCCAAGTTTTTAAATTACCGAATAAACTGTTTTTTTTTTTTAAATAAACTCAATCTGTGAATGCACCACTGTTGCTTTCCCGCCATTTTAACAGCGCGCTAGCGCTGCCTACTGACTGGCGCCGCGCGGCGATTAGTTCGAAATTTGAATGGCAACAGCGGAGGTGCGGCGGCGATCAGTTCCATATTTGAAATGGTAAATAATACTGTTATGGAATTTGTATGGACTATAACTTAACTATTTGCTTTGGTAACACACGCGTTTTTTATGACCCGCTTTACATAATATTTAAAACCGGTGGAATTACATCAGCTTTACGAGCAAGGGTGATAAAAAGGTACATTTCAGCATTAATGCCAGACAGGTGATGATGCTGTCTGATGCTGGTCTTCCGAACCTTGAGAGGGAACGTTACGGAAGAAACGGTTTCAAACAAATATATGTCACCGTAAAATTGTCAAATACGTTATATTACAATATAACGTGTATCTCTCTAGCGATATTGTAAAGTCTCGAATTATTGTCAACTGAACATACGGAAGTATCTCTTGCCCCCATAAACGGGACTTGGGGCACCCCCCCGTTAGGTTAGTTAGGTTCCTTTAAACCCTGCACTCGGAAATAGGGGCCCCGCGAAGCGGGGCTCCGTCGATTACGCTTTTTAGGGGAATATGAAGTGTTTTAAGGTCTCAGGAATGGTACAGTATCTTTTCATGAGAGTGGTACCACTGGGCAAGGAGGACCCCTCCTTCTCTCCACACCGCGTGAGTTGACTACCATCGCATGCATTTCACGAAAAATAATGCGTTTCATTGTAAGCAGTATGATCATTTGACAATAATTCGAGACTTTACATTATCGCTAGAGATATTACAATTTAACGTATTTGACAATTTTTTTCCTGAGAAATACCGAATATTATAACCTAACCTTAAAACACTTTATATTCCCCTAAAAAGCGTAGTCGACGGAGCCCCGCTTCGCGGGGCCCCTATTTCCGGGTGCAGGGTTTAAAGGAACCTAACTAACCTAACGGGGGGGGTGCCCCAAGTCCCGATTATGGGGGCAGAGATACTTCCGTACGTTCAGTTGACAATAATTCGAGACTTTACAATATCGCTAGAGAGATACACGTTATATTGTAATATAACGTATTTGACAATTTTACGGTGACATATATAAACAAATAAACAAATGGTTAATCAAAATAAATAGATAACGAGTAAATTAATTAAATGTGTATTAACGAGTACGGATGGAGAAAAAAATGTAAGAAATAAGTATTTTCAACCGACTTCCAAAAAGAGGAGGTTCTCAATTCGTCTGTATTTTTTTTTTGTGTTTGTTACCTCATAACTTTCGACTGGGTGAACCGATTTTGATGGTTCTTTTTTTGTTTGAAAGCTGGTGCTTCCCGTGTGGTCCCATTTTAATTTGCTGAAGAGCTGATGCTGATCTTCGGAGATATACAATGGAACTCTTAAAAAATACACAGCAAATCTGCAGTCATTGCTGCAATCGCTTGTAGGTTCATTGTTTATACTATATCATGACGTAACATCACGCCTGTATGCTCTGAGGGGGTGCGCAGATGTGTACAATACACCCAGATTTCGATAGTGTTTGTTACCTCAGAACTTTCGACTGGGTGAACCGATTTTGATGGTTCTTTTTTATTTGAAAGCTGGTGCTTCTCGTGTGGCCCCATTTTAATTTGCAGAAGATCTGATGCTGATCTTCGGAGATATACAATGGAACTCTCCAAAAATACACAGCAAATTTGCAATGATTGCTGCAATCGCTTGTAGGTTCATTGTTTATACTATATCATGACGTAACATCACGCCTGTATGCTCTGAGGGGGTACGCAGATGTGTACAATACACCCAGATTTCGACAGTGTTTGTTACCTCAGAACTTTCGACTGGGTGAAGCGATTTTGATGGTTCTTTTTTTATTTGAAAGCTGGTGCTTCTCGTGTGGTCCCATTTTAATTTGCTGATGATCTCATACTGATCTTCGGAGATATAAATGGAACTCTTCAAAAATACACGGCAAAGCTGCAGTGATTGCTGCAAAAGGTTGGTTGTTTATTGTTTATCCAATATCACGACGTAACATCACGCCTGTATGCTTTGAGGGGCTACTCAGAAGTGTATAATACACCCAGATTTTGACAGTTAGGTGTGTAAAGTTCCATTTATTGGGGATAAGCCCTATCACCGTGACATGTATTGATTTTTTTTTATTGGAAAGGATGTACTTCAAGGGTACATTGACGCCCGGGGTTGCGGGCCTATTCCGGGGTTGCGGGCCTATTCGAAAGAGATACCGCGGCCCCGGAACATAAAGGGCGAGGAAGGAACATGGATGGGTTTTAGTCAGTAAGAGTCTGACACTCCCTCCCGCTCCACCCAGAGTGGGAGAAGTCATTTGATGATTTCCCAACCTAAAAAAAAAAAAAAAAAAGGGTACATTGACGAGAATTTGGCTAGGTTCTGATTACTTCTGATTATGGGATCCATGACAAAGGAACGGAACTCTTTAATTCTTAAGAGCAAATTAATGGCAATCGGCCGATTCTTATATAGACTATCCGGATATTTGTGTCACCTACCATAACGTCGTTATTAACCGACTTCAAAAATAAGGAGGTTCTCAATTCAATGTTCCCCGATTACTCGAAGATGGCTGGACCGTTTTTGTTTTTTTTTTTTTAATTGTTTGAAAGGGTATTTGTCCCATAATCATCAAATCAGGATCTGATGATGAAATCCTGGAGAAATAGAGAGAACTCTTCACATTTTATAGGCACACTAGAAGGGATTTGGGTACTTTTTGGAAGTGTACTTTCTCGAGGTGATCCCATTTCAATTTGATGAAGATCTGATGAAGAACTTCGGAGATAGGCAACGGAATACCTCAATAAATGATAGCAAATGTACTGGGATTGCTGAAATCTCATATCTGTCTATTGTTTACACCAGTTCATAACCGAAAATCACGCCGGTACGCTGTGAATGGGAAGCACATGTTAACCACTAAAAAGTGAAAAATAAAAACTTTTTTACAAAAAATAAAACCGACTCCAGAGAAAACAAAAAAGTGAAAAATAACTTCAGAAAAAACGCTTCAGAAGTCGGTGACAAAAAAACTAAATCAATCAAACAAAGGTCACCGACTTCTGAAGCGTTTTTTCTGAAGTTATTTTTCACTTTTTTGTTTTCTCTGAAGTCGGTTTTATTTTTTGTAAAAAAGTTTTTATATTGTGTTGTTGTGTGTAATCGAAAAAGACATGACTGTTGAAGTAGACTTTCAAGAGTATGAATCTGATTAAAATATCTAAAGAAATCAAAGCATTCGTTAACGCAATAATCAATAGCAATATCAATAATCAAAATCAATCTCAATAAAAAGGTAATATCTAGAACTTGGCGGTTATTATTCCCTTAAATTATCCTAAAATTATCATGACAGTTAGTGGAGTAGGCCTACAGGGGAAACCAGGGTAAAAAAAACGCGCCGAGTACACCACCTCACAGGTGGCGTGGAAATGTTTGCATATCTATAATAATAATATAAAGCAAGAGTTTGTTTGTTTGGTTGAACGCGTTAATCTCAGGAACTAATGGTTCAAATTGAAAAATTCTTTTCAATTTGTGTTGGATAGTCCATTTATCGAGGAAGGCTTTAGGCTATATAACATCACGCTACGACTATAAGGAGCGGAGCAGGAATGAAAACTGTTGCAAAAACGGGGATTTTTTTTTTCCTTTCGTTTTTCTCTCTTAAGTGACGCAGACGAAGTTGCGTGGGTCAGCTTTAGGCTATAATTTATCTTGGAAACTTGAACACCTGATGCAGAACCGCAACAGACCAGCTAAACTATGAGATACAAAGACACCGTAGCAAAAATTGTTCCACGTGATAAGCATTTTCTACTGAGAGAATAAATTTGAAGATCTGGAACACCTGATGTGGAACTCCAAGAGCCCAGCTACACCATAACACATTTTAATATAGGAATGACGGCTTAGCAAAAGTTGTTCAATCTGATGAGCACTCTCTGTTGACTTATAAAAATCGAAGATCTGGGACACCTGTTGTGGAACTCCAATAGCCCAGCTACACCATAACACATATAGGAATGACGTCTTAGCAAAAGTTGTTCGGTCTGATGGGCATTTCCTGTTGACTTATAAAAAATCGAAGATCAGAAACATCTGATGTGAAAATTATTGCAAAAGCTATCACTAATTTCACTGTATAAAATAACATAAGCTGGGAGTACCTCCGCGCGGTGAAGGCGGTAATAGTTTAGGACTGATTTTCGATGACGGTGGTATAACATTGAAAATTTGACTCAACTGGCCAAAACTCCCATTTATTATTTTATTTTATCGAATAAATATGTCTTCGAGCTTATGTTATTTGAGTGTTTAATTATCTTTTCCATTTATCTTCGTGACTCGGTAGCCTACCCGGTAACGCAGGGGAGCAGTCACTAAAATTTTAATTGATCAGGTATCATCACAACAAAACTATAACCATGCCTAGAAAGAGGTCAAATCTTTCCCAATGGTCTAAAGGAGCTAAAAGATTGAGGATCATAAGTTCCCATCCAAGAATCTACCGAAGAGCGTCAGGAGAGACTTGATGATGTTCGAGAACATCAGGCTGCAACTTGCTCCGTGGAAACCTCTTCGGATCGCGAAGCACGCCTGCGTTCTCAGCGTATTTACGCATCTACATCCAGGTCTCTAGAGACCAGTGAAGAATAGATGCGCGACTGACTGCTGATCGTGAACGTCATGCATTGTCTTGCGAGTCGGAGACGTTCACGGATAGAGAGAATTGCGCTTGAGTACCAAGCGTATCTACGCATCTACTTCCAGATCTCTAGAGACAAGTGGGGAACGTGATGCGCGACTGACCGCTGATCGTGAGCGACATGCATTGTCTCGCGAATCGAATCGTTTACCGATAAAAATCACGCTTGAGTTGTCAGCGTATTCGCACATCTAATAACAGGTCTTTTGAAACGAGTGATGAACGTGATGCGCGACTAACTGCTGCATGAAGAGACAGAAGAAGAGCGCAACGAACGTTTGGATATATATAAGGAACGAAGTGCATTTACGTATACTCCTATGACTGAATACGCCACATATTCTGCCATCGGAGGTATGGTTCAAAATTGTACTTTTTGTAAAGCTGTTAAATGGTAAAAAGAAACAAACGGTATGTGTTGCTCAGATGGGAAAGATCCGTTATTTTCCCTTCCCCGGGCTCTTAGAATACGACATCAGACGATTCAGATCTTCGATTTTGACGACCCCTTGTCGCTGGCATAAGCAACAGGATCCGCGTACGAAGTCGCGGGCAGAAGCTATCTACTAATATTGTGAAGCAGAAGAGTTTGTTTGTTTGGTTGGTTGAACGCGCTAACCTCAGGAACTTACCGGCTCGAATTAAAAAATTCTTTTTGCGTTGGATAGTCCATTTATCGAGGAAGGCTATAGGCTACATAACATCAGGCTATGACCAATAGGAGCAGAGCAGCAATAAGAAATGTTGCAAGAAGGAAAAAAGCAGCAGGCGATGCGTTGCGATATCAAAACATCACGCGAACGAAGTCGCGGGCAAAAGCTATCATGTATAATGTGACTCAGTGTATATCTCAGGAATGGTAACTCTTAGGAAAAAAAATCATTAACACCATTTTTGTAGAGAATGTTAAGATCTTCAACTTTGTTGTGACTTTTTTTTTGATAAAACTTACCGTTTTCGAGAAAAATCTAAAACATCTCAAATTTTGACGTTTGACCCCGAACACAGATATTATAATCCCCGAATAACTTTTTTTGCACACATAGGATCGATGGGGATTTTAAGGTTTCCGTTGCCAAATGTCAAAAACGGAACCCTTATAGTTTTGTCATGTCTGTCTGTCTGTCCGTCCGTAGGGTTGTCACAGCCATTTTTTTCCGAAAATATAAGAACTATGCTGTTTAAAGTTGGTAAGTAGAAGTATGTATCATAGAGTATATAATCACTACGTTTAGTATGTATTCTGTGAACCGCATTAAGATTTTTACACAAAAACAGAAAAAAAAAGACAATAAATTTTGGGGGTTCCCCATACTTAGAACTGAAACTCAAAAAACAAAATTTCATCAAACCCATACGTGTGGGGTATCTATGGATAGGTCTTCAAAAATAATATGGAGGTTTCTTACATTTTTTTTTTCTAAACTGAACAGTTTGCGCGAGAGACACTTACAAATTGGTAAAATGTGTCCCCCCCCCCCGGACACACATTTTACCAATTTGTAACTTCTAAAATAAGAGAATGATAAAACTAAAAAAAAAATATATGGTGTACATTATTACAATATGTGCCAAAAATCCCAAAATATGTACATATTGTATTGTATTGTACAACGGGCTGGTGTCCGCAACTCCACGTCAAAGCGCGTATTATGCGTATGGGCTTTATTCTACCACGCGGGCCCAGTGCGGATTGGTAGTTGTCACATGTCTTCGAATTTTAGGTTCTAGGAGATGCCGGTTTCCTCACGATGTTTTCCTTCACCGTTTTTGAGAGCAGCGGTGATGAAATAAATTACACAAAGTAATGTGCCTGCCTGGGTTCGAACCCACGACTCACTATTCGTAAGTCGGGGCCGCCACCACTGGGCCACCGCTGCTCTCAATATGTACATATAATATGGGTCTAAAAACGGAAATATGGAAAAATATGGACAAAAAAAGACAACTATTACCAAACATAAAACACTTTATTGGATCATAATTGTTTGAAAAAATATATAAAAAATCAACAAAATTAAATTGTTTAGCTAAAATTTATTCTGACTCGTTATTAGAGTTGTTGCAGTATACAACGATATGTTTCATCAATTTTTTTAAATTTAAGCTTTATCTGTTTGATCGGAAAAACGCTTTTTATTGACTGAATGACCTCTCTACGTGACAGGAAGTAACTGGCGCAAACTTAAATTTGCACAACTCTGTACCTAGGCGAATATGCCTAACCTCTGGATTGCCGGTTGGTGTTCCACTGAGAATAGTGATTTTTTGTAGCGTCGTTAATCCTTTGTTTTTTTCGAGGACAGACCTTATTTGCATGGATAGAAAAATAGCGCACGAGTCCCGCACGACTCTACCTACATCCGTGTATGCCGCGCAACGACAATTTATTCCCGCGGCATGGCACCGGCGCTATCGAAGCAAAAATTATGCAGTTTTTGCTAGTTTAATTATTAAAGATAGGAAATATGGACTAATGGAATTAAATTCTAAAAATATAATATAACCTTGAATTATGGAAAAACATGGATTCTAAAAACCCTCATTTCCCAGCTTAAAACAACATAATTTATGGAGGAAACCAAATAATGAATGAAAATGATTCAAATAAAAAATATGTGTTTACATATTTATCCGAGCCCTACACACACACACACACTCACGTACCACACACCTCAACACATCTAAAATAGTAAATCGACACACTTTCACTCTTGTAAAATTACAGTTCTCTTCAATTTCGATTTTTGGCCGATCACTGTCTCTTAAGATACAGGTCCCCTAGTTTAAGAGGCAGGGTTCATCATTATTTTGTATGCATAGACTTATTTTTGGTAGACTTAAATCTTCTGTGCACAAAAACTAAATCATAAGGCTTATTGTATTTTTTATCACCTTGTTTTTGAACTGTGTCTGTGTGTATTATTTGGATTAATAAACAATTTTATTTATTTATTATACATTACCATGAAAACTTCAACCGAAAATTGGTTTGAACGAGATCTAGTTATTAGTTTTTTTTAATACGTCAAATCGTAAACAACAATTTACCATTCATTCAATCTGCTACGGAACCCTTTATGGGCGAGTCCGACTCGCACTTGGCCGCTTTTTAAAACTTCGTTTGACGTGACAGTTTTAATTTTTTAAACGTATTCAGCAATGCATGCCTGTCATGTTGCTAGTGAATCGGTGATATATTTTCTGTCAATCTGCCATTGTCAGTCAATCAGTTTGTGGTTTCCAATATTCAAGAAATATATATTCAGAATGATCTTCCCTAAGGACTTGATACGATATTATGAGTCCATGGAAAAATTATTGCGTGATAATGAAATAATTCCAGGGTATGTAACCTGAAACCGAATCATTTCTTATCAGCAAATCAAACACCCCACTTACATCCACTGAGCTCGCACGTTTTACATCGAAGTGATTCCGCTTTACAAATTACAATAGTAGGCTTTGCTCCGCTTGCTCACTCTGATTGACCTCATAGATTTAAATCTGGTAGTGTAAGGTAATCATGTAGACAAACGCTAACTAATTATAATTAATACAGTTAAATAAATTGGTTTCAGGAAATCTGGTCGTCACATGAAATTCCCGTACACCTTTTCAGCGAAAGTGGCTCAGTTTCCGTTATTTTTTTACTTGAAAAATAATTGGATTTGGATGTATTATCCTTTCGGTGCATTAGGGGGTTTCTTGGCTTTCAGTAAAATACATAAGGTAGTTAATTCTGACTCGAATAAAAAAAGTTGGGCAGAATCTCAAAGAAAGATTGCTGAAAAAGAAGCTCATCACTAATTCTTCATTTTGTTCGAATTTCAATAGTAAAATTTCAGATTTATCTATTGCTTCACGATTGTTGATCTATAATAAATAATTATATGTACCACTGCTTTTTAATGTTGTTTTTAATTTCTAATCAAACTTTTTAAATTATAAAATAATTATCTATCAGCTTGTGCGCACTCAATAGCGATGTTACGAATAGAGTTGTTTGATTCAAATAACACGAATCAGAGTCTAAACTAGTTGATTCGAATCAAGTTCATTCGCATAACACGCATAATTCGGGAGTATTGGAGTGCGAGTGCACACGAGTCGGCAGTGATTCGCCAACTCGAAACCGAAACTCGACACGACCAATATTTGACGACCCGAATGAGTAGTGAGGCTGCCTTACGTTCTTAGGATCCCGGGTTCGCGAATCCCGGTAGGAGCAAATGTTTGTGTGATGAGCATGGACATTTGTTTCCGAGTCATGGATGTTTATATGTGTAATAAGTATGTATTTACAAACAAAAAAGTATATTGTATATGTAGTGTACCAACTGTCTGGTGACCACGACACAAGCCTTGATTAGTGTGGCAATAGATGGCGCTGTGTGTAATGTCCAGCGATCTGACCATTGTTAACCCTTATTACAATGCATATAAAGTGCATGAGTAATCAGTTGACTGTATTGGCGATAGTACATTACGAAACAAATAACACATGCACAGCGGTGAGCAGACTAACTCGGTGACTCAGCAAGGTGCACAGTTTGTAAACTCGAATCAAGAATACGAATACTGTGAACTCGACTCAATTCGACTCGACGATCCGTTTGGTTGCTGCCGCGAAGCGAATCCTATCCGGTTGATGCGAGTCGAGTCAACAGTTGCGATTCGAGTTAGCGGCCGAGTCAACTCGAGTTATCCGAGTTGGAAAAAAGTCAACTCGTAACATCGCTAGTACTCAAGATTCATTTCGGTGTCCGGAGCTGTGTGCAATTTGTCTGTACCGGTTGTTATTTTTATTGTTGCATTGAGAAATATTTGTATATTTGATTATGACAGGAAATAATAAACTCGCACAGGTGCAGGCCATAGAGGAACAAGCTATAGAAATAAATAGCTAGGCTTGCCAAAGTGCAGGCTGCCCGAACCGGACATATTTTCCCAATCAACCTTGAACCTGAATCTATTAAAGAAATTTGAGACATTGTTCTTGGTTAATGTCTGCGTCTGTAAATTGGTCAGTTGATCATACACGTTATCAGATTAATAAAAAACTGGTGCGTGGCGTGTGTGCGGGCGAAACACTTTGCGGAACAGCGCAAAGCTCGGGGTACGCACGCCCCGCCCACATGCGACTTCGTTTGCGTTTGTACTTGCAGGTCTTTGTGTGTGATTGTCGTATCACGTAGTTTTTTTGACGTGACAACGTCTAATAAATCGATGAACGCCTGCTTCACGCACGAAAATGTGTCTAGTTACGCTCTGCCCCGTTACGCTCATTGTAACGTTACGATCGGAGCGTATGTATGCAATCATTTCATCAATGTTTTGTTATGACGTTAAACCATCGTCCGTAAGCCGACTTTACAGACAACTAATTTTTTGATTATTATCTCACCTTCCACAAAACCGCAAACACTGGCAGAATATTTTATTCGTCGATCCACTTCTTGTTTGCTCATTAGCTTATTCCTCTATGGTGCACGCTCATGTGTCATATTGAAAAATAGTACTAGCAGCGCTCATCAGCGCGGCCCGATACGATGGCGACGGGTTTTCTAAAAAGATGTGAATAATTTTGATTGGCCATGATTGAATAGGGTTACTGATAATTAGTATACGATTAGCCTTGCTGCTTATAGGTCACTCACCAAGTTGCTGCAAGTTTCCTACATTTTTTTTTAAATTCAATTTATTTATGATAAATGTAATTTTTAAATTATTACGGGTCATGCAACCGTACTGCCATTGTAGGAGTAAGCCTGTTTCCTGATTAAAAATTTAAGCGAAAAGGCTATGATTCCAAACACCAAATCTAAATGACAGAATGAGAAATGACAATTTCTAATTAAAAAAGAATAGTGTCAAGTCAAACTGTCAAGAAATATTTTGTTGTTTGTGTGCCCTTGTCGAAATTTTTGTTTTCAAAAAATATTTTTGAGACTTTATGATGTTAACGGTTAGCAAAAATTAAATGCTGATTGTTGACTGTGTTTAGTTAATTGTCGACATGTGGGTTAAACCTCAAGAAATTTTCTTAAAAAGTGCGCTTTGGTAATTATGTTTACGATGGCCGCTTATCTTACTTAAGTAACTTGATTGCGAAGTTTTATTAATATTTTCGTAACAACCTTTAGGGATTCCGATGAAACGACTTTGTACTTCGTCCTGCAAAGAAGAAAAGGACATGGAAAATCGAAAGGTTTCTCCTCGCTTCTTGTGGGTACTTTAGATAGCGTCCGAGATACAAAACCTGCGCCCTATAGGATATTACACCAGACACCTAACTCAGAAGTATACTATGGTAATACATATTTATTTCAATACTCTAGTTTTCCATTTTAAAACATTTGAGCACACACATTTGATGATGAGTATGATAAATCAATCTGGTTGCACTGAAAGATCACCAATATCACATTGTGGGTTTGTATTAATTTTGCGTGTAATTCGAATACTTGTACAATAGCCTGGTATGACCTGACTTGAAGAACTAACAAATAAAAGTAAAATTTGAGAGAAATTTAAATTTCGAGTTGGCTAAGGGTTTGAAATATTGAATACAACATTTATTATGTAATATTAATTATTATTGTCTTGTGAAAATAATATTCTGAGTGTTTTGCTTACCTTTCTGTTGAAACTAACTGTTAACCTATTCCAATTTATATATTTCAGAAGGCATGACTCACTTTTGATGATATTCTCATAGTTGTTGAATGTATTTTATAAAAAAGGTGCACTTTGATAAATTTACCTTTCTTTCCTGATATTAAACAATTTTCATTTATTCATTATCATAAACCAACCTTTTCTCTATTTTTGTGGAAGGTACAAGGAACTAGTTTTCTTTGTGTATGCAGGCTTTGCTCACAAACACCATTAAATATTTATTTTTACAATTAATCTAAATAAGGTTTACATAGAAGCTTTTAATTGGAAAGTAACAAGAATTTTTAGCTGATCTTTTGTGTGGGTCAGAATGACGGGTATATTGTTACAGAAATGAATATGTTATATAAATAAAACGAATGTACCAGCAATGTACTTGAATTTACCTTTAATGAAATTCAATGTACCTCCATGAACAAGAATAATTTCAAATAATATAGTGAGCCGCAGTCCTGACAGTCAGAATGACGGGTGTATCTGATAATGAATGTAATAGTTATCTTATGGTTACCTAATATTTACCAGAGGAATGTACCTTCAACGTACCTCATAAAAATATAATCTTAAAATATATTGCGACGAGTAATTAACGAGAAAATCAAGAAAACAAATTTTGACGCCTACAATTTTTTCAAAGCAATATCGCACCTCCTCCGCTCAAATAGTCTTGTAAGTCAAAATATCAAACTTTCGAGAAAAAGGTGTTTAATATTTTGATTTGGATGTTATGAGTTATGAGGTACATTGAAGGTACATTCCTTTTATATATTCATATTTATTTCTGCAACAATACACCCGTCATTCGATCTTTTTCTTTTTCAGACAACCACAAAAATTCACATTACCTAATGGTACTGTCTTAATGGCATGTGTCATTGCAGTTGGGCCAAATGTAGAGTGGGTTGAGCTAGATTCCTTCAACAAAGACCATTCTTAGTCACCTTATATCAAGAGAAGTGGAGAAGCCATTGTCGTTAGACACTGTAGGTTCTTCTTTTTACTGGGCAAAGGCCATGGTGTGCTTCTTCCAGTTCTTGTGAGCCTATGCATACTCATAACAGTTCTGATGGAACCTATCCAGTTCGTACTGTTATCTCCTTCACTGTAAGCTGTAAGCTGCTTCACTATCTCAGGCCACGAGTTAGGCTCTCATATAATTTTTTTTCCCGAAGTTTTAGCATTTCTTTAATTGCTCAAAATGTTACAGTAATAGCCACTGCATTGACTGAACCAGAAATCCGCCTGGATTGGCAGTGGCTGTTTGACAATGTATGTCCAACGTTACACTCATTTGACACCGAGGAAGAAGTCACGGAGTTTGTTTGCTGCAAAATCAACTCTATCATTGCAACGGAGCAAGAGACCATTACTGAAGGTATGTTATAATTTTTCCGACCTTTGACTTTCCTAGTCCATGGATAGTTTATATAATTTTGTTTTAAGTTGAATATAGATTTTAGGATTCTGACTTAGTAATAACTTAATTTGAACACAATATGAACTTGCGTTGGATGCGAGTCGCACGGGACCGGTCAATGTGGTGACACTTGGAGGAGGCCTATGTCCAGCAGTGTACGTCTTTCGGCTGAAATGATGATGATGATTAATTTGCTCAAAAATAGCAACATATTTTCTTGTACTCACTAAATATTTTTCAATACAAATTTAATAAGGCAAGAATATTTTTGAACTACTATAGAATAACGACAAATAAATAAATTTTGTTGTTTAATATTCCTAGATGAAGACACAGTCACATACAAAAATGTGGACTATGAATTCCATGAAAGGTTCCGAATGCCCAAAGATGAGAAGTTGGTCTGTTACTACTCCTGTAGGTAAGTAATGGTTTTATTTATTATCACTTGTTTAACTGTCCTCAATACTAATTGGTTTAAACTATTAATTGATCGCCTGTTTTTTGGGTGATACATTTTTGCTAGAGGTAAAAACCGAATTTACAGTAGAATGCACGAAGAGTTACACATCTATGCTAATAATTTTATTAAGCTGAAGAGTTTGTTTGGTTAAAAGCGCAAATCTCAGGAAATACTGATTGGAATTGAAAGATCGGAGACTCTACACACTAAATTGTAGACAATTATGTGTACCTAGGACAAACGGTCCAGTTAGTTAGGTCTAACTTCTAGAAAGAGGTCAATCGTCGAATCCAACTCGGCTGGGCAGCGTTCGGGAAGCTGCGCGGTATCTTCTCGTCCTTACCACAGTGTCTCAAGACGAAAGTCTATGACCAGTGTGTGTTGCCGGTGATTACATACAGGACCGAAACGTGGTCGCTCACAATGGGCCTTATCAAAAGGCTTAAAGTCGTCCAAAGGGCAATGGAGAGGGCTATGCTCGGAGTTTCCTTGCGTGATCGAATCAGAAATGAAGACATCCGCAAAAGAACCAAGGTCACCGACTTAGCCCGAAGAATTGCCAAACTTAAGTGGCAGTAGGCAGGGCACATTGCTCGCAGAACGGATGGCCGATGGGGCCGAAAAGTTCTGATGACCTGATGAAGGTTGCTGGAATCCGTTAGATGCGAGTCGCACGGGCCCGGTCAATGTGGCAACACTTGGGGAAAGCCTATGTCCAGCAGTGGACGTAACGTCTTTCGGCTGAAATGATGATGATGAGTCCATTTACCGAGGAAGGTTATAGGCTTAAAGGCTATATAACATCACGACCAATAAAAGCGGAGCATACATGAAAAATGTTGCAAAAACGGGGAAATTTTATTCCTTTTATGAGCTTTTTCACTCTTATGTGACGCAGACGAAGTTGCGTGGGTCAGCTAGTAGTAATATATTTTGATTGAACTTGCACGCAAGGGTTATTCCTTGCCGCCGATGCCGATTCTGTACTTAGCGTGAATCATGCGTTATTTGTAAACGAAACATAATTTTAAACCAAAGAGTATTTATATAGTGTGGTTGCTCATATTCGAATAGTAAGTCATCATCATCTACGTAGCCTTTTCCCAACTATGTTGGTGTCGGCTTCCAGTCTAACCGGAGGGAGTTCAATACCAGTATTTACATGGAGCGACTGCCTATCTGACCTCCACAACCCAGTTAATACTGGGTAATACCTAAGACGATAGCCCTTGGTAAGACTGGTTGTCAGACTTGTATTCGATTAGTAGGTAATAGCAGTAATAGGTAATATGATACTGAACAAAAAAAAACAGTATCACGACAGTATCAAAGACACATGGCTGCGGGTGGATGCCCCTTTTATGTTCATAGATTGCCTTTAATCACTTTGACCATGACAGCCGTAATTTCGCATAAAATATGATTTTTATAGCTCACGTCCATGTCGCCCATGTTTCGCAGGTGTCTGGCTACTAGTAATGTGGTGACGTGTTGTCAAAACATCAAGATTTCTGCTTAACAAAATCATAATAACAAAAATACACATAGACACAAAACGCAATATTGTTCTATATGATTTATAGATTCCCTTCGATAGACCTCGCAACAGAATCGAATCAGTACCTAACAGATAAATAAATCTATACATATAACCATTATAAATGTTACTTAATATTTCAGTTACTGGAAAGGGAAGATGCCCCGCCAAGGCTGGATGTACTTATCAGTTCACTACATGTGCTTCTACTCCTACATATTTGGACGCAAAACTTCCATCAAGATCCGTTGGGCTGATGTCACAGAACTGGCTAAGACCAACAGTCTTCTGTTTCCTGACTCCATCAAAGTGGTCACCAGGGACGGAGAACATTACTTCACATTATTTTTGAGGAAGAATGAGACCTTCGCTCTGATGCAGCAGTTGGCTAATATTGCTATGAAACAGTAAGTTGTTTGCTACATTATTTCTGTTTTTTTCTGAAGGATATTTTGCACGACAATCAGTTTCATATTAAACGCGTTTTAGCATGGAGTTCCAATGCCATGTGATGTGAGTTACGTCACTTCGACTGGTTTTCCGCATAACAAATTCCGTTTTATCTCAGATGGTTTCCATTAACATAATAACCGTTCTGTTATATAATAATTTTACCCTATTTCTTATTATCAAATAATGTTGCTAGCAGTATTTTTGCGATTTCATATGACAGGGTCAAGGGTGCCCAACCTTCGACTTTCCTCGTTGAGAAAAATTTCGCGTGCGCCTTTCAATTCAACCTTACTGCCAGTGCCATTCCCTATGGGGGCGAAAGACTCGTCATTTATTTAGTAGGTTCACACTTTGAAGGGCAAAAGTACATAGTTTTAACTTTAATCAACCTTAAGTGTGTAGCATTAGGGTGATTATGCAAAAGTAATCTTGTGTTACACATAATACAATGTTATGTAGTCATGTTTTGTGTTAATTAGATTAAGATAAGTACATATGTTGTTGTTTGAGGAGCAAGATGAGCATGCTTGCTGAAGTCATTTGTACTCTAGTTAAGTCGTGACGTGCGCAATATGCTGCACCAGTACCTGTATTTTTTTATTTAGTTTGTTTACTTTTTAACGCGAAAATAGAGTTGAAAATCCAACATTGCGCTCAACGCGCTGAAGTGCGTGCTGAGATTTTAAAATCCAGGACGCGATAAAAAAATCGTGCGTGCAGATGGCTTTAAATACTTAACGCCCAGATTCGTGGTAGTCGCGGTCATAAAACGCGCATTTAGCATTCCAAAAAGCTCGTCATTTTCTGCAGTATTGCTTTCGCTCCATCGATTCATGATCGTGACTGCCAAGAGCCTTGTCTTACTAGCGTAATAAGAGTGAACCGTACTATACACCTCTGCCTACCACTTCTGGAGTTACAGGCGTTTTGTTTTTTTATAAAACCCTTTCTCAATCGTACGATTCGGTGGATCGTTATACGTAACCTTGGAATTATACTCTGCATAACAAAAGAGGTGTGAATAGCGAATAATTGGAGTAAAATGAGAATGTTGATAAGCTGAAAACAAAAACCGGCTGTTTATGAATCAGCTGTTATCAACAATGATAACAGTGTGATTTAATTTTATTGATTCGTTGGGGTTTGTTGTTGTTTTTTGTTCAATTTAAATACCTATAGGATGATATGAAAATGAATACTTACATAATTTAAGAATGTTTTGATGTTACGCAAGGTCAGTTTATAATTCTAGTTTTTTTTTAATTCCATGTATCTATCGCCCCATTAAAACACCTACTTTTCTTCATCATGCTTTCGAAATGCTTAGTTACAGACCATAAAATGTTTATACAACTTACCTTGTACTCATACAATGCTTATTTCCAGAAGAGGTAGGTGTAGATAATTATATTGTTTTGACGAGAATTCGTATGAACGTCTATTCGCAGCGAAATGGGGGTGCATGTCAGAAATGCGATTAAGACAGTTTGACTGTACTTTGCGAGCTTTATATCTCGAAGCGTATAATAGATGTCGATACGGGAGTTTTAAGGTGAACGCACACCTATCCGCGCCGAATCGAATTTTAGAATTACTTGTATGAAATCCTACTAAACCTCGCACACTTATCCGCGTCGAATCGGACGAATAGATGACGTCATACGTATGAGAAAAAATTCTTTCGGCGCGGTCGATTCCTTCGGCGCGGATAAGTGTGCGTCCACCTTAAACATCGTATTAGTTATAAGAGCCCAAACGGGAAAGTACTGGGTAGGTGACCTTGAAGCGCGTGAGCGTGGCTTAGCAGCGTCTAAAAATAGACCCCAGAAATTTCTCTTTAACTTACCAATTCATAATATTTATAACAGTATTGTCACAGTAACAGTAGTGTCTCCCAAAGGGACACTGCTAGGCGTTTTTTTCAGTTATTATAAAACCACTTTTCACAAAACCCTTATTTTTCCAGACTAATCGACGACAAGACAGGCTCGTTCAACATTGACAAGGAACTGTTAACAAAACTCAGCAAAAACGTGCCGAAGAAACCGTCCTTCCTGAAGAGAGATTTGGATGCCCGAAAGCAATCCAACCTTTTCACACTAAGATTCAGATTACCACAGAACGAGAAGTTGGATGGCTCGGAAGAATGTACCTTATGGACACCTTATAATAAGAGACATAATTGGGGAAGGCTGTATCTTTCGCAGAACTTTATTTGTTTTGATAGTCGGGTGAGTTTTGTTTCTTACTTGACTGTGCTAAAGGCATACTCTTGCTACATGCTTAAAATGACACTTCTATTGCTAGCTATGTAGTACTAGTACAAAACTTGTTAAAGAAAATAGTGTATTCGTATTTATATCTTATAAGCATATCCGACTTTCCTATCGAGAAAGTCGAAACCCGGCTTGCTTTTGAAAAGCACTCGTTATTTTCGGTAGAAAAATCGCTGTGTGTAAAGTGCTTTGATGTCGAAAAGTACTTAAAACAATAAAAAATGGTACAAATAGTTCTTTCAATTCTTTGAGCCATTATTACTGTAAGGCTAAAGTTTTCATGATTATTGATAAACGGTTCCTCTGTGTGTCATTCTTTGTGGTGTATATTTCATTAACATAATAACTAGTACTATTGCAAGTAAATACATACAGCTATGATATCACTTTAATAGTTAACACCAAAGAAACTTGACGAGATACTACAAACCATTTTGATAGCCTATCAATTAATAAAAACAATCCCAGATAATGCACCTTTCTAAATAAAAAAAGGTGTTAAAACAATCAAAAAACATTATTATGAAATGCATGCACCATGCACTTTGCTTTTAAACGCAATCGTCGACTTTATGTGAAACTGTGAAAGTGATAAGAATTATGTAAAGTGTACTTAATAAGGTACACGCTACTTTCACACGCAATTATCGTCCTTATGTGAAAGCAATAAGGATTATGTAATATTGACTTCGCGCTGTATGTGCAAATAGTTATGAGCTATTTATTATACCCAGTTTGTTATCATTGCTCTTGTGAGTCAGAAGTAGTGTTTGTTTAACCTTTGTTGTTCTTATTTATCGCTGTTTAATGTTGGTTAGGACTTCAATTTTGTTGTTTATTTAATGTTTTAACTCGTTAGACGAGTTTTTGTAATGGTTGGATAATTTGTTTTCCATTATGTAATAAGTACTTAATGACTTGTGAACCTCCAAAATTGTCATTTTGTCTGAGTACTTACCACCACCGTAATGCAAAATGTACTTTATGCCCATTGGAATAAAGTTCATTTTGTATTCAAGCAAATATTCGTAACATATTCGTACAGATACATCTTAGTATAGTGCTATTACAGTTGCGACTTCAACAAACAAGACGCTGTTCTCATATTATTGCAAAGGAAAACAATAATTGTCAATGAAGGGTTTTATCAATATTCATGTTCATTGCTCAAAGATAACCTTATTATCTTTAGTTATTCATTGTCGGCACGAGCTATACAAGATGCCTTGGAGAAAGTACATCCTGATATAATACAGTCCATAAGAATATCAGCAGCCCGCGTAGCATTACTACCGTAGAAAAGGGGGTTCCTTTGAAGAAAGAATCGACAAAATCACATAAGAACAAAAGGTATCTGTCATTTTGTCGATTCTTTCTTCGATAAAAAAGTCATAGGAAGCCGGCTGATATTATCATCGAGGGTTGATGTTACATTATAAATAAATGAACCAACCGTCAGCTGCTCAAGTAGCGGTGGTGTAGAATTGAGAGGTTACGGAAGTTGTGAAAATAAATAAAAAATTAAGTCATACTTTGCCGGCTGAAACGTTTTTCATAAATAGTTTACATCATAATGAGCTTACAAGTTCATGCGAGCGGCAGACGCATAATACCCTCTCCACAATGCAGCTGACAACTTTTTTAGGCTTAGTATGATGTAAACTTTTTATGAAACAAGTTTTAACCGGCGTACTATGTCTTATTTTTATTTTATTTTTTCACTGTGGTGCGTCAGCTTACGCTGGGTTCACTTATCAGTCATTCGAGATCTATTGAACAAGTGGGCAACCGATCGGCGTAAAAACACTACCTAAAATGCAACGGTACCTCCCGGACTAGGTGGTCATGCTACCGAGCGACCGTCGTCGCGACAAGTATTCAGGCCTAAATTGTATGACTTCTTGTCAGCCAAGAACACGCTCACAGTTTGCAATGACACTTAGTTTCAAAAATATTCAATACCACAATTTATTCACAGGTTCGTAACCTAGTCCGTCTCACAATTCCCCTTCGGAACGTCCACCAAGTAGAACGGGCAGACTCCGGTGGAACCGCCAGTTCCTCAGGAGATTCCGGCAGTATCCTCATCACGACAGCGCACCACACCAGTTTCCTCTTCGGAAACATATCTGATAGGGACTTCTTGGTCCATAAGATATCGGAACTCCTTGCTAAGTTGCCGAAGTAAGTTACTGTTGTTCTCTTTGCATGTTGAGGTGTCTAATATTATTGGTAAGTCATTTTCTTCTACTATCTATCATCCTCATCTTTTAGGCGCAAGCGGTCTTTTTTGGACATAAGCCTGCCATAATATTGTTCTAAAATTAAAAATTTGCCTTTTTTTTCTTAGGCTTGTATTTCTTTTGAAATGTCAAGTGGTTTTGTACGGGATTCTTCTTGTTGAAAGATTTAAATGCTCATTCTTTTACGAAGTCTTCAATTTTCCAATTAATTTAAACTAAACATAAACAATAATTTCGTGTGACGTGAGTTTCTAAAAACATAATGTGGTCTTTCATTTTCCAACATAATTTTCTAACAATTATAATTTGTACTCATTTTATCTGTGTTCTTCCTTTCCAGTTGTCTTTGCAATGTCTTTAACAGGAAGCTTCGTCTAACCCAGCATGTTGCAGTCTGCATCTTTAACACCAGCGTTCAACTTTTGGGATTGATAGCTTTAAGGTTTAGTTTTCCGTGTACTAATTCAAATGCGTGAATATGCAGTGATGTGTACAGGGAGAAGGCGACTAAGGCAGTGGCCCAGGGTGACGACGAGGGTTGGACGCCGCAGCCGCCTCTTATGACGCTGTTCCGGACTCACCAGACATCGCCTATTAAACAGATTCAGCAGAAAAAGGTTGGTTGCGAAATGCAGTAGAAACTGTGGGAGTATTTTGGAATAGTCAATTATAATAGTGAAATTGTTTGAGTTAGCTGTAATGTCAGATAAACCTGAAGCTTAGCTCTAAGCTTAAAGTTTATTTTTTTTTTTATAAAAAAGCAGACCGGGTTTTATTTAACCCCTTTTGGTATTTTAACAGAGCTAAATGAGTCCCATGTTCTAAATATTAACTATCTTCAAAACTTAAATTTTACCTCATAGGCTTGCTTCAGTTTGTAAAGACATTTATTGTAGACACTAACTAGTGTTTTTAGTGAGCACCACAATGTAGACCCCCTGTCATATTAGGTAACAGTAATTAAAAGATTTGAATTTGTAATCATTCTGAAAATAAGTTCTACAAAAAAACTTCTCATATCACAGGAAAAGCAATGGGAAGACCATATGGCCGAAGTAGGCCGCGGAGTAAGCATGTACCAAACAACTGAAGGCAGCGAACTGGTCGTCAACGGCATACCAGAACTCCTACGTGGAGAGCTATGGAGTGTCTTCTCAGGGTCCATACTGCAGAAGGCTCAGAACAAAGGGCTGTATGAACGTTTGGTGAATAAGGCTCTTTCGTCCAAGAATCAGGCGAATGATGAGATCGAAAGGGATTTGCATCGGTCTCTGCCTGAACATAGGGCTTTTCAAAACGATGTTGGTAAGTTGGTTTTTATGATTTTTATACAAATTATTAGTATTCTAAATAAATGTATTACAGGGCTCAATGTCAAATCATGTTTTATATTTTGTTCCTCGTTGAAACATAGAAATTACCGTGCTATCTCGCCATCAAATTGAGTGATGAGGTTGACGGCACGTCATCGGTAATACTTTGACCTTGAACAAGCCCACAGTAGGCCTTACGTACAGAATATCAACATAATTTGCGGTCAACTCATACTGATTTGGTTACCAATGACTTACAGTGCAGTCATGCTGCTGACTTATAGCCTACCGACTACTGGGGACCTAAAATGACCGTTTTAGCAGAATCATATTAAGATTATAATTTGAATTACGTTACAATTCGTAAAATAGTGCAATTCGTAATACTGCGTCTCAGACCCTTTTAAGATTGTTACCGTGAGATTATTATCCTATTATGAGTCTGCTTAAACCGGCCATTGCTTTAATCTAAGGCAAGTAGGCTGCCTGCCCACCTAACTTGTATTTGCAAAAACTTTGATAATAATATGATCAATAACAGTTCTTCCCCACCCCTTTTCAGGAATCTCAGCGCTTCGCCGCGTGCTATGCGCATACGCACTAAAGAACCCACAAATTGGTTACTGCCAAGCGATGAACATTGTAGCCTCGGTGTTGCTAATATACTGCCCCGAAGAACAAGCCTTCTGGTTGTTGGCAACCATATGCGAGACTCTGTTACCTGATTATTATAATACTAGGGTGGTTGGTGCTTTGGTAAGTTTTATTCTTATTTTTATTGCACACATAAACATAAATTACATAAATATATAGCTTATGTACAAAGGGTAAAAAACGAGTGCAATATTTTGTTTTGTATACTCAATCTCAAAGCGTTTCTATCTTTTAATATTATTTCATAAAGAGCTCTTCGGTAAACGCCAACGTTCGTGGCAGGTGTGGTCGTAAAATATGCTAGCGAGACAGTAAAGTAGAGTTAGTAAAGAATTTTATCAATCCTGTATTAACAATTCACAGTTTTATTACAAAGCTCGTTTAATGACGACTACTGTCGTAAATCATCATTTTAATTAACGCCACTCTTTTTTTTATTGGGACAAGCCCACCACATTATTACAAGCCATCAACAGTGGCGATCACCAGAAAAGCTCCGAGATAACGCCACTCTTAGTAGGACCCTTATTAAATACAGGGTGTAAACCACCTCATCACAAAGCCGTTAACCAAGCATTCTGTCCATTTAAATTGATGATAATATTTGTACGCCAAATGGCAAAACATAGAGCACGTATGAAATGTAACATCTCACAGACTCTGTAACTACCTATGTTGACAAATAAACATTCTGATTCTGATTCTGATTCTGATTCTGATCAAACTAAGTAACTTTACGCAAAAAATATTGTTGGGAAGCAACATTTTTTTTTTGAGGTTATAAATCATGTTTTGTGGTAGAACTCAATGTAACGCACTTAAAACATTGTGCTGATGGATTGAATAGTACGGGGGTCGTGGAGGTGTAAAAAGTTAAAATCTTACAAAAAAAAACCTGTATTAAAAAAAAAAAATTGTCAAAAAGTTGTAACTTTGACCCCCCATATCTCCGTAACTAGAAGGTTCCCAGGTATGGTGTAGAACAAAAAAATGATCGCAATGATGAGGAGAACAAGTGTCTTTCGGCTTCGTGAAAAGGTGTTTTACACCCTTTGTTTAACTTTATTGTTTTGAAGAGATTCTTCAAGATTTTTCAAGTGTGAAAAAAAGATGGTCTCTTTTTCACACTGGAACTGATGATGAAATGATGAGTTATAACTCTCTTAGATACTCCTGCTAAAGTGAAATATTGTAACTTGCAGGTGGATCAAGGCGTACTAGAAGAGTTAACAGAAGTCCACCTACCAGAACTTCACGCCAAACTGGACGAATTGGGCATGATGAAGATGATCTCCTTATCTTGGTTCCTCACGCTTTTCATAAGCGTCATGCCTTACGAATGTGCTGTCAATGTCATGGACTGCTTCTTCTATGATGGCGCGAAAGTTATATTTCAGGTTTGTTATTTTTCGTCATCATAATGTGCCTAGCATTTTCTAAACTGGGTCGGCTGCCAGTCTAACGGGATGCAGCTGAATACCAGTATTTTACATGGAACGACTGCCTATCTGACCTCCACAACCCAGTTAGTACTGGGTAATACTGTACCCTAAGGTTATGTTTGCATGATAATTATTATATTTTTTTTAGGGTAGTCACGCTTAATTGTTTTGGCACATTTAATTTGGCAGTGTTTGTTGTACAACAAAGACCTGAACTAATTAGTAGATCTTTTCGTTTGGTTTTTATTCGTTTCGTCGGTTAACTCCTATTTAAATTAATTGAGTTGACTTGGCACATTAGAGATAAACCGAGCGGCTTCTGGCTTCTTCCTGAACGTTAAACGCTCGCCCATTTTTCGGACCTTGTCTTTGTAACAAAGCAATTAGTTTTTTTATTGTTTTCTCTTTATTTCTAGGTGACCCTCACAATCCTGGACATAAACCGAGAAATACTTCTCAAATGTACTGAAGATGGGCAGGCTATGCAAGTCCTGAATGACTACCTCCAAGGCATCTACAATGAGGAAGCTATGGCGCTGTCGACTGAACCGCGGACGGCGGAAAAGGTTAGTAACGGAAAGTAAAGTGCCTATATTTCATGAAGGGGAGACCCACATTTGTACTGCTTAGTTAGTGCTATGTAATAGATTTGATAGTTAAGGGCAGTAAGAAAGAGAAAGAAAGTAAGAAAACGTATTTTGATCCCCCCATCTCGGAAAGAGTATTTTTGCTCTTCGATATCTGAGTGCAAAAGCCGTTTTTATCCTCTAGAGGAATAAAGTAAATTGAATTTAGAACATCATGTGCACTAAGTATGTGAATTCAAAACATCTTTAACCTATTTACTTTACCGCCATGGTGGCAAAGGAGATGTTCCAGAAATGTATGGAGCCTGGGCCAGCACTATGTACACTATACGTAAATATCGCTGTTTATTACAGTAACCATTTTTTATTGGTAATTTTCTTTAATTTCACTTCGTTTCAATGTTTATTCAAATTAACTTGGTCAAGGAGAGCAACACAATATAAAATTAAACATGGTGGATCAGAGCAGCATAAACGAACAATGTCATTTTGACAATGACATTTGATTGAACACATCCAATCCAAACTCAAAGCAAAGACAGATTCAAAGAAGTCACTTCTTAAAACTGTCAAAGTCGTCAAACGTCATGTCACACAACTGTCATGGCTGCCCTCAAAATAGGGTTATCTTATTAAAATACTTAATTTGTGTACGCCTGTACATCTCTTTAAATTAATTTATTAGTATTTTTATGAAATGCACCATTTTTTTTTCTATTTATCTATATAGTGTACATAGTGGTGGCCCAAAATCAAACATCTCCTTTAACATTCAACCTTTTTTAAATTGGTAAAAACTCAGACTCTGAACCTTCTTGGTGTACTTTTTTTATTTTGTAGTATAAGCGTGATGATGATATAATGACGCGCGTTACTTAATTTTTTTCTTAATAAATACTTAAGTATTATTTGTTACTAGCTGACCCACGCAACTTCGTCTGCGTCACATAAGAGAGTAAAACGAAAGGAAAAAAAAAAACCCCGTTTTTGCAACATTTTTCATTCCTTCTCCGCTCCTTATGGTCGCAGCGTGATGTTATGTAGCCTAAAACCTTCCTCGATAAATGGACTATTCAACACAAAAAAATATTTTTTCAATTTGAACCAGTAGTTCCTGAGATTAGCGCGTTCAACCAAACAAACAAACAAACTCTTCTGCTTTATAATATTAGTATAGATAATTTAAAGATTATTCTATGTAGTAGTTAATACCTAAACTGAAATAAAAGTATCTTGTGATTGTAATTGTTTTTTTTTTTTGCATTTAGTACATGTCCTCGCTGAGGTGGGATGAAAACTTACGTGTTGCACTCGAGTGCAAAGATTATTCACCTCGTGCTCTTTTGATTCCCGCGAGGGAATTCCCGGGAGGGAAAGGTTTTCATCCCACCTCAGCCAGGTAATGAATAAACCCAAAAAAAAATGCGCGGTATTAACAAATTCAGTTAATTCTGTTGGCGTCAAATAAACTTCCTCTTCGCTAGACAATGAGTGATCATTTTAGGTTTTTCACTTGTTTTCAAGTTCCTTGTTTTTAACCAAAGGTTTTAACAATATGACGTGAAAAGAAAATGGCGCGCGCAAAACAAATTAAAAAGTACACCAAGAAGGTTCCGAGTCTGAGTTATTAACAAATTTAAAAAAAAATGTATGATAAATTCGGCACCATGGAGGTAGAAGTAAATAGGTTTAATGATGTTCTAAATTTAAATTTACTTTATCCTCTAGACGATAAAAACGGCGTTTGCACTCAGATATCGAAGAGCAAAAATACTCTTTCCGAGATGGGGGGATGAAAATAACTATTATTTGTTTCGCACAGGTCAAGACAAATGATTCAATTTAAAATGAAGCCTATTTAACCCGGGCCATAATAACGAATTGATGAACTCCTCATCCGATTTTGATGAATAAGGTGTCATTATTCATCAAAATCGGATGAATAGTTAGGCACTATGTAGGAAAACACGTAAATACAAACATACATACATACGTAGAGTGCTAAAATCATAACTCTTCCTTTTGGCTTCACCGTTGTTCAGTAAAAAGCTTAAAAATAAGAGAAACTAAAATTTATCCTGTACGAGGCCAAAAGGTGCTGTAAGATTTAAAACAACTATCACCCCGTTGGTTTTTCTTCTTCTTTCTTCAACACCATAAAAAACGAAAGTTTTGACCATTTTTAACCCCCGACGCAAAAACAACGGGGTGTTATAAGTTTGACGTGTGTGGGTGTGTGTGTATGTGGCATCGTGGCGTCCGAAAGAATGAATCTATTTGGATTTTGTTTTTTTGTTTGAAAAGTGAATCTGTCGGGAGTGTTCTTAGCCATGTTTGATAAAAAACAGTCCAAAATGGCCGCCGCCACAAAATGGAAGGTTACATAATTATGTATTCAACAACTCCCTCAATATGAGTATCAAATGAAAGGGTTTGACTAGCCTTCTCACAACTACATTGGGGTCGGCTTCCAGTCGAACCGGATACAACTGAATACCACTATTTTACATGGAGCGACTGCCTATCTGACCTCCATGTTGAGGTTTAAATGCGCCCTCCTCTATTTCTTTATAATAACATGTTTACTTTTTCTGTAAAAGTCAGTGTCAGACAGTCGGTTTTAGCACTTGTTTTTTTCATGTCCGCTGTGTATTAGCTCTGCTAAATAAATCAACGTTTATTGTGTATAAACCGCTTTTATTTCCATACATGGAGCCCTAAATCTTAACACTCCACAACCCAGTTAATACTGGGTAATACGATACCCCTTGGTAAGAATCGTTGTCAGACTATTTGGGCCACTGACTACCTGTAACGACTGCCAAAGATGGACAAATGACAGCCGGAACCAACAACTTAACGTGCTTTCCGAGGCACGCAGGAAACTCGGTATGTCAAGGTGGTCCACAGACCAACCTAGGCAAGCACGGCTTAACCTAAAGATCGGCCCGAGCGGCTGTTATTATTTAGACACGCCACGAGCTCCTCGTTGAATAGAATACTATACACTAGGATGAATTAAAAATCCAAGATGGCCGCCACCACAAAATGGTGAATTAACGAATTATTTTCTATTTAACTTTCAGATCGTGTCGGGGGTTTTTTAATTTTTAATTTAATTTAACTTGTATTTTGTAAATTACAGACAATAAAAATCCAAGAGCTAATATACCAATCCTACCGTTCGTACGGCGGCAGCGTTTCAAGCGAAAACATCGAGCACTTACGACTAAAGCATCGCTTGAGGGTCGTCAGACAACTTGAGGACAGTCTCGAGAAGAATACGCTTCGAGCGCTGCAGCAGGATAAACTGCTTGAATTGAGTGAATTGCAGGTTAGTATTGCCGGGGTTTTAATAGCCTAAGAAAAAGATCAACTTCAAAACAGTTAGAATATAATACTCTTTATTATGTCTACCATAAAACACACAACACACACACAATTCTTGTAAGATCTGGATCTTGAGCCAATTACGGTTTATTTTCTGAATTTATTTAAAGTTAAAATGGTGTCGCTGTCTGGCCAACTTGTATAAAAGAGATCATCCAATTTAAGATATTTTTTTTTTAGCTGCCATCCATAGCAATATTAATTACACATTTTTAAAGCACACGTGTCATCATCTTTTATTATGGCGTCAAAGTCGAAAACTATTTGGGTTCGGAGTGACAGGTGAATTTTTCAAGTGGGTGTGCATGGCCAAATCTGAAATCATGAGGCATAGCGAAAAATGCTCAAAAGAGTCTCGAACCTGATTTTGATGAGAACTAAAACTGCATCACTCGATTTTAGAAAAAACAATATTCCTGCCCAGGAATCGAACCCACTGATTTTTGGAAAAAAAAGACACTGTACTATTATACCATTCCATAGTGTCGCTAATAAGGATCAAATTCTGGGAACTAATGACACACGGGAAATTAAAGGAAAGAGTTCAATTTTTATAAAATACATAACGGGAAACAATTTTTATTAGGAGTTTTAAGAAGTTCGTTTCTTATATTTGTTCCCGAATTCTTTACAGCATTGCCCCCATACAAAAAAAGTGTTTCCACATCTGCCAACGTACCAATAATACATTCGTGGCCGCCGACTTTTTTATCCCAAATCATCGAACAAAATGTATGATCTCCTTTCACCGCTCAATTTTATGAATGAAAATTCAGACAGTTAACATTTCGCCAGAAAAGTGTAAATAATTATAATGATTATATAATGCTTTATGTTTCTAGGAGTTACTCAGTGCCATTCGTGAAGAGCTTCTCTGGGCTAAGCGGGTGCCTTGCGAGCGGTTAGAAGCGCCCTACGAGTCCTACAGACTGGACTACACGCAGTTCAAGACTTTATACTTTGCGCTCTCACCCTGGGCCAAGGGAGACTTCGCTGAAGCTATCACTGCTAGGATGTTTAAGGTAAGATTTCTGAATGTATTAACAAATCCCTGGTCAGGAAATCTGCTGTCGAATCTCACGCGGATTGCTGCCAAAAAGGCGAAAAAATAAATATCAAACAATAACCAACTTAAACAAAGATAAAGAGACGAAAATTGAGCTGCATTTGGTTAGACTGAAAACCGACCGAGTGACGACGTTGTTATAAAGCGCGGTGTTCGTGTGGTCGACCTACTTGCTTGTTGAATCTTTTCTTGTTTAGTGTGCTAAAAAGAGTTCTTAATTCGTCTTGAGTACTTAAACTTCAGTTAATGGACTACGACGATGACGGCCTAGTAAGCGCTCGCGGCCTCAGCGTAGCCCTAGGGCTGTGCTGTAGAGCGGACGCAGCTCGACGTCTGCGAGCGTTGTACGCCGCGCACTCGCCGCCCCTACTGCCGCGACGAGACCTGAGGCCCACGCACTTCACCGATACGGGGGAGGAACTGGCTACCGACGCTTTTTCCTTCTTTGATAGGTAAGTACGTACAATATTCTTGTAACTTCAGCTTGTTGGAGTAGTTCAAGTGCATTACTATTGTAATTGGCCCAGGGTTTGGGCCTGAAAACCGGATTTATTTTCAATTCATTGCCATAATAGATTTTTAGTTGCTTTGAAATAAATAAATATTTGAGTCATTGAGTTGATCAAACAGTGACGTCACAGCGTGCCATACAAAATCTATGAGACAACCGCGCTTTGGCAGCTCTTAAAAAATATGTCAATAAACAAAAAAAAACAATAATAAGTCCGTCAGTTAGATTATCAACAAATATTTGACCTGTATTTTTTCTTTTGTTACATAAACCAAAATTGACGAAGATACGATGCAAAAGCATAGTATCTTCTCGAATTTCAAAAAAAATCCTCAATACGTCATGCCTAGGTATATTTAGTATATTTTTTTTCGGTTCTGACGTCACGCGACCCCACTCCTATACACCACTCACAAAAAATACGTTAGTGTTCATTATTCCAATACTCCGACTGACGGCGAATTTACAGTTTTTGATACTGTCGTCATGCAGATTGATTTTTGTCACATTTCCATCTTTGAAAACTTTAGATTTGACTCGCGGCTAAATAATAACAGCCGCTCGGGGTCTATCTTTAGGTTAAGCCGTGCTTACCTAGGTTGGTTTGTGGAATGGTGACCACCCTAACATACCGGGTTTCCTCCGTATCTCGGAAAGCACGTTAATCGTTGGTCCCGGCTGTCATTGATAGATCTGTCACAGTCGTTACAGGTAGTCGTAGTGGCCCAAAAAGTCTGACAACCAGTCTTACCAAGGGGTATCGTATTACCCAGTACTATCTGGGTTGTGGAGGTCAGATAGGCAGTCGCTCCATATAAAGTTCTGGTATTCAGCTGCATCCGGTTAGACTGGAAGCCGACCCCAACATAGTTGGGAAAAGGCTAGGCAGAAGATGACAATAATCGACTCAATACCACATTCGATTTTTGAGTCAAGTGATTTCACTAAACTAGAAATGATTTTGATTCCAAAATTCACCATCATAACGTTTCTTTTACAGTATAGATGAAGAGCCTGCATCGCCAGAACCGGGACCTCTGCAGCGTTCGATCAGTGAGGTTTGCGGAGATGGCGCGCTCATGAGTGACAAGAGTGATTCTGAGAACAGCCAAATAGGTAAACTAATATTAGTTTGTGTCGAGGTAATAATGCTACTCCCCGGGCTTGCACTGATGTGATTGCCGGCATTGATTTTGATTTTAGCGCGATGAAAAAAGACAAGAAAACGACAAAAAAATATGTAATTAGTCCGTCAGTTACATTATCAAATAATATTTGACCCGTATCTTTTCTTTTGTTACGTAAACCAAAATTGAAGAATACTACGCTTTTAGAATTCTCAATACGTCACGCCGTGATATAATTTTTAGTGCGTTCTGACGTCACGAGCCCCCACTCCCGAGATTTCATGCGTTTTATCTTTGTCAATATTCATTAATTTACAAAAACAAAAATTACGTGTCCATTATTTTTCATCCCTTTTATTCGAAAAGTGTCGTTTTGTTCCTCTATAAACGAGAGCAACTTTTCTCCACTAGACTTTTTAGGCGGCAGTAATGAGATTTGAATTTGGAACATAAATCGTTCATTGAAATCGAACGCAAATTGTAAAAATAACTGGCTGTAAGTGCGGGGAGGCGCGGTGACTAAAAAAAAACAAAAGCGCGCGATTTACTACCCTGTTACTGTAATCGGTACGGACATTATTGTATTTAACAAAAAAAAAAAATAGTTCTACGTCGAGTTCTGAAAGTGCATTTACTCCTGAACCAATAAAAATAGAAGCTAATTACGTCATACAAAAATTAATTTGTTTATTAGTGAATATTTTGTTTATTAGTGAATCTATGCAACAAGCGCAAGCTAACTGTCACAGGGCAGTCTTAGAATTGTCACGGGTTCAGTTGCTATGAGTAAACCGTGACGTTTACTTACAAGCATGGTTTATTTGAACAACTAGCCCGTGTGAACTTCGATAATAGGGAATATGCAAGAAATACAAAAGTCTTTTTATGTATTAAAAATGCCTTGTATTGGCGCATGAAACCATTGAGGTACACTTGTTTAAATTTCTAAAACATCACTTATTTTACAATTAATTGTTTTATGTAGCATGTATTTGGTGAAACGGAACGCAATCTCAAAACGCTAAATTACGCCGGTAGTGTCGTCAAAGTCTATGTGTCAAAAAAACACTTTTATTTGAAAAGTTGTTAAAGTTTCACTAAGATTTTATTATAATATCGTTATCGCAAATTCTGCTGGAATAAAGCACATACAATTAGTAAAATAACTATATTTATTGAGGTAAATGACGTCACATCATGGCCTGGTCTTTCCGTGTTACTAAAGACTACTACCTTCCTCAAGAACCACTCCATCCATTGGTGAAAACAGAATGAAAATCGGTGCAGTAGTTTTTGAGGTTATCGCGAACACACATACGAGGGGTGGCTGATAAGTTCGCGGCCTGGGGTAGTTAATGAAAGAAAAAGTTTAGTTTTTTAATGTTTATTTTTCAATATAATCCCCCTCAAGTGAAATACACTTCTCACATCGTGAATACAATGCCTTTAATCCATTGAAATAATATTCTGAAGATTTCTCTTGAAAATGGCTCTCCACGGCCGACTTCATCTCATTGTCATCCAAAAATCTTCGGCCCCGTAACTCCTTTTTCAAATTTGAAAAAAGGAAAAAGTCACTGGGAGCCAGGTCCGGACTATATGGGGATAGTCAATTTCTGCGAACCCAGTGGCTTTTAAGGCATCCCTCGCAACGCGAGCGGTGTGAACGGGCGCGTTGTCTTGCAGAAACAACACTCCACGCGCCAACTTGCCACGTTTCTTCTGTACGACTGCTTCACGTGCCTGATCCAATAAATTGGCGTAGTATTGACCATTCATAGTAGTTCGTTTAGGCAAGTAATCAATTAATAAAATTCCCTCGCTATCCCAGAAAATGGTCGCCATAATCTTAGAGGCCGACTTTTCCACTTTAAACTTCTTTGGTGGTCTTTCTCCTTTTTTAATCCACTGCATAGACTCTTGTTTGGACTCCGGATCATACTGACGAATCCAGGTTTCGTCTACTGTCACAATGCGGTTAAAAATTTCGTCCAAATCGTTCTGACACAACTCCAAAAAATCCTTACAACTCGCCAGTCGTCGTTGTTTGTCGAGTGGTGTGAGCATTCGTGGTACCCAACGCACACAAATTTTTTTCATTTGTAAATTTTGGTGTAAAATTTGTCCGATTCGTTTTTTACTAATTTGTAACTCTTCAGCTATCTGCCACAATTTTAGTCTTCGATCGGCCAATACAATTTTTTCAACTTTTTGCACATTTTCTTCGGTCACTACTGTCACAGGGCGGCCCGGGCGGGAGTCGTCTTGACAGCTCTCTCTTCCTTGTTGAAAAAGCCGAGCCCATTTTTTTACCATGGTATATGACGGCCCGGAATCCTGAAGAACCGATGACATTTCTTCAAAAATGTCTTTCGGCGAGTTTCCTTTTTTCACAAGGAATTTAATCACTGCGCGGTGCTCAAAATTGCGAGAATTTTCAGTTTCAGTCGACATGATGTTGTTGCTTGTTCCAGGGTTGAACTGTTGATGAACCAAATTGAACAAATGGGTGTTATTTATACTATTAATTAGTGCCGCAAGTAGTGCTAGCAGTAACGAGATGATACCTTATCGTTAAGTACCTTAGGCCGCGAACTTATCAGCCACCCCTCGTATGTAGTGATGTAGGATGTCGACAGTATGTGTTGTACAATGTTCTGGCTTGTACTCCCTAGGCAGCAGCTACATAAGCTGCGCCAGCGTGCGCGCATGCGGTCTGACCGGGCTGGCCAGTACGCCCAGCACACCGAGCGCCGCGCCGGTGGCGCCGCCACTGCCGCGCGACCACTTCCTGCAGCTGCTGGCCGTGCTGCACGACCTCACGCAGCGAGACCATGCTGTCTATGAAGCTGTCGTCTTAGCTGGTGAGTTGGTTTGATATGTCTTCATTATTCTAGCTACAAAACTTCCGACGAAATCAAATTGTTCTTCGCAGTGATAATATACTAGCTTATGCCTGCGACTTCTCCTGGTATTCGATGATATTGTCCCATGAAATCATAAAGAAAAAATATTTATTTGACGTCATTACATTAAGCACACACACAATAATGTTAAAAATGATACAAAAAAGAGGAAATACATAGTAAAGTATGTGCTGTGTGCCTCGCATCTGGGTTTGCGATAACCGGGTTTGCAATAACCAGCTTTGCGGGAACCGGGGTTGCGATAACTGGCTTTGCGGGAACCGGGACCTCATTTTCGTAAGCGACACCAAAAACCATGAAAACGACAACCATGACGGAAAAACCAAAAAAATTCCTGGGCGCCGTCTTGGATTTTCTTTTTGATCTCATTTTCGTAATCAGCGACCCCAAAAACCATGAAAACGACACCCATGACGGAAAAAACTTAAATTTTCCTGAGCGCTATCTTTCGCGCAAAAGTCCTAGGTCCAATGCATATTGAAGGTGTACATAAAACTCAAAATTAAATTAGGAAACAAAAATGACACGGTTTGCGATAACAGTAACCGGGTTTTCGGAAACCGGGTATGAGATAACCGGGTATGAGATAACCGGGTTTGCAGTAACCATGTTTGCAATATCTGGTTTTGCGATAACCGTGTTTGCAATAACCGATTATGCGATAACAGCGTTTGCAATAACCGGCTTTGTGATAACCGGGTTTGCGGAAACCGGGACCTCATTTACGTAATCTGCGACCCCAAAAACCATGAAAACGACACCCATGACGGAAAAAACTTAAATATTCCTGAGCGCCATCTTTCGCGCAAAAGTCCCAGATCCAGCATTGATGGTGTACAAAACACTCAAAAATAAATTAGGAAAAAAAATGGTTTCATTTACTGTGTTGCGTATACTACGCAACGCACTGCCCTCTACATACTTGCTTCATAGCTACGTTCCGCGCGTCGCGCATCGTGGCGCCGCCGCGTGTTTGTTATCCGCACTAATGCGGGTGTGGCGAGACGCGCGGGGAAAATCAGAATTTATCCTGCCGTTAGCTGGACATTTTAATTTCCAACCATGTTTGAATAAAACGACATCTAGTGGTGTCGAAAGTTACTACTATTTACTTTGCATGTTTGTGTAAAGAGTAAATTCATGCGGCTAGTCTTTATTTTGTTCAAATCTTTGTGTGATGCCGTTAACAAGCACAGTGATTTTCTAAAAAAATCAAGTTAGCCCTAGGTTTCGCATATAAATAAAAATAAAGTGATCAATTAAAAATTTCTATGTTAGGTGTAAAAATTGAAAATGTTCGAAACTAGATGTGTCGCCATCTAGCGACAAAATGGCAGTGATATCAATTATCCATCCACCTTAAAACACCACAAAGAAGATGACAGGAAGTGGTCCCGTTTGTGGTGAAGCTCATAAAATCTGACACATTCGAATAAGACTCAGATTCTGCACTTTTGGGACGTCGAAATTATGTAAGAAAGTCCTGCGAAACACTCGCCGTGGCGGGTAAACTGCCCAGCAGAACTATTGGGTGTAGGAATTTTCCCCCACGAAATGCATGGTCACAACTAGGTTATGGAAGCGCGCCTTCCAGTATGCGGTTACCAATAACATTTCGGACTCTTTACTATGCTGTAGAATAGATTATCTTAAAACAAAATATGTTTTATCTTCAGGTACCCTCCTCCTACAACTGGGTGAACTGAACCACCGGCCGCTACTAGACCGCGAGATCTCACAAGACAGCTTGTTCCTAGCGGCCGCCGCTAAACAGCCTGAGGCACAGGTAACTTATTTTTATTAGTTCTTCTTGATTCGTTTGACTGATGCACCTCCTTTTCAATATTATTTCACAAATATTCACCAACAGAGACAGGAGCTCGTGGCTAAATCTACTATGTCTTTGTCTTTTGCTGTGCCCGACAGGGTCCATAATGATCTCATTTTTCAATTTACCACCTAAGTTCACATTGTGGAATGCAAATAAAGTATTGAGTATTAAATCATAACAGCCGCTCGGGCCGATCTTTAGGTTAAACCATGCTTGCCTAGGTTGGTCTGTGGATGGGTGACCACCCTTATATACCGAGTTTCCTCCGTGCCTCGGAAAGCACGTTAAGCTGTTGGTCTCGACTGTTATTTGTAGATCTTTGACAGTCGTTACAGTGCAGTGGCCCAAAAAGTCTGAGAACCAGTCTAACCAAGGGGTATCGTATTACCCAGTAATAACTGGGTTGTGGAAGGCAGCGTTCCATATAAAATACTGGTATTCAGCTGCATCCAGTTAGACTGGAAGCCGATTCCAACATAGTTGGGAAAATAGCCTTTTCCCAACTATGTTGGAATCGGCAGATGATGAATGACAATGACAGTACAGTTCCCGGGTATAAATATTACAAATCAAGCAGCAGACTGAGAATACGCTACATAATAATCAACGTTTTCCAAAAATCGATATTTGTAAAAGGCGACCGATGACCTGGTGAAGGTTGTTGTGACTCGCACGGGACCGGTCAATGTGGCACACACTTATTGGAGCCCTATGTCCAGCAGTGGACGTCTTTTGACGGGAATGATGTTAAAGAAATTTTTGATTTACTTTCTTGCTTATGACATGTATCAGATTCTTCTTTTTAACTGACATCAAAAAAGGAGGAGGTTCTCAATTCGACTGTTTTTTTTTGTATATTCGCAAACCCTTTTAGGAGACTATCTCTCAAGTGTCTTAGATTTTTATAGTTAATTCTCACGTTCTCTTTTGACAGCAGCTGGACCCCAACGGAAACGCAACAGAGCCAGAACCAGAGAGCCCAAAACCGTCTCCATCCAAAGAAACCGAACCGGACGGCGTCTGGTCCATCACTTTAGAGCAGTTCCTAGCCACCATGCTCTCTCAACCAGCTCTTGAAGAGTTCTTCAATCAGAACGTGTCCATCCTACCAGAATTGGAACTCCTTAGACAGCGGGACAGGCTTCAATCGATTTCATAGCTGGTGGAGATAGCCGGGTTGCTTGGGATAAGCCTGTAGACCCTGCTTTAAAGGTATGATGGTGAACCTGTTCTGGTTTGTAAGTGACTCATTGGTGTCTAGGCGTCAGTTGAAGGTTTTAACAATGCTTGTTGTTCGTGCTTTTTTAATCAGACTAAACATAAATCATGAGCTGAACACGCAGCTTGCTGTAGTGATTTCTCAGGAAGTTACCACACACATCGACGAGGGCTTGAGCCAGGCAGAAAAGACTTAATTCTCCTCATCCACTCTGAAGCTCCGAACTAAATGCGACAAATAATAAATTCTTCATTCCAATACAGTGACAACATTTTTAAATCATATGATCGATACGTCTCAAGCAGATCCTCGTCGATATGTGTGAACCCTCCCTAAATATTCAAATTACGATAAAATGTAAAGTCGTAAATACTCCTCTAAACGAATACACGTGGTACATTTATCTAAATTATTTTTTTCGCAATTCTGTTTTTGAAAGCATGCATTGTGTTCAAATGTCTTTAATGGCATTTTAAAGGCATAGCCGCGATTTGAAAACAATTGATGGCCTTAGTATGTTGTTAGAATGTATGTATTTACCTGACCTGGTATGTACCACGAGTTTACCGTATCTCGCTTATTTTCATGTAAACATTGTATATAGTGCGTAAGTAGTTATTATAAGTCTAAGTACTGAAATGAATTGTTCTGATTTCTAGATCTATTTTTATTTTATCAAAAATTGATAAGTTATAGAATTAGGCATTACTTTGCGGATATCCATGCCAGGCCATGCAAGGCATACACCAAAACCTATACTATTACTTATATTAATTATACTTTACTATTATATAGTATAGGTGTGGGTGTACGCTAAGTACGACAAAAAAATGTATCAAGTCCGTCAGTTATATTTCCAAAAAAATATTCGTCACATTTCGGTACATTTTTACGGAAAGTGACAACAAGTGACACAAGCCCCCACTCATGATCTTTGATGTTTTATCTTCTTCATTTTTTATTAATTTGATAAAACAAAAATCACGTATCCAATATTTTTCGATAATCTAACTGACGAATTTTAGTCAGTCGTCATCCCTATCTATATCCCAGGATGCAGAACCCATGCAGGAAATAAAAAAACAAAAACAATATAATGCATCATTTAATCCAAAATTGCTATTAAAATTAAAGGAAATGTATTTAAAATTTGTTTAGGTTTCATCAAATCGACAGGGGTGGTAAAATAAGCTCTTTTTAGATGTTAACTGTATCTTCCAAAGACCAATAATACCTGTGGCCATACATCTTAGAAAGCCCTGAGTAAAAAAAAAAATGGAAACCAAAATTATGCTTGTTATATGTAGAAAGCCCTATTATGAAATATGCCTGTTATTAATATTGGTAATAAAACTTTTAAATAACATAGCAACCATGCTTAGAATTTATGGAAGCAAACATTTGATTGAACATTCCAAAATAAATATTATAAATACCTACCATAATATTTACTAAGATAACATTGTTACTGGTTTATTTATCGGTTTACAGAGGAATTGATAACGTGTATTTAATGGATAACTTTAAATGAAGTTATTTTGAACTAGAAGCATCGGTAGAAACAATACTAGTACAATATCTGGGGGCTCTAAAATGACAGCTTTAGCAGAATCATACAGGATAATAAGGAATCACGTTAAAATATCACCTTAAAATGGGCACAGATGCAGGTAATATTATGAATGATTACTTGAGAGACTGTTGTACGAATTGTCATCATCTGCCCAGCCTCCCAACAATGTTGGGGTTGGCTTCCAGTCTAACCGGATGCAGCTGAATACCAGTATTTTACATGGAGCGACTGCCTATCTGACCTCCACAACCCAAATAGTACCGGGTAATACAATACCCCTTGGTAAGACTGGTTGTCAGACTTTTTAGGCCACTGTCTACCTGTAACGACTGTCAAAGATCTACAAATTCATTGTATCATTTGTAGATCTTTGTGTAGCTTAATGTGCTTTCCGAGGCACGGAGGAAACTCAGTATGTAATGGGTAGTCACCTATACACAGAACAACCTAGGCAAGCCCGGCTTTGACCCCCAATATCTCCGTAACTAGAAGGTTCCCAGGTATGGTGTAGTCGTGTAGAACAAAAAATATCGCTAAGACGGGGAAACCAAGCACCTTTCGGTTTCGTTATGAGACTTTTACACTCTTAAGCGGCCATTTTATACCCCCGGGTTTGTTCTTTATTTTCTTTTAGTTCTAAATACTTTAAAAAAATCGTTGAATGGCTCTGTAGATGATTAAGAAAACAAGGTCCTTTAACAAATTCTCGTATCAAATTCTGTAAAGCTGTTACTCTCGTCTACCAGTACCAATAGTACATAATTTGTTTTGATTATACATAGCCATATTATTTGTAAGTTAGTCTGTAAAAATAAAAGTTAACCTCTGTACCTAATCTATAAAAGTGTATCTGAACAGAATTCTTTAAATATAAACACTAGGATTAGTACAAAATAGCATTTTCTATAAAATATAATTATAGCACTTATATTGATACCATTTGCTTTTTAGATGTTAGCTTCGCATCCAAATAAATATTTTATTTTCGTAAGCTTGTAAAGCAAAAGAAAGAAAAAAATACCTAATATGTATTTGTATAGAGGTTAGAGGTTGAATGTCATTTACAGAAAAAAAAAACAAATAAAAATGTACCGTGTAAAAATTTTTCGTTGGTTTTTTGTTAGCAAAAGTCGTGGACGACAGTTATTGCGTCGTCCTATGTGAACACCTCCATTTAAATACACAAGTCACGACACTTAAGGTGAAAGCGTCAGGGCAGCGCGCGAAATTCAAATGTTCTTACGTTTTTTGCAATTTTCAGGGCAGTGCTAGGTTTTATGTTGACAAACATATCAGTCGCGACTGTAAAACGTATTAAGTTACAGAATTATAGTCATCAAAATCATCAATACAACCCTCCAAGTTCATAAGAGTCGAAGAAGGACTGAGCGTGAAAAAATCGTTCATCATTTGTTCAAATTGCAAAAAAGCATCCCCCTTAAGGTGAAGGCGTCAGGTTAGCCCGCGAAATTATTATTTTTTGCGTTTTTTGCAATTTGCAGGCCAGCACTAGGTTGTACGAGTATGTTGATTGAAATATCGTTCGGGACTGTAAGATGTATGTAGTTACAGAATTATTATCAAAATCATCAATACCCTCTAAGTTCATAAAGGTCGAAGAACGACATTGGAAAAACAGTCCAAACAACCTAACAATGGCCTGCAAATTGCAAAAAACGTAAGAAAATTTGTTTTTCGCGGGCTATCCTGGCCTTAAAACTACACGAGTATCTCATCACGACGTAGTGGGAACGGTGCCTAACGGTGTCTATCGTTGATGTATAGGCATGATTTTAGTGCTTCAGTTAATGGTGCTTGGCGTAATAACGTGCTTGACTATAATGGACGTAAAAGAGCGTTTTAAGGCCTACGCAGACCGAGATGGCATGGCAAGGGATTTAAATTTTTGCCAATGGATATTCAAACGTATGGATATAGAAATACGACCTTGGCGCGTTTTTCAATGCAAATCCCTTTCGATGCCACGGCATACCGTGGCATCATTTTAAAGCACAGCATTTTATGTCTTATTTCTGTTTATACGTTTAAATTTCCATTGGGTAAGAAATCCCTTGCCATGCGGTCCCGGTCTGCGTGTAGGCCTTTAACTATTTTCAAGCATAGCAGGGGCAGGCTTGAAAATAGTCGGACTCAATGAAGAACTGTTTCGAGTGATAATCGATAACGCTTCTCTCATACGGATTAATATGTAGCCAAATATACTGTTAATGAAAAAAAAAAAAAATATCCTCAAAGCGAACATATTAAAACAAAGTTGCTTATGAAGTATCTAGCATAAGATTCCAGCGAAATCTAATATAGTCTATATAATATAAACAAAGAATTATAGATTACATGACTAATAATAAGGTATTTTTACATTTAACTGAACTTTGCCCAGTCGCTTCACGAATTTGTAGAAACCAATATAACCCGGGCATAGTCAATGAATTTAAATAAATAGCTTTTAGAATGTTAGCAGATCATAAGATATGTATAGTACCTAGAGATATAGCCTAAATAAGCAATATATCTTCATAAGCATGTGTATATTATTCATATTTATTTTTGTAAGCCACAACTTTTGAATAAAATAACGAATTTTCGGTACAATCATTGTAGATGCAATAGCTTTTAAGGTTGAACAAGCTATTTGGTTTACAGTTTAACTCACAAATTATATAGTAAAATGTAAACCAAATAGCTTGTTCGACCGTACATTCAACTGCAAAAATGAGTTCAGGAATCCGCCATTAGATTAAATTTTCTAATTTGAAACACCAAAACATTAATACTTCTTCTCTTTGCTGTTAGCGAATGTACTGCAAACTATAACTAAATTACATTGGTCCAGCAGAAAATCGAAGGTTGTTTTCGAAAATTTTTAACTGCCTTTTCAATCTATGTATTTTAAATAGCTTTCGAGAAAATTCAACTCGCTGTACACAACAGGAATTTAAAGTTTTAGCAAGCTTGTGCTGTGTTCAGAGTTGCTTTGGCAGAAAAGGTACTTGATCAAATTCTGTAACTAACTACCTAGCTAACTAAATCTGACGTCCTAAAGTCTAAATTCGCCATATTTATTTATACCTACTAAATAGTTCTTTCAAGGTGTTGTACTTCGTACCACGACCAGGAACGCATTTTAAGGGCCAATGGGCCACTGTCAGATTCATAAAAAACTTTTTTTTCAAAAAATAAAACCGACTTCAAAAAAAAAACAAAAAAGTGAAAAATAACTTTAGCTTCTGAAGTCGGTGACCTTTGTTTGATTGATTTATTTTTTTTGTCACCGACTTCAGAAGCTAAAGTTATTTTTCACTTTTTTGTTTTTTTTTTGAAGTCGGTTTTATTTTTTGCAAAAAAAGTTTTTATTTTTCACTTTTTAGTGGTTCACACCGTTCACATGTGCTTGATACACATGGAAAGTGCATACCGTTACAATTGCAACAAGCCCAAACACGACTAGGATACATAGTCTCATTATGGAGTTCCATGACTCTTGGCTTCATCATCAGATCTGATGGTAGAATGGTTCTTATCAAACGCAAATGCTTCACTTGTTGTAGAAAATACCAAAATCGCTGTACGTTATCCTATAAAATTTGAAGAGTTCCCTCGATTTCGCCAAGACTCCATCATCAGATCCCGACTTGGTGTCTATGGGACCATTTGGGAAGTATACCCTTTCCAACAAAAAAATAATTTTTCACATCGGTTGGCAAGCGACGGAGTTATGCGCTAACAAACATAAAAAAAAAAAATATAGAAACATCCGAATTGAGAACCTCCTCCTTTTTTAGAAGTCGGTTAAAAATGTAGGTTTTGACAGCCCGCCTTCTGGGACGTCAGCGTGTATTTATGAATCTGAGACACGATGAAAATGTTGATTGATTTAAGGTGAAAGCGTCAGGGTAGCCCGCGAAATTCAAATTTTCTTACCTTGTTTGCAATAATAATTAAAATCATCAATACAACCCTTGCTTGTTGATGCTCCCGTTTTATCAACTTTTATGCAGTTAGAATTTTATTCCTTCCCAGCACAACCTGTATATCTACAATAAATGATGGGTACCTACTTATAAAATTTCTAGTTATTGATAAAAAAATAGTATAAATTAAAAGGATTTTAATACCATTTAAAGTTATACTTGATGAATGCGTTCATGGTCGTGTTACGAAGTACAACACACTTTCAAGCACAAAATGTTAAACATATTTCATTTTAATTCTTAAAATTAACCATGTCCATGTAAGTAGTGATAATATCAGAATATTATACAAGTTTAATTGAATACACTTGTTTGATGTTATGCTTGTGATTTCTTTATTTCCTGGTTAATTTAAGTGGGTGTTACTTTTCATATTATGGTAACATACTAATACTACCAAAAAGTTTATTTTCCCTAATCTTTTAAGACGACAATTGGATCGTGTCCGAAACACAAGTGCGCTCCAAAACAAACATAGCTGACGCGGCTGCCCAACTCAAATGGGACTAGGCACGACATGCCGCATGCCGAACATACTGTGGGCCAAATAGCAGGAAACTGGTGCCCTGATACAGTGAGGCGGGGTCCCGGCAGATGGCGGGACGAACTGGACAAGTTCCGTCCGAACTGGAAGGAGGACGCGCGGGTTCGCGAGAGGTGGAAAGAGAAAGCAGGCCTTTGTCCAAGAGTGGGACAGAGCTGGCTAGCAAAAAAAAAACTAGTACGACTATTAGAATTTATTTCAATGGTGAGGTTTACCTCAATGTCCAAGCGTGATGAGAATTAACGGATGTTATATCAGGCGGTTATATTGCGAACTATATTTTGTTTGTACACTGATTTAAACAAGAGTTATGATAAAAATAAGTTTTCTCTAGAAATTTTAAATTCCTCATATCTCGTCTTTGTATCATTGTCCTTTCAAAATATATATTTGGGAACATAGATATTCTGTAATCCAATCGAAATAAGACACACTACCTTAAGAATATGTTTGATTTATAAATTACTTTGGTATTACGTTTGTATGAAATACGCATGCTCCGCCGGCCCCTTAAATACCTCCCCACATTCTACAACTGAATGAGACAAAATTTAAATCTTATAAAAAACGCACACTATGTAAGCAAGCATATTATAAGTTGGGAGATTACATTGATGATAAAAATGCTTGGCTCAATTCTGGTCCTGCTCCTCAACCATAAGGGCAAAGTAATTGATTCCCAGTTAAGTAATTGTGGAAGCTGCAGAAGATTGTAAAAAGATCCTTGCATTGTATAGATTCCGTCTCTTAGTATTATATAATTGCATAGCATATGTGTGTGAGTAATGGGAGTGACATGAAATTTCGAATGACGTTATTTCGACGCACGTTATTCGAAAAAAATTACGAGTAGTACGCCAGTTCGAAAGCACGTTAGGTCGTATATACCGCTATATCGAATAACATTATTTCGACGCACGCTATTTCGAAAAATTGTTTGAATGGTACGTGTAGTATCTGTTGGTAGCAGGGCTGTTAACACGTTTTATTCAATGTATCACCGGCTCACTAGCACAACCAAGTCCACCAGGGTACGCTATCAACATATACTATAATACATACATATTTTATACTATATTTTCAATAAAGAAAATCGACTTATTGCTTCTGTTAAGTATTTCTCGGTGTACGAGAAGTGTGAAATAAAGCTGATGGCAAGACGGAGGCTTATTACAGCTGGGATTGGTGAGTGTCGAATTCTGCTCTGTTATATGACCTCGCTGTATTATAGCTGGCTGTGGGAGTATAAAATTAAAATGGTATCGTAGTAACTTGTCTTTATTGGTTTTATACAGTTGAATAATTCCATCAATATTTTCTTAAGCTATCCATTCATCGATGGAACGATAGCATTCTTGATATTAGACTCTCCGATCGATTGCGCCACTCCATAATACGGTTTCAGACAGGCGTCGCCAATGTTGGTAATAAATCTGCCAGGTTAAAATGGGACGGTCAAGTTTCTAGGATGACGCCGGACAGATGGGCACACAGTGGTTGCCTGAAAACGGCCATTGTACTCGAGGCAGGCCCAAGAAACGCTCGCGTGACAATCTGGACTCATTAAACGTATTGCTCGGAAAAGGCAAATTAGAAATCCGTAGGGGAGGCCTTTAGAGGTCACCCATCCACAGACCAACCTAGGGAAGCACGGCTCAACCTAAAGATCGGCCCGTGCGGCTGTTATTATTTAGCCACGAGCTCCTCAAATTCTTATTTTTTTTTTAAAGTAGGATAAACAGGCTTCGTAAATGCATTTTTGAGCAAATGAATTGAAAAAAAAAATATGGAGTTCCAAGGAGTTTCACATTACGAGATTAAAATAAGCTGACTGATCGAAGCTAATTGGCAGTGCTTTTGCTCAATACGTTTGTCTCACTTTAATGCAAAAGAATAAGTGAGACGAAAGATGTAGATAGTTCAAATTTTCACCACGTGCACGTAGCGCCATTTGCAAATACGCGCCATTTTCTTAAAAACGTCAAAGATTGTTGCCACAGAGCATCTATATATAGGTACGGGAAAGTTGTTGCGACTATTCGACTGATAAACAAAATAATAATATACAAACGAGGAATGGCATCTAGGTACTCTACCTGATATTTTGAATGAGGTGCAAATTGCAGAAAACAGTTTCTTGCCGCAAAAATCGCGAGAGCGCTTTTCAATGATTTACATAATTTTATAGCCACGCACAATGGTCCACATAGAGGACAGTGTGGTAACCTAAACCCCGTGATAGATTATAGCGTGGATAATTTTAATACACGTGCAGAAATTGGTATTTACAAACTTGTTACTATGGTAAGCCTTCGACTAAAAACCAGCTTACCGCACTTAGCCGCACTAGTATCATAAATAACTAATACTGCCTTTTCAATCACTGTAGGTACGGTCGAACAAGCCATTTGGTGTACAGTTTCACCCACAAATTGTAAAATGTAAACCAAATAACTTGTTCGGCCGTACCTACTTATTTTAAATAGCTTTCGAGAAAATTCATCAACGGCTATAAATTCACCGGGCTCAAGTCAAAGTCAAGTTACATGTGAATTTGTACAGCTGCAGCGCTTAATTAATTCCGATTGGTAGGTAGAATATAGGTAGGTACTTACCTAATCCAAATACCCTTGTTTAATAATTAAGGTGTTGTACCTATTCTGGCAGTTTTCTTTCCTTTGCGTGATACTTACTTAAGCGTTGCTGGAAGTAAAATAATTTGCCGTAGACCGTACCTTTAGAACTTCAAACTCCTGGTAAATAAGGTATATAAGTGGATTGTGGGGAACCTGAAAGTTTTGTTCAGATTTTTCAACCTTGATCAGTGCCCGTTGTGGCCTGATACCCTTTCTCATGTAATAAATGTGGTTTTACCAACCGTTTCCACAAACAGATGCAGTACCTACTGCACGATTGACTGGCAGAGTGCATAATAAACCGTTCGCATTCGCAATACATTGATAGGGGCTTTGTCTTGACTTGAATCAGTTTTCGCACTCTGGAGGAGGCTTAGGCTTTGTAGTGGTTGGCTATAGTTATTCCCAGAAATTTTGTTATGCCAGTACACCCAAAGACTTACATGGGGCATGTGTGGTGAGAGGTGTAGTGAGACTTGAGAGAGTGTATTTTTATCGACGTAGTTTGGGATGGGCTGGAGACTCTGGTTTTCAAAAAAGCAGTTTATTTTTTATTTTTGGTCAAGGAGTGCTATCTGAGAGAGGGCCTTGTTCCGCCAAATAATAAATAAATATCGCTGGACAATTTACACACAGCGCCATCTAGTGCCACACTAAGCAACGAGGCTTGTGTCGTAGACACCAGATAGTTGATATACTACATGTATGCTTTTTGTTTGTGAATACATAGGTACTTATGAAACATATAAACATCCATGACTCTGAAAAAAATGTCCGTGCTCATCACACAAACATTTGCTCCTACCAGGATTCGAACCCGGGACCTTAAGAACGTAAGGCAGCTTCACTACCGCTACGCTATATTCTGGTCGTCAAAATTATGCACCCGTCTCAAGTGTCGTGAAAAATGATGGCAGTGTCGTCGGTGTAGCAGCTCATTTCAGCGTTGCTTAATATGCGGGCTTCCCACTTCGTTTATGTAGTGTGAAAGCGTTGGGCCGAGGGTACTGCCTTGCGGAACATCAAGTGTGATAGTGATAGGTATAACTACCTACTTTGCAAGCTTGTGTTCTACATCTGGCTATATGAATATGAAGAATCTACACATGTTCTAGTCTTTGGCTGAATGAACGCAGTAAGTTACTAAACGGACTTTGTCCTTTACCTAGGATAAAAGTGCGTTCAAGCTTTTTGTCATACTTATGATTGAAATCAAATAAGTCACACACACACACAACACAACACAACTTGGGAACCATTCATACTATTTATAATATGTATCCGTGGTGCTAAGCAACTGGACTTATCTCAGTTGTAAACGTCCGTTTGTGCCTATTGGCCTTGTTTGGTTCTGTATCCTGCTGATATGGAGGGAAGTGGAAATTACGTTTTTTTCCTACACCGCTATTCTTTTCTGATTAATTTCGTTACGAGATCCAAGACAAAGAAGAATAAATTGGTTTTCTGGAACTTCGTTGACCTTCACTGTTTGGGCGCTTTTCTGTTTGTCGTCACTGTTGATTCTGGCTTCCAAGAGTTGCAGTGTTTGGGGAATAGTGCAGCAGGCTTGTCCTAAAACAAGCTACTTTGAAGACTGCCTATTTTTATTTTATTTATCTTATTTAGTTATGGTACCGCGATGTCAAGTAGCTACGGAAACTATTCTAGGAGGTACCTACATTCCTTATCCCCGTGCCTTTAACTTACTTAAAAGTAGGTAGCCCGGGAGACACGGTGTCGAATGCTTTTGCCAAATCAAGAAAACACCGGCAGAGCATATCGAACTAAAACTTGATTATTCAAGAGTGACATCGCGTTTTCAGTAGACTTTCCTCGTCGAAATGCGAATGTGCGTCTTTCCGAGATTATTGTGTCCAGAAAATTAGCCAGCCTCATAATTTTCCCCAGAATTTCGGAGACAAAGCAAAGCAATAAACAGTTTTCTGGCTAGTCTTCGGGCCGCTTTTATAGATAGGAGACTGCAGCAACTTTTTAGTCTAGGAGTCGGGAAAGACACCTGTTTTAAACTCAGATCAAATATGTGATTAGGTGGATTAATTAGGGTTTATCTGCAGTTAATGATAAGTGGAACCCGATACTACTTGATCTGGCCCCGGTGGGATCTTTTAGCAGAAAAGTGTCTCCTAGAGTTATCTGAATAGAATGTATAATTAAGTGCCTTAGCTGCTGTAAATGTGCCCCCACATAAAGAATTGGTGCCCCCTGTAGTTTTGGAGAAAAACTGAAAAAACGATTCCTGCTAAGGTAACGTTTTTCCAGCAGGAAAATTCTAAACGAATGATCGGAGAGAAAAACGTTGTGCATGACCAGAGAGCTTATATTAATGTCAAAAAGTACCCCCAAAATAAAATTAGTGCCCCTTCAGGTTTTCGAGATATTGCATTTCCTGCTGGAGTAACGTTTTGCAGAATCGTATTTCTCTAAAACCATTGCATGTGCCCCTGTAGAATAAACATACCTACACGTGTAGCTCTTAATTAGTGCCCCAATTAGATTTAAGAAAATATTCCTGCTAGGGTAACGTACACGATCTTTTTTCAGTTGTTTCTTCTTCGTCTGTCGGTTGCAATTAGATCGATGTTTTGTCGAGGATCTTGGCAGCGCGATTTCCCTACAGAGACCAAGTGCTGATTGCAGTTGTCATAGTTATTATAGTCCGGGAGGTACCGAGATATACCTACCTACTGTCAAACCATGTCCATGTGATTAGCGATATCAGATCCTTGTTATACAAGTTTACTTGTTTGACGTTATACTTATGATTTCTTTATTTCCTAGGTTAACTTAGTGGGTGTTACTTTTCATTTGGCCAACATGCTACCAACCAAAAAGTTTATGTTTTCTATTCTCTTAAAGACTAAAAAAAAAAAAAACTATGATACATCTAATAAAATTTATTTCAAAGTAAACTTCAATGTCCAAGCACGATGAGATTTAACGGATGTTATATCAGGCAGTTGTATTGCGACCTCTCCATTAGTTATCTTCCACTGAAACAAACAAAACATGATAAGAGAAAGTATCAATAGCTAAGGTTAATGGTCCAAAAAGATTAGCTGAGTGTTTACAGATAGGTACACAAAACATACTTATATCCTACCTAATTAAATACTTACAGTCAAGTATTGTCCTTCATTGCCCAACATCTCCACTTGATAAGTGCCACTGTGCAAATAAGGTGTTATGTCTTTGAGTTTGAGCACACTCTTCTCCGGCCACGCGAGTACAATGGCGAAGATGACCGTGACTTTATCGTTCGTGCTCGGTGGATGGGTAGGGTGAGTAGAATTGTACGTCGCCTTAAGACAAGTGTACCAAACGTTGCCATTTAGGGTATCGTTTTGAGAATACCAGGGAGAGCTATTGTAGATAGCCTCGCCGTTTATAGACAACCATTTACCGAGCCCTAACAAACGTTCTTGAAATATAGGTATTATTGTACCCTCTTTAGTTGGGCCCACGTTGATGAGGGCATTACCTGAAAAGGCAGTGTCTATTAAAATTTGAAATTCTTTTATTCAAATAGTAGTTAAGACCTAGTGAAAAATTTGGAATAGCACAGGAACATCAAGAATGGCCCAAAAAAGAGAGCCCTATACCCAGCAGTGGGTGAATTCACGTCGAGGATGTTACCTCCACAACTGACTGTAGATACAACTTGATAAAGCAGTTGCTCCATAGATAGTATATCAGCCAAGTGCATATCTCTTCTGTACCCCCACGATTTGCCGTCAACAGTGAAAGCGTTTTCCCATTTATGATTTAGTAGTTTGCCTGAAAATAAAACAAAATTTAGTATGCTAGTTTTCACACAGAAAGAAATGAATAATGAAACAAGTGAACTTTGAATATCCATCAATAACACTAACCAGGATTGAATCTATCAGCATGATTATAGAAATCTCCATGATGTCCAGGGATACCAATACCCCATCTATCATTAACAACTACCTCATCTTTAACAGGGCTATCATTGTACAACCACGCTAACAGGTCTTCAGCCCTCCAATACTTGTCAATAGCTTCCCAGTCACCATCAGACCATATCACTGATGGCTTGTAATCATTGACTAGCTGTTTAATATCAGGCCACAACTTGGTATCAGTGTATGTTTGAGTATGAAATTGGTTGCTTTTGTCCTGATTATAAATAGGGTTGTACCACTCATACAAGGAGTGGTATACACCAAACTTTAAGCTCGCGTTCCTGACTGCAGCAGAAAGTTCACCTACAATGTCCCGCCTTGGCCCCACATCGACTGAGTTCCAACTGAATGAACGCTTGGATGGGAATAGGGTGAAGCCCTCATGATGTTTACTTGTAAGAACAACATATCTGAAACAAATTTTAGTTAAAAATCATTATTTTAGTTTTTGCAGCAGCACTACACATAACATAGGTTTAAAAAAATTACTTTGCACCAGCTTTTACAAACAGTTCTGCCCAAGATGAAGGATCAAAAAACTCAGCTGTGAACATGGGAGCAAACTCCTGATAAGTGAAACCTGGTTGGTAGTTCTTTTCCATGAAGTCTTTGTATTTCTGGTTGTCTTTCTCAGCTGGAAATTAAAAAGCAGGTAGGTATTCATTTTAGATAGTTCAGACAGAATACATATTGTGATCATGCCATTATTTTATTTGAAATTAATGAAAAGTACCTTTCCAGTTAGTCCAGAACCATTCTGAGCCGAAACTAGGCACAGCGTACACGCCCCAGTGCAAGAATATGCCTATTTTAGCTCTATCATACCACTCAGGCAACGGCCGAGTATCCAAATCACTCCAGCTGGGGCTAAATCTCTTATTTATTATCTGTTCTCTCTCTCTGATATCTTCTTCAAGATCATTATGGATATCAATAATTTTAATATTACCTCCCATTTTAGCATTCGCGAAGGAAATGAATACTAAGATGAATAACAATCGCATCATTCTGTGAATAAAATGAATTGAGTGTTTAAATAGTTTTACAACACGGTCACTGTTGGACACAAACAGTAAAATACTTATAATCAAAGAGTAAAACGTATCATAAAATACCAAAAGCCGGCCCAGACGACTGACGAGACGACGCTGACACTGACAGTTTCACAGTTGTCAGTTTGAGTCACCCTGATCCCCGAGTCAGCAATGTACAGAAACTAAAACTGTTTTAGTTTAAAACTTATTTCGTTAATATGTAGTTATACAAAACAGGGCCACTGTCGGACGCAGAGCCATTCAAAGAGTAGAATACTTATACCATACCGTACGGGTCAGACTATTCCCGTTTGGTATACGGGGTGGAAGGGACCCCGACGCGAAATCACGTATTCATTCATAATTCTGCGCTCCCCATATAGAAATTTAGCATCGGTTATTTTTGAAAAAAAACTGTGTTTTTTTACTGAATATAATGTTGGGCCACAAAAGGGATGAATGAAAGGCATTTGCATGTCGCGGAGATGAGAATGCTAAGGAGGATTTGTGGTGTTATACGAATGAATAAAGTAAGAACTGAGGAAGTCAGAAAGTGGCCCCGGTGACTGAAAAGATGTGTGGCAATCGGTTGTCGTGGTATGGGAATGTGATGCGGAGGAATGAGTAAAATGTCGTGAGGAAGGTTTTGAGTTTGAGTGTGGATGGGTATATGAGTAAAGCAAGACTATGGATAGACTGTGTTAAGAATGATATGGCAACAAAATGAGGGGCTGATGAGATGACGAAAGATAGAGAAGTATGTTAGTGTGGAAGGAGACATGCTGCGCCGACCCCAAATGAACTGGGATAAGGGCAAGAGAATGATGACGTGATAACCGTTTTTCGCGTCCGTCTCCCTTCTACCCTGTTTTATAAGTTTCCTTTTTATTTGCAGACGAGTGACGAGACGACGCTGGCACTGACAGTCACAGAGTATATAATCACTATGTTAACTGACAGTTTTAAAGTTGACAGTTTGAATTTGAGAGACCCTGATGCCTGAGTCCGCAATGCACAATGGTAGGTAGATCCAATGAGTTTATAATTCGTGCAAGTTCGCGCAGCTGAGTTGACATTTGGCTCAAGACTCGCCTTGGTAAGCCAGCAACAAAAGTATTTGGCTTCAGCAATCGTCAAGGACAATTTATTATTATTATTGGAAAACGTCAACTTGAGAGTGCACTGCACTCGGAAATAGGGGCCCCGCGAAGCGGTGCTCCGTCGACTACGCTTTTTAGGGGAATATAAAGGGTTTTAAGTTTAGGTTATATTAATCGATATTTCTCAAGAATGGTACAGTATATTTTCATGAGTGGTACCACTGGGCAAGGGGGACCCCTCCTTCCCTCCACACCGCGTGAGTTGACTACCATCGCATGCATTGCATGAAAAATAATGCGTTTTATTGTAAGCAGTATGTTCATTTGACAATAATTCGAGAGTTTACAATATCGCTAGAGATTACAATATAACGTGTTTGACAATTTTACGGTGACATATAAATCAATGCCACTTTTCGTTGAAATTTTATAACTCAAGAACGGGCTCACCTATCCAAACCAAATGTTTAGGCTTTGTTCGGACTATAGGTATTTTTAGAAGATGGTTATGTGAATTTGCACAAAATCGGTCGAGCGAGCGGTTCTTCACGCAGACGAAGTTGCGCGGGTCAGCTAGTTAAGTATACAACAAAAAGATCGAAAAACATTTACCTACTTAGATTTAGAATAACATGAAGATCGGAAAATTAAACTTTACGTGCGACAAAGAAGTTCCATCGACATCGTCTTCGCAATCTGAATCTGAACATACGAGTAGTTAAGCGAAATTGAAGCCTACCTACTTCCAAAAAGACCGCGAGTAGGTAGTAACCTACCTAATAATCTTTTTTAAAATTAGTAGGTACTAAAATTTCCGAAATTGTTGCACGCTTTGTTGCACATCCACAAGACGGTATTTTGACTGGGGCCGTCACTCGTAGGTAGTAAATTCACCCGAGAAGCTTATTATCATAACTAGCTGACCCGCGCAACTTCGTCTGCGACACATAAGTGAAAGACAGGGTTACAGAGAGTGGGTCGTAAGCACCTCTAATACAATTGTCAAAGAGCACATCACATCACACACATCATTCCGCATAATGAAAAGCGCGTCCGGTACATGATCATTATTTTGCTGCTGAGTTATTTAAAACGGTGTATCTCTGATATTCATTGAAATCAAATTACGTATCCAAGGGCAATTATGTTTAAAATTAAATACTTGTGATTAACAACGTATTTATTTTGATAAGGATAAATTACCATGTTTATAAAAACAGTTTAAAGGGCTTCTCTCGACGTCCTAACGTCTTCATCCTTAGACACTCGATGACAGTCTCACACTCCAGCTAGGTCTGAACTTCTGAAGTTCTCATCAACGTGTATGAAATGAGCCGCGACACGATACAGCTGCTGTAAACTGTTCCGGACCTCTTACAACTATAAGCCATTTCAAATTTCGAACTCTACGTGCCTATGAGGCCGTGTCCTAAAGTGCACAACCTCTTTAAAGCTTAGAAACCTTCAAATGCGGTGTTAATATAGTACGGTGACTATCGGGACATTCCAATTTTAAAGAGTATTAGCACCAAGTTTTTATGTGAGTCCAACCTTTTTTGAATAAAATAGGATTGAGTTTTCAAACATTTATCAAAATAACATGTAGTTTAAATCAAAAGCACTAAGGTCCATGTTCACCAAAAACATGACGGTCTGATTATCTAAAAACAGCTGTTTAAAACATATTTTTGTATGGGAGCATGTCACAGGGACAGCGGTTTTTAGAAAATCAGACCGTTATCTCTTCGGTGAACATGGACCTAAGGAGTGTTGATATCAAATTCGAAACAAATCACCGTCAAAATAACTTTCTACCCCTTTTTTCATCAATTCAATTTCAATTAAACACGTCTTCCATCAATACTGTTAAAAATTTGAAATAGATTGGACCAGGGGGTCTAAAATGGGTTTTTAGCAGAATCGTAAATGAATCACGTAAAAAAAATTCTTAAAATGGTCTTTGTAACCATTGACATAAAGTCCATTTTAAGAATTTTTAATTTTCGTGATTCATTTTATTGAACAAAATTTTAAAATTCTTAAAATGGACTTTTTGGTAATGGTTACAAAGTTTAATGATTACAACCGTTTTAAGAGTTTAATTTTTGTAACGTGATTCATTTACGATTCTGCTAAAGCGGCGATTTTAGACCCCCAGTAGTTCGTTGTATTATTTTATTTGTAACATGTAATAAACAGGGTGGAAACGGTTAACGGAGCAGTAAAGGGAGCTACCTTAACCATTGAGTATAATAAACAGGATCGATTGGCATCAAAAAAATGTTGTGTAAAATAGCAATTTTCCTTTTTTTTTAATCTGTGAATGGGGATCAAAATTTCACGAAAACTTTCGGATGGTTTTCTAAGACCATTTTCATGTAGCTGCAGTGACTTTTTGAGTACTCTAACCTGGGTTGGTCTGGAAGAACTTTTTGATCAGTGTCGGAAAGAAGATCGATTGGCATCAAAAAAATTGTTTCATGTAAAATGGCAATTTTCTTGCTAACTGTACTTTACTTTTTTATTAAATCTGTGAACAACATTTCTCGAAAAAATTACGGGTTGTTTTCTAAGACCATTTTCGTGCAGCTGCAGCTCCCCTTACGGGAAGTAAGGGGAGCAGCAAGAGAACGTTAACCGTTTCCATCCTGTATTACCAACTACTTATACCGAGGAAAGCCGATTTTCTTGAGTTCCGCTATTTTGGGCGTATTCACTTCAAAAATCAAATTTCAAAAAAATTGAGAAATTATATTTACCTGTATTAGATTTGAAGTATTTACAACAACTTTTAAAGGTTTACACTTCATTGGATTTTATTCTATAGGTGTATGAAGTTAGTTAATTTTAAACACAAATCCCTCTTTTTTACGTCTCTGGATGAGATTTTTTAAAAATGCTGAAACTGGTATTTCTTTATTTTTAATAATAAGTATTTACTCTGAGTTTTATGATTCTAGAACAATCTAAAATTTTTTTTTCATACAAACTTTACCCCCCCTTTTCACCCCTTTTTTCCAAAATTTCCCATAATTTCTATAGCCTAAATGTTATTCTGAGTTTAATTAAATAGATTCGTGAAGTTTTCATCAAAATCCGTCCAGCAGTTTTTACGTGATGCGCGTTCAAACAAACAAACAAACAAACAAACAAACAAAAATTTTAAAAATGGTTTTAATATGTTCAGTTACTTATTTTTAGTCACCCTGATCGGTTTTTTTTTTGAAATCTTCAATGTACAGATTTTTTGGTCTCAACGATTTTATTATATGTATAGATGAGCTAGCTCAATCGTAAAGCGAAGCAATAAAACATGACTAGGTACCTTTAAGAAAATACTCTTTTTCTGAAAAATTGCAAATACCCGGGTAGGTACTTATATGAAAAACTAATACCCACTTGCCCGATACTCGGGCAAGGTAAGGAACCCTTCATGCGCGATTACGACTCGCACTTGGCCGGTTTTTTTCTTAACGTTATTGCTTTTTAATAGAGGAACCTTTTACAATTTAATGATAGCGAGTGAGGTGACGCGCATAATACAGCGCCGACAAGGAACATAGGTATCTACCTACTGATAAAAACTATATGTATAGGTAAATATACCGACGCCGTAGGTACTTAAAAAAAAAACAAAAGTAGGTATAAATTGGTAGGTGAAAACAACATAATTTATCAATAAATACTTATAGGTATACCTAGGTAGGTATATCTTTTCAAAATTGTTTTATTTTAATAGGTATCAGTTTTATATATTTACACTTATAAATTAAAATAACAGTAACTATGAGCATTTATGTAAGTACCTAGAACTAAAAAAAAAACTGGTACTATTCAATAGGTAGTTTATCAATTATGCCGCTAGAGAAATGATGTCCCGAACTCCGGAACTTGTCCTCAGCGTTTGAAACTAATCGATGTAATGTAAACAGTAAGGTTAAACCGTACTTTTCACTGCTACACAAATAAATAAAACAAACTAAGTACTTAAGCAACTTACCTGAATTCAGTTGGGTATCAAATTATGTTTACAATCAATAAGGTGTTCCTTCTAAAATTCATTGAATAATGATTATTGTTGTGAAAATTGGGATTTTATTTTTTGGACACAAACGCACCAAGCCACACCTGAATGAACACTGATAGCAGAACGAAGTGAACGAACGAACACTGAACAGTGAACACAACACTGCCCGAGTGCCTTAGTGTTGCCACATGACCGGTTCGCGTTCTCCCCAAACCATCCGAAATCCCCCCAAAATTGAGGTTTTGAAGAAAACATCCCCCATAACTGAAAAAATATTTTTTTTATTAATTAATAAACAACTTAGTACTATTTCAGTAATAGCTTCCATTACAGGAGTTCCAGACGACCCGCGTGAAGATGCTGATTTTGTAATGGAAGCTTTTACTGAAATAATTCGTGTAAAATTGTATTTATATTTATTAATACAGTAAAACCTGGATAACTGGGACATTCAAGGGACCTGCAAATTGGCCGTCTCAGATATCCAGGCATAAATGTCGGGACCTTAGCATGAGTTCCAGCTTTTCTCACTTATCCAGGTCCCACTATAACCAAGTTTCACTGTAGTAGTAAAAAAAACTCTTATTTAATTTTCACTCGCATCGTCTGCAGTTCCGTGCATTTTTCGAGTTAAATCTCTTTAGCATAAATTAAGGTGGGTTAAAATGAACCATGAACACATCCTCACTGAATAATTTATTCTCAAGATGGATTCGGCAATGAAAATGGCTAATCTGTGCCTTAAATGAAATAATTGCCACTTGGTAGAAGGCTCTTTCCATAACTGCGTTAGAAAAAGGCAACGACAAAAGATCCTAATGCCAATTTGCTGAAAAAAACATCATGAAAATCCCCCAAGTCACTCCAACCAAACCCTCGATATTTCTCCTCCACTAATCCCCCAAAACTAAAAAAAACCCCATATTTGGGGGGATTCCCCCCAATTTGTCATCACTGGCTGGAGAGTGCCTGCCGGGCTGCCCGGCTGCCGGTCAACTAAAAGTACTCTGTGCGGTCAACTCAATGAATCAATGTGAGTGACGCACGCAAGCAATCAAGCATTGTTTGTAGTAAGTAGTTCCCGCGGCAAACGGCGGAATTTTGTTGTCAAAAAATTAAGGCCGTTTTTACCCAACACTAAACGAAACGACACTTAAACGAGAACACTCTGTTGCCTGTTGGGTTTTAGTGTTTTTTAGAACAGCACACTTTTACTTAGAAGCGTTCGGCAAGATAGCCCGCGAAATTCAAATTTTCTTACGAGTTTTGCAAATTGCAGGTTGTATGTCGATTAAAATATGAATCGCGCACGTAACACACATCTAAGTTGTTACATAATGAACCTTTTGACCGCCTAGCCACATATACGTGACAAAAAAGCGCCTGTACCTGTACACCAAACGAAACAAAGTGACAAAATGGTGGGTGAAATTGTAGCTTGGCGTGGAGGTCACGCGCATGCGTTTATGCTCTGGCGGTCAAAACGAATTATAGAAAAATGGAAAATGAAGTAAATAAAAATTAATAAGAGGTCGAGAGGGCCATGAATTTTTTTTATCTTCCTCTTCGATGTATTTTTGGCTACTTGCACTCGGCCAGTTTGTAAAATGAAACAAAAGTTAAGTTCTATCACATTTTATTAAAAGTATTCTATAAATTATCACATTACTTAATTATTTCGTTGAGATCGGAGTTTCAATACTGATTTATTTACATTACAGAATATTCTAATTCGCTCGTTCCTAATCATAATACATTAACTTACGCCCTTTTTTTCCCCATGAAGTAGGCAGAATCTACACTAGGGTTCTGTAAATCTACAGAACCTTAATCTGTCCAGTCATAGGTATTACATAGGACTTGAAATAATGAGACTTTAATTAACGCAACCAGTGCAGCCAACGCACCTGCGAGTCTTACCCCATGGTTTGGTTTCCCGTGGCGTGAAGGTAAGAGCCTATCAATATAACCTACTGGCTATCAAATGCAATAAATTTATTAAAATCTGATTGGAATTACAAAGCTAAACGAGTTCAAACAAACCCGCAGACAGTGTAAAGTTATAGACCGAGAAAAACTAAAAAAAAATAACAAGATAAAAGTCAATAAGAAAAGTTTTAACTAATGAAAAAAAGTTGTGAAAGATGACTAGAAACAGACTATTAAAAAGGTTCTAGCTCTTATGTACTACACATAAATTTCGGTACAACAGTGTGAACGGTTCATGATTGCATGGCACATGATTGTAATTTATTAGGTCAGCACATAATAATATTATCAAAAGATTAAGAAAATGAATAAGTAAAGCAAAAAAAAAAATAATATGCCTTGTTTACATAACTTTTTTATGGTTAGTCTATTGAGTGTCCCACTGCTTGGCAATGCCTCCTCTTTCTCCTTATAAACTTCTCTAACCAGTGCAATCTGTGGCTGTTCGCCCATGACTATTTAATTCAGTAAAATTTATTTTAACGGCAGTGATGTCTTAAAACTAGATTACTCCTATAATTATTTATAAACATCTCTTGCTTGTACAAATTTCTTCAGCTTTCCTGGGTATCTTATCTGATATAAGACCCGGGTAAGTTTACAAAATATGTTTCTGTTGGCAAAACTGGGCATAGTTAGGCCAATTAATTACTTATACTACTTATAGTATATTCCTCATTCTTATCCACTTCCTGAAGTGGAAGTGGATGACACTGCTATTGAGTGTCAACTTTGAAGTGAGAGTAATGACATGCTCCATTTATGATTATCTCGCTGATTCCTGTAGTAGGTGTGAGGGAGGCTGTCAATGGTTCTATATGAGCAGTAGTGGTCATTACTGGGGTTGAATATAACTTGCTAGTGTGCAAAGTAGTATTGTGTGGTTGTGTTGTGTTCGCAAACACAGTTGCTAACGTCTGTTGCTCAGACCTCGGTTCACTTATCATTCCCATCTTCACTTCAAATATGATATCTTGAATTTTCTTCTTCGCTACTAGAAGGTTCTTCTCCCCTTTCAATGAGCGCAGCTCATTGGCTATGTATTCCCCAAAAACTGAGAATTCGTCCCTAGGTCTAGGTATTGTGGGGTAGCCGACTTCAGGTTTGTCCGCTGGTGGAGGTGGCTCGGTTCTGGCGATTTTTGGAGGTGGCGACAGACTAGCGAGTTTGCACTCACTCACTGCATTATCTGAACGAGGAGGCAGAACACCAATTTCTGAATTTTCTTCCTGAAATTTAATAAATAAAAAAAGTTACATAAAATCTCTGCTGTTCAGCATACCATTAAAGTATTACACAATAATTTAGGTAAATTCTTTGCAACAGGGCTTCTATAAGCTCTGGAAGTAGATTAAAATTTACCTCATTCGATTTGGTTGTTTTGAAACAACAAAAAAGGAAAACAAGGTGATGGTGTTACTAACCGATTGTAAAACCCTGTACGGTTTGCTGGAGTATTTCAAGAAGTGTAAATACTCGAATGCGTACCAGTTACTGACATATCGGTCATTAGGCTCTTCGGCATAAGCGCGGGCTTCCCGTGCCGATTCCCGGTTGTATTGTGTCCTAAGATGTTGAATCTTCTTCGTAGCGTCCGGCACTGATATTCCTAATAATTCAGAGATCATCCGCAACTCTTCTCGCCGCTTTTGTTTGTCTCGCCTCGTCTCACATAAAGAGGGGTTCCATAAGTTTGCGTTCACTTGCAACAATTCAATCAACTTCAGTGTTCTATCTTTCGACCACTCCATCGCCCGATTTGTATAAGCGCGCTCGAATTAAAACATAAACAGTATAGAGTTAGCGACCAATCGTTAGATTATTCACCAAACTGTGTTCACTCACTGTTCGAGTCGGTCGGTCACGGAGTCGGGGTCGAGCAAAACGTCAATAATTCAATTATTGACTGTCAAAACTGTCCACAGAGTATAAGCGTGACTGTTCATAGCATAATAGTATACATTTTTATCACAATGCTTTATTTATCTCTTTCATTCTAATAGCTAATGACAAAGTCAACGTGTGCTATTATGCGTTAAATAAAAAAAGATAAATAACGGAACGCTTCTGGGTTGCCAGGACCTTCTTTTATTGTTTTTTTTTTTTAATTAAATTGTAGAGCATGGTTTTTCCAGTATATCTAGCGCAGCCAATGAGGGTTTTTAGGGGTAACGTCTGGTATAAACAACAGAACTGTCAAATTATACTGAACTGTTTGCTAGTGAATCTTTTTAACGAAACATCGTATTTGGACTGTATATTTGGTCTGTTTAACAACGGATTAGGGAAGTAGCTGAACTAAAGATTAAGCTAATTATTTCTACAAAAGTCACTGCTACAAGTAAAAACATAATGAAAGGTAACAGCGGCCACATTAATAAAAATGTAACTTATGCGGCACAAAGGCATTTTATTAAGATTTAAAAAGATACTTAAAAAGAAAATTTGACGACCCGAATGGCGTTGTGGTAGTGACGCTGCCTTACGTTCTAAGGGTCCTGGGTTCGAATCCCGGTAGGAGCAAATGTTTGTGTGATGAGCATGGATATTTGTTTCCGAGTCATGGATGTTTCTATGTATAATAAGTATGTATTTACAAACAAAGCTTGTGTCGTGGACACTAGATACATAGTTGATATACTACATATATACTATGTAGTATATCAACTATCTAGTGTCCACGACACAAGCTTTGCTTAGTGTGGCACTAGGTGGCGCTGTGTGTTAATGTCCAGCGATATTTATATTTATTTATTTATATTTATTTAAAAAATAACCATAAACAACAAGAAACTCGTGTATTTATTTTGATAGATGTTTAGACCTTACGACAGTACTGCCACCTTGTGAAATTGCCATTTCAGAAAACCCTCATTCGTATAACACGCTGTATTACTTGACACGCCGGATTGAAAAACGTCACCGATGTGTAATGCGGCGTCCTCACGTTCAGCCCGATTACAATTCTGTTGAAATAAAGTACGCCCCATTGAATGAGCACTTCGCATTCGTCGAAGCGGCATAAACGTACCGACCAAATATAAACGGGTGCATCGTCAATATGCCGTGAGCGATGCGAGCTCGATTCTTTGGGCACTCGCCGTAAGGTTTGGATAGGTTACTTAAACCCTGCAGACAGAAATAGGAGCCCCGTGTAGCGTTGTCTACGGCGTAATTTCGGAATTTTCAGGATTTTATTCGGTCGTATCTTCTTGCTGACAATAAGGCTAAACGTTGGACGCTGCTTGGTGGAACGGTTCGCCACCGCAATCCTGCTGAACGTGAGGACGCCGCATTACATAAAGGCGACGTTTCTCAAACCGGCGCGCCCTCATGTAATACGGCGTGTTATACGAATTAGCTGCGACATCTATACAAATACATACTATTTGAAGTGTGTTTGTAATTTCAAAATAACAGTTTTTTACTGAATGCATTGTGCAAGTTGAAACGGCACTTACTTATAGCAAAAAACATTTATTTAATCTTTTTTTGGTCTATCTGTTTGTTCCGGCTAATCTCCGTAACGGTTGGACCACTTTTCACAGGACTTTTACTGGAAGATAGCTGATTTTATGAGGAGTAATATGGGCTACTTTCATTGGTTATTTTGCAATTACAAACACACACTTCAATTTCATTTATTTGTATATATAAAGAAGATTCATTCATTCTCGTTGTCCCAGCGCTATGATAAATCACCCTTACATACTACGTTTAACTCCGAACGTACCACGAAATTTTTTCTATCATAACCGCGTAAACGTAGGAGACGTCGAAGTTGAACTGAAATAAACCATTTTAGTGCAAACGAAACACCATGGTTTTGCAGATTTGAGGTGGCAGATCGTTTTTGTCGATGATCTTTTTTACACAGTTGATCATTTTTTGAGATAACGATACAGAATTGAGTCTGTGGGTGAATGAACCAGTTTTATTTAACGTCTATGGTCTTATAGCCAATGTACTTTGGCTGTCAAACATAAAGTGTGGCAGAAGTGTAAGTCCAGCTATGCCAACTCTAGAGCTTTTCACTCCATGGCCCTTGCTGAATAGTGAACACAATCAGCAAATCAGCCTGTCACAGCTGAGTGCTGGCTGCTCATTGTGAAAATTGGCGGGCTTTGAATTTCTGGTTGCGCCAGAGTAGCCCGCGAAATTCAAATTTACTCAGGTTTTTTGCAATTTGCAGACCAGTGTTAGGTTGTATTTTGATAAAAACTGAGTCGGTCAAGTAACACGTATGTAATACTTTATGGGCGGCATGGGCACTTCGGAGACATTAAGTCAAAGAGTGTTATTTGTACAAGACTATTACCTGTAAGTATTGTTCAACTTTAAAAAACCCTACCGACCACTAGGGTTACGGCGAGGGGTACCGTGGGTCTGCTTCTGCAGTACCAATGTTGCAATGTGGCAAAATCATACCGCACTGGGACTGCAACGTGCCATGTGTACAGGCTCTTGCTCTTTATATTGGCCATAAACAGATTCAAAATCTTGACAGTGTATTCATAATGGAATTAAGTTTGTCTTGCTGGCAGAGCTTGCATCGCATCGCTTAAAAATCACCTGATCATGTTCTTTGTGACTGTAGCGTAGTTACCATTGCTATCACTGAAAAGTCTGCCAAAATCATCGTGGACCTTTATTTTCGTGAAAATAAGAGTGGGGGGGGGGGGTAGTTGTAAGTGCAACAGAACAAATTTGTTGCGTTGCATGATACGCAACAACTTGGTTCGCACGTGCGTACCACTAACGAACATCGAATACTGTTCCTCAAAAATGTTTGCGGCGATCCTTTAGTATGTTCTTTATGGACGGTGTTCGACGAGCTTTAATAAATGTACATATATCGATAACTTCCAACAGCGCCGCCATGACTATGTTCGCATTCGTGTTCGAATATAATACGTACGAACCAAATGTTCAGATTGGATGTCTACAGCCCGGCTAGCATGGGCAGGGGATAAAATTTTTATCCACCGGTTATTTCCACTTTTGTTTGAATTTTGTCCCTTGTCAGTGGAAATAACCGGTGGATAAAATTTTATCCCCTGCCCATGCTAGCCGGGCAGGAATTTCGTTATAAACAAAGATGCACTAAACAAAAAATAAAAGGCAGCTTCTAATTCATTCTCATTTATTTACAGACTACATGTGAAAGACTTTCACATTATAAAACAAGTTATCTAAAATTATATTTACAATATTTACATAAACCACACATCACCATAAACATTCACATACAAATGCATTATGTAAAATATACATTATTAAACTCAAATATTAGGAGACTCCATCCGCGTCCATTCAAGACAATAATATTATCATTTAATTATAAAAGGAACCAAATAACAATAAGAGGAACACAAAAAAGCGTTCAGAATCTTGTGATCTTAAAATTATAAGTAAATATTATAAAATAACTTATTAGCACAGTAATAAAGAAAAATGTAGTTACCCAAACAGTTCATTTTATAAACCAACAGTAGTTCTTTACATAATTAAATTAATACAATTCTGAAGATTTTTTATTTTCCACACTTGCAACACTGGCTGTTAATAAATTACCCGATAATGGCAGTGTTGCAACTGTTCATACATAAGATAAACATATTGCCAATATTGTTATAAAAAAAAGGAAATATTTCTGGACTGGGATAAAATTGTGAATGGAAAATTATTTAACATTAAGTTCGCATAAATAACAACAACAATAATAAAAAAAAAACAAATCTAGGGAATAATTTACAAAGATAAGGTTAAATTAATTAATGTTTGAGTATAGATAGACTATAAGCAATACATTTTTGACTTCAATTCATTCGAGATTCAATTATCTAGACAAACAACCTATTTTTCATAAAGGTATACTGGGTAAAACAATAGTTTCATTCATTACATTACATTTAGGTACACAAGCAAACCTCTTAATTAATAATGGAAGGTAGGTATACAGAAGGTATCAGTGGTTATTAAATTACGTTTTTTTTAAGTCATAATTTATTATTATCTACTTGGAGGTACACGTCCAGTCATCAATAAATTCAACATTATAAAATATAGAAGTCTCTATTTTTAACAATTGACAACAATTTGTCTATTAAACTGTTACATCTGGTGGTCATTATAATCTTAATAATTTGTAAAATCTCGTTTCAAGAGTAACAGGGAAACAGTTTACACAGCACAGACAGTGGGACGAGACCACGAGATAAAGATAGCAGGTTCATCTAAGTTCAAGTCCTTTCCCTGTAGCTTTGACAATAGACAATTTCCATTAAGGTACTTACATACAGTATTCGCATCGCAACAATCCCAAAGCGAGTAGATAGTTCAGCACTACACTAGTGTCGCTTATATTAGGCCTACAAGGACTCCTCATTTCACTCCTTCATTCAGGTTTAACATTCGTCGTAACTAAATAAATACTAGCTACCTATAACTGTACAAGTCCGACAAAGTCCACAAGCGCACATCCTACGTGACGTCGAGCGGCCGGTGGTCGCGCGACCTGAAGAAGCCCTTCTCGGTGCGGCACTCGCGTATCGTGACCGTCTGCAGGTTCACGGTGACGTCGGTGATGAAGATCTGGTCGGCCACGGGCGAGCGCGCCATCCAGTAGGCGGCGCCGCGGCGTGGGGTCGGGGGCGGGGGCGGCGGCGCCGGAACCGTCGCTGGCGCCTCTCCCCACGAGTCCTCCTCGTCCGCAGGTTGCGGCGCGGGCGGGGGCGGCGGCTGCGCGCCCTTGGGCTCCGCAGGGGCTGCTGCAGTCGGTTGGGTCTCGGTTCGTCTTTCGCGTTCCGCAGGAGTATGGGCATCAGCCTCTTCCGGGGAATGCGGCGCTCGTCTGGGGCCCGTTCGAGGTGCGGCAGCTTCTGCGGCAGGAGAGGCAGGCGCGGCAGCCCCTCCGGGCGGCGCGGCGGGGGGCGGGGGCTGCGCTGCGTGCGCCGCTTGCGAGGAGTGCGTCGAGTGCGTGGAGTGCGTGGAGTGCGAGGTGCGGCCGCCGTTGAGCTTGGAGGAGTCGTGGGAGTGCTGGCGCTTGGCGGCGGGCGGACTCATGGTGATAGTGACGCCGATCTTGCCCGACTCGCGCGACAGCACCTCGGCCTTGTGCTTGGCGGGCGGCGGGCGCTCGTCGGAGGGGCTGCGCGTGCGCTCGGCGGGCGAGTGCTCGCGCTCGCGCTTCCTGCCCGGCCGCCGCAACTCCTCGCCGCGCTCGAAGCTCTCGATGAGCCGACGGTCCAGGATGTTTTCCTCCGGCTCCCACGTGTTGTGCTTCGGCTTCCACCCTTTCCATTTCACGTAGTACTCCACTTTGTTCTGAAAAGCGAGAACGGCAGACGGTTAAAAACTGTTATTAATTTATAACGGCGTATAGCGGCGGTGTGCGCCCGCTGGCCGATGTGGCGCGACTGCCGGTGGCGTGCGCGACGGCGCGCGGGAGGGTTGCAAATAGCCTTGCCGATTTTATTCGATGATAATATTACGGCGAAGACGGATATAGGTACCTAAATTGTGTGCACTATGAGCACTATCGTAGCTCGTCGTAGTTTAAGCGGGCTTAATCAGACATGAGTTTGGACGGCGAGCTTATGTTAGGTGCATGGTGATGTTATAATAAATAAAAAGTTGTGTACGAGAAAGCGTGCGAAGTGCGAGTGTCTCGCGGCTCATTTGGGGCGCACCTGCCTGCCAGCTGGCGGGCTGGCGCGCTATCTGGTGGGTTGCGTCCTAGCGCCCCTGCTGCCCGCTGCCCGCACATAGGCACCGTTAACCCTGCGTTCACATGCACAACGCTACTAAAGGCTAAGTATACCTACGCCAATTATACACCAAACATTATAATTAGCATGCAACTTAGGTATTGTGCATTTAAAAAGAGATGGAAGCGATATCATGCGATGATAAGAGAAGGTTATCCACTAAACACTCAAATTCCACGGCTTTGGAATCTTGCAGCGAAATCAGAAGCAAAAAGTTTAGGCGAAAATGTGCGAAAATCTCCAAAAACTTTTTTTACCAAATGTTTAGTAGAAAATTACTGATTTGAATTTAGAATATAACTTATAAGTAGTTCTATGTAAGTAGTACGGTCTGTCCGAGTGTAACCTACTCCACGTCTCAATTATTACACCGAGATATTTAGGGATGCCGCGCAATACGCGTCCTTGACGTGATGGATTTTCGACGTTCAGCGCAGCATTGAGAGTTCAAATTCCAATAGCATTCATTTATTTAGGTGTCGCAAAACAGGCATTAGCTATTTAAAAACTTTGCAAAGAAAATTGCGGTGAAATCAAATAAAAACCACCTAATTATCCTGCTTATTATGTCTAAGGTTCTAGTCACACTGGAGAAGAGAGCGATTCGAAGAATCGCGGTGAAGACAATAAACGAGACAAAAATAACACGCAAAAATGTAAATAAACTTTGTTTACATACTTTTTCACGTAAAGTGAGTAGTTAGTTAACACTGACACTTGTGGATTTCTCATTTATTATTCAACTAGCTGACCCACGCAACTTGGTCTGCGTCAATAGGAGAGAAAAACGAAAGGAAAAAAAAACCCGTTTTTGCAACATTTTTTATTTCTGCTCCACTCCTAATAATTGTAGCGTGATGTTATATAGCCTAAAGCCTTCCTCGATAAATGGACTATCCAACACAAAAATAATTTTTCAATTCGAGCCGGTAGTTCCTGAGTAGCGCGTTCAACCAAACACACAAACTCTTCTGCTTTATGATATTGTTATCAGTATAAGTATAGATTCAAGCACTAAAAGTACTAAAGTTAAGCCCTGAATTTTAGTACACAAATATTGACAATAAGTTTGCATAAATACAAGGTTAATGAGCTCAGGCTATAGCGTATCTAGTGCTACTGACAAATTCGGCTGTGTGCGGGGGTCCATACTGCGCATGACCGAAGGCCTCTCAAAGGCTTCAACCTTTATTTGCAGGCTTTGCGATGGACCTGCATTAATCTAGGATTCTAGGTCATTTGATATAATAATAGTATGCCTATTGATCTCGGTTTCCTAGTTTATTTAGGTCCAAGTTCACCGAAAAGATAACAGTCTGATTATCTATAAACAGCTGTCACTGTGACATGTTCCTATACAAGTGTGTTTTAAAAAGCTGTTTTTAGATAGTCAGACCGTCATTTCTTTGGTGAACATGGACCTTAATACTAGCGGACGTCAGGCGGTTTCACCCGCGTAGTTCCCGTTCCCGTGGGAGTACGGGGATAAAGTATAGCCTATGTTACTCGCTGATAATGTAGCTGTCCATTGCTGAAAGAATTTTTCAAATCGGTCCAGTAGTTTTAAAGTTTATTCCTTACATACAAAAATACAAACCTTTCCTCTTTAAAATATTAGTAAAGATAAAATAGATACAAATTTTAAAAGAGTGTCCATGGAGTTTCTTGCCCGTTCTTCTCCATAGAGATCTACGTTAGGGAATGGGCAACTACAGTACTTTCACAGTTTTTATGTCTTGTGACTGGGACTGTGGCTACATTAAATGTTCATTTTTGTTTCGACAATTCAAAAGTGCCTGTAACTGGCCTACTTGAAATAAATGCTTTGATTTTGATTTTGAAGAGGAGTCGGAGGTACGTAATTATTCGGTCGTGTTAAGGTAAAAGCGTCAAGGTGGCCCGCGATTTTCAAATTTTCATAGGTTTTTTGCAACTTGCAGGCCAGCGCTAGGTTTTATTTTCTCCACATCAATATACTTAAGACACTAAAAGTCATGTGTAAGTACTTAATATACTTACACATGACTTTTAGTGATTTTAAATTGATCATCACGTCTTATCTTCTAGTCTAATTTCTTTGAAAAAAATATATGTTATACTAGATCATTTCTTTCATAATTTGATATGTGAAAATGTGAAGAAATATTTTTATAACTTAGTGTAGGTAATTAATTTGTTGTTTGTTTGTTGTGTTTGTCTAACGCGGCAAAAAAACGATCATCACGCAAAAACTATGGGGCGTATTTGCATGAAACTTAGATCATCTCAAAGACAATTTAATGCCCTTTATATTAGTATACGGCTTTTATCAGTATTGTGTTTGATAAATCAAGTTGGGTTGTTTTTTCGAATAGTCTTGGTGCGGGGCTCCTCGGGGCGAAGGGCGGCAGTGTATCGCTGACCACTTATTCACGCACGGGTATGTACGCTATTGCTATAAACTTCTCCCACTCGCTCAAGGTCGTTGGCGTGAGGTAGCCCCTTAAGTAGGTTTCTATTAGGACTTGGCGCGCTACGCAGTAGGTACTACGTAGCCTGCGACAAAAAGTCTGGCCAGTCAGGTGGATAAACTTTCTTCCTGGTAGTACGGCTATGATTATCTTTTTAGAATTCCGTACCAAAAGGATAAAAGCGGGACCATGCTACCTAGACTCCACTATCCGTCTGTCTGTCACCAGGCTGCATCTCATGAACTGTGATAGCGAGACATGGGTTGCCGCTATAACTTCAAATACTAAACACTAAATAAAATATTTAAGTGGGGGTTCCCATACAAAAACGTGTTTTTTTTTTCAGATATGCTACGGAACCCTTCGCGTGCGAAGGTAGTACCTACTTTTATTTATTATCTAATGTTTTTAACTAACAGCGTGTACTTGATAGTATCGCTAATTCACTATCGTTTCACCAGTGTGGTCGCAGCCTTATGGAGTAATCTAATCAAGTTGATGTTTTTTTTTGTTTTTCAATTTAAAATTTAATAGTAGGTACCTAACTTCCTAGGTTGGCCTTAGGTGAAGTAAAATTAAAGTCTACCAAATATCTTGGGGGTTTAACACGTAAATTACTTAGGCAGGTATTAAATTCGTTCATCCATATCCATCATGAACTAAGTAGAGGTAGTTAGGTATAGAAAAAACAGTAGATACAGCTGGAAAGGTACCAAGGAACTTCTTTAGATAGAAACAATAAATAAGTCGGTATTAGATAAATGACTTACTACAGTAATAAAGTTATTCCTCCAAAACTTTTGACGACCGACAAAAACATCTGTGGCTAAGCCATAACAATACGCTTAAGGACATTCCCTAATATGAAATAGCATATTTTATTACCAGCCTTTCACCTTAGGCACTTAATTTGGTTAATACAACACACCAAATTACACTCAATACTCAAGGCAATATGGTTCTAAATTGCTTGTACCGTTTGGTGTTTAGGGCGTTTCACTTTTGTAGCGGGGATTTCAGACCCTCGCGTCTTATTGGTTTTGCAGACAGAGGGTGAGTGAAAACTGAACTGCAAGCACTGACTTTGCAGCGGCGTTCTGTAGGAATTTTAAATTTGGAATAAAATCGTTTCTGTTCCCGTTGTTTTTTTTTTTATGTTTGAGATTTGTTGGAGGAACAAGGTAATCATCGAAGTGAAAGTAGATAGTCAATTTTGATATTATGAGAGGTAAAAGTAGCTAGCATGGAAATGTGCAGCTGTTATTGATTTATAAGAGAATAACCTTATATAAATAATTTCATTGCATGTTTTACAGGCATACTTACGACAACAATATCTTCCGAGGTTCTTACATGTTGTAGGTATACTTAATTCATAAAAATGAGAACACTAAAAGAGAATATTATACTAAATCAGAATTGATAATAGGTAAGAATCGGTTATAAAAAAAGATGTCCATTATGTCTATAGTTATCGTAAAACGTCAACTTATTTTTCCAAACCACAACAAAAAGAACAAAACATCATTTCAAACAAAAGCCTCTATTGTATTCAACAATACTAATAAATACCCAACTCAACAGTCAATTTAAACTACAAAGTCAGAAAGCAAACAAAGACATAATCGTTAAAAAAATAAATAAAAAGGATCCGCTGGGACGTGTGGGCAAGGTGAGGTCGTTTGGTTGTCGCGCGGTGATTGGCCGACGCGCGGGGCGGGCGGGGCGAAGGGAGAGGAACTCCACCCCCGCTTCGTCTCACTCCACCCCCGCGCGCCTGTGCCAACCTACAACTTTACCTATATCGGTAACTTGGCCCTTAAGGGGAGGAGTTAAGGTTGATTTTGGTATGTTTAGGTGTTGATGGTTGATGGGAAGTTTGATGGTTGTAATCGCGCCATGGGCGGACCGTGTCTCAGAAGCACAGACGCCAATTAGCGTTGATCGGAAGCCGCATTGCAATTAACGTGAATAATTAACGATAATCCCTATCGACGCAGGTGAGACGTGTTGATGGGATGCGTCGTGTTGATAACTGGCGTTGATTGACTTGATTGATGTGGCTAACGTAGACAGATGAGTATGGATGGACATATTGGACACTGCACTATATTTACGTGTAAGATATCTACGTAATAGGCTTGTGTCCTAAAAAAATCGAATTAGTCAGTCAGTTAGATTATAAAAAAATATTTGACCCGTATTTTTTCTTTTGTTACATAAACCAAAATTGACGAAGATACGACGCTTTTAAAATTCGCAATACGTCACGCCGTGCTATAGTTTTTAGTGCGTTGTGACGTCACGAGCCCCCACTCCCGAGTTTTGATGTGTTTTATCTTTGTCATCACTCAGTGATTTACAAAAACAAAAAATACGTGTCCATTATTTTCCAATACTCTAACTGACTGACTAATTAGTTTTGCAATTTATTGATGGTGGAAACTAGCCTATTCTCGTAAAACTGCGACATATCTCTTTATCGAAAGCATGCTAACATATTTCCTCAATAACCATAGAGAAGAAAACACTGCTAACGAATCGAAATCAAAACAGTCAAAAGATGCCAAATATACCTAAATTAATCCTAACTAAGCTTATCAAGCTGATCTCATCTAACATTCCTTTCTTTACAAGAACAATGATGCTTTGGTTGAAGACAAGGGTAAGCTAAGCATTGCTCGAGAAAGAACTATAGAGCCTCGAACGACGCCGACGTCGCAGTAACTTGCATTGCAAAGGCTTTTATCGAACACTTGTGGAGAATGCCAATGCACATTCTCCACAAATGCATCATTTAAGAAATGGTCTTTGTTACTTTCCACTCTAGACGTAAGCAATGCTCTACCGCTAGCCGCTACCTATACGTCATCATCATAATCATTATTTTGCCCTTTTATTCCAATTCATTTGTAATTGCAGCATATCTTATTCTTCCATACATCTCTATTTTTCGTCATCTCACCAGACACCTCCTTTCTAGCCACATCATACTTCACACAGTCCATCCATCGTTTCTTTGGTCTTCCTCTACTCTTATACTCATTCACATTCACACTCAAAACGTTCCTCATTACATTTCCCTCGTTCCTACGCATCACATCTGCTATCTATAGGTAATGATCACTGTTTTAAGCTTTCACGGTTTAAAACTAAACTTATATTGTTACTTACGGGATATCTTCCGTGATGACCATTTAGTTTGAGCTGAATGGTGCTGATCCATGCGTCATGTTCGTGAACGGGCGCTGTCAGTTGTGACTGGTCATCTCTTAGTTGCCATGGCTTATTTGAATGAATTATTTTGTTTTTACTATGGACACTTTTAACGTGCACATCTTGGTACATTGTTCTCACATAATTTACCATCTCAACATGAATGATTTAACCAACATTTTGTAACAATAATTTGTTTTAAAAGAGTGTCCATGGAGTTTCTTGCCCGTTCTTCTCCATAGAGATCTACGTTAGGGAATGGGCAACTACAGTACTTTCACAGTTTTTATGTCTTGTGACTGGGACTGTAGCTACATTTAATTTTCATATTTGTTTCGACAATTCAAAAGTGCGTGTAATTGGCCTACCTACTTGAAATAAATGCTTTGATTTTGATGGCTCTTGCAACAGCGTCAAAATATCGTGAGCTCAAAATAACAAATAATCACGGAAGATATTCCGTAAGTGACAATATAAGTTTGGTATGAATGATATTCTTCTCATACGCAACAAGCGTTTTGGCAAAATATTCACTGCGGCAATGTAAATATCGGGAGAAACCATTGCCGGAGTCTGTGTTTCCAGGATCAATACCTATAAATCGAAGATGATGTCTTCAAGTTCCGTTTCCGACCAATTAGGTAACTTGTAGGCAATGCGTAGGTATGCCACCTTCGATAGCGTTATCGGGTACAATCAGGTGAAAATGAGATAAACTCAAACTCAAAGCATTTATTTCAATTAGACCATTACGGTGCTTTTGAATGTCAAAAATACAAAGAAAAATCAAAGCTACAGTCACAGACACAAGGCATAATAACTTGAGAAAGTATTGTAGTTGATATCTATAGTAGTCAAACGTATTCCGAGCCTCTGAAAGAACGTTTTAAACCGTTGGTCCCGGCTGTCTTTTGGAAATCTTAGACAGCCGTTAGTAGTAGTCAGAAGCCGAAAGTCTGACATCCAGTCTTACTTAGGGGTATCGTGTTACTAGGTTGTGGAGGTCAGATAGGTAGTCACTTCATGTAAAATACTCGTATAATACTCAGCTGCATCTGGTTAGACTGGAAGCCGACCCCAACATTGTTTGGGAGAAGGCTAAGCAGATATTTAGTAGTGAAACGTGTCCTACCAATAGACTCCAAATCTTCAATATTCATAAGTCATCGTCTACTAATAAATAAAAATCAGTTAACTGCATATGAGTTATGTCCATGTGCACACAAATTAGGTGCCCGCATATTCAAATAAAGCAGTGATTGTAACGAGGGTATAAATCATTTAAATGTTGTACGAAGATTTGTGGAGGTTAAGTGGGACTCGTATGGGTTAATTTAAGCTATTTCTGTAGAAAATGCGAATATTATAGTAGTATTATCGTTATCTTTGTTTTGTTTGGTCTTTTATCTTTCGCCTACGACTTAAGTCAAAATTTGACCTGAAAACTGTTCAGAATTTCCTTGAGAATATCCCTTTGTACGAGTTTCTGATGTCGAATCCTCAATCAAGGAAAGTATCAGGGTGCGAATTTCGTGTTCTTCATCAACCATAAAACAATCACAGAAGTAAAGGTTCTAATATATTTGGATTACGTGCATATCGATTCCAGGAATGTTCTACTAAATATACTAGAGAAGGAAATATTTGTATTAATTAAGTCTCTATTTGAGCATGTTGAAACTTAGACTAGATATGCTGATACCTAAGTTGACTCGGTTCGCATTCTACGAATCTGGGAGAGCCAGTTAGTTCCGTGAATACGGTGTTGCAAGCTGACTTGGCACTTTGCAAACGTCGGAAGCGTTAGATTTTGCTAAACCTAATTGGTGTGATCACTCCGACCGAGTTTAACTTGCATTTTTACGGGAATCCGGAGAAAATATTTAGTTACCTAGTTAACTTCCTGGAAATATACGAGTTTCGCTCGTAAACATAGGTACGCGACCGACCAAATCTCGAAGCCATTTTCTGAGAATTGCACTTAGAATTGGAACGTGTCTAAATCCAGGAACCTCACGTTGTCAGATATTTCCACGAAATTTTGTCGGTAAGTAATTAAAACTTCATCTGGTTTATCGAATTACGGACGTGGATATTTTAGGACAGGCTAAAGCTTTCGACCGGGTAGATCGACGATATTGTCAAAGGTATCGTGATATGTAGGTACCTAATGGTCAAAGATATGTAATCTACGTAGTTGATATTATTAAGTGTTAAGAGAAAGTAGGTGTGTATCTGTGCTTACCATTTATTTGGATTTCATAAATAAAACCACCATTGACTTTAGTTAGTACGCTTTACTGGGGGGCACATCACATAGATACCTATTCACTTCCATCTTATAAATATACTGAAGGCGTACTGGCAGAGATCAAACAACGACGTAAAGCCGAGATACTCGTATATAACGACAATAAAAGTGTTTGTGGAGAAAAGCCTTCAGCTTTTCATTTTGAATTTTGGTTTTGTCAAATACGAAGCAGCGGCTTTCGTTGGCTTGACAAAGGCCCTTTCCTGATTTGTCGGCGAGGCAGAATTGTATATTCTGTATGTCGAAACGATACAGCACTGCTTTCATTTACGTGCAAATTCATGCCTTATTGAAGCTAGATATTGAAGGTAGTCTAAAATACTGTCAAAGATCCTTTCCACAAACACTCCGCAAAGCAAAGCGCCGCATTACGCCGGGCCTTTGTGCTTTGATTTGAGACTAGTTCGGAGTAGTCGGAGTAGTCGGTCTCTCCTTTCGTACAGTTATTGGTTCGTTCGGATGCTTTGCTGTTAATATTCTAACCGAGATGTCATACTGACATAGAAGTATTTATTTCCTAAAGATTAACTTTCTACCTTCTATTTTGATGTCGACGAAAAATAATGTCGCTACTGTGTTTTGGCTGGTCAAATTGAAGTGCATAGGGTTGCTATGAATGGACAACTTAAATTTACGACCTCAAATCTAAAAAAAAATGAAAGCAGTTTATTATTTTAATTACGTAAGATCTTTATTTGTAATAATAAAACGCACAAACAATTCGGGCAAACACTTTTTCATATAAACGAAGAAAAATAAATTTTGGGCTGTAGCCTTCTTTGGACCACCAAGTTGCCATCAATGACAAATTTGTTCTAGAGGTCCAATCGAGGCAACATTAATTTTCTCAGCTAGCTCAAATGCCAATCGTCTAATGTTTGTAGTAGTAATATTATGCCGTACAAGCATCTTTCCATCTCAAGAACGTGTTGAAATAGCTCCTACTCTAATCCTAGAGGGAGGGCATTTTCAGAACCTGGTATTTTGACGTGTTCTATAGCTTTCTGGTCAACTCCATCTAACCTTCGTTTCGTACTTGTTCCATTACATGCAAAGTACTTTCTTTTATTTTATTATGACCTAGAAATAGAATAAAAAGTTGCTATGATTGGACCGGTCCAACGGTGGAACTCTTTTGAGGTCGATTGATGGCAACAAGGTACTGGTTTAGAAAAACTAAAATAGAATATACATGGTCATGATTAGACAAAATTGAATAATACTATTTCATCACAGTGCACGCGCACAAATATGAATACAATAATACTTCCGTCAAACTGTCCTGAGTGACATAATATTTTGACAGCCGCAAACACAACCACACGAATCACTCTTCGATACATGCCGCAGCGTCACTGAGGTAAGAGGGGGGTGCAACTGAGTCGCCGCGGACTCGTTTCGACTAGTTTGGGTGTTGCTAGCTTGCACTGTTTTGGAAATACCTTGGTGGTCCAATGAAAGAGCTAGTCCAATGATCGCAACCTTCCCCTGTGGAATTTGCATTAGGGGATCATCCATAATAAAATTAGGGTCTAGAGTTTAGTTCTGGATGCACTATTCCACACAACCGAAAATTATAATGACGGGATCACTTCAGGATTAGGATGCTTCACAACGGGAGCCCATTGCATACTTGCTTAGCCTCGGGGTAACAATTCTGACAATGCATTACGATTACGAAGCGGGCGGGATATCACGGGACACGATCGAACGGCTCGGTCGTGCAATGAAATAAAAGAGGTTGGTGATATTGTACCCACGGATCGTTTATCTGCACTAAAATATGATAATACCTAGATGATTTAAGTATTTAAATACCACAACGACGCATTAAAATTTGTATTTTTGGCTTGTTAATTGAGGGTGAAAATGGAATTTTGTCTCTGGATGCAGTAGATATTCCAAGGGAGGATATTAATCCAAAAGAGTTTCAAATGAAATAAAGAAGGGTAAGAAAGGATATTATAGGACACTTGACAATGCGAGTGCAATCTTATTAATCTTAGGGGTTACAATACTGACTACCATACAATGCATTACGATTACGAAGCGGGTGGGATATTATCACAGAACACGATCGAATTCCTCCGTCAGCAATAAATAAAGGAGGGTATATTGGGTGATATTGTCCCGCGTATCGTCTATCTATATCCCATAGTAATCGAATGTAGATAATCTATAATAATTATACTATTAAGTGATGATAATTTGATACTTAAATGTCGATTACTTACTTATGTAGATACGTTTGCTCTGAATGATAAGATTAGTAAGTATATAATAAAATAGAAGCATTTATGTCGTTTGTATGATAAGATAGCTGTATTTGAGTTTTATTTCAGAACCAATAGCTCTACTATTGGATAAGGCGTAAGTGTTTTAGATAGCTTTAGCTAGCTCTATAACACAATGTAACTGTGGATTTGTAAATTTTATTTGTATTAAAAATTAAAACATATTTCATCCCTCGAAAGGCTGTCCAGCAATTCATCCAGTGGTATTAGAATGTAGTTTTCTCGTATCTTCTACAATTAAGTATAGGAGTCCATCAGATACCCCAGCTTTAGGGGAACAAAGAGAAATAGACCACAAGACAGTAATGAAAACTCGTTTTTCCCATCCCTCACGCCACTCCTCTCGTTTCCCTCACCCTCACAATTATTACAATGTAATAACAAGCAGATGTCACACCGTTTATATTTCTTTTCCTTCAACGACATTCTGCGTTCTGTTAATAAAAACGAAAGTTCCCCCCTTTTATTTTAATGTATAACAATAATCTTTTACAACGATCGCGTCAAAATTTCTTTTAATATTGTGTGAAGTGGAGACATTGAAGAAAGGATAAAGGGGATGTGAACAACGGTATACAATGTTAGTAGTGCTGGCACGAAGCCAAAATTCGTCCGTACTCACCGAGTCTACAGTATTCTACAATCAAATAACGTGAACAGAAGCGAGGGAGAAAATAGCAAAATAAATATCAGCGGGAATTTGCGTAGGAATCGATTTTTTAACAAGTGTTTGTTGGGTGGCGATGCTAATAGCGAACTAGTAGAAAACAGCATAATCTATTAGGCTTAGTGAACGATGGCACGACACGCCGTCCCACGAAGGAGTAGGACGTAGGTGGCGGAGTGACAGATGGAGAGTCAACCGTTACATCTACAGAGGAGTTATGTTAGGTTTTACGCCATTTAGATAGGGCAAAAATACTTAGTACGCATGTCATGATGTAAAAAATACCAGATAAAAGATGGATGGATTGTCTGAGGAACGATATGAAAGAGAAAGGAGTAAATGATTCCGTGACAACTGACGGGAGAATGGAATAAGAAAACGTGTTGCGCCGACTCCAAATAGGATGGGATAAGGACGGGAAGATAATTAAGGCAATTAGACGAGCTAAATTAGCAACTCTATTTGTGGTAGTTCAAACTTCGTTTGAAATGCTGTTAGAATAAAGTTCTAATCAGCTTGCACTACAAAGTGGTTGTTACGTCAGTCACTGCGGGCCAAAACTATTGATTGGATTAAAAAACTAAAACACTATTATGATAAAATATTGCTTGTAGAATTATTTGCCAAAAAATCAGAATGATCTCATGCATATTAGTATGTTTTTTTTTTGTTTTAAAGATATTTTTAGAGATAAGTTTGTGATTTTTTTTTATCGAGTCAAATTAATTGTATTATGTTTTCAAAACACTATCATGCTAGCATATATCCTGAAGAATATCATATATTTTTCTGGTCTTGTGTATAGCAGTGAATCATATACTTTTAGTAATTATAAAACTCGCGTTTAGCTCATGTAATCGCCTTAATAGGATGGCACAAGGACGGGAAGATAATTAGTGGATTTCGAAGAGACTATGGTAAAAACCGACTATTTGATTATTGAAATACCAATCTATATGAAAATAGTTCAGATAATCATGCGGAGTTTAGCAAGGTAGGTTTTCAAACGCAGCCATTAAAATCAATGCTAATTTTAGCAGAGAAATTGTATTACTAAGAATCCCTACTGTTCGTGGAATATTAGGATAACTAGCTGTGATATAACTCAATTAACGGTCGAGGGCGTTTCGTGGTAAATAATTTAGTGAACTGCGTCACAGACGCAACCTACCAGACTAGATTGCGGGGATTTTAGTCGCAAAATTAGTGAACAATTTTAGTCTAAAATCAAAGATAAATGGAGTGCTTGGGAAATTTTTGTTTAAGTATTAATTCTTTGTTACTAATGCAACTTGACGAAATCATTAACTTACGTAGTGATAGTTCGAAGACTGATGAATTTAATATGGTCACGTTGTCCGTATATGAATCATGATTTTCCTGCCTTCGTCCCATTCTATTTGGGTTCGGCGTTACACGCTTTCTACTTCCATTCTCCCTTGTGAGACGTCACGACAATATTTATTCCTTTCTCTTTCATATCATTCCTCAGACAATCCATCCAGATTTTCTCTTGTATCTTTTACATCGATGACATTCGTACTAAGAAATTTTGCCCTATCCAAATGGTGTAAAACCTAACTTTTAACTCCAAGTAGGTGTCACTGTTGACTCTCAATCTGTCACTCCGCCACCTACGTCCCACTCCTTCGTGGGATGGCGTCCAATGCATCCATGTTTCCTTCTTTTTGCTGTCCGTAAATGAATAGTAAAACGTATCAGTGACAAAGCTCACACTTTTGACTTCGATTTCCATTTAATAACCATCCAAGATCTCACCACAGCGCAACAAAACTGACAAACTTACTCAAAGTAACAATTTCATACAATACATCGCTCGTTCAGCAAGCTATTGCAAATTGTTCCGAGCTCTCGTACGGAGCGGTCGCCAGGGAGGGCCGAGAGGGTCGGAGAGGGTCGGGGAGGGTTAGATTAATGGTTCGAGCCCAGTTAGTTGCCCCACCCGGGACCGATCAGGCGTTTAAACATGAATCCTCTCAAATTGCCCGGATGACGCCTGCGGATCCATGAAAGGGTTTGTTTGACTAAGGTCCATGTTCACCGAAAAGATAACAGCCTGATTAGCTAAAACAGCTGTTTAAAGCACATTTTTGTATGGTAATATGTCACAGTGACAGCTGTTTTTAGCTAATCAGGCTGTTATCTTTTCGGTGAACATGGACCTAAATGGACTGTGAATTGTGATGCTGTGAAATGTTTGTTCGTTTTCATTTGTTTAATTTTTAATTAAAATTCTAATTGACACACTTATTTATTATATTTACAAACAGACCCTTAAAGAACACATCAATCAAGCATTCAGTACATCAAACTTCATAAGTAAATAACTTTGCGCAATTATGTTTTTTTAAAGATCTACGTCAGAACAGAAGGCATTTGGACGAATGGTGCTTATCTACGGAAATATTAATAAACATGGGAATGTTTATTAATATTATGCGTTGGAAGACCTCCCACTAGGTGGACCGATGACCTGGTGAAGGTTGCGGGAATCCGGTGGATGCGAGTCGCAAGGGACCGGTCAATGTGGCGACACTTGGGGGAGGCCTATGTCCAGCAGTGGACGTCTTTCGGCTGAGATGATGATGATGATGATGATGATGATGAGGATGATGATGATGGGAATGTTGAAAGTATAATAACATAATATCAATTAGGTGCTAAGGTAAAAAATGATGAGCACACGGTAACACAGTCATCTTTCTACACTTGTCATTTTCTATTTGGGGTCGGCGCAAAACATTTTTCTCTTCCATTCATCCCTGTCAGACGTCACGGCATCATTTACTCCTTTTTCTTTCATATCATTCCTAACACAATCCATCGTTTCTTTAGCCTTCCTCTTCCTCTCCGTCCATCGACATTCATGTCCAACACTCTTTTAGTCAAACGGTAACAAAGTGTCAAACTATTTCTTGGGCACGAGAAAAGTTAGTAAGTATGCGTATATTGTCGCACACAAAGTCCAATTTCATTTCCAATTGCATATATCCACATTAAAATTGAACCGCAGTTATTTGATGGTTTCCCATCCTAAAAAAAAAAAAAAAGGTCAGTAGTACTAGCTAATTGTATCTATCGCTATTGAAATTGAACCGCGGATTTGGCGATCAACAGCATAATACAAGAGAGATGAACATCATGAACATCATCCACATATACAAACTTATCATCATTAATAGCAATTTTCTGATAAAGCGGAGCATTCTGTAAATGAAAGGACAACGGGATAGTGTAACGGGGACACATTAAACAATTCATCGAATTTCCAGGAATAATTACTTTCAGTCGCAGAATTTCAGATAAAATATGTGTGGGCACTGTACTACATACAGATTCATAGTCTATTGGCAATAAATGGGAACGCATTACAACAATTATTAATCGGTTCACAAATTTTCACGATTTGTATCATGAAGTATTAGAATTTCGATGTTTGTCTGCGGATTTCAGACCAAATTTCATGCGTAAGTACAAAACTAGTTCTAAAAGTATTTTTACCAGTAACCATATGATTCTGGAAAAAATCACAATATCATCGGTGTAAATCAATTTCTGCGGTTTTTGGGTAAAATCCATGTTTTGTTGCGTCATTCTTTGACTAGTCAAAATACGTTACCACAAATTCAATTTCCTGTCCATAAAGGGGAAATAATTTTGTCGTAACGGAGGATGCCAATAGTACAAGACAGCAAAATATATCGAATAATTAGATCATAGTGTTTATAGACCCCTTTGTGATCAACACTACTACTTCGGGCACAAATAAACTAATCATCGAGGTATACCAATGTCTTTCTTTTCTGAAACTTTCTATGATTTGTGTCGCATCGCAAACTATGCTCCACCTTCTATCCTGCCCAATGAGTTGCATGAGAGACATGCAGCCTAGGCGACTTCTGAGTTCTGCGATGCCACCGACGAAGCCGAGGAAGTGGCAAAGTGTTGGGCCAGTTATATATAATGTCGTGCCCGCGACCTGAAGAACAAGACAGACTTTTCATATCCATTTGCTATTTCCAGAACAATCTAAACCCGCTGGTCATATGAAACCACGCAGTTCATTTTACAGACAGTTATAGGAATGCGTGACTGCTCGGGAACGCATTGCTTACCCAGGAAAGCGTGACGGGTCTACGCACGACCTACGCTTTGACGCTCATTAGCGTCCTCCCTGTTACGGTACTCAACGATAACAGGACTGGGATTCTTGGAGACACCATGTCCGAACACAGTTCTAATTCTGACAGGGATATGTTTGAATATGCTGTCGAAAGCATTAGCGCGTTTGCCTTGCCAAATTTAATCGATACAGAGCGTGTTTAACTTGGGATATCTGTGACAGATTTTAGCAAGGGTTTCTGATTTTATTACTAAACTAGTAACAAATTAATGGCGAAGTTACTATGCTCTCTGACTTGAGGACTTAAAGAATTTTCGCAGAAAAAACTAGGAGCACTCTGATCATTCAACCATAAGAACGTTTCAAATAAATGTGCAGTAATATTTCGAAGCTTTTGACAATAGGTACTGTCCCGATAATATAAACAGTTTGTATATTGCATTATCGATACGCCAATACGCACTTTATCAGCATTAAAATAATAATATTAGAGCACTTACGAGAAGGATTCACGGCAAGGAATAACAGGCTCAATATTAAAGCTCCCGACGGTGTAGATTCGAATATAATTCAATTGCTGCGTTTAATTTCGTAGAACGGGGGAGTCTCGAAGCGTTAAAAGGGATGGAGGGATCCGGGGAGGGCAGGAGGGTGAGGGAAGGTAGAAAAATGACAGGATGAAATCTCGGGTCGCAAGCCGCGGGCGATTGGCGCAATAACGATGTCGTGATTCATTTTTCAGAGGCGTTTGAGAATGATTTGTCGATTTCTATTTGATGCTAGCTTGCTGTTTGCGTTGGAATCAAGATTTATGAAGTGCTGTCATCGTTTTCAAAGTTACCCTTCAAGATGAGGGGAAGTTTCAGTGAGTAAGTGAGTTAAGTGATTATTACATCTTTATCGTCGATCAACTGGGTACAACAATAACAGAGGAAACAGCTGTAAGGACTTCTGGCAACTTCTAATCAACACCTTCATTAATAGATAGACAGGTACCTACCTATCGACACTACTTATGTAAGTTCATTAATACATAGAGCGTAAAATAGTTAGATAACAAACAGGCGCTTTATTGAGCAAACAATTAGCTTTGATAGGTTTGTCGTCGCGCTGGCCTCGCGCCGAGCATCACAAACGGGTTAAATTGGACGAGGTTCACACCCCGGACCTCGCTCGTGTTTATTCAAACCACGTACGGACCTCCACAGAGCCGGACGTGACGTACCTATCAGCGTCCATTTGCCATGCATCCACGATATGCTAACCTTTCTGTATGCGTACGTCGACGCCGCCAAACAAATTACTAGACTCACTTTGAATAGACGAATAAATCTACATTTTATGTAACGACCATTTCGAACTGAATGGCATCATAAAACCATAAACTGCACACAATGCGACATTAACAATAAAGAAAACAAGCTTTTCCTTGGTCACAAATATTTAAAAAATACAATCAACGTCACAAGAATACAATTTCAAAGGAAGATGTTTTTTACTCTCTCGATTCAGTTCAATGCAATATCGCGCGTATTCTTTCGTAACTCAAATACCAGGAGCACAGAAATGATGAACAGTATACGGTTGAAACCAGAGCTGTGTGTGCGAGAGAAAATTGATATGTCAGACAAGGTAAGCAAGACTGCCAGTCGGCCGGCGAAACGGCGGCAAACACACGAGGCACGGAGGCATGCCGGGCGTCAGTCGGCTCGTAACAGAGCTGTGATGCGGACGTATAATTATTCTCCTGTCTCAATGTTTATTTACTACTATCGTTCTTAATGGATGAAATAATAGTCGTTCTTTTTATACGAAGGAGGTGTGAATTGAATTAGTTATGGTTGTGATTATAGTCGCGCTTGATGAGAACGCTTGAAAGGTGCGAGAGTGTTTCAATTTATGCTCTATTTTTTTGTTGCTGTTTATAGTGTAGTGAAATTTATATCCTATTTCACAAGAATGACTATAACTTTTATTGATGCTGAAGGGTGTAGCTTCTAGTTTATGCTCTATTTAGGTGGGGCATCCTAATCATAATAAAGTTATCAGGTTAACTGTAGAGTGCGAATGGTACCCACCCGCACGTTCTTGATACAGTTTCAGGATTTTTTTTTCACTGCACAAGAATTGAATATTTGAAATTGAATTGCAAAAAAGACCCTGACGCTTTTCTTTTGCTCACCGCTTTAGGAACAGCGGTAGGTGTATGCCAGAAATAAACAGTAGTGTACTGGTGTACAATTATATCGGTATTGTAAAACGGTTGTTCAGAACGGGGACTGCGCTCAGCGGTCGCACGGTCATCGACTCAGCGACAATTAAATCGACGTACTTGTCAAGTACCGATTGTCATCGGCTTCTTCACGCTTGAGCCTACAGAGAAAACTTGACGAGAAAAAATATACTACCAATGGTCAACGTAGAACCAATGTAGGTAGATTTATGTCTGCATCAGCGGCTTAACCAAAGTAGAACTGTTTCTTGGGTCCTGCGAATTGTACCAGAATACTTACACAGCGTTTTCGTTAGTACACCTATGCGTATTGGGGGGATATTTGTACAAATTACCGGTTCTGGCAAGGTAAGCAGGTCCCTCGTTTCACACAAAGGGGCTTCCGACCCTCGCCACTTGTGGCCAAGTCGGAGAGCAAACACTTGTGACTAGTTTAGATGAGGGGACGCGAGATTTGGCTAGTGGGCGCCTCGATTCGTTAAATTCGACATCGAGTGCCAAATTGGGTGAATTCATTACTTGGACACATTTTGAAATAAGAGAAACAAAGACAAGAAGTACTATGCATGTAGTCCAACAAAAAAAGGAGAACGAACTGAAAGGGTTTCATAAAAGATACATTCGTTATAATCCCGTAATAGATACGTCAGTAATAACTCAATTAAGCGAGATCACACCCCACGGCGGGACAGAGATAAGGGTACCGCTCCAGATAAGAAAAAAACACAATGATGACGAGCGGGTGGTTTTGGCGCAGGGGTGCCGCAGGGAGACAACAAATATTTTGTGATACCCTGACCCTCGTCTACCCTTCATAACAGCGCCGTAACTGATTACATTCCATTGTTATTGAACGTATTAAACAATGTGCAAATATTGTTGTTATTTGAGACGAGCCGCATTTGCAAGACAAGTGTCATGCAGCGAGTAAAATTATTTGGTTCAGTGATAAGTTAAAGTGCGAAGTAATCATAGGCCTCGCGCCGTGCGGCGTTCGTTGATATTACTTTGAACGAGCGCGGTTTCACTGCCGAACAATGGCTAGAAATGTGGCATCACGTGGGAACATCTCACATGCGGCGCCGAGCCGCTATATCCTTCACTAATTATCATCCTTATCTGAATCAGATAAAAGGTGTACAAAAAAACCAACGTCCTTTCCTTTTCGTTTTACATTTACATAATAATGCGTGGGGCATAACGACCGGCGGCGAGCCAACAGGCGCATTATTATAATGACGCCAGCGGAGCGCCAAGCGCCAACTTGTCTCTGCGTTTTTATGTGCCTCCTCACTCCTGTAACGGTGTCCATATTCAGCTCAACCGATCACTGCTTTCAAAAATGGTACGAACGTATTAAAAAGCCAAGATCGGTGTCGGTGATAAGAGTCGTGTTTCAAACAGACAATCGGAATAAAATCGATTAGAGTCGGTCTGTAACGCGACTCGATAGAAGCGATTTTCAATTGGCGGCTTTGTTTTATCATCACCTGATCGTTGGTTCACAACGGAGGCATTCGGCTGTGGTGTAACGGAACGCGAGCGTGCATGAGACAATGCAGACTCAGCTTTAATTGTGTGGGGTCCCCATATGACGCTTCCCCATTCACTAGTTTAATATTCGGAGTGTACGTGCATGCGATTAAGTATGCTTTCTAAATATAGGGGACCCCATCACATAGGATTTTTTTTCTATGTTTCGAGGGGTGTTTTGTACCTACGTTGTAAGTATATAAGACCCGTAATTATGCTGAGCGGTGCATGACAAAGATATCTATGGAGTACACACGCTATACTAAAAGTTTTGTTTTGCAATTCACTTCAAATGTAGTAGTTGCGAAAACCAATTCTTTATACTGGGGAAAGCTTCTAGGTGTCCATAGTAACATATTTGTTAGGCAGAACTATGTGTTCCTTTTAGTTTAGATTCTGGCTAGTTCTACGTCTACGTTTTGAACTTGTTAACCTTAAACCAGTCGTTCGTAGGTTCTCGTTTTCTACAAAAGTTTGTCTATTCCATTATCTGACGCGTGCACTCCGCACGCTCAACCTCTTTGCGAGTGATACAGACTCATTCTGTTGTTCTCTGGGTGAACAAGGAATGCTTTGTTTGTAATTAGTTATAGGTATAAGTTATAAGTAACAATTGAGTTAGGTTAATTAAGGCGCATTTACCGCATTGGCTAGTCTGTAATAGTAGATGTATGCTGATAAATAAATAAATAGATCTTTCGTCAGCCGTCACGTTGCATTTCATGTTCGTCAATATCCTCTCTCCATTATTAAACTTTTATATTCATCACTTCCAAAATCGTCATCCCTACTCATCAGATCAACAACAGTCCAATTTAAGACAAACGATTCGCCACCACTAAGCTCCCTACTAAAAAGAATCCTCACTTCATCCGTTTTCGTATCATCACAAGACTATCTCTTACTTATCAATATTCCAATTTCCGCTAGCAACCATCTTTCATCAAACAAAAATTCAATATAATTAAAGCTCAGTTCCAGATGGTTATCTGTTCATTACAAGAAAATACCATATACAAAAGCATCGCAAGATTGTCATGACAAAGTCAAGTTAGTTTTTCTGTGTAGACCCATTCACACTAAATAAAATATCACCTTTAACATGTCAACTCCACAGATTACCCTGTTCCCCCGGGGACTTTTTTATTTCATTCCAATACAGGGATGGATAAAATTACGGTGAAGCATTGTGAAGCGATTATTTATAGAAAATTTGGCCGCTTTGTGTCGCTTCCGAGTGCACACTGCGGACGAGTTTCAAATTATTATCGGCACCACAGTGCCGTGACCCTATAACGGCTTATTTTTTGCGTCTTGTCAGTTTTTTTTCTATATTTTGGGGAAAAAAGACCGTTACATGACTTCTTGGCATAGGCACCAGACCTACATTATTTTTCCCATGCTTCTAATTAATCATTTAAGTAAAACGTCAAATAATAGAGAATCACCATTTTCTGCCGAAGAAACAGCCCGATGCAATCCATTGACATCATTTCTGAACTCTCTAAGTTTTACGGGTTGCTAAATCTAGAAAATTTAGTCCACAAATCTTTTATTTATTTTATATTTTCTTCAATTTCTGTAATTGAAAATAGCGCCATCTATCCAATAACCTCGGAACTATGTCGTACGACACTTGGCTAACAGAGTACAGGGTGAGACCCAAGTAAAAGTGGCAATGATTCTAAACAGAAAACTTCACCAATTAAGTAGAACTAAATATTGAAATTGTATGATTAAAATTTAACTTAACCGTCAGAAAACACTATTATAAAAAAAAACTTAAGTATAATTTGTATCGCAGCAACACACACTACAATATTGTGCCGGACGGAATATTGCTCGACGCTGATTGGCTGAACGAAACGGCGGGGAGCATGCGCAACTCAATGACTGTTCGGTCGAAGCCGAATACTGGCGCGTTTACTCCGAGATACCAGGGCTACAGAGCTCTGTAGGAGTTTCTATGTTGACGCTTGGTAGTGAAACGAATTTACGCTTTATGAACGAGCGAACAAAACACATAATCCCGTGTTTCAAGATGTTTCGTTTATATTAGACCACGCTGGCAGATAACAAGGCGAGTAAGTCTTGAACGAAATTGGTCTTTATTCAGTTGAGAGTAGATTGAATTTTGTTATTGCTTTGAATTTGTTTTGATATTAAGTAGTTTCCCAAAACTGGCACGGGCAGCGCTAGTAAACGGGCGTTGGGAACTTTTGGCGGCACGAGTGAGACCCATCAAAATAATGGAATGGAGTGAAATTGTGTTCGTGTCGTACTAATTGATTGTATTTCTTGTAATCTAATGATTCGTGATTTACGATAACGGACTGCATTTAAAATGAACGGTAAATTATAGGAGAAACGTTGTTCGTTTATTATGCATTTTCATAAAACAACGGAGTAGATTACCTATGGTGGACGAAATGCTATTTTAGGAGATGCGGTAAAGGCGTTAATAGGTGTCGAAATAACTTTTGCTGGGAACTTGGGGAGTTCCAACTGGGGAACCTCAAGAGCCGTACATTTGTAATGTGTTAGAAGCTCATCTGGGATTTATAGCTCAACGTGGGTGGGTCTATTCAGTAGACAATAGTCTTTATTCATATCTATTAGTGAACAAGATCAGATTCAATTATACATATAACCTTTTTAACATAGATGACGGACTCATTTTACTTAATAAGAAGAGAAAGAGTTTTAAAATAGTATTGAACGGTAGCGAACTTCAACTTGGAGATCGTCTTTTGGGTGAGTACTCTTTGATTTTCGATAACACTAATTGTTATTACATACGACCAATAACAGTATTTAGTAGTAAATAAGAAACCTGATTAAGAAATAAAAGGTGGAGATCTTAAGATGTCAAGTGTAGCCATAACCAATATTGCTCGTCTAAATAATTTAGTATTTGTCATAAACATTTAATTTGACAGGGTTGAAATTGAATCCATTGCAACAGTTTGACCCCAAAGAGCAGAATAGGCAGGTATTGAAAAATAGGAAGAGGGAAGACTTCGCCCTGCAGCGTGCAAATTAAAATAGAATTTATTTAAAGAGAAAAAAAGGTTCACGCCAGTGCTTTAATTGTAAGACTGACATTTCTGACAGATAACAAAGAAAATGATGCTTATGAAAGATTCTTGACAAAAAAAAACTAGGAGATTGTTTAAAGTATTTTAGGTGACTTAAAATGGATATCATAGCTAGTTCTTTGTTCTAGACAAGTCACATTTTTCGTTTAATTCTATAAAAATAACTTTACAGCTGTTTTTAGATTAGAAGTAATTGAAGTTTCTTAGAAGAAGTATATTCATCAGAAGTAGTATTTGTATTTATTTTTCAACAAGAAAATTTTGAGATCAGAATTTAAAATGAGCGGGAATTCTCAGAATTTTGAGAATTTTTGAATAAAGTGATGGATTGAGAATCCATCCAAAGAAAATTTGTTTGACCCCTTCAAACACAGACAGATTATTTTAAGATAAATTGGCTTTACTTTCGCAAATAGAAGATACTGCAGAGACATAGTATACAATTAGTTTAGAAGTAACTGGCGCATTTTATAAGAAAATAATAACTTTGGAATTAAGATTAATTAAAGCTTTGATAAGCTAGGCGTTCGTCAAAGTGAAGGACATGAAAAAATACGATTCTTTATAATAAATCTCAATAAGCATAGGTACTACGTAGGGGTCGGCTTCTAGTTTAACCGGATGCAGCCAGTATTTTACAGGGAGCGACCTCCCCAGTCAGTGGGTACCTACTTACTGGGTAAAACGAAAACCCTTGGCAACTTGGTAAGACTGGGTTAGACTTTCGGGCCACTGACTAGGTACCTACCTGTATGAACGACTGTCAAAGATCTACAAATGACAGCCGAGGGGTATAAGGCTTAAAGTGGTTTTCGAGGCATAGATGAAACTCGGTATGTAATGAGTGCCCATCCATGGACCAACCTAGGCAAGCACGGCTTAACCTGAGGATAGGCCCGAGCGGGTGTTATTATTTAGACACGAGCTCCTCGGCTCCTACTTTATGAATGAGAAAGGTTATTATTTCTTCAAAGCTTAGAGGTAAAATGTTCGAAAGGAGAGAATGATGAATTAGCGAAGACATGAAAAATCAGAACTCTTCGATTTCATGCTGTTAGGTACTCTAAAATTGGTTTAAGAGTTTGAATTGAATTCAAATTCGAAATAGCATTATCTGCTTCTTGATTTGATCTTATGGTGGCAAACAACCGATACTTACAACGAATTTTACTTTTGAAGCTGAACGTGATCATGTAAACGGCGATCAAGAGCTGTCAGTGTCAATGTCCCATAGCCATTATAGAACTGTCAGCAAATGAGCCTTCAAGAGCCGTCACTTTGTTCATCGCGTTCAGTTTCATTTGTAAAATTCGACCTTTATGGAAAATGTTTCACAGTTTGCCGTAAACCCTCCAATTATTCTCCGTACGAACGAACCGCGAGAAAGTCAAACACAAATCGAAATAAACTCGAGTGCGCGACACGTGTAAGTAAATATGAACCAATTCAAGTCAAATAAAACGGACACGATAAGGACGAAAATTGGAGGGAAATACGACAGTTTAGAACACGATAAATGAATTCCTGTACACAAAGACCAATTCGTGTCCATATTTTAACATGTTTTGTTTAGTTCAAATAACTTTATGAAAATAAACTATCTGTATTTCTTTGATTACTTACTAACTTACAAAAGATAAACAAAAACTGGTCGTAGTGTACGAGGATATACCTACTTAATAATATACTACTGTAGGAATGAAAAGATTTGCCATAATTTAGATCATCCAATATGAAGGAAGACATACATAAATTGTAAGTACAATAAATATCAACCCAAAACCATTAATCTCCGTAAATTCATGAAGTCCTTACATTGCATCCCATTATTTTTAATAAAGAAATCTGAAAAGCTTTGCTGCTTTGAAAAAAAACATTACATCATTTAAAAAAGGGAATAGAGAGATATCGAGCTATTTGTGAACACTTGTCTGACACGCAATAGATTCAGGCACGACCCCATTTTAACGCGCCAAAGGTTGCCATGGGTCCAAAGCCGACAAAGATCTAAAATATATCACATTGCTCTCATTACACGGTTACGGGATCGTAGGTACCTATCTCATTATTTTCCAAAGATCGATAAAGAAGAAAATATTCTAGAGCTGTCAAAGGGACCGTAAAGTAGTCCATTTGAGTGAAATCAACATCGAATATAATTGGACAGAAACAGAAAATGAAGAAAAGAAAAAAAATGAGCCAAGAATGCTGTTTGACAATGGAAGTGAGGAATGAAGGAACTAACTCCTGTATCAACATCGTTTCGTAACACCCAATGTTTATTCTAGCAGCAATCAGTCTTACTGTCTAACCTATCATGTCGTAATGGCAAGTCTTTCCACATGATTGACTGCACTTACCTTATTAACACCTTGTTGTCTTGCCAGCCGACTTACCTTCAGTTGTCGACGTGTTTTGTTTTACTTACAAACAATAGTGGGATTCATTTTAGTCAGTCGATATCATTCTGTCTATAGATGTTTGTAATACCACTTAGCGACTGCTCCATTGAGCTAATTATAACCTACTACTACTCCTAAATCTTCGCAAAGATAGGAAAGAGTTGAAAATGGTAGGCGATAAGTCGCCTAATGAACCTATTTCCTGTTTCAAAAGACCCGTTACAGACACAATAGAAGACTGACAATGAATCCCCCGGTGACCCCAACATGCAGTTAGGAAAACGAAAACGCAAATAAAAAACGCAACCAAAAGCATAATTTATTGTTATCAATATCGGGATCAGGTTAGCAACGGGAACGACTCCAAAAAAGATAATGAAAAAGGCATATTACAATATAGCAAGGTTACCCCTCACGCGGCTCGTCCAAACTTGTTTAATGTCAAAAACTTAATGTAATCTCGAGAAGGGCACCGTTTATAAAGAAGTATTCAGTTTCTCACTGAGGCCCCCAGTCTCTATACAGACTTATGTAAGGGGACTCCTGATAATAATAAGAGTCGAAAAACACCCGTGAAAAGGAACACAAAACCCTTGCGATAATTTCTGAACAGCTGCCGTCACACACATCACAATACTGGGATTAATAAACAAAATATAAACTACGAACATGATCAGTCATGCATTTTATTTAAAGCGTTATAAAAGCATGTTTTGAAATTCGGTGCAAGCAAAACAATCAAGCGTTCGCGTGTTGCGAAACAAGCAGTTTACAAATAAAGCCACCAATCGAACCCGCCACTGATATGTGATCTCGCATGCAAGTTTCGCAAGGTTAGAATCTGTTACGGCAATGTTTTGTAAAGAAATAAAGCTCACCTTTCTATATCTCCTCTTCATGATACGCTCAGCGGCGTACACGCTGTCACCCAGCTCCATCTTATGCATCCCCAGTTTGGAAGTTGGAAAAGTGAAAAATCCAAATCCAAAATCACTGCAATCCAAGTATTGTGATCCAAATCACTGCATCCGTTTGGTAGCGCACTGCAATCCGGTACACATTCTCTGTCACAACACACTCCTTTACACTGTCACTGTTCAAAGTTGCCGCGCGAACGATCCTTTTTTGCGGCACGCAGCAGCGCGTCCTCTCTACACAACGTCACAGCCGAAACTGAAGTAGGGGGAGGAAGCCCCTGCCCCGCGCGCCCCGCCCGTCTCACTTCGTTTCTTGCCGACAGAGTGCGCCACGAGTCCGCCAACACTCGCTCGATATTCTGTAAACAAGTTTTATTTTCATCAGTTTTGTGTTTTCAGCGCTTATACTTGTAATTCATCGGTAAAATATTATCGTAATTAATATGATGAACTTGAATTGGTGCGATCAATATTTTTCCGCTTAAATTGAACTAAATACATATCTATGTAGTACATAAAAAAGTAAATAAGAAAGTATATACTTCAGTATATAAGCAGTAAACAATAGTTAAGTATTATGACAAGTCTAGAATTATCCCTAAGTTAGTATTTAATTACAAATGTAAAGTAATATCGTGATTGAGTACGTTGTCGTGTCGGTATTGTAGGTATATTGCGTCGGCAGATCGTAGTGAATGCGTCTCGCTCGAGTCGGTGGCGACGAGTCCCCGCAGCGGTGTGTCGGTGTGCGGCACGGGAGCGCGCCACGCGGCCGCGGTGGAGGCACAATAACGCCGGCGAGCGCGACGTTGCCGCTGTGCGCCAGCTGCGAGAGAAAGACCGAGCGCCTACCCTATTATTTACGCGCGACGTTGCCGCTCCGAACGGCCTACGTTGATTACGAGGACACCGCTTTTACGTTCGATCATCCGGCACAAAAATACTCGTTTATCTCACGATCCTCGTGAGATATCGAAATTCTGCTTTCACCACCCTTATTGCTACATGTTAGGGATTAATAATACATACAATTATAATTTATACCTGAGTCAATCAGCTGTTGGATGTCCACCACTTGAAGCGAGGCACATTTCGCGTATATTAACCGGCCGCGAGAATAGAGTCGGCGAGAACAGTTCGTTAGGATTTTCGCTGGAAACGAGCGAAAGCGACCAGTCAGCAGTGCGCGCGTGAAGTAACTAAGGCATTTTCGGTCGTATCGAATCGGGTTGGCATTCGTGAAAGGTCGGTATTTTGGGCCTCGCGGGGCGCGGGACGTGAGAAACAAGATGTATGATGATTGGTTGTGAAACTCGGGCGGCGGGGCCTGCGTGTAGCGCGCCAATGGGAGAGTGCGACGCAGTGCCCCGCCCGCTGATGTTCGGTCGTCGAGTGTTTCTGTCCCTCTCGCACGGGTACTCGGTCGATTCAAGCGCGTTGTTTTTTACTGAGAGTGGCTCACATAGAAAAATAAACGGACATTTTGGAATGGATTACGTGCGTAGAAAGAGTAGGGTCGCCGGATCCGGGCTCGGGCACATTTATTTATTTTGTATTGTTGTAGGGAGAGATATGGCGCGATAAATAGACACAGCTTGCGCCGCGTCGTCGACACGTCCGCTAGATAGCGCGATTTATTTTTAAAACTGTCACGTTTGATGCATGGACCGCGGTTTGAATTGACTATGTTTTTCGTAGAACTGATAGAGTTGACAACTTTTCTAATGATGTTGTTGGACTAAGTATTGATAGAGCTATGATGGTTTCTTAACACCTAGTTTATTCTGCGTAGCAAGCACACTGAAAAAAAAACTTGATAACATTGATCAAAAAAATGGTTGCCGCTATCAAGGAACTTGTTTGTTCACGAGCACATAAAGTAATATGATTAGGGCAATAAAGTTATGTTGATTAGGCAACAAGCAAGTTCTCTTGATAAAATCAATCAAGTTCTCTTGATAAAATCGTGAAATTTCTCTTTATAAAATCAATCAAGTTCTCTTGATAAAATCTTGAAAGTTCTCTTGATAAAATCAATCAAGTTCTCTTGATAAATTTGTGAAAGTTCTCTTGATAAAATCAATCAAGTTATCATGATAAAATCGTGAATGTTCCCTTGATAAAATCAATCAAGTTCTCTTGATACAATCGTGTAAGTTCTCTCGATAAAATCAATCAATTTCTTTTGATAAAATCGTATAGTTCTCTTGATAAAATCAATCAAGTTCGCTTGATAAAATTGTGAAAGTTCTCTGATAAAATCAATCAAGTTCTCTTGATAAAATTGTGAAAGTCCTCTAGATAAAATCAATAAAGTTATCTTGTTTTAAGCTATACGGGGTAGAAGTGACACCAACGACGCGAAAACGGTTACCACGTATTCAGTACATCATTCTGGGCCGGGCCCACATAGAAATTTTTCATCGGTTATTTTTTCAATAACCTATGAAAAATTTCTGTGTACGGGGGGGGGGGCTCAGAATGATGTACTGAATACGTGGTAACCGTTTTCGCGTCGGTGTCCCTTCCACCTCGTATAGTAATTTTATTGAGTTTGAGACTATCAGGAAAGATATTTGGACTCTTATATTGTGCACAGTAGTAGGTTAAAGAAGTTCTGAAAAAATAATAATGACAGAAGTGATAATAAAAACTATTTATTTATTTGTGTTTAATGATCAACGTTTTTCCTTATACTAATTAATAAAATAGCAGTCTTATTAAGCCTCCGGCACACTTACGTGTCGTGGCGTGTCGTGACGCGCCGTTTCATACAAAACGCGAACGCGACACGACACGACCTACAAAATGTCTCTAACCATACCACCATATAACTTTCGGTTGCATACTAAATGTATGCAACCGATATGCTTCTGGTGGGTCACGACACGCCCCGACACGTAAGTGTGTTTCCGGCTTTAACCCTGAATATAAATCAACATCCGTAGGCTAATTGGAACCTAAAATGAACAGTAGTATTATGTTGGGTGTTCCACGGCCATGACACACGCAGGAAAAGTACCTACTTTTATATTAAAGATAGGACATTTTTGTGAAAGAAGACTTCATTTTGCCCACCCACTAAACTCTGAAAAAATCAAACTACTTGTATAGCACCAATCAACAGGGCCCTCAACCCACCTAAAAATATTATATGAAAGCAGTTTTATTTAATTACAATGAAGATTTCTTTCAGCAAAATTTCCTACTTTCAATATTCTCTTTGTGGCATCGCTGTGTCACACCCTGCATTATTTTTGTGTTTATAGATCAACATCTTTATATTAAATTGAACAGTAGTCTTATAATTATAACATTTTTGTTTAGAGATCAACATCCTTAAGGTGGAAGCGCTAGGGTATTGCAGGTCAATATCAAGTTGTATGTTGATTGAAATATGAATCGCGACCGTAATAAATATGGTTTAACAGAGTTAAAATCATCAATAAAACCCTCCAAGTTCATGTAACCCGATTGAATGACTTTTCATGAGATAGTCATTAAATCGGGTTACATGAATTTAGAGGGTTGTATTAATGATTTTAATTCTGTAACTACATACGCCTTACAGCCGCCAATCAAATTTTCATCAACATACAACCTGGCACTGGCCTGCAAATTGCATAAAACGTTAGAAAATTTGAATTTCGCGGGCTACCGTGGAGCTTCCACCTTAAACTAAATAATTGTACAGTAGTCATAAACAGTGAGTATCAGGAAATAGTTTCCATGCAGTATTCAAATTAGATTGGACTTCGCAAAGTGACAAAACATTTAGGTATTCGATACATTGCTGATATTACATGGTATAGGAAATTCCAATAAACTGTGTAGTTTGACAACATACTCGTACCTGTACAATTACATATATACCATACATTTTGTGGTTCTAAAACTTCATAAGCATGGAAATCCGACTTCCACATTTTCCAGCTCCGTAAAAATAGGGATCTAGGCCCTAATAGAGGAACCAGCTCTTTGATACTATCATGTGTAAGTGCAGAAAGCGCCTGCATATTAATTTCATTTTCTGCAAAATAATCGTTTATGAATAATTGATGTGAAAACAACATACGTACTCGTATTATTATATCTTTGCCAAAAAGGCTAAGTAGGTACTTACTGATAAAAGTGGCACGTAATTCGGGCAGCCCCCAAGCCTGGAGAAGGTCGCACACTTCTTCCATCACAATCAGGTGTTGATGAATTTTGTTTTATTGGATGTAACCGCGCAATAACTTAAAATAAAAGTGAACTAATTCACTCCGCGATGCCAAAAGCGTGCTTTTCTTGGACTACCAAACGAAAAGAACGAAATTACGAAATGAAAATGAAATGTCAAATGAAGATGAACGAACGAGTCTCGACTTGAAACACTGTGTGAGCAACAGACATTAAGCAATCATACAAGAGTACATTCGTATTTAAAATGTGCCATTATTCAATTAAATAAAAGGTTGCTTGTTTTATATATTTTGGGTATTTGTATGAAATATTCTGTGGTTATACAAACAATCATTTCTTCATTATAGGAACAATAAATAAATTATTATAGAACTTATCATGCAGCTTGATTGAATCTGTGATGTGCCATGTTTAAAATATCCAGAAGAGTTGACCATTTTAACTTTATTGTGAGTGTGTGAATCATACAAGAGAACATTCGTATTTAAAAAGTGCCATTATTGAATTAAATAACAGGTTGCTTGTTTTATAGATTTTGGGTATTAGTATTAAATATTCTGTGGTTATACAAACAATCATTTCTTCATTATAAAAACAATAAATAAATTATTATAGAACTTATCATGCAACTTGATTGAATCTGTGATGTGCCATGTTTAAGAGTTGATCATTTTAACTTTATTGTGAGAACAAATATTGAATAATCTATTTTCATACGTTTTTGATTGTTTCATTCATTTTTTTTTCAATCAAGCAAAATGTCATGCTTGATTGGCTCGATTTCTTTCAGTGCAACATTAGGCTGAGAAACATCCGCTTATACAAAAAAGGCGATTTATCTTTTCTCTGAAACGATAAACCTATAAAAACGAGTGTTAAATACGGGAGAAAGTCTTAATTTTGATTAATGAAAGCAAGGCACAACAAAGTTTTGCATGAGCATTGCTAGCGAAGTGGCAACGAGCGATGGCAATAGCTTTAAAATAACACAAATATCGACTCATGTTTGACTAGCATCATCGTGCCATTCTTGTAATTCTAACACCCTTGATGATGCATGCATGATGTCATGTCTCAAGCGCTTGCTGAATGCTATTATCATGAATCAGCAGACAATGGCTCCAAGCCAGAACACCGCAACATCTTGTTCACTCGCTACACGCTGTTTCTTAGGAAAAAATATTGTTTGATGCCAATGTGTGGTACAACGGTTAGGCTAGTCATACACGATAAGACGAACAAATAACCAACCTCCCGGCCACGACGAGTCCTACGACACCGACTGAAATTGCTGTGAGCATGCCGCGATTCCAAGAGCCAGCATCGTGACGCCACTTGTGAAGCGACGGTCCTTATTTAAAAAAAAAACAGGAGACGCTGTCGCACCTTGCTTGATGCAAGTTGCATCATCCGAGACCGTGAACGGAGTCTCTGCACAATGTGTTAAAAGCGGTGAGCGGTAGCGAAACGAGGAGGTTGTCAACAGCTTCAGATCAAAAATACTGACGGCAGACCCCAACGCCATCACTGCTAATGCTTCAGTAATGGCATGACGACGTCAAGGTCGACGGACAGCGGTATAAGATCTAGCGGTATAGCGGCAAGAAAGAGATCTTTACAAGGACTAAGAAGGTTCACGGATGGGTACCTACGATGCTTTTAATATAAAGTGCAGGCCACACCGCCAACTAGAGAGCGAGCGAGCGAGCGAGCGAGCGAAGCGGACGAGGCATCGTTTCAATTCTTTTCATACTTTGGTTCACTCCGCAAAGAGATGAACGAAGTATGAAAAGGGCCTCGCCCGGCTCACTCGCTAGCTTGGACCGATAATACTCCTTAAGATCTACTAAGTACTAGAGACTGTCACGACAACTTCAGAGTAAGATACAACGACGAAGAGAGAAAGATTTAGATCACTTATACCTAATATCTTACGTAAGCGCGGCAAATTCACAGGTAGAGACTACAGCGATGGAGGCAACAGATAAATGAATTCGATGCTTGTAAGATCGAAGGCATCACGGATAATTTTTAACCGAATTCTAAAAAAGGACGATTTTGTTCGCGCATAACTTCCTACGTCGCTTGCCAACCGATTTGAAAAAAAATATTCTTTTGTTGGAAAGGGTATACTTCCCAGATGGTCCCATGATCATCAAGTTAGGATCTGATGATGGGATCCTGGAGAAATAGAGGGAACTCTTCAAATTTTATAGGCACACTTGAAGCGTTTTGGGTAGTTTTGGAAAAGTACTTTCTCAGAGTGGTCCCATTTCAATTTGGTGAAGATCTGATGAAGAACTTCGGAGAAAGGCCACGGAACTCCTCAATACATTATAGCAAATGCACTCGGATTGCTGAAATTTCATGTATGTCTGTTGGTTTCACCAGTTCATAACATAACATCACGCCAGTGCACTGTTGTTGCATGTGCTTACCGCACATGTGAACCACTAAAAAGTGAAAAATAAAATACTTTTTAGCAAAAAATAAAACCGTCTTCCAACAACACAAAAAAAGTGAAAAATACGAGTAACTTGAGCTTCAGAAGTCGGTGACTTTTGTTTGATTGATTTAGTTTTTGCCACCGACTTCTGAAGCTTTCTGAAGCCAAAAAAGTTTTTCTTGTGAAGACACGCCGACGATGTAAATGTGATAGACGGAGGAAGGCTACTTCAAGCAAAACAACGGATGACAGCATCTCGACTATACGACTAGGATGTAACAGTCTGAATAATTTCCCTTGTGTAAAGTGTTTTATCAAGGGTCTGTTGTTGAATACATTTCTGCTCACTCATATGCCCGGGTTTTAACCACACGCCAGTCATATGCGTGAGCTGTACCGCTGGAAGAATCCGTTGAAGTTAACATGTGTAACCAAAGATAATAGAGCTGGTACCTATTCATTGCTCTGAGGAGTGAATGCAAGATCGCCGTTGCGTCCAACGTTATGCGCTCGATTTGAAATACTAAGTATAGGTAAGTACCCACGTCCCCAAAGAAGGTCACCTTTGAAAGCCATTTGAAATCCCTGAATTGTCATGGAAAAAATATTTCCTGCGAGAAGTGGCTAGAAATACCATGCGAGAAGTCGCGAATAATATCGCGTATTATTCTGGAGAAATGGTGTTTGGTTATTGTATCGTCAAACACACATTCTTGTGAATATATAGACGATTTCCTTCCATTGTCATACACTGCGTGACTTCCGATTTCATGGATTTTTAAATCTCAGCTGGCAATACAACACGCCATGGGTCGGAAGACAAGGGACTGGTGACAGGCATACGTCTTAGTAAGACACCGTTATGTATCGCGTAAGCTGGAAACATTTGTGGTGTATCACGGGCACCTAAAAATACCTTCTTGTATTTGGGAAGTACATAATAGTTTTCTTCAAGAATCCCGCTACATCAGTTTTTTTACCGCTTGTTATGAAGATTTTGGCATTTGCGTGTTTATTGGAGAGATAACTATGGAATTGGAATACTATGGAATTGGAGTAATTCCAAAAGGATGACATAAATTCCAGGCAGGGGGCGTAAGTACCTACAATTTTCATAGCAGTTGGTGTATCCTGTATTCCTGTCCATTTGTCCCGCGCGGTCGTCGATCCTGCTTTATGTGTGGAACTACGGATGAAAAATACACACACAGGCACGACCGGGACACAGCAAAGACCTCAATGGCTTTTTCGTCTCTTTCTCGAAAGTGCGCCATTCGCTTGACCTACGAAGAACTAAGCAGATCTGGGACGGGAGATGTCGAGGAATGGAAGTGAATTAGATGCTCTTTGCTTTTTATTGAAAAAAAGATGAGGTAGGTAGGTAATATTTTTGCCTGCCAGCAATCGATCTTAACACCATATTGTTGAAATATCTAGACTTCGTATAGGGAGGAAGCACATTTATCGGCACGAAATCGGCGAAAAAGACGTCATTCGCCTCGTTTTGTTCAGGACGACGCGATGACTCCTGCCAGATTTCGCAACAATGCATTTTGTGTCAGTCATTCACTGAGGCGCACTTTTACTGGACTTCCGCCATAGCGTTGCAAGACCACCAGAACCATTAGTTGTTGGCAGAGTTTTGGATGAAATCGTTATTTCGATTTTGGTATCCATTTTGCGCGTTTTCGATAATCGTGTTTCGTAAACACTTTTTTTAACCGACTTCTAAAAAGAGGAGGTTATCAATTCGTCTGTATGTTTTTTTTTTTTTTTTTTTTTTTTTTTTTTGTGTTTGTTACCTCATAACTTTCGACTGAGTGAACCGATTTTGATGATTCTTTTTTTATTTGAAAGCTGGTGCTTCCCATGTGGTCCCATTTTATTTTGCTGAAGATCTGATGCTGGTCTTCGGAGATATACAATGGAACTCTTCAAAAATGTACGGCAAATCTGCAGTGCTTGCTGTTAACGCTTGTAGGTTTATTGTTTATACAACATCATGACGTAATATCACGCCTGTATGCTCTGAGGGGGTACGCAGATGTGTACAATACACCCAGATTTCGACCGTGGTTGTTACCACAGTACTTTCGACTGGGTGAACGGATTTTGATGATTCTTTTTTAATTTGAAAGCTGGTGCTTCCCGTGTGGTTATATTTTAATTTGCTGAAGATCTGATCCGGGTCTTCGGAGATATACAATGGAACTCTTCAAAAATACACGGCAAATCTGCAGTAACTGCTGCAATCGCTTGAATGTTTATTGTTTATACAAAATCATGACGTAACATCACGCCTGTATGCTCTGAGGGGGTACGCAGAAGTGTACAATATTCCCAGATTTCGACAGTTAGGTGTATTAAGTTTCATTTATTGGGGATAAGCCTATTACCTTGACATGTATTGTTATTTTATTGGCAAGGGTACCTACTTCAAGGGTAGTTTGATGAGAATTTGGTTAGGTTCTGGTTATGGGATCCATGACAAAGGAACGGAACTCTTCAATTCTTAGAAGCAAATTAACGATACTCGGCCAAATCTTTTAAAGGCTATCCGGATATTTGAGTCACGTACCATAACGTCGTTATTAACCGACTTCAAAAAGGAGGAGGTTCTCAATTCAATGTTCCCCGATTACTCGAAGATGACTGGACCGAATTTGTTTTTTAATTGTTTGAAAGGGTATACTTCCCAGAAGGTCCCATAATCATCAAGTCAGGATCCTGATAGTGGGATCCTGGAGAAATAGAGGGAACTCTTCAAATTTTATAGGCACACCAGAAGCGATTTGGGTAGTTTTAGAAAGAGTACTTTCTCGGAGTGATCCCATTTAAATTTGGTAAAGATTAGATGAAGAACTTCGGAGAAAGGCAACGGAACTCCTCATTAAATGTAGCAAATTTGTGTCTCTTACTGGGATTGCTGAAATTTCATGTCTGTCTATTGTTTACACCAGTTCATAACAAAAAATCACGCTGGTATGCTGTGAAAACCCTATACACATGTGAACCACTAAAAAGTGAAAAATAAAAACTTTTTTGCAAAAAATAAAACCGACTTCACACAAAAAAGTGAAAAATAACTTTAGCTTCAGAAGTCGGTGACAAAAAAACTAAATCAATCAAATAAAGGTCACCGACTTCTGAAGCTAAAGTTATTTTTCACTTTTTTGTGTGAAGTCGGTTTTATTTTTTGCAAAAAAGTTTTTTCATTGGATAAAACGACGACTTACGATGAAACATTATTCCGGGTCTGCGCTAAAGTCCAGTTTGGTCTTACGACCGGGCGTCCGACCAAGTTCTGTTTAACACAGCGGCCGGTTCGGTAGTGGCCGCGTAGTACGCGAGGTCCCTCATACCTGACAACCAACTGAAAGCAATTGTTTCAAGTCCCAGCAATTTAATTCATTCGTTTTCTCCCCAGCTGAGCGTGTATCGTAGCCAAGCTAGTTTAATGCAATATCCGAAGGCGGCCGCTGCATCCGCAAACCGCAGTTCCAAAGCCACCGAATCGCTGTGGCAGAGACCACAGCGTTACGATTGGTCAGCCAAGTCTTTTCGGAACTATTTTGGGGTTTGGCTTCCAGTCTGACCGGATGCAGCTGTATACCAGTATTTTACATGGAGCGGCTGCCTATCCTGCCTGATCTGCACAACCCAGTATAATATGATACCCCTTGGTAAGACTGTTTGTCAAACTTAGCTAAGTACCTGTAATGATTGCGAAAGATCGATAAATGACAGCTGGGACCAACGGCTTAACGTGTTTTCGAATGCACGGAGGAAACTCTGTATGTAATGAGTCAATCCACGGACCAACCTATAGGTAAGCGCGGTTTAACCTAAAGATGGACCCATGCGGCTGCCATTATTAAGCCGCGAGCTCCTCTCCAATGATGAGAAAAGAAAATAGGTGGTTGGTTTCTATGTTACACCATGAAATCATTTCTGTTGTTGACGACATTACATCCGTTTACTGCGGATTTTCCGCGAAACGAAGAACTTGTCGAAAGGACAAGTGAGTCAGCTTCACAAAACTTTGCGGTGGTGAGGTGACTAAGGGATATACCTACCTAAATGTAGTTTGCTCGTATTGGTTGTTCAACCTACCTATAACCAACAGCTTGGGTTATTCATCGGGGCTACATTTGCATCTGCTCAAGTCTTTATTTTGTCCTTTGGCCTTGGGGATTGTTTTTGTATCGAATTTACTGGAATGAAACGGTCACTAAAACTCTAGCTGATATAAGAAAAAGCAGTCTAATCCGCAAACCGCTAGGTCTAGAAACACGAAATTTTTGCAAGTTCCTTAGATAACGAATGTAAGCACTAAGGTTAGGTTTTCGAATATTCAGCCCCCTGAAATTTGGTTAATAGAAGAAATATTTGAATGGAAGTTTCTCATTTCTTTAAACGGTGCCCGTCATATGTAGTTTGCGTCGTCAGCTATAAATTGGCTCTTTACGTGCGGGTGCTTACATTTTTTTGCGTAGTCAAGAAGCTCCAATAACATTTTTTAAATAATTATTTTGGTACGCTCCGATAAGCAGTCAAATTCGTTGATTATAATCCGAACGACAAAAACCTGCTTAATTTAAATCCTCGAACACATTTTAATACATATGCCCCTGCCTCTAACATTAGTTTAGGAGGGTATCAAATGTGCGCGTGGGCAGGTTGAGATCGTTATCGAACCTTCCCGATGTTGCCCGAACGCCGACGAATTAATCGCTTAGAAAATTCGTAACGACTGCTTTTGAACGAAGTAATAAAAATTAAATTGAAGCAATCTTATGGTGGAATTGATGTCTGGTGATTGTGTTGAGTACGGAATGTATGAACTTTTTATGACTTGGTAGGTCATAAAAAACTTCATAAATTTTTAATGAAATACGTAGGTGGTTATGTATGAATGGCAGTGACGGTGGAAGTTAGAAAGAGAAAGATAGAAGGTTAGCCTTTCATTAGCCAGGTACTGCGCATGCGTGGGAAAAGTGGAACTGTTTAGAAGACTATTTTAAACAAAGAAATCGGCTGCCTTGCTATTTACTGTATTCGTCAAAAAAAATGTATGTACATACATTTTTTTTTGATGAATACAGTAAATAGCACTGTACTTATGTAATAATAATCCTCCCAAGCCCATTACAGTAATAGCCTATTATAATTTGCATAACAAGTACAACAAAACGAAAAAACAATACTGAAAAGAAACAAAGACCAAAAAACATTATCTCATCATCTGTAATTATCTACCGGGACCAACTAAGCATAACATAATGGCACGCCTTTACCGCCATAAATAAATTCTTTATGATCCTTCACCAAACTGGTTTCCACAAAAAATATATGCCTCAAAAAAAACCGGGAAAAAAAACAAAAGCTGCCATTGTAAATACCTAATAGTCAGGATTTCAATTTCGGGACAAACGCAAAAGGTTCTCGCGACAATGAAACTGAAAAATCCCGAGCACCTTTCTATTGTAACTATCGTAAAGCGGAAAGCGCTGCAGAAATAGAGGCGTTCAGAATACAACACGCAATAGAAGCGATACAGCGCTGTAGTAGATGAAATTGGAGCTGAGACACCCGGAGCGAAATAACTGGGGTATCCCATTGATCCCTGCATTACAAAACGTTCCAAGCAAAATGCAGTCTTATGGTTCAACGGATAGGGTATAATTTTAATTGTGATACCGTTGTTTTATAATAACCCTGGCTTACATAAAGGGGATGTGAGATCTGACAAAATTGCGCGTTGTAATGACGTCCCGACAATAGGCGTTCTGGGAACCGACGATGTTTTTGCCACGTCTGTGCAAATTTGCGAAATTTTGGCTTCGCATGTGGCTCTGGGCTCACAAAGGAACGAGTTGTTTGATAATTATAGCAAGAAACGTGGAATTTTTAAAACAATGGCTTTGAATTTTGTTTCTATGGAATTATGCTCATTTCAAAAGATAGTTTTGGTTTAATTAACTTACTTTCGGGTCATGATATCATCATAGCACATTGCAGTGTCATCAGTAAAATTATGAATAGGTTCCATTTGAAAATATCATGCTACAAAATCCGCGCACGCACTTTAAAAATCGAGGAGTCTGTTAAAATACAATTTGATGCTAATCAATAATTAAACACCTTATTAAAAGAAAAGGAAAAAAAACTTATATACAAACATCTAATACCAGCAGAAGCCCTATGAGATTTCAATTAACGAATTAGCTACGAAAAAAGCCTAAAAAAAAATAACGAATTGTCAATTCTTATTCAAATTAAAGGGAAAACACGAAACTCCAAGAAAGAAGGAAAGCTTCAGGAGAGGCTTACAAGGAATTGGATATACTTGGGCTTATTTACATACTTTTATCCTCAAAAGTCGAAAACATTCGCAATTTTATTTAAGTTTGTCGCAGCTTGGGTCTTTCTTTGTTCCGACGTGAGAAACAAATACGGTGAGTGACTTTTAGGTATCTGTTTTTTGGTCTTCTCATGACCAGAAAGTCATAATAATGATTCTTTGGAAAATACAATATCTCGACCTGATGCACGAGATGACATGTGACATGTGTGGTTTGTGGAGTGTGAGTTCGGCTATCATTCATTGCCAATTGTCGTTACGGCCAATGCCTGATGGCCAAGAGCCCGCACGGTCATCTTTCGAGGCTCTCGGACCTCTTGGCCATAAGGTCAAAAAAAAAATATAGAGTTCGTTCTGCTATGTATTTGACGGAATGTTGGTTTTGAGTACTGGCATATGAAGATAATTTTATAATTTAATATCTACAAGAATATGGAGACGTTTCTGACGATGTAGGGAATCCACTTGGCTCTTGCAACGGCAATCTTTTCCGCACTTAGGTTGGCCACGATTTTAGACACAATTTTTTGCGTAGATTTGGGTTTACAACTGCCACTTACAGCAGCTGATTCTGATACAGGTTGCTTAGAATTTAAACAGGCGTGGGGAAATATAGAATACCTGGAAACTACTGGGTTTGAAAAGGTTTGGTAAGTGGATAGACGAAAGTTGATACGCAAAATGACTATAAAACTAGTAGAGAATTAGTCTTTGACAACACATGTAAAATGTTAATTCATATAGTTCTTACCGTATTATTCCTGGTCCAAATAATTCCGCACTCAATCACAAGATTAACGAACAAACGTCGCGATTTAAACACAGGTCGCCATTTTATACCCTGACAGTTAAAGCTTCATAGATTAGTAACGAAATCAATAAATGCCAGTTATTTGAACTTGTTGGAAATCTACCAAGGAGGAACGAAGATTATCCGATGAATGTAATTTATTGCAGATATCATTGAATTTATAGCTTGTTAAATCTATTCTTTGACTCCTATGACATCCATAATAATTATTAGTTGAAACCCAATTCACGTCTTGAATAGAAGGATTCATATTGACTTGATGAATTGCTTAGATTGGAAGTTTTTGCATGTTTGTAAATACAAACAATTACTTATAGTTTTGTCTCATTTTATCAGTACTGTAGCAGTCTTTATCGTGGTAACTGTGTCCGGGGAAACGTGGTAGTGAAAAAAGAGGTTTTACGTATATAGTGCAACAATAGTGAACTGGGGTGTTTTGTCATAGAGATGTAGATAGAACTAGCTTGTACTTACTAAGCAATTGCTCCATAAGCCATCATTTCAGAAGATCGGGCAAATACTCATTATGCCGATGACGATAAATGCTTCCATGCGGAATGTTCAAATGACTTCGGGATACCTTTTTATGTAGACTATATTTTCTTTTCAATACAAGACTTAATTTCATCAACTGGTTTATCATGGCCATTCTTAATTATATCTCGGTGTAAGAGTTTTATGGGAGCACTCATTTCTAGAACTACAAAAATCACCACATTCCATTCTGATCCACTAATAAAAGTTGTAAAACAAACTGCAACCCTTTTAGCATCCCCCACACGTATCAGCATGCATGAAGAGATAAATATTCAGAGGCCGAAGCGGCGGGTTTTTAATAAAATTACCCCCGGGCGGGGTGTGGGGGCGGAAATTGAAAACATCGCTCGCCGCATCCACCCCCGTTATCTGTGGCTCTCAGCAGGATTCCGATGGATTGCCTCACGAACTTATTTGAGTGAGTGGTTATAATTTTAGTGGAGAACTTTCGGTGGGTTACAAGCGTATCGAGTAAAGTGAGCTTGTGGATTTTCAAATTAAATTAGTTAACGAAACTCCGCTGATTATACAACAAGCTGATTTCCTAAACTTAAACTACCTGAAGTCGCTGCGACGTCGTTCCCGAAACAATCATATAAAAAAAGTTGGACACAAAAAACTTTTGTTCCAATTAATTTGATTTACGATCTTTTACACTTCAGATCTTTTGACCAACTCTATAGCTCCACAGCTTCTTCATTTCGATAGGATAATCGTGGGGCAGATCAGATCGACCAGATCATTTAAGACTATACCAGGCGCAAGAACGTGGGCAGAACCTAATACGAGGAAAAACGCAATACTACAAGATACAGAATGCGACCGGATACATAGAGCGAGGGAGACCGGGATAGGCACCCCTCCTGTTCTCTGACATACCTCAATTACACACCCTCCGTTGCCGCGCAATGTTTGTTCAAAGTAAGTCCTGTGAGCTCGTCTTACCATACACATATTTTAATTGGCTTCACTGAATCAAGTAATTAGTCAGTAATTATGTCTCCAGAGTTAAAATGCTAACAGAATGTTTGAGAAGCAAGAGCGGCCATCCCGCCGTAGGACGAACATCATCATGGAGACAGGTCCAGAAAAACCTTGGCGCGTTTCGGTGGGTTGGTTATAGAAGGTAACGGGCTGAGATCAGGAAGCATATACTTTGTCCAATACAGGGGCAGTACTCTTATAGATAAATGTTAAAAGAAAACCTGCAAAAGACAATTTCGTTTCAGAAGCAGTAAAAAATTGATCAGCATTTAAATACGAAGTAAAGTAGGCGATCGCACATACCGAGCAGTGCACCGATAGAGAAGTAGATATTGGCAAATGAAAAAATATAATTAAGCCGTATCTAATCTTGGGTGTTAATTACATTTTGCTCATTAATAACCTACTTTTAAGTACAAAGATCAAGATCACGCACAGTAATTACGATGCGATAAGGTTAAAAATTGCAGCAAAATTGTAAAATGACGGTCCTAACGAGTCAAACTTAAAATAAAACGGGATGACATCCGGGTTTTTATGGACCATTAATGCATGATAGCCAGCCCGAAAATAGTACAAATGCTGTGTAGATTATTTCTATAGAATAAGCAAATTTCAGCTCTAAACATTCAAAAAGAAACATCTATATGCCTCTGTCTGGATTTGACACTATACTCGTATTTCTGGTCATCATTATATCATAGACTATTTCTTCATGGTTTAATACAAGTAAAGCTGTTGAAGTAGTTTAGCTACTGTTGTCAGTAAGGTAACTATAAGACCTACATCGGAATTCTGCCTTCCAAGCACACATCGTACCGCCACAATTGGATATTCCTCTACAATAAACATTTCAAATCCTGTGAACAACCTCATTATTTCTCAAGCTCGCCATATCTGTCAGACAAATCATTGATATCTCGAGAGCAGAACGAAATAATGACTAACAGTGATCATCAGACGGTCCCGCATTGATGTAGCGCGTCGCTTTCACCGGCGCGCGCGCGCACAATCACAATCGCGGCTAGTGCCATTGTAAAGAGTTATTACTGTAATCGCTGTGTGGTCTACGGTGAGAGAATGGTCGATTGTGGTTTATAGTGTTTAGTTTCTAGGAGTTTAATGTGATGAGGGAAATTTGGTTTATGTTTTGGTTCATTGACTCATTCATCACTTTTGGGAGGGAGAGTGGGGACTTGGGAAGACTGGTCTGGTTGGACCTTTGTGATTCATCAGAATCTTTGATCGAAATCCTTATGTTCTACGGTTGGCCTTGTAGGAGATCATCCCCGGGAATGGACGTTGATTTGTCGTAATTCAAAAGAGATGAATTGAAGCATGGTGTTTCTGAAGATACGGAAGATGGCCTTTAATGTAGTATTGTTAGTTTCTAAGTTCTGAGCGAAGCAGCAGTCTGAAGTATGTTGTCAGTTATAATATAACATAACGATGACTAATAGTAACTATTCAGTGCTACTGTATTGTTTGTTAGTAATTTAGTACCCATATTGAAATTAAGTGAAATATTTTAAAGGTATTTTCGAAGTGCGATGTTACCGACTTTAAGCATACAGTCTTAATTATTGTCTAATTTACGACGATGCTACATTTTAGCCTGCTTATGTTTTTCCTTTCCCTTACTTGGAATAATGCCGACGAACACTTTTTACGATCAACTCATAAGACTGATCCGATCGTAAACTCTTTACGGGCGATACAAAATACTTATTGAGAAAATAAGACATTTGCAATGAAATTACTTACCTACTTTATTTTTTCATATCTTGCTGATCTGAAGTCATTGAAAGTTTTAATTTTGAAGATAAATACAAATTGAGGGTGTCTTTTTGAGTTTTTACCCTCTGGCTGGAGGCCTAATTACACTCAGGCAGGATAGTCCGGTTAAGCAGAAGCCAGACTCATGGGTTGTCCTGCGAGATGACATTAAATAACATTGTATTGTATAATGGGCTGGTGTCCGCAACTCCACGTCAAAGAGGAACGCCACGCACGTACGCTAGGGAATGGGCAACTTACAGTACTTTCTCAAGTTATTATGCCTTGTGTCTGTGACTGTAGCTTCGCTTTATTTTTCACTAGCGGACGTCCCGCGGTTTCACCCGCATAGTTCCCGTTCCCGTGGGAGTACGGGGATAAAATATATCCTATGTTACTCGTGGATAATGCTTTCGAATGGTGAAAGAATTTTTAAAAACGGTCCAGTAGTTTTTAAGCCTATTCATTACAACCAAACAAACAAACAAACAAAGTTTTCCTCTTTATAATATTAGTGTAGAAGTGTAGATTTTATCGTTCAAAAGTGCCGTAATGGTCTAGTTGAAATAAATGATTTGAGTTTGAGTTTGAGTTTGAGAGCGTATTTTGCGTTTGGGCTATAATCCACCACGCGGGCCCAGTGCGGATTGCTAGATGTCACATGGTTTCGAATTCTTGGTTCTAGGGCTAGTCCGTCCGTCCGTTTTGAGAGCAGTGGTGATGAAATAAATTACACAAAGTATTGCGCCCGTCTGGGTTCTATACTTTTAGACTAGAAGGATTCCTCCTTATAGTCTGGAACCTATGAGAAAGCAAGGACCCGATATTATGACATCAAGATTAGCCCAGCTTCGCTTTTACAGTGAAATGTGGTCAGTTTTTGTTTTAAATGTGGAACAAAAATAGCGGACGCGGAAAATTTCTAAAAAATCGGCATAACGGCAGTATCCACAACAGCATACGGCAATAATGGCGAGAATTATTTGTCGTTTAATTTTATTTTCCATATTGTTCAAAAAATTAATAATTTTCTTTATATTAACAAATAAAATATGACGCTTATCGCGTATGAAATGCGCCGCCCGCGATATATATAAAACAATGGCGTGTCGGAGACAGGGGTCGCCATCCATCATGGTTGTCCATTGAAACGTCACGCACGCACTGCGCCTGCGCTGGTCTGTGGTCGACGGTGTACCTCACATGGACTTAACATAATATAACATTGCTAAGTCTTACAGGATACAATTTCTACATATATGGATAGATCATTATGTCTTAAGAGGAGGAGAAGAGATAGTCGCTGTAAATCATGGTTACTGCATTGAGAGGTCACGCACGCACTGCGTTTGCGCCGGTCTGCGGACGTTTATTCATATTATTACTTTAGATACTCCACCGTTACACCTTCAGACATTAACAGATGGTTGCCAACCATCGCGGTTGTCCTCTAAAGCGTCACGCATGCTCTGCGTCTGCGCGGGTCTGTGATGGCCTCTCATGGGCTTAACAAAGACCAGTGAAGCATTGGGCCTTTTCTATCACCGGCGTCGTCTAATAGATTGCCTCCTTCTAGATTGATTCCCTGATGACGTGCTGTCATCAAATCCATCGAAGCCGGGGACACGAAAATGTATCAAATCGTATTTGACGGCGAAGCCTTTTTTAATCAAACTTTTCGCCTCATTTTTAGTTGGGCCGTTGCCTTACCGGTGCGGTGGTATATCAGTCCTAGCTAGTAGAAACCTATACCCCTATTCCCTTAACAGGGTAGGTAAAACTTTACTTAGATCTTATCAGGAACCGGAGAGATGGTCGCCATCCATCATGGTTGTCCATTGAAACGTCACGCACACTTGCGCCGTCTGTGGTCGTCTTGCATTGACTAACTTCTGTAGGGTAGATAAGGTTGCCTCTCTACCTGGGATTCGCGAAGTGCTTACCTCAGATAAGCTACGCCAACATATGTCTATTTCTACCATAAGTAAGTAGTATAGCGAAACGGGTAAGATGTGTAATGAAGAAGATCTTGTATGAACACTTTTTTTAGTTACTATTGCCACCTCCACTGGTGAAAGTAGCGTTAAACTTCAAATTATACGGCATATCACGCCCTGACCTATCACTGTTACTCAGGTTTTGACTACAGTTCTGCCTAGGTATGTACTTCTAGGCAGAACTGAGTCAAAACCTCAAAAAGAACATATTTAAATCTTCTACATCTACTTGGCGTGACGGTCTGGACTCCTTCTTGACGTCGGAAAGGGCCAATTGTAAACAGGATTGGAAAGCTATGGGGAAGGCCTTTAGTCAGCAGTGGGACGGAATAGGCTGACATAAAAAAAAAATTACATAGTTGAAAGATTCAATTGCATTTTTGCAACAAAAAAAAACATAAAACGGGCCTGTTAAATAGTCACTTCAGCCCTCTTTTCTTAGGTAACTAATTTTTCTTTTAAACAATGGTTTCTAGTCGTATATTATACTATTAGGACCGGAGACAATTGCCATTGTTACCACAAAAGCCCGTAATTTGCCAGTTACGCCGGAGTGGCACTGGACAACGTCTTTACGCCATATGCCAGACATATTGTGGCTTGCCACAACGACGCTCTATCATTCTCTATGCTTCGCCGCACGCTGGTTACAGAGTTTCAAGCTTAATTACATGATTAATACGTGTTTAAAGAGGTTTTAGTTAGATTATGGGGATGTAAATGCATAATAATAGAATAGAATATGATGGATTGATGGGACATCGTCTTTTGAACGCGTTTAAGATGGTTTATAGTTTGTAATACTACATATTTTTATCCCTGGTATTTTTGTCACGATATTTTTTGCCTGGAGCTCATGGCTAAATAACAACAGCCACTCGGATCGATCTATAGGTTAACGTGTGTTAGCCTAGGTTGGTCTGTGGATGGGTAATCACCAATTACATATCGAGTTTCCTCCGTGCCTCGGAAAGCACGTTGAGCCATTGGTCTTGGCTGTCATTTGCAGATCTTTGACAGTCGTTATAAGTAGTAGTATAGTAATCTTACCAAGGGGTATCGTATTACCCAGTACTAACTGGGTTGTGGAAGTTAGATAGGCAGTCGCTCCATGTAAAATACTGGTATTCAGCTGCATCCGGTTAGACTGGAAGCCAACCCCAACATAGTTGGGAAAAAGCTGGGCAGATGATGATTTTTTGCCTATATTGAATGCAGGGCCTTGGTCTTGTTAAGTTTTTGTCCAGCACGATTAAAATTCAGAAAGGATCGTTGAGAAAAACGAGCGAGGGGAATGAATGAACCGCTCTTAAAAGTTTCATTAAGAATTTCTTCTAACATAGCTAACCGACTATAAAGTCAATGAAACTATTGATATGCCTAGCCACATTATCAACAGTAACTTCTAATTCGAGCCACAATCATTTAAATCCCACCGTGAACATTCCTATCAAACGAGTCTTGAGGCGCGCCTGTTAACTGTCAACTATTTCTAATAGTTCTCCACACATCGACACGTCGCATATGTGCATACTACATTGGACACACATGTGTGACTCAATATATTAGGGGAATATGGACGTAAAGAAACTGTCGGAAGAGTTGAAATGATTTGATGAATGGTATTGTGAGTGAGACGATTTTTCAGTAGCTCCATGTTAAATATCTCCCTGGATTTTGTCTACATCTGATCAGACGGAAGCAGACTCAAAGATAAAGGTAAAGGTTAGACAAATGATAATTATGAGTAAGACACTATATCACACGTGTCTATGGGCTCCCATATTGTCATTAGAAATAATGAAAAAAAGAACGGCTTTAAAATAAGATAGGTATACAGCTGAGGGCAGACAGAGTGTAAAGTGGGGATTTGTACCGCAGCTCGCAGTGAACAATTAATAGATTCAGTCAGAACTCAATAAAATAAAAATAATTGACTTTTCAAAGCAAAAGAGGAAATATCTGTGTATTTTCATATTAGCTCCTTCAGCTTTAAAAAAGCGTGCATTACTTATCTTGTAAGTAAGTAGGTAGTTATGTCCGTCTGAATCTTAGGACACTAAACAAACATGAAACTTGTTTGTAAAGTCCTAGAGTGGCGCTAACAAGATGCGCATACGCATACAACTGAGCCACCTAAGTGCGTAATACGGAGAACTTGCACTTGACATATTTGGGAATGGTGTTCGGTTCTTGGAAGACTACGTTTAGAAGTATCGTCAGCTCTTTGGCTAGAAAGGTGATAAATACTGACGGGTATTCCAGAAATGTATGGAAGAAAGAAAATGCACCAATCGCAGCAAAAATGGATTAAGAGCAAGAGAATGAATGATAATGCCCCTACTTCAGTTTGTTTGTTGTGAGTTTATTTCCAACTTAAAACATTTCGGTTTCTCTAATCTGAGAAACCGAACGTACGGCAGATTTTTCCATTATCGTGATGGAGAATATAAGCATTGCTGTGTTCTCTATAACCCCGGCCTTTCCTGCATCCGAATAATGAATACTTTTAATCATGATGGCTTACGACGTATTTTTTTTGCTCGCGAGAACATCTACAAACCTTCACGTTGGTTTGTTTTTGAAGGGCAGGTTATGGACCCGAAATAGGAACAATTCTTTATACGCGCATTTGAAGACTGATGAAAATCGGACCACGGTCATCATAGAATGTTTCTCATCCAATGAATCTGGCTATTTTAGTGACTTTAGCTACGAAACGTCGCATTGTGTAAGTGCCTTCTATGGTTAGATCAGGATCTGGGACAGAAGCAATCCTGCACGAAACGAAATCAACAAAAACTTTTAAAAGGTTTATTGCAATTGGGATAATTAGAAGTACTGACTGTTCTTATTCTTTGCTTGTTCATCAGTTTGAAGGGGCACATACTTATCTATAGTCTCGGAAGCACCAATTTGTATGCTATCCGTTTCTTCAAGCCTCTTTAAGGTATCAGCTTCAACTATAGACTTATGATTGACAATCTGTTCATTAGCAATCTTAATTGGATGTCCAACTGACATATCCTTGTCTAGCCTAGCCTTAGTGAAGCCTAGGTTGAACTTGATCGTTTTTGACAGCGGTTGCTCGTTAGTGGCTGGATTTACATTTGGTTTTGGAAGAACGATGGTTGCATTTGGTTCTGGTGCATATTAGTGGTTCGGACAATCATTACATCGGCGTGCTTATAATTCTTTTCCCCATGTCCCAGTTTATTTGGTGTCGGTACTGCACGTGTGCTCCTTTCATTCTTTTCTAGAATTGCACCTCGCTGTACTCCTATACGCACTACTATTTTTCTCTTTGTTTTAGGATTGTCTATATATTTTACATTAATCTAGATTCATAGTTATTGGGTTGAAAGTTTTCTTCTCTAGTTCCAGATTTATTTTTATTCTAGATTAGTTTTAGTATCAATTAAATGGAAGCATGTTTCCAACCTAAGCCAGCGGGTTTATGTTGGAAACATGCTTATATTATCCTACCGTACATTCAATTACTCGGAAAGTAACAGACATGAAGCCTCATAAAGCCGAGCCGTCACAAATCCAAAGACAAACAACACTTCATCCAACATAATACGCATTCACGTCACCGAAGGAGGAATTAATTCTAAACGCATAAATAATAAGCGGACAAGTTCCCACGTCATCTCGCCGTCGACGTCTTTATAACTTTATAAACCATTCACGCACTTGACCCTTTCAGCATAATACCATCCGACGAGAATCAAATTATCAAAACGAATAAAACGTAAACCCTCGACGAGAACGCACACATGAAAGCCGATAACCTCATTCGGACGTATCAAATGGTTGAAAACATACTCGCACAGACGCAAACCTGTCGTGTCTACGCACACACATCGAAGTTACGAACCGAAAACACGAATTTCGTACACGCACACATACTTACTTCGTGGGGCTTCGTATTTCAAACGCTCGCTCGAGCTGTATCGTTTCGGTGCCAGCGGCGGCATTAACTTGGACTCGTTGCGCAGTGCGATTGCCGCGTATATTTTTAGCGCTGATGTGTTTTTGCTGAACGATGTTTGTTACGCATTACCGTTCCTTCGATGTAAAAATGCGCGGCCCGGTATTCGTGCGCCTAATGAGTCGCACATACTTTAATTGCACCATGTATGGTAATGTCAGTTTTTGCGTGGATAGGCCACCTTTACTGTACTTTATTAATTGAGGACATCTCATTTTGTTTTAAATTAAGTATGGTCTTACCTGTTTTCACTATAAAATTCTTGTTTTAAAGTTAAATGGGGATTTTAATGAATGAAACGCTGAGGCATTTCGACATTATGCCACAGATTATGCGTCGTAAAGGTTTGCCCGCGTTTTGCTCGGTACTGTCCCAAGGGATTGTAGTATCGGGATAAAAAGTATCCTATATGTTAATCTAGGTTATAAACTATCTGTGTGTTTAATTTCATCCAAATCCTTTCAGTAGTTTTTGCGTGAAAGAGTATGTAACAAACATCCATCGTAACAAACTTTCTCATATAAAATAGACAAGAAGACAGTAGGACTTAAAATCGAGAAAATGATATACCATGGGAAACATACCCTGCATCAATAAAGCACCTGTATTCTGCCAAAATTATATTCTAGTTTTTCCTATAAACTGCCATAACCAAGAAAGTCTAAGCCCAAGCTGCAAACGCAGAGCCGCGACCGGCGCGGAGTAAGTAACTAATTTGGACAGCCTCGGAAATATCGACATAATTCAGACCAATCTTTGCTTAGAACTTATCTTCTATAAGTTGAAGATTCATACGAAGTCCAGGAAAATAAATTTGAGCTCCAAAGTACTAAGTCTTTAATCAAGACCTGCGTTTCTGAAAAAAAGATCTTGTCGGGATCCTACATGCCATTTCAGGTAATTTTGGAACTTTGGTTCTCTTAAGGAAATAATGAAGACTTGTGTGTGAACTGATCGTAAACAGTGGAAAGTTGGGAAAAAAATATTTTATAAAGTCGTAAAGGACGCAGATTTCTTCATAAGCTAAGACGTAGGCCGTGTAGTTATCAGTCGTCAGTTACCCGTAATTTTTATACCCCATCTGAGAAAGGATTATAAAGGAAAAGTTAAAGGCGAGATGACCCGTATCTACTGCAAGGGTTGGTGGGTTGCAGGAAAACAATTATTACTTGAAAATTTTGATAGGGCCTCTGCCAAGCAGCGGCACTGTGTCGGCAAAAAATCCAATTTGTTATTATTTCCATTACATCTTAAGCGCAATTACATACTTCTATAAATTATAGGGAAAAGTAACCCACTCCTTTGATAATCGAAAGAAAGCTGTTTTTCTCAGGGTTCCTCTGTGAGAAAGAGTTGTTTTGAATAAAGGACATAGACAAAGGCTTAGCTTCAGCTAGCGGCATCGCCCGCGTGAAGTATGATAAATTGTCCTACGGGATCTTTCTACCGGATAAAATGTATCCTATGTCTTAATCCAGGCTATAAACTACTGTATGCAATTTCATCCAAATCCGTTCAGTAGGTCTTGCGTAAAACAGTAATAAACATCCATACATCCATTCAAACTTTTGCATTTATAATATTAGCAGGAATAGGATCGGATGACGGTTTCCTAAGGTTTTCTTACGAATGACGATCAACGTGTCTGCACTGCAACAGCTTCTTCAGCGACGGAATGAGAATAATTGATCACGGCGAGGTTGCTACTTTAGACCATTGAATTCAGGTTCCAACTAAGAAGGTTAGTCGCAGTGAAGAAAAGCAAATTTACAGATCATTCGGATTTTACATCTACGTAATGCTTTACTTGGTTCTGAAGATCATATTTTATACACCATCGTTCTATGTAAAACCACTGCTTCCTGTTAGACGAGCTGACTCCAACACAGTTGGGAACACATCAGATGATTTTTTTTGGAAACGGATGCCGTGAAACCGAAGGTATTCACGGCATCCGTTTCCAATATTCGCCCAGTTGTCTTTACACGGCAAGGTTCGATACCAATAGGTATTTTAGGTACAATATGGAGTAGGTACCTGTTCATGCGGTTTTAGGTTTTCAAGTCACGTGCAGTATCATGCGACTGCGCGACATCGTCATGCAGTGTGTCTTTTAATGAGAATGACGATGGCATCATCGTACAAAATAGATTCAAAATCAATTCATTTTTAAAGCATTTTTTTGCAATTTTGTTGATGAGCCCATCTTCTGCTCTACTATGGTAATGGTGTAGTTAGGAAGTGATTACTGTGGAACATTTTGTTGTTGTTTTCCAAAACGGAGATCTATTTCATCAGAAAAAATAATTCAGGCCAGGACTCTCTAAAAATTCCAGGTGTACTTTTCCTGAGCCACCAGCCCGTGTGGTATGCGTCTCTATCGGCTTCCTTCAAGGGGGAGAGAGGTGGAGCTAACCACATGGGCGGGCGCCGACGTGCCACCCATCTTCAGGCTACACCGTGAAGATATTTATCATTTATTGAACTTATGTAACCACGGAGAGATTTCCCGAAAATTTTATAGAAAAGAAAATACAGTAGTTTTGATATAGTTTTAAACTCTTGAAATCCTTGAAATCCAATAAAAAAAGATATTTTTGCGCTTTCACAACTGTCTAATTTATTGGGTCGAACAGAAACCTAGACCAGTTTTCGTCCAAAAGGGTTGGTACTTGACTGAGGATTTCGGTACCATATTCTTTTTTATTGTTTAGCCTATTCTATCCCACTATTGACCAAAGGCCTCCCCCATTCCGTTCCAACTCTCTAAGTGTTTTGCCTTCTCTGTGCAATCAGTCAGGAACGCCTGCCTCGACGACCGTCTTCAGGCACCCACTGTGTGACGGTTCTGGCCCAGCCGTCCTGACCCATCCTGGAAATGCAACCCGCCCAGTCCCATTTAAACCTCATAAACCTAACGCCAACATCGGCAATGCCTGTCTTGGAGTAGTATCCTTCATTGACTTCAATTCTCCAGCGCCTATGTTCTGTTGAAGTGCACGGCAGGCTTGGATCTCAATACCAGTGTCGCTTTTGTTTTGTATTTTTTTTGTTAAGATTCCATTCTCTCTCCTCACGTCATTGGTACAAGCGTAAATACAATCTGCAACGTTGAAATATGGCAGCGCGCCAAGAAAACGGTAGTAAACAGGTAGGTATGTAAAAACACAAAGAATATAATACGGAGTCTGCGATATAAAATAAACGTTTGGAATGGATTAAATAAAGATTATCAAGAAGAGGCTATAGCTGAGTTGATTATTGATGTTTTGAGAACTTTACTTTTAAACAGCAATGGCTTACGACAGTACATTTCGATTGAACTACAACGGTGGTTTTTTACAATTGTTGATCGCAGAAAGCATTTAGCAATAGACTCGTTTTCAGTAGTGAACGTTAAAATTATTCGTGATCCGCTTCTATTGCTTATTTATTGCTATCAGACGTATTTTCAATGATCGAAAAGACACTGTTTTTTTTAAAGCTATACAATTACAATTTCAAATCAATGCACTTCCAGACATATTTTGTTACAACCAGCCACCCTGCGAAGATCGTCACGAAATTCGTTTCTGAATAATTTAAAGTAATAGATCATTACCTATAATGAAGAAAAGAATTGCTGTTCCTAAACTTCCTATTACACAAAATTACAGAGGCGGACTTAATGCCATAGGCTTTAGCTACCAGTCAACCTTTAGGTAATGCAGAGACAAGGCTTTAGCTACCAGTCAACCTTTAGGTAATGCAGAGACAAGCCGTGGATGGTGGTGGTGCGTATCAGTTGCCATATATATAATAGAATATCAATCCCATTTTATGTTTTATGGGTTTTGAAGTAGATACTCATTTAACCTAATGTTTATAAATAATACTGGCTGTAGTGGCTGTAGCTGCTGTAGCTCGCGACTCTCGTCTGCTAGAAATATTAGAAAAATACAATTTGCCCCGTTTTTGCATCAGTTTTCATTGATGCTCCGCTCCTACTGGTCGTAGCGAGATGTTATGTAGCCTAAAGCCTTCCTCGTTAATTGGGCTTTCTAACACTAAATTATAAATAATGATTTTTTCAATTTGAATCCATCGTTCCTGAGATTAACGCGTTCAACCAAACAAACGCTTCAGCTATAAAATTTTCTTAGATAAGTGGGTACTCACTTATCTACTTATACAATAGTACTCGCAATTAGTATTTTACAACGATTCGAAAAGAAGAAATAGGTTTCAAACTCAAAAGCGTCCCAATCCTCATATGCATTAGTCAAAAAAAAAGCAGCGCGTTTCCCAGGAAGTCGGCTTCCTCATAAATGTATAATTTTATCGTCATCCGTTGTTCCGGCGATACGTGATTGAGAGATAACACACTTCCGTAAATAAATGTTTAATATTCTAGGTATTTAGTATACATACGGGAAATGGGAGTCCGAACTGGAGTAGGTTTGTATAGATTCGAATGGAACTGGAAACCTGAATGATATTTCTCATTCTCTTGAAGAATGATATTTCTCATAATCTTGAAGAATGATATTTCTGATTCTCTTGAAGAATGATATTTCTCAGTCTCTTGAAGAATGATATTTCTCATTCTCTTGAAGAATGATATTTCTCATTCTCTTGCCCTTACCCCAATTCATTTTGGGACGGCGCCGGGTGTCTTCTTCTTCCATTCTTTTTTATTATTCGTCATTACATCAGACACCCCCTTTCTTGTCATATTCACACATTCCGTCCATCGTTTCTTTGATCTTCCTCCGAATCTGAAGATACTTATAATCCGAAAATGACATTCGGCACACGAATACGGCGCAAACAGGCATTACGAAGTACCTAATACATACTAGATCCACCACGTCTTTTGGAAGCTACCGAAATGCATTGAGATCTAAGAATAATAAATACTAACCCTTGATTTATTAAATAAGATGGGGAAGTGTTCCATTTTAAAGGAAAGTACAGCTTTCTTATCCGTTTGTATAAGCACTCTTTTAATTTCTTACGATTGGATTGCAGAAGATTCCGCCTTTTTTTTTTTTTTTTTTTTTTTTTTTAGGATGGGAAATCATCAAATGACTTCTCCCACTCTGGGCGGAGCGGGAGGGAGTGTCAGACTTTTACTGACTAAAACCCATCCATGTTCCTTCCTCGCCCTTTACGTTCCGGTGCCGCGGTATCTCTTTCGAACAGTCCCGCAACCCCGGCAGGCTTCGGCCCTTGCGGGCCCCTCTCTTATGCTGACATCTCTTTGAGGCGCGCGTGGAACACGAACGCGCCGTCGACTCGGCCTGTCGTCGTTAGACGGACGGACGGCTAGCTAGCCCATAGCCAACCGTCCACAGGCCCGCGTCTACGGTGGCCGGTAGCCACCACGTGGCCCCCGACGCCCGGTGCGTCTCCCGCGGCGGCCGGGAAGAGAGGATCTCTCCCTCTCTCGTTCCGCCACCTCCTTCGCTAGCATGACTGCTTCGCAGAAGGAGGTGACGGCTTCCCATTCCGTCTCGCTCCGGACCATGGATTGAACCAGGGCCGGACGCGAGAGGTCGCCGCCGCCGATCGCCGCTACGAGGACACGGCGGTGCTCCGCCCACGCAGGGCAGACTTCCACCGTGTGCTCCACCGTGTCCTCCGGTCGATCCTCGCAGTGGAGACACCCGGGCGTTTCCTCCCGCCCGATTCGGTGCAGGTACCTCCCGAAACATCCGTGTCCGGTGAGGACCTGCGTCAGGCGGAAGGTGAGGACGCCGTGGCGCCTCTCCAGCCACTCCTCAAAGAGGGGACTTACCGCCACTATCGTGGCGTGCCCTGCACGGGGTTGCGACAGTCGCTCTCTCCATGTCGCCATGAGATCGCGCCGGAGGTCTGTCCGCTGAGCGGCAATTTGCCGCGGCAGCGGAGTTTCCCCCCGGCGTAGTGCCTCCGCGCGCCAGTCGTGCAGGCGCGCGAGGACTATCGCCTCCAGATCCCATGGCGGCAATCCGGCAAGCAGGCCCGCTGCCTCGCGGGAGATCGTGCGGTACCCACGGACCATCTTTACGGCCACCACTTTTTGGGGCGCGTTCAGATAATGGGCGGCTCGTCGCCTCAAGGAACGCGCCCACACTGGGGCCCCGTAGAGGGCCATGGACCGCACGACCCCCGCGTAGAGCCTGCGGCAGGAGAAGATTCCGCCTTAATCTTGAAAGTATTCAATTGATTTTATTTTAATACTGCTTTGATCAGCACTTGAAATATGTTCTTGGGTAGATTTTACAACATTAACCACGGCGCTGTCGTCAGTGGTGACTGAGTTATAGCAATTTTCTAGGCAAGACGTGTAATTTTTACATTGTTAAAAGTTTAACTTGGGCCTTTGGGATGAATTGCCGCCTAACGAATGATTTTATATACTAATCTACCTAAACAGTATCAACCTAATGTAGATTAAGTACCTACTATTACTAATTTGGTTTGTGCTAAATTGACGAACCCTTTTAGTGATATCCAGAAAAGAAATAATTGGGGAAGAAATAAAGTCGTTCTTTTTTTGAATTTTGCGTTTTGAGATCCTCTGCATTTTGCTGGTGATGTAGGTAGTTAGTTGTTTTAGGAAACAAGTCGATTGATCATTATTATTCAGCTTAGCGTTTTCTGTGATGGTATAATGTTCGCTTTGCATGAAGAATTGGACGTCCTCTTTAGCTAAATGCGTTGCAGATTCCGTGGGCACCTTTTAGGGCAGTTGGGTGATTTCTCTTCTTATACGGAACAATTCCTACTTAGGCACAGCTTAGTAAGATTATTTGTTTGTTTGGGAGTATTACGCAATCCTTCTAGATCCTTTGTGAAAGCTGCTGATTTCTAGATGGCTTTATCATATCTCGCTGAAAATTGGAGAGTATTCACGTTCATGTTTCATGTTTTTATCCGTTTTCTTTATTTTTGAACCCCTGACGTAACCAGGGGGGTGTTTTATTTATTTCCGCTCCAACATCACACTGTTAATATGTGCTGTTTACGATGATTTTGTATTTTCGAAGAGTTTTGCGCGACTTTGCGTAGACTCAGCCTCAGTTATTTTTGTTTCCGTTTATCTATAAATCATTATTTTAAACTGTATTGGTTTTGAAAATATCTAACATTTTGAAATCAACATTTGAATCATTTCGTGTTTGTTTTTTGTATTACCAAAGAGATTTGTAAATATTCCACAAGTTAGTGATAAAAAGTGACTTTGGATGCATTGAATTCGAAAGCTACAGGTAATAAACGATAGAATGAAGTAACAAGATCTATCAAATATAATTTTAGAAAGCAAAAGCAACTTTGGGCAAAGATACGCTAAATTACCGTGTTGGTATAAATGTCTTTGCAGCGATACAAAAGAAAGTTTAAAGAGCCGCCATAGACCGTTGGTACGAAAATTTTGAATGACAATATTGGTGAACTATCGTGTCTCTATGCGAGATCACGATGCCCCCATTCACAGCGAGTATCAACCGCCGCGCTCGTTTCATCTGCATCCGCCATTTGAATTTGTAATCAGATTTGCGGGACTCAGCTTCATCCATCATTCATTACCTCCTCGAGACGTTAACGACGAGCTTAAACGTCCCGACGATTCCTTTTAATCAATTAGATGAAGGTAAAATGATGAAATCGCCCGGTCGAGACTCTCGCAGCGCCAGTAACCGCTCATTATTTCTTCTTACACGTTTTTTATTGCGGCAACATTATACGTGGGTGTGGTTGTAATTTCCTTTCACCGACGTAAGGGCACACACGCAATCTAAAAATTACTCGCGCGATTTTCAACTCTATGACTTGTTCTTCAAGTCTGAAATTGGAGTGTGATCCCATTTCCTGATGAGAAGATGCCTGATAAAATATTAAGGCGTCCGTCCCTTTCTGTCCTACAAGGTTGTTCTCTGTCGCTCGCGTTCTGAATTTCTCTGGATGTTTTTACGCGCGCCGGGGGGCAAAATGTACGTTGTTTTGGCGGCAAAACGCTTCGGGGACTTCGTAACTCAATAACGCGAATACTCAGAAGGGAGACAGCGCAACATGTTTTATTTACGGCATTTGAATTGAACTGCGTTGGTTTTCCGAGCTAGTGACGTGATGAGTCAGCGTGTTTGTCGCAATGTGTGCGTGACAGGCAGCGTGACGTCGGCGCAGAATATTGCTTCGGAAAATAGGTTGTTTATGAGATTAGCTTTGTTGACACGCAATCGTTTTTACGATCACTGATATTGATCTACCTGATGTATGGTTATAGCAGGTTGGTTACAATATTGTCCCACTTATCGTGTATGGAGTTGTCCATTACTTGTGCCCAAATTGGGAATGTAAAGTGGTGGTTCTTTGAAGTTGAACCATAATTTAAAGTGACAACTCATGTAACCATATCCGTAACTTTTTTCGATTGATTCAAATTGATTTTCGTTTTTTACAAAAATCTCTAAAGAAACAAGGACACCACAAGGATAAAACTAACAAATTAGCTCCAATGAATCAAGATCCAAACTTAGACCCAACAACTAACACACACGAGGAATTAAAACTAAAACAAGCTAAACAAAACGTGACAAGAAAATCTCCGCTAACTAAAATAAATGGCTGCTTTGATCCTGCTCGTATTTTATTAAAATACGTACGAGCGTGCATTACCCCAATTTAAGCGTGCAATTAGTGTGCGCGATCCCTCGGGGGTGGAAAGGGGTGGTGAGATCCCCTCGTTGCTTCGCGAGGGGGGTTTGTGAGGTGGCTTGGGTATAACGGACAGCCTTTGTGATCCCCCTTCGTTCCGTGCCATTTCCACCAGACGCAGCGGACAACGGAAATGGAATTGGAAAATGATTTGGCTTTTAGTTGATTGCCTCGCACTTTGCTCTTGTTGAGGTTCTTTCGGAACCTTGTTAGGGCTACAATGCCTTCTTTATTGTTGGAAACTACTTATCGCCATTTGTCATCATTATCTTTCTAAGCTCCTAAAAGCGTTGGGATTGATTTATTCTTTCCGAGAAGAGTGCTTCTAAACTATTTTCCTGGTGCCTACGTAAGCTATGTTAATGTTTTTGCTCATCAACAAATATAAGATAACTAGGTTTTAATTGTACCATGGCAGAGACCTAAACAGCTAAAATACCAATAACATAGGTAAGCTCTATCGTGGCTTGTAGATCTCTACTAGACAACCTATTTAAGCACTGCACCCGATACTGGACTTTTAAAAACAGAGCAAATATCAAATATAGCAATAACCATAATGTGCCCAACCTATGCTCTCCCAAATCTAATACTGATAACAATTTAAAATGTTACCTTATCTACAGGGGTTTAAATACAAATCATTCAATAAATGAATATCAGTCCAACCACTCAAATAAAACCGCCTTATCAGATTTAGAAACAAGAACAAATGAAACTCAAAAGCAAGCAATCAAACAAAAAAGTGATGTGAAAAAGGATGCGTGTTCAGAAACTATCTTCTTCCCCTGCACAAAGATAATGCAAATAGATGATGTGATGGCAGATCTTGAGGTCGTCACAGTTACTGCTTTGAGTGAGAACACTGTTGAGCAACTGATTGTCGTCCCCGAATCGCGAGAACGATCTACAACGACTACAACGTGCTTTGTTTCTGTTTCACACAGGAAAATAGTCACTAACATGAAGACACTGTAGATCCAATCAGAATGTTGATGAACATAGAGATATCTCTCTTATGGGGTTTTATGCCAATTTAATAACTTACCTAGATGATAATAAACGACGAATACGAGGAAATAAAGAAGAATTTGAAGATAGCAGGACTAGAATATTATAGGGGTGACCATTAAGATGGAGACAAATGTAAAAGTACGAAGTATGCTGCGCCCATCCCAACAAAGTGAAATCTTCATCATTATCATGCCCTTGCATGAAAATAAAGCCGATAATGATCTTAGAAAGCTCATTATAGCAATGAAGTTAAAAAAAAATTACTTAATATTCTCAAGTCTAAGAAAAATCGATCACAATTGCACCTTTTATTTAATTATACACCCATCAATTTCGGGATCCACCTGCAGATTACCTACTAGTTAATTGAGTGCTAAAACAGCGAACGGATAAAAATTCCCGATGTCTTCGCATAAATTTCGCCGTCATTAAGCTCTCTCTGTGCGTAAAAACTTGCGCGTTCGCGCGGGTGGCTGCGAACTGTAATTAAGTGACATTAGTGCACCGGTGAGACGAGGTAGCTGTCTAGACATGTATATCGACATCAGATATGTATGAAAACATGTTATTTTATGTCATGTCATCGACTGACTTTTACATGTCGCCAGCTTTTTGGAAGAACAATACGATGAGACTGAAAAGTAATTAGACAGTATTTTTAAAGAAATGTAAGAACAGAACACCACGCTTGCAATCCTCCAAGCGTGAGGCAGATTATTATTATTTATTATTTATTTTGTACCTATCCATTGCAACTATGGAGAACAGAGACGCTTAGGCGGCCCCTACTAGACAACGCTTTCCCATGAAAATGAAATGTGTTATCATTTGCTTGCACCACAGCGTCCACAGCAGTAATGAGGTATAGAATCTAACGGCTTTGATTGGCGTCCGTGACAGAGTAAAGCGCATTTTTGCAATAATTTTATTATTACTACCATCTCTAGACACTGTCGGAACTGTGAATTGTGCCTTTGGCATTATCTTTTCCTTACCTCGACAAAAGAGCAGGAAAAACTTGAATGCGGGACTCGCGGAACCGGGAACTCTTGGTGATTCCGGGCTGAAATGATAATGATTTGACTTAAGCTTTTAGTGTTTTGCACACAGCATCTATCTGCATCTACAGCTACAAGTCCACCAAAAATCTCTTGGGTCTTCCATATACATATTAACACCAAAATGTCTCAATTGTCCCAAAGCTGCCAAAGCCATTTACGGTGTCATCTCCGTAACGGGCTCTTTATCGTCAATCGTGGTTCTACCGAGAACACATCATTACCAAGCACATTCCCTTGCGGTAATAACGGTTGCTGCATCTGTCGCCTCTCGAGAAGCCGTGATTACTGCGTCTTGACAACATGCGTGTGTAAAGGTGCAGCCATGCTGCGGTTGACGTCGATCTGTCGATATCGTCGATCTGTCGCCTTTAAAAATATATAATGTACCTAGGTATGTTTTGTATTTGATATCGATTGATGGTTGGTCGATAGTAGATGGTTGAACGATAAATAAACGATCGATATGGATGTTAGTTACTAGTGATCGGCGTCGAATGAACACACTTGACGTCAAACTAAGCTGTTGACGTCAGTTAATCATAATCTGGTTGCCTTGCAAATGATGCACAACACTATCACCGTAAGCAAAAGCAGCGATCTGAGGAGTAGAAATGAAGTGAAATAAGCGTTAGACCCTTGTAACGCTTAATTGGCTTTCAAAGAAGATTCGAGGAAAAAATTGGTAAGGTTTCTATACTAGGCCCCTTTTTTGTCTAGTAACGCACGGCAAAACACAGGATGCCTGAACGGTCGATCTCGTCAATCGACCGCAGTGTGGTTGCACCTTAAAACTCATAAATTTTGCTAACAAATTGTCGCTTCTATATTCTCTGAAGAGCATCCATCCTGTTCTGAATAGGGGAGCGGACTAGCCTATCTCGATTTTCGGACACAATTCCAATCTCGGGGCCTGTCGGTGAAAGAAATATTGTTAAATTCGCTCGTCTGCAAATTCCGGACAGCTCACGAGGGGTGCTCCTCCGGTTTCAGGTCCAATATTTATCTTCATAGGTTCATTTCAAAGCACACTTTGGATACTGGAGGATCTTTATTTTATCTTGTCCAAATTACTTTAGAGTGTTTAGAAGTTTCAACAAATGACTTGGACAAATCCTGCCATTTAAATAAAAATAAAAGTATCACAAATAATTATAATACAAAACGTTAAGAATTTTGGAAAATGATTGACGTACTTACGATACCAGGTTTTGAATAGAACTCAAAATCAAAAGTATTTTTATTTTTAATTCACTCGAACAGTCGGAAGTCGAATCGACGAAAAGTGAAATAAAAAAAATACTTTTTATTTTGAGTTCTATTCAAAACCTGGTACCTATCGTTTGCTCGTATTTTTCCCTGTTCTGTTCTTTGTTAATATTAATACAAAGCAACATTAACAAAGAACAGAACAGGGAAAAATAAACTCATACCGGGACTAAAATGTTAAATTTAATGTTCGTAACCAACCGTAACTTTAAATGTAAATAATAATTATTTTTTATTAAATTAATAGTTTAGTTTCCAAAGTGCTTATTTGAGTATGTCAGTGTAATTTTGTTAGGGGTTTCAAAACCGAACAAGTATTTTTTAAATAAAACCTAATGAAGTTTAATAGTAGGTACATTGTGATACAAGGGGCTAAAATGACCCATTATAGACGAGGTAGTTTTACTACCGAGCTTTAGCGAGGTAGTAAATAGGAACCGAGTTATAATGGGATTTTAGCGCCGTGAGTTACACCGTACTTTTCACTACGATTGCGAGAAAATAAAATAACCATATTTAATATGATAGTTTATTTTATTAAAAATGAAACGTACAATTTGTACTGTTGTTCCAATGAGATTTTTTTTCCCGGCAACATAATCTCAGTTCTCTGTGAAGAAATATAATATTGTGTCGTCTGTGGGGTAAACGTAGGAGATAAAAAGGAATCCTACTTATAATTCAAATAAATAATACAGAAAAAATCTTAAAATTTCGCGCCAATGTAAAAATTTTCACAATCTTTGAATGTAAAAAATAGTGAAGTTGTCTGTCAATCACTAAAAAAGTGGGTTTATTTATAACGTTCCGTGCCACGTTGGTTGTTTAAACCATGCGATTTTAGTGTAAGCCTTTAAAAATAGCATTAAAATGCTCACTATTGCTGTCTTCTCCTAGAGGTTAAAATAAAATATATTTTTTCCTATTTTCCTCGCTTGCCTATTATTGTTGATCCTAATTCCACGTTAGATTATAATGAATCTATTATGAGTGATGCAGCCTCTGAATGGTCATGTTCAAATTAGCATGTTTGATTGAACCGTGATTTGCATTAAACAGTTATTTAAGTACAAATGGACCTATTTTGACCATTTACATGCAAATTCGATCATTTCAACACCAGTCGTATAGCACAGGTTGTTCGTGATCAGTGTAAATAATCCTTTCTGATTTTATCTTTAGTAAATCAATGGTATCTTAATTAACGATAGCTTGTGTCCATGGTTTCATAAAATTCTGGCTTATTCTTTTTGTTTTCTAGAAGTGATCTAATTTTCTTGAACGTTTAGGCGTCAAAAAAAGTAAGCGGATAGAGTAATGAATCAAGTAAACGGGCAATCATCATCATTTCAACCCCAAATCACCTACTAGGGGTAGACCTGTCCTTGCTTCTGCCATACCTACTTCTCGATTATATCGATGAAAGTATCTTCTAGTAAAAATTGCAATATGCATGCCTTTTCAGGCATCAACAGCACTTTTTTTCTTACTGATGTGGGTATATTTTTTTCCAATGCCGGTGCTTATGGTCCTTGTTCATCACAATGCCTTTGGTTGGTCCTACACAGGCGTGTTATAGCTACTCTAACTAAGTTAGTGCGAACTTGGTTATAGGCTCTTACGACCTCTTCGATTCGATACTTTTGGGATGTTCAATTGCAGAAATTGCGACAAGAAGATGATGACCCACCTCTCGAAGGTATTCCTTCACACAATTTTGAGCGGTTGCAACAATATTCTGCTGAGGAGAGAATTCATTTGGTTTGATTTACATATTGTTAATGTTACAAAATAGTCTCGATAACCTTCTAAACGAGGCCACAATTTCAATTTTTAAATCTGACATTTAATCCTATCAAGAATTTAGGTACAATCGATTCCAAATCGAATACATTAGCTAGATTACGACGTGATTAATTATACTTATGTGGCACAAACTGGTTGATAGGCACAAAAAGCTCATGTTGACCAATAGTTTGACATTTGCGATTTGCGCACTATGTTCTAGTCTGCGCTACGTTTTTTAACGACATAGTTGCTATTGACTAACGTTTATGGACCATAAAACTATTTTAATCTGTCCATTAGTATGCTAGCGGCGCTCGTCAATTAGGAGACCGGCGAATGTTGCCACATTTACTCCGAAGTTGCCAAGTAGGGAACCTTTTTTCGCCCAATATTTATTACAATTATGGCTAAATAATGCACTGTGCTATTATGATGGATCATAAAGTTGAATTTTACGGGTTATTTTTATGCTCATTTGTGATGGAATTTTAGTTCGTTAAAATTAAAATCATTTGTTTTCTTGTAATTGTTTGAGTAGTATGTTTTCCACGTATCTGATGTAGATAAACTTAATGAAGTTAATTAAATAACAGAATAATTATAGCTACGCGAGTTCATTTGGATTAAGTAACAACCCGTTTTTCAAATAGCTTATAATATTCATGAAATGGTTTTTTATAATTACTTAGATCTTATTTTCTTCAATTTCATATTCCCCAATCTTCAAATACAAACTTATCTATCGCAAATCCGATTCATCCACCTCACTCGACATCCCGAATAAAAATTCCCACATAAAAAACTCAAGGGTTGTAATAAATCCAATCGCCCGTAACTTTAATCTGGCAACCCAGCGCATGCTCAGAGTTGCTCGCCGAAAAAACTCGTGCGCAGGCCAGTCCGACCAGTTTCGCGTTCGCAGAATTGACGCGAGAGTGAGAAAAAAAACAAATTGCCAGTGACCGGTGGCCCGAGCGACTGTCGTCAAGGTTCACTACTTTTATATTTTAGTTTAAATATGTGGTAATTGACACTGAAATGTCAAATGGTCGACTACATTTTGGACTTGGAGTAAATTAGATGCGACAAGGATGCTTCTGTGTGGTCATTAGTTCATTACCAGTCATTAGTGACTATAGATAAGGATACCGGCAGACTAGTTAGTACAATTGGTTTTGTCGTGCAGCTTGGATAGGAAATACACGTATTTTTTTTGAATTCTACCAGAATGTTGGGAACTGATGAAAATGATAGTAGATACGATGTTGAGAACAGACTCCTGCCTGTGTTAAAGCAGATCATCTACACTATCTACATTATTTAATATAAGTACTTAAATATAGGATACGAAAGATTTGATCTTTTGTTTGTTTGGTACGATTTAACACAAGAATAGGCTTGTTAACTGAAAAAATCTAATTAGTCCGTCACTTAATCAAAAAATAATTGACCCGTATTTTTCTTTTGTCACATAAACCAAAATTGACGAAGATACAACGCTTTTAAAATTCCCAATACGTCACTGTTCGGTACCATTCTTAGTGAGTACTGACGTCACGAGCCCCCACTCCCGAGTTTTGATGCGTTTTATCTTTGTCAATATTCGTTGATTTACAAAAACAAAAAATACTTGTCCATTATTTTCTAATACTCTAACTGACGGACTAAATAGGTTTGCAATTTATTTATTTATTAAAAAAACTTTCATCAATAGAAAGCTACATCTTTACCAAAAAACATAGGCCATATATTATATTGATATCATGCAAATTAGCTGAGCTATCACAATTTTCACGGACGAAGTCGCGGGCGAAGTGCTAGTCTTATATAATAGTATATTTTATAACGAGGGACTAAACGAAGCCATTATATACCCGAGGTGGTTTGACTCCCGAGCTTGCGAGGGAGTCATTAAAAAGCGAGGGTATATTAAGTTGGCGTTTAGTCGCGAGGTGCAAACTGTACTTTTCACTTCGAGTGCGAGAAAAATAGTCATTTAAAACCGAACAAATTCACACTCGACAAAAATTCTGAACTGAGCGGTCAGTTTTTTCTTCTATCAGGTCAGTCACAGATTAATAATTTAAAACATAACACAAACTCTCAACATTGTCGCAATGAAGATGATCCACACTCCACAGATAATTAGTACCTACATTACTGCAGCGGCTAGCAACAGAGGCATTGCACATCTTTTCAAAATCAACGATGCACACAAACAACAATAATTTTTCTCGCGTTGAAGAGTTCATTTGTTTTTTTTTTCAATAAACCGCTTTCTATTTGCAAGCCAATTCGAAATTTAAATAATACCTTTGATCCATTAAAAAATAAAAAGAAGTTACTGTTTTGTGACCATGTTTCAGAGTAAAAGATCGTTCCATTTTTAAATTACTTTTTACTCCCTAGGGAATAAACGGTCACTTTAATCCCGCTTCGTAGGGCTATAATGGCGTACTTTTAGAGCATGAGAAGTGAAAACATAATTATACCCTACGAATAAATGCCTACATCTATCTATGATCATCTATCTATCTATGTCTATGGCTATCCACGACCCTTCTACTGCGTGTTTGGCTTGGTATGCAAATCACAACATTTGATTTGTCGTCATGGTTCCACAACAATCACCCTGAATCTTTGTCTTCGAATGGGATAATAGTCGCCTCAGTGGTTTTCATTTAATGAGGTGGTGAATGGTGTATGCTCAGGCTAGATGTCTACGTTATTTTTATTGATCTACTATTTTATCATTATTATTATTTTGCCCTTTTCCTAGTATTTTCGAAGTCAGCTCACAATGCCTTTTTCTTTTTTTAAAACTTCTCTATTAGTCGTCATCTCGAGATATTTATAGACTTCAATTGTTTGGGCCTACTTTCACCGCTACCGTCTATGCGTTTGCGCCACTGACGTTGGCGAAATCACACGCGTTTCCGAACGCGAACCGATTATATCTATAAGAAGAACTACCATTTATAAGTCTCGGCTTTCGGCAAACAACTCGGCTTTTAACATTTCCATGTATGGCACTCGATGAGCTCAAGTTAATATAATAAGGTTTTATATGAAATTGAAATATTTTGAGAAAGTTGACCGAGATACGAAAGTGCTAATTATGCGATATCACGAATTCTAATTTATGTATTTTATGATGATGTGTTGTTTGCCTTTTCTACGTAAGAGGTATTGATTTGATAGTTTCACTATTAATTAAAGTTTAGGCATATTGAAGATAGGAAAGGCAAAACCTTTTGTGAATTTTTCCATGTTTCGGGTTTTCAACGACTATGCCGCTAGTGCCAGATTTGATTGATGCAACAGCTTCGGAACTAAGGGACGGAAAAACTTCAGTAAGCACACACCGCGCCCGTTAACTTTTCTTGGAAGATTTAACCTCTTCTTTATTTTATTTTTGCAGGTAATAGAGTCAGTTATTGATAAGATAGGTGTGATACAATATTTTTGAAACAATCGTGGAATTGGATAATTTAAATTAATTCCATTATTATGATAGGCTTAACTGCAAAGGATCGGATGATATTTTACAAAAGGTGAAACATGTTTTTCAATTACTTACATGGACTTTTCGTAAACTATCATGAATGCAGCAGAATTTTATTGTATCGGTAATTCGATATTCAATTACCGATACAATAAAAGTGAATCACGAAAAACAAGTGCGTGGTTTCACGAAATTGAGAGCACGAATTTATGATTAGCCGTAACAATTATATCGAATTCAACATTCGATTCACGCGTTACACTCGTAGTAGTTCTGGCACTCACACGTAGCAGTTTGTGTGATGGTTCTGAAATTGTTATTCGGTTTCTGTTAAAACCATATACAAGATGTAAACGGACCCTTAACGAAGCCTGACGGGTTCATTTACACCCATTATGTGCAGATATACAAGCTGTAATTTAAAAGACACAAATAATCAATATAAATTACGATACCCTGTCAATCTATATATATCTACGCTAATATTATAAAGAGGAAAGATTTATATTTTTGTATGTATCGAATAAACTGAAAAACTATTGGACCGATTTGAAAAATTCTTTCAGCAATAGATAGCTACATAATCAACGAGCAACATAGGCTATATTTTATCCCAGTACTCCCATTGCATTTCACAATATTACGGTTTCACTTCGATAGATTGCAATCTCCCGAAAAATAATATGTTATATTGTAAGCAGTATGCTCAGTTGACAATATTTCGAGAGTTTACAATCTCACTAGAGAGATTACAATCTAACGTGTTTGACAATTTTACGGTGACACATACATTGATTGATTTTCATCGAAGAGTTTATCTTACCGGCATTTGATGAACTGTACCGTGTGTTTGTAACGATAGTGATCTTAGGTTTTTTTTTATTATTCAGCAGTTTAGCTAACCGGTTGTGATAATTTTTCAACAATAGTAAATTAATTTCTTTTTCCAACATTCACTACCAAAATTTGAAAAATAAAAATTTCTGTTTAGAATTTGATAGAGTCATTACAATACTACGTCACAGTCACACGCTCAAAGTAACTCAACTCTAATTACACTCGGTACCGCGGAAACCAATTAGAACAAAATGTGTGTCGCGCGTAAACTAGTGCGTCGACTACAAACTACAACGCTTTTGTTGTCTCTTCTAATGAGGTTGAGTGAGCGTTGAATCACTGTGAGGTTTGTTACTGTGGCGTTATCTAGTGGCAAGGGTTGGCATGAATAACTTACGGAATTAATTTTAAATGAGAGTCCGAATTATTATTTACCTACTTAATAATTAATCAAACAGAACATAATGAGGTAATCAGAAAAAGTTAATAGTCGGCTTTCGCACTTCCTGGACTTAATTGCGGTAATTGTCTTCTGATCCGTTTTCTCTTTTTACTTTTAATCCTACTAATATTATAAAATGCAAACGTTTGGGAGGATGGACGGATGTTTGTTTGTCACTCTTTCACACAAAAACTCCTGACCGGATTTGGATGAAATTTGGCAGACAGATAGTTTTTAACCTGAATTAGCACAAATAATAGTTTTTACCAATATGTAGTACCTACGTAGCGTACCCGTGGGACTATAGCGAACTCTCTCTTTAGCGGCATAAGCTATTTCGTTATAATATTCCTAGCCTCATACTAATATTTTACAATTTTAAAAAAGTATATTGCTTTTTGTAAAGAATATTTAAATATGTAATTGAATTGTGGGAAAATAAATAAAGGATTCTTAATTATATAATAAAAATATAGTACCTATAATATTTTAAATATAGGTAACTATAATATTTCTATTTTTATTTTTTTTTAATTATTTTTTAATCTATTTTTTTATAATTTTGTTTAGAGTTAATATTTAAATGGCCCAATGAGTATGATGACTGCAAAGGCAAAATAAATTTCCCAGTAGCCAGTAATCTGAAACTAAATTGCGAATACTACGATGACTTAATTTATATTGTTCCGAATTACTATGTGGAAGAGAAAGCTGTTCCACTTTGGTATTGAAAATCTATAAGGAAAGGTACAAAATATCACATGGTGCTACCCAAAAAGCAGCATGGAAATTAAATGTGTCTCATTTCGTGTGTCGCATAACAACGAAGCCTATTGTGGCGTACTTGTCGAAGGTGTTGTTAAATCACTGCACGTGGTTGTACTGTGGCAAGTGTTGGAAAACGGGTTCAGGGCTGTCGCAATTAAATTCATAGTTTTTAAAATAATAATTTATTTCGGAAACAATTGATAATATCGGTGTCCGACCGTGTCTTTTACCCTACTGCAGCGGAGCCCAAAAGATAGGTAATGTCTTTGTGCATAATTTTCAAATTTAACCAAAAATTGTGGGAAAAATAGTGAATTGACTCTCTTCAGTTTGATGACCTGAACAGACCTGTGTAGACTTATTGTGAATTGAGCAAGATTGTCTGGACTTCAAAAGAGACTATCACCTCTGAGTTTGTTTCGGCTGTTTCTTCTCAGAGTAGTTAGGTACCTACGAAACACAGGCCCCATCTAGTTTAACAAAAAAATGACGTGTGAAAACTGACTTGCTGAATAAACATCATTTATCATTATCGTTTATTAACTTTTGTTGTGAAAAGAGTCTCCTGTTGAGCAATGCTGTAGAGTAAAGCTTTGAATATAATACACAAACAATACACACGCAAAACCGCTTTCCTGATATTTTCAAATGCCCATACTTCAAACGTTCCTATAAGTCATTATAATATTGTAGGGAATTGTATAAATGTATATATAAAAAATATAAATGTAAAATAAATGCGTGAAGGTAGTAACTTGTATTCTCAATATGTTAAGATACGATCATTTCGCGAAACTATCAGCCATAAAACAGTTCATAAAATTAACGAGGTACTCTCACAACAATTTAATTTTCACACTTGCGGAACTTTTAATACCTCCGGGAAAAACACCTTTTACTAAGATTAAAATTGTAGGAGTTGTTAACTGTTACGGACCTTAGGTAGTTTAGTTTCCAAGAAAAAGGTAACAAAGTAATAAATAAGTAAACCCTACTAACATAAAAATGTTTAAAGGAAAAAATATTAAAAGTGTTTTTAAAAACAGCTATGATCATTTGTCTTCTTCGTCTTTTGTTGAAGTCTGTCGGAAGAACCGCTCGCATTCATTTCTTTTCACTCCAGAAACTTCACCAGGTCTACCAAGTGATGATTCGTTCATTCCTCCAAGTTGTAACACATGGTGGCCAATCCAGCACCTTTGAACCCTACTCATGTCCTGCCTACCTGTTGCCACTTGTACTAGCAGATCACATACTGTTGCTAAACCCACATGATTTTTTTACACAATTACTACATGAAGTACATTAAAATAAAAAAACGAAAAAAAAAAAAACGAATTAGTCCGTCAGTTATATTATCAAAAAATATTTGACCCGTATTTTTTCTTTTCTTACGTAAACCAAAATTGACGAAGATACTGCACTTTTAAAATATTGTCAATACGTCACGCTTTGGTATAATTCATTTTTAGTGCATTCGGACGTCACGAGCGACTCACCTCCGAGATTTGATGCGTGATTTACGTGATTCATTGATTTACAAAAACAAAAATCCGTATCCATTGTTTTCCAATACCGACGGACTAAATAGATTTGCAATGTTTTGATACTGTCGTTACACCCTATTGTTACACTTTGTTTGTAGTTTTTATTTTTTAAGTGAGTTACTCACTTATAACATTTGGCAAATACATCAACGTCAACTTAAAACAAATAATTACGATGTTTTATATTGGTTTAGTACTAAATGCTACATAGTATGTAGTGCTACTGGGCTTAACTGAATGTATTTTAAATGATAAATGTGTAAATATATGAAAGTATATTTTATTATTATATTTAAAAAAGTGCCAACCCTATCGCGTTAGCTGTTGCGACTAACTACCAACTAATGGGCGCTCGGTAGGTACTCGCGTAATTGTTTCCTTTCTACTACCTACTGGGTAATTTTAGTAAAAGCACCAGTATTTGGAAAGTAAATAGGTGTGATTTTAGGTAGAAAACTTGAATGCCTACCAAACACTTGCGAAGTTGTTCGACGCGAGAAAAGTCAAATGAATTTTCCTCAACCTTTGTCTACCCTTGTAGGCTACACTTTTTTTAATTAATGAAGTATTTTATGTTACCTACACTGATTTCCTTAAAACTACTACGACTAATGCGAACATCACAAAGAAAAATGTTTTTTTTTTTCATTTTTCCTAAACCTAACAAATCAATTATAGCTCAAGAGCTAGACAATTTAATCACCAGCAAAAAAAAACAAGTCTCAATAAATCAATCCCGCATGGTAATAGAACGCTACAAACAATAATTAGCCACTCATTAAACACAAAAAACTGTAAAACGTGAAGAAATAGATGACCAGTGAAAGCTGAAGTGCTATCAACACGCGAGTAAACAAATGACTCTATCCGCCATTTTTTTTTCTTAACACTTTTTGTGCCGTCTAGATGCGTGAACTGTTTTACTACTAATTAAGGACCGACCGAAGGTTCGGTTTCGGTTTCGGTTTCGGCTAGTTTCGGCCACAGTTTCGGTTTCGGCCAATAATTGGCCGAACCTTCGGCCCCGCCGAAACTAGGTGTTCGTGAATTGTCACGCATCATTCGGCTTACTTTGAGTGAGTGAACGTGATTGCCAATTGTGTTTGCTAGCCAGCATGATCGTGATGATTTGAGGTTGTGGTTTTTCTCGCGCAAACATTATTAGGTAAATATTTGTTTTTACTTTTGATTAATGATGATGTATTTTATGGCATTCATTAGAGTCTTGTCCTACAGCGGAAAATAAATAGGTTGTAAGTTGTAATAGAATAGAATTCATTAGATAAAGTCGATCCGTAAACTGACGCGCGGCTGCAGCGCTGCAGTCTTGCGTTTTTTAATTATATGGATTAACCAAGCAGCGAGGCGGCCAGCGCTGTAGCGCTGGCTGCCTCGCTGCTCGCTTGCTCCTCGCTGCTCGCTGCCTCGCCGCGTGGCACTTTGCTGCAAATTTGAAGGCAAAGTATTGAAAGGCACACAGAATGATTTTCTTACAATTTAGTTTCAACAGTTGACTGACATTGTCAGTGATATCATCAATTTTTACGTTCAAACTATTACCAAAAATATAGTTACAATATCATTAGGATCGAATTCCTTCCGAGTTATGGATGCCATTATCTGGTTGTATGAAGCCTGAGGTGTACAATAATTTTTAGTAGAATGACTCAGATTGTTACTAATTAATTTTTCCCAAGCCTTTCCCTTAACTATCAGAAAACATAATAAAGCAACCACAATGTGTACTACAACAAGGGGGAGAACTACATTCTGTTTGACCTACCAGTGATGAACCTTGGACAATGTGTGGTGAATCTAGAACGGGGATACAACCCGGAACACTGCCCAACCGGGTCGAGTCCTCCGTTACCTCAGGCAGGAGAGTGTCCGGGCTGGATTCCCTTTGTGATGTACATTGGGTGTTATTAAAGGTCATCATGTCTTCACTGTCTGCATTACTATTATCCTTATTGACTAATTCGTTTGTAGCAAGGATATGTTCCTTTATTAATTTGTTTTTGAGATTTCACATACATGGAATAACATGATTGGAGTTGATGCTCTAATGTTTGAATCTCAGACTGTGAGTTTTGAGTGTCTATTTCATAAAAATGTTTACTATCCTCTAATTAAATTTGATAGTTATTTAACTTTTTAATGAGAAAAACACGTTCTTTTCTTAGTTTATTATTGTTAGAACTATGTTTTTGTTGTTTTTTAAATTTCCTGCATTCCTTTATTATTCTATTAAGTTTTGCATATTTTTTTATTTTATTTTGGCTAACTTTATAACTGCTACAATTATATTTCAGAATAGAATCTTCAGTAAGATCTATTGTTGTTAAAGAATGTGGGTTGCAATTAGGGAATCGAGAACCGGTCCTTGTTGGAAGACCCGGGATTTTCGGGACACGACCTTCAGGAACCGGGAAATCCCGTGATTTTCGGGATTTTTTAAATATTTTTATGAGTTTTATATAAATGCCTAAAAGGATCATTTAAATAAAAGAGTTGGATAAATTTAAAGTATTGATTCTAATAAAAATCACACAACCAGCTTAAAACTTCGCAATTTTAACACAATTATACGTTTTAATAAATCAACAACACTTTTACGAACATTAAAAAATATGAAAACAATATAATAAGTAATATCCTAATCATAACTACTTTAAAAATCACAACCTGTTAAAATACTTTTTCATAATCAGTCTTAATTGTTACATAATAATCAGTCCTTTATAGATTAAAATCAGTCTTTCCTTAAAATACAAATTATTATTTTTTCTTTTATAAAATACAACCTTAAGTTTAACTTAATTCATTAAGTAAACTTAGGTACCAACTTGATAATCACGGTTCATTTTACCACATACAAGTCATGCGGTAACAAGATTTATTTTGAGATCCGTTTTATTACATGCGGAAAATTAGCTTTTCAACATAAATCAAGTTTCATCTATTAATATACCATTTTGTTCACAACACAACACATGTTCACAGGCAATAAAAAATTACAAACTGTAATGCAACAATAAAGTTTCGTTACAAATAAAATTGTACTTATATAATTTATGAATAGTTCAAAAAACTAAGAGGTCTTCCAACTGAATTATTTCTTTGCATTTTTAAGATCCTTGTTTTCCTTGTAATAAGTCCTAAGAAATATGAGTGCGTCTAAACTTATGTCACTCAGTCGTGACCTAATTTTGTTACATAGTAGTCCAGCTGAAGAAAAAATCCTCTCGGGTTCGACACTGGTAGGTGGAATTGATAAAAGATGGTCATATACTTGTGCCAAATACCGCCCACGATTGCCTCCGTTCTCGAAAATTGCCATTTCCAATTTCACAATAGTGTTTTATTTGGCATCTCGTCGGCATAAGGCTTCTAATACAGTTTTGATCACGTCCAGCACTTCATGCAAATGCTAGATTTCTTTCCACTCTTCCTCAGAAAAACTTATTTGAGAATTCACATCAATGAGCGCTTTAGCTATGCAACTTCGCAATTTCAGGAGTGTTTGCAACGTATCAGCTAGGCTACTCCAACGAGTAATTGAGTCACAAGTCCGCGAGTGTTCTTTTTTAATTAAACTCTCAAGTTACATACTTCTGCAATACTTCGTCATTTTTGGTTGGCGATTTTCGAAATAGTTTTACAATCTTTTTTACTTTTGTAAGTAATTCGTGGTATTCTAGAAAGCTGTGAGACACAGTAGAAGTTGTTGGAATTGTTAAAAACTCAGCACCATCAGACTCATTACCTGAAGCAATTTCCTCTTCATGAAAGTGACGGCCCAATTCGGACAGGGGCATGTCGTCGTCTATCGATTCCACCACAGGAAGTTCTATTTGGTCTACATCATTTATGTCACTTCTCTTTGTAAAAAATGTACATTCGTAATACTTAAGTTTTTGTTATTTTAATTTTAAACCTACTTTCAGAGTATGAGTAATGAAAAATATATTTTGAGTCCCGAAAATCCCGGTTCTCATTTTAATTTCCCGGGTCTCTCAGTAACCGTAAAGAACCGGGAAATCCCGGGATGTTCGGGACCGGGATTTCCCGGTTCTATACCCTAGTTGCAATTGGAATTTAATAATTGATTATATAGATGATCTGTTTCCCTAATCTGAGTACATTCTCTTTGTTCCTGAAAGTCAATTACAAGAAGACAAAGTTATTTGTACACAACTACCTCCGGTGATTTAACTGTTACCGTGAATGACCTTCAGTCATGTCGCATTTTTTCCCTTTAGTACACCAGGTGCTTAGTCAATTCGGACCCGTAGTACAGTAGTACTGTACGTGAAAGTTTTCTAGTTATACTTCATTATTTACTTGAATTAATTTTCCTTTTAATAATGACTGCCATAGGTATGTTTACCTTAGTGGTTTTTGTATTTTAATCTGTGAGATATTATTTATTTATAATGACTGATTTCCTGATTTCCAATCCTATTTGATACTGATTTCCAATCCTATTTGCCATTTTTTTTAAAAGCAGTATTTTATGAATTAAGAAATATTTTTGAAACATAGGTACTTTAATTGTTGCATTTTATTTTTTTAGACGTGTTTACTGTCTATATACGCGTAAAAATACAAAAGATTTAACATGCTATAAAAATTTAAATAAGTTTCGGATTCGGTTTCGGCCGAAACTGGGACCAAGACCGAAGGTTCGGTTTCGGTTTCGGCTGAAAATCCTGTTTCGGTCGGACACTACTACTAATGTACTAATTGACGACTCGAATGGCGTAGTGGTAGTGAAGCTGCCTTACGTTCATAGGGTCCTGGGTTCGAATCCCGGTAGGAGCAAATGTTTGAGTGATGAGCATGGACATTTGTTTCCGAGTCATGGATGTTTATATGTATAATAAGTATGTATTTACAAACAAAAAAGTTTATATGTATAATAAGTATGTATTTACAAACAAAAAAGTATGTAGTATAAAAATGTCACTCTGTCAGCTTCAAGGATAGATGGAACAGGCTTGTGGATAAAAAAGAGAGAGAAAGAACGATCATACTGTCCCGTGTTTCCAGTAGCACGTTACGCGTGACTTATTGCACGGTGGTTGTTTTGCATTGTTTTTTTTAGTTTTCTTCCGTTTCCTTCCTTTTGATTTATAGGTCCATTCTTTAGGAATTATTGGCCATAACAACAATAAATTAGTTGGTGTTTGGTACACAGTATTGAATTAAAAAAAAAACAATATTGTTATTGTTTTTCTGTTAAAAACCAATGGAAACATGTTTTGGTTGAAAGCGACCATCATCCAATGTGCGTGTTATTGTGCGATAAAAGTAATGATACATGAATTATCGGCAACAATAGTTCTTCTTACTAATAAAAATTATGGCACCAATCATCTCTGTTTTTTTTTTAACAATAGTCAACAGCTACAAATAATTGACATGTTCGTATGATAATAACGTAACGTTAGTTGCAAGCATGCAGCTATCGCCGTGTTTCGTCACGATAGCGAGAAATATTTATTATGCGTTCGTTTAACCTAACTTAAGATCTCCATATTCCTGGCATAAAAGTAAAATTTTAAGTTTTCTTTGTTTGTAAAAAAAGTTTAACATTTATAATTGATTAGGTTCGTATTCAAAGTGTGAGTTGAAAGCGTGCCGTGTCCGTCATGCGTGACAATATTGCGAGGCAAAAATGTTAAATGATGTTGTTTATTTAAATTACACATTCAGTACTTATTTAATCCAGAAATATTATTATAACTTGTACTTGTTTATAATTACAACAAAAAAAACTGATTTGCAAACTAACATTACTGGCAAATACTACACTACATTGGCAATCGCGGTAAAAATATAATTTATACGCTGATTGCTTTTCATCTTTGCTTATTTATTCACTACATGTTTATCACACACATATTATTTATTATGACTACAGTGTGTTATTTTTTTTACAAAAGTAATAATATTGTGTTACAAGTTAATTGACAGGTTTAGTATGCAAAGTGAGAGTTGTAAGCGTGCCGTGTGCTGTCAAGCGTGTCACGCTTGTACGCAGAAATAATGATAGAGTGCATGTCTACAGAGTTTATGTAAGGGTGTATACTTTCTATTGTGTGACATAACATGTGTGAACTGACAAATACATCTAACCGAAATAAATAAATACATGGGGTTGTACAGAAGGTATAAGACAATCACCACACACACACACCGCTATAACATACTCACACACCCACTTCAACTCCTCAGGCACACACACTTTCACACGCTGTATTCTTAGCTATGTATAGATATTAAATTGTAAATCCTTAATTCGCTGTAGGATTAGTTAAAATAGTTTAGGTTAAAATTGTGAAGAGCTGTGGATTTTGTACTAAATAAATAAATAAATATTCATTTTTGAGATAATTGACATCATAATAACGTTTTCTTATGTATTTAGCTAAAGACTTGTAAATTATGCGAATTAAACTGTAATTTAAACATTGAATACCCACCACAACCCTCCATCCAATTTACTTGACACGCTAATCATCCTATAAAAACACTGATCGATTCTAACACGCCGTGAAAAATTCAAGTCAAATCCCGCATCGCTATTTTTTTTGTTCGAGTACGCCACACGTGTCACGTCAGCCCTGAAATTCACCCAATTCCATTGGTATTCACGTATCACGCTCTCCTGACCTGTCTGTACACTTCACGCTGCAACTGCTGTAACTGAATGTTGGAGTATACATTAAACATTCCGATTTTGTATGACTGAATGCGGTGATTTCGTTTGTTTCATTGATTATTTGCCACCGACATTAAAGTTAAGTTTCTTTCATGTTTTTGTGTTTTTTGGAAATCGGATGTTTTTTTTTTTTTTTGCAAACCTGATTTTATATTACCCTTTATATGGATACTCACAGAGAAGTCAGTGTTAAAAAATAAAAAGAAATCTAATCACGGCGAGCGGGTGCATGCAATTGTTATAATGGACAAACCAAGTTCTGATCAGCTTATTCGTCGACTGTGAAACTCGCGAGTGCGCGCGAGTTGACTCCTTCCTATTTTACTTATTTTTCTTTCCTATCCTCCTGTGCTGTAAGACATTGTTTCTTGCCTAATTTCATTATTCGGACAACGGGAAGTACCTCTAAGTTTTGATTCCCTTGAGAGTGTCGAATGTTAAATTTTTTTGCGGTATAGATCATCATCATCATCAGCCTATAATGTTCCTACTGCTGGGACACGGCCTCCTCTCAATGAGAGGGGAATGGGCTATAATCTACCACGCGGGCCCAGTGCGGATTGGTAGATGTCACATGTCTTCGAATTTTTGGTTCTAGGACATGCCGGTTTCCTCACGATGTTTTCCTTCACAATTTGAGAGCAGCGGTGATGAATTAAATTACACAAAGTAATGCGCCTGTCGGGGTTCGAACCCACGACTCACTGTTCGTAAGTCGGGGCCGCCACCACCTGGGCCACCGCTGCTCCTGGGCCACCGCTGCTCTGTTTGGTTCTGTTTTTTCCTCAATAATTAAATATATTACTTATTTAGCTTTCAACGGCTAGCATATTCCGCCCGACTTCACGCACTCCAGGGTGCAAGCCTCTTTCTCCTCTCTCTTTGTTTGTGGTTTGTGCCAATTTGAAAACAAAATTTTTACTTGCTCTGAAATAAATAAATAGTTGAGTCATTGAGGTTGCAGATTAGTGACGTCACAGGGTGCTATACTATTGCCATACAATATGGGGGAATCGCGTTCTGATAGCTCATAAAAAGTATATTAATTGGTTGTTGACGTCAACTACCCAATTACAATATGACCACTTTAAGAATGCAGTTCAAGGTGGCGCTGCCTGTCAAGAAAAAATGCATCAATATGTCAAACGTGGTACATTTATTTTAGTTCTGTGTTTTCCCGCCTGCAAAGATAAGTTGGCTAGAGTGTAGGCTGATGATTGATGTTCATGACTTGACACTAAAAAACTCAATCTAGCTCTTTCTAGGCACAGATTAAATATTATATAATTGCGAAAGGGCCCTACTTAATAATAGGGTTAAGTGCCATTACTGCGTCAAGCGAGCGAGGCAATTTAAAAGTAGTTAGTAATGTATGCATAGCCATCTAAGGCGGACCATGGCCATACATATGCATAGAAATCTCAGTAATGGACGGTAAAGTATGTATTTAGTAGTGATTTTGAATATTATCGGAAACTTGTGTCTTTTCTAAAGACTGATTTACTTGGTAGTATTGATGGCCTTTTAATGGGTAGGCTTGTGACGGGTCGTCTGGTGAAAAGTAAGCCCACGTTAGCATGGGCGCCTTTTTATCGCGAAGTTTTTGAAGTGAAAACTTCGTTAGGCGAGTTGAGTACTTTTTGAGTGAGCAAAAATCATGGAACTCGCGTGACCATCACCAAACGCTACGTAGCACTCGTAGCCGATCCACTACGGCGTAGCACTAGTGGATCGGCTACGAGTGAAATAAATTAAACAAAGTAATGCGCCTGCCTGGGTTGGAACCAACGACTTACCGTTCGTAAGTCAGGGCCACCACTGCTATGCTATGTTTAAAAGTAAATGTTTGCTTTTCCTCAACATTACATAAACCCTATTCTTTAGTCCTATTTTCTCTCAACAGCCATAAATAAATAATAAATAGTAATATTCTTCAGTCCCATTTACTCTCTCCACAACCATAAAACTCGGACAAATTGCAGCACATATTAAAAATTACCCTAATCACTTTACGACACCCTGCAGAACAATAGCTTCGTATATTTAACTCAAAGGCTCAAGAACAATAGCGATGGTTATTGAACGGAAACTGTACAGACTAATAGACAAACAATGATGGTAGGTCGGTAGCTAGCTACCGTTGATACCGCTGTCACTTTACTGCGTTTGTGATTTAGTTTCCGATTATGTAAACAAAGGTGTTTTTGGATAAACCACTCTACTACGAAATCGTTAAGTTTAGTTTCAGTTGTGATTATAAAATTTTTGAAGTGAGAATTTCTTTAGGTGCGTTAAACACTTTTTGAGTCAACAAAAATCACGGAACTCGCGTGACCGTCACATACGCCTTTCGTAGCATTCGTAGCCGCTACGGAGTAGCCGTAGCGGATCGGCTACGAGTTTTTGCAGTCCCCAAAAACTGCCCTGCATTCTTTTTTCAATAATTAATATCTAGCTTGTAATTCCCCGAAGGATTTGGTAGAGGTGTGATACCTGTAGTAACTGAAAGACTAAATCATAGTTGTAACTTCAACTTAATTGACACTCTCTTATAGATGATATTAGGTTAAAGGGAATAAAAACGAATTCGAAACAAGGATCTGAACAGACTATGACAGCTACCGTGCCCGCGGCGACTGACTCAGCAATTATCGAGAATGGCGCCGACACACAGACACCTACTGTGAATTAATTTCGTCGAGAATTCTTTGTGATTTTTAATGAGGAGTTTCTTTTTGAGAGTGTAGGTGCTGCCATTGTTGGGGATTTAGGTAGGAGCAATTAGAGAGAGAGTGTTTGGTCCAAAAAAAAAACAAATAATTTGACAGTTAAATTTTCATCCATAAAAGGGTAGGTATTCAGGATTTACTAATGAGACAAAGCAAAGTACCTCTCAAACTTCTACTACTTACTACACAGCAAATTTGGGAGAAAAAAAAAGTGAAAAACCCCGAGTGCAATTAATAAAAGTTCAAAACAACTTTTACTTTTCAAGCAGCAGTCTACAGTTGAGTAAAAAACTAATGATAGTACAGACAATAACTAAACAGAAGAAAATCATTAAAGAAAAGAAAATAAATACCTCACGAAATAATTTCTCGTCTGTTACGATATTAACACGGCCGCAACCCCGATCTAGCGTAATGAAAATTCTCTACACCACACTGCACTATGCTGTATTGCTAATTCAAGTTATATCTATAACTTAGAAATACAAATATTGTACAAAGTATTATTGGGTTTTTACATCAGGAATTTTTCAGTAGCAGTCACAGTGTTTGGATTTATGCCCGGTTCGCTGGAGGCCTACTCTCAAGGCTACAGGCAGGGACTTAAAAACACCTTCATAAAGGTATACAGAATTATAAGTGTTACATGTTGATATGGTAACAGAATCAAATATGTAACACTTATAAATGTGTTTTCAATGTGTTAACCCAAAACACTTACAAACGTGTAACCGTAACATATCTGTAAAAGATATAAAAGATTAAACAGTGTTAATAAGTGTTTAACAGGTAAACTCAGCGTTGTCAAATTTACAATGTACTTATTTATGGTTAATAAGCATTAGATAGCCGAAATCTAGTCGCAGTCTGTTGTAAAACTGATTATTTCAGTTACACATATTGTATCTGTTACATCTAAAAGTGTTTTTCTGTTGAAACTGTTTTTAAAAAGTGTTAAAAACACATTATTACAATTACAGTTTGAGTCCCTGCCCACAGGATAGTCCGGTCAAGCAAAAAGCAGCCTCATAGGTTGACATGCAAGATGCAATTCATATAAAAGATAGGCTCGCACCCTGTTATAAGGAACTGAAAAAACATAACTGGCGATATGTACTAGTAGTAGTACAAGGTGGATACTTTAGGGAATTACTGGCGTCACATTATGTTATGCTTATTGGCACCTGCGAAAAATAGGTGCCATAAAATTGGAAATAAAGAGATGCACAGTGTACCAGTAATTATACGTATATTGATATAGAACTACATTCAACGACTTTTCTTATACGATTGACATCAGCATATATAAAAGCTGCCAGAACATGTGTCAGATTATGAGTGGCCAGCGAGGGCCACAAGGAGTATCTACCTTCAACATGCCCCCTTAATCTGCCACATGTCCACACACCGTCTTCAAATACCAAGACATCATAAAATGACACAAAAACAAGAGATTAAAACCATTACTAATAAATCTAAAAAATTAAACAAAGTACATAATATCAAACTTAAGTCACACTTTCGTTACCCGCTCTGTTCGCCCTCTCAGCTACGCCATTTTGCTCAGGCGTATAAGGAACTGTCGTTTGGTGCTTTATACCAGCTGACTTGAAGAACCTGTCGAAAACATGGTTGCAAAATTCAGTACCATTATCAGATCTAAGGCATTTTATCGATTTACCAGTCTCTTTCTCTACTTCCGCCTTATACTCTCGGAATTTGTCAAAAGTCTGACTCTTATTTCTTAAGAAATAAACATACGTCTTGCGCGTATAATCATCGATAAATAGCAACATGTATATGGAACCAGCAAATGATGGCTCTTCCATCGGACCGCAGATATCCGAATGTACTAACTCTAGAATCTGTTCTGCTCGTGTGCCTTTGTTTCTGAATGGGCTTTTGCACGTCTTACCTTTAATGCATGGAATACATGGCTCAATGTGTTGTTTACTGTTGAAATCCATACCAGTCACCATATCTTTTAATTTCAGCATGTAATTTTTACCTAAATGCGCTAACCTTTTGTGCCATAGGTTTGACAGAGGTTTATCTGACAATGTCGCGTTGACGTATTGTTCTTTTTCATTTAATTTGAAAATTCCATCAACCTCATTGCAAGTCGCAACTATTTGGTCGGTTTTATTTTTGATAGTGCAACCTCTTTTATCAAAATTAACCGCGAAATCTTTCTTTACAAGATCGCTCACTGATATCAAGTTCATGGATAGTCGAGGAACATGTAGAACCTTTTTCAGTGTGAAATCTGAACTTCCGCTCACTTTAACATCTCCTCTACCTTCAACTGGTATTTCTTCTCCATTGGCCACTTTAATCTTCAAGTCACTCTTTACTTTTTCCAAGTTACATAACTTTTCGACATTCCAGGTCATATGGTTTGAGCAGCCACTATCCACATACCAGCCACTTCTCTTTGTGGCACTTGTATCTGCCGTACTCAGGCACACACCGGCATGAAACTGCTTGCACTCAGCTGCCTTGTGTCCTGGTTTATGGCATTTAAAACATTTGCGGACTGGTTTCCGAGCATTGTTTTTAGATGCCTTTTTCTGTTCAGAAAGAAATGCTTGCTCACCAGCTCCAGCTTTATCTTCAGCTTGTCTGTTAGCTTCTTGCAGCAGTTTAGTTTTGATCTGCTCTAAGCTAATTTCCTTTCCACTATTATCTATTGCCATTATCATCGGGTTGTAGTCTGATGTTAATCCAGCAAGCAAAATGGAAATGATCCAGTCGTCTGATACTTTCGCGTCTATTGCAGCTAATTGTTGTGCTATGGATATTACTTTTGACACGTAATTCTCCATACATGAAAAGTTTTCCAACTTACATGACCATAACTGACGCTGTAGTGCTATTCGTCTGCCCCAGCCTTTATCCTCATATGCGACACACAGATTGCGCCATGCCTCACGCGCGGTCTTCACGTTGTACACGTGGGCAAAACATGAAGGCTCTAACAGCAGACATATGGTAGTTCGTGCTTTTCGATCAGCTTCCTTGAGAGCAGGACTAATCTCCTCGGCTTCCACAGCCTCCCACCAGTTTTTACATTCCAAATAGTTTTTTACGTGAAACTTCCAAACCTGGAATCCTGCAGCTCCGTCAAGCTTTTTAATTCCAAAAATGGAACCTGACGAACCGTTTACGTCATCCGTCAACATCATCGAAAAAATCACAATTATTTGACTGGCATCAACTGGGCATTATCTGGGCAATACCTGGGTATTTACTGGGCATTATCTGGGCCCATAACCAATTGGAAATAAAGAGATGCACAGTGTACCAGTAATTATACGTATAATGATATAGAACTACATTCAACGACTTTTCTTATACGATTGACATCAGCATATATAAAAGCTGCCAGAACATGTGTCAGATTATGAGTGGCCAGCGAGGGCCACAAGGAGTATCTACCTTCAACACATAATTATGTGGAATACCTTAGGTGCCATTACCTCAGGTGCCGTTAAAGCGGGTGCCAAATATAGCATACGTCGATCTTATGACTATGCTATTCAGTTTAAATAAAGAATGGTCTGAATTTATACTCTACCTACATTTTTCTGTACTATTTGCCAATTACCCAAACCGAATCAGATTCATTCGTCATACGAATATTAAAAACATCTCGATAGCTCTGCGCGGGCGTGCATCAAGGCTAAATATCTGCGTCGGCAGCTGCAGCGGAAGCCGATAAGAACTGATAGCGTTATCAGCGCGATAGCGGCGCTTTGTCGCTGCCGACACCTGGGGACCTAGTTCAATGTTCGCGAATGAGGATTGGGGAGTAATAAGAGCTGCTGTATTCTATGGCGCTAGTGTTCTTTGAAGCCTATGTGAGCTTAGCACGTTCACGTTTTTGCACTACCTAGTAGTAGTTTTGACACGTCATACGATATTTACTTATCCGTTTATTATAAAGACTATGTTTTCTTTGGCCTCTTGGTCTTGCTAGTTCGATCGTTCTTCGTAGGTTATGACAGCAAGGGTTTAGAGTTAGTTTTATCCCTGAAAAGGTTGAATGTTGTTGGAATTTAGTATGTTTCAAGCCTCTAGCAAAGCATCTATGATACCTCCGACACCAGCCTTATCATCACTTTCACTTACCACTTGCCATCCAATTCAAGTAACTGTTGTACGGTCGAACAAGCTATTTGGTTGACACTTTACAATGTAATTTGTGGGTTAAACTGTAAACCAATTAGCTTGTTCGACTGTACAATGCATGTTGCTATAGCATGCAGAGACTGTTCGACCGATCAACATGATATTTGGCACATACTCTACGACTGTAAATACTTATTATGTATTGTTTCCTACAGAAGTTATTAAATGGAGGTTTTTCCGACTTTGCGGGCGAAAGCAAGGCAAATGTCATACAATTTTATGATACCATGAATAGCATAGTACCTATCTGGCTGTTAACCCAATTTCAATGAATGCAATCAATGAATAGGTATGTACCTAAGTATCTTCATCAATTGACGCAAATCGATACAAATAGGCGTCACCACTGTGGTTTCCTTTACCAAGAAATCTGTTTGTGGTAGTTAAAAAATACCAGAATTTACAGTCATCATCGGATCAAACAATGGCGAAGTAGTTAAGAAAGGTATTCTGATTATTTTTGTGGTTGTTTAAAGTTTAGAATTGTTTAAGTTAGTTACGGCTGTGATGTGAGTTTCTTGGTAAATGTCTGTTGGTAAGACTGAATTACGTTGCTTGATTCATTCCAGTCTTATAGATTTCGAACGACAATTTGCCAAGAAATTTTGTGTTTCTGTCTGCATAAAACAACGTTAGCTTACCTATCTGTTCGCTAATTTTTATCAAAATCTGTTCATCCACTAATGCGTGAAAAGGTAAGAGATTTTCACATTTATACAAGTATGGATTCTGGAATAATTAACCCAAGAAGGAAAACTAGAAACTGACGCTTACCGTTTTGCTTGTTTTTGATGACTCCTATCCATTAGGAAATTGTGTTATGGTAAATCTTCAAAAATGAAAAATGTGTAATGGTAGTATTTGTGACAAATTATGATTGGAAACGCGTCTTTCGACTTTCTATTTACGAAACTTATATTGTCACTCACTTGATCATGGCTCTTGCAACGGCGTCGAAATATCGGGAGCTCAAAATAAGAAATAATTACAGAAGATATCCTTTAAGTTACAATATAAGATTCGTTTTAAACTGTGCAAGCATAAAACATTGTTTGTCTAACACTGTTTTAGGCTTTCACGGTTTAAAACTAAACTTATATTGTCACTTACGGGATATCAAAACAACAAATAATCACGGAAGATATCCCGTAAGTGACAATATAAGTTTATTGTTTGTCTATTTACTGTCTCCGGCTGCCGAACAGCCTGCTAAATAAAGCATGCTACGGATTTTGGAGCGGTGCAGTACTAGCGTAGCGTTAGGTTGCTCATACAACCTAACAGTATAAAGAAACTATTTATCATCACCAACCTTAAATGTTCCAGGATCTTCTCCGGCAACTCGCAGCGATTTCAAAATCTCTCGGCCAAAAACATCTTTTGACAGACGATTTATCATTAGCGATGTTAAAATCTGTGTGTTTTCTTCATCCTGAAAGACGAGAATTCCGATTATAAAAGCAAAAGAAAAAAAAGAGTATTGTAAGAAACTCAAAGAAATAAGTGTCATCGGATGATGATGACGAGGTTTTGTTGTATAGACGAATAATAATATAAATAGAGAGGAAAAATTTGTAAGTTTGGATGAAGGCGGTAATCTTCGCACTACTGATTAGATTCCAAAAATTCTTTCGCAAATGGGAAATCACACTATGCTCGAATGTCATAGAGGCTATATACAGGACGTTCCCGAGGAAAATTTGCAAACATAACGCGATGAAGCCGCTGGTTAATCTAGAAAGGGATAAAGTGATTAATAATAACGCGGTAGGTTTAAACCAGTACCGCAAATAGGGATACTGGTTAAAAGGTTTAGATAGGTATTTCTCCGGACCCGAGTTATTTGCGAAAGCATTTAGTTTAGGGGCTACGTAACTACAGTGACAGGTGTAAATGAGTAAACTGACTTGGATTTTCGTTTTCCGAAATCGAGTGCCTGGACCGTCTATAACACAGAAACTTTGAAATCTAACAATTTACCACGTAATACAGTTCGTAACAAAACAAATCAACACAGGTATACTCGTTATTGCGTTGTTGTTTCCTAATTATATAACTATACTCGCTGTTATGAACAGACGACGTTGTTACTGACGAGTGATATTTACTGCTCTCTTTAGAGGTCTCCAAATAATGACGGAGCTATCCTTTTCTTTCTACTTTACCATGCTGTTATTACGCTTTCTGAGCCTTTTCTTATTGTCGCCTTCTAGTCTATCAGTATTTTACTTATAGAGCTATCAAAATAATTTCGGATTTCATTCTTTTCATTGTTGTATCTTCTTTTACGTGTTGTGGTTCCTTTCAACCAGTACCTATCACTTTTGTACTAAGATCTCCAATACCTTTACTCATCCTAGCACTATTATCATCATCATCATCATCATTCTTCTGAGTTTTTCTCAAATATTCGGGGTCGGTGCAACATTTCTTCTTCTTCTATTCTTTGTTACTAGTACATTTCTCAGTAGTCAATTCCATTCTAGCCATGTCTAGTATGTTATAAAATTGGCAAGCAAATCGCTAGTGTCTATAAGTTCATCAGAATTGTGATTAGATCCACAATGCCATCATGTTAGTGATTATTTTCCTTTGGTGATTCTGAAACAAAGCAGCCTTTCATCAATCTTCTACCATTATCAAATCAAAATCATCAAAATAGTTCCTAAAACCGAGTGCATATAGTACATTTCTACTTACGAGTGTGAGTATCGCGTCAAGTCGCGTGCCGGAGTCATTGACTGCCGCCGTCGCACAGTCCAGATTAGAAACGTGCCGTGAGTGCCGCTTTCTACCAGAGCTCAGAGGCGGCACTAAACTGGACTGCGAGGTTGCCGCTTTGCTGCCGGACTGATATTTGGCATAAGGATGGGATGTGTTTAATACGGTTTTTGATAGTTTTGTTGTTATTTGTGATACTGTAATTGCATAGTAATCTGTAGATGTTTTGGAGTGCATTCTGTGAAATGCATTTTAAGGTGTTGTACTAGATTTTCTAGATTTAAGATCATGGAATAGGCTCCTTATGAGTAGGAGCATGGGAAGTTGGTACTAGAATATGAAGATATGATGGTCATTGATTGCAATTAAAATGTCTAAGATGTCTGGCTATATGTGTATAAGAATCGCTTTTAGGATCCTACAAGGTTTGTTAGTTCGTGTTTTAAATTGATTGAGTTGTTGATACGGAGCGAGTATGTTGCTCAGGAATACGGATTATGACTTCATGTTTTAACCGACTGTATGCGTTAATAAATCCTAGATGAAAACATTGCATAAGACATTTATTTTTAGACCTAGGTGTTTACTCCATAATAAAACTTCGTATTTTTCGTAAAACACGCAATGGGTTGGTCACGGACTTTTGATGCCATTCCTTTTCCAATTTCGCAATGCGTAGACATGCCTCATCAAAATCTCCACAAATACCTTTAGAGGGTAGTAGCCTTTTCCCTTTGACAGAAAGTGCTCTCGGCCTAAAAAGGTTAAGTTGGCAAAAATAAGGACAATCGTGAATATTTACGGACAGAGTCATAACATCATCTACTTGCCCTTGTCCCATATTACTTGGGGTCGGCAAATACGTTATTTTCATCCATTCTTCTCTGTCAACCATCACGCTATCATTTACTTCTTTTTCTTTTGAATTATTCCTCGTACAATGCATCCATCGTTTCCTCTGAATTCCTCTTCCTCACAATCCGTCAACATTTATTTATGTACATACAAAATACGTAAAAGGACAATATATTAAAATAAAGAGTACACGAGAAGGGTACTGCTTATTTCAAAAGAAATTTCTTCCAGCAGACCCAGCTTTATGTTCATAGAGACAGAGTTATACCGACAGAAACAAATAAATTGTGAGTTTTTAGATTCTCTCCAATTCTCGGGAGATCTTGAATTATTACAGCTTACAGAACAAATCTGTCTGGTGGTTTGAACAGATTATTCGAAAGTTACTGTTCAAGTCTTTTAGTCCTTTTTCTATCTTTCTACTTACTTTCTTTCCTTTACTGAATCCGATCGTTAAAAACGTGCATCTATTCTTCTACAGCGTAATTGATCAAATCAACGCTGGCTCCTCATTCCACCAATCCAGCAGAACATCTTCCTCCTGGACAGGAACTGCAGTGGCCAATCTGGAAATCTCTTAATCATTTGCGGGCCCAGGTTCCTGCTGTAAAAGTAACGCCAAAACCGAGCAACAAAGTATGGTCAAATGAGGTACTCCATCGACACGTCAGTGACAATGTCAGTGTGGAGTTGCAGGATATGATCCACCTCCTTTCTTGTCCATCCTGCACAGCCACCTACTGCACCTTTCAGGATTTAAGACGCAGACACATGACTTTTAGTGATTTTAAATTGATCATCACGTCTTAACTTCTAGTCTAATTTCTTTGAAAAAAATATATGTTATACTAAACCATTTCTTTCATAATTTGATATGTGAAAATGTGAAGAAATATTTTTATAACTTAGTGTAATTAATTTGTGAAGTAATGTCTAACGCGGCAAAAAAACGATCATCACGCAAAAACTATCGGGCGTATTTGCATGAAACTTAGATCATCTCAAAGACAATTTAATGCCCTTTATATTAGTATACGGCTTTTATCCGTATTGTGTTTGATAAATCAAGGTGGGTTGTTTTTTCGAATAATCTTGGTGCGGGGCTCCTCGGGGCGACGGGCGGCAGTGTATCGCTGACCACTCTCACGCACGGGTATATGCTATTGCTAAACTTCTCCCACACGCTCAAGGTCGTTGGCGTGAGGTAGCCCCTTAAGTGAAGCCGACAAAGCTGTGCTGGCGATTATTATTGCCCGTGGTACCACCGGTGGTACCAAAATCAGAAATAATTTTAGAATTACGGTTAAAAAAATGTTTATTAAAAGTTAATATGTTGAGATTATGATATGTTAATTTATTAAACGTTTGATAATTTACGTGGTCGGGTATTATTTGAGTCTATCGACACAGAATAGAGAAGGAGAACGCTGTCATTGGCGTAATTTACGTAAAAATATTAATGTTATTATCAAGCTGATTGCAATAAGATTAATTATTTTTACATTGGAAAAAAGGAAAATACGAAATCCTGAAAGATTAATGGATTCATCGATTAACTGGAAACGCTGACGGTATAGTACTGTGTTTAACTAATTACGATACAAGTTAGCAGCATGACAGAAGAAGAAAATTTCACAATCTCCTGTAATGAATGTAAGTACAGATACAACATAAGAGTACATAAAGTGATATGATTATGTATACGTGAAACATAATGGCGAACACGGATTAACTCTTAACATGGAGGTTAACTGTATTAACCTCCATGTTAAGAGTTAAAGAATCTGTATTCTTTGAAGAAAAAACCGTGCTAGGTATTTTGATTTCCAAATATGTAGATCGGAATATACACAGGCCCATGCGACACCACTGCTCTCAAAACGGTGAAGGAAAACATCGTGAGGAAACCGGCATGTCCTAGAACCAAAAAATCGAAGACATGTGACATCTACCAATCCGCACTGAGCCCGCGTGGTGAATATTGCCCATTCCCCTCATAGAGAGAAGGCCTGTGTCCCAGCAGTGGGAGCATTAATTGGCTGATGATGATTATAGACAGGCCGATGATAATGAAGAGACAGTACTTAAGAAGAAAGCAATAATACAAGATGCCGTTCAGAGGACCTAGCCCACTGTGTAATAGTAAATACGTCGAGTTTTTAATCAAAAATATAATCATCCTATAACATTTTAATAATTTTTTTGCAACAAACACAATCAATAACATCCTTAGATATGAATAAATTCTTAAAATTATGAAAATATTATTTGTGAAACAAGTATTTTTAATTTTATAATTGACTGCACCCTCGTGTTATGGCCTCAGGTATCAGAAAAAACAGATCTTTTTGCGCGTCAGGTGGTCGGGGAAAATGTCAACACTTAAAATAGGTATCGGCGACTATAATCTGATTACCGCTATCATTTACGCACATTGTCCGATAAGATTGTACAGTACATTGTTTATCCAATGCATTATCGTGAGGTGTTAAGTAGTTTCTTTCTACCTAGCACTTAGCCGATTTACATGGTTACCTACTTAGATATTAAACATTATGTCCTGACAAGTTTAAATTCTGAATCTAGATTATTCTCTCTGATAGCTTGAATGTCATACGGCTTGAGGTAGGTCTATTACTTTTATAATGTCTTTCGATTGTTATAACTTGAGACTAACGGTTTTGTTTGTTCTTACTTTATTTATCCTTTAGGCCCGGTTTCCAACACAGCGGAGAAGAGCGGAGCGGAGTGGAGATGTGTAAGATTCGACCAATCACTGGAAAGATGAGAGCCCTGATTTAGATTTCAACCCATGTGATTGGTCGGTTTGCACACTTCTCTCCGTTCCTCTCCTCTCCGCTTTGGTGGAAACCGGGCCTTACGCACGGTAAAGATATAAGGCTGAACTATCTCTGCTATAATCAAAATGTTGTTTTCTTTCGTTAGCTATGAATTCTTTTCATTATTCGGTAACACTTTATACTCGGAGTTTTTCAGCCAAAGTTGTGTACGCTATCCAAATGCAAATGGAAGAACAGCATCTCAACCGCCATGACAGTCTTCATCTTTATTATAATCAAGATCATCATCATGAGCAGCAATAGCAACAATTGGTGTTGCATCCAGAATCTTTTCGAAAGGTTTGGATAAATCTATGCTAATATTATAATGCTAAAGAGTTTGTTTGGTTGGTGAACGCGCTAATCTCAGAAACTACTGGTTAGAATTTATAATTTATCACGCTGCGACCAATAGCATAGGTAGTGACCAATGTTGTTAAAACGAGGAAAATTCCGTACGCAGACGAAGTTGCGCGAGTCAGCAAGTATAAATATTATATGCAGATTCTAAGCACCTTTCAACGATACGATTGTTCAACGCTTTATATGTAATGCTTTACTCTTTGCGTCTTATGCTGATTCCTGCTGGATATGCTTCTCCCAATGAAATTTATGTAATTGAAATACTTTTCTTTCTTTTGATGAGTTGCCGATTTTGACGATTAAACTATCTTCGGTAGATGCCTTTATTCGCTGTTATCTTAATTCGTTGTCTTCTTTAGAAGTTTCAGGTCTTTCTTTCGAATAATTGATTGCTCTGCTATGTTCGTTCACAGCTTTTTCTTCTTCTTTATCGTGTGGGTAACCTGGTGTCAGAGTTTTTTCTTCTGACTTGGCTTTTACATGCCGTCGAGAAATGTCTGACGATGATTTCCTTCACCGAAGCAAGTGCTAATTTACAATATGCATATGAATTCGAAAATTTAGGGGTGCATGTCTTGGGCTCGAACTGGAGATTCACCACCACACCTTCACTTCTTTGTGCTTCTTTGCTATACAATTAGTGCAAAACAGCCTTCAGTAATGTATTGTTTGGGTTATCTACCAAATTACCCGAGAATATCCACAGCGGTTTGGAATTTACGTAGACGACAAGGTTGTATGTACAGAGGGCGTTTTCAAGTTTCTCATTTATTTCTTGTTATTTGTCCATGGTTTTTAAGCTATCGTAAATACGTATATTATTCGTGCTATTATTTAAAATTTGTTTTTCAAAGCCAGTTTCTTTGCGTTGAGTAGTGTATCAGATGACATTTTAGGGATCCTTGATCTTCAGTTTGCTGTTTTAATCATTGTGATGTAGTATTTTGCTGTTATGTTAAACAGTTGATTTCAATAAAACATCTCAAAACTCTCAGTACTTACTTAAACTGACCTTACTTTCAAGTGAGTATAAATTAAGAACCTGTTGTAAATTTATGTCGAAGTAGATATTTAATACAATCAGTACGAGCAGTACTTATAACCAGATGGTATCGAATATCTCTAAATCACACTCCCACGCAAGTCCGTGAGAACACAACGAGATATAATTGGTAGGCAGTTAACATATTCATGAAGTCTATATTTACCTTCGTAAAACCTTCACTGCTAAGTTAATTATTAGTTGCGAAACCATTATCGAAGTTAAGTCCGCTGTGCTGCGTATCGAACGAACCCAACAACCTATACATAGCCACCTGGACGGTCACATAGAAAAACTGCTTAGTTAAACACCGTCCTTTATCTAAACAATAGCCTAATCCCAACCCTAACGCTATCAACATAAAGTACAAAATAAAGTATGCGTGGTAAATAGAACCCTATCGCCCTAAGCGTCCGTCAGTATTCTGTTAGTATACAATAAATATTCGGCGCCAGTTGTGCCAGAACACACATATACATAGAGGAGCAAGCGTTGTAGCTTGCCAAGAACGGCAACGTCGCATCGCTTGCCGGCGGATTCCAAGCTTGTTTCAATTTATTCTTGTTAGTTCGACAAAGTTCTAAATCCTAACTGCGGCTGCAAAACTGAAAAATATGAACCTTATAGCCGGGGAACATATGGTTGAATTTCCAAGAGATTTCTTCAAAGATCTTTGTCGTATTGACTGTTTTGTCGGCTGTATCCGAGGGTAGCGGGACGCGTGGCGTTCTCGACGCATTGTGTTCGTTTTTTACGAGACGCGATAGAATCGATGTCAGTTGGCAGATTTTTTATTTTACCGTTTTTTGGCCTTGTTTGCCTCGAATAGAGACATAGACAATGAACACAGTGCAAAACAAGATTCGCTTTGACATTGAGCTGTTGGGGAAAATGTAGTTTTATCCTCAAAATGTTTTGATCAAAACGTCCTATTCAATAAATTGGAAATTGAGGAACGTCCAATACTGCACGCAATCTACTTATTATGGAAAATAGCGAAAGCATGACAAAATAATGCAAATGGTTTTGCTTTCGGAAACATTGATCGAATACTCCACGTTTTTCATAAATTTGTTTAAGAAATAACCTTGCTCATTTATAACACCATCTGTTCCATACCATATAGTATCAGCAGAATCTAAATCTACTTACAGATTTGCTGTATCACATATGGTTTTTGAGATATCGTCGTTTCTTTATGAAGATGTCGCAGCAAATAACTCCTTTGCGGCGCGATTTTAGCCTAAAAGGAACATTAGAAACATTAAATTTTATCGTGGCTTTCTTGTATTCAACCTACAAACATACAAATATTCTATCTTTAATAAGTTTAAGATTATAAAAAGCTTCGCTACACTTTAAATATACAATAACGATATCACTTTTTACAATTTCGCTCGAGGGACTAACGGATTCTTACATACAATACAGCGACCAGTCTCAAAATCGTTATAAAATCTTCTTTCAATTTGACAATCAAACGTAATAATTCCCATAATGTAACTTCTCATGGTCTCATTCTGTTATTTACTGGTATTTCAACGTAAATTCGATGATCGCTCCTCTTCACATAAATCTTAAATCGGCCTAGATCTTTGCGTAAGCTCATTTTTCCAACGCTTTTTTTCGATAAACCCTTGAGTAATAAAGACCATTAAAATTTAGTGCCAGTTTCCAAATGTTTACATCCTGAAGTTTATAGTTTCAATAGTCCTACTTCAGTAATGTGAAGAAATACGATTTTATTTGGAAAATAAGGATGCAATTGACTTAACTTTTTGAAAACGTTGATTTTAAACTCCACGTTTTTCTTATATTTGTTTAAGATACAGTCTTGCCCATTAACAGTTCCATGTGTTCCAGGTACTATGGGCCTAGCTAAATCTAAATTTACTTTCAGATTAACTCTATCACATCTAGTTTTTGAGATATCAACGTTTCTTAAACAAGATTTCGCAGCAAATGAATCCGTTGCGGCCCAATTTTGGCCTAAAAAGAAGTCTAAAAACGTTTAATTTTATCATAACTTTCGTGTATTCAACCCGTAAACATATACATATCATATCATTCATTAGAATTTAATTATGAAATGCTCATTTAAGCTTTAAATAGGCAATAATTATATCACTTTATACAATTTCGTTCAAGGGACTAACGGAACCGAGTTTTATGTAAAAAAATAAAACTCGCCCACAAGCCTCAAAATCTTCATAAAATCCTCTTCCAAATTGAAAATAAAATATAATAATATGTATTTTATAACTTGCCATAGTCTCTTTCTGTGATTTATTGATGTTTCTATGTAAATTCGATGATTGTTCGTTTACGCAAAGATCGTCTCCTCATCGGCCATGATCTTTGCGTAAACTCATTTTGCTTAGCCTTTTTCGATTAAGTCTGAGCATTAAAGACCATTTAGTACTAGTTTCCAAATGCTTATAGCCTAAAGTTTACACTTAAGTATAATAGTCCTACTTCAGTAATGTAAACAATTCGACGCAATTGACTCCACTTTTTGTAAACCTCGATTAAAACTTTCACGTTTTTCATTTATATGCTCAAGAAAAGACGTTGCTCATTAATAACACCAAGTATTCCAGATAATGCGGCACCATCTAAATCTAAATCTACCTACAGATTTATTTAAATACAACTGGTTTTTGAAATATCGTCGTTTCGTTACCAAGATGTCGCGGTAAATAATTCCTTTGCGGCCCGAATCTACCATAAAGGAAAGAATATAAACATTTTATTATTTGATGACTTACTTTAATACTACCTGTACTAATGATCATGTTATTCCATTGTTTATGAGAACAGTATTGTACATTGCTCCCTTTTCTTTTAAATGAGCCATAACGATTAACGATGAAACTTTTTACAAATTCTCCCAAGCGACTTGTGCAACCGTTTCTTGAAACAGCCATAATCCTCAAAATTGTAATCAAATTCTCTTTTAATTTGACAGTCAAACGTAATCATTTCTTTATTATAACTTGTTATTATCTCTTTCTCTGATTTATTGATGGTTCTATGTATAAATTCGGTGATTGTTACTAATCACAATTTTGAACCAGCCAAGACCTATGCGTCAACGCATATTGGTAAATCGATTTTTGATATAGCCTTATGAAAAAATAAAATTTTGGTATGAGTTTCCAAGTGCTTATATCCTCAAGTTTATAGTTTCAATAGTCCTACATTTTTTTAAATGAGCCATAACGATTAACGATGAAACTTTTTACAAATTCTCCCAAGCGACTTGTGCAACCGTTTCTTGAAACAGCCATAATCCTCAAAATTGTAATCAAATTCTCTTTTAATTTGACAGTCAAACGTAATCATTTCTATATCATAACTTGCTATATTCTATTTCTCTGATTTATTGATGGTTCTATGTATAAATTCGGTGATTGTTACTCATCACAATTTTGAACCAGCCAAGACCTATGCGTCAACTCATTTTGGTAAACCGATTTTTGATATAGCCTTATGAAAACATATAATTTTGGTATGAGTTTCCAAGTGCTTCTTATATCCTCAAGTTTATAGTTTCAACAGTTCTACATTAGTAATGTAAAGAAAAACTATTTATAAATAAAATAAGGGTACCATTGACTACACTTTTTGTCAACATCGATCAAACACTTCACGTTTTTGCATAATTTGTTAAAGAAACAATCTTGCTTATTAATAATATTATGTGTTCCATATAATATGGCATCAGATAAATCTAAATCTACTTACAGATTTACTTTATTACGTCTGATTTTTGAGTTATCATCGTTTCTTTACCACGATGTCGCAGCAAATGATTCCTTTGCGGCCCGATTTTAACCTAATAGAAGCATTAGAAACAATTGTTTTTTGGATGACTTACTTTTATACTACTTACCTACTTATGATCATGTTATTCTGTTATTTATGAGAATATGATTGTCCAATGCTCCCTTTTCTTTTAAATGAGCCATAATGATGAAATATTTTACAAATTCTCTCAAGCGACTTGTGCAACCGTTTCTTGAAATCAGCCACAATCCTCAAAAACGCAATCTCTTTTTTGTTTGACAGTCAAACGTAGTTATTTGTATATTATTATATTCTGTGATTTATTGATGTTTCTATCCAAATTCGATGATTGTTCCTATTCTCAATCTCAAATCGGTGAAGATCAATGAATGCGTCGACTCATTTTGGTAAACCAATTTTTGATATACTTAGTCTGATGTTTAAACATCATTTTGGTATGAGCTTGTAGTTCCAATAGTCCTACTTCAGTAATGTTAAGGAAAACGATCATGAAAGGAATATAAGAATGCAATTGACAACACTATTTGTAAACATCGATTTAAAAATCCACGTTTTTCTTAAATTACTTAAAGAAACAATCTCGCTCATTAATAACGTTATATGTTCTATATAATATCATATGGCACCAGCAGAATCTATATCTACTAACAGATTTACTCGATCATATCTGGTTTGTGAAATATGACCGTTTCTTTATCAAGATGTTGTACCGAATGAATCCATTGCGGCCCGATTTTGGCCGTAAATGAACATTTTCTAGTGTACCTTTACTTGAATACATATGTCTTTCTTTTCTACTTGCCACCTGTGATTGAAATAATGAGAAAATCACTGTAAAATGTTTCTCTATGCTTTAAAAGAGCTATACACTGATGTCACGTTATGCAAATTCTCCGAAACGGCCAACTATTGTTTGAAACTCGCCCGAAAACTTATGTCTTCATATTTTATATTTTTTTGACAACCAAACATGCCATACATCTCTATCTGTAATGTACTCGTATTGACTTTACTATGTAATTTAGATGATTTTCGCTCTTCTCAATCTTGTATCAAGATTTTAAGTAAACTTATTTTACCAAGATTTTTGCGTCAACTTATTTTGCCAACTGGATTTTCCACTTAACCTCTTGTAATTAGGCTAATTTAGTACCAGTTTCCAAATGTTTATGTACTAAAGTTAAATGATTCAGAAGTCCAATGTCAATAATGTAAAGAAATAAGACTTTAGAAGCGAAACCATGCATCGTCTACAATAATCATTGCTTCATCGCGTTGGCTCGCAAATGAGGTATCTCTATTAAAAGTAAGACAAATAAGTAAATTATTAATCAATAGCCTAAGTTAATTTTCTATGGGTGTCATTTTGACAAATAAAGGTCCTTTTTAATGGGTTGCGGGCCTGTTCGAAAGAGATACCGCGGCCCCGGAACATAAAGGGCGAGGAAGGAACATGGATGGGTTTTAGTCAGTAAAAGTCTGACACTCCTGCTCCGCCCAGAGTGGGAGAAGTTATTTGATGATTTCCCATCCTAAAAAAAAACAAAAAAAGCGTCCTTTTTAATTTATATTTTAGTTATTGAAGAAAGCAAAACAAAAACAAAAAAGAATAGGAAATACTATCTGGAAATCGAAGCTGTGATTAAATGGATAGGAATTTTGCATTACAGAGATAATTACCTTATTATCTAAAGCAGGCAAGTTCTTCTTCTTAGCCTATCGTATATGACGTTTGGCCCAAAATACAAAGATGTGTAGGTAGGTACGATTGACCGTGTCGATCTCAAGAGAGACGTATTCGTTGTGAGTTGTTCCAACATTCTTATCGGATGATGAATTGGTCTAAAACAACCAGCAATAATGGTTTTAAATATGACGAAATTGCTCGTAATAAATATGATGTCATAATCAATACGATGAAATAATTTAAGAAGTGTAAGACATATTTAAGTAGTACTTACCTAAAGAAAGATATTGACAAAATACGGAATTATAAAACCGTTTGCAAACGGTGATCGTTTATCCCAAAACTTCGATAAAGGTGCTTTAATCTTAAAGTAAGCTGAATAAACAAAGGTAGATAAACTACACATGGCTATGTATTGACAATACTCAATGAATGGACCATACAATATCATTGCATTGTATCAGCCATTAATTCATATTTATTTCCTTTTTGTTGAATTCCGCCGATTGAAATAGCATACCAAAGAATGTGAATGTTTGCATCATAATGTGAACGAATTAATGAAAACCTATACATTTTTTCTAATGTTATTGCATGGCTAAGAAACCGATGGCTTAGCTGAAGAATTCGACTCTACCTGTGCCCCAAAACATGCAGTAGGTAATAGAGACAACTGTGCTGCCACCGACGGTCGCCAGTGTCAAGAAGATGACCTCGCGGTTACCGTCACCTATGGGCACGTCACAGAAAAGTCACCATTTCCAAAACGGACCGGAAATGTCTCATAGTGCTAGTTTTTTATTTATACAAGCCGTAAACACGGCAACTGCACTTTTTGGCAAAGATGGGCTAGGATAGTTGGTACTTCCCCGTACACAGTCCTTCAGAAAAAAATCCAAAATACATTAAGTACCTACGTGAAACCTCTAATTGGAAATTGGTTTTCAAGATATATCCTATAGTAGATACTGGAACAGGCCTCGTCCACTACACGGACCAAGCACCCACGAGTTCGTGAAAATTTACGAAATAATTGAACTACGATTTTTCTCGTTTCAGGACAATTTTAGGACATGCCGAATTCCTCACGCTCTCTCACATTTTGAGAGCGGGGGTGATAAATAAATAATCACGTAAACAAAGAAAACCACCTGTTTGCGTTTGAACGAGAAATCGAGAACCCGATATCCCTCGATCCAGAACTGAATCAATTGTGTTTTAATCAGCTTAGCCGCTTATTACATAAAAGCGTTATGTTTCACATTACATTCCATATTAGGTAGTTACATTATGAAAACCCGTATCAGCTCATAATCATTTAATTAAGGCGCTTAGACGAGCTAAATTAGCAACTCTATTTGTGGTGGTTCAAACTTCGTTTGAAATGCTGTTAGAATAAAGTTCTAATCAGCTTGCACTACAAAGTGGTTGTTACGTCAGCCACTGCGGGCCAAATAGCGCGAAATGAGTGGTTTCGATCGATTTACAAAAAAACTATTGATTGGATTAAAAAACTAAAACAGTATCATGCTAATATATTGCTTGTAGAATTATTTGCCAAAAAATCAGAATGATCGCATGCATATTAGTATGTGTTTTATTGTTTGAAAGATATTTTTAGAGGTAAGTTCGTGATTTCTTTTTATCGGGCCAAATTAATTGTATTATGTTTTCAAAACAGTATCATGCTAGCATATATCCTGAAGAATATCATATATTTTTCTGGTCTTGTTTATAGCAGTGAATCATATACTTTTAGTAATTATAAAACTCGCGTTTAGCTCGTGTAATCGCCTTAAGACGCCTGCGGAGCATGCGTATTTCATACAAACGTAATACCAAAATCATTTGTAAATTAAACATATTCCTAAGGTAGTGTGTATTTATTTCGATTGAATTACAGAATATCTAGGTTCCCAAACATATATTTTGATTGGACACTGATTTTAACAAGAGTTATAAGATAAAGAAGTTTTCTATGGAAATTTTAAATTCCTCATATCTCATCTTTGTATCATAGTCCTCTCAAAAAAGATATTTGGGAACATAGATATTCAGTAATCCAATCGAAATAAATACACACTACCGTAAGAATATGTTTGATTTACAAATTATTTTGGTATTACGTTTGTATGAAATACGCATGCTCCGCCGGCCCCTTAACAACCTAGGTGCATGGAAAGTGATAAACAAGTTACAGTTATTGTTGCAAATATTGTTGTTTTTTCCTTGTTTGCGGGTTTGCGGCTTATTATTATGTAGTTAGTAGTTAACTTACCTAAGTTACTTTGTAGGCATTGAATATATTCCCGTTAATGAGTACCTAGGTTGAATATTTTTAGGCCATTTATCGGCTGATAAGGTTATCACTTGCTGTGTAGTACCTACTCAGCAGTGGTGTATGTATTTATAAAATAACTAGCACTAAACACGCGAGTTCAGCTGCATAAATTGTGATAGCTCCGGCTAATCTGCATGATATCAATGTAATTTATAGCTTATGTGACTCGGTAAAGATGTAGTTTTCTAATGGCGCAAGATTTTTTTTTAATGGATTGAGTAGATCTTAAGTTAAATCGAAACAAACAATAAATCTAATCTTTTCTCTTTATTATATTAGTGTAGATGTAGACAAAGAGGACTCGCTAGTACTAATTAGGATAAGAAAACTCGATGTAGGTGTAGTAAAAGGATTCGAACTTTATAAATCTACGTAAAAAATACTGCTTGCTGGGGAAAATTCTCCTTTGCTGATTGATGCATTCAATAGTTCAGGGCTCAGGGAGGTCCGGGGCTGCGGGGCTGTTCGAAAGAGATACCGTGGTCCCGGGAAATGAAGCGCGAGGAAGGAACATGGATGGGTTTTAGTCAGTAAAAGTCTGACACTCCCTCCCGCTCGACGCTACGCCCAGAGTGGGAGAAGTCATTTGATGATTTCCCATCCAACAGAAAAAAAAGGGTCAGGGAGGTATTTAAAGTGAAGCGTTAACAATAACTTGTATCACAAAAAAAATTTGGAAAAGTTGGAACTTTGACTTCCAGTATCTCCGCAACTAGAAGGATCTTATGAGTACCTATGGTCCAGAAGAAAATAAATATCGTTATGACGTGAAGGATCTTTTACACCCATTATGTACCGACAGAGCGTCGACGAGTCTATTAAAATTTTTTTTTTTTTAATTTAAAAAATTACAAAAGCTACACATGACTAATGAAGCCTCCACGAGTGACCGCCTAAGAGTTCGACCGCTAGTCCGCAGCACACCCTGGGTAGAAATAGATACCTACAGGAGAAGGTAAAGGAGTAGTAGCTACAGAAGTCCAGTGGTCATGGAGTTCTACAGGTAAATGTATTTAATGATGAGTAGGTACTCGATTCTGCTAAGTGCTAAGTGATATTTTCCTGTGGTTGATTACATAAAACAACGCACCGCAGCCATCGTAGGTAGTTTGCCGTTTATTTAATTAATCGTCGACAGAATGGATAACCAAATATAATGAGCTATTGGAAAATCCAGCAAGATGACACAACGGAATTACCAATTCGAATAAAAACACTATCGGTCAAATAAGTAATTCCATATGTTCATGATACCAAGTGTGTCATCCATCACCATCATCATCATTTCTGCCGAAAGACAATGTCAACTGTCCACTGCTGGGCATAGGGCTCCCCCAAGTGTCGCCACATTGACCGTCCACGCGACAAGCTTAACAGAGGATCCCACAACACATATTGTGTGGTTTCATTCAATCAGACCTTAGACCACCGGGATGCTATGCCCGCATACATAGCGAGCATATAGTTACCTACCCACATATTGATGAAAAACCAAGAAATAATGTTGGAGAGCGACATAGAAAACACAGTTTATGGTCAGAAGTCAATCGTACCCGGGCCAGTCGTAAACTGCTCACAATGGATCGTAAAAATGCTTTATTACTAGAGTTTGCTGCGGATTCCTTACCAAAGATTTAAGATTTGAAGTCGCTTTGGCGATGTGATGTATTTTCGTGAAATATTTGTGCACTCTAGACATATTGTTCATGCGATAGAAACAACTGCATTTATGTTATGCTGTCTTGCCAAGACTACAAGAAAATTGCTTATTCAACGCGTTCTGTATTTTTATTTAAGTATTTTTAACGAGATTGTACACCAGCTTTGATTTCTGATACAATAGCACTTCAGCGGTCTGCGTATTGCGTACTTATACTGGTAGGACAACTTATTCGCTACGAGAAAAAGAATTTTCCCATACAGAAAAACACGCAAAAAAGCCCGCGGATGTACGAATCGCCAACATATTCTTGTTTTCAATACTACTGACTTCTTGTTTGACGAGTTCTGGTGAAAGAAGAGGAAACTTCATGAGTAGGCAAAGCTGTAGAAGAATCTTTTGGCGACATTTTGTTTTTTCAATACATTTGACTTAACGATGATGAACCCAAAATCAATGTCTTGCCACCGGCAGTGCCTTTCTGTCAACGTCAGTTGAACCCCAAAAAGATTTTTTGCATCGCTGTACTCTTTTTCATGAAATAATTATGTTGGATACTTTAGAGCGTGACCAGAAGTCGTAACGATGGCCATGTTGTTTTCAAATTATATGTAAGCCTCAAAATTGTTTGTGCGCACATGTGCACACGCACATTGAATTGCTTTGCCCGTGAAACGTAGAGTCGGTTTATGTAGTGGAATACATATTGGTTGTGTATATATTGTCCTCTGTAAGATATCCTCTTGGTTTTGTTCTATTACGAGGAAACAGATTCCCTCATGATAATTATATGGATGACTCTCCGGAATCATCAATCTCCTGGAAATCTTATTTCTTCTACGTCTTATTTGCCAAGCATTGTAGAAATAGGTAGGTTTATTTATTGATAACTCCAGTAATTTATGCATTCATCGTTGTTATTCCATGTATGATGTATCATTGTTCATAAAGAGCTAGAGGTCGTCCATATTGCTAGTTTTACACGAATGCCAAGGAAGGGTTGCGTATTTAAGATCTTTTTGCTTGACCGACACGCAAGTATCTGTCCACTCATGTATCTTTTAATCGTAAAATATATTACGCATTACAAAGTACAAGCTTCATTAATTAAGTAGGTAATGCAGAAACAGCGCAATTAAACGTGTTTAATGAATTTTGCTGTTAAAACAAAATAAATATGTCATAAAATGGGTCATAATCGTTATAATATGTTTGCTAAATATACTCGTAGATATGTACTTCCCTTGCGAATTGACAATGATGTTGACTATCGAAGAGTATGTAATAGTTGCTATAACAATCAAAATTCTCATCGATACTTCGATCAATGATAATTAGTCTTATAGATCGACTCATCGATAGCTTGCAATTTTTTGTGAATTCATTATCATTATCCTAATTCAAACGAAAGATGACATTTCAAGATAAAGGTTGTTTCCCGGGATCAAGCATCACTCAACAACCACGTTCTCAGGACACATTGTAAAACATATGGAAACGGGTATTCGACCGGATTGCACCAGCCGTGATCGCGGGAAGTCTTATCGCGACCACGGCGGGAAGTCTTACCGCGACCACGGCTGGTGCAATCCGGTGGTATGTTTTATAACACGTTCTCAGGTACTGCCATCCAGCAGTTAGTGGATTCACGCAACAAGCTGATTAAAAATCTGTATTTTGTTTATAGGTAAGTACACACATATTCCGGTGACCGTTCGTACCCTTTCGTGTATGAAAATGTGGGTTCATCAATAAAATAGGCCTAAATTTTTTATCTGCCCTCCAATCGTCGGTTTCTTTTGTTCGATCGAATCAATTCCTTAATTATTATACAACTGATTCCTTTGCCATATTAATTTTCTAGAGGATATGTAAAGTTTAATAGTCAACATCATCTTATTGCCTTTTTTTGTCCCACGGTCCTGTTTTTCTTCCTTTTCCTTCTGTCAACTTCAAGAAAAAAAAATCCCTCCGGCAAGCCGCAGGAGGAGGTAGATTTCGAAGAAGGTGCTGGAGCGTCCGACTATTGAAAATTTGTATAAAGAGTTGTAGTTATGTGTACAATCTACAAAAAAAAATATGATTTCAAATCGATCGTTGTCCTGTAACGGAAAGTTTACCCTTTTTAAATTCTCTCATAAGAGTTTAGGATGGAAACGCCCTCAAATGTTTAGTTATAATTTTTTATTTCGAAAACTATAAGTTTTATCGCTAAACTTTGAAGGTAGCAATTGTAAAGTAAACAATTTGCTTTCAAAAAAAAATATTTGCGACGTTCAAAATGTTTACTGTTTCGGAGATATGATTTTTTTTCGCAAAAAAATTGGAATTTTCAACCCCCTCCCCAATTTAGGGGTTGCATCAAAAAAGTGTTAATTTAAAGATGTCTGTATTCGTACTCAGAATGATAAAAATGAGAGACGGTTCAAAAATTTTCCATAGAAAAAAAGTTATGGCCAAAAAACTGATTTTAGAAAAACCGCCCCCCCGCCGCCCCCCATGGACGAATTCCGCCCATTCACGAACTTAGCCTAAGTTTTGACCGTTTCGATTTTTTGGCCAAGTTTGAAAGCAATCGGTTCATAATTGCGACCTGTAGAGTGTGGCTAAATTTTGCTTGTCACCCATATACATACGTATTCATATATATCTCCGTAGGTGAGAGACCAATAGGTAGATTTTTTTTTTTTCAAAAAAAGGAAATCTACCTAATTGCAACTTTTTGGTAAAAGAGGTGACAGACATAATTACAGTACTAGAAATAGGGACCAATTAGTTCGGCCAGGCTTTAGACTCGCTAAAGTAGACTCATCTTTCATGGGGTACTGGTTGAGATGCTATACTAAAATTCCACAAAGTATTCTTGAACTGAATGAGACGAAATTTAAAACATGCATTAAACGCACACTATGTAAAAAAGCATATTACAAGTTGAGCGATTATATCGCTTATAAAAATGCTTGGCTTAATGCTGGTCCTGCTCCACATGGACAGGGGCGCAAAAATTGATAGCATTAAATGGTATAGTTGGAGCTGCTGAAGATTGTACTTAACTATCCTTGCATTGTATAGATTCAATGTTAGTATTATATAATTGCATAGCCCATATTGTGTGAGTACTATGTACTAGTAAGCTATCATTCACTGGAAACCTACGGCAGTTCTTGACTTGAATGTGCCCTGGCGGTTGAGAGTATGTCATGCTCACTCAAATGTCTCGCTGATGGTGGCGCGTGTGTCGGACCATTTAGTTCCCTTCAAAATGGTTGAGCTGAATGGTGCTGATCCATGCGTCATGTGCGTGAACGGGCGCTGTCAGTTGTGACTGGTCATCTCTTAGTCGCCATGGTTTATTTGAATTAATTATTTTGTTTTTGAGTTGTATTTTGTTTTGGTTTTGCTATGGACACTTTTAACGTGCACATCTTGCTACATTGTTCTCACATAATATACCATCTCAACATGAATGATGTAACCAAGATTTTGTAACAATATTTTGATTTAAAAGAGTGTCCATGGAGTTTCTTGCCCGTTCTTCTCCATAGAGATCTACGCTAGGGAATCGGCAACTACAGTACTTTCACAGTTTTTATGTCTTGTGACTGGGACTGTAGCTACATTAAATGTTCATTTTTGTTTCGACAATTCAAAAGTGCCTGTAACTGGCCTACTTGAAATAAATGCTTTGATTTTGATTTTGATTTCAACAGTCTCGATATCATTTACTGCATTTTCTTTCATATCATTCCTCTCCTTATCACGTTCGCTATTAAGACTACAATTATTACTAACTTTACTTACTTACTAAACCTACTTACTAAAATTATTTGCTTTAGCCTAAAATTATCAATAATCAAAGTGCACTATAATGTATTGTCATCACCCTCTAAATAGGGTCACGTACTATTTCAACAAGCTCAAATGGTTTTGTATAAAAACACCATTAACACTACCTACAGGGTGTGACTCAAATCCGGAAGCCGGCAGGCGAGTCAAGTTTTTCATCGTCACCGTGATCTCATGAGGATGTGAAGCAACAAGGTTATGATCGCAGCTACTAAAATAACTACTGGTTTTTATAAACAAATTATTGGCTGTCTGTGAAGGTTAACATGTATGGAAGGCTTTATTTTCGTCAACTCTGTGTTGGGAGTTCTGGTGCCTATAATAATATTACGATCACTGGAACACCTGCCGCTGAGGACTGAGCAGGGCTTGAAACACGTCCTCATTAAAGTAGTATTGTTTTCTTGTCATTTCAGTGTGAGAAAGAGAAATAGGACGACTTGCTCCATCTCTTTCCTAACGTTTATCTTTTTTACGAAACTGAAGTAAGTTTAAAACAATACGGCTGTCATAATTCCAGTGCGGGCTGCGAAAAGTCTCATGTCTTTGAAGAAATCATACAATGGTCAGATTCGAATCCATTGATTGTTAAACTATTAGTTAACTTATTGTTGTTATAAGATACTTATAAGTAAGGATAATATATATTATTGTAAGCATGAATAAGCACATAGTGTCTAAATTAAAGCAGCGATAATAACGTAAATATCTAGTTGTAAGTATGCGTGCATATCGAAAGCAACTACCGATAAAAATGTTGAATGAAACCGAGATTGTAATCATAGGCAAGACATATTTGAATTTATAAATGACATTGGTGGATTAAAAAGGATATAGATATGAAACCGATAATTAAATAATTAGATAAAATACAATTTTGAAAAAAGAAGATTACCTAATATAACACAAAGACCACCAGTCGCAGCAAACTTCCAAGACGCCATAAAGTTTGAACAGAACACCGGCCCCTACCCCAAATGACGAGTAAAAGTTTTTGTCAAAATATACTTGCTAAATAAACAAAAAAAAAAACTTCGATTTTTAAAAATGCAAACCCGTGGTAAGGCCATAATGACCACCAGAAGACTTGACTACATTGCCAATAACAATGAAGACTAACTAATAGGAAATGTGGGCTCGCTCGTAAAAAATACTCTTATACTATTATAATTAACTTTGACAGGGCCCTGATTGGTTTCTTTTACGTCCATTGGTCAGGGTTCGGAGGTTAAGTATATGATATAACTGGTTATTATAATAATGTATTTTATGTGTCAGACAGGTCGGTGTACAAAGTACAGTAATGTCAGGGCTTGGCAAAATACATGCTTTGCTTTAATTGAAATACAAATTAAAAAATACTGTATCGTAAGTAATTAAAATACAAAATAAGTAATCGAGACCAGCACGGGTTGAAAAGTAGAGGAAAACAAGATTAATTAAGTCATACAAATAACAAACCATCAGATTTAGCAAAATTTAACGGCAAAAAAATCACTTTTGATTGCCAAAAATGGTAAAATGATCACCAACATTATTCCCTATTTTATCGTGAAATAAGAACCAAATTTTTTTTTTTACCCAGAAATTGAACTGTTATGCTCTTGCATCCGAGTCGAGACCGACCCGGTCGACGGAGCTCCTACTTCAAAATGGTTTAAAAAAATACCACGAAGCCTGAGAATTACCCTTCTAACCTAATCTATCCGTGTCGGGGTGCCCCAAGTCGGCCTAGGCAAAACTACGAGTAGTTTGTCATCAACCTCATCCAACCTCATTAAAATTTGGTGCTCAATTTACTAAATTTGGTGATCAATTGGTACTTTAGGTGATAGATGTCACAAAGTTATTTTTAGTGGTCATTATATTTTCCCCCATTAATTTATCTGAAAAACCAGAGTCTCCTTTCATGAACACTAGATTTTTAAATGTACTGCCAAATAAACAGTATGTATTTTAATGTTAAAATGTATGTCGAAGCCTCAAGTATTTGAAATACTTAGTACAAAATACCTCGGCATCAGGTATTTGAAATACGATTTACATTTTAAGGAAGTATGTCATTGAAACACAACTACCAAATACGTATTTGTATTTCAATTACGTATTTTAATTTCAAGTAATTCAAATACTGTCCAACCCTGAGTACTGTGCGCGTTGAGCACTTTTTGGGTAAACAATAATCATGAAACTCGCGTGACCATCACGTCCGCTTCGTAGCACTCGTAGCCAATCGGCTACGGCGTAGCACTGCATGGGGCACAACCCGTAGCAGTGCTACAACTTGTTGGATGTATAGAATTGCATCATCCTATATCCTCCCGTGGGTGTCGTAAGAGGCGACTAAGGGACTTGTCAGAGAATGGGCAGCAGCGAATGGCAGTCTCTGTTAAGAACTGTACTGCGATCGCCAACCCGCCTCTCAAGCGTGGCGATTATACCTCCGCTTTCGGAGAGGCCTAAGTCCAGCAGTCTTTCGGCTGAAATGATGATTTTGATGAGGTGCAAGTACTTGCACCTCATCGACAAACGAAAATACCTCTCTTGAACACAAACGTTGCAGAATATAGCTAATCATCATTACAATTGATTACTCTACATAATGTAATGCATCTGATAAAAAAACAACCTTGTGTGTTCCAGCAAAAGGCTAATAATATATTTTTTGCAAAAACAAAAGATCCCTGTATCTCCATAGAGATATAGTTACAACATTAAATGGTTCATGTTGTTGTTAACACTCTATGGGTGTAAAATATACAGATCAAAACAAGAAAATCCGTGTATTTATTTCTTTAATTCGCCAATTAAATAACTGAGAAATAAAGTAAAATAAAAAAAAATGGTAAAGTACCTACATTTAAAATAAACACATAAGGACTTTTTTTCATTAAATCCGTCTTGTGTTGGTGCTGAAATAAAAAGAGTTTAACTTTCAAAGTATTAGAACTTTCCAAAGAGGAAAAAACAAAAGAAAAGGATAAGAAAGAAGGGAGGAGGAGAATCCCCCCTTACTTCTTATCCTTGTCCTTTATTTTTTCCTCTTTGGAAAGTTCTAGTACTTATCTACCTTCTCCTAAGTTTGTTTCGTTAGCCACACGACGTGATGACTAATAACGTCATTTAACCTCACAACAAACTCAAAGACTCATAACTTTTTCATTTCCAGAGAAATTGTTATATTTTAAATGTTTGGATTAAACTTAAAAAAAAATTAAAATGGAAACTTGTGACACAGAAACAATACGGATTCAGAAGACTTTAAGCATACTTATCATGAATGAATAGCATGAAAATTAAGTTTGACTGAAAATGCAGATACAAGCTTTTGTGACCCATATTATTTAGTCGGATATCCTCTTCAGCCTACATTAGTCCACATCCACACCAGTACCCCAATTGTAAAAAACAGTGCTCATCACAATTCGGATGATTTTTTTTAGGAAATTCCTATTTCATAGCGCCAAATGTCAGATATCTCTTCGACAAATAATACAATAAGTAAAATAGAATGTTGCTAAACTGAATGCTTTTGTAACATTGTTAATCAATTAACACGCCTAAGTATATCTATGCTCAATTTTCCCGCTTGCACAAAATAATTTTCCTATAAATACTCCAATAAAGCGTGAAGCGGAAATAAATAACACCGACCAATTTTGTTTGCAGCTAACATTATGTCAATTAGTGACTCACTGGCTATAACTGTATGTTATCCTTAAAAATATGATTAATGATTACATTATTAATAAAACCAAATATTTATAGTAGATAATTATGTAATATTAATTTGTGTTATTTGTGTGTTTGTGTGTATATGGAACATTAAGGTCTTACTACTTAACTAGGTCGTACTTAACTAGGGTTTTGATCTTACATGTTTCGCCATAGAATGGCATGCAAATTTTAGAACAATCAGCCAAAAATATAAGAACAATTTTTTAAGTGTGGACCTAAACATATAACACAAGTTAGTATTTTTTTTTCTATCGAAATCATAACAATATCAGAAGTTTGCCGGAAGATGGAGGGCAGCGGTGCCGCCGAGGCCAGCCCAGAAAGAGGTGGCGACACAATTTAGACTTGACGCATTCTGCGAGGGCTGGTTTGAGGAGGCAAGTGGAAAAGAGCACATGGAAGGAATTGGGGGAGGCCTTTGCCCAACAGTGGGACAGTTAAGGCTATTAAAAAACACCTCGCATAATGTCGTTTTATGTGAAGGTATTCTTAGTCTTGTGGGATCTCGGTGAGTTTCGAATACATATGAAATCTGCCAGCCCGCACTGGGCCCGTGTGGTGGATTACAACCCCACTCCTCATAAAGAGGAGGCCGGTGTCCCAGCGGTGGGAACATTATGCTGGGATATTAATATACATACTAGTAAGGTACCGAGTAGGTAGTTTATCAAGGCGGCACATTCGAGACAGAGCCCGATAGCCTTTGACCGGAGATATCTCGCTAGTCTTGTCATGTGATGTCGGAGCTATTCGTGTAAGGCAATAAAAGTAGATAGTGTGTTATGTTTTATGTTAAATGTGACTTTGATAGTTATGTTAGTTTTATGAATTGTTGCCCGAGGTCCGGAATTAGATTTCCTGCCATAAATTTTTACTGTACCTACATAAGTATTATACACCCTTGTAGTTTCACGTTTGACCATTTCAAGAGTCATTTTAAATAAAAGAAAAATCTGCGGAGAATGTACGAAATACACTCGCAAAACGAGCAGCTAAATTTTGTAATCACATGAAAGAAAAACGAATTTATATCAAAATCATTCAGATTGTGATAGAAAAGTACTTTTTGGGATGGAATTTTCGTAGCTTAAATACGAGTAGAAACATATAGGAGGAATCAAAATAACTATCTCAAGATTTGAGGCAATTTTTGGACCATTAGGTCTGTATAGTTATGTTACAGGAAAGGCATCAGGACATGATGAGATGGGTAAAAACAACTTTATGGATATAAAGGTTTATCCCATCATCTCCTGATGCGTCTTAATGTGTAAATGGAGCGATCCGGTATCGATTGTGTGATGTCACATGTCAATTAAAAGTTAAAAAGAAGCTCTATAAAACACACAAAATATTTTTTTAAAGCAGCTGAAGATATTGATAATGAGCCCTTAAATATACCAACAGTAAAGTAAGGGTCACTTAACAAATTCTTTGGCCGTAAAAGTCACGAATGCCTTCTTCGAGAAGGCGGGTGACGCTGATACATGGTCATTATCATTAACCTACCTAGAGGCGATAAGAATGTCATTAACAGAGATAATGAGTTGCGATTAATAAATTACGCGTGGCGACGCGATAAAAAATGTTCTTTACCTCCTTGTTTACGCGAAGTTTGTAGCTGGTGTATTTTTTGCGGTGATTAAAGTATGAAAATGCTTTCCTTCGGCAAATCAGTGTGACGAAAGAGTTCCTATTGTAATGAAACAAAAGAGGTTATTTGTAGGAGACGGGTTCCAAAAATCACCCGGAGCTGAAGCACTCCATCATCCCAATTGCGTACCTAACACGCCTTACGAAGCCTGAACTATTTTGATACATATTTCTAATCCATCCAATCCTTCATTATATTTGAAAAAGTCGTCTGCTTGACCATTCAATTTAAGTTACTGAATTGTCTAAATAATAGGCATTATTGTTTTACATATTATTAAAATTAGTGTGTTGCGCATCTACCCCGTAGCTAATGATCATATCGACGGAATGACGTTAGAGTGGTTCGTTCGCTTTGGTAAGAAGATGCATCGAAGCAAATATATCTGTACTTGCATACGGCGATTGTAATGATGTAGTAAAGCAATCAAACTACATCGATATTTAAAGAATTCTCTACCTGATTGAAACATTGTACTGGCATCAGCTTAATCAAATAACTGATTTAAATGAAATTTGGTTCGTTGATAATAAATGTCTCCTAGAGAAACACATAATATTATGATTTTTTAAAGCTCGAATTAGGAGCGTACCTATGCCAGAAGCCGGGGGCGCCTCAACATCATTTCCGTCGAATGACTTCCACTGCTTCGTACGAGTCACCACATCGTCCGTGGATACCCGCAGTGTTTACTCTTACAGCAGCCAGCAGCCTTCGGAGTCTTCCAATACGTGGTCGCCAGTCCAAAATCTTGTCACCGACTTAGGCATCGTTCACACCAATGCGTATAATCAGCCGTCGACTGTGAGTATCCAGTACAAAATGTATGAAAGATTTATTTCAGCCGCCGACTGATTCGCTTTTATTTTTCAAACATTTGCGAAATCGGCGGCCGACTATACGTTTGGTGTGAACGATGCCTTATGCCTAAACCTAATTTTATTTTTATCGATGTAACAGCTGCGCATGTAAATAGGTATGTACCTACCTATTTCATCTGCTGTCAACTTCTTTAGACTTGGCTTTAACGAGATCCAGTCGATAGTCTTAACTCCGTTCCGTTCATTCGTCACAGAAAGACTACGTTGTGTAGTAAAATTATACTTTTCTATTCTGTAATTCTCTCTATCCTTCTAGATAACTTCAAAAACCATGAGATTCCTCCTAGAATAAGGTTTTCTGCAATCGTATTTAAAAGCCAACGACAACCTTTCGAAGGGTTTTGCGATTTTTCTACAATGTTTTTCGCCAGAAATTAGAGTAGCTTTTCGGTAGCTTAGATGATCATTTTTGACTTTTTCATCATCGTTAACGCTGAGATTGACACTTTGTCTAGTCTTGCCAGATATTGTGATCCTGATGATTGTGATCGCTTTTCTTGTATGTGCATATTTTTGCGGACGGGAAGGTGGTGCTCAGCCGTGCTCATTCAACATCCAAGCCTGGTTCTTTTTCGCGAAATTAACACCTAAATATTTTGGATTTCCGCAAAGTAAAGCCTGATTCCATAACGTATCGTACTCTTATAGTTCCTTACATTAGTTATAACAATTGAATAATCCATTAGACAAAGTATAAGACCTAATCTGCATTGAATTGCAGGATGATGAGCCCGTACTGTATTGTACTCGTATTATAATTACATTTCTAACTACCTAGTCTGGAACCAATTTTGTATTTTTTATTATCCTTAAGGTTTTAAACTTTGGTTATGAATTCCTTCTGTTTTTATTCCTCGGCTGTACTGTGGTGCGTTTCTCATATTTTTTTTCATTTCCATTCGTTCGCAAAGACAAAGGCTTATTTTCAGCAATTGGCACTTTATAAACTGATTCTAATTAGGATTAGGACTTCCACTCGCTGCGACGCGACGTCATAAACACCTTTGTCAATGAGTAATTGATTGAGATAGGACGATTAATTTTAATGAATGATCGATTTACGTATTGCGATGAAATACTTATATGGGTTTTAGATTCTAAAGATAACATATTTTAAATACCGATCTTGAAATTATTTGTTTCTTAATAAGTAGAAGGAAAATGTAGAGATAGGCGGTGATGATAATTTGGGTTTAGCCTTCACAGGGTTCTGTATGAAAATACGGTTTGTTATTTTGAATGTTTCTGATTTTACCCACTTACATCTTATACCTAATTAATTTTATTGACGTGGAATATTTCAAACAAACCAATTAAAAACGCTCATAAATATTTATAGCATTACCTACGTGCGGTTTTTTTAGATAAATGCATTACATGCGAAAGCCATAACTAATGTGTTTCACGCACGACATATGGGCAAACATGTCCGCCATGTAAATGCCATATTCAAATTATCCTCCATTGCGAAATTAAATAAAGACAGAAACAAAAAAAGCTGCTCATAGCATGCTTCACGGCTCCCCCCACCCGCCCCGGGGTGTGCAGAATGAATAGACTTGCACAGAAGGGCGCAACACCCTCCGCAATCAATTGAACCCTCTTCTATTAATATTCGCCGTCCCACTCGAACACAAACCATCGTATTCTCGCTCTTTTTCTATTTCACGATTAGATTGCGAAACACGGCGAGTGATGCCTCGGGCGTCGTCACGAGTTTTGAAAACAGAATTCTTGCGGTCGTTTGCAAAGTTAATTTTACTCTCCAAAAAGTGCAAGTTTAACTTTATTGCGTACAGCATAAGGATTAGAAACGATTGTATTTAAATTTTTGAATAGTGTTTTCTATTTAGGAATGTTCTGGATTGATGTAGGCTTCGATATTGATGATGACAGATAGATTACATCCCGATGACGCTTTGGGCGGGAAAATGGAAATTAGGAGGGAAAAGTTATTACTTTGGGTTTGTCATTGCGTCACATAAAATGTTTGAATGGTTGTTTAGGTGCGAAGTGTTGACTACCTATTAAATCAATGTGAAGAGCTTAGGTTAGAAGAAGTTATTTAAATCAAATATCTTATTTCAATATAGTACCATAAACGTTACACTGGTTTATTATTTTTTGACTGATATGTAGACTAAATACCTTTTTTAGTCCTAATCCAGTATACTCTAGTTACTAGATTCTAGCACATTAAACCAATCTGCCAATTTGCCGTGATACCATACACATCGCATCTATAAAATATTGAGTTATTCAGAAACTGAATTGATGAAAATACTAAACCTTAGATTATGACATAGGTACCATCACTGTTCAAGTCAAAAGCAATAAACTGCAGATGTTTTATGATATCGCTTGATATACTAATACCTATGGTCATAGACCATACCAAGCTAGTGGTACAGAACAAGGTAGTAGGTATTACAGAACAAGGCACAGAATATGACCCTGTGGGACGCCCATTTTTATTTTGAAGAATCAATACACAGATGCGTTTTCGTGAGTGGCGTTGAGTTTGCGTGCGTTATTTAGCTGCATTTTCTACATATAAATCGATCTTATCTTTAATATCTTTAATACGAGTATGTGTAATAATAAAGTAGAAATATAATACCTACCCTTCCTAAGTTTCCTTTTATAATTCACACAATCGGAAGCCTTAGAAACGTCAAAGAGGAGGTCACTGCAATATCTTGATAGGTTTTCGGAGATATCTGTTGATTTTGTTCAAGTTTCCTTTGGCAGTTATTATTGATCTTTCGTGGGATCAACCGACATACGAGTAGTAGAATACGACAGCCGGTATAGTAGAATACTAGTTTTATCTTTATCAAAGACTTTGTCTGGTAACGAAAGTTATAGAAGAAATATAAGTTTCTACACAGATATGGCGCGTCCGACAACTTCAGTTTATCTATCTTGAAGATACAAAACAAATTATTTCGTTGTCTATCACATAAGTGTATACCTACATATAATATTCATCCGATTTATTGATTAGAAACTTTGTTAAGCGGTTGTGTGTACGCTCGCGAAGGTTTCTGAGTTGGTAGAACTATCCTCCGCGCGAATTTAGCCGCGGGCAAAAACCAGAATTTCATAAATTCTATTTATTTTTAGTCAAAGAAAATAACCAAGCTACAATCAAAACTAAACACAGATTCAATCCGTTATTACAAAACAATTTTATGACCTACGTTGCTATTTTTGTCGTCGAGCAAAAATATAATTAGAAATATTTGTGCGTCATTCCATTGGCAAGTAAGGTATTAAACAGCCATATGTTAGCCTGTATAAGGTAACCCACGTCGATTCATTCTTTATTCTACGCCATTACAAATATTACTTTATGTAACCTATTTATACGGTATATTATGTCGTAATTTAAAATAAACAATATACACCCTGATCCGTGGAGTTTGCAGGTTTTGCGATGTTGATTTGAAATTAATGAAGTACCTACACTCATTTCTCATCTATTCATTTTAAATATGTCTCATTTCACCAATTTACGAGTAAGTATATGAACATATATGTAGGATAGGATAGGTGAAGGATACAAAGATATTTACACAGTAGTTTTTATGCATAAACCTTTTAAAAAGCGGCAACGAGCACCCATTAGCTTTTTCTATAACCGTCACTCTTCTGTTCTTATTCCAAAATTATGAATTTGGGAATAATTTGGCTTAATTAAGTACACTATAGGTAAAGGTTGCGGGAATCCGTTGGATGCGAGTCGCAAGGGACCGGTCAATGTGGCGACACTTGGAGGAGGCCTATGTCCAGCAGTGGACGTCTTTCGGCTGAAATGATGATGATGAAGTACCAATATCCAATTACCCGTTACTTTGCATTGACTCCTTATCTACTCAAACAAAATTTGACGCAATCATTTCCCGTTTCTTTGGTTTTCCCCTATTCATGTGATGATCATCTTACGTTCCCAATCTTTTCGCGAAATGATTCTTATTTACCCGCATGACATGACTTCTCAGGTGACGTAAATGTCTTTCGTTGTTTTATTTCTTTGATCTATTTTTTTCAACAAATAACTCTTCAATAGCAAAAAGTACGCAGTGCTAAAATATACTTAAGTATCTGTTTTATCAAGTATCACTTGTGCTAATTGAAATTCATTTGCATAGTAGGTACGGCTTTTAACTTCAATGCCAGTTTATCTACGTTACCTGCCAACACCGGACATGTTCAATCTAGATATTTTTTTAAATATTTTATTACGTATTTTGGTAAGAAGTATAAAATAATTGCATGCCGCCAATGTAGTTCGAACGAATGCTATTTATAATTCTGCTGCTATCAAAGAAGTTTTCCTTCATAAAACAATGGAAAGCATGCGATTGTGCCTCCTCAGCAGACATTTCAAATTACTGTGAGCCGTCGAGCACCGCGCCACCTCGACCGACACGCAAAAGATCTCAGCTACCAGGCTCTCAGAATATCACAAGAGCCATACGTAATATTCCATTATTGTCGTCTCGCTTACGCTATCGACGACCTCAACCCGATGGAACGAGGCAAATGGCCTTCTCAATTCCTGCTGCATGCCAAACGAAATCGTCGGCTATTGAGATAAGACCCGTTCTACGCTGTTATTCCGCGCATCGCTCAGCTTTAATGATCCCCATCGAAACCTCCATTGTGTGTGCTACGAAAATGGAAACGATTTCTGAAACACGTGAAGAATTTCTGTTATATTTCGTCAGCTTATGGTACCCTAATAACTTCGATGCTTACGGATCATTTTGGCGTGGTTGACATTCCTTTTTTGTACCGAAGTGGAGAATGCTTTGAAACAACCCGAGATCGGCGCGGTCGTGTCGTGTCTGTCTGATAAAAAATAAAGTGGAGGAAATTATTAAGCGGAATGTTTGGCTCGGCGATGGCGGCCGCGGCGCTGCGTCTGTTTTTATCAACGTGTTGTCGGTTGTTCTCTACCGTCAGCGGAGCTCTCGTAGCTGCCTCGTATCTTTGTGGGCCGCTATTCAATTGTAGGTTTTATTTACCCTTTTTGGATCTTCATTCAGAATAAATAATGAATGACGACATAGATACAGATGGACCTTAAACATCTTCGGTTCTTTGCATTCTGTTGCCGTTTATTTTATTTTTATTGTATCCAGTTTTTTAAATCTTTTTCATTTTTAATCATTATGTATTACATTTATGCAATTAGTACGTCCACTAATTAATCATCGAAGTGTATTGATTAATTATTCTGATTGAATGTTTTAGGAAAAACAAAGAGCAATGACCCACATCAATCAGCAAACCAGCAAAGGATTTTTCCTGCACAGCAAATTTTTGTTTTGTTGTTGTAAGTGGCGCCCATAGCAGTGGCATTTGGAACTGAACGAACTAGACTGTCAAGTTACCCTGCCAGTCCGACCACTGATGCGGTAGAGAAGATGGCGCGTGCCGCGACATAGCGGGCAATTCTACTAGGGCCGCATATACTACAAGAGGCAAGCCCGCCGCGCATTCTCGCGCCGCCGCGCCGCGCGCCGTGCACTAGCACGGTGTTTAAATTTTCTTTATGACTACGCGCGTTGGTCTCTGCGCTGTAGGAATAAGGGGCAATTTAGCGTGATGCATTTTACGAGTATGTGGGTAAGTCAAGGGGAATGTGTCAGAATGCCGCCTGTGTAGTATGCTCGCCGGGTGATCAGCGCGCACTGCGCAACTCCCCAGACACACGATGTCACGCACGCTCACCGCACACACAAGGCAGGCTGACGGGTGAGTGGTGTGTGTGGTATTATGCAAACAATACCTATCGGACCGGCTCGTCGCGCCATCTCGCTAATAAAAGGCAAATATTGTTTATGCGGAACTTGTTGAAGCATCAGTTGGCATTTGTTATTTAGATAATGTCATCATTCGTGTGCCCAAACAAATGAAAACTCATTTGATAATTGAGGCCGGCATTAATATTCATGAAAAGCACCACAAGTCATTATACGAAAAACTACTTCGTTATAAATATTATAATAGTCGTGAAGTCATTCTATTTATTGAAAATACGTAGGTATGTAAAATTTTGGCCCATTACTTATTATAACTAGAAATAATAATAACCAAATACTTATTCTTGGCTAACATCGTAACAATTCATACAGTATAGTTACATGTGTGGTTACATGTAACAAACTAACTACAGCATAAAATGAACAAACAGCAAAAACTCAGTTCGCGCGCGTGTTGGGTTACATTCGGAAAATGAATAGACGGTGTATCTATTTAACCACAATACGAGTTCAGTTATGCACACAGTTACAGTTGAATCGCTTATGTACTAATGCCCATTTAATCACGACCTCTACGTGCCCGATCAACGCCCGCTTTCATCATTCAATTGTAATGTAAATGTGGGGGCAGGGGAGGTCAACGCGACTGGGGGAGACTCGTTACGAGAGATCTCTCCGTGTATTCTGTGCTCCTAGTAAGCTGCGTACAGTGCGGCAGGTTGCGACCGTATCCGCGACCGTGGCGGCAGCGGCTGTTGCCGTCGAGCGGGGCCATGCGACGGCGGCGCGCGGTGTCCCGCCGTGGGAGGGTCCCATGACAACAGGGCCCCTCGGCCGTCGTCCCTAGTCGCCGAGCAAACATCACTAACTACCTACACATACCTACTGCCCACTGCCACTGAATGTTTACTGCTGTTAATAATGCCACTAGCACAACACGATGGATAAGACGCGCCAGAGCGACCACGATTGTTTGGATTAATTTGTTTGTTCTACATGTTGATGCTCCGCCTGATTATATTCAAGGATTTTAACTTTCTGCTGTGTTTTATTACTTTATTAGTTCCATCAACTCTTTACGTTTAAGAAATGAATAAATTAATTTGCTTGGTCACACCTAAATGATTGCAATTCTGTTATAATGGATTCATGCTAGATTGCGTTTCCAATTTTTCTCAATTTGATTTGAAATCGATTCGTTTAGCTTGAAGATTAACGGTTGTAAGCATTCTTGTTTAGTTTTGCATCAGCATGTTTGAAGTAAATTATATTTGCTTCAAACATTTATTATCATTTATTTTGCCATCGTTGTCCGTCTTGAAACAAACTTTGAAATTGTAATCGTTGTTTTTAAATCGAGACTATAAATGCATAGAAGTTTCTAGAAATATCTGGTTGGATGATACGTCAGTAGAGTTAATTTCACTGTTCACATATTTATTCATTCATCTACAAAAGTAGTGGCATCTGAATTTGGTATTGAATCAATTGAAACGGACTAATGGACACTAAACGTAGAGCTGTATAGGAAAGTGTTTGGAATTACATATTGAGGTTATCCACAGCTTCCCACGGCTTTGCTGATACCTACATGACTGTATGCACTCTCTTGATGACATTTTTCTATAAGTATATAAGTATGTCACCGTAAAATTGTCAAATACGTTATATTGTAATATCTCTAGCGATATCGTAAAATCTCGAAATATTGTCAAATGAACATGCGGAAGTATCTCTGCCCCCATAATCAGGACTTGGGGCACCCCCCCGTTAGGTTAGTTATAGGTTCCTTTAAACCCTGCACCCGGAAATAGGGGCCCCGCTAAGCGGGGCTCCGTCGACTACGCTTTTTAGGGGAATATAAAGTGTTTTAAGGTTAGGTTTTCTCAGGAATGGTATTCTTTTCATGAGAGTTGTACCACTGGGCAAGGGGGACTCCTCCTTCCCTCCACACCGTGTGAGTTGACTACCATCGCATGCATTTCACGTAAAATAATGCGTTTTGTTGTAAGCAGTATTTTCGTTTGACAATAATTCGAGAGTTTACAATATCGCTAGAGATATTACAATATAACGTATTTGACAATTTTACGGTGACATATATGCTGCTATATGGCGATCAATTTTCTCCTGCAAGGCGTGAGTACTCATGGACTGATTAGTTTCAACTTTCAACTCTAAAGAAAAATAACAATGACTAAAATGAGTAAGTTGTGGTGTTGGGAGTGAGTTTCGCTTATAATCCTAGGTTTGCCGAGTTATCAAACTGGTTGATAAATCTAGGTCTCATCGAACTGATTCGACCATGTGAAAACTTTTCAAAGAATTTAGTAGTATAGCCTATGTTTGCTTTTATTGCATGTAATCCAAAGCAATCCCTAATGGATCCGCGTGATGGATCCAGTCCGTCTCACAGACCCTAGTAACATGGTAGACTGATAAATTACTGCGAACTATACTTAAACAAAAAAATCCTCAAAAATGTCTGTATTGCTGAGTGACCCGAATTTGCGTGTGAATTCTGAAAGGTGTTTTTTCAGAATTGCTAACTTATCGACTACATAATACCTACTTCTTCACTTGACCGATGACCTTCACTTATTGTTAATTTCTCTACACGTATTGCCTTTGTGACTACATCATCCTAACTTGTCCTCCAAATAAATTTGCTTCTTACTTAAAGAACCAAGTCATCATCTTCCTTACGCAAGTCTTTTAAATGTCAAATTTCACCTTAGTAAACTTCTTCTTTTTTTGTTACCCATTTCTTTCTTCCCATTATATTTCTCTTTACAAAATCTTTTGATTTCGTCTTCCCCTTTACTTCATGGAAGTCTTTTTTTTGTGTTTTCGACATTACGATTTTTTGTTCCATAATACCTAAAACTAGTTTTATAAACATTTATAATTGAGTTGTTGGATTGAGAATTTGCATTTTAATCGTTGAGTTTATGTATTTGGAATCTGATATTAAAAGGTATCTAGAGACGCAAAACTTGTCGATATATTTGTAGAATTATGCTTTGGTGTAATATTTTGTTACTATTTTGCTTCTGAAAATTTGTAATATTGTTTAAATTGTTTCCATCCTACGCATGATCCATCTTTCGTAACTATAACAAGAATGGCTGTCTACATGTTTAAATTCTATTTAGCCTGGTATAAGGCATAAAATGCGGTGATAATAAGGCAAAACATGTAAAGTGGGGAGGTCTGTAAGTGGCGCCGGTGACTGAAAAGATGTGTGGAAATCGGTTATCGTGGTTTATGCATGTGATGCGGAGGAATGAGGACTGAAAACGTCAGGTATGAATGAAGACGGCTATAGGAGTAGAGGAAGACCAAAGAAACGATAGATGGACTGTGTGAACACCTTCCTAGGTGGTTTGGTGAGATGACGAGTACCTTATAGAGAAGTACCTTATAGAGAAGTACCTTATAGAGAAGTACCTTATAGAGAAGTACCTTATAGAAAAGTACCTTATAGAGAAGTATGGAAGAAGGCATATTGTTTCGACGTCGAATTAATTGGGATAAGGGAAAGACAATGATGTTGAAGGTAGTCATGTATTTGACTTATTGTACTTTTTACGAACGTATCTACTTACTTTTATTTAATAACCTTCTTTACGATTATAATGATTTTTATCTGAATATTTAAATGTTATATCCTGATAATAAATACTACTTTTTAAACGTGGCTATTCCCGCTCTCCGTTCACAGCCATAACATTTCCATTATTTTTATTTCCTTTTCTGTTGTCGTCGTATGTCGTATTATTACCAACATATTATGCGGGTACATCGTAAACTTATCTCTAAAAACAGAATTTAAAATAAGAAGTACTAAAACAGACGAACTTGTTTCCCGCGGTCGCTTCGGGTTTCTTCGGCTAACAGCCGGAAACAGGCGAATAGCCGCATCTCTTACTAAAACATACGTTAGACAAGGATATATATATAAATTGGACAGCTGCGAAGCGTATTACTGTTTATCTGCAGTTTTGATGGACGATTTTTTATATTATTTGGATAAGTATTCGAGAAAAATAAATGAATGTCAGACTAACGAGAAAATTATTCACAAGAGGTAGGTCAAAGTCCCGGTTTAAAGGGCAGTCTAATTGATGATTATTATTTTCCTTGTTTTAAGTAATTACTTAAGTATTGTTTGTCTTGCAACTCATTGTGGGATTATTCTACACCTACATAAAAAAAAAATTGTCACCGCCGTGATTCTGAAAATGCTTTCTGGATTTTCATTCCTCGAGTTTTAATAGGCACCTTTAATGGTCCACTTGGAAGTCCCTGAACCATCTGCTGACCCAAGTGGGAAGATGTACTTCCAACACTCAGACCAAATAAAAACCAAGACAGCGCTGCGAACAATACAGTGAGGCCAGCGAAAACTACGCCTCGCTCTGTGCATACTAGCTCACACGCACACATTAACATCCAACTACAATTAAACTACGTCTCAGTAAATGCACACATGTTTACGAAACCGGCCTCACTCTCTGTTTGCAGAGTTCCGTCTTAACTTTTTTACTTTTGGTCTGAGCTCCAACCTGTAACCTCGTATCTTGACGGATCAGCCGCGGGGTGTGGGTATGGAGCTGTGTTGTAGACTTTGGTCCACCTCCTATCTTGGCCGCTGAGCCTCAAACCATACAGCCAAAAGCGACCTCTTTCACGAAGCCGTGAAATTGGCGAAGTTTTGGGGGCACCACAGTATAATGCCGTGCCAGCGACACGGAGAAGAAGAAGAAGTGCCCTACTGATACCGGACTTATAGGAAAATAACATAACATAACATCACGCTTGTAATCCTGGAAGTGTTAGGCAGAGTACCTATAATAGTACACCCACATTTCGACAATTATGTTTAAGTCCTATGTGATAGGGGCGAGCGAGGAGTTCGTGGCCAAATAATAACGCTTGCCTAGGTTGGTCTGTGGATGGGTGACCACCCTTACATACCGAGTTTCCTCCGTGCCTCGGAAAGCCCGTTAAGGTGTTGGTCTCGGCTGTCATTTGTCCATCTTTGGCAGTCGTTACAGGTAGTCAGTGGCCCAAATAGTCTGACAACCAGTCTTACCAAGGGGTATCGTATTACCCAGTATTAACTGGGTTGTGAAGGTCAGATAGGCAGTCGCTCCATGTAAAATACTGGTATTCAGCTACATCCGGTTAGACTGGAAGCCGACCCTAACATAGTTGGGAAAAAGATTCCGACGAATTGAGAACCTCCTCCTTTTGAAAGTCGGTTAAAAAGCTGGGCAGATGATGATGTGATAGGGAGCGAGCCTATTACCATCAACCGGGCACAAATCCAGTCTCTAACTGCTGTAACTTATTTGGTAAATATGCTGTGCCCGACAGGGTCCGTAATTGTTTCTATTTTTCTCTTATTTAGCACCTGTAAGTGTACATACCTTATGGATATGGCAATAAATGATTTGAGATTTACTGAGAAATGAATTTGTCATTTTTTCTAGGAAAATAGGCGTTTTATTTAGGTTTAAAGGGTAGCGCAAAAAATATGTCCTGGTACGGGAAGGTTTGTAAAAACATAAGCAATTCAGGAATGAGTAAATTAGTACTGTTTGAAAAATCGCATCGGCAACGCTCCTCTTAAATTACGAGAATTATTATGAGATTTAATTACGGTTTTAATTAAGAATTTAAGCTAGGATGCAAAAAAAATGCTACTGCTGATTAACACATAGGACACCATTAATCCCATTAATTTTCGACGTCTACGCGGGCGAAGCTAGTCTATAATAATCGTAGTAAATAAATCTCTAGGAAATCTTTCAGGGAAAGTTTGGGATAAAACTAAGTTTATAGAATGAAAGAAAACGCTTCAATTTACTTTTATATAATTTTGGTTCATTGTTATTTTTTTTTTGTCTTGTGCGAGTCAAATTGATACTTTATTTTTCTTCATTCTATAAACTTAGTTTACTAAACCCGTTAAAGTAAATTGCGACTCGTGCGCGAACAACCGTTCAGCATTATTGATTTGCATCTTATGAAAAAAGCAGTGTTCTTGGAATTTAATGGAACTATCTAAGTCTTTTGTAGAGGTTTCATTTTCAATTTGTCTGCATTTAATAGAGACTCTTTCTAAGAAAATAATCACTTTTGTTTACCTTATTTACATTAGAATATTATTAAATGTACGACCACGATGTGATTTGTATTAAAGAAATACTTAAATGGCTTCTCTTGAACTGAAATAGATCCCTTACTTAGGTCAGTATATCAGGCTATGCAATAAAAATATTGTAAAGTATCTACTAGTTTAAAATATCTAACGAATGAATATGTTTTCATAGGTTTGTCCTACTGTACTTTTGCTCTAAAGTTTCCTTAAAAACGTCGAATGATACCTCCCAATTCTTCTTTCCAATAAATTGCTATTTCATTAGTTCTTTTTTGTTAGCCTGTGTGAGTGTCCCACTGTTGAGCAAAGGCCTCCACTTTCTCCTTCCAAACCTCTATGTCCTGCATGTGCAATATCTGGCCATGATCGCCCCACAAACGAGATCTGCCCCTGTATTCACAAACGCTCGGAATGAATTTCGATTCGACAAGTCGTATGTCTATCCTTTTTTGGCATAAGGAAAACGAGCGAGATAGACATGCGACTTCCCGAATCGAAATCGAATCGAAGCGTTGTGAATACGGATGTCAATACGAATGTCAGATCGTCACACCACCTTCGTGGCAGTCTGCCGCGACGGCGATTTCCTCCGACATGCGTCATGAGGCGTCCAGTGCGTGACGGTCGTCACCCATCTATCCGGGCGGATTCGTGATACGTGCATGGCCAACCCGCTCCCACTTCATAGGTACGAATTTAAATATTAGCACACACTTGAATTCAATTTAACCTTGCCACCACGTTGACCAAATGTCGAGATATCGCTATCAAATTGGAAGGTTTAAGGCTCCCTCCCACACAAAGGCGCGGTTTTGCGTTTCTGCGTCCCGCGATTTGTATAATCACACAGAATTACGCCGGCACGCTTGCGTTTCTGCGTCCCACAATATGAGTAGAATATCGCGCGATAATTACGCGTACGCTTGCGTTTCTGCGTCCCGCGATATGAGTAGTGTATCGCGCGATAATTACGCCGCGACGCTTGCGTTTTTGCGTTTCTGCGTCCTGCGAAATTGTTATATGAGTAGAATATCGCGCGATAATAACGTGCCTGTGTGCAAGGAATCATCATCATCATCATCATCACCAGCCTATAGTGTTCCCACTGCTGGGACACGGCCTCCTCTCTATGAGAGGGAAGGAATAGGGACGCATTATCGCAATAACGTATGCGATATTATCGCGGGATAATAACGCTCCTGTGGTGCCTTTAAGGATATCTACTTTTGGCGGAACAAATTCGCTATCTTATACAACAGGTTAGACTATGCAATAATGCTAATCCCTTTAATCAACTTAGATGAACACGTAAACAACCTCACATCAATCCTTTTAACTAGCTTTGAGCAGTCTTGCCCACTCACTGTCCCAAGACAGGGGGCAAGGCAGTCCTGGTGGGGTCCAGAACTAGAAAGACACCGAAACAGGCTGCGAAGGCTGTTCAACAGAGCTAGGAACACACGGTCGCCAGACGACTGGGACCGTTACACAACAGCCCGTAGAACTTATAAAAAACTGATACGCCTCAGAAGTAAAAACGGCTGGAGGCTATTTTGTACTAACATTGAGAATAGCAACCAGGCAATGAGGGTCAAAACTTGTCTCGCCGCCGGGACTGACCTTTCCATAGGTTGCCTAAAAAAACCAGACAATACCTACACTAATAACGATGCGGAGACTAGCGAATTACTTCTTACCACCCACTTCCCAGGCTGCCGGATTGCGACCCAAGAGAGCTGGGAACCGTACAGCGAAAGGGCCACGAGCAACATAGACTGGGAGGTGGCCTCAGAAGTAATAGACAAAGACAAAATAATATGGGCAATCAACACCTTCCTACCTTTCAAGGCAGCTGGTTTGGATGGCATTTTTCCGGCTCTGCTCAGATGGAGCGGTGACTCGCTAGCCGAATACCTCGTCAAGGTTTTCCGTGCCTGTCTAGCCCACCGCTACATCCCCTTGAAATGGCGCGAAGTAAAAATAATCTTTATTCCAAAACCAGGTAGGAGCGATTATACTCAACCCAAGTCCTTCCGACCCATCAGCCTCACCTCGTTTTTCTTGAAGACTTTAGAGAGGCTGGGAGACAGAAGGATTAGGAACCAAATTTCATTACTTAAACCTTTACACCCCAACCAACACGCCTACTGCGAAGGCAAGTCAACTGAATCAGCACTCCACTGCGTGGTCACACGCATAGGAAATGCTCACAAGACCAAAAACCCAACACTGGGCGCCTTCATAGACATAGAGGGTGCTTTTGACAAAACGAACTTCGCCAGTATCGGCCAGGCACTAGTCGCGCACGGTGTGGCGCCAACGCTTATACAATGGATTCACAACATGTTAAAATACCGCGCGATTCAATTTACTGTAAACACCACCACACGAGGTATCGTTAGTAGGGGCTGCCCACAGGGTGGGGTGCTGTCACCACTACTGTGGAACCTAGTAGTAAATGAGCTCATTACAGAGCTCAACGCTAGCAGTCTGTACTCGGTGGGTTATGCAGATGACATAGCAATTTTAATCACGGGGAAATTTGAAGGCGTCTTATGTGACCTCATGAGGAAAGCCTTCAAAATAATCGAGAATTGGTGTATAAAACACGAACTATCGGTTAACCCCACCAAAACGGAACTAATCATGTTTACAAACAAAAGAGTCCTTGGACCGCACAAACTTCCTAAACTATTCAACACCGAACTAACACTTAAAGAAGAAGTCAAGTACTTAGGAGTGATTCTGGATAGCAAATTGCTCTGGAACAGACATCTTGACTACAAACTTAACAAAAGCACAATTGCACTGTACCAATGCAAAAAAATGCTAGGAAAAACGTGGGGGCTGTCTCCAAAGATCACGCTGTGGCTTTACACAGCGGTGATCAGACCAATGCTGACTTATGGCGCATTGGTCTGGTGGACGAGAACTGAGCTCTCGACCACCGTCTCAAGGCTTCAGCGGTTCCAAAGGCTGGCCTGTTCCGCTATCACTGGCTGTATGAGGACCACCCCAACTGCGGCAATGGAGATAGCCCTACAATTAACTCCCCTTGAATTGTACATACAGCAGGAGGCAGCACTAGCAGCTATCAGGCTTATGCACTTAGGCTTATGGGGCAAGAACCACACCAGTCCCCACGCAGGCATCCTGGACCGGGTGATGGAGTATCAACCTCTTATCGCCGCCCCGTGTGATAGGACACCTAAAAAACCTATGTTCAACAAAAGCTATAGTATACAAACAACAGAGGAATTTAGGGATCAGTCAGGAGTCAATGAAGTACGCATCTACACAGATGGCTCTAAAACTCTAAACGGCTCAGGGGCTGGCGTACATTCCCTAGACCTCAACATTAACTTTCACCTACCACTAGGCGAACACAGCTCGATATTCCAATGTGAGTGTGTCGCCCTAACTCAAGCCGCAACAGCCGCAAAACGTCTAGGGATTCACAACTACGCAATCAGATTCGTATCTGATAGCCTGGCTGTGCTTAAAGCCCTAGAAAATAAGCAAACTAACAGCAAATTAATATTTGAATGTCACCTCGCCCTGGAGAGTTTATCGCTGTCTAACAGAATCACCCTCCAGTGGATCAAGGGGCACAGTGGATCCCTAGGCAATGACGCCGCAGACGAACTTGCTAAGAGAGGTTCCGAGATGGCAGTACTAGGCCCGTACCCACTCCTTCCCTTACCTTTCTCACAATTCCGTACATGGATTCGCCAGAGATCAACTGAACTTCATAACAACAAATGGTCACGGTCCACAGACTGCAGGCAGTCAAAAATGGCGATGCCAAGTCTACACCCGCGACTAACAAAACGACTGCTCAGCCTAAGTAGAAATAACCTCAGAGTTATAATAGGGTCAATGACGGGCCATTGCCCCCTTAACAAACATCTCTTTAACATAGGCGCCACGGACAGCCCACTCTGCAGGGGCTGCTTTGACGCCGAAGAATCAGCCGCCCACGTCATCCTGGAATGCGAGGCCGTGGCTACCCAACGCAAACAAATCCTCGGAACGGTGAGGTCGCTCCGCGAAGCCTGTGAAGCTCCCAGGAAACTTCTGTGCTTCTGGGCGGAGCTAGGCTGGCTAAATTAGCCAGGACACCTACGCACAACGGACCGAATGGGAGTCTAAGTGCGGAAAATGGAGTCCCTACTCTACTCTACTCTACTCTAGTGTTCCCACTGCTGGGACACGGCCTCCTCTCTATGAGAGGGAAGGAATAGGGACGCATTATCGCAATAACGTATGCGATATTATCGCGGGATAATAACGCTCCTGTGGTGCCTTTAAGGATATCTACTTTTGGCGGAACAAATTCGCTATCTTATACAACAGGTTAGACTATGCCATACATGCATCAAAAACTTTTTCACTAGCTAATATGTGATCTTTTGAATATTGCTATGTTACTTTATTGTTGGAAAGAACGAAAGAAAGAAAAAGCGTTTATTAGCCTACAAACCTTGATGAAATTGGTCTTGATAGTTCTCGTATTTCCTACTTACTCGATTTGATCATATGACGCGGGAATCGCTAACAGTTAGCAGTACCTACTACTAACATATATATGCATCTTCTGAAATAATCTCTAAAATATTTATATCTATACCCTTCAGGGCTTCTTTTATAAGATAGACAATGATTTCAGTGTTCAATTTAGTTAAAGCAAGAATATACTATCTACTCATTTCAACCAGCGAATGTTTCTTGCAAAAACCTTATAACTGTAGATAGACGCGGTTATATAATAAATGGCGCGGCGATCACCAAGAGTTAAATTGTAAATTGTGTATCTTCTGAAAAAACTAAGTACCTGAAGCATCTTTCTGGAAACTTCAGGGTTTTTTTCACAAGGTCGACCACCATCTGAAGCGTTCTCATGTTCTACGAGTATGTTAAGGCTTTTGGTTTCAGGCTCTTGGTCCTAAAAGTGAACCATGGCAGCCGTTATTCCAACCAGTTTACCTCCCTCCAGAAGCAGATCAATCTTCCCTGTCTTTTCAGGAGAGATCCGCAAGGGATCTTGGTGTTCCAAGAGTTTCCTTACGGATGTGGGTGACGCCGGTGCACTCGAGGAGTACATGCGCTACCGTTTCCTTACTCCGCCTCCATGCACGCTCTGCAAATAGGACTGTCAGTGATATCTTGGGTGTAAAAGTGTTTATTTAGGGAGCAGTATCTAGTGATGGTCCCTGCCCGAAAACTTTCTTTGTTTAGAAGCAGAAGATGCTTGGCCAGTTTCGTATTTAGGGATGGCATAGCTTCATTTGCCGCGTTTTTCCGAACCAAATTGGGGTCGGCTTCCAGTCAACTAAAGACTACTGGCGCAATAGTGCTGAATTTTATTAGATAAAAGACAAGCTATCTTCAAATTATTTTATATTTCCCTCTAAAAGCCGACATGTTGATTCGTGACTGCACAATAACGTCTTCTGTGTAACAATTTATTATTTTAAAGTGCTGCATCAAGTGCTAATGGCGCCGCTTTAAATTTTTGCATGCCCCGCGTTACGGGCCTGCTTTATTTATTTTAGAGGTGTTTTGTTACGATCACGTATTCAATTAGGTATTATGCTAGTAAAGAAAACTTGGTAACTGCAGCCTATAAAAATGTAAATATAATTGAAATGTCTGTTTGTTATTTTGAAATAACAGCTTTTTACTGAATGCATACGTTACGATATACGGTACCTACTTAAAAAAGTAAATTTTGCTTTTATCTGTCGGTTTGTTCCGGTTATTTCCCGAAACGGCGGAATTTAACAAAATCTGATTCAAATAGTCGTGGACAACAAGACATGAATATAAGCATGAATATCTAGTAGTCTAAGAGAAAAAGGCCTAGCTACAAATTACTTAACCCAAATTCAATATTTTCTGTGACTTTTAGCTGTTACTGGCTTTAGGCTATGGCATCATAACCATCATCATTGGTCGCCTTGTTCCACTCACTTCTGAAAATAGGCATCCGCCATTTTGTATCATGCTTGTCTGGTTGTCAGTCTACCATCTTTTGGCAACCATTCCGATGGGGCTTTGCTCCGTAAAATGGAAGATAAATAAAACATAGTAAAAAAACATTTCAAAGAAATCGTGCAGTTTAATAATAATAAAAAACTTAACATAGCTCTTCAGCTTAACCGCCTTTCGCAGAAAATACATAAAAACCTTGTTTGAAAGAAAACGTTTTATCAAAACAAAAAGAAAATTTTCTTGACACCATGTGAAAAAATATTTGAGTTTTCCTTCAAAATTAATCGGGCACTCCAAGTTAATGCCGCCTCTCAACCAAGAGTACAAAGACCCAGCTACGAGGGGACAGGGTAGGCAGTACGGCAACATCGCACGACCGCTATATCGATCCTCCATCACACCATGCAGCGAAACAAGCGCTTTCAAATTATTCTTCTACTAAACGCTACTTTCACTGAAGCGCTGTAGTGGCTTGGAATGGATTTAGAAACTGTTTACGCACACGCTTGTCATTTGAATTTCAAGCAGTGTGGTGCTGTAGGAATTTTCCGATGCTAGACGTCGCTGTATAATCAAGCGATGAAGCAGACATGGTATGAAATGGTTTGTAATTTGGGTATGTGTGAGTGAGGGTTGCCACCAATGCTGTCAAAAACAGTGTTAAAAACTTTTTTTTTTATTATTATAATGATAAAATAATGTTGTGTTATAACAAAAAAACCTTTTTTTTTAAATTTTGTCCGTCTGTTGGTTCCGGTTGATCTCCAAAATGACTAGATCGATTTTGGCGGGACTTGTACCTACTGGCAGATACTTAGTGATTATACTGATGAAAATAAAACCCTTGAAATTATTAACGAAATCCGATTGAAATAGAAAAGTAATATTTTGTAATGATTTCACATGGACGAACTAACAACCACCGAACCAATAAAAACCAATACTAATACATAGTAGAAATTAATATCAAAATCAACAGCATCACTTTCATTGCAATCTAGAGTTTTGGTGTAGCGCGGTTACTCGGAAAACATTAATGCTGGGATTGATAAAATATAATACTTAGTAGATAAAATATAAAATTATCCATAAGTAGTTAATTTTCTTTCATTGCAAGGTTGTAAATAAGTATTAAATATTAAGCAACCCTAACGAGGGTTTAAACTATAGAAGAATGGCTTACTTCTAAAATACCGAAAATATCTGGTTAAGATGAAAACTACCTACAAAAACGCCTTACAAAGTTAACCGTGGTTTTCCCTATATGGGAACGAGGTCTGTGGTTTGTCAACCAGCCATATTTGGACTGTAATTGTTACGCGACCAGTATAGAACATTAATCATGACTAGGATATAAAACTGAATATGGATGTTAAGGATACTTAACTAAGGGAAACCTTCGTTTTATTGAGTAGAATCTACATTAACATTGAACTAGTAGAAACACTAAACTTACCGAAACACCTGGTGGCCTACCATCACGTCTAAAAGCAGTATTGTTTTAATGTTTTAATCTTATTTCAGAGTGGGAAAAGGATGGCACTAGACGTAAACTATAGCTCCGTGTCTTTCCCGCACTGGAGTAACATTAAAACAATGCTGCTTTAAGAGGTCATGGTAACCCCCCTGAAATGCCTGGCCGAGACAAAGTATTGTGTTATAGATGATAGATAAAAATGATTGCGTGAAAAAATGGTACAGTGAAGATGATAAAATAAACAATTATCGATTTTATTCATATTATAAAATGAAAAAAAAAACCGCTGTATACTATAAAAACTTGAAATAAATATACAAACTAAATATTGACAATAAATAAATAAAAACTTAAGTTAAATTAATTACTGAAGTCGTTAAAGTATTCCTCAACATTACTGTCATCCGAGAACGGGCCCAGAGATATGCAGCATTTCCACGTTGAATGGCAGTGTTATTAATTCTTTGGTAAAAGAAAGAACCAGACCTCTGGTAACGCGAAGACTCGACCATTACCATACCACGCAAGACCCGAGCATTGAATCCGAAACCATGAACAAAATAAAGCTACAGCGCTAGTAAATATAAATCATAGAACGGAGCATTTGATGTATAACATTGGCCTAGACTAAAGAAAGGAAAAATTTAAGGTCGCACAAATGAAATACATTCAATCGAACATACATAGCCTTCATCATTATCACTGGTAGCTCTGTTCCACCTGCTGTTGAGTACAAATCTCCTCCCTTATGTAATATGTACGAAAAAAAAACATATTCAGACCAACTGGCATAGTACCTAGGACCTAGGTATACATACTCGTAGTCTTTCTTTGAATAGTCTTCTGATAATGTTGAATGAAACGCAAAGTCAAGTGAAATTCAGCAAGCATGTGGTGGCCGCCGCTTTTACATCCAAAATATTCAGATTAATTCTACATCCATCGGCATTACAGATATGCGTCGGGGTTCGTACTGTTTAGCGAAAGACATTTCCCTGGAGCCCATTACTACAACGTTAATATCATCGAGGAATTGTTGGTTATTTGATTGGTGAGTCATTTTGTCGAACGAATTGCCATCATTATACGAGTATACGAACCTCGGAGTGAAAAATGGAAGAAGAAAACACGCTGACCCCAAATAAATACGGGAAAGGGCAGATGAATGATGATGAAGATGATGATATAAGAACTAAGAACCTAGAAGTTGAAATGGTTAAAATACAGCGTGTTTCAGAAAATTAAATTCGTGATCATCTAAAGGTGGTGGTACAGACTAATAAGCGGAACCACTTTCTTCACACGAATTTATAAAATGACTAGTAAACCAACCATTGGAATCGGCTTCTTCGTCGTTATCTGTATAGTGAATTAGTGATCTATAATATAATAACAGAAAAACGCCCAGAAACTCGCAGTTCTCGGTGATAAACTGATGGAACTGTTTCAAGTATTGATAAGAGAAGGTGAAAAGTTTACACTTAGTGTGGTCTGCTGAACAGATGAGCAGATTTGCACTTAGCCTTAATCGTAACCAAAGAGCGGTTTCAAAAGTAGCGAATGAAAAATGTAAAATGGCCCTCAATATATTTAACAGACACTGGAAAGGCAAAGGTAGGGCTGTAGGGCCTACTGACGATTGTCTACAGTGCAAAGGCACACACACACACACACAAGGCACATTATTTTAGGAACTTTAACTACTTACTATTTACCACTTATTATTTAAAGCACTTTTGTACTGTATTTTCGGAGTTGTTAGTCAATTTTCCGAAAACAGTTTAGCCGAAACAGACCTAATCCTGAAAATAAACATACACAAACCGGCAAAATTAGGGGAACAAAATAAAAGTGAATTGAAACAAACCCTCCTCAGTCAATTCAATGGTTTGTAGTAATCGTATTCATCTTCAAACACACTTAGTGCAGTAAAAATCGCTCCGAAATGAGTTTGACTCAACTCAAGAGCTTTTAATCGACTAGTATCTTTACTACAATCGAAACTTTTTCCACTACTTACCTCCACGAACCCTCCTCAGTTAATTCGAACGTTTGAAGTAAAAAAAAACTTGCGGGTAGACTCAGTTGAACGTTTGGTGTATCAGTAGCCGTGATCAGAAAAACGGCTCCTATTCGAAATAGCCTTTCGGCATCTAATTGCATAAATTGCTGAATATTGCATATAAAGACTGTCAATGAGATGACGGGTGTTTGGGAGAACGGCTGCATACAAGGCCACTGGTCCATCAAATACTCCTACCATGACATGTTTTCCGTTACTATTGCTGGATCATCAGCCTACTACAGTCCACTGTTTTACATACGCCTCTTCAAACGCACGCCACTAAACTCGATTGTCGGCAACTCTCATCCCACTGTAATAGCAGGATGGTGATCCTGCTACCTGCCACGCAGTGGGCTGCGATGATCGACGCTCCATCGAGCCTGAGGGCGTTAGCGTTTTGCTTGCTGCAGAATAACAATGATTAGTTGGCGGTAGACAAAGTCGTTCTCATTAGATGACATAGCTACCATATCTACTAGTCTTATCATCATCATCATCCACAGTCCAACCAATTCCATTTGAGTTCCGTAAGTAATTCGATTTCCAATATCGAAGAACTTCGTATGTCTTCGGATTTCGACGTTTGGAACTCCACGTCTACAACTAATCTAGTAGTTAATAATGCAAAAGCATTTGGTATTTTACGGACGGTTTCATTGGATTCATAAGTTGTCGTGCTTATTGCCCACGAGTACAGCGATGGACTTAGTGGTGGACGGACATCAGCTCTTTTGTCTCTGATTCTGAAGGTTAGGCTGTTTTCTTCAGCTTTAACTCTTTACGGAAAGAAAGTACTTAGTGTTGCTTACTCTTTTTAAGTAATATTTTTAACTCCTTTCGAAATAGAGTGAAATAAAAAGTTGAAGTGAACATTTTTGTTACTTTTTCCGATACAATTTCTTTACAAGGATCTTTTTAGCTACTTACCCATTTAGAATTTACTTTTATGGAGAGGTTTTAATGCCCTTATTAGAGAGTTGTAGTTATTTCATTAAACTTCTGATTTTATTCTTCATCGATTGCCAGCAGATACAGTTTTAATATTCTAAAACCATGCATAATTATATGAGCACTTACATGTTCCTTGTCTAATTCAAATCGCCTAAGAAACAAACCAATAACAATAATACCTACAATGTTCCCCAAACAGCCTTAGTATCCCTGAATCACATCAATATATTGCTCTTATCTCTCTTAAAATACAGCCTCCTTAGGTACGGGCAAGCTCACTGTAAATTACCGCGTTTATTGCCCGGGCGCAGTCTATACCCGTGAGCCCGCAAGCCGTAACACGTGAAATGCATGACCAATCAAAATACCAATGTCGGGTCACGCACACACGCACAACGTCACCAACGAGTATGTGAACACGGGAGGTGTGTGTGTGTGAGTGTGAAATGCATTAATGTGAGCATGTGTGTGTACTCGGCGCACGCACACATGGAACCTGATCAGTGAGTCGGAACACTCGTTCGAGGGATAACGGAGGGCTCACATTTATCAAGACGGATTAGTATGGATGTGCTTCTGATATTTTTCGTTTTAAGAAGCGACCTATTTTTTTGATCGATGGCTGTGATATTTTTGTGCATGATCTCAATAGTTGTAATCACAGCTTAGTTCGATACGATATCGATACTTCAACTGAGTCACAATCAAGTTATTTCGCATTTACGCAACAGCGTAACGCAACGTGATAGCGATTGCGGTTGCAGCAGCTTGCGTAATACATTGAATGATTAAATTACAAGCGAGTCAATTGAACGTAGTGTTATATAAATCGGCCAAGTAAACTGAGAAAGTATTGTGAGCTAGGTCAGCATTCTAGGTTATATAGGTATCATAATGCGATGTTGATTGTGAATCATAATAATTGATTTGTTTGTAATGTTAATTTTGTGTCGTAACTCCTTTGTTGCTTGAGTGATTGACATTTGTATGAAGTGATTGCAGTAGGTTATTTATATGTGTTGACAACCTGTAATGAGAGACACCTCAACAAATAAATTGACACCTTGTTTTATTGTTACTCATTCATCAAGACCAGCATTTCTCGCGTTTCTCTGCAATCTGAAACCTATTAGTTTTAATTTTACATTCATTACAAAACAAAAAAACTAAGTAAATAAATAACTTAGTTTGTTGTACAAAATAAAAATTCAAGTTAAATAAAAAAACTAAGAGGTTTCCAATCTCTAAAAACCAGACATCTCCCAATCGGACTACATAAAATCATTTATGAGGATTTCAAAAATTAACCTTAAGTCCCTATTTCCTTTTCAAAAATCCCCGCAGCAGAAGTATCATCATAATTATTTCAGCTGCAAGACGTCCACTGTTGGACATGGGCCTCCCAAAAGTCTCGATACATAGACCGGCCCCGTGCGACTCGCATTCACCGGATTCCCGTAACCTACCAGGTCATCGGTCCACCTAGTGGGAGGGCTTCCAATGCAATAGGTACCTACCATATTAAAAAAAAAACTATCACAATTTTGAATAATTCCTACAAAAATTAAATCCCAAAATAATCCGCCGTCGTATCCACACTACGAGAGCCAGGCGTCAGCTCGAGCCCCCGCCCACATAAAAAATGACATCTAAATAAATCCATTAGAAGCCGCTCTTCCTGCCCGAGACCCTTTTGTTGATGGCGCCCTGTTTTGACAGCCTCGACTTATGATTTGTGATGAGCAACATGCTATATTAACTCTGATGATATAAATATGTCGGTTGAGAATGGATTTGATATGTAAAACAGATGGGTTTATGTTTTCTTTTATGGGAAGAGTTTGATCTTCGTTAGATGAATTTTTGGTTCATGTTTTGTAAAATCCTATCTGTGAACTATTTTACCAATTTTTTTTCTTAGCGTGTCAATGTCACGGTAAAATTGTCAAACACGTAATATTGTAATCTCTCTAGCGATATTGTGAACATACGGAAGTATCTCTGCCCCCATAATGGGGACTTGCGGCACCCCCCGTTAGGTTAGTTAGGTTCCTTTAAACCCTGCACTCGGAAATAGGGACAGGCTCCGTCTACTACGCTTTTTAGGGGAATATAAATTGTTTTAAGGTTAGGTTATATTAATCGGTATTTCTCAGGAATGGTACATTATCTTTTCATGAGAGTGGTACCATTGAGCAAGGGGGACCCCTCCTTCCCTCCACACCGCGTGAGTTGACTACCATCGCATGCATTTCACGAAAAATAATGCGTTTTATTGTAAGCAGTGTGTTTGTTTGACAATATTTCGAGAGTTTACAATATCGCTAGAGAGATTACAATATTACGTGTTTGACAATTTAACGGTAAATTTGGCGACGAGTTCGACACTTCCATTAGCATCCATTAGCTCCAGGAGTAAGCAACAGGACAGGCCGGACACTATGAATTTTTACCAATTTAAAGCCTACAAATGAAATAACCGTATAAGCAGGTGATTGTTTTGAAGAGTTTGCTGTCATTTCCCTCTTGAAGTGAGCACAAAAAGTTCATCAGTCCTAGTTCAAAAGACAATTGTTTCCCAAATGTTCCGTAGTTCAACGTTTTGACTATTTTATCATGGTTACGCACGGTGATAGAATGTATTTTCGTATAAGGCTTCAGGTTACTAAAATGTTTTAAGAAAACTACTACTATGGGGATAATTGTGACAGCTAAAATATTGACTTTGCCGACGATACAAATAAGGTTTTTCAGCAGCATCAATAGGTCAATCTATCCGAAATACGAAACAATTATAACATTGGTTTAAAATACCGGCCAATAACTTTTACCAGCCAATCAAGCCTTCTGGAAACGATCGACTGGTGAAAGAGTTTCTGACTACTTTAGGATTGTAACATACAACTGAGGACATATGTAGGTACTATTTATATAAAATGAATGCTGAACAGTGCATTGGTCTAGGTTCATCGGAAGATATTTCTTGATTTGCTGGCATTAAGGCTCTCTCCGTTTTCTTATCGCTGTCGAAATGCTTGACTCATTGTCTCCACCTTTTCTCCTGGAGTCGACTAAATCAACTCCTTTAGATCACCGGGTTATTAAGTCAAAGGGTGTGTTAGAAAACCCGCCCATTCACAATAACAGTCACCAATAAAATCTTTAACAGCTCAATCTTCCCCGGTGGCCGTGAATCTGCGTATTTACATGACTCAGCTAAACCTTTTAGTCGTAAATTGTAATAAAATCTTCAGTTAAGATTATAAAGTCAGCAAAATTGCACCTACATCATGCATGTCATCGATTCTTATTTTGAGGACAACGGAATTTGCTGTGGATTAAGCAGCTTCTAGCACGATCCACGACAATTCGTCACTGAGCAAAGATTTTCTTTTTCTGAGAATTCTAAAACAAAATGTGGCAAATACGACATCGAAACCAAAAACTTTTTCAAATAAATAAATTCCGGATAAGAATACCACAGAAATTGAAAGAGAGAGGAGAGAGAGGTATTAGAGACTATAATAAATGACCGAATTGTTATCGCAGCAGATATTCTGTTTAGATGGATCAATCAGAAATGAAACCGACAACTTCCCTTCCAAAACGATTTCAATTCCTAAAGCTACTGAATTAGGAGACAATAGATCGTTAGTTATTTGGCAAATGTCAAAGGGATCGCAAATCGCAATCCTATTACCTAAGTCCGGAGACAATCTGGAGCGGTCTACGTTGAGAACATCAGTAAGCCGATTAAGGTGTTAGCAGGATTTAAATGTCGCTTCAGTAGGTAAGTCTTCGCGTTTATTGGGTATTCTATTTCAATTTTCTTCAATTAGTTCAGAGCTTGCGTCATCGGCATCAGTGTTGTTGGTTAGTGAATCATGCTGTTCGACTTCTTTGTTTTCAACAATGTCTGTTTTAATGCAATTATTTTGTATTGTCTTAGGTTTTGTTTCCGAGACAGTAAAGATTATTGTGTGTATTCTTGTGACTGTATTTTACTTCATTATGTCGAAATTTTGATGGATAAGAATGGTAATTTATCATGTAAGTGAAATACTTAGCATATGGGAAATAAAGACTCCTCAAACCTAAATTTTGGACTGTGTGAAGGATAATATGGCTGAAAGGAGCTGACCGGTGACATGACGAGTAATAGAAAAGTACGGATGAAAAATACATGCTTCCGATCCCAAATAAATTAGGATAATGGTAGGAGAATGATGATGATAGCCAAATTATGGTCGTTTTTGCCTATATTAATTCTATTTCAGTCTATACGCAAATGATAAAACATGTCAGGCAAATATGTTAGATTTTGTATAAGGTATGTTATGTCGTTGGGCTCACCTGTCATTTCACAGTTACGTTACGGTTAGACAGAAGCTCAAAAGTCTGACTAAACGTCTTACCAAAAAATATCGTATTACTGATTACTTGACGATACCCAGTATCTGCTTTGTGGAGGTCAGACTTGAAGTCAACTTTACAACCACATACATAACTTTACAATACATTGGATGTTTCATTCAGATGGATGTGGAAGGTACTGAAAGCAAAGCTCTTGATTTTCATTTACCAACTAAATTACTTGCAGGCAGGTTGGATACCAAAAGAAGACAACAGAAATATCATCGTTCTGGCATATCAATATGGTGTTTTATTTTCAAAAGCCAGCACTTCATCAAAGGTTTAATCATCTAAAGCCATCCCACACATGTGGCTTCCTGAACAATGGAAATAGAGTTCTCATTAATAAAAAATACGCACAATACTCGTTTCTCTGTTTCCCAATCAAGACCATATCTTGCCTTGACTACACTACCAGCACTTTAAATGCAGCAATATCTCAAAGTATAATTTACATAATCCATTAAACATAAATTTCATCCGAAATGGACATAAAAAAGAACAACTACGCAACAAAGGGCATGTACGAACGAAACCTCAGCAAATAGTAGTGTTCGCGCAATACTTGCCAATGCAGCACGCGGAGGACCAGACAACGAAGACCTTCCCTACCGCTCTTGGATTCTCAATTCTAAGTCCATCAGGGGTAAGATAGATAATGTTTAGAGGTCTTGATAGTCTGGTCGCTGTAGTAGGCAGTAATCTAAGCGCATTAGAGCGCTCGGCGTCGCGTGACACGAAGTACGTTGACCGCACCGCTCACTGTAAAGCAACTGCTCCATTAACAGGGCTATCACTGTTTCTAATACATTTCTAAGATTGTTTAGATAAAGTATTCTGTTGCTATATTACTGTTGATGTGTAGAAAGGAAATTAGTATCAAGTATCGAAGGACCAAAAATGTGTACCGAAGGACCACCGCCAAAAAATCAGGTACTTCTAAAATAGAAGAAGATTAAATCCATGCGAGGTTGGTTAAAAATTTCGTTTTACGAAGTGGTAACCCTGACCATTAGTTGTACGAAATCTGTGAAGTGATTTGTAGTTAGTGCGCGAATACGGGGCCAACGACCGTGGATGCAAACCACGATAACGGTTCGCGGCGTGCAGTCGGCAATGTTTTGACGGCCCAATTGCCATTAGCGTAATGAGACGAGAGAGAGCGTGACACACATTGTGTGTTTGTGAGCGAGGATGGACAATCAACTATTGTTGGAGGTGCTTTATAAGAAGTGCTTGTTAAAATACTGGCATGAGGAATATTTCTTGAGTGAGAAACAGTATGATAGACTCATAAGTTGTGAATGTTGAATGTTGATGTATGCTAGTAAGTACATATTAATAAAAGATATGCCGTATACACAATAACAAAGAAATAAGAAGGAATACAGAAGTAAATCGACAGAGGAGTGTGAGTTAAGAGTTTCGATGGAGAATAATATAGGATTCCAAGAAAATATAAACTACACATTAACTTAATATATTGTACTAACATACATATACTTTCTGTTAATGTCTCGATAGCCAATTAGATGATGATTCGGCAATGTCCGACTGGCGAGTGTATGTAGGCGAGCGTGCATGACACACTGAAATGAAAACAAACAGTATTTTTTAAGTGATTAAGTTTATAAATCTTACAAATAAGAATATTCTTCTCTAGAATATTATTCAGCGTGAAGGAAGAAGTAGAGAACATGAGAAATGAACCCCTTCATTTCTCATGTTCTCTACTATAGAAAGAAAAAAGAGTGCACTGAATTTTACCAGAAAAGACAAAATAACTGTAATCATGAAAAATATCAGCGAAGGAGGTGAAAATGATGAAGACATGGTCGTTAACGACAAAGACACAAGTATTGATGACGTGATATACAGCTGCAGGGGCTCGTAGCTTATAATCAATCTTCAGGTTAAGCCGCACTTGCCGAAGTTGGTCTGTGGATGGGTTACCACCCATTACATATCCTCTGTGACTCGAAAAACACATGCCTTTGGTCCCAGCTGTCATTTGTAGATTCTCTTTTGCATTTTGTCAGTGCCTCGAAAGTCTTAGAGTCTTACCAAGGGGTATCGTATAACCCAGTACTAACTGGGTTGTGGAGGTAAAACAGGCAGTCGCTCCATGTGAAATAATGGTACTCAGATGCATCCGGTGAGACTGGAAGCCGACCACAACATAGTTGGGACAAGACTAGGATCACGGTATACAGCTGTCCATGTAGGTTTGGGTAATTAGGCCACAATAGATCCTATTAAGCCTTTGATGGCTTTCCGTTTAATGATCCAATTGCACTAATGACCTCCGATCCGATACTAACATGGATGAAACGTCATTGAGCTCGTAGATACAAATGAAGTGGATTTATATAAAAACAAAGAGAAAGGAATCATTCTGTCTCACCAATCCTACTTAATGCAAAAGTATGTGAGTATAGATGTTTGATGCTCTTTCACGCAAAATCTAATGAACGGATTTGGATGAAAGGCACACAAAATAGTTTCCTGTATTGACACATAGGATTATGTTTTTTTTTCCCGGTACTACGAGTATGATCCGGTGGGACGATTACGAAGCTCCATGGTGAAGCCACGGGTACGAGTATATGCAAGTGAATAATAAAGTAAAAAATAATGTGTGGAAGTCTTTGGAAACTGCCGATAGAAGTTAGCGGTTATGCCCCGCTTACGCTCAAGTGGTGCTACGCCGTAGTGATCGGGTTAGGTGACGGTCACGCGAGTTCCATGATTTTTGTTCACCCAAAAAGTACTCAACGTGCTAGAAGTTTTCACTCCAAAAATTGAAGAAATAGGTTTTGCTAACCAAACTAAAGAGATCTAAGAATCTTAGATGCTGAGGGTCCGTGATGAAATGAACCAAAGTGATGATCTTCAGTCAATAGGTTGGTGTGCAACAATTTCTCGGGAAGGATACTACAGGATATTAGTACTACCAAGTTTGTCCTCGCTCAAGTCTTCCTCTGTACCAAATTACAGTGAATTGCTTTCTGCTGCTATCTATATGGCGTGAAAAGGCAACAGACAGACAAGACAGACAAACTGTTCGATAGACAGGGTTATTTATCAGTTGCCCGCGACTTTCGTCAGCATGAAATGATTAGGAAAATATTACTTTGCTATTTGAACCGGATTTTACTAACAATTTCAAGACCTTTTTTTGCACGGGACCCTAATGCTTTTTAACCGACTTCCAAAAAGGAGGAGGTTCTCTATTCGACTGTATGTATTTTTTTTTTTTTTTTTTTTTTTTATGTATGTTACCCGATTACTCGAAGACGCCTAAACCGATTTGAAAAATTCTTTTTTTGTTTGAAAGGGTATACTTCCAAGTTGGTCCCATAGTCGCCAAGTCGGGATCTGATGATGGAATCTTGGCGAAATCGAGGGAACTCTTCAAATTTTATAGGATAACGTACAGCAATTTTTATATTTTCTACAACAAGTGAAGCATTTGCGTTTGATAAGAACCATTCTACCATCAGATCTGATGATGAAGCCAAGAGTCACGGAACTCCATAATGAGACAATGTATCCTAGTCGTGTTTGGGCTTGTTGTAATTGTAACGGTATGCACTTTCCATGTTAACCACTAAAAAGAGAAAAATAAAAACTTTTTTGCAAAAAGTAAAACCGACTTCAAAAAGAAAAAGTGAAAAATAACTTTAGCTTCTGAAGTCGGTGACAAAAAAATTAAATCAATCATACAAACGTCACCGACTTCAGAAGCTAAAGTTATTTTTCACTTTTTCTTTTTGAAGTCGGTTTTACTTTTTGCAAAAAAGTTTTTCTAAACTCAAAGTAGCCTTAGTTACTACTTATTACATCAGCCATCTGCCAGTAAAACACCCGCCAAAATTGGTGGAGCCGTTTCGGAGATTAGCTGGAACAGACGGACAAAGAATAATTTAAAAAAAAACTTTTTTTTTATGTACCGGACTCCTACACTTCTACAGGGTGTAAACCACCTCATCACGAAGCCGTCAACCAAGCATTCTGTACATCAAACTAAGTAACTTTACGCAAAAATTATTGCTGGGAAACAACTTTTTTTTTTGGGGTCAAAAATCACGTTGCGGAGTATAAATCAATGTAACGCACTCAAAACATTGTGCTGATGGATGGGTTGAATAGTACGGGGTTCGTGGAGGTATTTAAAGTAAAAATCTTGCAATAATAACTTGTATTTAAAAAAAAAGTTGTCAAAAAGTTGTAACTTTGACCCCCAATATCTCCGTAACTAGAAGGTTCCCAGGTATGGTGTACAACAAAAAAAAATGATCGTAATGACGGGGAGAACAAGTGCCTTTCGGCTTCGTTAAGAGGTGTTTTACACCCTATATATGCATTCAGTAAAAAGCTGTTATTTTGAAATAACAAACGGACACTTCTATATTTTTATTTGTATGTTATATTCGCCTCAACAGTGGTACGGTTACGAGTATATTCTCAATTTGCCTTTTATCGTAACCAACTCATGTCGATATCGGCACTTAACATTGAGATCAAAGGTATTCGGAATCGAGAGAAAACGCTTTGAAGGTCTAATTGACATGAGTGCCACGATTGAAGCTCATTGCAATACGGAATGCGTTGAATACCTTATTTCTCGATAAGGACAAGAGATAAAGAAAAGACTTTCATTTAGGTGATCGTACTACATAATGTGCTTTGACTGTAACATCTTCTGCATTACACGTAGGTAAAGCAGGCATCGAACGTTTTTAAAATAGTTTGATGATAGTTATGTCAAGAAGGCTGCTAGGCTAAAAGGGGATTTGGCAGGTCACCCGAGCAGCATGGACGATGACCGCTGGGCAAAACTCTGGTTACGAAACGAATGGTGGCCGGAAGACGAATGGCGCCGCCGAGGCCGGACTAGAAAGAGGTGGCGAGACTATTTAGGGCTGGTTCGAAGAGGTACGGGAAAAGAACTCATGGAAGGAATAGGGGGAGGTCTATGCCCAGCATTTGGACACTACAGGCTATTAAAAAAAAACAAAGGTTCTTATGTTGATCGACATTGAAGACAACAGAGAATTTTTTGAAGAAGGATCTAATCTAGCAGAAGGTATATTATATCTAGGTTTCTTTTCCTGCTTTTCTGGGTTATTTGCTAGTGTCCGTTTTACAGGCAGTCTCTAGTATTGCAGATGTCCAAAAGCAGCAGAGATTTAAGTGTTGCGTCAACGGAACATGGCAACGGATAATCTGTTGCCATATCTAAAATCTCTCGGAACAGCATCATACGTTTACCCCACAATATTACAACACGGTAGAAAATTAACATCACATTCACACATTAGTTTATCGCCATTAACAAATAGTTAGATAGTCATAACATTCGATAGTCTACAATATGAGCAGACCATTCAATAAATTGTTGCAATCGCGTAAACGTTGCACTAGCACATAAACTACACTGGTTCACAGATCACGCCATATGTGGTGATTTATGTACGTTGGCGTCCATTATATACGATGGCCAGTTAGTCGTTGAACTTAGCTGGTAATAAATAAAGACATTTAATGTGTTTATAGGTGTACGCTTGCCAACAGGGAATAAAGAAATGTTTCTAGTTTGTCAGTCTGCAGTCTACAAAGTTTCGAATTTAATAGCTTTGTTGGAAAAGTAAGGGCAAAATAAAAGGTTGGGAATCATTTCTTGAAATGCAGAAGGATGTTTTTGGATGCAACCGATCTAGGAATCCAAATTGAAATGAAATCTGCAAGAGAGGCGTTGCAGCAATTAATATTAAATGTATATGTAGCCAAGTCAAGACAAGGCGACTCTGCTAAGGGGTGTCGTGTTATCCAGTAACTGGGTCCTAGTGGTTAGACAGATAGTAGTATTTTGTTACATCCGGATAGACTGGAAGCCGACTGCAACATAGTTGGGAAACGGCTAACTAGGCAGATCATGATATGGCGGCAAAAAAATCACAGTTTGTGATTGAAGAACGCAGAGAAACAAAGAAGCAGGGATGTTGTATCGAGATTACTCAGAGTATTTTTTCGGATAGTCTGGTTTAAGCTTGTATTTTATTTGGCTTGAGGAATACAGAAACTTCCGCATTTCGTTCACGTAGTAAATGACATATTTGTGTGTGCTTGTGTTTCTAGATTCTTGTACTTTACTTTATTCATCGTGCATTGAAGAATACTGCGATTTATCTTCCAGAAATAACTCCTTAATCTCCAGTCCCAGACAAGACACAGGGTGTTCTAAACTTAGCCCAAGACCACACAGAGCAGGTAATAAAAATCTATGATTTATTTACCTCCATAATGTATGAAGACAGCTAGCCAGTAGTTAAACTTAACTTGTAATTAATAAAGCCGTATTTCTAGGCTCATTAATAATGCTAACTTATGTGTTACGTGATACAAAGTCACGGGTCTTAGTGGATATACGTCATGTTATACCCTATCGTCGCTATAATTCATAATTAATTTATTGCTAAAATTTTATCTGGCATATTTATAGCTTTACTTATCATTTTTATCATCAATCATCGTGGACCAGTAGGTACTATTAATTTTTATGTTGCATCAATATCGACATGTTCCATACCTATTTTCCATATTTCTGACTTCTACAACATTTGTATAAAGTTTATTTTTCTGATATCACCATCATCTTCCTATCTTTGTCCTAACACGTTTTTTTCTACCATTCTTCTCTGTCTACACTATCATAACCACATAAATCTAATATTCGACCCCTTTAATACCACACGGAACCGTATTAAAAAAGACATAATCTTAATCCTGGAACAAACGCGGGATATTCAGTGCCGCACTAGTGCCAGGTAGTCACAAGTATATATCATACACACACCACCACACACATTCACAGACACCGTACAGTTACCCATACGCACACAGGCACACACTACATATGTTAATGCCAATTAATTCGCACCACTCTCGGCTAATCAAAACTTTTTTTCTGTGTACTTCGTAATTGGCGTAATGTTCGTTTTCTTTTTTTTTCATATTAATGGTAAGCCGTGAAGTCCTTCATAAAATAAATAAATAAATAAAAATCATTTACTTTTTGTTCCTTCAAATTATTCCCCGTCCATTCATCATTTCCTTGGTATTCATCTCCCTCTCCATCGATCTACATCATAATGAGGGAAAATCCACTACTATCAATTTTCTGAAACCAAGATGTATTACTGCTAAAGACAATAAAATGTAGCCTCGCTGTAGTTTTACCACGAAAACATCATAAAGACAGACACAGATATACTATCGCATTCATCAGTGTAAATGTCCATGTGTGAAATCTCCCCCGGTACTAGAGTTTTTGCTACGGGCATCTATCACACGCTTATGGGCCGTTTCTCAATTGTCAGCATCCCGTACAATCTGTGATCAATGACTGCCTCTTTTTTGTTTCAAGCCTTATTAGGGCGTTCTTTGCTTTTTCTTTTTTGCGGAATCTGTTAGCTGTGTGTATAAAGGTTCTACCGAACCAGCACATACCAATTGCGAACGCAGTTCCGGACTAGGACTCTGATACTATGCTGAAGTATTTTTCAGTGTCCGATGTCCGCAGTCGGTTCGCAATTTGTACCAAATTAGCCGATCCTTATAGATGAAGGCATGGTAAATGTTATCAATGTATTAAGAAGGAAAGACGAGGATCCGGCTTCTGTAAGTTTTTGTAACATTTTAGATAACAATGACAAATTATTATTGCTCTCTGTTTGAGTTTCGAAGAATGTTTTAATTTTTGATTTAATTGCAATAAATTGTCTTCTTTATCATCACACAGTTGGTAACGTCTTGTCTTTAATGTTGCAACATAACTTTACTTCTTTAAATGTTGAGAGCCTGTAATTTCACAGCTCTCAACCTTTATTGAATTATCGATTACAAAACTATGGGTATCATCAAGTAAACTCAATTGTGTTACAACAGACCACCCAGGGTAATCACTTAAACTCACTTAAAGATATAATGATCCATCCAATGATTAAGATCTCTTCATTGCGTGAGGTGATATAGTGATGAGAAACACGCATCCAATGATTGATGATCACGCAAGAATGGGGAAGAAATATTGCTTCATCATTATTTGTAAGACTTTTCTTTTGTGGGGTGCTAAGGTGTGAAGTATGTTAAGTAATTAGAAGAATGTTTACGTAAAAAGTGTTGGAAATTAAAGCATCAAGATTAAATAAAGGAGAGAGTCAAGAGTCTCTTGTAACACGTTGACTATATTCTAGTAAAGGTAATCATCAAACTACTTCTAGCTTGAGTGATTATTAAAGCTCTAGAGAAGGAGATAGGATACCTCAAGCTAAAGGCAATATTGAAGATATTGGAAATAAATTGACTACAAATTCGGCTCGCGTGTAGTGTTTTCATGGACTTTTTTTTTACACTATGTCGAAGTAGCAGAAAAGCTCCCTCCGGGACACCTGCCATAGCCCACCTCGAAGACCCTAAACCGTTTCCGAACGAGGTGGACCGCTGCAGATACAACCTGGTCCGGTGGAGGTACTCCGATGAAGCCTTGTGTGACTGCGGTGCTTCAACGTAAACTATGGCTCCTTTCCTGTCCTGCACTATGTGTGGTTCCACCTGCACTCTGAGGGAGCTGTCCGAGGCCACCCCCAACGCTGTCGAGGTGGCAGAGTACTGGTCGAAAACAATAAAAAAAAGGAGGAATCACAACACGACGAAGAAGAAGATGGACCTGTTTTCTTTTTTGCTGTTATGAGCTCATGTCTGCAAATGGTCAATAATAACAACATATTATCGGCGTCAGTAAATGCAAAACACCGCTTTTTACGGAACAAACTAAAAAATGCTTTAAATATCACCCAACAAGCATATCAAAAGTCCTAGATTCGTTGTTGTACCGACCGTGCGTGCTGTCTAGCTATCTCAATGTTTTGCCGGTAAATGGCAGGCTATTTAATTTATCCAATTTGATAAAACAATGTTTTTCACCAATATGATACAAGGTCCTGCACTGACACCGACGATATACATGAAGAGGATGTAGAATACTAGTTGAGTATGCTTAAAACGATTATTATTCTATTAGTTAGATAGTGTAATTATGTAAATTAGAATTCTATCACCTCTTCCTTCTAATTATACCGGTCTATTAAGTAGTTTTTGCATAATTGTGGCTGTTTACGATAAGTATTTGCATAACTATCATCATCATTATCAGTATTAGCAGCTTTTTTCCACCCACTGTTGACTGTGTCATGCTTCGTAGGTACGCATAAGAATCTGCATAAAGTACGAAGTATTCCCGTTTGAGCACCTATTTATTGAGCACCGATGCATTCAGCACCAAAGGTATTCCCTTTTGAGCACCAATCAAAATATTAACTTGGTGCTCAATGGGGAACAATAAAAAATATTCAACTTTATTCCCTTTTGAGCACCTACGGTACAGTAGCTTCTAGTGATGGGCTGTATAATAAATCATATCGATAAAAATCGGCAGTTTTATTGCAGAATGTTATCATTTAATAAAAATATATAATCATTAACAATAACATAAAAGTTTACTTAATCATTTAATGTTAACTAGCGACCCGCCCCGGCTTCGCACGGGTACAATGCTGATACTAAATACACTACAGAAAAACTGTGAACGTTGTATATAAAAACACAGCGGCGGTATATAAGAGCACTACTGGCCTAGTGACGTCATCTCGTCAAAACGCTGAATAACTAGACAATTCCTCGAACAAATGACGTTTTGCGTGACAAGGATAGAGAATTCCCTCTCCAAAAAATTCTAAAGCGTTTATTTTCCTTATTAATTCATTGATTGAATTTAAATTTTCACAGTTCGTTGTCTTTTTAAGGAATCTTTATAACAAGATAGAATTTTATTATTTATTCCTTGGTAGTGTAATACCCTATTGTATACAGTTCATATTTTTCCAAAACGACTAAAAAAATTACTTATAAATATGCACACATCAAAAGTGTCTAGGGATCAAGCATTTTTATGCGGATTTCTTGAGATTGAGATGTGGCTTTGTAGTAAATTTATGATTTTATAAATTTATATGGATCCTTTTTGGTGCATTTCATAATTTGAAACAGGAACTGTCAATCAAATTCGAGTAAAAGATGAAAATCAGCTGTCAATATTTTCCCTATAAAAACATACAACGCATTGAAGACATTATTAGTGCTACTGTTTCCCTACTACTGATTAAAACCAACGTTATTATGGAGCGGCGACGTCATTTAAGCAGGGAAGAAATGCTCAGAGCCGTGGGAATGATAGAAGCTGGTTCCCGGCAACGTACTGTGGCTTTAGCTCTGAATACAAGTCAGAGTGTTATCAGTCGACTTTGGACACGTTACCGAAGCACTGGTACCGTGGCTGAGCGCCATGGAGGACGGTATCGCTGCACCACACGGAGACAAGACCGATACATTCAAATCTTAACTCGAAGAGCTCCAACAATAACCGCCATGATGTTAGCCGTGAGGCTTCAGGGAACTTAATTAGCGACCAAACAGTCAGAAACCGCTTGCATGAAGTGAACCTTCATTCCCGAAGACCGCTACGGGTACCACCTATAGCAATGCACAATCGTAGGATTCGATATCAATGGGCTCTTGAACACAGAAATTGGGCAGAAGAACAATGGCGTTTCGTGTGCTTTTCTGATGAGTCTCGTTTTGGTATGAGACCGGATACAAGACGTATACGACACTGGAGAACCCCTGGACGCCAACAGCGATTAAAATCCTGCCAGGAAGTCCATCCTTATAGTGGTGGAACCATCATGGTATGGGCGGGTATTTGGATCGGCGATCGAACCTCAACGCTCAAATTTATGCTGAGACGATTGTATCAGACGTCATCGTTCCTCTACAAGTGCAAATCGGTCCCTTATTTCAGTTAATGCATGATAATGCACGACCGCACACCGCAAGAGTTGTAAGACAGACTTGAAACCGATTGAGCATGCATGGGATATGCTACAGAGAAGAGCTCTGCCGAATATGGAGGGTATCCAGTCGCAAGAAGACCTTTTTTGTTGTTGCAACGAACATGGGCGGCCATTCCACAGCGTGATTTGGATGAACTCATTTTGAGTATGCCAAACCGATGTTCTTGTGTTGTTAGTGTTCGCGGTAGAAACACGGATTATTAATTGTTTAAGTTACCCAATAAAATTTTAAAGAAAACTGTTATTTCAGTCTTTTTTCGAACTTTAATGTTAGTGGTTCAAATGTCAAAAATCCCTTTATTAGGAAAATGGCAAATTTCTTTATTAATGCAAAGGTGACTTGGTTTATCGTTACTGTGACAAACGAAAACACTTTATTTGATGAATCCCTAAAGAAAATTTTAATTAATATCAATCAGGAGAAAAGTTATTGCAAAAATATATGTTGATCCCTAGACACTTTTGATGTGTGTATGTTAGTATTTATAAGAAATTTTATTTAATTAAAAACAATAAGCATGAAGACTCTATACTGTTGTTACGAGGAATGTGATTTCTTTTATTTGCCTTAAGTAAGTAAGGTAAAAAAAAAAACAAAAAAAAAAATTACAAAAAAAAAAACCAAAAAAGAAATAAAAAAAAATTTACAAAAAAAAATAAATAAAAAGTACATAGAAAATAACATGAGGCTGATTGTGATATTAATAATAAATACTTAATTTTACTAAAATTAATATGCTAATAAAAGTACTGCCAATTTTTATCGATATGTTTTATTATCCACCCTTTCACTAGAAGCTACTGCACCGTAGGTGCTCAAAAGGGAATAAAGTCGAATATTTCTTATTGTTCCCCATTGAGCACCAAGTTAATATTTTGATTGGTGCTCAAAAGGGAATACCATTGGTGCTCAATGTATCGGTGCTCAAAAAATAGGTGCTCAAACGGGAATACTTCTAAAGTACTATCAAACATACTTTTGCAGATGTTTTATTAATTCTTCAAGTATGTTATTGGTTCCTCCGTGAAATTACGGCCTGAGAACCAATCATCAATTTTGTGTGTAGGTAGAAACAACATTCTCGGCCTCTCCATTCTATCTTATAAGGTGCTTGTGCTTGACGTAAATAAACTAATTTACAAGTCTTTATTTGGAAAATTATACAGAGAACTACTTGCGTTCAGACCAGACCTTGAAACTAGAGAAAATGCACGAGAGGCCACAGCAAACTGGTTGACCAAAGTGTACACTTGATACGAACTTACAACTCTACAAGCACAAGGAGTTATAGACTTTACTGCAGAAGAGATAAAGGCGAATGTAGCTGTAGAAAAAAGTTGGCAAAACTGTATCCCAGACGCCAAGAGCGAACCGTGTCACCGTCCTCAAATGTAGCCGCTTCGTAACGAGCGAGAGGGCGCTATCACAGCAATTAATAAGAAAGAGAGAGATGCACGAAACGGGGACAAACCGAGTAAATTCTTCATGATTGGATAATTATTTTATTGATACAGTTAAATGCCATTGTAGACGGACCTTAGGGTATGAATGGAGGGAAGTGCTCTTATAATTTATGATAACAAAAACTATTAATGCTTTGTATTAGATGTTTACAATATTCATGAGTTTGTTAGCAGTAAATATGAAACATATTGCTAATAACGTGAGGTCGTTTAAACTGGTAGGTTTACGATGTCTAGTAAATACAGGGAATTGAGGTTTATTTCATATTAAAATGAGACCTAAATTAAACCTATAGGTTTGTGAAAGTTTTCGGAGTACCAGCGTGTTTAGGAATAATAGGTACAGGTACTGCTTACCTTAATTCTTACAAGTATTCCTCGGTTCGCTCCGTGCTGGTTAAAAGTAACGAGCCTTGTGCAAATGGCTCAAATTAGCAAATACACTGTCGGTTGCACCAAGAGCTTTACGGATGTTACCACTGAATAATATCAGTACCATTCTTACCATGATTACAAACCGTATCTACTGATTTAAAGATTCTATGAATATAGGCCCAAATAGATAAAGCAGTATCATCGAATTACCGAATAAAAGACAAGAAAGGCTTCAAGTAGTATTGGATCTTCTGGCTCCAGGCCCTGCACCACAGAAAGTCCGATTAAGCAGATGACAACCTCCTAGATTTATGTGTAAGAAAAACAAAAGAAAGAAAGACAAAGTATTTGTAGGCTCACACTGGACAATAAAAGGAATGATTGGATAAACAGTTAGACAAAATTAAAATCTATCTGACCTGATGATTCACAAAATATAGGATCACCGGAATAATACTCACTACTACCACCATTGACATCATCATCATATTTTCGGGAAAACATTCACAACTAAACGAAGGCTTTAAAAGCTTGCCGTGAGAATTTAGCCATATTTGCTATTTTCGACGACATCTCTAGAGATTTTTACTATGACCACTGCTCTTCACTTTTTGCAATTTCTTCCATCACCATTGGCTCTGCTCTCAATACATAATTGTTGTTTTTATGTCATGTGTTAAATATAATCTTCTGTTAAATACGCTGCAGTTGGTCTTCTCTCTAGAGGACCTTTGTCCAAGCAGCTAGTGGTTCTACAATCTAGGTTCATTAGCCTAGATTTTGTTCCCATAAACCTTATCCTCAGGCTTGAGCCATTTCCATTTATCAGTGACGTTCTTTATCTTTTTAATATCATTATGTCTCTTTACCGGGTCTCCCTTGTTTGACCGAAAGGAATTTGTCAAATTTTCACTTCCCAAAAAAGTTTTCGCATAATTTCATTTGCCAAATTATTATTTAGCAAAAAATCTATTCACAAAAAATTTTAACGCAAACCTAATGTTTGGGAAATTAACGTTTAAACTATAACTTGTTTACCAACTAGTACTTTTAACATTTTTTATTTAGTCAAATATTTCAGTTGGAAAAAGAGTTTTTACGCAAAATCAAATAAGCCAAATATTTTGTATCGTCAGTTTTCCATTTTTTTTTTCTATATAATGTAGTCGTTCCTGATCACAGGTTTAACCTAACTTAACCATTATTTTAAAATAATTAATTATCCTAATCTAAATAGCTCAGTTCCGGGTAACCTACTAAAAACAATCTCTTTTTTCTATTTATGCAAGTCGTTTCTGGCACTCGCCGGCCGCTGCTGCGGCACCGCTCGCTCCGCTCGCTCGGCTCGTGCGTAGGAGGTCACAGTTTTAACCTAACCTAACCTAACCTTCCCATTTTGTTTCAATACGAAATTAACCTAATCTAAATAGTGGAGTTCCGGGTAGGTAACCTACTAAAAACAATATCTTTTTTTCTATTATTAAAAGTCGCTTTGCCCAATTTTTTTTTTTCTTAACAAATCATTTCACCAAACGTTTATTGTCTGAAGATTGTTTGCTGTAATAAATCATTTGATTAAAGACCAAATGCCATAATGACATTATACTTGGTAATATTTTGCCAAGTAAAAATTTGACCAAATAAAAATATGCGTACTAAAATCATTCGAAATATTGCAATGGTATAAAAAAAGGTTGCTAAAACTTGTTTGGGTAATGAAATTTTGGCAAAATATTTTCGGCAAAACGGCAGGCTCCGGGGTCTTTACCATACGTAAAACCACAGATAAAGAGGAAAACTGTTCCACCATAATACAGTGTATAAAGGAACAGAGGGAATCAGTTCACCACGAACGTTTAGTAACAACCATAATAAGTACCTACCTACGGTTCATCATTATCTGCGATGCGATACCCCCTGGGAAGACTTTTTATGCCAATGACTATCTGTAACGACTGTCAAATATCAGTGACAGCAGGACCAAGTCCCTTACGTGCTTTCCGAGGCAGGGAGGAAACTCGGTATGTAATGGGTAATCCATAACCCATCCAAAGACCAACCTAGGCAACCAACGAGCGGCTATTATTATTTAGCTAAGATAAGTACCGACCCGACCCCAATGTAAATGGAAAAGGGTGAGCAGAAGATGATGATAAGTACCGAGACATACCAAACAAAATTTGTAATTTCCTTTTTCTGCTGCTCCAAAGGTTGTTACCTATATTGATTTGGGAAATAAAGATGTTTTTTCTTCTTGAAACGTCTCATGATACCCTAATTGTTGTTATTTTGGGACTATTAAGACCAACCCCCTGAGTAAACACAATTTTATCGCAAACAAAACTTGTGCTTATCGCTTTACTGCAGTTGTGTGCACATGTTTGGAATTCCCTTTTTGATAAATAAATTAACAGGGAACAAAACGTTTTTTTGTTTCTTCTGTATTATGTGTTTTACTTCTGCATGATTTCTAAAAGAATTGAGAAAGTTTGGCGAATTCTCCGCTTCACATTCATCACGATAATGACGATTTTGCTCTACTTTTGATACTTTCTCTTTCTAGGTTAGGTGATTTGTGTTTCTATAACTGTCATCTTGACTTGCCATCATCGACTGCCTAGTGCCAATAGCCATCTTCGTTGGCTTCCAGTGTAACTAGGGGCTACTGAATACCAATATTTTTGACGGACCGACTGCTTCTTCACAACCCAAAAAAACCCAAAAATGAATTTTCGACTCCATAAAAACTCATTTTATCGAGAATAACTGTCAAATTTATCTAATCGAGTCCTATCGAATTCTACGTACTTGCACTGCTGTTACGAGTAAAAAAGAGGTTCTCAGGTTTTCAGATTTTTCAACGTTCATTTATCTTTCCAGATTCATCATTCTCTTGCCCTTTTCCTTATTTGTTTGGGGCCAGCCCAACATGTCTTCTTCTATTCTTCTTTACTTATCTTTCCAGATTGGGTTTCGATAACGAAGGTAAGACATGCTTTAATTATAGCTAATTAAATCAAGACTATCAATAAACCGTAGTTGAGAAGGTAGACTCAATTGAAACATATGTCTAGGCTTTCTATCCTATTGGCTAGAACAGCTATGAAATAGTACATTGTAATTAATAACGATGGTTGATTATACATCCACTATTTAAGAGAAGCAACAGGAGATGGCGGGTTGCCAAGTAAAACAATGCTTTCGTTCAAATTGTGAGTTGTATCTCGAGAGAGGAGGTCCTGGCTAAATAATGACAGTCCTTCGGGCCGATCTTTAGGTTAAGAAGCGCTTCCCTAGGTTGGTCTGTGAATGGGTGACCACCCTTAAATACCGAGTTTCCTCCGTGCCTCGTAAAGCACGTTAAGCTGTTGGTCCCGGCTGTCATTTGTCCATCTTTGGTAGTCGTTACAGGTAGTCAGTGGCCCAAATAGTCTGACAACCAGTCTTACCAGGTGGTATCGTTATACCCAGTACTAACTGGGTTGTGGAGGTCAGATAGGCAGTCGCTCCATGTAAAATACTGGTATTCAGCTGCATCCGGTTAGACTGGAAGTCGGCCCCAACGTTGTTGGGAAAAGGCTAGGCGGATGATGTTGATCGTACATCCACTATTTAAGAGAAGCAACAGGAGATGGTGGGTTGCCAAGTAAAACAATGCGTTCGTTCCAATTGTGAGTTTTATCTCGATCTCTTTTAAAATATTCTTTAAACGTATTTTCACTCAATTTTCTGAAAGTGTTGCAATCAGGTTGAATGAGAAAACGACTGTTTTAATGATTAAGACTCATCAGGTATGGAATGCACATCTTTCGGGCTTTGAATCTTAGGAAACGAGATACCTACCATGATGCAGCAGACTGATTGCTCTTGATTTGTGGGCACGAGGACTGTGTAAACTCCAGGAAATATCCAAATACCCGACCTCCAGAAGAATCTATTTATTGGAAGTTGGAGCTTGCGTAAAATGCATTGTAAGTTGTAATAAGATAACTAGAGAATCAGTCTGGAGGGGTAGTCAATTAAAACTTCAGTGCCGTTATCTATTAAGGGGTTTCCGCCCTTCCTAGAGTGGACCATTCTGGGTGTGGGTTCCGTTCAATCGCGGTACTAGTTACGGGATGACGTTCATCGACTGTCCAAGCAAAAGTCTAATGTCAGGCACTTCTCCGTGGAAACCTACTGATTACACCAGTCGGCTCACATTTAAAATAAAAGCTCGGGAGCACTTACATAAAAAGTTGGCAGACTTATCCCACAATTAAGTTGTTTGTTTTCTTCATCTACGTTTATTTATTGTTTTTTATCTTTCCTCACTTTTTATAATTTGTTGTATGTATGTATATATGTATTTATTGTTATATTTTATTCTTCATAATTTTCTGTACTTGCACCTACTGTTTTATCTCTGCATCACCCTAAGGTAGACTGGTAGAAAATGCCCAAGGCATTAAGTCCGCCTTTGTACATTTTGTGCATAAAGTTTAAATAAATAAATTACTGACCTACTGACCTAGACTAATAAATAATCTTTCCTTTTGTGAGCTATCTGATGACCTGCCTTTCTTTCTTTCTTTTTCTTTCTAACATCAACTATTCAACTTTTTTTGACTTAGTTGGTTTTGAATATGACTTGATAGGAAATAGGAATAGGATGTTTCTTATCCAGGGACGTATTTTCAACAACCGGACTATGGGCCTTAGGATCTAATCCAGTCAGATTCATTACACTATGTAACATCCTTCAACACCTCTCAAAACAGTGTGGGAAAAGGCATCAGCAAGTGACATCGACCAACCCGCACTGCAGTGGCCCCGTAATAGACCCGCGTGGCGAAATATGGCCCGCATCTCCTCGCACATAATATGAGAACTGTTTCCTAGCATTCCCACATGATTATGCTTGTGCCGACTATGCTGATTCCTTTTGCTAAAATGGTACATTATTATGCTTATGCCGCAAAAGCTAGCAACGCAAAAACGGTGAAAGTCATCGGTGTAGTATCTGGAGATCGATTATTGTCTTGGGTAGATTTAAACAGGTTTGTTAGTATGATATTACTGAATTGTAACAAACATAACCCCGAGATCTCAGTGTTCTGTGTGTGAGACCATAAAATCCAAATCATGTCCTCAAATCCATAAAATACCAAACTAGTTAACAATACTACAAGCTGGTTACCTAAACCGAGTCATGCGAATGGTTCGTGGTTGTAATTGGTTTGGCCGTATCTTATCAGCGCTATGTGGTGTATTCTTATCACAATGTTTACTTCAACACTACCAGGCAACCACCAGTTATCTCGACCTCCCTCCCCCCTCCCTGTCCCATACAAAAACGTGGCAACTAGGTGCATATACAAGGTGCGAATGAAGTCTAATTATAATGGTCGCTATAATATTATTAGCCGATGTTTGCACAAGTGAGGAAGAAATATTTTCATTTAGTCACGGCCGTTTCCTGCATGTTTTGAAACGTGGAATGTATCGTGCTGGCGCAAATTAATAACACCGTTTATGCTACCTACAAACAATGGTACTGGTTTATAAATACAAGTGGACAGATAGTTGATAATAACGAATGAATAATCTCGTAGGCTGCCTGCCTGTGTGATGACAATGTCCTTGTTTAAACTACCAGTAGAAAGTAGTGTAGTAAGTATATGTCACCGTAAAATTGTAAAACCCGTTTCTAAGGCCCTACTCTCTAACGCTTCGTCCGTATATTCGGATCCATCCGTCTCTCTCACTCGCACTCATCTGCATACGTGTGCGATAGAGACGGATAGATCCGAATAAACGGACGAAGCGTTAGGGAGTAGGGCCTCTGTCTGCAGGATTTAAAGGAACCTAACTAACCTAACGTCTGAGTGCCCCAAGTCTCGATTATGGGGGCAGAGATACTTCCGTCGCATACATTTCACAATATTACGGTTTCACTTCAATAGATTGTAATCTACCGAAAAATAATGCGTTAAATTGTAAGCAGTATGTTTGTTTGACAATTTTTCGAGAGTTTACAATCTCGCTATACAGGGTGTAAACCACCTCATCACAAAGCCGTTAACCAAGCATTCTGTACATCAAACTAAGTAACTTTACGCAAAAATTATTGCTGGGAAACAACTTTTTTTTTGAGGTTAAAAATCATGTTTTGTGGTAGAACTCAATGTAACGCACTTAAAACATTGAGCTGATGGATGGGTTGAATAGTACGGGGATCGTGGAGGTGTTAAAAGTCAAAATCTTACAAAAAAAACTTGTATTTAAAAAAAACTTGTCAAAAAGTTGTAACTTTGACCCCCCATATCTCCGTAACTAGAAGGTTCCCAGGTATGGTGTAGAACAAAAAAATGATCGCAATGATGGAGAGAACAAGAACCTTTCGACTTCGTGAAGAGGTGCTTTACACCCTTTATAGTTATATTACAATCTAACGGTTTTTACAATGTGACGCTGACACGTACATGGTAACATAATATCAGTCTGAAATTGTCCTACTGGCAAAGACCTGTTCTAAGCAAATGAGAATTTGTCACCATGCTTGCAAAAGCAAATGCCAAGCAAAGCATGTTCAACCTGGGGGGGGCAATCGCCTTCTGCCGCAGGCTCTACGCGGGCGTCGTGCGGTCCATGGCCCTTTACGGGGCCCCAGTGTGGGCGCGTTCCTTGAGGCGGCGAGCTGCCCATTATCTGAACGCGCCCCAAAAGGTGATAGCCGTGAAGATGGTCCGTGGGTACCGCACGATCTCCCGCGAGGGGGCGGGCCTGCTTGCCGGATTGCCGCCATGGGATCTGGAGGCAATAGTCCTCGCGCGCCTCCACGAATGGCGCGTGGAGGCACTACGCCGGGTGGAAACTCCGCTGCCGCGGCAAACCGCCGCTCAGAGACAGACCTCCGGCACGATCTCATGGCGACATGGAGAGCGACCCCGTGCAGGGCACGCCACGATAATGGCGATAAGTCCCCTCTTTGAGAAGTTGCTTGAGAGGCGCCACGGCGTCCTCGCCTTCCGCCTGACGCAGGTCCTCACCGGACACGGATGTTTCGGGAGGTTCCTGCATCGAATCGGGCGGGAGGAAACGCCCGGGTGTTTCCACTGAGACGATCGACCGGAGAACACGGTGGAGCACACCCTGCGTTGGCGGAGCGCCGCCGTGTCCTCGTAGCGGCGATCGGGGGCGGCGACCTCTCGCGTCCGGCCCTGGTTCAATCCATGGTCCGGAGCGAGACGGAATGGGAAGCCGTCACCTCCTTCTGCAAAGCAGTCATGGCGACGGCGCGTTCGTGTTCCACGCGCGCCTCAGAGAGATGTCAGCGTAAAGGAAGGGGCCCGCAAGGGCTGAAGCCTGCCGGGGCTGCGGGACTGTTCGAAAGAGATACCCACCGCGGCCCCGGAACGTAAAGGGCGAGGAAGGAACATTGATGGTTTTTAGTCAGTAAAAGTCTGACACTCCCTTCCGCTCCGCCCAGAGTGGGTTATTTGATGATTTCCCATCCGAAAAAGAAAAAGAAAACCAAAGCGTGTTGCTTGGCATAGGTATACCTACCGTCCAGTGTGCAGTTTTCCCTAAACTGAAATGAAAGCGTTGGCATGTGACATTGCGCAAGAATGTGACATTATAACGTCATCGGTTACAGCAGAATAAATATATCTACACGTGCATTGTGCACAAAGATATAACTGCTGGAAATACTGAAGCTGTTAATACTTAAACAACGCAAACTATAGAAACCAAGCTGTTTTTTTTTCCTTTACCTATAGAGGTGAAGGAAAACAACAGCATAATAGAAACAAAGGGAGAAAGAGTATTACATCAATAGGTATTGACTATGTCACTTTAAAACAACTGTGACGAACTGTGTAGGTGTATCCGTATCATCGTTGTATTGTACACTCCATCAGCTACCCATAAAATTAAAAAAAAACCCCGACACATAGATAGGGTCATAATTCCAAGATATTGTTTTTTTGGAACGAATTTTCCTTAACTCGGCTAACGAGTAGTGATACTTAGTAGAGAATAAGTCAAGCCCTTTCATTTGATACCCATATTGAGGGAGTTATTGAATAAATATGTAATCCGCCATTTTGAGGCGGCGGCCAACGCACGACACACGACACACCCGACTAGTTTACCTTTAAAACAAAAAAAACTAAATTAAAATCGGTTCATCCTTTTGGCAGCTACGATGCCACAGACAGACGCACACACACACAGACACGTCAAACTTATAACACCCCATCATTTTTGCGTCGGGGGTTAAAAACATTTCATAAAACCGCCAGAAATTACCCGAAATTCGAATCTGAAAGTCTTTAAGGCGCTTAGACGAGCTAAATTAGCAACTCTATTTGTGGTGGTTCAAACTTCGTTTGAAATGCTGTTAGAATAAAGTTCTAATCAGCTTGCACTACAAAGTGGTTGTTACGTCAGCCACTGCGGGTCAAATAGCGCGAAATGAGTGGTTTCGATCGATTTACAAAAAAACTATTGATTGGATTAAAAAACTAAAACAGTATCATGCTAATATATTGCTTGTAGAATTATTTGCCAAAAAATCAGAATGATCGCATGCATATTAGTATGTTTTTTATTGTTTGAAAGATATTTTTAGAGGTTAGTTCGTGATTTCTCTTTAGCTCTTATAGTCGCCTTAAACTTCGCCATAAACTAAACGGAATCGGGACACTAACTATGGTGATAATACGAAAATGAGAGTGAGAATAACCAACTTTTCCGTCCACTGTAATGGCTGTTTGAGGTGCAAGAAACAGTGTATGCTCCTCATCGTCCATAGAAAAGGAAGGATCGTCAGACCAGACAAGCGTAGTGTCTGGTAAGCGGCTGCCTTAATATTATTTATCATTTGGTAAGGTTTGTCAGGCTGTTACATAGTATGCGGCAGGGAAATGAAGTAACCAAGAATTTCGCAGCATCCTAAAGATCCCACGAAATCGCAGAAAATGAAAATATTCTGATCTTATAATCTTCTAATCTTATAAAACACTATTATACGTCGTGGTGTTGCAGATATGAGATACCGCTACAAGGAAGAAACAAAACACCCAATGGATATTATCAATAGATAATATCCATTGGGTGTTTCGTTTCTTCCTAAAAAGGCAATAACCTTCACTCATCGCTCTTTTCCTGATACCACTAGAACAGCTTTTCCCCTGATTTTCATCATCATCATTTCAACTAAAAGACGTTTACTGCTGGAAATAGACCTCACCCAAGATTCCCCTGATTTTAATTTACTCTAAAGCCCACACAATTAATATCACTACCTACAGCTTACATAAACCTATTAATTGTAGAAGAAACTTCCATCAATAAACCAGCCAGCATCATAAAATAACACAAATATGAAAAATATAATCGAAAAACATTGAATTCACTCAAATATCGCGCGCCTAACCTAACAGTACATTTGAAATGTCTAAAAATCTTATATTTATCGGCAAACGGCCAATTTCATGGACCATTAGCGTTACGCGCAGTCACTTTACAGTCCCAACTTCTCCAAGGTCTTACACCTTAAGTCGGTGAGATAAGTTTCAATTTTGAATGGTTGGGGTGCCAAGTTATGTTGGAAAAAAGCTGAGCTGAAGTTGAGAATTCGATACGCTTCGAGATTGAACTGTGAATACTGACTGACTATGAGTTGCGCCACGATATTTGTGGTAATTTGCTTATTTTACGATGCTACATTATGTGGTGCAGTAATTTGAGTAGTATTAAAAGAACTTGAATGTTATCCTGGGGATAATGGCGGAATCGTGCCGCCACTTAATTCTGACTGTGCTGCTATATGGCTTCTGGTATCTAATACTCAATAACCAATATTTGTATTCTAGTAGTATGTGTTGAAGTAGAATCGATCGTCTTTGAATTTTGAAAACAAGTGGAGGTACTCAATTAAAGAAGCAATTGTCTGGGGCACCAAATATGGTGATGAACGGTGGCAGACGACTGCAACTAAATCTAAAGACTGAAAGAAGAAATCAAGGAAAGCCAGTCGTTTCATAAAAGAGGACCAAAATGTAAATCAAGGGTGGCGTGTCTTGGCTAGAGAGGCGCCACGGCGTCCTCACCTTCCGCCTGACGCAGGTCCTCACCGGACACGGATGTTTCGGGAGGTACCTGCACCGAATCGGGCGGGAGGAAACGCCCGGGTGTCTCCACTGCGAGGATCGACCGGAGGACACGGTGGAGCACACGGTGGAGGTCTGCCCTGCGTGGGCGGAGCACCGCCGTGTCCTCGTAGCGGCGATCGGCGGCGGCGACCTCTCGCGTCCGGCCCTGGTTCAATCCATGGTCCGGAGCGAGACGGAATGGGAAGCCGTCACCTCCTTCTGCGAAGCAGTCATGCTGGCGAAGGAGGTGGCGGAACGAGAGAGGGAGAGAGCCTCTCTTCCCGGCCGCCGCGGGAGACGCACCGGGCGTCGGGGGCCACGTGGTGGCTACCGGCCACCGTAGATGCGGGCCTGTGGACGGTTAGCTATGGGCTAGCTAGCCGTCCGTCCGTCTAGTGACGACAGGCCGTGTCGACGGCGCGTTCGTGTTCCACGCGCGCCTCAAAGAGATGTCAGCAGCAGAGAGGGGCCCGCAAGGGCCGAAGCCTGCCGGGGTTGCGGGACTGTTCGAAAGAGATACCGCGGCCCCGGAACGTAAAGGGCGAGGAAGGAACATGGATGGGTTTTAGTCAGTAAGAGTCTGACACTCCCTCCCGCTCCGCCCAGAGTGGGAGAAGTCATTTGATGATTTCCCATCCCAAAAAAAAAAAAAAAAAAAAGGGTGGCGTGTCTAGAGGCCAACGTAACCGGGGTTGCGGGACTGTTCGAAAGAGATACCGTGGCCCCGGAACATAAAGGGCGAGGAAGGAACATGGATGGGTTTTAGTCAGTAAAAGTCTGACACTCCCTCCCGCTCCGCCCAGAGTGAGAGAAGTTATTTGATGATTTCGAATCTCAAAAAAAAAAAAAAAATGGTGGAGAACCTGGATAGATACATGTAAACGCAATGATGGTGAAATAGAAATATTATAAAACTGTACATATGAACCAAAGAATAATATTGGTTTTCATCAGCTACGTACAATTGTTTTTCAGGTATCTTTTATCAAATAACCAAGAATTCAGAACGCGATCATTATACTAGTCATAGTGGGGCGTCTTTGATGTCAATCAAAGACGTTGTTTTTCACCAAAACACACCAGTAAACACCCAATTTTCCCCGCACCAACCCAAAAACCTCTCACCACCTTTTTACCACCAGTTAAACAAAAGTGTAACCCAATAAAAGGCGGGTTATTCTCGTAAACAAGTTAAACCAGCGTTCAGAGCACTTTACCTGTCGCTAAGTGGCTCTAAATCAGATTACAGTCCACCCCCATAGGGTAAGCTATTGTTACACTTTCGTGCCGACTTGCTAAGCCGAAACGAATTTGTACTGTGATTTCGAGATTGGCAATGTGTTTGGTAGGATTCTGACAACTAATGCTTAGGATTTTGATGATAGTTCCTGTATTAATTGGACTTTTAGTTTGTCAGGTTTTGTGGAAGGCCTTTGGAAGGGTTGCTTTATAAAACAATGTGGATGTGGATAGATCTATGACTGTTGTGAATCGTGAATCTGCTGGATGCGAGAAGCAAATGCTTGCGAAAGGCCTACCCAGAGACTTAGAGGAACAGCAGTGGAAGTCGTCCGTCAAAAGATAATGACATGTATTATAGATTACTTGCTTGCTGCTGCTTGCTTATTGCTTGCTTTAACACATGATTATTTTTCAAAGATTTGTCAAGAGTCCTCATGCTCATCACTTATGAATTTATGATGACAGTAGTTTTGTTAAGAAAATCCCCTTTGGGTTTGGTGTCCACGGGATCCAAACCCAAAGGGGTTTGGATCCCGTGGACACCAATGATGTTTTTTTTTTACACAATTACTCGTACTTTAAGGCGCTACCCCACGCGAAATTAGCAACTCTATTTGTGGTGATTCAAACTTCGTTTGAATCACTGTTAGAATGCAGTTCTGATCAGCTTGCACTACGAAGTGGTTTTTACGTCAGTCACTGCGGGTCGAATAGTGCGAAATTAGTGGTTTTTATTCTTTATAAAATCAAATTTCCGTCTTTAAGAAAAAAAAACTAGCATTATGTTCATTATTAAGTTGCCTATCCATTAGTATAAGAAGGAAATCAAAATAATGTTTACTTTACGAGAAGAAGCATGTTATTAGTACATTATGGTACAAGTGTGTAATGTTGGTGATTACCGCCGAGGCGCCATTGAGACCCGAGCCGTTAGGCGAGGTTCTTAAGAGAGCCAAGGACGGTAATCGTCAACACACACGTGTATCATACGACGTTTTTCAACACACTTGAGAATAAAATAATACTAAAAATAACTATAATTTCAACAGTGAAAACGAGTTGTGAATTTTTTTTCGCAATGGCGGGAATAATTAATCAGTTTTCCTAAGCGCGCGCGTCTAACAATGGCGATCGGCCATAGACTAAAAGAATGAGGTTTCTTTTTTTGGCTTTTCGCGGATAGCGTTTTAGCCACGTACGAAATGGGGAATTCAAAGTTTTGTTATTAAAAAAAAAAAGTAAAAAAAAAGAAAACAAAAGTTGCATTTGAGTGAAAGTTTTATTTATTAAAAACTTATAAGTTGAAATTATCTATGTAGATACGAAGTTGTATGAAATGAGCAAGCAATAGGTACATTAATTTATTTGTACTATTGAACACGATCTTTTTTGTATCGAAACTTTTTTAAGAACAAAGCAATTCAACCAATAAAATAAAAAAAAAACCCTAAAACTCACTTGTGAATAATAGCAATGAAAAAGTCACAGTTTGATTACAGGTGTCATTATGTGCCTAATTGCGGTGAAATTAGAGCCACTTTATGAGCAAGTGTGTTGAAAAAATATTTTTTTCTCATTTTTGTCGTTTCATTGTGAGGGGATGGATTTATTAAATATTATGAGACTTAAAAAAAAAACTGCCATTTTGCAGTCAAGAATATGTAGAAATTGAATGTATTTGTTATTACTTGGTATTTCTTTTGGTTATAGAGTAGTTGGCTCCAAAAAAAAGCACAAAAAACGGCTTTTGCTCGGGGACGCGCCTTAAAAGCATACCCGAGACGGCTAACCTTACTTTAGGCAAACAATATCATAAGAAACCCATGGTTTACCACAATATCTTTATCATTAATCATATTAAAATAGACCTAACCCTCAGTCGTCGCTTACAGCCGGCACGTGCTACCGCAAATACCCCGCTCGTGTTCCCCCTTCCACCCCTGTTCCCCCAACACCCCTAGCTACCTACTGCATATAATGAAGCTAATTATGAAAGTATCACCCTTGCTAACGATAGGAAAGCTAGTGAGCGTGATGATTTGAGTTAGAAATTGATTATGATTAACGATTTTTTGGGGTTAATAAAGAGGTTTCAGGGGTTGCAGTGCAGTTAAAAGTTAGTTGTAGTTGTTTAGCAGTTTTCAATGCTAAAGGATATTTATAGAACCTCTATAAGTAAATATAAATGCTCGAAGCTTAAGATCAATCGAATCAGCCCGACCCGCTGCTCAAAACGGCAGAAGATGTGTTGCCTAATACCGAAAGAATGATGGAATCGATGAGAGCACCGTTAAGTTTTTGATTTTTAAGTAATTACCTTTGGCGATAGAGTTAGGAAATCAAATATCCTGTCCAATAAATCAGTTTCCATATCAATCGGTCCAGCAGTTTGGCGTAAATCCCTCACAAAATACACATCAAATCGCCGTGAGAACGTTGGACGCTAGCGCCACCTGTTACCCCGTGTGTAAACAAACGGCGAGCAGGACGGGCGCGGGGGGACAGGTTGAATGTCCACGTTTCATTTGAACACGCTTTGATTTTTTTATGGTTAAAAACCTTGGCTTTGATTAGGATATTTTCCTACGCCTAAAAATGTTGGCCTTTTTTATTTTATTTTCTGGTGGAAAAACATCAAATAACTTCTCCCACTCTGGGTGGAGCGGGAGGAAGTGTCAGACTTTTACTGACTAATACCCATACATGTTCCTTCCTCGCCCTTTATGTTCCGGGACCACGATATGTCTTTCGAACAGTCCCGCAGAGGCCCCTTCAATGTGCTGACATCTCTTTGAGGCCTAAAAGAGACAAGAGAGAAATGATGATAAATGATGATGTTATAATTTCCTATTATTCTAAAGCAGTCGGGTAAAATATGTGAATTTTATTCAATACTTATCTAAAGTTATGACATATGCCACATTGGTCACCCGCTTTAACGGCACCTGAGGTTTTCCAAATACATACGGCGCCTATCAATATTTTGTGCAGGTGCCATTGACGATTCAACGTGATACCTACGTGTTAAGTAATTACTTACCCAAAATAAAACTTCATTAGCAAAACGATAAACAAAAGTTAATAGCTACAAAACCCTTAAAATAACACCAACATTAATTTATCGACCATGAACCTCCAGCTTAACAAATAACTTTTACAGCAAACAAAAACGTGTCAAAATCGTTGTCACCAATAAATTAAACCTGCTAATAGCCCTGAAAATAATTCGTAAGTCATAAAGTATTGTTTTAATTAGGTTGCCCACTAATTGGTGTGAAGCGAGACTGCCAATTACTGCGAATCCCGGCTTCACGCCGAGTCGCTGTCACGGTGTAAAATTTACGGACCAAAACAATCCCGTGATCGGGATTATCCTCCCGGGATTTCGTGTGACACTAGTTGTGATCGGATTTCTACGTGTTCGAGTAGTCGTGAATAAAATTATGAGGTGTCTAAGTATGGGGCGATGCGGTAGGTTTCCTAATTGGTATTCTGTTTGCGGAGGAGCATGACTGCTGAGTGATTTGAATATTGCTAATAAAATTATGTGTATAGCCAGAATCATCTATGGGTAGGTAGTCTGGACTTCAACGTTGTGTAGAACATCAAATTCCTTGATTTCTTTTGGGTAGGTATAATATGCCTACACTCTATGTTTGGCGAAATTTTACGAATCCTGTAAGTAGATAGGCCCGACTACCACCTTGTTGGCTGATATTTATGTTAAAATATGTTTTTCTCATGTTGCTCGTGACGAAATGATACTCGTAGAAGAATATTCGCCTATTTAGATTTTACCAAACAATTTCATATAAGATAAATCCTCGATAAACCATGTAAATACTCATATAAGATAAATCCTTCTAAAGCTTGGTGGTTAAGTAGGAGCCGTAGGAGGTGCAACGTTTTTAAATTATATTCCTTAAAAAGTCCTTCCCCAAAATTAAAGTCTTCCAAATTTGTCGGTCTGTGAGCAAGAAATAACAGAAAAGCAGAAAATACTTTACAACGAGGAAAATTCTTCATTATAATATAATATTTTTAACCTAGCTTTCCTTTAAATCAGATTAAAGCAAATAAATTGCTTTTCCCGTCGAGTTGCGGTAATTGTTGGACACCGTGCCTGATGTGCGGCTATCCCGGGGGATTATGACGACGCCAATCGGGGGAACTTTTACATCCCCTTCCTTTACAATTCTCCGGTAGGTATAACAATTTTTATTTTGAAGGTTCAGTTTTAAATTCAATCAATATTTTGTTAACGATGTGTTTATTTACTAATCTAATCCAGTTTTTTAAAAAAAAGTTGTCATTTTTTTTTCGTATTGGAAATCATCAAATGACTCCTTCAGCTCTGGGCGGAGCGGAAGGGAGTGTCAGACTTTTACTGACTAAAATCCATCCATGTTCCTTCTTAGCCCTTTGTGTACCAGGGTCACGGTATCTCTTCGAACAGTCCCGCAGCCCCGGCAGTAAAAAAGTAGGCCTACTATATATTATGTATTGTATTGTATTGTTTAACGGGCTGCTGCCGCAACTCCACGTCAAAGCGCGTATTTTGCGTATGGGCTATAATCCACCACGCGGGCCCAGTCTACTATATAAATTCCTTATTTCTTCTTAATTTCTATATTTTTTGGTGACTTTACTGGACACATACAAAAATTATTATTAACCCTGAAAATGGGAAATTTACCATGTTTACTAACTTAGTTTTGAGTTACCGATATTTCGAATCGGAAGGGTTTAAAAACCCAGTATTCCCCATCGCCCGACAGATGCTTGCACTGACTGGACATGTCCACGCAAATCTGTGTGGTTCTTTCTTCAAAATACCATCTCACTAATCTGCATAGTTCTCATGTGAATTAGGTACTATAAACGCTCTGAGTTTTTTTCCGCTGTTTCTTCTCAAAGTAGTCAGGTACCAACACCGGCTTTAGAAAATGACGTATAAAACGGTTAAAAAAAACCTACTTGTAAAATAAACGTCATTTATCATTTATCAATGTTGGCGCTGCAACTAGATACCTAGTTTGAAAGACAGAATCTCTGTTTATTTTCAGTTACACCCGCTACAGTGAAGGGTCACAGTGAAGTACCTGCATTTTATTTTTCAAAATAAACGGAATAGCCCCTGGCGTTCCTGCCACAGAATCCGAAGTGGTAATTATCGGAGACCGCGTCAGATGTGTGACTACCCCCCGGGGATTAGGTTAGCGCCAACCGGGGAAACTTTTTAATGGCTTATAGAGGATTCCCGTGCAGTAACGGTCTGACGTAGATTGTTTTATATCTGTTTACATCTTGAAACGCTTTTTTAGACACTAAGAAGTTTTTTAAAGACGTTAGGACCAACTATGTAAGTACTTACATTCTTTTCGATTCTTGTTACTTAGTTTTAAATCGAGATTATAGTTAGAAATATAAATGTTTTGATGACGAAAGTTTTGCACTAAATAGACAGTTTTATTCTATCATATTTTTAGGCTTTGCATTTGTTATTAATAGGAAATAACACATGATAAATACATTAAGGAATCATACAACTACAATATTAATTAATTACAGGAATCAATGAAGGATAATAGGCCATTTTCTAGGCCAACAAATAGTAGCTTCTAAATTACGACCTCACTTCATTCAAATACAACAAGTAACAACCTAAGTAGCCTTTATGAAAGATCAACCAATACTCCCCATTCAAAATAAGCTACCTTCACCGTCAAACTTTCCCCATATTCCTGCAACTTCTGAATACTACTAAATTCCGAAACATTGAACAAAAGCCCACCAAACAAACGAAATCTAAACATGACAAGTTTTAGCACTTCAATATGACAAAACTTTGTTCGGAACTCGGGGAAAGAGCAGTTCGATATTGGTAGAAAGTTTTGCCAGTTAGGGGAAAGGTAGAGAAGTAGTAATGAGTTTGATGTTTTGTTGTTATTGCGGCCTTTTATAGGTTTCTTTTTCCAATGGAAAGGTTTAATTAAATTAGAGGTGAAGTAGGACTCGAGGGGTGTTTGTTTTCCGGTCAGTAATGGAAAAGCGAACTCTGTGCTAAACCCTAACGCCAAGGCCAAGATAAAATAATAGTGTTGTAAGTACTGTTATTCGACAGGTTAATAATGTCCCTACGTTTTAATAACTCTTTTGCTGAACAGGGCCTATCTGGCGTAGCCGTGACATACACAAAGCTATTTATATCTTTTTGTTGTTTTTTTTTTAAGTTTTTATTTGTGTATAGTTTTTAATTTTATTCTTATTTTTGTTTTGTTATGTGCACTTACGGCATGAGCCAAATAAATACACTTAAGCAGTTTTATAGTGTTGATATTTTATCCTTTTTATTTGATATTTAACTTGAATGCCTACACACTTAGCATTTTGTGGATGCTTGTTGAAGAAGACCGCAAAGACACGTAACATCCACCATCAACCGCATTGAGCTCGCGTGCTGAATTATTTTCCACTCCTTAATGAAAAGGTCTGTGTCCCAGCAGTGGGGAATATTAAAGACTGATTATGCATAAGCCATAAAAACGTATAGGCACTAATTAAGGTATTTCTTCATAGATGCTGAAAACAGAATTACAGACACGCAGGCTATTTAGAAAGAATCACTCGACAAATCCATAGTAAAATTTAAATTACATGACTACTAACAAGCTTTTACAAGTTAACATTACTAGTCAAAGTATCGATTATACATTATATCTAATGAACCTCCAGGGTGGTCGGTACTCATAGCGACATGGAGAGAGCGACTGTCGCAACCTCGTGCAGGGCACGCCACGATAGTGGCGGTAAGTCCCCTCTTTGAGGAGTGGCTTGAGAGGCGCCACGGCGCCCTCACCTCCCGCCTGACGCAGGTCCTCACCGGACACGGATGTTTCGGGAGGTACCTGCACCGAATCGGGCGGGAGGAAACGCCCGGGTGTTTCCACTGTGAGGATCGACCGGAGGACACGGTGGAGCACACGGTGGAAGTCTGCCCTGCGTGGGCGGAGCACCGCCGTGTCCTCGTAGCGGTGATCGGCGGCGGCAACCTCTTCCCTCCGTCCGGCCCTGGTTCAATCCATGGTCCGGAGCGAGACGGAATGGGAAGCCGTCACCTCCTTCTGCGAAGCAGTTATGCTGGCGAAGGAGGTGGCGGAACAAGAGAGGGAGAGAGCCTCTTTTCCCGGCCGCCGCGGGAGACGCACCGGGCGTCGGGGGCCACGTGGTGGCTACCGGCCACCGTAGATGCGGGCCTGTGGACGGTTAGCTATGGGCTAGCTAGCCGTCCGTCTAGTGACGACAGGCCGTGTCGACGGCGCGTTCGTGTTCCACGCGCGCCTCAAAGAGATGTCAGCAGAAGAGAGGGGCCCGCAAGGGCCGAAGCCTGCTGGGGTTGCGGGACTGTTCGAAAGAGATACCGCGGCCCCGGAACGTAAAGGGCGAGGAAGGAACATGGATGGGTTTTAGTCAGTAAGAGTCTGACACTCCCTCCCGCTCCGCCTAGAGTGGGAGAAGTCATTTGATGATTTCCCATTCTAAAAAAAAAAAAAAAAAGGGTGGTCGGTACTCTAAGCTCTGACGTCATACCGGTTCCTCTAATGGTTCTCGACGGATAGGTGTCAATTTGTACAAGTCAAGCGCGGCGGCGCGTGTGTGGTTGGCTGTAGGTGTTTTTTAATTACGGACTTTTTATGTTCGTGTTAGATTTATACATGAGTCGTGCTTATTTCAGAAAAAAACCGTTATTCGATGAATTTTGAAACATTGTTCGACACATGAAACAATATTCATTGCAATTAATAAGATTTTCAATCTTAAGGCTTTTATTTTTAGATTGAAAATAAAATCCTACAATTTGTTAAGAGTTAGTTGATGCTGTTACTGTTAGCCTGTCATTCCACTGCTGGATAAAGGCCTCCTTCCATGCTTGACGATTGGTCGTTGTATTTCTCCAGGTCGTCCCGCTGTCTTCTACAAGATCTGCTGCAGCGCCTTTTGACTATGTCAGGGCTCCAAAAAGTGGTTACTTTGCGGCAGACATGGCCAGCCCAATCCAATATTATTTTTCAGTAATTACTTTGCTATTATTTTTAACACGCGTCCTCATTGTGCGTCGTCTGTCTGTGGCAGATTTTGGTTACATAGATTTACAAGAAGTTAATAAAAATCGAAGAAATAGTAGTTTAGGAAATATTTTGGACGGATATATGATATGATATTAAATAGGGGTATAAATTATTCATGTGTCTGTCTAAAATTCTTAAAATACCAGCAGGGACATTTAGTGGAGGGTTAGCAATAGTTGGTAGTCACAATTGGTTCCGATGCCAACAATAGGTTTCGGTAGCTAAAGGTTTACTAGCTTCTTTTTTCACTCTTTATTTAGCACTCTCCCTTCAGTTAGTAAACGTAGTTAAGGCGACTAGATGAGCTAAATTAGCAACTGTATTTGTGGTGGTTCAAACTTCGTTTGAAATGCTGTAAGAATAAAGTTCAGATCAGCTTTTTTTTTTTTTTTTTTTTAGCTTGCACTACAAAGTGGTTGTTACTGCGGGCCAAATAGTGCGCAATGAGTGGTTTCGATCGATTTACAAAAAATCTATTGATTGGACTAAAAAACTAAAACATTATACATAATGCTAATATATTGCTTGTAGAATTATTTGCCATAAAATCAGAATGATCGCATGTATTTTAGTATGTTTTTTTTTTTGGTTGAAAGAAATTTTTACAGATAAGTTCGTGATATTTTTTATCGAGTCAAATTAATTGTATTGTAAGTTATGGAATCAGGCGTTACTTTGCGGAAAACCATGACATTAAATGCTATGAAAAATATTTAGTTTTAATACCGCAAGATATTAAAACTAAATATTTTTCATAGCATTTAATTGTATTATGTTTTCAAAACACTATCATACTAGCGTATATCCTGAAGAATATCATATATTTTTTATGCTTTTGTTTATTGCCGTGAATCATATACTTTTAGGCATTATAAAACACGTGTTTAGCTCATGTAGTCGCCTTAAGTTACATGACACAGAGGTCAAAAACAGAACCTTTTGTCGGAAACCACACGAAAACAAGAATAATATAATTTCCAATCAATCCAATTGATCCCTAAAACACCTCAGTTTATGACGATAAAGTACTATAAACTATACAATTGAGAATACCATTAAAAGCGCCGCTTAAAGTGTCAATTACAGCTCAAAGCAGCGAAGGCCGTATACCAATGAATTAAATGGCTATAAAACGATGGAACTCATGGAATATATACCAATTAGTTCAAATGAGGAGTCGTTAAGTTTTTTGTTGTATAATGCTATGTAAATTAGATGTTTTGTATTTTATTTGTGTGGTTTTTAATGTGTCTACGTCACGGTATTTGTATATAATAGGTGTTGGTGAGAGTGACTTCTATATCTATCATTTTTGTCGTTTTATCCATCAGGTGCTCGTGGTCAAATAACAAAAGCCGCTTGGATTGATCTTTAGCAAGCGCTTAACAATAAAGCTAGTCTTTGGATGGGTGACCACACATTGCATACCAAGTTTCCTCCGTGCTTCGGAAAGCACGTTAAACCGTTGGTCCCGGCTACTGCTGTCAATTTTATTGTAGATCTTTGACAGTCGTTTTAGAAAGTCAGTGTTGTGTTACCCAGTTACTTACTGGGTTCTGAAGGTCAGATAAGCAGTTGCTTCACGTATAATACTGGTATTCAGCTGCTTCCGTTTAAACTGGAAACCAAAAAGAAAGGGTTATATCCAACTGTGGACATGTGGAAGTATGAGGAATATGTAGTGAGGCAAGTTCAGAGATGAATGTGGATGGCTGTAAGAGTACGGGAAGACCAAAGAAACTTTAGACGCACTGAATGAAAACCTGATGAATATCTAGTGTGATGAGGATGATGAGGTGGTCGATGGATATACAGGGTGTAAACCACCGCATCACGAAGCCGTCAACCAAGCATTCTGTACATCAAACTAAGTAACTATAAAAAAATTATTGCTGGGAAACGACTTTTTTTTGGGGTGAAAAATCATATTTTGTGGTAAAACTCAATGTAACGCACTTAAAACATTGTGCTGATGGGTGGATTGAATAGTATGGGTGTCGTAGAGGTGTATAAAGTAAAAATCTTAAAATTAAAATTTGTATTTAAAAAAATCTTGTCAAAAAGTTAGGACTTTGACCCCCAATATCTCCGTAACTAAAAGGTTCCCAGGTAAGGTGTAGAACAAAAAAAATATCGCAATGACGGGGAGAACAAGTGCCTTTCGGCTTCGTTAAGAGGTGTTTTGCACCCTATATATGGACATATGAAAGAAGTTAACATGATGCGAACACCCGACATGAATCGGCAGGAAGGTGATGAATATGATTATGATCAAACGGACTCTCCCGTTTCGTTTGTAGCCTTAAGTTACGCGTTAAAAATATTTTTCATCCCCCCTTCTCGGAAAGAGTATTTTTGCTCTTCAATATCTAAGTGCAAAAGCCGTTTTTATCCTCTAGAGGATAAAGTAAATTGAATTTAGAACATCATGTGCACCAATTAAACCTATTTACTTCTACCCCCATTGTGCAGAATTTATCATACAACCTTTTTTAATTTGTTAAAAACTCAGACTCGGAACCTTCTTGGTGTATTTTTTTTTTTAATTTGCTTTGCGCGCCATTTTCTTTTCACGTCATATCGTTTAAACCTTAAGTTAAACACAAGAAACTTGAAAACAAGTGAAAAACCTAAAATGAGTGGTTCTAGCGACGAGGAAGTTTATTTGACCCCAACAGAATTGACTGAAACTGTTTATAATGTTATTATAGTAACATTACTTTTAAAAGTAATGTTACTATAATATAAGTAATAATAAAATTCTTTTCACTTCTCATGCTCTAAAAGAACGCCATTATAGCCCTACGAAGCGGGATTAAAGTGACCGTTTATTCCCTAGGGAGTAAAAAGTAATTTAAAAATGGAACGATCTTTTACTCTGAAACATGGTCACAAAACAGTAACTTTTTTTTTTTAATGGACCAAAGGTATTATTTAAATTTCGAATTGGCTTGCAGATAGAAAGCGGTTTATTGAAAAAAAAAAAAAAAACAAATGAACTCTTCAACGCGAGTTGTTGTTTGTGTGCATCGTTGTAAAAGTAAAGAAGAAAATAAAGAAAAGTATGTGCAATGCCTCTGTTGCTAGCCGCTGCAGTAATGTAGGTACTAATTATCTGTGGAGTGTGGATCATCTTCATTGCGACAATGTCGAGAGTTTGTGTTGTGTTTTAAATTGTTAATCTGTGACTGACCTGATAGAAGAAAAAACTGACCGCTCAGTTCAGAATTTTTGTCGAGTGTAAATTTGTTCGGTTTTAAATGACTATTTTTCTCGCACTCGAAGTGAAAAGTACAGTTTGCACCTCGAGACTAAACGCCAACATAATATACCCTCGCTTTTTAATGACTCCCTCGCAAGCTCGGGAGTCAAACCACCTCGGGTATATAATGGCTTCGTTTAGTCCCTCGTTATAAAATATACTATACTTAAGTAAGAATTTTATGTTATACTTAATTTAAAGATTATTCTGTAATACTTACCTATCATAATCTAGTAGTTAATACCTAAAGCCATGTAAGTACAGGACCAATTATGTTTGTCTTTATTGTTTCTTGTGTTTAATTTATCCATTTTGTTTAGTCCTGTGTGCGACTAATTATTTATTTTTCTACCTTTCTTTCTGCTCTAGTTGTTGCATATGGCCTGTCAACAGGGATTATTATAGCGGAGTGACTCGTGCATTTTACTTACTTATGATGCTTCCTCAAGATGTAAGTATGCTACTACTACTATGAGATTGTTGAAAAATGAAAAATGCACCTAAGGGTATTATTATTTCCACGGCAGAGAGTGAAAACAGCCATTTTTTTTCTAGGAGTTTATGAATATTTTTTTCCGCCAAAATCTTTGGTGAAGGTATGTTTTCGTGTACACACTTCTGATCGTGCTTTCGCATATGACGCATTATTGATTACCATTCTGTGTTAATTGAAAAAAACCGGCCAAGAGCGTGTCGGGCCACGCTCACTGTAGGGTTCCGTAGCTTCCCAGACCATTAAAAATACCAACATTTTTCGTTAGCAAAAATAACTTTGTTTTTCATAGTATTTGTATGAAAAACAAAGTTATCATTTGCGTTTTTTTGAAAAAGTACTATATAACTCAAAAACTATTCAACTCATCAAGTTGAAAATAATTTTCCTAGAAAGTTCATATAAAGGTCTACTTCTGTGATTTTTTTCATATTTTTTAAACTTATGGTTCAAAAGTTAGAGGGGGGGGGACACATTGTTTTTGACTTTCGGAGCGATTATTTCCTAAAATATTAATATTATCAAAAAATGATTTTAGAAAACCCCTATTCATTTTTAAATACCTATCCAACAATATATCACACGTCAGGGTCAAAATTAAAAAAAAAATCGCTCCCCACTTTACGTCTGGGGGAGGTACCCTAATAAAAATGTTTTTTTAAATTTTTATTTTTGCACTTTGTCGGCATGATTGATATACATATTGGTACCAAATTTCAGCTTTCTGGTGCTAACGGTCACTGAGATTATCCGCGGACAGACAGACAGACAGACATGGCGAAACTATAAGGGTTCCGTTTTTTGCCATTTGGCTACGGAACCCTAAAAAAGGTGAAAAAGTGGTTACAAAAACTATAATTATCTTACAGGCTTAGGGTAATTTTCGGTAAGTACTCAAAATATTAGTCTAAGCTTAGTACACTTAATGCCTTGTGTAAAACTACATACTTTCTTAATTGACCAAACATAGACGAAGATATGTCCATTTAGAAAAACTGTGTGCTATTTGTAACGCAAGTTACCATATTTGATATTTTTTCCCATTTGTCTTGTTATTATAACGCTACGTCAATAAGTCTTGTACCAAGTTTCTCCTAAATTTCGTTAACGCGCGTGAAATTGTATATTTTTTTTTGGTTTTAATCGATGAAGGTTAATATTTATCCGCTGTAAAAGTTACTTAATTACTAACTTGCGTTACACGAACTTGCGTTACACGAACTTGCGTTACGCGAACTTGCGTTACACGAACTTGCGTTACACGAATGTAACAACAATTATCTACCTACACAGTATAATTCTAATTGCAGTCACGATGACTCTCAGTGCTGCTGAAAAGATTAGAAGAAGAAGAGAGTAATTAAAAGAGGCCGGAAAATATGATTAATATAAAGAGAAAGTAAAAAATGCTTGTCGTAAAACTTCTAGCAGAAGTATTTCGACCAAAGTGCTGAGGCAGGTAGATTTTTCCGTAAATTATACGTGTTGACTCAGGATGAAGTGCTAAGTTTCCACTGGGTGCAGCTCCAAGTGACTTTGTTTACGGTTTTGCTGTGGATGTCAGGTGAAAAAAAAAATAGATTGTTCTATTTTCTGATGGTCTACATAGACCGAGTACTGGAAAATTTATCCTGCAAATGGGGAAGAAGTGCAGTTATGGTCGGATGGCCCAGCTTCTCAATTTAAAATAAATTTGTTGCCTAATGCATTTGACAGCTCGAAGAAAAACATAGTTTGCATCTGAAATGAAACTACTTTGGCCCTGTTGATGGAATTGGAGGAGCATAGAAGAGACTGGTGAGGAGCAAAGTTCTACAATGGAAAACGATTTTATTATACGCAGCTGCCAGTGAAAGATCTCGTAAAAAATGATCGACTGAGAAAGTGATTGTAGTTCCAACGGCAAAATTGAAAAAGGGCATGACTTTTTCAATTGATAAAATGCCTTGCCAAGGTTCCTGCCGTTCCAGGCATAACTAAAAGACAAATAAGTCTTGTTTCTAAATATTGTGAAGAGGACACAGATGCTGACCATTCTTGGAACCAGGAAGATAACCTTCCCTTCTCTGAATGGAAAAATAAGTCAGGAACCCTAAAATAATCAAAATCAAAGCATATATTTCAAGTAGGTCAGTTACAGGCGCTTTTGAATTGTCGAAACAAAGATGAAAATGAAAATTAAATGTAGCTACAGTCCCAGTCACAAGACATAAAAACTGTGAAAGTACTGTAGTTGCCCATTCCCTAGCGTAGATCTCTATGGAGAAGAACGGGCAAGAAACTCCACTCCAACTCCAATATTTTATAACCCTTCTATTTTTGATGAATGCGTAATATTTTAATGATTTATCGACGTGAATTGCTCGTTTATATCGAAAGTAACGCAAGTTACTATTTGCGTGTAACGCAAGTTACCACAGTTTATATTTTTTTTAAATTAACTCGTAATATTTCAAGGACTATTTTTGGCCGCAATAAATACTTTATCTACTGATTGATTTCATTTTGATTCCACAATAACCCTGAAGTCAATTAAATCAGAGAATTTTCAATTTACATTACAAAACGTTGTGGCTATTTTATGTAACACAAGTTACCACAACTTTACATTGTGTTGCGTCGAGGATATCGTAATGCTTCGAACTATGTTCATTGCAATTTTGCAATTGAATGAGTAGTTAATAATAACAAAACAAGCTCAAATAGTTGACTAATAAAAAAGTCTTTAAGAGATGTTTGTATATCAATCCAGCTCTCTTATTGTAATGCAAGTTACCGTGGAAATACCCTAAATAAGTAGAAAAAAGAAAAGAAAAAAAAAACAAGTTTACTTCCATAGATACTCAACGGTCTTTTCATACATTTATCTGATATATTAATTGTGTGGCACATAAAAGCAGAATAAAATTAATTAGACCCACGAAATAAACGGGAAGTGAGCCGCGGTGGTCGGTCGCCTGTGGGAAATTGGTTTAATACGGTGGGTGTTAAAGTATTTAAAGTATGTCATGGTTCCGTACAGATTTACCTACTGACGTGAATTTATAAGAACGTTTAAGATTTTGACGTTTCAACTGCAGATTGCGACTTAGTACGATGTGACAAAAAACTAAAAGTTTTTATTTCTTCTATCGATGGAAAATACCTATTTTTTTTTTACATATGTTAACAAAGATTACGAGAAGCTCAAAACACGAAGTGGTTTCTTTTTAAGTGTTATTTTAGTTATTTGCAGCTGAATAGGCTAGTTTTCACCATCGATAAATTACCAATCTAATTAGTCCGTCAGTTAGAGTATTGGAAAGTAATGGACACGTATTTTTTGTTTTTGTAAATAAATGGATACTGACAAAGATAAAACGTATCAAAACTCAGGAGTGGGGGCTCATGACGTCACAACGCACTAAAAACTATAGCACGGCGTGACGTATTGCGAATTTTAAAAGCGTCGTATCTTGGTCAATTTTGGTTTACGTAACAAAAGAAAAAATACGCGTCAAATATTTTTTATAATCTTACTGACGGACTAATTAGTTTTTTTTAGGACACAAGCCTATTGAATACTCAGACGACGACCATTTTTAGAGGGATTCTCTATTGGAAAAGGATAGAAGAAGGAGACATGCTGCGCTCACGACTAATAAATACACGTACCTAATACGGACAATAAATACACGGAATAGGGCAAAGGAGAGATTATGTTTCTGTTTTTTTTTTGTTTTCCTGTTCATAGCCAAACGTCACAATTTCTCATTCAACAAATGAACGAAACAACATAGCTTCTCACGAACCTAAATTCTCAAACCATCGAACACAAATTCCACACAAAAATCATCCGCACTTGTAGTGAACATGAACATAATTTTAATGAGTTTCCTTCGGCTGTATAATGTATATCACGCGTGCGGATCTCTAAAAGTTAAATAAATTGCCGCTCTTGTGAGGAGCACAAAGCGCCGGCCTGCTTGTATTTCATTCAGCCCATCGATAGGAATGCTGAGCGGATCGGGGCAGTGTTGCGGGTCCTGGGAATGATGTTTTTTAGTTGTTGGGAGGAGTTTGTAGTGACTTTTGGAAGAGAAAAGGTGGAAGGAACGGGAAAGTTGAGATATTATCGTGTTTTAGAGCAAATGAAATGATTATTATAATATATTACGAATATACCTTTGCATCAAATAACAATTTCAAATACCCTACGCCACGGTCTTAAAATTTATCATTCTAATTAGAAAGTTGTACTAGAAATACGGGCTGAAAATCGAGTATTTCTGACATTATGATTTTTATTGATCTCACCGCCTGTAGGTACCTACCTAATGAGTCATTAGTTATTTAATCTAGAGTACATGACTAAAAGCAGGATCGAAAATTGACAAACATTCAACACATTAATCGAGGATTTGCTGGAACAGAAAAATGGAGAGGTAAAGAGTATTGAAATTCTTATGAAGAAATAAGTTTTTGTTGACTATGACATAACAATTTTCCACGCAGGGAATTACTTCTATCAATCTAAAAGTAAAGTTTAGACTAATCAATTTTTTAACAAAAAAGAAAGTTGTTATTAACAAAAAAAGAAAAATATCCTGAACACCAACGATTCACTGATCCATTAACTCCAAGCGGCGTTCACAACTGGTTGTCGTGGGTGTCTAGGGGTATCGATTGATGTTAGAAAGGGACGGCAGTATCACCCCATAAGAAAGCCAGAAAGAGACAAAAGTCATACCTTCCGAGAACAAGATAGCATCAAGAGTTACGCCAGGAAGACAGAGACGTCTTAGGGGCACTCAATAAAAGCCCTTTTTATCATTTTTTATGTGAGTTATTTTTCATTTTTTACGATTGTTAAGTGGTTATTTATTCATAACACCTTTGTCGGTTTTTTGTCGCGCTCATTAACTCGAATTAGTTTGAACAGGCGTGCGGTGTTCCCCATAATGACTCGGTAATTATGACTTTTAATATTTGGGCTTTTGAGTTTTAATTTTCAACTTCAATTGTTTGTTTCGATGTGAAATGTGGTATTGAGAGAGTGATGATGATGATCATAGTACCTTTTTGTAAATACCACTGGGTCTTAGAAGATGACAAATTAATGCCAGTATTTATTTAGGAAAGTTGATTATTGAAGCTGGCAACACCAGTAGGTTCTTGTGACGTCACTACATATTATAAAACAAAGTCCTCCGCCGCGTCTCTCTGTCTGTAAACTCAAAAACGACTGAACCGATTTTCATGCTGTTTTCACTAACGTATAGAGTGATTCTCAAGAAAGGTTTTTGTATATAATTTGTACGCGGGCAAAGCCACGGGCATCGGTTAGTTCACACATAAAAGAAGAGTGAATTATTTGTTATCATGAGTGGTGATCACAGGCTAGTACCTGATTACAGTACAACAGTAGTAGCAACAGTACAGCCAACTAGCCAATATAAGTACAGGCTTAAATACATCAGTTTTAATAACTTAGACCGCGTTCGATTATTTACAAGATGAGCGCGCGAAGTGTAGCCAAACGCACGAACTTTGTCGCGACAAAACCCTTTGATGTGCGGCAATTTACCGATAGCGGCGCGAAGGGCTTTCGTATTCGCGAAGTTTATCGCGATAGGACGAATTCTTTGGCCAGACGTGTCGCGACAACGCAAATCTTCGCGTTATCGCGATAGTGTAGCCCCAGCATTACAAACGTAACAAAGCTATTGTAGCCATAACCTAGACTCGAAGGTGATTCGCGTTGTTTCCTACAATCGCAACATTGTAACGCATACTAATATTGTTCCGGATACATTGTTCGTATCGTATTAATTGCATTATTTTACTCGATAAGGACATTTCCTCATCTCATGCATGTATTAATAAAGATTAAAACTGGCTAACAACCTGCAATAAATTATTCTGTGTGAAACGAGCAAAAGTAAAGTAGACACCAAAAAAGGAAGTATAATTAATGGCCGTGGGCGTGTATCTGTAGAAACTAAGTCAATTAATATAGCGTTTAACCCTTAATGGAAAACAATCAACCAAATCAAATTGTAGTCAATCAGGCAATCCTAACAAATCTGCAACATAATAATAATGGTAATCCACCAATTAGTGACGATCTGATAGTGGAAGCGAATTACCGTAAGATATCACGAGCAATGGAAGAAAAAGGAGTAACTAAATGATAGCGGTTAACAGGAGAGAATAGAAGCAATAAATGTTAGTACAGTTACTCCGAGCAATATGGGACAGTGACAGGAAGATGATGATGATGATGATCATACTCGCATCACTATTAAAGCACCACTAGATTTCAAACCATGCTGGATAATAAGTAATAGTCTATCCCCCGAAGGCACAGCTTAGCTATGCCGTGGTGATAAAGACGAGCCTTTACTTTTGAATTAATCACAGGATACACTGTCTTCCTGTGTAGATAACAACAATATCCTTTGCAATAGCGTGCTGATTATACGTACGTTTCTAAAGAGAACTTCATTAGCAGTACATTCAAGCAAATATGAAGCACAAGTAACAATTGATAAAGAAAAAGACTTAGATAAATAAGAAACTTGTCTTAATAATAATATAACCGGACACGTGTTATGAATAAAGACCGTAACTGTGTAGAATCGTGCGCAGATGAAATGGATTCTAGACGCGATAAGACGTCTTGATTTCATGATTTTCAACACTATTCACGACAAATCGTAAACTTTGACTTATGTAATCAAAACAGAAAACGATTTTGCTGAAGATGGAGATAAAGATTACCTAAAAGTCCCTTTGATAGGAGTTGTTGACGTTGGTAATGAGATACACTTGGATAATGGATTTGCAACATTTTCTGCTTTAGAGATTCTGAATTTCTGAAGCAATAAAAGCGGAGTTGAGACAGACAGATCGCATTCAGCAAAATAAAATATAAGCAACAAATGGTTCTATCTAATGATTCCTAATAACAGATTCATTGATTTAATTTTTTAATTTTGCCAGGTGCAATATTATTTGACAATGACTATTCCCAAATTATAGCGTGTCTTAGAATTAGATAAAAGCCTCGCCTGATGAAGCACAAACGAACACACAAATGGTCGAAAAAACATACCAGTGGAAAGAGTATATAAATGAATAGCCCTTTCGTCATCGATAGGAGAAACTCCAGACACTAAATCGATCCTAGGTAAAAACGCGATCGGTTCCTTTAGTAGCAACAAAAAGTGTGTTCAAGTGTCAATCAACACCCTTACATGGACACAAATAGGACGGGTCTAGAGTTAATTAAATACTTTCTACTAACAAAAACGCACACACGCCAGCAATTTAACAAAAACAATGTTATGAACAGTTAAAAAATTGCAGAAAACCATTAAAAAGTAACAATGTGGGAGCCATTCACGTTCACCACTTGAGTAACGTGTTATAGTTAATTTTCACTTTACTCCGTGACCAAAATATTCCCATCACGGTTATTATTTTTACGACTTTCTTTTATAGACAAAACACGAATATTTTACACGTTTCACGCGATAATTGTCAATTATGATTTTTATCTTGATATGTGGCCTTCAGTTGAATGATGAGTTAATTTGTCAGCCAGGTGGATTGTTGCAGCCTTATGGATTTTTTGCAAGTGAATGATTTGACCACAATCTCATTTATTAGTAATCGATACTACTCCATACTGTGGTCGACAATGGTGCAGTGGCCTAGATGCAAAAAGGTTCTTTGGCCGCTTGTTACTGATATAATTATTATGCTGTTGACTTCACCGCCACTATGTCAAAGAAAATTCATGATTGTGGCAGTAAACCTTGGAATGAAACAAGTCCACAATGGAAGCCATCATCGTCTTTCAGCCTTTGTCCCAATCTATTTGGGGTAACACGTTTTTTCTTCGATTCTCCCCTGTCATCCGTCACGTTTTCTTTTTTTTTCTTTTTCCTCTATAACATCTTTTTACACAATCCTTCTATGTTTTCTGTAGTCTTCCTCGTCCTCTCCAGCCAAATCTACAACGGGAGTAAATAATTTTATATCATTCTGTCATTCATTATATCGTTCTAAAACTGTGTAAAATAGTAGGAATAAACAAATCGGAACCAGAAAATAATAGAAATGAAAATAACACTAGAAAGACCTGGTGAGATGAGTCGATCCGAACGTGAAGAATATGAGACATCGAAGTAAGCCCCAGCTGACGTTTCATGCATGATGGATACAGGTGAATAGCAGTATTTTACATGGAGCGTCTGCCTATCTGCCCTTCACAACCCAGGTTAGTACTGAGTACCTAATATTTATTTATTTATTTAAACTTCATGTACAATAGTGGTACATAGGCGGACTTAATGCCACAAGGATACGATGTCTCTTGGTAAGAAAGGTTGTCAGAATTTATGGCCATTGTACCTGTAGAAACTATCAAAGATCTACAAATGATACATATAACCGGGACCAACGGCTTAACGTGCTTTTCGAAGCACGAAGGTAATCCGGTATGTAATGGGCGGTATATATAACCTATACACGGACTGACCTACGCAAGTGCGGCTTTGATCGACCCAAGCTGGGCCCCCCCTCGGCTACAATTATTTAGCCACGAGTTTTTCCTTTTTAATTTGATTACTCCTATAAAAAATACCCATATTAAAACTGAAGTGTGACCTCAAGGAAAAAAGCCGTCATAACTTCAGAAGTAATCTCTTTTATTTAAAAAGGTATAAGTAGAGCCTCAAGGCAAATTACACGACCCTTTGAAAGAATCGTGTTCAGAGCTCGTTGTAAGAGAACAAAACGAAGATCCCTTTGAGGTCTTGCAATTTTAAATCCCCACTTTAGATTCGAATGGACTCAAAGGGTGCCAGACTCTTTTAATTAAATTATTCTTAGGTATCTAAATAAACTGCAGGAGGTAAGTTTATAAGATCCGCTTTTAAAGTGATTAAAGTTTGGCAATTTTTAATTTGGCCATGGCTGGTATAATTATAAAGAAATGTTTTTAGCTCCTTGAAATCTAGCTCGGAATCTATTTATACTTATAAAGTTACTGCACTAAATGCCTACTGACATTATCATCATTCTCCTGTATTTATCCCTACTTATCTAACTTAAGTTTACTACTTGGAGAAACCATGCTGAAGAGACTAACTTTCGCCATAAACCGCAACACCCAGTTCTTATTACGACTTAACATTTATTTTCTTCTGATTATTTCCTTGTTTCCAAGCAACTTCACTTCAAATCATGCCGTATCTCGATACACTTGATTTATCTTCATCTAAAAGGGCTAATTATTTTAATGGCCATCTTGAAATTGAAATATAATGTCAGTCGTGATATCTCAACATTCCCAACTTCCGAGCGGTACGACAGGTTCTCGATTTAATATCGCTTCTGAATCTTTCAACTGTGATTAAGTTCCCGTCAACTTGCTTGACAGATAATTTCATACAAATCCTGTTCAATTTTTAAATTTAATCGGGAAGAGATGCTATTTGGACTTCGTGAAATAGGCCCTTATGTTGTAAAATACTAGCCAGTGCTATGAAAACGTTATCTAAGATGTAGTGTTAATGATGTTCTAGGTCTTCAGTTGGTAGGTATACTGTGGCGGTCTCGTCGTCTCGTAGGTCGTATAGACCCTTCTTTACATGTCTATGCAAAGGTTTTATAATTATGTAGCGTACCCTAGACGGACAACCCTACTGCTGTTTTTACTGAACGGGATATCACTTTTTATAACGTAACCCGGTATTGTGTTGCTCGTGTCTTCATGACAGAAGAAAACAAGTCAGTAAACGGTGAGTAGGAAAACATAGAAAAAATCAGGAAGATCTACCATATCGAACTTATCAAGTGAAGGGATAATAATAAGCATTTATGCCTCACATAGTATTAAAAGGTAGTATTTTTTACGGAATCAAATAAAATAAATAGTCGTTTTGTCGAATGAACTAACGCGACATCAGTTCCAATGATGCACAATAATTAATTGCAGTATCAACATGAACAATAAAGTAAACACTTCATAAAACGGTCATGTGAGACAATGAAGTTCTTAATAACTTAAAACAACAACATGATGATGACACGATAGTTTTTTATCAAGTCTTAATGTTGCCTGATGACGTCATACCAAACAAACAGCACATTAAAGATAAATATGCTTTTAAGTGTCTTGTACACAGCGGCATTGGTTCAGTCAGACCGTTTATTTAAGACGGCAACGTAACGACGGCGGTACGTAGTTTATCCAAATTCATTTGTCCCGCGACACATGAATTTGGATAAACTACGTAGGTACAATTGCAAAAATGGATGTCGAAAGATTCTGGAGTGATGATCGTGAGCCTGAAGGGGCGTTGGGAGGCCTCCCACAAGATGGACCGAGCGCAGGGAGCGGGAACCAGGTAGACACGACAAGCAAACGATACGACCAGGCGTGTGATGAATTTTATGGGAGCTTCGTACAAAAAGTTCACAGGCATGTTGTTGGGCATGGGGTGCCCAATTCGTCTGAGTAATTGCTTTCTGCCAACTTACATCATCCCACTGTTATCACACACCCACACTGTTACACAGCCTCTCCTTTCTTCTCCTATCATCTCTTTCGATCAGCTCTTTTGGGCTTACGAGGGCCACTACTTGTTTGTTTGGTCACGCCATTTTCAAAGGCATTTGTCACGTCTTCTGGCCCAGAGGCCCACTGATTTTAGTAAGCTAGCTTCCCTAGCCAGAGCTAGTGAAGCTGGCTTACTAAAATCAGTGGGCTGCAGAAACGATATCCCATAAGTAAAGTAAACTTGAGGCATTGACGTATTTCCAAACAAGTCTCTACTTGACGGTAGACGTCACGAGAGTGGGTGATATTGTGGGTAGATCATACCTACTACTAAACCTACTGCTTTTGACAGCAGCGTAGACAGAGACGTCATAACTTTATATTAAATAGACTTGCGTAACAGAGTCTACAATAACATCCGCCTACGGAATACATTATAAGCCCTGACATCAACTTATTGATTACGTCAGAGACAGACCCACCCCCACAATCAACGCGGGGGTGACTCGATTAAATGTTAATTGGAAATTGTAGCTTCGTAATTGATTGGCTTTTTATTTTATTATGTTCCGCTGTCATTGACATTAATTTTATTGTTCTACGGAATGGCGGAGGGAGATTATGCCTATTCATTTCATCGGTGATGTCCATTTGGCTGTGCGTTTAGAATATCCTAATGCTATTACGAAACGATTGTCGTGCGTGGTGATGTCGTCGGACTTTTTAGGACATTTAAATCTAAAATGATCCAGTTAAACACTAAACTTGTAAAATAATTATCAACGACCAAAAGCATTACTGCAGAAAAAACTGCTACAGTGATATCAGCATTGAAACCTACCCAGCGAGATGGATCGCAGAAGTTAGCTTGCGCAGTTGCATCAAGCAGCATTGTGGATCAAAAAAGCGGAGATTGCTAAGCACCGGGCTATTGTAGACATTTTCCAGCAGATTGAAGGTGGGTTCGATTCGTGAGATGACGAAGAGAAGTATGGAACAAGAAGACATGCTGCGCCGACGATCCCAAGTCACTGTTCACTTTCCCATCTCACTAAAACATTCAACATTATAAAAAACACATTTGATCGTACTAAACCAAACTGTTCCATAGTAGTGGCGCCCGAAGTGAAACCGCACCGCTTTCTACTGCGCGGGCGCACGATTCGCGCGCCGCATTTCTATTAATCATGACGTCAACGTCACGACAGACGCTGCGCGCACGCCACCACGAGTCACGTGTGTGTGGCAATAACTATTTTAAAGGTATATTACTTCACACGTTGCACTGAAAGAATAGGCTTGTGTCCTAAAAAAATCTAATTAGTCCGTCAGTTAGATTATAAAAAAATATTTGACCCGTATTTTTTCTTTTGTTACATAAACTAAAATTGACGAAGATACGACGCTTTTGAAATTCGCAATACGTCACGCCGTGCTATAGTTTTTAGTGCGTTGTGACGTCACGAGCCGAGCACTCCCGAGTTTTGATGCGTTTTATCTTTGTCAGTACCCAGTGATTTACAAAAACCAAAAAATACGTGTCCATTATTTTCCAATACTCTAACTGACGGACTAATTAGATTTGCAATTTATTGTTGGTGGAAACTAGCCTATTGAAAGGATTGTTAATTGTTGTAACTTTATAGCATCAATTTGTAAATTGTTCAAGGTACTGTCGCAATTCTAGATTCTAGCACATATTTCTTGCGGAGATCATCATCATCACTGGACATAGGCCTTCTCAAAGTGTCGCAACATTGACCGGTCCCGTGCGACTCGCATCCAGCGGATACCTGCAACCTTCACCAGGTCAGCGGTCCACCTAGTGGGAGGTCTTTCAGGTCTGCCACTAGAAGCTCGTAGCTAAATAATAACAGCTGCTCGAGCCGATCTTCAGGTTCCGGCCCTTGGTCATGGCCCTTGCCTAGGTTGGGTGATGATAGTCGTGGATCGGTGACCACCCATTACCTTCCGCCGAAGATTAATTCTTGGCTTCGGCCTTTCTATTAAAAATAAATCAATTACAAACCTCCGTGTCTCAGTAAGCACGTTTAGCCGTTGATCCCGGCTGTCATTTGTAGATCTTTGACAGTTGTTACAGGTTGTCAGTGGCCCGAAAATCTGACAAGTAGTCTTGACAAGGGGTGTCGTATTACCCAGTATTAACTAGGATAGGCAGTCGCTTCATGTAAAATACTGGTTTCAGCTGTATCCGGTTAGACTGGAAGCCAACATAATTGGGAAAAGGCAGAAGTTTGCCGCTGAAGCATGTAGCTCGGTCGGTAGTCGGATGTGGTGAACTGGTGATGTGTACTCGTAAAAATACTGGTATTCAGCTACAACCGGTTAGACTGTAAGCCAGTTTCAGTTTTCACTTGACCTGAAAAACAGAAAGTGATTTTTCCTTAGTAGCTGTTAAAAAAGTTAGATAGGAGCGAATAATTTATTAAATATTATGCATTAGTGATCACTTAATACTTGGCACTGAAAAGGCAAGCCTTCACCGAATGGCAATGAATAAATCGATATAACGTAATAATAGCGTGGGATGTTCAGCAACAGGATGGCAAATTCACAGGCAATTTCTACAAACTACAGTAGTTGCGTAAGCGACTTCGATCGAAGAATCGTTTCCCATTAAGCCTATTTTCCAATTCCATATCATACTAATACATGTTGCAGTATTCTTGCCAATACTGTCTCATTCCTGGTAGAATAACTCCCCCACTGCTTGCATCTTTACGCTCGTTCCATCATGGACCACATCTATAAGGCGTGATCGAGGTCAAGAGCAGGCCTGTTTTGCAGCCGCGGGAAATGCACCCGGCGTCGTAGACGCGGGCCTGTGGACGGTGAGCTATGGGCTTGTTTGCCGTCCGTCCATCTTATGACGACAGGCCGTGTCGACGGCGCGTTCGTGTTCGACACTCGCCTCAAAGAGATGTCAGCAAAATTAAGGGGCCTGCAAGGGCCGAAGCCTGCCGGGGTTGCGGGACTGTTCGAAAGAGATACGGTGGCCCAGGAACATAAAGGGCGAGGAAGGAACATTGATGGGTTTTGGTCAGTAAAAGTCTGACACTCCCTCCCGCTTCGCCCAGAGTGGGAGAAGTAATTTGATGGTTTATTGTATTGTATTGGACTATGGGTCTATACGAAAAAAAGACCTGTCTTGCAATAAAAAATAAAAATAAAACTCTTTCTCTATTCCGCTCCTCCTCTTTCTGGTTACCTAAAGAACCTATCTAGATCGTCCCGCCATCTCCTCCGTGACCTCGTCTCACTGTCTCAAGGCAACAGTTCTGTGCTATTTTGACCCATAGTGGCAGCAGACCTGTACTGTGACATTAAATTTGGGGCAGCCTTTTGAGATCGTCTGTTATTGTATCTAACTTTGTTCACACGATCCGTTACTGTAGGCAACACCTATAGGATACTGCACTCGACAGGCATACACTTCCCAAGATAACCCAGGGGCTCTGCAACTTCTCGACTGTCTCGCTGGATATTGGCAGGGGAGCCCAAAAAGTTTTACGGCAAGCATCTTCAGTATGAAAACTTGATTGCACGGGCGGTTCAGCAACGTTGACATTCATCTAATGGTACGGGGCCTGAAGAAAAACGACATAATCAGGCAATACTTCTCAAATATATTGATTCATATCAGAAGCATTAATTTATAGTCATAATCAACTGCAGGTTACGACAGTCATTTAAGTCAGTTAGTGGCCCGAAAGTCTGTTGACTAGCAGTCTTACTAAAGTGTAGGGTCGTATTACCCTTTTTTTTTTTTTATAGGATGGGAAATCATCAAATGACTTCTCCCACTCTGGGCGGAGCGGGAGGGAGTGTCAGACTCTTACTGACTAAAACCCATCCATGTTCCTTCCTCGCCCTTTACGTTCCGGGGCCGCGGTATCTGTTTCGAACAGTCCCGCAACCCCGGCAGGCTTCGGCCCTTGCGGGCCCCTCTCTTCTGCTGACATCTCTTTGAGGCGCGCGTGGAACACGAACGCGCCGTCGAAACGGCCTGTCGTCACTAGACGGACGGACGGCTAGCTAGCCCATAGCTAACCGTCCACAGGCCCGCATCTACGGTGGCCGGTAGCCACCACGTAGCCCCCGACGCCCGGTGCGTCTCCCGCGGCGGCCGGGAAGAGAGGCTCTCTCCCTCTCTTGTTCCGCCACCTCCTTCGCCAGCATGACTGCTTCGCAGAAGGAGGTGACGGCTTCCCATTCCGTCTCGCTCCGGACCATGGATTGAACCAGGGCCGGACGCGAGAGGTCGCCGCCGCCGATCGCCGCTACGAGGACACGGCGGTGCTCCGCCCATGCAGGGCAGACTTCCACCGTGTGCTCCACCGTGTCCTCCGGTCGATCCTCACAGTGGAAACACCCGGGCGTTTCCTCCCGCCCGATTCGGTGCAGGTACCTCCCGAAACATCCGTGTCCGGTGAGGACCTGCGTCAGGCGGAAGGTGAGGGCGCCGTGGCGCCTCTCAAGCCACTCCTCAAAGAGGGGACTTACCGCCACTATCGTGGCGTGCCCTAGGGTCGTATTACCCTGTATTACTAACTGGGTGATGGAGGTCAGATAGCAGTCGTTCCTTGTAAAATACTGGTATTCAGCTGGTGTTTGATTGGAAGCCGATCCAACGTTGTTGGGAAAAGGCTGGTGTGATGAGCAGATGATGTGGATTTTCGACTTCATCTTCCGCGATAGCATGATTATTGCAGGTCTGACTGTCGATGTTTTTCTAATGTTAACTATATTCGCGGAGAGTATGGCACACAGTGGCTTGAAACAGTCAAAAATTGCTAAGATCGGTAACTAACACGCCAAATAATTTCTATTCGATTTGGCTGTTAAGAAGTAGGTAAATAACTATCAATTTCTATGGCTGATTATTAACACTACAAAAAATACTACTTCCAAATGATTTGAAAGTTAAAAAGCTAACGTTTCTTCAATAATATTATGGTTTATGTTTTTTTTATGTATGAATTACACAATGTGAGGTCTGGTTTCTAGCTATAAGCTATAAATAAATGGAATAGACGAAGCATGCGGACGAACGCCAGCTATGATCGGTATGTATACGTAATCGGTCTGTCAATATTGGATTTACGAAACGAGCTGAGAAAAATAGGAAATAGGAGCTATTGTTTTCTTGGAGTTAATTTGTTTGATAGATGAGTTTTGGAAGTTTGTATAAGAATTTGAATTCACGTAATGGTATTTGTTTAAATTAGGACTAATATTATTAGAAGTAGTATTAGGTTCTTAATTGTGTTGGTTGTAATTAAGAACAGGGTCTAGGAAAAATTACCACCCATACCTAAAACATCTAGGTAATACATACTTATAAAAAATAACCATTTCGATAACACATTCCCGTACTGTTAAGTAAGCAAAACATACTTAAGTACTACCCAAGTTATGAGAGAGACGATTTGATATTTTCCCAAGCTCCAAATGTGAAACAGACCACACAAACCGCGACATGATTGATCGTCCGTGTAGTAAGTCTGACACTACACTACATGCCGCGCGATGTCGCGACTCGCGGCTCGCAACGAGGTGCGGTAAATCAATGTGTTTACAAATGCAAATCACGACGTCATTTATTAATTAAAGATCTCATGGGAGGTGATGTTGAAAATATACTTACTTACGATTTTAAATGTGATGGTTTATTAGTTAGTCTAAATGTTTAACAAGTTTTAAACATTTGGCTCAAAAGATCTTTTGTAAGTACTCGAAAACATATAAGGGTTATTTTCGCCTGCGGAAGTCAAAAGCTTTCATGAAAGTGGGGCAGAAAAAAACTACTAATCTCCATGTCAGTGTTATTAAGAGTGATAAAAATTGGCAGGCAGCGCCAAATCAAATGCGTTTTAATCCTCTAGAACGAAAAAGAGAAAATTAAATAGCTAGATTTTCTTAATATTGTAAGAATTACATAAAATAATGGTACTTATGTGAAAATCTGCAGGCCATTTAAGTATTTGACGTAATTATGACAGCGCGGTAGTCGCAACTCGCGACAAGACGCGATAAATCACACTATTTACCAATACGCAAGGGGCCTTATTACCAATTCTAATGACGATAGTAATTCATTAATTAACATGAGTGTGTAATGACTGCAGTTAGTCTAGACAGCAGAGTTCTCTGTGAATTCAAATTAGTATTTAACATAGTTAAAAATAAAACGATTGTAGGTATACAAGATTGATACATGTTGTTACTCAGATTGTTATAGGTTTAAAGTAGAAGTCAACGGTGTGAGTTTACGAGGGGCAGTCATAATAGATTTTAACATAACTGTAAGTGTCGATGTCCATAAGCTAGAAGAAAAACAAACAGTTCTAATAACCTTTATTCTGATCTACACATGAAAACAAATTACTGATCTTAGGAATAATACATTAGTTGGTGAGCTGTACAATAGGTTCAAATGTAATTGAAGTATGTGTTGGATATAAAGTCCTAGTCCTGCCAAATAAGACGTACCCAAAATCTAACAAAGGTACCTTAAACATTACATGAAAAGCAACAGACCACACAAACATGATTGATCGTCGAGAGTGTTATGGAAAAGCGCGCGGCGACGCGGCTGTCATGAGTCGCGGCAAGGCGTGGTTAATCATTCTGTTTACCAATACGACTGAGGCCTTATTATGAATTCAAATGACGACAGTATTTAAAATATATGATAAGTAAAAACATATAATATCATTGTAATTAAATCATTTACATGAGTAACGTGTATTGACTGCAATAAGCCTAGACAGTAAATATTTTGCTCATTATTTTAAGATTAAAACAAAATGTTTTGAAAAGTTGTTTCAATTTTAATTAAAACGTCAAAATACTTTTGTGAAGGCAACTGACAGCTATAATGTGCTATTTAATTAGTGTGTAGGTAGGTACTTGTACAAAACCTAAGGTGAAACTACTGTGCATTATACAGTCCTTCTCTTCCTGCTCAATGAAACGTACCTACAATCGACAAAAGTACCTAAAACATTACATGAAAAGCTCGAGACCACACAAACATGATTGATCGCCGAGAGTGTTATGGCAGAGCGCGCGGCGCGGCGGCGACGCTGTCGCTAGTCGCGGCAAGGCGCGGTAAATCACTCTGTTTACCAATACGCAAGCGGTCACATTACCAATGCAAATGACGCCCTATTGAGCTCGCTCGGGGAGGACGGATAGCACACAAGTTTTGGATATTACCTATATTGTGTATGACGTTGGGTTTTGTTCTGAGTGAGTTATTTCTTAATTTCTTTTTAATATTCTTGAGCAATTTATTGTTTAGCACGTATTAGGTTTTGGTTGATTTTGTCACTTCTGCAGAGCTATTTGGGGTAGTAATTTTTGCGCCTGACAGGTGAGAATTAGGCTTATGTCCTGAAAAAATCGAATTAGTCCGTCAGATAGATTCCAAAAATATTTGACCCGTATTTTTTCTATTGTTACGTAAACCAAAATTGACGAAGATACGACGCTTTTAAAATTTTATCAATACGTCACGCTGCACTGGCATAATTTTTAGCGCGTTCCGACGTCTCAAGCCCCCACAGGAATTTTGATGCGTTTTATCTTTGTCAATAAACATTGATTTAGAAAAAGCAAAAACAGGTATCCATTATTTTCTAATACTTCAACTGACGTAGTAAATAGATTTGCAATTTATTAATGGTGGAAACTAGCCTATTCGAGTCGAAGATTTACAAAGTCAAAAAAAAGTAGCAGATTTGAACCCTGGTGGAAGATGCAACATAAAACAGGAGAATACCTAATTCATAATCATCACTATCCAACTTACAAATATTGCGTGGTATTTGGAAGTGACTGATTTATAGTGTCTGAATAGTGGCAAATGGAATGCTAATTTGGTAAATTAGAGACATCTCGATAAAACGGATGAACGGAACAAGATAAGCGGAACTGCACTGCTACACAGACAATGGTGCCGATTCTGTTGTGCACAAACTAAACTTAATTTAGGCTCTTACTATCTTTTTCTCACCAATAAAACGAGAAAGAGACGGACGTAATTTAGTCAAATTTAATTCGAACTAATATTTCCATACTAATGAAGGGTGCACGTAAAAACATGTCGACTAATAACACGGTGAAGCGCAAGGCATAAACTAGTTTGACATTTGTAACTTAGTGCATAGCTATAGCCGTCCTTTTCTCGCCCTGCCTTTTAGTAAAAGATAGCAATAGTCTAAATTAAGTTTAGTTTGTGCACAACAGAATCGACACCAATGACCACCTTTCGTTGACAGGAAAACTTGCAGTCAAAGAGCTTTGCGCCTGTGTTGCATTCACTAAAAATGTCGTGGAAGTGGCGAAGTTTATTAGCCATCCGAGAATCTTTATACGAAGAATCACTGTTATGATAGTGCCTGACTACTAGAAGTAAAGTTTTAAAGAGTTGATGATCTAGAAGTTGATCCGGATTTTAAAGTGTTTTGGATTCTGTTTTAGTGTAACTGTGATCAATGATTTTAAACTAAAATACTCCTCCTTTTACTAGAATTTGTTTATTTTGGTTTAGCTGCAGATTTTCTCAAGATACATTTTTTATTCATAAGAGAAACTGAGCTGTAACAACATTTCTACAATATATCTCTCATCCAACCAATTTAGTCTCAGCGGAGGTAAAACGATTAAGTAAATGAAACGTATTTTAAAGAAAATCAAATAAACAACTCTGTTTGCTGACCATACATAAAATTTTCGACAGCATGTTTTGCTTTTGCGTGCCGAGGCTTTGTTTGTGTGCGTGACGTTACAATATACATACACAGACGGGACTATACGTAAATACCACACACATGGACTCAGACAGCCAGTGTCAGTTGACCTATAGTGTCCCCCCGCAAGTGGAGGAAAAGTGGGATCAATAAGGGGAGGGTGGGAGAGTTTCAGGGGTCTAGAATTCTGGTTGTTATAAATATATGCATCTGTCTATGTGTGCGTATGTCGTGATCGTGGTGTTAGCACTCGGCTCACCTTCGTGCGACCTCGTGTTTCGACACCGGCGGTCGAACACAGCTAGTTATTGTTCCCCCGAAGGTTCGCGCCGGCGCGCGGCGCGCGCGCAGACTACTGATGAGCTCTCAACGTTCTATTTTTAAACATCGATACGAGTTTGAGATGTATGAATGTTGAAGGATTGTAGCACTTGTTTTAATTTCTGCTTACCCTATTGGAGGATGGGTGCTCAATGATTTATGAAGCATTTGATGTCAGATTAATAGACGTGATTTTGTAATGGTATTAGTAATTCAAAGATTATGCGCGCGGGCAATTTGTGTAAATCTTATCTGCTTAGCCAATAAATTAATGAGCAATTTAGTTTAACTCGTATTAAATGGTTATGGGGAGATAGAGAAGTCTAATTTACTGGTTTCCGTTAGGTAGGTAAGTACGTTTTGCTTTACCACAGTCGACCGCGAGGGTTTCGGAAGAGCAAAGTAGCTTAGCTCTGGTTTATAAAATTATAAAGAAATAAGAAGGTGCACATAATAGGAAAAAGAAACATTATTCAAAATTTCTACGTACTTGCCGGTGGTTTTTCTAATCATTATCATCACTGACAGCATATCAGGCGAAAGACCTACTCAGCTACCAAAGCCTCGTCCACACATCGCTTTTCGACCGGAACCATGCTTCTCGCATTCGGCCTCCATCATCTGATAGTTTATTAGGTGCCATCAATTAGCTATAAAACTTTTTAAAACAAACCCAAATTAAATCGATTAACTAGCTTAGTCACTGAAGAGTTCCGTTAGCCGCCTCGATCCTACTTCATCATCAGATCCTGCTCTAAGGTACAAAATTATAGTATTGTCAGCCGAACTACCTAAACATGCAAAGTTTCTTTAGAAGAAGAAGAAGAAAAAGCATTTATTAGAATAAGTTCATTAGAAGTAGGTCGAAATTGACTTCCAAAACTTTATTTCACTCGTAAATCACGTGAAGCTAATATGTTATAAGCTTATTAATAAAATATAGAAGTAGCGACTTTTGAAATACATTTGCTTTGATAGAAATGCAAAGCTCAACTATTGTTTACCTTGGCTACGCATATATTTAGGACCCTTCAATATTGACTAGATTCAATAAATACCACAAATGCGCGCCAAAGCTACATCAATCAACAGGATCGCTTTTATCGTATTGTTCATGCAAATGTAACCGGATCTCAACCTCTATTTGCTAGAATTCTCAGGATACGTCAACTGTTGTTAGATCATGTCTGAAAGCTCACTTTATCTTGCATTTATTTACATTTTTCCCGGCGTTTGTCTTGTTTGGAAAGTCGTCTGCATGCTTTAAAATTTTCACATCGGTTTATGTTGTACGAAGTATATTGGAATATTTACTTATGCGCCTTTGTCCTTTGTGGGGGCCTATGTTTTCTTTTTTTATACTTTCTATAACTCGAGCATCGTAAAAATCTACTGAGATTTTTATGTTTGGGTGACTACTGAGTCACCCCCTTTCCAGTCATATCATCTTCTACACAGTCTATTCATTGATCTTCCTCTACTCTTATAGCAATCGGACATTCATACCCAAAACTTTTTTTCTAACTTTTCTTAGTCGAGTTTTTATTCAAAAATCAAAATCAAAATCAAAGCATTTATTTCAAGTAGGCCAATAACAGGCACTTTTGAATTGTCGAAACAAAGATGAAAATTAAATGTAGCTACAGTCCCAGTCACAAGACATAAAAACTGTGAAAGTACTGTAGTTGCCCATTCCCTAGCGTAGATCTCTATGGAGAAGAACGGGCAAGAAACTCCATGGACACTCTTTTAAATCAAAATATTGTTACAAAATCTTGGTTACATCATTCATGTTGAGATGGTATATTATGTGAGAACAATGTAGCAAGATGTGCACGTTAAAATTGTCCATAGCAAAACAAAAACAAAATACAACTCAAAAACAAAATAATTAATTCAAATAAACCATGGCGACTAAGAGATGACCAGTCACAACTGACAGCGCCCGTTCACGCACATGACGCATGGATCAGCACCATTCAGATCAACCATTTTGAAGGGAACTAAATGGTCCGACACACGCGCCACCATCAGCGAGACATTTGAGTGAGCATGACATACTCTCAACCGCCAGGGCACATTCAAGTCAAGAACTGCCGTAGGTTTCCAGTGAATGATAGCTTACTAGTACATAGTACTCACACAATATGGGCTATGCGATTATATAATACTAACATTGAATCTATACAATGCAAAGATAGTTAAGTACAATCTTCAGCGGCTCCAACTATACCTACCATTTAATGCTATCAATTTTTGCGCCCCTGTCCATGTGGAGCAGGACCAGCATTAAGCCAAGCATTTTTATCAGCGATATAATCGCTCAACTTGTAATATGCTTTTTTACATAGTGTGCGTTTAATGCATGTTTTAAATTTCGTTTCATTCAGTTCAAGAATACTTCGTGGAATTTTATTATAGCATCTCAAACAGTACCCCATGAAAGATGAGTCTACTTTAGCGAGTCTAAAGCCTGGCTGAACTAATTGGTCCCTATTTCTAGTACTGTAAATAAGTCTGTCACCTCTTTTACCAAAAAGATGCAAATTTTTTCTAACGTACATTATGTTTTCGTAAATGTATTGACAATGTACCGTCATAATGCCAATATCCTTAAACAGTTCCCTTAGAGAATCGGGCCTACGAAGATTGTATATGGCTCTGATGGCTCTTTTCTGCAGAATAAATATAGACTCAATATCAGCAGCCCGTACCCATAGCAAAATACCATAAGACATTATACTATGGAAGTAACTAAAATAGACCAGTCTAGCGGTATCTACATCAGTGAATTGACGGATTTTTCTAATGGCATAAGCTGCTGAACTTAAGCGCCCCGCAAGAGATGTTAAATGAGAACCCCATTGTAGCCTTGAATCAAGCGTAAGCCCCAGGAAAACCGTTTTATCTACGAATTCGAGTTTCTCTTTATTCAATATTATCTCACAATCACTACTTTTAACATTCGGTAATGAAAATCTTATGCATTTAGTTTTTTTTTCATTTAATACCAGATTGTTTGCTGTGAACCAATTTTGGACCTGAAGTAGGGCATCATTCACGTCATCTAGATTTTGGGCCTTTCTGCACTTATAGCAATCTAATCATACCCAAAACTCTTCCTAGTCGGATTATTCCTCCATATGACTACCACAAGCAATATACAAACAATTTTTTCAGTCACCGGTGTCTTTCACTCGTTATCTTTTTCCTCAAATCTCGGAGGAAAAAAGAGTCTTTGTCTCTCTTGAATTGTTTCCTACTTTCTTTCATGAATGAGTCGATTACTTTTGTAGATTACAGCTAAATCTTTTAAGCGAACCTTGTAACCACTATGATGTTGTCCTTATATCGAATATTTTAAAAGATATAAAATCTTGGTGGATAATACAATGAAACAATAAAAACTAAAACAGACCATAAACACTATATCGTCTACTTTATATTCCACTCAGCGCCGATATCAGTTTTATTTCCAAGTATAAATAAAATTTCCAAATGTTTGCATATGGGATCGCGGTGTCTGGGATGGACAAAAAGATAAGTCTCTGGGGAAAAACCTTTCTGTGGAGATTGCGGGAGAGAAAAGTAGAATTGTGTTGTTAGACAAAACTACTTCGCATTTTCGTGAAAAGAAATTTGTAGTGATTTTCATATTGTGTTTTTCATCGTGTAGGTATATGTTAGTTAATGTATAAAAACGAATTACAGCACTATTCAGCGTTCTCCAGTAAAACCAAGAAAATAGATTTATCACCTACGGTCAAATGGACCAAGATCGAACTATTCTGTGAAAATTGGTAATAACCAACCATCAATCAACCATCTTTTACTATTCTCTTTGGTAAAACGAGCAATAGGCAACCTGTTTTAAATTTGCCGCAGATCCGATGACCGTTAGGGTAGACGTGTTCTTGAGTGGAGACCGCGAATCGGCATAAGTAAAACCGGTGGGACGCCCTCAGGGTTGGTGGAGCGATCAACTTCGCAGGGTGGCTGGTATAGCAACTGGGGTTAAGTGGTGGGTTAAGGAGCGTCCGAGTGAAGAAATCTATCCAGTCCAGCAGTAAACTGCTGCAGGCTGATGATGATAAAACCCTAGCATGTGTCTTATGAAAAACTCAAAAACTAGTCTCTTTTAACATAAAATCTAAGATTTGTTAACTCCTCCTTGTAGTAAATCCTAAGAATTATCAGTATTCGAGCTTTTAAAGTAACATACATTTATGATAAAGAAATGGGGCGTAATATCAGAGCTTACTAAACGAGTAATCCCCGATCTTTCTGGGCAGACCGCCAAGTTAGGCTTCAGTACAGCCTAATGTCTTGGCACTGACGATCACCACTATTGTTATACTCGGTACTACACATAACACAAATACTCGTTTCATCGACACTATAATACAAATACAATAACATTCCCAATTTGAAACAAAATAAGTTTTAGCAACTTCTCGGCTCTCATGAATGAAGCAACCGCTTCACTAGTCAATGGAGATACGAAGAGTTCATTTAAAATAGCTTACCTGGCAACAAGCCAGAAAAACGGATGAAAGAAAAATTTTGACACCCACTTTCGATTCAAGCAGTTCACGAGTTAAAACTTAAGTCAATTGCTTGTTTTCCTTAATATTCGCTTATATTTCGAGATTCTCTTCAGACCCTCTCATTTCTTCGTCTACCCCAACATTTTCCAGTACAAGTACTTTATTTGTTTTTTTATACTCGTGGCTTTCTTTCAATTTCACGGCTTCCGCCCCCGATTTCTCTTTGTAGTGAATAAATAATGTTGGCACCTCGTGTGTTTTGCTTTATTTTGTGGTTTCTGCCTTTGAGAGGATTTATTTCGTTTAGAGCAGTGGAAAATGTGACGGGATAGATTCGCGTGATGTGTTTACGGTTTAGTTTATTTACGGGTTACGGTTGTTTGACTCGTGTGGAGCAGAAAAGGTCGGATAATCCGATAATGCTATTGGATTTTGTAGTTTCTTTTTCAATCAGGATTTGTTTTTTTTGAGAATCTACTCGTCTTCTTTAATGTAGTTTTTGATCTTGTTACCGTTATCTTTGCAGACATGAATGTAACGACATACGAAGCTATGTCATACTATGCATTGCATCAGAGTATTTTTTCTAAATATCGATTCAATCAGTCTAAAATGTAAATTGTTGGTGCATCAGTTGTATTTGTAGGTTGGTGGTCATGAATTTGTCCTGCTACGTGGTGCTTTGAAAAGTGATAGTTTGGCCGTTAGTAGGGGCAGGGCCGTAAGTATCACACCAGATGAGGACATTGATGAAAATTAAATGTTAGTAGGATTACAAAGGGGAGTGTCATCTGTATAGGATAGGCCTATCTGTGAAACTAGAGATGGCTAAACGAGTCAATCGTTTTTTGGGGAAAATAAATAAAGAGAAATGAAGAGAGAGACGTGTAAATAGTAAGGAACACTAGCTGACAAGCCTAATTTCGAATTACACGTTATACATACAACATTACATGCACCACGTATCTAAGTAATAGACAGCTGTTTTTGTGTTCTCATGACATTTTGTAAATTATAGACCATGTTGTTATTAATTGAAATGACCCATAATAACACCTTTCGTTCAAATTGAACAGCAAGATATCTTCTAACGTTATCTTTAGCACGTTCATTCCGAACAAATAAGTGATCAATCATCCTAATAAGACAGAAAACAAATTAAACTTCTCAATCTCTAATTGCGGCACGAATTATAATTCTCGTCAGAGTCTTGAAATACACCTGTACATGAAAACGGTGCGAATCGACCGAACTTGTTCGTCGCCGACGCCGATTCATTATCGGACTTCCAGACGAAACATGAATATTAATCCCGTGGAAAACACAACCTCACATTGAACCCTTTGCTCAACTCGTTAAGGCTGCTAATCGAATGCAGAAACAAAACCGATAAGACAAACTGGAATCGGACATCGAATGATTACTAGTCTCGCGTGTTTGAATTCGAACGTCGTATTCGTTTCGAATGCTAATTAAAATGTAACTGTAACTCGTGGCAATAAGGTTAGTTTTTGAAAATTTAGTGAGCATGTAGGTTGTTTTTGAAGCGTGCTTCGGCGAAGCAATGAGAGAGGGCGTGCGATAAATAACCGCCTTTGTGCCGTCACCGGTCGGCTAAATAACGGCTATTAAAATGTGTTTCGAGATTGCTCGTGTTTTTTGCGACTTCGGACAAGGATCGACAGGTATGCGGTTCGGACTTAGAATTTTAGGGAAAGAATTTCGTTGAGGGTGCTCATAAATAATTTAATTATCTGTGATATGTGATGATCTGATTATGGGTTTTTGAAAGTTTGGGATAGCTCTGATCTGATATCTTCTAACAATGGGTCTTGAACATTCTAGCAAAAAAATAAAACAAATCCCAATACTACAGACTAAATTATTTACATAAATTAAAACTAATGTTCTTAGAATACTAATAACACTTAATGTGAAGTATAAAAAATAAAGAATAAGCGACAACAAGGACTTACAATCACCTTGGAGTTTTCCTCAAGCGTCTTGATGGTGTGACTAGCGCCATCTACGTTTGAATCAAAATATTTTCCAATTCACTTCGTTTGAACATTCAATTCAACAAAGTGAATGTTATGTTAATTATTTCCTTGTTGTATAAACAAAATTAATTCAGGAAGTTATGGAAAATACAAAAAAAGAACACAAGTAATTTGATGGGAAAAAAGATCTATGCCCGTTTTCACCGACATCCCCTATACTACCACCTACGTACGGGACCCTTAGCTTAAAAGCTCCCCTAAATTAGCCCCTAAATAAATTTTTGTTTCACCACCATTTCCATCACTTAGCTAGGGGACTCATAACTAAGTGACGTTTTGTTCTCGATAGTGGTGATTGATTCGTTTTTGAATTTATCGATACTCTGAAACATGAGTTTTTTTTATTAAAATCTCTTAAATAAACACCTAAATGGATACAGTTATTAATTAATCATGGTCTATTATCAATATCATTATGATTTCATTAAATTTTTCATAAATTTTAAATTTTCTTGAACAATTACTCTGTGCGTACATTACGATACCTTGCGTATTATCTGTGGTCTATTACTGATTTTGTTTTTGACACGTCTGGTCTTATGTAATCCATAGTCGTGAGATATGAAAATGTTTGTTGTGCGTTCAGCGTCGCGTATCGTTAATTCGAGATTTTAGTTCCTTTATGGACATACCCCTTCCTATTCCTAAAGAGCTCTGCATCATCTTCACCTTACAAAATATAGTAAATTTAATTTTACTTCATGTTTTATTTTGTAATAATCCTAACAATGTTTAAACAGATTAATTTCATAATTTTAACTAGTTTAAGGTGTTGTGCTTTCACTTGGTTATTGTATTTTCATATTTTGTACAATCAATGCATCCAATTACATGGGGAACCTTGCAATATTATAAAACCCCATCTTCACTTAACTTATTCCTCACTTTTCAATAATACTCCGGACGTATAGAGTCACTATAATTGCTGCAAACACTCTTTTTATTATTCGACTTCAAGTAGCCACACTGATGCCACCCATGTCTGCCACGGCCAACAAATGGTTACCCGTAGCATAAAAATTCAATGCTATCAATAACTGATTTGATAGTATTTCTGAAAAAATAAAATGTTTTCATTGTAGGAACCATACTGACAACATCAATTAATAATAGGTTATAAGGTACCTACCTGCTTAACAAGTGAATGGTAGGTAGGTAAATTGATAAAGTATTGTCAATAAAACACCATGTTACTACGAAAAAGTACCACGAGGTGTAGTTTATTTTAAGAGCAAGGGGCATGTAAAAACTTGCGTGTGTTATGTACTCACCTATTATCAGGAAATTCTAAGGCGAGTTTAATCTTTTCCAAAAAATATAACACTGAAGCTTTACTTAACCTGTATCTCCTTTAAAAGTCAGTTTCATCATAATTGGGTCGTTTCCGATATATTTTTGGTCTGCGGCTGTTTTTACGTTTATAGCATTGAATATTGTAGAAACAGTTTCTAAATTTACAAAAAGTTCGTTGAGACCAGAATCCATCTTCGTGTTTTGGGAGATCATTTACTTAGGTGCCGGTTTATGGGCTGGAATTTCGACCTCCTACATTTAGGGGACCTTTTAGCGTTTAAGTGACCCCTAAACGTCGGTGAAACAGAAACCATCCCCTATCGGTCCCCTATCTATGTTTAGGGGATCCCATAAACTTAGGGGATGTCGGTGAAATCGGGCACTACTCTACCTAATTTGATTAAAAATGAAATCTTCCTCTTTCAACAAAACTAAGGTATTAATAAAATTGTATGGAATATTTTGGTTAAGTAAGTATTAAAAATAAGATGGAGCCATAATTAGAGAATCCACAAAAAAAAAACATATTTTTTTTTAGTGAGTTTATACTTAGTTACTCTCCAATAACAACTCACGCGGTGTGGAGGGAAGGAGGAGTCCTCCTTGCCCAATGGTACCACTCTCATGAAAAGATAATGTACGGTCGAACAAGCTATTTGGTTTACACTTTACAATGTAATTTGTGGTTTAAACTGTAAACCAAATAGCTTGTTCGACCGTACCTACCATTCCTGAGAAATACTGATTAATATAACCTAACCTTAAAACACTTTATATTCCCCTAAAAAGCGTAGTCGACGGAACCCCGCTTCGCGGGCCCCTATTTCCGAGTGCTGGGTTTAAAGGGAACCTAACTAACCTAACGGGGGGTACCCCAAGTCCCCATTATGGGGGCAGAGATACTTCCGTATGTTCAGTTGACAATATTTAGAATAAGAATAGAAGAATAGAATAGAATAATCCTTTATTCGTTAATGGACATCACAACACAATAGAGCAGCACATACAATCTACATTATAACAGCAGACAGCTTAACAACTAATTAAAAACAGCTCAACTGCGCTGAGCATGCCCATTACGAAAGGGTAACCAACTCAGCATATGCTGGGTGTAAAACACTCAGCGCTGGTTTTCAGTAGGCCCCCCGCAGTGACACACGGATGAGGGTAGTAGGTAGTAAATAAATAATAATATTATATTAATTGGGCATTTTTAAGTGTGTAATAAATAAATAATATACAATAAATGTTTTTGTCAAAAAGGAAAACATAATTATATTAGTAATAATAGAACACGAAGATACCTGCTAAATAAAATTTTAAATAAATATTTCGAGAGTTTACAATATCGCTAGAGAGTAACACGTTATAGTGTTTGACAATTTTACAGTGACATTTAAACATTCATTTCTTCACTTCGTTACAGACTTCTTCTTCTTCGTTGAGTCGGTGATTCTTTTATTCAAATAAACAAATAACAAAATTAAAAAAAAGTCGTAACCTAAAATTAAATCAATCAATATAATTTTATTTAAATCCAACTATGATCGTATTCGTATACATACATAACACACACAATCATAATAAACATAAAGTAATTTACTTTTTCTTTTTTTTTTACTTTTTCTTTCCTTGCAAAAAGTGTAAAAACTTATTTTCATCGAGGATTAAAGATGTCTTCGTCCTGAGGTATCTTGAATCTTTCACTACAGTTAGATAATGGCCTAATGAACTTCCAGTACATCTGTCACATCGACAGGTCTAGGAGCGGTTTCGAACGGATTTTTTCAAAGTGTGGAAAGAGTTGCACTAATATCATGCGCATGACGTGAAAAATCGTTTGTGATGGGTAAATAAGCTTTTCATGAGCTTGCTCTTTTGAACATTGCAAGCTCTAAGGTTTGCCTTTTCCATAAAGGTAATTACAGCCAGGGATTGAAAACCGGTACCAATTTCGGTTCTGGTTCTTCATTTAGGTTCGTATAAAGGTTCTTCTTTTCGGTACGGTTCCGGTTTGGGTTCCGATGTACCGATTCTTAATACCGGTTCCTAGAACCTTTAAATCGAATTATTTTATACCGATTCCTTGTCACCGGTTTAAAGGATCAGAAACAGAAAAGGAAAGGAAAGGAAGGAGGGATGCGGTGTTCGGAGCGTGCTTAGCATACCATACCTTTTCTTTCAGTTCGACTTCGTTCCGCACCTCAAAAGACAAGCTTGGACTCGCTTTGCCTAAGAATAAAATAAAGGTTCCAATTTAGGTTCTGGTTCCTGTTCCGGTATAGGTACCGGAACCCCTAAATACCGGTATTTTGTAACCGTTTTCAACCCCTAACTACAGCACATCTTGTTAACTGAAGATAATCGCAGTGGTGTTATTTTTAGAGGTAGCAAAAATAATAAACAATCAAACGGCACCAATGAAACACTCGGCTTATAACTAAACTAATATTGCCACTTACGGTATATTCTTCCGTGTTTTTCAATTAGGTATTATGATACTCCGATACTTCGACGCTGTTACAAACCCCATGATCTCCGGATTTGTTTTTAAATTAAAGTAATATTATGTGGCTATTACAGAGTTTACCTATCTATCACTGTCACACACGCATAGTGCAATTACCTCGAAATCTTGGCACATGGCAATTTTGATTAACTGTTAAGAAACAGCTTGGTCATACTATTATCGAAAGTTTACCAACGAGGACCTTAGAAACTGGGCATAGATAGACTCGTGGATTAGAATAATCTATTTATAAGCTAAGGAATTCGCAAACAGACTGCTTGTAGTATTAATTAAGATCTTTTCCCAGTCTGCGTATCTGCGTAGTAACTGTGTAAAGTGGTACAGACGATAACGTATCATATCAGGTTTAATGATTAGCTATTGCCTAGGGCCTAAAAAACTTGTACTGCAAGCAGAGAGATGTGAAGGTAAGACAGCTTGTTAATTTCTTATACGTTTTATGCAGTTCTGAGGGTATAGAAATAAGTGAAAAGGAAGCCTGTCGTATTCCTACTACGATTTTAGGGTTGACGTAAGGTTTCCCATTTTCGGCATTTAGCGTATGAATGTCAACCATTCATCATGCCATTTTGCTCGTTTCTGTTATCGTTATCGTTGATGAAATGTCAAATGGTTTAGATCCTCATCCTTCTATGTCTTCTACAGTAGCTTAGTTGTCTTGTGAATCAACACGCATAGCTTCATACCTTATCATTTGCCTAGCCTTTTCCCAAGTACGTTGGGGTCGGCTTCCAGTCTAACTAGATGCAGCTGAATACCAGTATTTTACATGGAGTGACTGCCTATCTGACCTCCACAACCCAGTAATACTGGGTAATACGACACCACTTGGTAAGATTGGTTGTCAGACTTTTTGGGCCACTGACTACCTGTAACGACTGCCATAGATGGACAAATGACAGCCGGGACCAACTGCTTAACGTGCTTTCCGTGGCACGGAGGAAACTCGGTATGTAAGGGTGGATCCACAGACCAACCCAAGCCAGCACGGCTTAACCTAAAGATCGGCCCGAGCGGCTGTTATTATGTAGCCACGAGCTGCTCCATAGCATAGCTTTATACCTAATCACTGTAAAACGGAAGAAAGGGCAAAAGGACCGACTGTCGAACAGTTTTAGGCCATGATGTCAAAAATTAAGCCTTATTTTAGAAACAGATTACATTTATCAGAGAAAGATTAGAGTAGTGGTGGAAGTAGTCATGTTAAATGCAAAATAAAGTTGTCAAAAGTTTGATAAACAACACGCATCCAATCGCGCGAAAAAATCTGGATAGCCATGTCACAAAACCGCCAATAGTGGAGAGATTTGGAAGAGGGCTACACTGAGCTAATAAAGGTTGAAGAAGAAAAAGAAGAATTGTACAATTGCCTTCGTAAAGATATGATTCCCAAGATAAATGATGTTTATTTTGCAAATACCTAGGTTTTTACAAATACTTTTATACGTCCTTTTTTTTAAAACTAGATGGGGTCGCTGTTTCGTACTTGACTAGTGCAGATTAGTGCCTGAGATGGTCTTTTAAGACACATCACAGATCCAAAAACGCCAAAAACATAACCCTACTAAGGTCCATGTTCACCAAAAGTATGACGGTCTGATTATCTAAAAACAGCTGTTTAAAACACATTTTTGTATGGGAACATGTCACAGTGACAGCTGTTTTTAGATACTCGTAATCAGACTGTTATCTTTTCGGTGAACATGGACCTAAGTCCTTGCATAAATCAACCTCCGAACCCGTCCTCTATCAACACCAATTCGCTACCATCAATAAAGAACGAGCTACCAGCTAACCCTATCCAATATCGGGGCTCATCAATCGAAGCGTGAACATTATCCTGCGATAGTGGATGCAGGGTAGGTAGGGTGACAGGTGGTAAATCACAGGGAACGACATTTTTTCCGCCGTCGCTTCGCTTCGAGTTCGCCCCCGATGTCGAGACCTGTCTCGAGAGATATGGTGCTGGATGGTCTGCAAAAGAAGTGAGGATTATTTTTAGGCAGTGAATTATTTGTGTTAAAATATATGGAAGAGCTTCTTAAATTTTTGTTTTTAAAATTCTTCTGTTTTCGTTTTTTACCCCAGCAACGTCAAGCTTCTACAATGTGCCATTGTTTTTACTGGATTATCAACATTATCGCTAAAGCATTAGGTTCAATTTTGATTGGGAAAATTTGACATTTCGGGTAGCTTGATGTGTACCTATAGTAACATGAAAACATGCTGAATTAATTGTGTTATGAAAATACGTAAAGAAAGCATGGTTAGCAGATTTTGTTTTTATATTACTTATTAATCATTCTTCTGTTTTGTAAGTTTAATATTATTTTAAGTAAGTACCTAATAGCACTATAAACATGCAAAATATCTGGGGCCTACCACATACCTACTTACACCTATTAAACCGGATAGTATTATTTTAATCGTAACTCACCGTGGAAAAGAGTTCAGTCCATCTCTTTCCCCACACTGATCGTCAACTGGCTGTCAGTAATTGGCTTTTCCCGACTTTCTGCGTGACCAAAATAAATGGAAAGGCGTCCTGTTCATTTTTGTTTTAAATACCAGCTAAACCAGATGTCTACATCTTAAGAAAAAGATGAGTCAAACTTAAAATGTCACTTCAACACTTTAATAACCGTCACGGAAGATATCCCGTTAGTGACATTTTAAGTAGGTACAGTTGTGAACCGTGATATAAGCTATCAACAGACAGTGTTTAAAGATGAGATGATTTTTCAAAAGGGCCTTTCTGTCTGCTTACCAACGTTGCTTATAGAACTTAGTGCATAATAATTATAATATTTCAAAATCCTGCTCTGGTTTTGCCTCGTCTGACAATTTTATGAGAATTTTATTGGTGAAACCACTCCAAGTTTATAAATGTAGTTTTTTTGCTATCGCTACCATAGTGAGGGCGTGGCATCATCCTCATTATTTAGATATTAATCCAGCACTCTCCCTTGCTATCCTCCGTGCACACGAGTTTAGCGGGGAGGTGCAGGGCATCCCTGAAGTCGGGGGGAGGGAAGGGGGTAGCCGACCGACGCGTCGTCTAGTTTTAATTAATATACGACACTTGTGGGACTTTGAAGGGTCCTTTAGTAAAAGTTTTTGACTTTTACATTCATTTGAGTTTACGTAAAAGTTTTTTTGCTTTTCTGGGTATTTGAATGTGAAAGTTTTTCTTTTGGTCACGTTTCTTGTTTGAATTGAGGGGTTTCTGTTGTAAGTTAGGTATTGTGGTGAGTTTTAGATGAGGACTCGGATTATTAGGTAAGCAGTAGGTACCATGGGTTTCCTCACTGCACGGTAAAGTTCTCGAGAGGGGCCTGCAAGGGCCGAAGCCTGCCGGGGTTGCGGGCCTGTTCGAAAGAGATACCGCGGCCCCGGAACATAAAGGGCGAGGAAGGAACATGGATGGGTTTTAGATTTCCCATCCTAAAAAAAATATAAAAAAGGTAAAGTTCTCCATACTTTTACCCGAATAGCGTAGAGGTAGTGAAGCTGCCTTACGTTCTTAGGTTCGGGTTCGAATCCTGGTAGGAGCAATTATTATTGTTTGTGTAATGAGCACGGACATTTGTTTCCGAGTCATGGATGTTTATATGTATAAAGTATGAATTTACAAACAAAAAGTATCTATCTATGCTATGTAGTATATCAACTATCTGATGTCCACGACACAAGCCTCGTTGCTTAGTGTGGCACTAGATGGCGCTGTGTGTAAAATGTCCAGCGATATTTATTTGTCCAGCGATATTTTTATCTAAGTATGTGAAGTTACTTGGGACCAGTCCTTAATCTTAATAAGAAGGAATCCAGCTCATCCTAAATATGATAAGCTTCCCATAATCTACACTTATAATATTATAAAGAGGAAAGATTAGATTCATTATAGATATGATTTAACTCAAGAACTACTTAACCGATTTGAAAAATTCTTTCACCATTAGAAAGCGACATCTATAACAAGTAACATAGGCTATAAATTATATTGATATCATGCAAATTAGCCGAGATATCACAATTTTAGCGGACGAAGTCGCGGGCGAAGTGGTAGTGATTGATAATTTTATTAGAGTATCATTATTAAGAGTCTTATAATCTTTGTAACCTGGCAACCATTTCTCATTTAAGTGTTCGACGGGAAAAATGATGGTGACACGACATGCAACAAGTGGATGTCCTATTCAACTTATTATCAAATCAAATGCTTGGGACGAATTTTCTTTCACCTATTCGAGACCTAACTAAAGCGATCATCGCGCAAACATTCGACCGTCGCGTCGTGTTAATTTTGTCCGACGTAGCCACACGGACAGTGGACACAGAGTGCATTACAGTTTTCCGAACAAATGAGTGACATTTTTATTTGTGTATTCACGCGGATGATCGCTTTTTTTAGGACGCGGTCACAAGTGATCGATCAAGAGAATATCAATACAATTCGAGAGTTCAAGTCACTCATTTGTTCGGGAGAACTGAAAGCGCCATCTATCAGCCCGAACGCGATGCGTTTGGCTTCACCGAACAAAATGTTTGCAACAATCGTTTTGGCAGAATTAGGACGCGGCCCGATTAATACCCCAACATACAAATACCTAAGCGATATTTTTTCTTACTCAAAAGACGGTAAAAGCACTTACATACATTTGAATTCACAAAGTTTCTATTAATAAATATACATTACAATAAAAGTGAAGTGCTATCAACTGATATGAATATAAAAATACCGTATTTTACACCCAGAGTTAATGAGTTAAGTGGAAGTCATTAACGATTACGATATCGGGGCGTCATAAACAGTAGTCATTAATTTATAGACAGGAGCCAACAATTGCGTCACCCTGGTTAGCATCGATGTTAAAAACATAGGGTTATTTATAATGGGTTAAGGTTCATGTTCACCAAAAAGATGACGGTCCGATTATTAAAAACAGGTGTTTAAAATCCATTTGTTGTAGTTCCCCTACATGTCCCTTAAACAGCTGTTTTTAGATAACCAGACCGTTATCTTTTCGGTGAACATGCACCTAAATCATTAATAATAACCAACGTTCCCGGTGCAGACAACAATAGCTACAGACCACACGTCATAATCATTGCACGTGACTCGGGAATGTCGGACGTTTGACATTGCATGAGTGGCCAGGACTTGGAATACAATATGTGGGATATGTCCCTACCAGGCCCGAAGGCACCTTAGAAGCCCATTCCTACCGGCCTTCCTTCGGGAACAAAGCACTCTACACGTAGTGTCAAAGTAATTACAAAAATTCAAAAAAAAATGTTTACAAAGAAAGAAACAGGTAGCGCCAAATAAGCCGGAGCTCGGGTGTCAGAATTCAGAACTAAAATCGTATGGACGCACACACGTGACTTCGCGGCTAGCAGTACTGTTTTGTAGGGACTAGGTAAGCCGAAGATTATCGAGTTACGGCAGGGGCAGAAAAAGAAAGTATGTGTGGTAGAACGAGATAGAATGAGTAATAGTCGGTGTATCGTATTTGAAAATTACCAACCAGATTTTTGTTTTTTTTTTACATGATAAAATCACATTTTTTAGTTTTTATAATTCCCCTCATACTATTTTCACCCTTCGCCACTGGTCCCTACTATTTTTATGGACAAATGTCTATAAAAAAGTGGGATATCCTTATAATGGATATGATCTATTTAATCACGACGAAAAATTTCACTAGTAGAAAAAGAAGATAACAGCGACATCAATGTCGAAAAAGTCAGAATGTGGTAGGATAGACGAACGAAAATACAATATGTTGTATTAGCTCACGTCCCACATTATCAAGGATAAAAGTTTGCACGTTAGTTCGTATTTTTTGCGGGAAATGGGAAATGCCATCGGGCATACTGCCTGCAAAACTTCAAAAACTCTATAATAGTTACCAAATAATACCTAACAGAAAAGTTAGGCAGAGCCTATAATAGTACACATACATTTCACCAGTTATGCCTAAGTAGAAGGGAGAAGCCTATTGTCATCGACTGGGCACAAATCTAGACAATTAGAAATTCCTGCTAGGAAAACCCAAAAACACGTTTCCCAATCGGGAAATGAACCCAGAACTCATGCTCGGCAGTCGCTCTTGCGACTACTAACCCGGCGACTCTATCTTCTTCTATATACTTATAATAAATCTGTAGAGAGGTCAATTCTGTACATGAAATATATTTACAAAATAACTATCGGGGGGTGATTAGTGATCGATACTGATGCCAAAAATGCAATCAGTAAAATTTTTGTCTGTCTGTCTGTCTTTCTGTCTGTCTGTCTGTCTGTATGTTATTTATAGAAAAAAAAACTACTTGACGGATTTTAACGAAACTTGGTACAATTATTCTACATACTCCTGAGCAGGTAATAGTATACTTTTCATCACGCTACCATTAATAGGAGCAGAGCAGTGAAAGGAAATGTTGGGAAAACGGGAGAAGTTACTTGGTTTTTTTAGCTTCCGTCGCGTGTGCAGCCTTAATGGTTAAAGCTACATAGAAATCATGTATAACGGAAATATTCCACATAAAATTATATAAAAAATATCCCAGGACAGCATATGTCTATCTTTTATAGTTGACTCACAATAACACGTGTAACTCCCGATAGCTTAGCAGTTCGGAGAATAAATGTGAATGTAAGTTTGTTTGTTGCGCTTTCACGCGACAACTACTGAACGGATTTGGATGAAATTTTGCACACAGATAGTTTATAACCTGGATTAAAACATAGGATACTTTTATCCCGGCAGTAAGATTCCATGGGACAATAATCAAACTTCACGCGGGCGAAGCCGCTGGCAGAAGCTAGTACAAAATAATACAACCATCAACAAACAGTACCTACTCGTAGTCACGCAAACTTACATAATCAACGACTTCAGAGCAGAATATTTCAAGCTCAACAATAATGTGTGTGTTATTGACGTGTCCGCGGTAACATACCGGTGGCCATTGGATGGTTGATTGCGGATATAAAGTTAATGGAATAATTGAGTCGAATGTCTGTGGCTGCCTCTGTATCGGAGCCATTGATATGATTCAAATATTTGAGGCCGCATTCATGATTTTATTAAGTACTACACTTTTGTTTAATTTAAACAGTACTGCAAATTAACAGGGTGACCCGCGAAATTCATTTTTTTAGATATTTGTTTGCAGGTAATTTTTAGGCTGTTTTAATTAATTTAACATCATGGATGACTTTTCATGAAGTATACATTGTATTATATTGTATTGTATTGTATTGTAAGTACAACGGGCTGGTGACCCCAACTCCACGTCAAAGCGCGTATTTTGCACATGGGCTATAATCCACCACGCGGGCCCAGTGCGGTTTGGTAGATGTCACATGTCTTCAAATTTTTGGTTCTTGTAGGACATGCCGGTAGAACATGAAGTAGACATTAAATGAGATTCAATGAATTTAGAAAGTTGAATTGTATTGAAGATTATACGTGTTACGGTCACGAATAATATCCCAATCAACATACAACGTCACACTGACCTGCTAATTGGAAAAAAAAAAAATTTCGCCGCCTTTTCCTCCGCCTTAAGTTAACAAATCAGATCAGTAATAGTCGTTTCATACAACTGTCAAAGAACGACAGTTGCAATTTGAGTTTACGGACATTTTAAGTTTTTTCTTTTTTTTTAGACTTCTTAATTATATTGACTCACTGCTGGGCAAAAGCTTACCCCACAGCCTTCCATTCTTCTCCCTGTGCGTGTTTCTCCGGCCAATCTGTCACAAATGCTTCCACTAAATCGTCACGCCAGCGTTTTCTGGGCTTCCCGCAGCAACGACGGCCGTCTTCTAGCACCCACTGCGTGACGACCCTGGCCCATCATGCAGTCTTGATGTATTCTACAGACATGGTGGTTTACTCATGTTTATCATTCATTATTATCATCAACAATACCTTCAATACACTGAAGATGTTTTTTTCCAATGTTTATTTCCTCGTACATGTCCCAGATGAGTAGCATGTTCTAGAACTAGCTTCGCCCGCGTAATGGCAGGACTTTATCCCACGGTAACGTAAGAGATACCGGGATTAAAATGATCCTTTATCGTAACCTAGGTAATGGTCTTCCTCTCCTCGCAAACAGCTCACTGCGGATTTTATATTTTCTTGAAAAAATCAAAATGAGTGACAGATTAGTACTAGTCGCCGTTTTTAGGGTTCCGTAGCCAAATGGCAAAAAACGGAACCCTTATAGTTTTCTGTCTGTCTGTCTGTCCGCGGATAATCTCAGTGACCGTTAGCACCAGAAAGCTGAAATTTGGTACCAATATGTATATCAATCATGCCGACAAAGTGCAAAAATAAAAATTTAAAAAAACATTTTTATTAGGGTACCTCCCCCAGACGTAAAGTGGGGAGCGATTTTTTTTTTAATTTTGACCCTGACGTGTGATATATTGTTGGATAGGTATTTAAAAATGAATAGGGGTTTTCTAAAATCATTTTTTGATAATATTAATATTTTAGGAAATAATCGCTCCGAAAGTCAAAAACAATGTGTCCCCCCCCCTCTAACTTTTGAACCATAAGTTTAAAAAATATGAAAAAAATCACAGAAGTAGACCTTTATATGAACTTTCTAGGAAAATTATTTTCAACTTGATGAGTTGAATAGTTTTTGAGTTATATAGCACTTTTTCAAAAAAACGCAAATGATAACTTTGTTTTTCATACAAATACTATGAAAAACAAAGTTATTTTTGCTGACGAAAAATGTTGGTATTTTTAATGGTCTGGGAAGCTACGGAACCCTACAGTGAGCGTGGCCCGACACGCTCTTGGCCGGTTTTAATTCTGTTTAGTTTTATGATTTCTATTGTGTAGTTTTAAGTTTTTATTTATTTTTTAATTCTTATTTTTGTTTGGTGTACGCTCTGTCACATGTGCCAAATCAATGTTTTCTTTCTTTCGTTCGTTTCTTTCTTACTACGGCATCATCATTCTCCTGCCCTTATCCCAATCTATTTGGGGTCGGCGCAGCATGTCTTCTTCTTCCATACTGCTCTATTTTTCGTCATCTCATCAGTCACTTCTTTTCTTACCATATCCTTCTTAACACAGTCCATCCATCGTTTCTTTGGTCTTCCTCTACTCAAATACCCATCCACATTCATACCCAAAACTTTTTTCACGACATTTTCCTCATTCCTCCGCATCACATGCCCATACCACGGCAACCGAGTACCACACAACTTTTCAGTCACCGGCGCCACTTTCAGACTTCCTCTAATATACTCATTCCTTACTTTATCCATTCGCGTAGCACCACACATCCCCCTTAGCATTCTCATCTCCGCGACATGCAGATGCCTTTCATTCATCCCTTTTGTGGCCCAACATTCTGATCCATACAACACAGCAGGTCTAATCATTGTTTTATAAATCTTCCCCTTAAGTTTTAGGGGAACGCGGGAGTCGCAGATCGTTCCCGTGACCTGCCGCCATTTCATCCATCCCGTGTTAATTCTGTGCTTTACACTACGATCTATTTCGCCATCGCTTTGCATGAGTGAACCAAGATACCTACCGAAAGTCGGAGCAGACAGGAAGAGACGCGCCATCTAGCGCTATGGCTCCAGAGCTGGAGAGACCGCCAAAATCGCAAAACATGTATTCAGTTTTACTTCTGCTGATTTTCAAGCCAACGTTCTACAGTTTCTGTTGCCATTTCTCCAGTCTGCTCTGGATCTCAGGTCCATTTTCACCGACAAGAACAATGTAATCAGCAAACAGCATGCACCAGGGTGCCTCTTCTTGGATGTCCGACGTCAAAGCGTCCATGATCAACAAGAGGCTTCTTACTACGGCATATTCCTGGAAATAGCCAATTTTGTCAGTAACGCTTTCCCGGAACACGAATTTCATCATTATTTTTTTTAGTTCGAAACTTATAAATACCTATTGCTAAGTTTACTCTAAATTTTAATTTACCTCAGTGTAAAATATAAATTTAAACATTTTTAACTGAATGCCAGATGAATAACACGAAACACAACATCGGGAGAAAATTATATGAATAATTAAACAGCATGAATAACTTCGATTCGAAATACTAAATGCAATCCGAAATATCCCGCTAATTCTGTGACACGTGGCCACTGTACAGAGCCCGGAAGGTTTTGTGTCTGTCCCGTAATCCCGTTCATGTTTTTTATTTGTCATGTAATTGAACAATTCTAACACGACCCATTTCATTTGTGCCATTGCCCAATAAATCCCTATATCACATTCTGAAGTGAAGTTGCAGGTAGGTACTGAAATCCCGATGTAAAAACAGGGACAAAATACTAAGGTCCATGTTCACCGAAAAGATAACAGCCTGATTAGCTAAAAACAGCTGTCACTGTGACATATTACCATACAAAAATGTGTTTTAAACAGCTGTTTTAGATAATCAGACTGTCATCTTTTTGGTGAACATGGACCTAAATAAGTGAACGTAATTTTTCTGTTTCAGATTTGAGAATAAAAGAAAAACCTGGTGTTCGATTGAGTAAAAAACTGAGAATTTTCATTCATATGTATATGCTCAAGTTTTAGACTTAGGTCCATGTTCACCAAAAAGCTGACGGTCTGATTACATAAAAACGGCTGTTTTAAACACATTTTTGTAGGGGAACATGTCACAGTGACAGCTGTTTTTAGATAATCAGACCGTTATCTCTTCGGTGAACATGGACCTTAGTAAGTTTAGGTGTATGGGTAAGTAATCGGAACTATTGATTTGATTTTTTTTACAATAATGGGGAGCTAAATTATATCAAAGGCTAAATTAAAAACTGTAACTTAGAAAACTCATTAAAAAAAAACTGTTTCAAAACCGTCATTTCCCTGAACGACTTTTATATGTAGGTTTATTTGAAGCAATAATTACAACGAACAAAGGAACAAAAATCATAAAATTTGAATCACTCAGGAATTAAAATTTCATTATTTGCGGCGGTACCCAAGTAATGACAGGGTTACCCTCGTGTAACCCCTTTGTCCTGTATTTATTTGTCATTTAACTGGTCACTTGTAACGAGACGCGTCCCATTTAATTTGTCCTTTGTCCCGGGATATTGCGCCCGTTTGCATACTGTGTCGGAATTTCAGATGTGCGGATGTGCCGTTGCTACATTCTTATCAAAAAAAGGCAGAAAACAGTAACACGCAAAGTCTTGGGTATTCAAATTAGTAAAGTAAATGTTGTTCCGTTGTTTCTCCCTAATAGTCATATTGCATTTTATAGTTAAGTGAGGGGACGGCGACGCAAGACCCCGACATAAAAATCAATGTAGGTACCTAGATCAAGAAACATAAAGAATAGTAATAAATAAAGATTCCGACGAATTGAGAACCTCCTCCTTTTGGAAGTCGGTTAAAAAGAATCTTGTCTAGGTCTCATGTGATGTAGACTATTTGACATTTGTTGAGAAGAAATGTTTCTACTCCCAAGGGTCAAAAGTAGGAAAAAATTTACGTCGTGCTTGACGTTATAGAGTTTTATCGACTGAAGAATAGAAACATTTCTTTTCTATATTTTTAACATCGCCATGCTTACCACCATAGAAATCTGTCTATAATCTGTAATTTTGTCGATATTTCCGTCGACAAAACCGTTTCTACGGTAGTCATGCTCATGCTACGTGTGCTGTAGAAGTAAGTTTTAGTTGTCGGCAACACATCAAGCTATCATTTCCAGTATAAAATGACCTCGCTTTGTATAAATTGCCCGTATAATAAGAAATCCGCATAAACTGGTTTTGTATAGCTTGATTAATCTCCGTGCGTACACCAAATTGTTCACAACACTGAGCAACATTCATAATAAATTAATTGCAAAATGAAATGCTGTCAGCCCTAGCCGCGTCATATCCCATTCGAGTTCCCGTCCCGTCCCGATATTTGTTATTAAATTGCACAAATGCTTCCCATTCAGCTGCCCGGGAATATCCGGGACTACTCTCGGTGTAACCGAGAGCACAACACGGGATGTATCCTGTATTGGAATTCTACACGGATATCATTGTGAAATGAAAATATAGGAGTGAACGAGCTCAAAGGAAATGCCTGCCTTTTACAGTAGAAGTGAGTGCTTTTTTCTATTAAAACGAACGAGAAAATTCCATTTTAAAATGGATTTTTCTCGTTCCACTGTTTTCAGGTTGCTCGTTGTTTTTTGTTTTGTTGTAGTGGGACTTATTTATTTTATCGTGGACAGTTGTTATGTCGATCTTACTATTTAATTTGATCTGATTGCAGTAAGTTTTTTAATTTAGTTTGATACTAAACGCTTCGGAATCGTTTTAATTAGATATTAATAATTTAAACATTTATGGGGTTGTAAATCTTTGTGTGTGATGTTTACGTTAATTTTGTGCAAACTTAGTATTTATTAACTTCCTACACAATATTTGCCTGTAATCCACTGCACAGGATGCAGGTTGGTTCTGTCTACTTTGTTTGATTCATAAAACACTAGGTATGTTCATGCATGTCTATCCTTGATATGTCATGTGACGATGAATATCAACAGACTACACGTTGCTTATACTATAAACAGGACACATTTTATGATCGTCTTTGATGACTTTCATGCAGCACGTGTTCTTCGTTGGCTTTATTTCCCTCCCGATATTCATTACGAGTCTTCTAGATTGTTGACCGTCCTACTAAGACTAACTTATAAACATCTATAGGTATATACTTTTGTATAGTATTCGTATTCATCCGTGTGTTACTCGAATATAACATTTCCGAAGGCAAATCTCCGTTTCGTACTATCGTCCCGCGCTTTCACTTTTGATTATAGTTTGTATCTGCTTAGCCCACTTTCAACTATGGTGGCTAAACCCCCGACAGAACTTCCTTTGTTAATACATCTGGCGCTAATAGCCACTAATATGGTTATATGGTTCAGCTCTTTAGCCTGTTTAGCGCCTTGAAGTCAGTGCTATGCAACGTAAATGCACGCCGCTATCGTTCCGGCTCGCAACGTCGCTCGGCTATTATTACGTAAGCGACGTTGCCGTTCCGCCAGACACCGGTCTCGCCGCTCTCGCCCGCCGTGCCCCTCAGTCTCGCTAGAGCGCTTTCGATGTTACAACGTCAATTTCGACATTTATGATGGATTCAAATTCAAATTCCTTCGATATACTGTATTCTCCGAAAATAGAAGTGGACTCGGAGAGTGAGAGGGAGTATTCGAGGCGAGATTTGAAGTATGATAGTAAGTTTAAAGTGCACTGGAACTCTGAAAATACGATGAAGTTGATTGACACTATGGAGAGAGAGTGTAAGGAGTTGTGGGACATAAAGCATCCGTTGAACAAGGTCCGGGAGGCGCGTCAGTCGAAGATGGATTTTCTGGCGGAAATGTTTGGGACAAATTCCGAGGAGATGAGCAGGAAGATACACAATTTGCGGACACAGTTCAACAATGAATTGCGGAAAATAAAGCGGCGCCAAGTTTTGCGTAGTGGGTGGGAGTACTTTGACGCACTCTCGTTCCTGATGCGAGAGCCCTCTACCGAACCTCTTGAGACCGACGCACTTAATTTAGAGGTAAGTAGGTACCTAGTTCTGCTGCGCGCCGTGTGAACTATCTGTTGCGCGCTAGATAACTTTTTATCTTTGTTTACAATTTTGCGTTGTTGTGTTTTTGATGTCAGCGTGTTTGGACTTTATCGCTTGACTTATATCAAGTGTTGCTTGTTAATATTTGAGTAGTTAAAACTAATTTTCGAATATTGCAAACATTATTAATTCCATATTTTTACTAAAATTCCAATAAATTATCGTTATTTTTTGCACCTAGCACGTTTATGTTTAAGTTAAGTCACAGTGAAATGTCATTTCCAGGGCAGATTATGTAAAAATTTGGAAACACGTTTTTTTTTTTAACTCTAAATATCCTCCTATTTGTCCTACATACCTTGGCTAGAGAAAGAAAAATATGTACTTACCCAAAGTAAACTACCCACCTACCTTGGTGTCGACGTGTTTTATTTGTACTTATACAAAATATATAATAGGTATCTACAACCTACAACGACACGTGATGTTATATTTGGACTCAAATGTCGTAAGATAATGTTCTCATACCTACGTAGGCACCGGCTTATTATTGTTTTCATTTACGGAATTAAACTTTAAGAGGTTCCATTGTTTAGTTAAAACTGAACTTTACCTTCATGTTCATAAGATCTAAATTACCTTGCCCACCTGTAAACGTAATCACATGGCTGGCTATCAAATGAAAACGTACTGCGAGGAATGGACTTGCGAAGTCAAACGAATGAAGACCGCAAAACAATTGACTTAAGGTACGTTTTTGAGGCACGTATGATTTCCCTTGTTATGGTTCCCTACAAATATAATTGAACGGTAGATACGCTATGGTAAGAACGTGACGTCACGCGTCAGTGTAAACTGCGTTCAGGAGCTGTTATTGCTATGAAATATTTACAGCTCTTAAAAGCGGTGTAGTTGTGCTAATGGAGTTCACTTTTATTGGAGAAACTTAATAAATAGTTATTCATTAAGTTTCTCCAATAAAAGTGTTATCCACTCTCTTACTTAGTATTTTTCTCACTCAGCTTGCGGAATTTCAAGCCGATGAAGAAGAGGCATTTGGAGCAGCTGCGCGGGCGCACGCGCTAGCCCAGAACAACGCCAACGGTAACAGCACCAGCAATAGCCCCAGCAGACGTGTGCACAAGCCCCTCAGGGTTGCGGCATCAGCCCCCCTGCCTTTGCCACCCAGTGCCAATCCCCTCATGTGGCCTGAAGAACCTACGCCAAGGATTAGGCCTGGAGAAAATGCTGATGAATGCCAGGTAAGATGATGTTTACGGTAGGAAAATGGCTCACACATGCATCACCAGCCTAGACCTGCCCTCTGCTGGACTTGGGACTCTCGCAAAGGCCACGAGTTATATTTTGTTCAACAAACAGCATGACACTGGCCTGCAAATTGCAAAAAACGTAAGAATGTCTCAGTATTTCGTAGACTATTCATAACATAGGTCTCGTTAGCGGTGGACATTTTTACCATGTTATATACACTTTTGGTCATTCTCCTTTGTTTTAATATTTCGCGGCAACCACCATAAGTTTGTCGATTCGCGGTTTCCACATAAGAACACGTCTACGCCAACGGACATCGTTTATACGACTAATACAGCCGACTTTTTGTCACTTCTACTTGCAAAATGTTTGAGGCATGTCGATTAAAGTTAAATCATCAGTGTAGTAGTCACCCGACTCAGTCACTCGCATATCACCATCACATCACTCCCATGCCGTGAATTCTTCATGGCTACCTATTCTATCACAGGTGTTGGTGCTGGTGTCCTTTCAATTAAAGTGTACCTCTACTGAAAATTATAGTATTCATTTGATCGGGCTTTATTATTGAGCGGAGCCCTGTAATCTTGAATATTTCAATTAGATGTTTGATGAATTTGGAGCCCATTTCATCAAATAAATTCGTACGTTCCATAGATTTTGTGGTTTGCAAGATTTCAATAGTGCAAATATTTTCGTAGTTTCTGAACAGCGTAACTTTAATTATTATTGTTGAATCCAAGGAACATTGTTTCATGCATAATTGCATAAAATAATTACTGGGTCTAGAAGCTTGACACAAGCAAGACACGAGAATTTCTAAAATAACTGCACAAGTTTGAATGTAAGTTCGTAATCTGGTCAGATGGGAGATCCTATCAGGCTCACTTCTTATAAAACATAAAGCATTATTTTCTGCAATAATTGAAACCTGCCGTCTTTATAAGATTGTATTCATAGAGAGGTTAATAATGCTCTTATTTTGGCCGCCGTTCACCGTGAAAATATGGTAAAACTTACAGAAGGCGACCTAGACCATAACAGTTCACTTTGTCCCCAGATATTTGGCGACTTCGTAGCCTCAGAGCTCCGAACGCTCCGCTCCCACGATTCCCGAAAGCGGCTGAAGCGCATGATCCAGAAGGCCATCCTGCAAATCGGAGAAGAGGAAGATGTCAACATGATCAGTGGATGACAACGACGCCCATCACTCGATTCCATTTAGGAAGCTGTTGGATTTGCAACAGTCGACAAGGAATCTTGTGCTACCCCTTTGAAAGACTCTTTTTCCATACGTTTTAGTCATTCTCCTTTATGTGAACAGTGCATAGTGACGATTTTATTAGTGTTTGAAAAAAATATTGGAAAATATTTTATGCTTTAAATTAGTGTAATTGTATTGTACGTTTCATGTCTGCTGTATTTTTAAATGCTTGGTCAAAATTATAATAATCTGCTGTATGTAGTAAATGAGCACCGTGTATCTTATTTGTATTACGGCCAGTTTCAATAAGCCCAACACTCCAACAGGTGTCGGTAGGTTGCTATCTCTGTCGCTTTGACATTTTGTTTACATACCGATAGTAACAAAACGTCACAGAAAAGCTTTCTTTGATTTTTCTATGAATAAATTGACAAATAGGTGAAGCGGATGGGACCATGGTTGTACCATGGATGGGACTAACTTTGTTCATGAAAACACCGATAGCTACAACAGTAAGCATATTAACTGATAGTAATTATCCTTAAGTAAGTTATAGAAAACGCCCTTTAGTATGTAGTAAGATGGTACACGAAAAAAGAAACTTGGAAAGATATAAATAAATATCGCTGGACATTAACACACAGCGCCATCTAGTGCCACACTAAGCAAGGCTTGTGTCGTGGACACCAGATAGTTGATATACTACATAGGTATATACCTTTTTTGTTTGTAAATACATACCTACTTATTATATACATATAAACATCCATGACTCTGAAACAAATGTCCATGCTCATCACGCAAACATGTGTTCCTACCGGGATTCGAACACAGGACCCTTAGATCGTAAGGCAGCTTCATTACCACTACGCTATTCGGGTCGTCATATGGAGGAGGTCTTTGTCCAGCAGACAGGTGGGGGATTCATGGCTATTAAAAAATAGTGTTAAGAGGCCGGCGGAGCATGCGTATTTCATACAAACGTAATACCAAAATAACATATTCATAAGTTAGTCTGTATTTATTTCGATCGAATTACAGAATATCTAAGTTCCCAAATATATATATTTTGATTGGACACTGATTTTAACAACAGTCATAAGAACAGTAAGTTTTCTATACTTAGAAATGTTAAATTCCTCATATCTCGTCTTTGTATCATTGTCCTCTCAAAATATATATTTGGGAACATAGATATTCTGTAATCCTTAGTCCCGTTTTCTATAACTTACTTACGTATAACTGCCACGTCTCGCAGCTATCGGTGTTTCTATAAACAAAGTTAGCTTGAAATATCCTAACCGCGTCACCTACCTGTCACTTGATTTATGGAAAAATCAAAGAAAGTTTTTCTGTGACGTTTTGTTAGTATTGATCCATAAGCTAAATGCAAACAAACAGGATATATCAGCCTACCGAAATCGAACAGTAAGTTACTGAAAATGGCCGTTATTTGACAGCGAACGTGCTGTTTTCGATATTCAAATAAGCGCTGAACCTTTATTAGTGATCGATGGCTGAGGCCCTACTCTCTAACGCTTCGTCCGTATATTCGGATCTATCTGTCCTTCTCACTCGCATTCATCTGCAGACGTGCGCGAGAGAGACGGATAGATCCGAATATATGGACGAACTCGACGAAGCGTTAGGGAGTAGGGCCTCTGAACCGAAAGTTGCGCTGAGGTATTCCTCAGAGCGCAGCCGCTCGTTCAGCATCCCTTACAGCATTTCAATAAAAAAATAGTGCGTGGAGTCCCTCCGCGCGTAAAAGTGAAACTTCGTAATGAGGAAATGAAAATAGGAAGGGGGGCCAGGGGGGGGCCTCCATGGTAGCGTAAAACGTTTAACGCAACCTTGTTGGAAGTCGCATTAGAAGTTTCACTTAAAAAACATGGCAGTGTTTGGACCCTAGTAGCAATTGCCGTTGGCTTCCTTATGCCAACAGTTGGGAATGTATTGGCAGACGGTTAGTTGTTCCGCCAACCTAAACTTAAAATAGGCCCATTGCCATAAACATGCACTATTTGCCCAACGAATAGCCAACAAAGGGCCTTCTGTTACTATTCCTACTGTTGGGTGATTTTTGCAGGGATTTCAGTTATTATAACACCATTGGGCCAACTAACGACGGGCCTGCTGCATCTATTCCTACTGTTGGGAGATTTTTGTAGGGATTTAAATTACTAAAACAACATTGGGCCAACTAACGACGGGCCTGCTGCTTCTATTCCTACTGTTGGGAGTTTTTTGTAGGGATTTAAGTTATGATAACAACTTACATCGGTCCAACTTAAACCTTTCAATGGGCCTATTAGGGATGATACGTATATACTGGTACACCCAGTATGAGCTTACTAGTACTCTCTTAACTCTTAGTAACTCTTAGATTTACGAAACATATTTTTTATATTTTTGTTTATATTTGAGATTTATGGTTGATATTGTAAACAAAGTGCAAAATTGAAAATTAAGGATAATTTAAGAAGGACATTCCGTCACTAAATGTCCTTGGTGGGCGGTATGTTCATGTCGAAACCGTAATGATAATATCGTAAAGGTTCAAAAGTTGTACCCCAACCTCGATAGATGGCGTTGTAGTCCAATTAGAAGTCGCTATCGTTGTGTTACCACGATTTGGTTGGGTTCGAGTGAATTTTAGTAAATATATCACCAGCTTGGGCGCCGGACAAACACGAGTGGCGTACGGCGTATGGCGGTGGCGCCGAGTAAGTGGCGCCGCTACTTGCTACTGCCTCGCCCCCCGCGTACCCGCACACGCGCCAGCGCCATACGCCACTTGTATATGACCCGCGCCTTAGATCAGAAAGCAATTTGGTTTTATTTCAACCCTATTAGTGTTCACACAAGGTTATTAGTTCAACAATACTAGCTCGGTAGTACACATTGGTAGTAGTTGGTTGGTTGGTGGTAGGCATATCCACGTTGGCCCCATCGCAAGTTGGGCCTTCGTAGGCAAATCCACGTAGGCCATCAGTTTTGGGCCCAACCCGCAAACTGCCCGCCAATTGTATGCATTTGCCAACTAACCAGAGGTATGTGGCCCAACTAAATGCCAACAAAAAATGCTACTAGGGGAGACCCCTGATAGAAGTGAAAACTCGCGTTAGGTGACGATCACGCGAGTTCCATTATTTTTGTTCACTCAAAAAGTGCTCAACACGGCCAAAGAAGTTTTCACTTCAACACAATGTTAACCGTTGATATAAATATGTATAGGAATACACTCACAGTAACCATTTTAACTGAATGTTTCAGCTGAAAACAAAGTTATTGGGATCAGAAAGTTCGTGAACTAACTAATTAAACACTTCGCTGACTCTCGGTTAACTAGACTGAGCAAATGGAATGAGGCGAAACTGCACAGTGGTATACTTTGGTACTCGTATGTTGTAGAAAATATTTGTGGTAATTCTTTTGGTATTTTGTTGACGATTCCAGTGATTGGCTTAGGTTAGTGCATATAATGAATAATGGAAGTCCTTGTTAATAAATTTTTAAATAAATTATTGTTAATATTCAAGTTAAGTCAAAAGATTTAAAAGATTTCGAAAACTGCGTTATTGTTAACAAAATTGCCATCGATGTTTTTGTTTACGTACTTACTAACTTTGGTAACCGGTATTAATAATTCATATTTTCGCGTTTAAGGAAAAAGCCACTATAGGCCACTATATTAATGCAGCTTATCTCATGAAATAAATGTGTGAAGTTCCAGGAAAATAGTAAATAATTTGTGTAGTACAGGCAATTATACATAAATAGTTCAGTTTATACATGGTGTCCCGTTACTGGTCTACCAGATTATGAATTAAAATGAAACCTTTTTTCAATCGTTGACATAATTAATATCTAGGTAAGTATTAATAACCCGTGTATTCTATATAATTATATATTACAAAATATTCAAATTCTACTCCTGTTTATTTTTTACCTATCCTGAAACAAACCTAACTTGGTAGGTAACTTTCAAGTTATCGATATGACAATAATTGCAGTAAGGAAAATACGTACAAAAATACATTTATGTATTGATGGGTCGTCTTTCATCGCTATCGGTTTCAGAAATATACGAATTTATGTTTGCATAAAATGAATATTTTATACCCTACGCCGCGCCGCGGTCTTAAAACTTATATTTTATTCTAATTATGAACTTGTACAAGAAATACGGGCTGGAAATCGAGTATTTACAACATTATGATTTAATTGAACTCACCGCCTGTACCTATACCTGCCTGATGAGTCATTAGTTATTTGAACTAATTAGCAGTTCATATTTTATTAGTAGGTACTTACTAAAAACTTCTATCTATCTTCTATATCTAATATACATATAATAAAAGAGTAAAAAAGCTGTGTCTGTACATTGAATATATTTAAAAAATAATAATTGAAGGGGGTTTAGAAACAGTAATAGAGCACGAATCCAAAAAAAAGTCTGTCTGTTTGTCTGTTTGTTCGTACACGCTAATCTTCGGAAGTACTGGACGGATTCGAATGTTTTTTTTTTTGGTTGTATAGATATTATGTCTGGGCAACATATAGGCTATAATTTATCTTGGAAACCTGAACACCTGATGTAGAACCGCAACAGACCAGCTAAACTATAAGAGATACAAAAATGACACCATAGCAAAAATTGTTCCACGTGATGAGCATTTTCTGCTGAGAGAATAAATTTGAAGATCTGGAACACCTGATGTGGAACTCCAAGAGCCCAGTTATACCATAATACATAATAATATAGGAATGACGTCTTAGCAAAAGTTGTTCAATCTGATGAGCACTCTCTGTTGATTTATAAAAATCGAAGATCTGGAACACCTGTTGTGGAACTCCAAGAGCCCAGCTACACCATAACCCATATAGGAATGACTTCTTAGCAAAAGTTGTTCGGTCTGATGGGCATTTCCTGTTGACTTATAAAAAATCGAAGATCAGAAACATCTGATGTAAAAATTATTGCAAAGCTATCACTAATTTCACTGTATAATTATAAAATAACCAAAACTGGGAGTACCTCCACGCGGTTAAGGCGGTAACAGTTTAGGACTGATTTTCAATGACGATGGTATATTATCATTGAAAATTTGACTCTACTGGCCAAAACTCATTTTATCGAATAAATATGTCTTCGGGCTTATGTTATTTGAGTGTTTAATTTCCTTTTCCATTTATCTTCGTGACTCGGTAGCCTACCCGGTAACGCAGGGAACTTAGATTTTAATTGATCAGGTATCTTCACAACACATCTACAACCAGGTCTAGAGACCAGTGAAGAATAGATGCCTGACTGCGTTCACGGATAGAGAATTGCGCTTGAGTACCAAGCGTATCTACGATCGTATGATGCGATATCGATATCTACGATCGTATGATGCGATATCGATTTGTAGATCGACTTCTAGATCTCTAGAGACAAGTGAACGTGATGCGCGACTGACCGCTGATCGGGAACGTCACGCATTGTCTCGGGAGTTGGACATGGTCACGGATAGAGAATTACGCTTGAGTTCTCATCGTATCTACGCATCTGCTTCTAGGTCTCTAGGGATAAGTGGGAAACGTGATGCGCGACTAACTGCTGCTCGAGATTATCATACATTGCCCCAAACACGCACACAACAAAATATTCATAATCAGTTAGAATGTGAGAAAGAAAGAATTGCTGGAGTACGGCATGATGAGACAGAAGAAGAGCGCGACGATTTCGACATTCTCTGAACAGAATGTCGATAATATCTGAAGAATCGGGTGTCTCAAGATATAGCCGTAGGGCATGACGACCTTCCTTGGGTTGATAAGAAACGGAGTTCATTTACGTATACTCGCCTATGATTGAATAAAAGAAGTGATTGAGTGAAGCTGTTAAATGGCAAAAAGAAACAAACGGTATGTGTTGCTCAGGTGGGAAAGATCCGTTATTTTCCCGTCCCCGGGCTCTTAGAATTAGACGTTTCAGATCTTCGATTTTGACGAACCCGGTGTCGCTGGCAAAAGCAACAGGATCCGCGTACGAAGTCGCGGGCAGAAGCTAGTTATAAGTATAACACAGTTAAAACTTTGTCCAGTTTGTTTGAGAAAAAGAGCAGCAGGCAATTTCAATCGGTGCGGGTGTAGTTATTCAAAGATTGTCGGTAGGTATTCTTCATTTTGGTGTGAAATAATGATGAAATCATTCCAAACTGAAATGTCAAAAACATTTTTTTTATGATGTCAGCGTGCTCTGTCCCAGAGCTGAGCAAGCCATGGGGAGGCCCCAAGGCTTTCCAATTAAGCTTACAATAATAGGTTACGAACAAAAAAAAACTTCTGCCAGATTACCACATGTACATATGACAGAGCATCACTTGAAGACGGTTCGACGGATAAGTATTTAGTGTTGTATTCGTACCTAATTGTTAGCACAAGGTATCAAAGAGTTTTTTCACCGGAGCGAAGCCAGGCGGGTCGCTATCGCTAGTAAGTATCAGAAACCATTCAAGACAATGAACGTCTGTTTTCTGTCCTCTTTATATCAAATAAGTAATTGAATTAACTGAATGTAGGTACTTACTTTACGTAATGGCTTACATAAAATCGCAATTACCGCGTCAATGTGATCGCTATTAGCAAACCGGATTCGATTCCATTCATATAAATAGGCAGACATGTTCATATCAGGCTACAGTATCTTTTAAATAGAACCTATTTAATTAAATAAATAAATAAAAAACCGGCCAAGAGCGTGTCGGGCCACGCTCACTGTAGGGTTCCGTAGCTGTGTACGTTACCCTAGCTGGAAAGTGTCTCCTAGAGTTATCTGAGTAGAATGTATAATTAGAGCCTTAGCTGCTGTAAATGTGCCCCCACATAAAGAATTTGTGCCCCTTGTAGTTTTGGAGAAAAACTGAAAAAACGATTCCTGCTAGGGTAACGTTTTTCCAGCTGGAAAATTCTAAACGAATGATCGGAGAGAAAAAAAATGTACATGGCCAGAGAGCTTATATTAGTGCCAAAATGTGCCCCCAAAAATAAAATTAGTGCCCCTTCAGGTTTTCGAGATATTGCATTTCTTGCTGGGGTAACGTTTTGCAGAATCGTATTTCTCTAAAACCATTGCATGTGCCCCTGTAGAATAAACATACACGTGTAGCTCTTAATTTGTGCCCATTAGTGCCCCAATTAGATTTATGGAAATATTTATAATTTTCAAGTTATCGTGGTTTTATGAAAACCTGAAAAAACGTCGCAGCGCCTAAATGAGATAAGGTACAAGCTCACTGAAAACTGAATTCGGTCCTCCTTGACGCTTATAATAACCATGCAAAGTTTCAAAACTATTCACGCATGCATTTTTGAATAATCTTGCTAAAAGTCAAAACGATGGTGTCATAACTTTGACGGCAAAGTACAAGGAACCGGCTCAATTCCAGATGTATAGGTGTAAACCGAAAGCTAGTGCCTTTAATGAAAAATACATGGTGAAAATATTCACCTTGGAATGATTCGCATTGAGTAAATATAAACAAAAAACATAACATGTACACAACGGCTGGTTATCCGACCAAATTCGAATGACTACTAAAAAGCGACGGATTCATACATATCGATGACCTTCTTTATCGGACGTATTAAACCCAAGCTGTTGTCCGTACAGTCGCGTTCAAAAGTTTTGGGGGCTAATTAAAACATTATGAAATGCACCATGTGACCATATTAAATGAAATAGCTTGTTGATGTGGACATGTTTATTTTTATTCCTTTAATTTTAAATCTTAAAGTAATTATAGCATCAAATCACAGATCAAATTTCCTACCTATAAATATTAGTACACAAAATAGTACATAAAAAGCGTAGTCGACGGAGCCCCGCTTCGCAGGGCCCCTATTTCCGGGTGCAGGGTTTAAAGGAACCTAACGGGGGGGGGGGGGGTGCCCCAAGTCCCGATTATGGGGGCAGAGATACTTCCGTATGTTCAGTTGACAATAATTCGAGAGTTAACAATATCGCTAAAGAGAGACACGTTATATTGTAATATAACGTGTTTGACATTTATAATGGACCAATCGGAAAGTACCTATCGAAAAATAAACAAACATGATTTAGAATATATTTTGTTTAAAAATCAGCAAGTAGGTACTGAACCAAATCCAAGTAGGTAGGTACTGTGTACCTAGGCAAGTACTTTTAAATAAGTCAAAACAATGCCATTTAATACTTACCACCGCAGATCGTGCCATCATTGGAACTCATTTTTATAAAATCCACCACCCCAACAACTTTAACATTGTTTTAAAATGTTTAATTAATACGCCACTTTCAACCAACTTAAAAAAAAAAGTAAACAAACAATAAACCGCGTGTCTCAACGCGACAGTGTCCTTGGCGTCATAACTGCAACTGTTTACCAATAATACAAAGTAATCATCCAAACGCACTTCCTACTCAAAAAACACTTGGTATTGTTCATAATAGAGTGACGTGTATGTAGGTATTTTTCTCTGTCCCACTAATACCGTACGCGTACTAGCTGTCTCACTTTCTCCAAGCTAGAATAAGCGATTCCTTGCGACACGAAGTTAGCGGATGGCGCGGGGCCAGAGATAAGCAGTAGTGGGGAAGCGAAAAAGGGAATCTTCTATGTTAATTTGCTTTTTTGTGTTATTATTTTCGGCATGCATCAATAAATATATACTTACCTGAATAAAAAGACAAATACACAAGTAGGTATTTGTCTTTTTTTTACTGTTGTGTCAACTGGCTTTTTATTAGTAGGTATTCATCACACAATCCATGAACTAGTATTTTTTTAAAACATCCCCAATTAAAATTTTGGATCATAGACCTGGCAAATGTCTGGATATGTATGTCTTTCGTTCACACATAAAGTACTGCATGTATTTTAATGAAATTTATAATGAAGAAGATGGCTTAACTTGGAATAGCGCTTAGGCTACTATTTATAATGTAGGTACTTAATCATGTGCAGTCACAAAACAGCTAGTAAAATATAATCCAATAACAATTTTATTTTATTACATTACTTCTTTTCTACTTCAGTGTACTCAGGCACAACAACTGTCAACCGGTTATTGAGTAAAGTTAAGAAGGTCATCGATATGTATGAATCCGTCGCTTTTTAGTAGTCATTCGAATTTGGTCGGATAACCAGCCGTTGTGTACATGTTATGTTTTTTGTTTATATTTACTCAATGCGAATCATTCCAAGGTGAATATTTTCACCATGTATTTTTCATTAAAGGCACTAGCTTTCGGTTTACACCTATACATCTGGAATTGAGCCGGTTCCTTGTACTTTGCCGTCAAAGTTATGACACCATCGTTTTGACTTTTAGCAAGATTATTCAAAAATGCATGCGTGAATAGTTTTGAAACTTTGCATGGTTATTATAAGCGTCAAGGAGGACCGAATTCAGTTTTCAGTGAGCTTGTACCTTATCTCATTTAGGCGCTGCGACGTTTTTTCAGGTTTTAATAAAACCACGATAACTTGAAAATTATAAATATTTCCTTAAATCTAATTGGGGCACTAATGGGCACAAATTAAGAGCTACACGTGTATGTTTATTCTACAGGGGCACATGCAATGGTTTTAGAGAAATACGATTCTGCAAAACGTTACCCCAGCAAGAAATGCAATATCTCGAAAACCTGAAGGGGCACTAATTTTATTTTTGGGGGCACATTTTGGCACTAATATAAGCTCTCTGGCCATGTACATTTTTTTTCTCTCCGATCATTCGTTTAGAATTTTCCAGCTGGAAAAACGTTACCCTAGCAGGAATCGTTTTTTCAGTTTTTCTCCAAAACTACAAGGGGCACAAATTCTTTATGTGGGGGCACATTTACAGCAGCTAAGGCTCTAATTATACATTATACTCAGATAACTCTAGGAGACACTTTCCAGCTAGGGTAACGTACACTCCGTAGCTTCCCAGACCATTAAAAATACCAACATTTTTCGTCAGCAAAAATAACTTTGTTTTTCATAGTATTTGTATGAAAAACAAAGTTATCATTTGCGTTTTTTCGAAAAAGTGCTATATAACTCAAAAACTATTCAACTCATCAAGTTGAAAATAATTTTCCTAGAAAGTTCATATAAAGGTCTACTTCTGTGATTTTTTTCATATTTTTTAAACTTATGGTTCAAAAGTTAGAGGGGGGGGGGACACATTGTTTTTGACTTTCGGAGCGATTATTTCCTAAAATATTAATATTATCAAAAAATGATTTTAGAAAACCCCTATTCATTTTTAAATACCTATCCAACAATATATCACACGTCAGGGTCAAAATTAAAAAAAAATCGCTCCCCACTTTACGTCTGGGGGAGGTACCCTAATAAAAATGTTTTTTTAAATTTTTATTTTTGCACTTTGTCGGCATGATTGATATACATATTGGTACCAAATTTCAGCTTTCTGGTGCTAACGGTCACTGAGATTATCCGCGGACAGACAGACAGACAGACAGACAGACATGGCGAAACTATAAGGGTTCCGTTTTTTGCCATTTGGCTACGGAACCCTAAAAAACGGATGCGACCAAACGGTGCACACCATGACACCAGTCGGCTTTTTAGTTTCAGTGGTACCCAACCTTTTCGTCACCGCAAATGTTTTTTGTTTGAATCATAAAATAAGGCAATATCTTGCATTTATGTGGCCTATATTTAAAGGTTAATAAAAAGGATGCTACAGATAAATTCCATAAGCAAAAACCCATTAATTTTACTCGCCTGGGAATTGAAGCTAGCTTTGGTAAAGCAACTGTGGTGACCACTAGATCAATGGCTATGGGTATAGCAATGGCAATGGCGACAAAATTATGGTTTGAGTACCTCCTCGCTACTGAAAACAACAAAATCTACTCATCAGTATCATCAGCCTATTAATGTTCCCACTGCTGGGTCACGGCACTCACGGCCTCCTCTCTATGAGAGGGAATGGGCTAATAATCCACCACGCGGGCCCAGTACGTATTGGTAGATGCCACATGATGTCTTAGAATTTTTTGGTTGTAGGACCGGACGTGTCGGTTTCCTCAAGATCTAGTAAATTGGAATAAGAGAATCCAATACCGGGATATTATTCCAAGTTTGTAGTGATATTATATTGTGAAACGATTTATCCACCTCAATACCCTTTAATAAAATACGAATAGAAGACACCTCTCTTTTATGTTTCGGATCTCACATAAAAAGGTCTGAAGGTCGCACATAAAAGGGCGCCTCAGGTTGAGTGCCGCTGGACGGTTATCTCACGTTTACACACGGATAACCACGCATGCGATTATTAGGGTTCCTTAGTCAAATATGGGACTCTTATCTTGAACAGAGAACTTCTTTTTAGCTTGTAGGTACGTGTTTATTAATATAAGTATATTTACTTACACACTTTGCATTTTCACAAATAGTCATTGAATTGCACTTGACCGGGTTTGGGGTGCATCTTTATCAACTTTACTGTAATCTGTTTCTCAAGTTGGATTTAAGCTAGAGTTTTGCTTTTATCACCATTTCTCGTGAAAATATCTACACAGGTTAAACATGAATACAAGACACATGCCACACAGACAAGGAGTCGAAATAAGCCCCTTAGTGTGAACTGTGAAATAACAAAAGTTTTGCAGACATTGTCGCACTTTGGACACTCGAAATAAATCGCATCACACGGACACCCCACCCTCTATAGGTCTCTCGATCTAAATTTATATTCTGCGTTCCCGATTTAGTTTGCAAACACTTAAACAAAAACGTGTTTTTGAGAAATACACTGTAAAACCCATACTTTATTATGATCCTACGGTCCTTATCTCAATTTATTTGGAGTCGGTCTAGCCATATCGCCCTTCACACAGTCCAGTTTCTCTACTCTAATACATTATAGCCATCCACATTTACACTCAAAACTTTCCTAACGACATTTAACACAACCTTAATACCTAATACACACAGGATCAAAATGAACCTCATAGTATGACACTGTGAATTAAAAACAGTTTTGCAGACACTGAATGTCCGACACTCGAAATAAATCGCGTTGCATGGACGATACACCCTATAAAAATAACACGCGCCGCTTCCTATCACCCTTTCAAGCCATTGCACACAAATAATATGTGCTTTTATCCTAGAAGGGGGTAGTTGCTAAATGTTTATTGAGATAATTCTAGAGAAGATTGGTAAAATTACGAAGCATAACATTAAGAATTAATTAAGAAGTAATCAGTGGCTAAAAAGAAAGGCTATTGAAATCATACACATACAAGATTAGCAATGGAGTCCAGACAATGACCAGGGAACCAACCCTTGTATAAGAACACTGACAAATTATTGTACAAGGCAGCAGAAGAGAGACGTGGGCGAATGGAACTTTCGACAAGAATAGAGTGCATACGGGGAGAATTACCTTCAGCAATGAGAGTACACTATGTAATGAAGAAATGAGAGACAAAAGGCATGAAAATTATGCAAAAGTAAGTAAATCTTGTTACTGACAATGTTGTAGGGAATAATCTCCACATCATATTCCGAATACACTATGCCCTCAATACAAAATCACACAACATTCCCGCTGCATGCAATACAGCTAAATCACCGTTTATAATAACAGTATAGCTAGAACGAGCCGTCCCAAATTATTTCCGCCTTTTGACTCCGGATAACGAATGGTAGTTTCAATTGTTCGTCAATCACAATTTTTTGGTACGAAGTTCAATCGGTGTCAACTTGGTAGCCCTTCTATTGATTCTACCCCTATACATATTTCGGTAATGTGGGGTTGAATGTCAATTACTGTGTGTTTTTCGATGACATACAAGCGTCTAACCTAATGAGCATGGTAAAATTTTCGGCTACGATGTAGTTTTTTTTTCAAAAACACGTAAGAGCTTAAACAGAAAGCACTATCTTATAATTATCCTATCGTGAATTCATGACCACAATTCCTGCAGTATCTACGATAGGTAGATTAATTTTCTATGCAAATCTTGCTTTTGACAAAGTAATGGATATTCCATTTGGGACCCCCACAGCCAGATACTTTGTCCGTTATCTGGCTGTGGGGGTCCCAAGATCGGATATCGATTCCAGCATTCCAACATCTGTATTCTGTAACTCCTGTGGCATTCCATAGCTCCACCACATTCTAGCTATCTAGTTTATATCCCGTGGTAGGTAGGTACTTCATAGACCAATTAATACCCGTGGGAGGTTTTTACAATCTTGGCAATCACTTTCAAAGCATTTGTCTTCTAACAGGATCGACATAATTATTAAACTTTACGGTAGTACCGTAGTATCTTTACGGGAATTCAATACTTTTTTCTCTCATTTTATCACTTATAAAATCTCACTTCGTCTAAGCCCTCTGGTTTACGGAAGAATAGGTACCTTTCCCGAATTTACACAGGTAAAAATAAAACGTCTACAGGTGTGGTTTCAAGCTTGCAAGTTCCCTGCCGGGGTTGCGGGACTGTTCGAAAGAGATACCGCGGCCCCGGAACGTAAAGGGCGAGGAAGGAACATGGATGGGTTTTAGTCAGTAAGAGTCTGACACTCCCTCCCGCTCCGCCCAAAGTGGGAGAAGTCATTTGATGATTTCCCATCCTAAAAAAAAAAAAAAAAAAAAAAAAAAAAAAGCTTGCAAGTTCGTAACTCATTAAACTAGTAGGTAATTTAATTCTATTTCGCAGTTATAATGGCTTCCGAACAAATGTCAAACATCGGAAAGTTCCCAAATTAATCATTCCGTACATGTTACGGGCAGGTGAGAAGGGTTCGTACCTACGCTTAGTGACCCCTAATTGCCTTGTTTTATTTGACGTGCGTGTGTAAATAATAGCGTACGCTAAGTTTAAGATTTATTTACCTAGGCACTTAGGTTGAAGGTATGTGTGCTAGATGTTTCTTATTTTGTAGGTTTGAATTCTCAATACCGACAGAGAAAATTCAAGAAAATTATTTAAAATGATAATTTTGAAACGCACAAACTCACGACAAAGAAAGAAAGTATGAAAGTTACCAAATGAAAAAAAAATTGTGTCAAAAGAGGTGTACAGCATTAGTAGCTTAAGAAGGACACAATCTCTTGCAACTAAATATTAAGAACTATGAAGAGAAATATATAGCGCAAATGAAGAAAATCTTCTACTTATCATAAATATTTGCCGACAAGCAGAACAGAAGACGAATCGCACAATTAAAGAAAATTGCATAAGTTTTTCTTGTTTTCTTAGATTATGTTTAAGGAGAATAGACTCAAAGGCTTCTTAGTAGATTGCTATGAATAGCCGCAGGTTGTTGTTTTGTTGTTGTTGTTTTATCTTATGGCTTAGTGGAGGAGAAAATTCCCTGAATAAGTAATTCAACAGCAAATTCCGTCTGAGAGCAGCTTCAGCACTCAAGTGTTTTCAGAGAAATGTAAGTAAATATTAATGTTTGTTTTCGTTTGGAACTAAGTCGGGCTTTTATTTTATTACATTTTTGGAACAATTGATAAAGCGAGGAAATTTTTAAGAATGGATGTGGACGGTGATAAGTGTAGAAGAAGAGAAAAGAAACGATGAATGGACTGAGATAAAATTTATGGGTAGAATGAGAGTGACTATTGAGATGCTGATTACAAGAGAAGCGTAGAAGAAGACAATATACATGACGACAGTATCAAAAAAAATTAAAATCTGTCTATTACGTCAGTTAGAGTATTGGAAAAAAATGGGAACGTATCTTTTGCTTTTGTAAATGAATAAATATTGACAAAGATAAAACGCATCAAAATCGGGAGCGGGAACTCGTGACGTCAGAACTCGCTAAAAGTTATACCAAGGCGTGACGTATTGAGAATTTTAAAAGCGTCGTATCTTCGCCAATTTTGGTCTATGCAACAAAAGAAAAATACGGGTCAAATACTTGTTGATAATCTAACTGACTGACGGACTAGTTATTATTTTTTTGTCGTTATTTTGCCCTATTGGCATGGCAGGATTCTGTTGTTTGCTGTACTTCGTGAAAGTAAAGTCTTCAGGTATTTTCGATGTTTTCATTTTTTGACATCATAAAAAAAATATACGACTATCGAAAACTTGATAATTTTGGTAGTTTTTTTGTTTTGCCATAAATTAAGGATTTTTCGCCCCAAGCGTTCTTGTATTATAGTTTTATGTATCTCAGGGTTTTCTTTTAAGTGAACTTAAAGACTTACTTAAGTACCTATTTTTTTAGGTGATTTTTTGTTGCAAAATATAATTTTCCTGAAACCTTTCACCTTCCTTAATTCCCATACAATATTCAATGAAATGAACCCATCTCACCTTTGCTTGGCAACAGGAAAATCCTTAAATAATACCTCCTCACCGTTTACCTCTGACCGCGGTAGGTATTCGGTTCGTTCCGCCCTACCCATTGTTTACTTATTAAAGCCAGTAGGGTAGGTCGGGCAGAACATTTAATTGCCCTTTTATGGTTAAAGTGGTATTACTTAGTAAAAGGTTTTGAGGAAAATTGGGCACGTGTCGACAAGTCGCGTCTTCGAGAGGTTCAGGATTTCAATTAGATCAATTCATTACTTGGTCACTTTGTTATTGCCTGGTGTTTTCTGTAGTTTTGCCAACGATGAATAAGTGTACCATCGTCGAGAAGATGGGTGGCAGCTGTCTTAGTAATAGTAATCAGCCTATGATCGGTCACTGTTGAGGCCTCGGTAAGAGTGTGCCATAATCCACCAATCTGGACCAAGTGAGGGTTGGTGAATCTAAGGGTTCTAATAAACGAGTGGCGCGTTGCCAACTGCAGACAAACTGCACCCTTTGCCACCTGTCCATGGCTGTCGGCGACCGCTGGCGACGCTTGCAATTATGGCATGCCGCATAAAAATCCACAACTGCAAGCGTTGCCACCCGTCGACGGCAGCCGACGAGGTTTCTGCGGCTGCAGTTTATCTACAGTTGGCAACGTGCTGCTCGTTTTTTACAGACTGTAAGAACCCTAACTGGCAAGATGGACAATAAAACGCAAGAGAGGTACTTCTGTAAGTTGGACTGATGATACTTGTAACTCCCATTTGACCGTTCATCACAACCGAGGCAAGTGGATGCTATCCGAATAATCAGCAATAGACGCTATTGATAAACTGATTTTAGAGGGTGTTTAGATCCTAAGGTAGACAGGTCGACAAAGTAACGTTTGACGGCGTTTGGCAGTTTTTAAATGTATAAAATCTGTATGTGTCTCTTGGAAAAAAATACTGAGTAACAAACAACAAAGTTTACTTACGTACAATTATAATAAGTTCTTAGTTTATCAGTATTTTGTTCCACAATCATGTAACTAAAGACACGGATCAGTTACAGTAATTCAATGAATTCAAACAATTATAATGCCTCAGTACAATAATGATCTAGTGAACATATTTCTTGTTCCTGCAACGAGATACCTTCACATGCCATCCGATAGATTCTCTCATTAGTTCAAGAAACACGCCATTTTCCTGTTTTTGTTTTTTCATATCCCGGACCAAACTGTTACGTTCATTGAGGACTTTAAATGTTATTGTTAACAAAGATAAGAATGTGCAAAGGACCTAATTAAATTAGAAATTGACAAAAGATGTTTAGGAGAAAGCGTAATTAATGGTCCTTTTTTTTAGTATGGGAAATCATCAAATAACTTCTCCCACTCTGGGCGGAGCGGGAGGGAGTGTCAGACTTTTACTGACTAAAACCCATCCATGTTCCTTTCTCGCCCTTTATGTTCCGGGGCCGCGGTATCTCTTTCGAACAGGCCCGCAACCCCGGTAATTAATGGTCCTTCGAGCCGGATCATGGACCAAAGAATCAATTCCTGTTCAAAGGATAGGTTACGCTGTTCAGATGGAGGGAGGGTATCTTTCTTGTGTTATAGGTAATGAAGTAAGATGTAAGTTTCATCATCTGCCTAACCTTTTCCCAACTATGTTGAGGTCGGCTTCCAGTCTTACCAGATGCAGTTGATTACCAGTATTTTACATGGAGCGACTGCCTATCTGACCTCCATTACCCAGTTAGTAATACGATACCCCTAGGTATAAGATTGGTTTTCAAACATTTTGAGCCTCTGACTACCTAACGACTATCAAACATCTACCAATGACTGCCGGGGCCAACGGCTTAACGTGCTTTGAGAGGCACGAAGGAAACTCTGTGATGGGGGGTCATCCATTCACAGGCCAACCTAGGCAAGCATGGCTTAACTTAAAGATCGACCAGAGCGGCTGTTATTATTAAGCTACGAACTCCTAAGATTATTTACAAAATATTAACGTAACGAGTACCTATCCTAAGATTAGTATAGTAGTAACTATACCAATCTTGGATAGGGTTTGATTATGTGTTTCTGGTTATGTTATCTGAATCTTCTATCCATTTTCTCGATAGATGAACACTTCTACGGGGTTTAATAATTTAATTAAGTATAAAAATCTTACACCATTGCGAACAACAAGCAATTAATCGATATCAGTCCGGGAGGACGCTGAGCTGAGAGACAGACAAAAAAGTCTCTTATTTTTTCCAACTTTTATTTCGTCTACTTCCTTCAATCAATAAAGCTGCCAACATTTATTTGTACAAAAATTGTTCTCACTAATTTTCGGCCTACACTCGTGCACCAAGCAACTTCTAAGTTAAATCGAACAAAAAGCACAAACCGTGTTTTACTTTACGACCGTATTTGCCAGCACTTCTCGTCTTACTCTCTCGCTCTAACGCATTGAATTTGGTATATTGGTCCTTATCGCACGGCCGTCGACCCGACACGGCACCATTAGCCAGCACGGTAAAAGTACATACAATCATACAGAGATTGGATTTTATTATTGGACACGTTTCATTGGACATGATGCAGTTTTAGTTGCTTTAGTATCCTGCGCTTCTATCTTGTTACTTATCCCCTTGACTTTCAAAACCACTCGCACTGATAAAAATACAGCTTCAGTATAATTCACTGAATTAAATAGCTACTTGGAAGAACCACTTAGCAGAAGTTAATATTAGAAGTACAGCTAGAAACAGAATTGTTTATGCGAACAATTCCACTAGCAGCAACAAAATTAGCGTTGCGCGATCAGGAAATCATAAAGCAAGAAGACTCATTATTCTCCTTAACTACAACATTCTGAGAACTAAACGAGCGCTCATTCAATTTAATTTACAAAGAATGCGCCGTGAATTATGTTCTGAATCCGTCATTAATTTCAACAGGCACTCGAGTTAAACACCAGGAGCGCATGAGTGGCGAGGCGGTGGAGACAAGCTCTTCCTGGGAGGACCTACGATACGATGACAGATAGACATGCTAATTGCGCCCGGCTGTCGCTGACGCCATAAATATTTAGCAGACACTTAAAATGTGACGCAAACCATGTTTGGTGAACAAAGTGCCGATAGATATGAAGCCTAAGAACAGTAGCTGTATTGATAAAGACTCCTCATACGAACGATATTAAATTCCCGTTCCCGTCTTCAAAGACCACTCAAAATATTGAGTATAAAAGCTTTATTACATCCAGGACAGTGGTATTATAAAGCGTTTACGTTTCAATTCTTCAGCGTAATATCATTATAATGAACGCCGGGAACTCGGTAGCACATGTGAGTGCGGTATGTACACACATGTTTCGGATATTATTTATTACACGCGATAAAAGACGGAAAGGATCTAAAAAAACAAAATCTTTTATGGCTTAATAGGTAGTCTCAGCTATTTTCAATTGGGTTATAGTCTTAGCTATTTTCAATCCTACTAATATTTTATATGCGAAAGTTTGTGAGTATGGATGTGTGGATGTTTGTTACTCTTTTACGCAAAAACTACTGAACGGATTTGGATGAAATTATGCACACAGATAGTTTATAACCTGGATTAACACATAGGATACTTTTTATCCCGGTAGTTAGATCCCATGGAAAATTATCGCACTTCACGCGGGCGAAGCCGCTGGCAGAAGCTAGTTGGGTTATATTTGTCAAGTGTGTTGCTTCGTATTGCTCTATTGTTTCTAGTTCCGGCGATATTGCTATATTTACTGCAAAGTTACTCGAATATATTCCCCGGTGCTTGTCTCGGTTGGAATTGTTCCCAACAGCCAGATTAATAGTTATTGGATGGACCCCAATACGCATAGTGGCAAAAGCATAAAGAATTAAACAGATATACAGAACTGTTTCTGGACCTTCAGCTCACTCATCGAGCATTTTCTGAATTTCGTTATCTTACAATAATCAATAGTATTAAAATCAAGTGTCCTTATCAGAATAATCGAATGATCGTCGACATTACTCAATTCGAAGATGAAGATCTTACATTAATGTCATAGGCAGATTATTAATTCATTCAATATCCGTTGTTCTATCCTATCAAGAATCGATATGACACAATTTGATGTGATTTGATTAGCTCACTACGTGAAAACGTGCTATTATGTTCTCCTATATTGTCACGTAGATACTCCGTAACAATTAGATTTTGATTCTCATTTGCAATAGCATTTCCTCGTCATCCAATGACACCTTCTTCGTCTTTGTCGTGCGGATGATTCAGTAAATGTTAAGTAATCTTCGACCACAACCATTGTTTTTTTTTCGTATGGAAAATCATCAAATAACTTCTCCTACTCTGGACGGAGCAGGAGGGAGTGTCAGACTTTTACTGAAAACCCATCCATGTTCCTTCCTCGCCCTTTATGTTCCGGGGCCAAGGTATCTCTTTCGAACAGTCCCGTAGCCCTGGCAGGTCGACCAGAACCTGCCACCACATTATCACCAATTGCATTATATTCAAGATACTACACTGATTTATAAATTGTGAGGTCTTTATAGCGAGTTGAAATTCTTTTGTATTTAAAGTACCCACTGAAATATGAACGTAAAAAGTCAAATCATAGAAAGCATTAATTTGTATCTGTATGAATGTGATAATCAAGTTGTAATGCCAAAATGTTCATCATCAGCCCACAGCAGTCCACTGATAGACATAGACATAATCGCACGCAATTCGACTCAATACTTCGCGGAAATGGTAGCTCCGCGATTGCACTGATTCGCGGTTTTCACTCAGGAAACCAACATAGGTACACAAAAAATCTCTAAAGCCATGTCATAGATATTACATACGCCATATATATTACATCTTTGAAGAAAATATTTAACATTTTTGATATTGCGTAGGAGTAGGTACATGACTATATTGCAGGAAGTCTGCTTCCGGCTTTGTATTTCTATAGAGCCTCTCTGCCTAGCCATACAACGGTAGTTCATAGATACAGTAGGTAGTTGCTCTCAGTGCATTGTCTATTTGTTACACGAACACGAAAACTGCAATATGTCGATGGATGGAGAACGAAAGTAAGACAAAAGAAAAGAGGGATGTATTGTGTGAGGAATATAAAACAAAAAGGTGTTAGTGATAGCGTCATGGCTAATAGGAAATAAAAATACCTTTTGCGCCGACTCTAAGTAACAATTGTTTGAAGATGATCAACATGAGACTGTAAAAGTACTACTAAAGTAGATTACTCTAAAATTAAACAGAGACACTCGGTGAGAGAATTTGCCACATTTCAGAACAATTACATTATCAGTAATGGCTGCCCTGCCTTGCTCACTACCCTGTTTGTATGCAAGTCGCAAGACAACGTAGAGACGTAATGTTCTATTAAATATTAAAGGTCGACGGCAAAAACTGATTTCACAGAGCGTAATACAAAAGAGACTCTAATCTAGTCCAAATGCCACGACGCGGCCCTTCACAATCCCAAGGATAGCCACAAATGGCGGCAAAAGATGATTTCATGATTTCAGAAATCACGATCCACGGTAATAAACACAACGCAAGGAGAAGAAGGATATAAATGAGAAAGAAGGTATGTATATAATTCATAATGAGAATAACAAAAAACTAGGATACGATGACAATGATGATCTACAACAAACTGCAGCTAGTTCATGGCGTCCGTCGTTTCGCAAGAGAAATGGATGATTCCTGATTTTTGAAGACGGCTTATGTCATGTTACAACTGGGAAGCGAGCAAATAGCTGACAGGAAGCTTCCTAATAGGAATGTATCGAATATCGGTGACACGACAATCACTAATTGTGGGTTCAAATTGACTACGCTTTGCAATCCTGGTATTTCGTATTCTGCAGGGACTGGATTGTTTCAAGACAATTGAAGACAAGCTGGTCTTCATGAGTACATCATTGGAACCTAACAGAATACTGAACTACATCTGTACTGATAAATTAGTCACGATGAAAACAAAAAGTTATGCAATATCAATATTTTAGTTTTCATTTCGCCAAAAACAGAATGCAGCACTTCCCCTTTGGATGCCCCGTGGAGGGGTGAAACACTTGTCGAGCATAGGTTTGGGTTTGTATTATCTTTTGCATGTGATTATTTTTGTTCGGACTCCCCGGGCGGTGCTGCATACTGCAGCCTACCTTGATTTCGATTTTGGCGGAATTCAAACCAAAGAATTGTATAAAATTTTCTGTTATGGAGTTCCGCGAAGCCTCTATTTAAAAACTATCTTTATTACTGTGACATTATTAACGGATGGATTAACGAATAGTGTGTCTTCTCTGTTTGCTTAGATAATATTTTCCAGTCTCGTACTTTTCACATCGTAGGTATCTTGGTAAGTATTGCTTAGATTTTATATGCCCCGACCAATCGGTTATTCAAGCCATAAGATCAGTTAAGTAGTTTAGTGAAGACTGGGCTGTAAATGGAATCACCTAGTTATACTCATTTATGTAGCGATTAAAATTTATTGCTTTCTCCGTAATTACACTTTATTTTGCAATAATCCTGGAGAACATAATGACTCATTCGTCACTCGGCTTTTTAGGCTTCCAGGTAAGAAAATCGGTATACTAATGATGTCATGTCAGCAACCATTTAATTAGCGGTTTAAGGCGATTACAGGAGCTAAACGCGAGTTTTATAATTACTAAAAGTATATGATTCACTGCTATAAACAAGACCAGAAAAATATGTGATATTCTTCAGGATATATGCTAGCATGGTACTGTTTTGAAAACATAATACACTTAATTTGGCTCGATAAAAAGAAATCACGAACTTACCTCTAAAAATATCTTTCAAACAATATTATACTAGTATGCATGCGATCATTCTGATTTTTTGGCAAATAATTCTACAAGCAATATTATTAGCATGATACTGTTTTAGTTTTTTAATCCAATCAATAGTTTTTTTGTAAATCGATCGAAACCACTCATTTCGCGCTATTTGGCCCGCAGTGGCTGACGTAACAACCACTTTGTAGTGCAAGCTGATTAGAACATTATTCCAACAGCATTTCAAACGAAGTTTGAACCACCACAAATAGAGTTGGTAATTTAAGCGCCTTAATAGTACTTGATACAACAATGACCGACATTTTGCAAGGTCTCCTAACACAAGCTGCATCCCTGTTGACCGTATCATCATTCAACTTCCCACTAGCCTCATGTTACGCAATTACAGCTTTTTTATTATTTTCATTCATTCCAATGTTACGGCGCATTTTAATCCGCTGCCGCAGCCATTCATTTTGTTCGGGACCCGTCAACCGAGACGCGCTTGTGTAATGTTCCGGTCCTCTACCTTTCTCTTTCACTCTCCCACTAATTTCTATATGTTGGTCCTTTTCTCCGCACCGCATGGTTCCTTTGTACCTTCAAAGGCGATCAAGGGGACTTGGCACGCTCCTGAGAAAACGGCAGATGTTGAAAGTTTGTTTGCTTCGGCGACAGAAACTTTTGATAATGTTGGGATTAGAAGAGCCTTATTAAGCCTTCAAAGGCTTAATAAAGTTTTTAAGGAGAATGTTGAAAGAATAATAAGGTGTATGGAAAAGGTCTTTTGCAACTTCTGTTATATCGGTATGTTGCGTGAATTCTAATCTCTTATTGACAACTTTTTCGTTATAGCAGAAACTTTTCTGTTTAATCTGAGCTGATTGTGAATCCAAAAGAATTACAAAAACTGTTTTGTTAAAAGATTGACTTGACATAAAACTGTTTCACAAAGTACCTACTTAAAAATCGAGGAAAGAAGCCTTAGGTAGTCCAGCAGTTGAATGCAAACAGAATTAGCATGACATAATTGCAACATGGAATGCATGACATTTGGCAACTCTTACACTATGTATAATTTAGATATAACAGTGCAAATCAGTACCTAATCAAAATGATTCGTTTATAAGTAAAGCTAAATGCTAAATGCCACAAAAATAAATTAACGCCTCCCGTTCACAATAATGTTTACCGCCCACACGCTGTCAATCCCCTCTCTGCAATTTCACGGGATTCCAAGAACTTCAAAATATATGACTAATTTGGTAGGTAAAATATAAATTGCGTGGGCAATGTACCTAAACCATCAGGTTTCATTGTTCATACTGTAAACAATGGCAGTTTAAAATCTGCAGCTTTAAAACATTCAACCAGAAATAAAAAGCGAATTCAAAACCAATGTCATTTTTGCGTGAATCACAGAGATAATTGACAACTTAATATTGAATAAAGGTTTCCATCAAAAAGTGCAAAATTTAATACTGAAAACTGAAACTGGGGCATCCAGCAAAAAATTAACTTGAAAAATAAAACTCCATTTTGTTCGGCACTCATTTATTTTGTAGCGACAACGGATAACTTTGTGGAACGAACTCGACTATCTACAGTTTTATCGTGTGTGTGTGCTTGGCAGCAATATCGGAGAGACATTTCCCGGCTTCCGTCGGCTTCACGTCGAACTTCCTTGTGCGTTATGTCGCTCTGGTACTTGTCACCAGTTCCGATTGAGCATTTAACGCGCTGGTCTCATTAACTTCTTTTGTAAATAAGAAAGTTTGAACAATTTTAATTAAAGTTTGTTTTATTGTCGTCATTATCATTTAATTTCTTGTGGGTTTCATTTTTTTTCTTTTGAATTGTATATGTTGTGTCACAAAGATCGGAGACGCCAACTTTTTTTGATTTCTTTTATCTTTTTTGTTTGAGACATTTTTCTTCGAAGAGTATGGCTTCCGAAGGCTTATTGACTTACAAATAGGGACACACCTACGTTTTGGTCGCTATTTTTGTTGTTGGGTTTTTATAGCTGACCTTTTTTGCCCTGGTTTTGTTTGTTCTGCTTATTATGGAGGTCTATTTAGAATATTTAAGAAATTTCAAACTTTTTAAAATGATGCTGCTCATGTAAATCATCCTCCACAAGTTCATACTCAACTAAACCACAATTTGTAACTGTAGACCACTTTAGAACACAGCACTAATGAAAATTTCATTCGCGCAATGAAAATTCAAAAAACTTTCAAGCCTCTATATTAACTGCTTCAACTTTGTCACGGACAAACTTGGCATAGCCAACACATAAATTGTTCCCTCGTAGAACTTCGCAGACTTCCCGTAGTTTTGTTGGCGACTGCCATTTCACAGTTCCTGGTTCACATTCATTGCTAACAATGTTCTTATTTTTATTTCAGTATACCTTTATATGTTTCGGAATGCGGAGTTTTTATCATTTGTTTTCCATGCCCGCTTGTGTTTTTATTTGTAGTTTTCTTCTGTTCTCTGTTTGCTGGATAAATTCTTGTAACTGTTATGTTTTCTTTCATACAGCCAGGTTTATCTTCTCAATTCAACTCTTTTTTTTTTTGTTTGATTGTTGCATTTGCATCTTATTTGTTAGTTTACTTGATTATTTATCATTCATTGCCGTCTGAAAATGTTCTCGTGATTCGTATTATAATTACTAGGCATGTTTATTAGGCATGCAGGCAGTTCCTATATCCTTATTGGTCAATAGGCATGCCAGGGATGCCTACATACATAGGTCATAAATTGTTACATTGATTATGTTGCTTTACAGCTGCAATCCATTTATCTTCATACTGACTAATTTAATTAGTAATAAGAATTCACGGTCTACCAATCCCTAATCTCAAAATTCAATAAAACACATTGTAATAATAGAAATAGATTAACTTTTTACGGACCAACTAATCTAAATGTTAGTTTATTTATAACTGACACGCAGGTTATCAAATATTTAACATCGGAGCAGCATAGAGCTAGGACATAAAAAACTCTTCGTTCAAACCGATTCCACTTAACTTCATGTTAAGCCACTAAAATCTTGAACACAAGAATGTGGAAATACTCCGTTGAATCCACAAGCGGTATGCCGAACCGTCCCGTAAACGGCAACCAGATAAAGACGGTAATTGACGTCCACGGTTGCTCGCTGTGAGACATTTAGCTCACTCGTCCACTTCTGTTTCATCAACTAACATACCTCAATCAAAACTGGACTTTACATCTATTTAAATAAGTTTGTGAATTGAGCAGTAGATTTCACTTGCGTCATTACGCGCCGCAGATGTAATTTGAAGCCGTATGGTTAGGAGCGAACAACATATGATTTATGTCAGAGTGTTTCAGTGTGTAAAGACGGGTCGTATCTATGTGTGCGTGCGTTCAATATTATGAGGCATGCGCAGTGGTAGCTACCGCCATCTGTTGACAGCCACGTGGTCTGGCGCGTTCAGCGCAGGCGCGACCTCATCGATCGTCACCTTGACTGCTTAATAAATTCATGTACACGATAACACGAGCACGTTCTGTGAGTAAGAAACGCAGTTTATGACGTGACGTTTGTTTTGGTCGGGTGGCGTTGGCGGCATTGGCGACTGCCAACCTTACGTTTAGAGGCACCGTATTTGTTTTCTAGGTGTGATATCCGCATTGCGATAAACACACCTACGTAGAGTCTATTATTTTCATCTCCTTAACTAGTTATGTTTTATTCAGTTTCGCCTTGAATTAATTTGAGGAATAAATTATCCTCTTCTGCTCTTTCATACTTGCCTTATTTTGTTTGAAGGAAAATGAGCTCTGTTTACAATAATTAGTCTTTAATTTCCTACTCACAGATTCTGCTTTCCTGTTACAGAATAAAAAATAAAACAGTTTTTTTTCTTCAGAAAAAGCATTTATTGTCGGACTAGAGTAGATGTTACGTCCAGGGTCATAATATGTATTTGCTATATATGTATATTCACAAGAAAAAACATGCCAAGGACCGTACACATTAAAGCGTGAAATTTATTCCATGGGATACAGCAAAACGGAACCTGAAACAAAACAAAAAAACATGTTAATCAGAATAGAAACAAAAAATGTAATCTGTTCAACATTGGCTTGCATAGTCCTAACTCCATCATCCAGATCAAACAAGAGTCTACAAGTTAACCAACTTGATTTTCGGATGTAAGGACCAGTTTTTGAAACCGGTCACCATTATTGCTATCTAGCTCATATTCACCTTATTCACCAACTATGTTATTCGCAGAAGGTTTATAAATCTTAAATAAAAGTCTTCCAAGACGATCTCCATCATTTCAGTCTGAGCTGACTGCACTTCTTTCTTCTCCAGGTTGTTCTTCTCCAGGTTGGTTCAAGTATGAAAATTTTCGTCTTGTCCTTTGCTAGTACACGTATTCCGAAGTCTTTCGTCGGCTTCGCATTTATTATGTATCTATACATCAAATAAATAAAATTCAAGTGTCTGTTTGTAACATCAAAATAACAACTTATTACTGGATGTATTTGAAAGTGTTTATGGTAGTTACTTAGGACAAAAAAAATCTGTCGGTTTTCCTGTTTATTCCGGCTAATCTTCGAAGCGGCTATATCAATTGTGACTGGAATTTTCTGGCAGATAGCTGATGCTTAAGCTACTTGATTTTAGAAAAAGTATTAAGGTTCCGTGAAAAAAATATTAAACACATGATTTTATATGAAGAGAAGAAACCTTTGTCAATAAAGCCAAAAATCATGGACCTGTGCATTCTTCCCATTTTGACCAATGAATCCCAGACTTGGTCTTTGACAAACATTTATAAGTCCAAACTCAAAGTCTGCCAACGTGCAATGGAGCGCAGCATCCCTGGCGTCAAACTAACCGACCATGTTCGCAACACCCACACTGCACATTTGCCCTGGATAGAAACAACTGGAAGTTTTGGGGAGAGGCCTTTGCCCACCAGTGGTACGACGCAGGCTAACAGTGAGTAAGATTTTTTAATAAAATCCGATTTATTATTATTCATTTATTTTTCCGAATCGATTTTGCGCGTGGACGATGGTCGCGGGCCCGACATCCGTATTGAAAAAAAAGCCATCTCCGATCACCATTATCATCTTATCAGCCAAAACATGTCTAACTGCTAGATAGGTCTGCCGCAAACGTCACCAAACTGACAGCAGCATTCCATCCAACAGATGCCGCAACCGCGTTGCTTGACAATTTCTTTTTTGTTGTTTTTTAAAACATCGTGCCGTCATTTTGACGTTACTTTGCGTTTGCACGAATGCTGGCTGGATTAAAAAAATCTGCAATTATACAAATACATCAAACATACTAAAAATAGGTGTGTGGATAGATCCGGAAACAAGGCATCTGACTGAAGCACAGGATGCCAAAATAAATTTTACAAATGCACTACGAATAAATAGCCTATGCATTGAATGGTGGACGGGCAAAAATATTTACTGACGGTAAGATAATATCAACAACAATAGTACGAGTATCAACAACGGCTGTTCCTTTAAGATTTCTGAGGCCTATTTTTTATCGGAGTTTCCGAAAGAGCAACGAATCATCATTCGGATGAAAAAATATGATGTTCAATATGTAGTCAAACATTAAAGAAATAGAAAAATGTCGACTCGCATTGACGCATATTAAAACCTAGATGCTTAGCAAACAAATCTGACTCGGCGTTTGAATTGCTGTAGTCTGTTGTCAAATTATACTTTCTGATTATCAGACACCACAGGCAGTTCAACTTGCTAATACTACTATAATTAATGAAGTACTTATAGTTACCTAAATACTGTATTATTATGCTCTACCTATTTTCTTGAGCAGATATAAATTGCTTGCTAATTTCGTTGTCAGCAATTCTATCCGGCCTGTTATCTTTCAACAATATTAATAAAGATATTTATCAAAAAGTGCCGTTCAAAATGTGTAGGGAAGAAATTGCAAGAACCTCTGGCAATTCACCGGATTTCTTTAAAGAAATTATTACGTCGACAACATCAAATGCATCATTTTCTCCATCATCAAACGATTGAACCTGATATATACCAAAGTCTATCATAACGCTAAATCAGTAAACAGTGTGTAACTAAATGTTTGTATGAAAACATGGAAATCATTTCATAAATTCGGCGGCCCACTTGAAAATCTTTTGGTGAATTTTATTAACTCTCTTTATCTGAATTGTTCTATCAAACAACTGTATCTGTGTTTGTTTCTACGATATCTTGTCGTATTTTTGTCTGAAATTATATGAATTTATATTATCGAGTGTAATTTTACACAAAGACGACACGTTTCGTACAATATTCATCTTATCGTACTCGCCTCTGGATAAACCGGGACTTTTCAGCGTTATTTGATTAAATTCAGGCATGAAATCTATTAATATCGTGTCTCATCCATCACTTGTAACATTTTCTATCAATCGTTACCCAATTTATTTAATAATTAGTTCAAAAATCCATAAAACTATTCTCACATTCAAAACGACAACGCCACCCGTCGGCCGGCGCGTTTCTCCCGCAGGTAAAACTGACGTCAAGGTACCAGGGGCGCATAAACTCGAGGAGATGTATTGCTGTCTCACCACTTGTGGATGGACACGCCCACGCCCCTTCTCCCCGTCTCGCTCTCGCATTAGGGCCGGGGATACTGATACAGTGTGCGTGTAGGTTTGAATTTTGAATAGGGAATGGAAGATTTTAATGTTTTTTTTTTGTTATCTAGTGGTATCTTTTGTGTTGTATCTTTCTTTCTCTTGAAATAAGATCTTTTCGTTTGGGTGGTTAGGTACGATTATAATAATAGATGACAGTAGGTGTTTTTAAAATATCATACAGGGCTGCTATTTTTAACAACTGACCATAAAGTTACATACCTACCTTAAGTATATTTTTTAATGATAGTTTTATTTAGGTATTAGGTAAGTACTAGGCCTACTTTACGAAAGTGGTAAGTATGATAGCGCGCAAGTGTTTTATGCTTTCGACGAGAAATAAAACTATAAAAACAGGAGGTTACATTAGACAAAACAAAAGTCAGGTTACTGTGGCGTCCTCTGCTTCCAAGATTGAGCAGCAACACCATATTAATGAGTGCACAACAAAGGTAGACACATAGATAGGTTTCTACATAAACATGTCCAGTGTGTGTCTCCGTCCGGGTTGTTTGTCAACCCGAGTCACGGACCCAAGGAATGAAAAAGGGAAAAGCCAAAATAAAAGACAGCTCAATAAACTGCAAAACCTCACACCGTTCGAACCCAATTATAACGCACAACATTCTAAATACGGAATGCTACGAACAGCGCCACCTATGATTAAGAGAATGTAAAAGTGAATATCCACGCATTCGTAAAATATCCATTCATTTTCAAACAAAACATGAAAAGTAAATGAAAAGCCAAAGTCAGCCAGAAGTCTAGTGTAACATAGGTAAACAACATAATCAATATTACAAGGTATATAGACGCAAACGGCAATGTGATGACTAATGTAGTCGCTGTCAATGGGCTTGGCGAGAAAGTTTAAAATCACTCAAAGAGCAACGGTGATCCGATAAGGTGAAAATTTCAATGCAGGAAAAGCAAGAAACAACCAAGGTAAGGCCTGAATAGGCTAGTTTCCACCATCAATAAATTGCAAAACTAATTAGTCCGTCAGTTAGAGTATTGGAAAATAATGGACACGTATTTTTTGTTTTTGTAAATCACTGAGTACTGACAAAGATAAAACGCATCAAAACTCGGGAGTGGGGGCTCGTGACGTCACAACGCACTAAAAACTATAGCACGGCGTGACGTATTGCGAATTTTAAAAGCGTCGTATCTTCGTCAATTTTGGTTTATGTAACAAAAGAAAAAAAACGGGTCAAATATTTTTTTATAATCTAACTGACGGACTAATTAGATTTTTTTAGGACACAAGCATTGTTCTAGTACCTGTTGTGTTATACAAAGTATCTATTGTGTTATACATAGCACCATAATGCGAAGCTTACAGCCGTATGTTCTCACTGACAAGGTTACCGACGACGTAGCCCGAAGAATTGCCAAACTTAAGTGGCAGTTGGCAGGGCACATTGCTCGCGGAACGGATAGCCGATGAGGCCGAAAAGTTCTAGAGTGGCGACTGCTAACCGAAAGAAAACGTTGCGTTGGAAGGCCCTCCACTAAGTGGACTGATGACCTGGTGAAGGTTGCGGAAACCCGCTGGATGCGAGTCGCACGGGACCAGTCAATGTGGCGACATTTGGGCGAAGCCTACGTTCAGCTGTGGACGTCTTGCGGCTGAAATGATGACGATGATTACCTATTCAGGTAAAACTATGCAGTTTTTCACTCTCCTACAATAAAGTTGCTATTCACCACTCACGTGGTGTAAGTAATTAAGCGTTATATTAATGACTTTTCCATCATTGCTTAAATGTCACTTTGTCCTCTGGGGGTTGGTGGTGGCTGTAGATATCTACTAGATGCAAGAGGCACAGGAACGGCAGACGTGGCGATGTCGTTTTCTGGCTGAACGATGCTGCTGATGATGATGACAATTCATCATCATATTGCCCTTATCTCATAATAGCAGTCTTCGCTGTCAGCCGCTAAATTTTCTACAATTCATAATCCCGTTCCGTTCCTTAACACGTTGTTGAAATATAATCATAGGTGTGAACAGCGATACCTTGAAACAGTGTTTATAATCATTCGTACTGTTAAATTTCAATTCGGCCGTACCTACTTAAGTCTCAACATGCCAACTGCTCTTGTTCTACTTCTGTTACATCCGGCACATAAACTAAAAATAGCGCCATAAGGACACACATCTCTGCCACATATTGAAATTAAGGTATAACTTGAAAAATCTTTTAAACGCAAATTCTGTATAAAACCAATTAAACGCAACCACTCTACAACTCCACATACTGGACCGCAGCCTTATACTGCTCAGAAAAAAAGTATGGGTAGGTACTCTAAAGATACTAACAACAAAGGAAAAACTACAAACTCAACAAACCCTGCCTGATGAGGACACTTAAAAGCCAACACAAAAACTCTATCATAATACTGGCAAGCATAAAATTAAACCGCAGAAGTTATTACAAATAATAACCAAAATACAATCTGTTCTCATAATTCCACAACAAACTAACAACAAAAGTCTTCCGCGTTTCTTCGTTCAAAGAATAAGCCACGCCTTCTATCCCCATGGAGGTAGTCAGCCGACTAATGTGAGCAAAGGGCAGATGCATCCTCCCATGAGCGCAACGAAATAACCACATAGGTATCTACTGCATTTAGCTGGTTTTAGGTATCTTTGGTTTCTGTAATAGAGAGGTTTCGTCATACCTATAGTAACCAGTGGTGTGCTTTATGGGGCTAACAATACGACAAGCCCATTAGGCGAACCTGGCAGACTTTTCAAAAACCCTGACACCATGAAGAATATTAGGTTATAAGGACAAGCCACCATTAAAGGGATTTCGCAGACTTCAGTCACTACTACTACCCTCTAGACCTAGTGCGAGCGAGACAGACTATTTATTCCCTTTTGCAATAGTCTGTCCTAAACCTGTCGAGACTCAAGTATGCAACAGCCTATGGGCTTATAATTTATGAACTAGCTGATGCCTGCGTTCAAATTACATACTAAAACCTTCCTCGATAACCACTCTAATCTCTATCTATTGGTGACAACAGTATGAAAATCGGTGCTGTCGTTTTTGAGTTTATCGCGAACAGACAGCCTGACTGAAGCGGCGGCGGAATTTGTTTTATAGTATGTAGTGAGGTACCGCCACTATACAGTGTTACTGATGGATTGCTTCTCTGAATTTAATCTTTAACAGCGATGCTATCGAGGCGTAATCATACAGTGTGTGGTTGTCAAAGTAGGATCTATTAATAATCATCAACAAGTAAAATAAGACTGATTAACAATGGAATGCCTGATACATGTACATTAGTATATGCAAACAGGCAGGCTTCGCTACTCCTGATAAAATAGATGTACAAGCTTCAAGTAAAACTAAAAAATCAGCCGAAAAACCAGAAGCACAAATAACATTTCAGTTTGGTAAACCTTCCAAAAAATATCCCTTTGCAAACCAACGAACGCGTAAAATAGGGTAGAAGACAAGAAAATAAAAATTAGTACGTCAGATTATCAACAAGTACCTATTTGACCCGTATTTTTTCTTTTGAAATTCTTTTGAATAAATCAAAATTCCAAGAAAAGACGCTTTTAAAGTTCTCAATACGTCACGCCTTGGTATAATATTTAGCTAGTCCTGAATTCACGAGCCCCCACTCCCGAGTTTTGATGCGTTTTATCTTTGTCAATATTCATTGATTTACAAAAACAAAAAATACGTCTCCATTATCTATCTTTCCAATACTCTAACTGACGGACTAAATAGATTTGCATTTTTTTGATACTGTCGTCATGCTTATTCACTCACTAATAACGCAAACCTTAGCAAAACTTCCCAGCAGTTTCTTAAAAAAGCCCTTCGAACTTTCTAATTCCACTGATAGCGCATTAACGATCAAGTACAATTTGCCACATCTCTCTCGGAACACAACAATAAACCTTAAACACAACTTAGACAAGAACTTCAAAATCACGTCAAACTTAGAAACACATTCACTCAGCTGCAGTACCTTTGTCGAAGGGCCGGAGGGCGGGGCGTGGGGCGGGGCGAGCCGAGCGGACCGCCCCCAGGAGTGGCCCTGCGCCGGCGCGGGCGTGCGCGCTTCGCTTACAGACCCCACCGCTACACTGTGCCACGACGATCTACCATACGTTATAGGCCTATAGGGAAAATATTACTTTATTAATTATAAGAAAAAGAGGAAAATTGAATAAAATAACATGAGCTGCTTTGACCTAAGTAAGTGTAGCGGCTCCAAACGGCTTGCTTCAGAGATGTAGCGAGTTTGAGTCCCAGCTTTAGAATTTGATACACCCACTTATGGTACGGGCATTGCACGTTGGAGGGGTCATATTGGAACACCCCTTTTTGAAAGGCGTTCTTGTTTCATCTCATACAAACTCAGAATATGCCTCGTTTAAAAAATTAAGTTTTTGATTGACTCGTGAATGGGAACTTGTAGGTACAAACTTGGGGGTTTTAGAGTTTAGACAATGGTGTGGGTTGGGTACGTATTGTGGTAATACCCCAGGATTTTGAAGAAACTAGTACTTATGTATTGATAAAAGTGGAATTTTGATCCAAATTCGGAATATTGTAAAATGGAGGTTCCAGGATTTCGATGATATGGTTTATCGGTCGTTCTAGTGAGGCTTTGGAAGACTTGTGTCCAGCAGTAGGTAGACGTCTTTTGGCTGAACGATGATGAGAAATAACATCATAAATATGCTCGCAAGGCTCCATTGGACTGGAATATTGTTTTTTAGTTTGCTTTCAGAAGGCACCGTCAAGAGTGTTGTTGAGCTGTTCCGTCAAGCAAAAGATAAGGCGAAATATTCGATGTTGGTGGAAAATCTTCAGTATTTGAAGAGGCACAAAATGGTCTCCCTCTAAGGTTCAGCAAAAATCAGATGCTGCGATACATTGATTGATGAGCGTAAACAGCCAGTTCTATACCAGCAGAGCATTGCACGCAGGAATAGTCCTTACGGTGGTCAGATACCTACTTTAGTCCATAATAAAATAAAGTGGTGTTCTGACACGTCCACTTTGTGCTCAGAGTTTTTCTCCAGAGCAGAACACCAAAATTCTCTACAATCACACTAGAAAACCATCATCGAATGCAGTCGCTGTGGCCGAAATCGGCTAGATGGCATCATCATCATCATCAGCTGCTTAGCCAACTACGTCGGCTTCCAGTCTAACCGGATGCATCTGAATACCAGTATTTTACATGAAGCGACTGCCTATCTGACTTCCACAACCCAGGTAGTATTGGGTAATACGACACCCCTTGGTAAGACTGGTTGTCTAACTTTCAGGCGACTGACTACCTGTAACGACTGTCAAACATCTACAAATGACAGCCGAGACCAACTGCATAACGTGCTTTCTGAGGCACGGAGGAAACTCGGTATATAATGGATGTCATCAACATCATCATCATAATAATTTTATTAAAACTTTTTTCACGTTTGATGGTGGTAGATTCAGACAAAATACTTCTTTTTCGTCTTCTACGTCGAGTTGACGATTCCTTTGGTATTAAAGAAGCTTTGAACACAGCTCGGGCATATTATCCTCATTAGTAGGTAGGTATTGGACTCCGACAGGTCTCATAAAATGCAGGTGGAGTTGGACAAGGAGCTTCGATAGATATCACCCATTCCGCAACCGATCTCCTAAGACCGATTTGCCATTGAACTGTTCGTCGACAAAATGATTAATTAATACTTATTTTCGTTTACCGACAGCGTCTTGCGCCTACAGATATTTCGCCGACAGACTTTTCATACTCGTCACTTTTAATGGCAGCCACGTGGCGGCCTTAGTGACAGCAAATTTGAGGTGACTGATTGAAGGAAAGGAGAGGAGCTCGGGGTTTAATAATAACAGCAATTTTTAGGTTAAGCCGTTCTTACATACCGAGTTTCTTCCGTGCATCGGAAAGCACGTTAAGCAGTTGGTCCCGGCTGTTATTTGTAAATCTTTGGCAGTCGTTACAGGTGGTCAGTGGCCCAAAAAGTCTGACAACCAGTCTTACCAAGTGGTATCATATTACCCAGTACTAACTGGATCATGGAGGTCAGATAGGCAGTCGCTCCATGTATAAACTGGTATTCAGCTGCATCCCGTTAGACTGGAAGCCGACCCCAACATAGTGGAAAGGCTAGGCAGATAATGGTGAGATATTATAATCATCATCATCATCATCATTTCAGCCGAAAGACGTCCACTGCTGGACATAGGCCTCCCCCAAGTGTTGCCACATTGACCGGTCCCTTGCGACTCGCATCCACCGGACTCCCGCAACCTTCACCAGGTCATCGGTCCACCTACTAGTGATGGGAGGTCTTCCAACGCATCGTCTTCCGGTTCGCGGTCGCCACTCCAGAACTTTTCGGCCCCAACGGCCATCCGTTCTGCGAGCAATGTGCCCTGCCCACTGCCACTTAAGTTTAGCAATTCTTCGGGCTATGTCGGTGACCTTGGTTCTCTTGCGGATGTCTTCATTTCTGATTCGATCACGCAAGGGAACTATTAAGATATTATAATGGTCCCTCCTATTTACGGAAATACTTATTGAAGGTCAAAGTTAAAACTTTTTCAAAAGTTACTGTTACTGTTACCCTGTGTCATCCCACTGCTGGGCAAAGGCCTCTCCCCATGACTTCCAAATTTTCAAAAATTTTTTTTTGAAATACAAGTTTTTAAATTACAACTTTAGTGTATTTGTATTACAACGGCCACTATAATTTAATAAATAAAAAACGGCCAAGTGCGAGTCGGGCTCGCGAATTAAGGGTTTAATTCGCGAGCCCGACGCGAATATTTTTTTATTATTTGTTGTTATAGCGGCAACAGAAATACACATTCTGTAAAAAAATCAACTGTCTAAGTACCTACTCGTATTACAGATCATGAGATTACAGCCCGCTGACAGACAGACAGATGGGCGGACAGCGGAGGTATTGTATTGTATCGGGCTGGTGTCCTTTCATTATCATCGGCCTATCAATGTTCCCACTGCTGGGACAGGCCTCCTCTCTATGAGAGGGAATGGGCTATATAATCCACCACGCGGGCCCAGTGCGGATTGGTAGATGTCACATGTCTTCGAATTTATGGTTCTAGGACATGCCGGTTTCCTCACGATGTTTTCCTTCACCGTTTTGAGAGCAGCGGTGATGTAATAAATTACACAAAGTAATGCGCCTGCCTGGGTTCGAACCCACGACTTCCTGAACGTAAGTCGGGGCCGCCACCACTAGGCCACCGCTGCTCTCTGGTGTCCTTTACTCCACGTCAAAGCGCGTATTTTGCGAACGTGGGAGGTTTAGTAATAGGGTACTACACCGTTGGGAATCCCTCGGCTACGAAACCCAAAAAACGAAGGGCTCCCTTCGTTTATTTTCTCGATTCAAGGGCGTTTTTTGCTCGATTATTTTGTAGTGTAATACCACGGAACGGAACCCTTTCTATGCTGGTTGTATCGCATTTTTGCCAGTTGTTCTGCTCCGATATTACCTACTGTTGGGTACCTATACCAGATCAATTCCCAATTCCAATCCCTAATCTATCTTTCATTTAGTTCATCAGGCCCTTTTGAACTGTCAAAAACCAAAAAGATGAAGCTATAACAGTATACCCGTTACAACACAAGACATATATAGGTAACTTGTGAAAGTATAGTTGCCCATTTCAAAGCGTAGATCTCTATGGAGAAAAATCGGCAAGAACACCATGGACACTCCATGGACACATTTTTCGGCTACTGCAACAGCTTAATTCTGCTGTTTATGAATTGTTAGTTTATCCGTTTGCCGGTAGAGATAAGGGTCCCCTTATTTAAACATTAGGGTTTTTACATTGTCCAAAATGTATAGAGGCAAAGTGTAACGTAACATCGCAAGTAGGTTAATAAATTGAAGTTAATTAAGTTCGCTTTCCCGTATAATTGGCCCCTTTGGAATATTGAGCAAGGACAAGAAATAATGAGCAATTTGTTAAAATAACACGTAGGTTGGTTCGTTAGTTTGGTGGGTACCAACTGGCCCATTAATTGGTGCCTAATCATACATTATTTTAATACAATCGAGGAAAATAGTAGGCAAGCGGTTAACCAACAATAAGGAAAAAAACAGGTAATTACGGGTCCGATGTAACAGTACTTGCAATGTGGTATAACCTAAACGTTTTGATAATTATTACAATACAAATTATTCTGAAAGGCAAGCTTCAGTGCTATTCTATTGATCGCCATCTGAGAGAATTCATCATCACTGCTGGGACAGGCCTCCTCTTTATGAGAGGGAATGGGCTATATAATACCACCACGCGGGCCCAGTGCGGATTGGTGCGGGTTACTGAGAGAATTATTATCAGCGAATAATAATTTAAAAGAACCATGGAGTAAGTTGTTAGACGCATCGCGGCAGACTAAGACGAAGATGGTGAAAAAACGAACGAAAACATCGGCCCAGGTGAACAGAAACCAGATTGGTGTGGCAGGCAAGGCAAAGGCACTCTTGCCTTTGCCTTGCCACCCACACCCTGCACGGCATAGGCCTCTGCCTATGCCGTGCAGTGGGAAAATACAAACTACTATTTAGATTCAAAAGGATCTGACTTTGGCGATGACATAAGACGGGAGTGGAGACACATTGCTCAGGTCACCGAATGGATTTATTTATTTAGGATCTCCAACAAAGAATATACACAATATACGAAAAAAAGAATCGGCGACAATTGAAAACATAATTTTTTGGCCGATGCGGGAAGCTCAGAACCAGTAATTGCTGCAAGCAACGTAAGCTCCAGTGTTACTTACCGGTTCATCTTTTTTTTTAATCTGAAACGACCCAACTCCACTAATAAATAACTTTATTTATCTACTGCCGGAGCTCCGGACTAGGTACACTGAAAAAAGTATTTAACAGAACTAGTTGAGTTAACTGACAAATAGCCAAACCTTGTTAACTAACAAACGAATTTCATTTACGTATTGATCAACTGCTTTTGTTGCATTTTACAAAAATATTTTAGCTATTTGAGTTGGTTGAAAACTACCAAAGTTTATGTTATCTAATACAACATTCGATTTCGGTACTATGCAACATAACATGTTTTGTTATAATTAAACACACCTGTGACTTACAGTTAACCCAACTAAATCTATTTTTAATCGATTTTGTTGCTATTTTTCAACTCTGGTATTAGGTTGTATCTAGCTGTAAAGTATTGTTGATATTTGTGTTGTAAAGTTACTACAAACAAACAAACAATTTGACTGAGACCAACTAATATTGATTGTTGTTTCTAGAATATTTTTGGTCATCAATAACACAGCAATATATTAGGTGGTGATTTAAGTTATGCTGCACATAACGAAACGTTTTGTTTCCGCTTGCTGACAGTGTTGTGTCAAATCAAATGGAACCTGTTGAAACCTGTTCTTTTCTTCTTTTCGTTTTGCGAGGCGAGACAGCCGGTGTGCCGCGTGGTTTGCGTTGTTTTTTGAAAGTTCTAGTTGTTGTGGGACAAGATCAGTGTCCCCAGTGATCTGTGCAGTGGTAAAACACTAGTTGTAATTTGCATGAATATAGTATATCAAGCAACATCACAAAACTTTAAAAAATGAGCTGCCGCCGACAGACGACGCGGGCGCGGCGCGGCGGAGAAAACAGTCTGCCTGCCCGGCGCGCGGCGTAGAGGAAACGCCGCCGCCGCCTCATGAAACTCTACCACATTGTCAATGATTGAACATTTTGGAAGTTGGACATTTTGAGAATTGGATTTTATGACCCTGAACGAATCTCAGACTATCTGCGGAAGCCTATATTTTTTAATATTAAGTATTCCAGTGTGTATAGCTAGGTTAAGTGCAAGTGTAGTGCAAATATAAGTTCATACTAAAATGAATTGATTTGATACATAAATATACATTATCATTGTAACAAATAAAGTTATTTTTCTTATTCTATGTAGAGATCTCAAGTTTGTAGCTGAAATTAGTAAGTAGGTAACTAAGTTTAAGAGGAGTTTTGGTAAGATTTGAGGAAGGATATAATGCATAATTATATCTTGCTGAAACTTCTTATACTTAGGTACTTACATATATTAGTTTCGGCTATAAGCTAAAAACCTATTATAACCTATAAAAAAACACTAATTAGTAACTAAAAAGTTATGTTACTTTTAACCGGAAAGTTCAGTTACAGATAACAAAATAGTTTGGTTACAGTAATAATAAAGTGATGTAACTAATAACTGAACAATACCAAACCCATGACCAAGTTTTAACCAAACGGTTTTGTACGCGCTAGCAAATAATGTGGCTATTTTTACATAACACTTTGGTATAACGTGAATTAAAAATTTGTTAGGAAATAATCATTTTTGTCGAGCCACTAATAACATAACTAATAATAACAAAACTGAATTTGTCTACTAGGAACTATAGTTATGTAGTCACTATTTTTATGTAATAGGTTACCTACTCAATTGTTTGTTATCTGTTACTCAAAACTTTTTTCAGTGTATCGGAAATAAGAAGAAGGTCCTATGTTCAAACGCAGACGTCAAATACAGATTAGATAACTTTTATTCTGAGATTTTGTTTAGTTGCTTGTGATAATTCAGAATTACAGCGAATCATCAAATCATCACCAATGATTAATCTATCATTTGCTACTTAAGTGACTCAATTCTTGGCGATATACCTATAAGTACATTGGTAAAAATCGCTGCCTGTCTTTCCAACTGATCTTAATTACTATCGATAATTAGTTTCCATTATAATTATTGTCGAAATGAATAACCAAGCCAGTTTCGATCAGTTGTTTGGTACCGCAGTAGGTGATGTTGTAACCTAAACTTGCTTTTTTTATGGCTTCTTTACCTGACGAGTAAGTACAAAAAACAACCTTTGAACGGTTGGCTGCTAACCAAATGAGCTCATTGTTGTAAACTGCATACATTATTAGGTTTTTTTTAGTAATCTGAAGAAGGGGACTAAAAGGTTTGCTGACTCACAAGGTTACATGAAACGCCAATGGAATCAATAAACATTTGATCGGTAAAACTAACTTGAGGATAAAGAAATGATTATCACCAAACGGCTCGCATCGCCAATGTGATGCGAGCCGTTTGGTGAGATCGGAATGGATTTTAAAATCTTTAAACAACATTACATCGTGTACACAGTATTTAAAGTTGAAAAGTTAAAACTGAAAAAAGAAGAGGTTACTTTTTTCAGGTAGGGACTTAAAAACACCTTCATAAAGGTTACAGAATTATAAGTTTTACATGTTGAATTAGTAACAGAGTCAAATATGTAACACTTAAAATGTGTTTTCAATGTATTAACCCAAAACACTTACAAAACTGTAACCGTCACATATCTGTAACAGATATAAAAGGTTTAACAGTGTTAATAAGTGTTAACAGGTAAACTCAGCGTTGCCATTGGATAGCCGAAATCTAGTCGCAGTCTGTTGTAAAACTGATTATTTCAGTTACACATTAACACATATAAAAGGTTACAGTTTGAATCGGTAACATTATTGTATCTGTTACATCTAAAAGTGTTTTTCTGTTGAAACTGTTTAAAAAACAGTGTTAAAAACACATTATTACGGTTATAGTTTAAGTCCCTGTTTTCAGGTATATAACGGTATTGTTAATGTCAAGAGCTGTGGGTTCACTTTCTGCTTACTATCAGGTAAGCCACCTGCTTCAGCTATCAGCCTATAATTTTCCCTCTGCTGGGACACAGGCCTTCTCTCTTTGAGAGGGAGTGAGTCACCATCCACCACGCGGGCCTAGAGCGGATTCAAAATCAAAATCAAAATATTTTATTTCACATAGGCCTAGATGGGCACTTATAAAACGTCGAAAAAGGTGCACGGTTCGCGTTGGTCGATTCCATGGAGAAGAACCGGCAAGAAACTCCATGGTTACTCTTTTCAAATCATTTGGTATTACAATATTTTTCTGTTTCATTACAGCATTAGTACTAAAGTATGGGGGAACAGCGTAGGCCCGACAATAGGTCGTTGCTTGCTATACAAAAAATGTAAAACAAAGGAAATATTTAACAAAAGTTAAACAGCATCCGGGAATCTAAAAGGCCTACAATGTTCACTCATTCACAAATAATAGGTAAAAAAGCATCTATACAAATGTAAGTAAATTAAAAATAAAAAAAAAAGAATATTTAATTAGAGGACTAAATTAAACAAGTGACACAAACATTGTCATCAGTGTTGTAACTATTCTGAGCTAAATATGAGAAAAAAATGATTTGAAAACTACTGTAATAATCTGAATCAAAAGAAAAAGAATAATGAGATTGAGAATAGTTAGAGACGTCCACAAATCTGTGCCGTTTATGAGCTACCAGGGAAGCCGCATGCGCAGAAGGAATCATAGCCAAACTTCTTTGTCATCAACGTAGTCCTTGATTTTGTAATATGCTTTTTTCATAAGGACACGTTTAATATAGTTTTTGAACTTTCCATCGGTCAGTTCTATAACTGACTTTGGCAACTTGTTATAAAAGCGTATACTGTTTATAATAAAAGACTTGCTAGTTTTTGTTAATCTGAATTTAGGTATTACAATTTCATGTTTACTGCGTGTATTTTTATTGTGGAAGTCGCTTCTAATTTTGAAAAGCCCTCGATTTTTGCGGACATATAAAATACATTCAAAGATATAAAGTGAAGGCAGAGTTAGTATATCGATCACTTTGAATTTTTCTCTGAGTGACTCGCGAGGACCCATTTTATAAATCGCGCGGACTGCCCTCTTTTGCAGTATAAAAATGGAGTCAACGTCTGCTGCTGATCCCCACAGCAGGATGCCGTAAGACATAATACTGTGGAAATAAGCATAGTAAACTAACCTAGCTGTGGCTACATCCGTTAACTGCCTTATTTTCCTAACTGCATATGCAGCTGAGCTTAACCTACCCGAAAGAGTTCTAATGTGCGCGCCCCACTGCAATTTTGAATCTATAGTAATCCCTAAGAATACAGTTTCCGCTATAACATCAAGTTTATTGCCGTCAAGATTTAAATTTAGATCACGTTGTGATACATTTGGTAAGGAAAATTTTAAACACTTCGTTTTGCTTGCATTCAATAAAAGATTGTTAGCAGCGAACCATTTCGAGAGAACGGTTAGACTTTCGTTAACATGTTGGACATGCGTATTTTTTCTATTTACTTTAAAAATTAGCGAGGTGTCATCAGCAAATAAAATTATATCTGATAATTTGGCCATCATATAAGGGATATCATTAATGTAAACAAGAAATAGGAAAGGACCGAGAATTGAACCCTGGGGCACGCCTATCTTGACTAGAGACCCGGAGGACGTCGCCCCATTTACATTTACTTTTTGCTGCCTGTTTGATAAATAAGAAAGAACCAGATCAGCAGCTTGACCACGAATTCCGTAGTGGTGTAATTTACACATCAGTGTGTTGTGGTCCACGCAGTCAAACGCTTTAGAGAGATCACAGAAAATGCCAATGGCATCCTGGGACTTCTTCCAGGATTCCAAAATGTGAGTGATGAGTTTTACTCCCGCGTCCGTTGTCAACCTGCCCTTCGTGAATCCAAACTGCTGACTGTGCAGAATCCCATTTGAGTTAAAGTTTTCATATACTTATTTTACTCAATGCTGGAAGCACAGATATAGGTCTATAATTATAGGGATCACTCTTACAACCCGATTTGAAAATTGGTACTACTTTACTATGTTTCATTAGATCAGGAAACTTACCGCTATCCAAACATTGATTGAATATGCCTGGATTGGTATATATCACAATACATGTCTTCGGATCTTTTGTTTCACCGTTTTGAGAGCAGTGGTGATGAAATAAATTACTCAAAGTAATGCGCCTGTCTGGGTTTGCTGGTTCCCGCCGGGCGACCACTGCTCCGGCAGCTGGTTTGCTATCAATTACTTAACAAAAATATTTCGGCCCTCCGGCCCACCCCAGTTACCGAAGACTCGTCGAATTTACGTAGACTATGGGTATGAACTACTTATCAGCACTTCGAAACCTTGAGCCCATCTTGGCTCATCATAAGTAATTGTTTGGAGGAGACTATCCGTGGTGAGAAATTTATTAATAATGTTAAGGGAGAAAAACAACCCGCGCTGCGCTTTGGCCACACAAAAGCTGTTTCAACTTCGGGATTAAATGGAAGGAACTGTGTACCTATAATGCTACCAGTAAGCATACATTTTCGGACAAGAGATAAACAAAGATCCATTAATGAATGAAAATAAGTGTTGAAGTAGTCGACCCGTTGGGCTCAGTAAGGTTGGTAGTACGTAAATAATTGCCAATAATCAAATAAATACGACTTTTTGGTTCTAGTATAACATCCGGTTTCCTGATCATTTTGACCGCAACCCCCATCGTTTTGAGAGCAGCCAACAGCCCCAATTTATTCCAAAGCAAAGCAATTTTAACTAATAAAAATACGAATTCCAACAAATCTAATTAAAAAAATAACGAGATGTTATTATATTTCTCAAAGTTCGCTTCATTCGGGGTCTAACGATTGTAATTCACAGAAACACCCACAGGGGGGGCAGCTAATCGGCCGCGTAGGTAGGTCCTAGTAATGTTGGTTGAAGGGCGTCTGCCGAGGGTGGCATATCGACCCAGCGGATTACCTCCCACCGGGAGGGTGGCAGGGCCTTTTAGACGATACGATTTGTGATGTTTTTTTTGTTGGTGGATCGTTTCGATGTCGTGTCGATGTCATCACGACTTTGGTGTGTACTGTGTAATAATTATTGGCAGTCTTGAACGTTTTGGTAAGCTAGAATTTATGACTCGTCTGTTCAACCATTGACATTTTTTTTGTATGCTTGACATTTAAAATGAAATACTAGACATTAACAATATTTTGTCTACTTATTTTCTAGTCAGGTTAAATCAGTTATACTTAGTTTTATTTATAAATTACCACTGACTCCGAGAATCCCCGTATTTTCAGGTTTCCGTATCCAAAGGGTAAAAACGAGACTCTATTACTAAAACTGCACTGTCCGTCTGTCTGTCACCAGGCTGTATCTCATGAACCGTGATAGCTAGACAGTTGAAATTTTCACAGATGATGTGTTTCTGTTGCTGCTAAAACAAACAAAGAGACTTTGATTATTATATAATCAAAGCAAAGAGAGTTCCCCTCTATGATGGTACCTACGGAACCCTTCATGCGTCCGACTCGCATTTGGCCGGTTTTATTTAGAAATGAGATGGCAGAAAAAAAATTAGCAGACTAGATTATCATGTACGAGTACTTCTGCACTGTTACTTGGGACAAGGGCAGAAAGATAATGCTTAAGGGGTTAAGGGGACTACAGGAGCTAAATTAGCAACTCTATTTTTGGTGGTTTAAAGTTCGTTTGAAATTACGTTACAATAAAGTTCTAATTAGCTTGCACTACAAAGTGGTTGTTACGTCAGTCACTGCAGGCCGAATAGTGCAAAATGAATGGTTTTGATCAATTTACAAAAAAAATATTATTGTATTAAAAAATAAAACGCTATGATGCTAATAGGTTGCTTCTAGAATTATTTGCCAAAAATCAGAAAGATGGTTTTTACTCTTTAAAAGAAATTTTTAGAGATAACTTCGTGATAATAAATTTTATTGTATTATGTTTTCAAAATACTATCATACTAGCATAAATCTTGAAGAATATCATGTATTTATATGGTTTTGTTTATTATAGTGAATCATATACTTTCAGGCACTATAAAACTCGCGTTTAGCTCCTGTGGTCGCCTTAATGAGCATGAGACAGTGGATACTTAAATACCTAGAAAATCTGAATGTATTTAGATCCTTAGGAACTTTATCCGTGGTTGAGCATGTGCGGTTGGTTACCAACCAATCTGTTATGTAAATAGAAGGGAGTACGAAGGGCCACCCTGTGTACTTAGTATCGACCGCAAGATTTACATCCAACCCGACCGGATGAGTCAGGAATATTTTAGATGTCACGACTTTGTAATTATTGTATGTCACCCGTCGTAACGTAGTCGTCACGTCGTCGTGATTAAAGTTTGAGGTAGATTTGATTTCAATACCTTTTAAGTTTGAATTGGATGGATACTTAGTTTTGCAGTTGACTTTTATTTGAATAAGAAATGATCTCGATATAATTGGTCAATATTTATGGAAACCTAATTACGATAATTTTATAGGACCACAATAACAGTACGTAAAAATGAAATTGTTTATTTTATTTTATTTTATTTGGAACAACAAACAATTACGTAATAAAGCTTACAGACAGAAAACTTAAATCTAACAATTATGCAATCAGCAGCGTTATTCACAGAATACAAATCAAAATATTAAATTTACGCTTCAAAGAGAAGTTAAAAGTAACAAAGATATAGGTCAACATAAAACAGTGATTTTAAACTTTTAAATAACGAAAAGTGAGTGCAATGATTTTGACAATAATTGTAGTAACAGTTGTCCTTCAAGTTTAAATACCTATATAACTATTAATGTGATAAAATGGTCGTTGCCTGTTAATTAATAACTTATCCAAAAACTGTCGATAGTAGAATCGGTCAAACATAAGTAGAATCTGTCGATTGTAGAATCTGTCAAATGAAAGACTATATACATAAATTACCTATTTCCTTTTACTTAAGACTTCTTCCAAACTGTAATACTTACACAAATAGCGACATCTATAATGCTCGATACAAACTGCTAGTGCAACCATGTTTGCCAATGTTTAATCAATTTGGTTTCCGAGAAGTTTGGTTCTAGCGGAGGAAATACACGCATGGACACACATAATAGTTTATTTTTTTAATACCTAGGTACTCTTCATAAGTAGGTAAGAACTTACTTAGGTCATAAAGGCTATAAAATTGTTTCAACTTCTGTGTGAGCAATGCACCATAACTAAAGGTAATTTAACAATAAGTACAAAAAAATCCAATACCTTCATTGCTTTTTATCAACTGCAGAAATTAATTGACAATTTATTATTGCACTGGCCTTTATTATGTCCGATAGGGTATTTTACCAAAAACGTGAAATCCAAAAATGAAAGAACTTAAGTATTAAAAACTTGAAAAATATTATCACAACAAATGGCCATGGCTTCTTAATTCACAACAATATTATTAATATTTTACCTTCGTAGAAATTGTGTACAGTTCGCAAAAGAATTGCTTTTCATTTTAACCAAAATTAAATACTTTAAAATGCATACCTACGTCTGTCAAAATTTTTAGAAACAAACAAAAAAATATGAAATTCAAACTAGAAAAAAAAAATGTTCTTTCTTTTATTGTTTACTCAGAGGAAAGTGATAAAAGGACTCTCTAGAAGATATCTTTCCCTGCCCATAGCTACAGACTATTGCCCGGAAAAACTATATATTTTAATATTTAAATTATTCATTTAAAATCGTAACACAGTCGTAGGGATTAAAAATATCGTCCATGCAACTTAATACTCGTATTAATTGCATTTTTGTTTAATCCAATACTGGAATTGTTTTTTAGGGTACCTACCTATAGCACCCTTATTTTACGTTTAATTTGTAAACGACTTTTTTAATGTGACGTGGCAGAACTCTAGTAAATGTGCATTACCAGTTCAGAATGTTCCCACTGCTGGGAGGAAGTAAGAGGGAGATGAAGAAGAAGAAAGAAGAAAGCGTGCAGTTTAATTTAACTGAATTTATTCATTCAGTTTTACTAAAAAAGAATTTTATTTTAGTTTCAACTGTTTGTTATTTTCTAATTGTTAAAAAATTAGGATGTTTTAGATTCCTTCCCTCCCTCGCATTTCAGTCAATCTCCTTAAATTCCGAACGTATGGCAACCCTTGGGTTGATAGGTATATTATGCTACATAAGTATTTTTGAATGTTTTCTTCTATGACATGCCTGTTTCTTCACGATCGATCTTGTCATGCACCGTTTTGAAAATAGTATCTACTGATAAAATAAATATTAAGTATCATTATTGAAGTGCAAACTTCTTATAGGCGCGTTGAGCACTCTTTTGAGTGAACAAAAATCATGGAACTCGCGTCATCGTCACCGAACGCTTTCTGAACTGTTAGTCAATATCAACCTTATGCAATTAACATAAAGTTTATTTTGGATTAGTTAGTTTTCACTTCTATCAGCCGTCTCCTAAGACCCGCATGCAGTGTATTTTTTATTATGAGCCTGTTGTATCCCACTGCAGGGTCTCCCTTCCTTTTTTACAGTCTTCTCTCTCTAGAGCTATTTCAGCCCGATCCTTTAAATAGCAGTCCAGGTGACCTACCATCACGTCTAAAAGCAGTATTGTTTTAATCTTATTTCAGAGTGGGAAAAGGATGGCACTAGACGTAAACTATAGCTCCGTCTCTTTCCCGCACTGGAGTAACATTAAAACAATGCTGCTTTAAGAGGTCATGGTAACCCCCCAGGTCACCACGCCATCTACTTCTGGGCCGGTCGTGTCGCCGATTCCTGTTGTTCGGACCCCAAAACGTAGTCAGAAGCGGCGTGCATTAAAATAAATATTGTTGTACCTACTTAATAATAAAATATAAACGGTCGAATTGAAAAACCTTCCCCTTTTTGAAGTCGGTTAAAACAAATAATAATTTAGTCCGGAGGCGGACAAACATTGAAAAATGCTGATGACGTAGAAAGAGATACCAACACACCTAATATTTGACTTTTCAAATATCAAGATGTATTATAATAGTTATCCGATCTCGGATGGTTTCATTCCCATCCACCATCACAAACAACTCCCAGAGGCCAGCACAGTCACCTCTTTAAAAAAAAATCATGCGGGTCTATGGGTACTCCCGATAAAAGTGAAAACTAAGAAATTTATATCTGCTACGGGTTGTGCCCCACGCACGCCAAGTGGTGCTACGCCGTAGCGGATCGACTACGAGTGCTAAGAAGCGTTAGGTGACGGTCACGTGAGTTCCATGATTTTTGTTCATCCAACAAGTGATCAACGCGCCTAAAGAAGTTTTCACTTCATAAAACCCCATGCTCATCTTTTATAATTTCAACACGGAACCGGTTAGGGTTCCGTGTTATCTAATAGTTGCACAAGAGATAACACCGTGCTCAACAAAGTTTAACTACGTGTCGATCATCCCTCGCCCCTCATCCCTCAACCCTCTGTGACCCTCCGGGAGGGAAGAGGGAAGCCCGGTGTTATGGAAGCCACGGTTTAGTAATTAATATTTTGCAATATGAGAAATTTTGTTTACATGTGGAAAATGGGATTATTAATTACTTTAACAGTTATAATTTGGTGTTGGCTAGTGTTTCGGCTTCAGATTTCATAACACTAAAAACAGTAGGTAAAACTAACATTATCATGTAGACTTAAACATTCTAAGATATGTGTGTGTGTGTGTATGTTAGACATTCTCATCAATTTTGAGATAATTGGAACAGCACGATTCACGAACGAACTTAAGTTTTTTTATTCGCAATGGCATCTGCCAGGCCAACCTATGAGGCTGGCTTCTGCTTAACCGGACTATCCTGTGGGTCTATCTATCTATATCTATCTAAATATCTCTTGCCGCGAATTTCTAAAGTTACTTCCACCAAGTTTTTCGCAAGTCTCGTGCGTGTCCTTGATTACCTACTTCGAATTACATTTCTATTCATTCAATGTAAATTTCTCTTCTTGTTACAAAAGCACAGCGTGAAAGCGGAACCCGAAAATAAATCGAGCCATAAATCAAGGGTGTTCAAACCATGTCGTGCATTCGCCGGCTTTTTCCTTCTTTTACGATTTTTCCAAGTACATAATTATTGCAAGGAACGAATCTGACCTAAATTATGGGTAACTTAATAGATTTTTTTACAATATACCTTCACGGTATTAAACTCTTTGAAATGAGTGGAAACTGCGAGAAAAGTTTTGAGAGAAAACATTGAATAACGTAAAATTTAAACACACAAATTCTTACTAAGACTGGTAAGAAGTTTCTTCAGTTTTCTTATTAGGTCGTCGCTGCTCGTTCCTATAAATTATTGTCTGTAGGATCACTGATCTGATTTGTCACAAATCTTGATTTCATCACAAACCTTCATTATCTCATTCGTTCAAATTTGTTTAAAACTATGACATATTCTCTTATAAACCACGCATCTGTAGTACCTATTGATAGTCATCAGTATTAACTCTTTTCTACTCATACCTAGGTACTAGTTTTCACATATTTCAATCTTCAGTTCCTTTACCTTCTTGTGTATTCTGGCAATAGAAGTACGGCAGTTCATAACACTACTCTGCTACGTTATCAGAAAATTTCAATTCACAAATTCTTTGCTCTCAAAACATTTCGAGTCTCTCGGTACTACGGAACTTAATAAAACACAAATGTTAATCACAATTTACATTAAAATCCATGTTTAATCTCACTATTGTATTAAAAATCATACAGAATTTAATTTTGTAATGGTATTAGAGAGTAAAATCGTTCCCCTCCAGAACGCGCGCCCTACGCAAACTCGAATATTTAGGCCTAAACGAACGGACTGATGAATTCTGCGCTCCGCTGTGAGCCTGGTACTTATTGTTATAATTATTGCTTCATTATTATCCGTAATAGTATTAAAACAAAGTACTATTAATAATGTTGCTTTATGTAATAAATCTAATAATAATAGGGTTATTATTGCCAGATAAAATTATGATTAATCACAATCAAGAAACTCGGGAGTCTTTTGTTTTACTGTAAAAATGGAACTTGATAGTTTATTTCGTGATTCATAGCAATAAATCATATTTGATTGAGTAATTTTAAGATTATGTTGTCTAATTAAAACAATATTTATTGCAAGGCTAAGGATTATTTCATGTAGATCCTAAGTACTGAAAGTAGTTACGCTAATTAAACTAAAATTACCTACTTGGTACTTCTTTAATTCTTTTGGCTTAATCTAAATTAGTAGGTACCTTAAAACAACTGACACAATTTCACAGAAAAATCTATGTTTGATTGATTACAAAGACACCGTTACGAAATTAAATTTATTCTTGAATCCGCAAAATCATTTAGGCCTAAAATCACTTACGCACGAAGTAATACGTCAAATTTGATAGCCTTCAATTCAAATTGCAGTGCTTGAGTGAAGTAAAAAACTCACTTTATTCCTTTCTAATTTATTCTTAAAAATTCAGCTTGTATCGGCCGCTTTCTCGCGGGTCACGATCCACAACATCCGTTCTCTTCTGAATGCACAATAGGAATATTGACATCTCTTTCTAACATACCAGTTTAAAATGTCTTTATCTCTTTTTCACCGTCACGCGACGTTGTCAATCCTCCGTGCCGTACGCGGTGACCTTGTCGCGGTGTTCACGATACAAACGTTAGGTACAATTACTGAAGATTTATAGTTTAATTTATGACCGCACATTCTTAATACTCGAGAATAAAATCCTGATGATTACGTGTTACGCAATTGGGTAATTTGTTAAGATTTTTATCATGTTTTGGAAGTTGTATGACTTGTGACTTGTATAGTAGATAATGTTGTAATCGTGAATTCGTGACATGGTGTATAAGTTTTAATGAACGCTAAGTGAAATACGTGTTTCGATATCGAAACGGGTGCATTATGATTAATAGAACTGGTTAGGGGGACTGTTGTAACAGTCAGTTGCGTATCAATTGAAAAGGAATGAATTAATGGCTCTGTTTTTCCCACTGGCTGTTATTTATCAACAATGATATACTTAGAAGCATTAGGTATCAACACTTTTGAGTTGATTAAGCTGATGAGCTAGGTTTGATTCGAGGAAATTAGTTTGAAACGATTATAGATTTCCAAAAAAAAAATATTTTTCTCTTTTTAGTGGTTCACGTGTGCTTGGTACACATGGAAAGTGCATACCGTTACAATTACAACAAGCCCAAACACGACTAGGATACATTGTCTCATTATGGAGTTCCGGTGCTTCTTGGCTTCATCATCAGATCTGATGGTAGAATGGTTCTTTTTGAACGCAAATCCTTCACTTGTTGTAGAAAATACCAAAATCACTGTACGTTATCCTATAAAATTTGAAGAGTTCCCTCGATTTCGCCAAGATTCCATCATCAGATCCCGACTTGGTGACTATGGGACCATTTGGAAAGTATACCTTTTCCAACAAAAAATATTTTTTCAAATCGGTTGGCAAGCGACGGAGTTATGCGCGAACAAACATAAAAAAAAAATATAAACATCCGAATTGAGAACCTCCTCCTTTTTTATTAGAAGTCGGTTAAATTAAAGCAGGAAATGTCCATTTCATGTCTGTTATATTTAACTTCAGTGCTTCATTGGAAGCTTTAGGGTTTTCCAGTAGGTAACACATCAACGACAGCCAAATTTTCAGAATATAATTTATTTACAATGATAAACAATTATTAGCAGAAACCGGGAAAACAAGTTTTTACTCATGACATAAGTAAGTTACACATCATTCCTGAAATAAAATTAATTTTCCCGTAGGTAGGGCTCTGATCGAAGCAACATTGTACTGTATCCCTATTAACATTGTCATGTAATATTTATGACTCCTACTTACTGTAGCTTTTAATAAATTTAATAAATTAGTATGAACGGAATAAATGACGTTATTTATTGCTTCGTTATTCTAAAGAAAATCAATTAAAAACAATAAGTAATTATTACACTTTTTTGTGAATTCTTGTGCGTTATTGTACGTAACAATTAAAGCCTTCTACAGTCGAAAAATAAATTGTGTTTTTAAGTTGTTTTTTATCATTTCACTTCTTAAGGAACAGACGGTGAATTTTAATTTTATTGTTGGCATTATTTCTTTGCATTTTTAAATAATTAACCAGTATTAACCTAGAAAAGAAGAAAAAGAACCGTGAAAACCAAAGATTTACTTAATTACAATTCACTCATGGTGTGAAATCCAAATAATCCGGCACCGTATTATTATCAGTGGCCCAAAAAAGCTCGCGTGTTGCGTTATTTAAAACCTATGGCTGAACACGTCCTGGGAATAATTTCTTCTGCCGACATGTAAACACGGATGCCTGGCTAACACAGACCAAAACGAATTAAATCCCATCCAAAAATAATGTGAAAGAAGCTCTATAGGTTGGAGAATAAAGTTAAAAGTCTATTGAAGGATATCTGGATAATTTGCTGTAACTTGTAAGGGGGTTTGTATTTATTCGTAGTCTATTTTTGGCTGCGGTAGGCGGTCGCTCCAATACATCTTGATTTTTTATATCTTTTTAAGGGCCTTTTTGTGGCCCGAGGCTATGTCTGGATTTAGTCCGTGTTTCCGGCTATTGTGCTCGAGTAATTTTTCAATTAAAAGTCCTTGGTACGGTATTTGATTTTAGGGTTACAGCGTCACGGGTGTGAGTTGAACGGATGTACCGTTAACCGATGAATGTTTCGTTGACGCAGCATAAAGGTGGAAGTTTGGGAAAAACTACAGTACTTACATTTTTTTTTTCGTATTGGAAATCATCAAATGATTTCTCCCACTCTGGGCGGAGTAGGGGGAGTATCAGACTTTTACTGACTAAATCCCATCCATGTTCCTTCCTCGCCCTTTATGTTCCAGGGCCACGGTATCTCTTTCGAACAGTCCCGCAGCCCCGGCAGGCATCGGCCTTTGTGGCCCCCTTCTTTTATGCTGACATCTCTATGAGGCGCGCGTGAAACACGAACGCGCCGTCGATACGGTCTGTCATCATAAGACGGACGGACGGCTAGCTAGCCCATAGTTCACCGTCCACAGGCCCGCTTCTACGGTGGCCGGTAGCCACCACGTGACCCCCGACGCCCGGTGCGTCTCCCGCGGCGGCTGGGACGAGAGGTTCTCTCCCTTTCGCGTTCCGCCACCTCCTTCGCTAGCAAAAATATAGTACCTAAGAAATACATGAACAAAGGAGAAAAAAAGGGAAAAGAAAACTCGTCAAAGTTTGTGCTTACGAAAAACAAAAAGAAAACCATACTTATTAGTATTTGAATGTCTTTGCTTGTTAGTTAGATAACATGATAGCATGGCAGAGAACCTCATAAAAGTGCCAAACTATGACTAGAAACTTTTACTTGTGCCGAACGGAAAAGGTTTCTCTGATATTATTCTCCTGCAACTCTCTTGACCAACGCGTCCTTCGTCCCAAACTTTCGACATCCCAATCTACGCTGTGAAGAATTAAGACTCAAGCATCCAATCCACCAATGAACTCCGCCTGTCGCAGTCCTATAATACTGCATATAGGCCATGCCTAAGCTGCACCAGAATCCCTTTCCTGCGCCTTCCACATCCTGCCTATCCTCTCCCTATACACCCCACGGCGCCGTAATCGGCACAACACTCTTAGAAAATTGTACTTATATCACCATTTTTTACACAAACATGCCTCCGTAATCCCCAAAGCCAAAAGTTTACTTACCTAGGATACATCCACATTTCGTCACATGATGTATGTAGTTATAAGGGGCGCCAGGGGGGCAAAAACAAGACTCCGTGGCTGCTACTAAGGAATTCCAAATGGAAAACCCAATAACGACCCAGGAATCGACGCCAGGACCTCAAGCTCAGCAGTCGTACTGGAGACCATTAGACCAACGAGGCAGGCCATCATTTAATTGTCATTTTCCCAACGACTAATATGAAGCCACTTGCATAAGGCTTCTACGAATTTCATTCGTTCTCGTATTTCAGTTCATATTTTGGAGACTACCGACGCGGTGACGCTTAACCTAAGAATCGTTATATACGCAAAATCGTATAAGAGTTTCATAAAACCCCTAGTGCATTAGAAGAAGCTGTTAACGATTTTCCCACTTCTAAACTACACAAGTTTAGAAGTGGGAAAATCAAACCCAGAAAAACCCAGAGGTCTTTTCCAACTGCTAATAATCATCATCATCAGCCTATGAATGTTCCCACTGCTGGGACACAGCCTCCTATCTATGAGAGTGAATGGGCTATAAACTACCAAGCGGGCCCAGTGCGGATTTGTAGATTTCACACATCTTCGAAATGTTTGGTTCTAGGACATGTCACGATGTTTCCCTTTACCATGTTGAGAGCAGTAGTGATGAAATAAAGTAATGCGTATGTCTGGGTTCGAATCCACGACTTACTGCTCATAAGTCGGAGTCGCCACCACTGGGCCACCGCTGCTAATAAAAATAGAAACTGAATGGCATATGGCATAAAATAAAAGATACGAATTGTAATCTAACAAGTCCGAGTTGTCTACGTCTCAGCATCACCCTCCGTTATCCTAGCAACAGAGTTATTTGAGAGGTATTTCGTTGTATACAGGGTGTAAAACACCTCATCACAAAGCCGTTAACCAAGCATTCTGTACATCAAACTAAGTAACTTTACGCACAAAATATTGCTGGGAAACAACTTTTTTTTTTGTTATAAATCATGTTTTGTGGTAGAACTCAATGTAACGCACTTACAACATTGTGCTGATGGATGGATTGAATATACGGGGGTCGCGGAGGTGTTAAAAGTCAAAATCTTACCAACTTGTATTTAAAAAAAGACTTGTCAAAAAGTTGTAACTTTGACCTCCTATATTTCCGTAATTAGAAGGTTCCCAGGTATGGTGTAGTACAAAAAAATGATCGCAATGATGGGGAGAATAAGTGCCTTTCGGCTTCGTGAAGAGGTGATTTACACCCTTTATTTGCTATAATATTTTATCGATGGCCATAAAAATACACTATACGCGATACCATCTCCTGTTTTATTGGTTACCGTCCCATTTCGATACGCTAGAGAACTTGTATATTCTTGTTTATTTTCCATCCAACGGTTCAAGATTATTTGATTATGTCGTCAAGTCGGTTATATGATTAAGTTTACCAAGATCTTCTAAAGAAGAAGAACAGTATTTCTGAAAGCAAAACGAGAAGTAAATACGTATCATAGGCCTATCTGGATAAGCTATCAAATTACTAATCACAATTTAAGTTCAGCTGCAACCGGTTAGACTGGAAGTCGACCCTAACATAGTTGGTAAAAGGATAAGCAGATGATGATGGATAGATCTAAGTTCATCAGAAACATTAGGATGGATGAGTGTCAGCTATTAAAAGAAGGAAGCAAATCACATCAACATTTTTTAGAGTCACGTGATTTTCTCCGATATTGAAATTAGAAAAGCAAAGCAAGACGTATTATCTCTGCGGTACCCAATGAAAGCTGAAAATCATTAGATTCGCACTAAACCGCCAAATGATGATGATGTTTCTGTTTCATCGACTGGGCTCCGGCCCATCTCGTAACTTTCCTATTTCGACAACTAAACAAAATAGCATCACCAAAGTCCCATTTCATAACTAGTTAATTATTTTGATCTTCATACATTGAATCCCATTTTGTAACTATTTTGATCTTCATTGGTATCGTCTCGCAGTTAGAGTGTAGCTAGTAAAATCGTTCGATTGAAATCTTTGACGGTAATGATGAGATATATTTAATCTTCATGTTATAATGTAACGTTGAATCAGGCTCTGATGCAGCTTATTGATAGTCCAGCCCAAAATGCTTCCAATACTGGGTACCACGGACTTCAATAAATACTAATATTAACCTGATTTAGAAAAAATGGAAATTTTCGAAAGTCCCATATGGTGCCGTTTTCGTCTTTATAGGGATGGGACATGTTATCCACCATGGAGGCCCAGTGCGGGTAAGTAGATTCCAGAATTTCACAAGACTTCGAATTTTTGGTTCACAATTTTTGGTTGGTGGACATGTTTTCTCTCGTATTTTTTCATCACCGTCCCGAGGTTCGAGGTTCACCTCCAATGTGTTTGTGAATAACTCCTTATTTTACTTGCTATATCCTTTTTCTTGATTCATCCACTGATCAAGTCGGAAGATGAGGTATGTCTGATGGTTACTCACTCGTTAAAAATTAAAGTAATAAAGAAAAAAATAAAAAAAAGGAAATATTAAAGGATTATTAAAGCAGTAAATAGTAAAGATAAGACTTTTTGGACCGTTTCACAAGATAATTGAGGTTACGCAAGTGATCTTCTCTGGTTTTCGTAATAATACGTGACTTATCAGATAAGAAGATAAAGATACAATTCGGCGGAGAATGTATAGTAAGGTATGGTAAGGTATCTGCTTGACGACAACAATATTCATTGTTTTAGACTTTCACGGTTTTTCACTACAATTAGAGTACTTACGGGTACAAACACGGACACAATCACGGATATAATCCCGCAAGTACTTTAAGTGTAGTGACAACAATATTGTCATTAGTTTCTTGAAATCGATGATTTTCAAAGACTTACGTCAGTAACCTACTGCTTGGTTTGTTTATTTACTGCTTGTTGAAGCTAAAATTGCGCAGATGAGCGTTACCAAGTTATTTTAGAAAGAACTTTAATTAAAATGTCGAGAAGATCACACGGTTGGCAAAGTAAAATTGTACAAAATTCCCAATTTGGTAATTTGTCTTCTTCGTCGTGTTGGTTTTTTTTTTGTGTTAGATGAATAGACCTAAGCTTCGACAACACTTTTGCCACATCGAAAGTGTTATCAGTGACTTCGGACATGCCACTGAGTCCAGCGCAAGTAGAGTTAGGTACCCATACAAAAAGCAGGACCGGACACTTTCTGTTTTGCTTTTTTAACGATACTTAACTCAGTAGATATCGTTACTTCGTTTGAAATAATTATTTTAAAGATCATCATAATTTTCCAACCATCGACTCATTGATATAAGCAGTTGTTGATAAAATTAAGCTATGAGTAAATGGTTAAGGAATCTAAAAGATACAATAACACAGAACTAGGTAGGTACCTAATTACTATTCTAGTGCATGCTACATCGTGTATCAACTCGTAATTAAATCGCTCCATTACAAAAGCCAATACAATGAAAAGGTCAGAAATCAATTGATCTTGCCAAGCATGCATTCCGACACGAACACGTCTAAACAACTACAACTAACGCCATCTGTCAGAACAAATGCGAACTACCAAGCCAGCGCGTGTCGCTCGCCATTGGTCTAAAGTGACGTCGTCGTCACCTTGACAGATGAAACAGAGGTATAGGACGATGGTAAAGAAAGACAGAGACAAAACAATAACAAAGAGGCATCGATTCGGAGGTCAGCCGCGCATGTCAAGTGCATTACGATAAAAATAAATTTAGTTGCGACTGGCTGTTAGGACGTTTCGTATTGACAGATAAGAGTATCGGTATGGGACGTGCGTGTTGATAACTGACACACGTGAGGAAAAGCAAGATTCGTTTCAAAAATGTGTGTCTACTTGTCTAGCTAGATAAACCAAACCATTTCTTACTTTAAAGACTACACAATCTGAAAAGGAGAATTGAATTTTGAGCCGTTTAAGCCGAGAATAACGTTTTAGCTCGAGATTCACCTTGTTATTTTGCAAAATCAATTTGGTTTGTTCACACTTCAAAACAAAACAAAACAAGTCATACGAAAACAACCCAGACTTTTTCTATAAAGACAAACATCTTTTGAAACCACTTAATCTATTAAATAGCAGACACCACGTAAAAAAGAAAACAATTTGGCAGACAAACCCTAATCAGACCAACACTTTCACAAGTACAATGAGATTCATCTCACCAAACTAATGGTAACTTAACGTCGGACGTGGTGGATTGTAGTACAAATAAAGATAAGTCACGCACCCATTACAGCCATACAACACATACAAAAAATACTATCAGACCATCTTTGTCCTTTTCTAACAAAAGCTCATTCTCCATTCTCATCTCTCTCCCCCATTTTTCACTTATCCTCAATTAACAATTACTTAGGTCTCTTGTCAATGAATTTTCAGCCCTAAGCGCTAGCAAAAGAGTCAGTTTTTTATTTGCGAATCTTTTTAGTACTGATAAAACATTGTTGCGCTAATTTCAGTGTGTGAGTGTTTAATTCACTCGTACAAATGAAAAGAGGAAAGTTCCTACTGTTGGAAACAATGTCGGTGTTAATGAGAATGGTCGCTTTGAAATGTCTTGTGTCCCTTTCCATTGTATCCAATTAGACGAGGAACAAAACAGGATGCTTGGAGGGAGAATCGGGTGAGTTTGTTTAGTTGGGTTTACCCTTAAGCGCTCGGATCGATCTTTTTCAGCTGCACGGTACACATGGTATGAAGTTTCCACGGATTCGGATTAGCGATATTGGAAATATTTTCATATACAATACAGCAGAACTGAAAACGTTATGTAACATTTCTAAGCACACGCATAATATCTGATATTATATGAATATTATTTAAGGCCCAAGGAAGGAGAATGAGCCCAACGAAACAGAATGAAAAAAAAATTGAATCACTCCATATGTGTAGTGATGCAATTTTTTTTTTCATAATTCCTTCGGCATGGCATCAACTTAGAGTAACATGAGTCATGGGCAGGATAAAAAAAAGTGATAACAATTTTAAGACTACATGTCCATCCTTTCGTGAGATAATATGTTAGCTATAGCTGCAATGGAACAACTTTGTCGGACCTTGTTCACTTATAAAAAGATAATGAACTCTGAGGTTGGCAAAATGTATTGCATAAGTACCGCTAATTCTCCTGGACCACTTAGGTCCATGATCACCGAAAAGGTAACGGTCTGATTATCAAAAAACAGCTGTTTAAGGGACATGCTCCCCTACAAAAATGTGTTTTAAACAGCTGTTTTTAGATAATCAGCCGTCATCTTTTTGGTGAACATGGTCAAATTGAGCAAGGAACAAGTTAAATTGAGCAAAGTAATTAATAATTAATTACTTTGCTCAATTTATTATTTTACAGTAAAATAATAAATTGAGCAAGGCAATTAATTATAATAAAGTTTGAGTAAAATTTTTACTCAAACTTTATTAATCATCGAACTGTCTGATATTATGTAGCTCGTTGGGCGAATTCGATTTTGTGGTGGGTGGGATTCCCATCATATTTAATTAAACTTAAAACTTAATGACTTTGTAACAATGTAGACTTCGTTAATAATTGAACCTCTAAATACTTGGTCGCAGTAACTAAGTAAGAGTACTCTCCCTTGAGAGCTAGGTTAGGTTAGAACTGTGACAAACCTTGTGCGAGCCGAGCGAGCGAAGCAAAGGAGCCGGGCCAGCGGCCGGCGAGCGCTATATTGAAATAGGACACTGTTACTCTTTTAATGTCGTAATAAAACATGTATTTTTATCATCCTTCCAAATAGGTGACAGACATTTTCCTGATGGCTCGGGCAATTTAATTACCTATTTTAAGTTATTATCATATTGCCCTCTCATAATGGGCATTTTTCTAAATTGCCGGTCAACAGACCGGCCGAATATCCGATGATATATCAAAATGATATATCATCGGATATTATGTTTGTAGATTACACGTAATCAGTTGATACATAATAGGGCATGCAAACCGATAACCGATAATCGATAATTTATCGGTTATCGGTCCATTTTGACAAAACGATAAATATCGAAAACAAAAACGATAAATACCGATAATCGATAATTTTATATAACGAATTCTAACACATTTCTGAACGAACGTTTGATGCGTCCCTGTTCCCTCGCCGCGCGCCATTCTTTCCCGCTCCTGTCATTTGTTCATTGTGCAGTTTGTGTGTGAACGTGAACGTGTCGATCGTGGTCAACGAACGTGGTGATCGTGGTCAACTGCTAACAAAGCTATACCGATGGCTTCGCTCAATTAAGCCAACTAGTGTAGAAAGCGAACGTGTCTTTTCCGCAGCTGGAGTGCTATGTAATAAGCTGCGGACTAGCCTAAATGACAAAACTATTGATTGTTTGTCATTTCTGCGGACATATTTTCAGCAGCAAAAAATAAAACAACAATACACCCTAAAAAATCTCTTTAAAATGTGATTATTTCAAATGTCTCTTTTAATTATAATACAAAATAATATTTTTATGCTAAGTAATTTAATTATAGTGCATTAATCCTTAAAAATATTTTCTATTATTTATTTTAAATGTGATCTCTTTTAATTATAATACGAAATTATTTTATGTTAATTTAACTATTGTATTAATCGTTAAGAAATTGTTAAGATGTCTATTTAAAATTTTATGACTCAGATGTCTATTCACGAAATTATTTAAAGTTTATTTAATTATAGTAAACGTTCAAAAGTTTCAATATTTGACTCGTAATTATTATATTATTTTGAAGAGTCTAACTTTTTTAATAATTAAGCAAGAGGTTTCTAAGATTTTTTGTAAAAGATCTCTTTAAGAAGAGTTTAGTGAGTAAATCCAAAATGTTATGTTACATAATTATTAAGAAATACAAACGTTGATTTAAAAAAAAACCTTGTTTTATTTATTTTTCAGTATATTATATTGTCCTTCATTTTAGGTAAGTAATTGCATCAGTTTATCCCTTTATTTACATGTAAAAAACAAGTTTTTGTATTTTTTTAATAAAAAACGATAATTATCGGTAATTACCGGTTTTTATCGAAAAAAAAACGATATTTTTCATTTTATCGATTATCGAAATATTTCGATAATTGCATGCCCTAGTACATAACATAAATATGCAAACGTTAAGATCTAATAAAGCAAGAGGAGATACATCGTTCAAAGTTTCACCCCGTGTGCACCGGAATTCCGTCACTCACACATACACAATACACCCTATACACACCCTTCCGCACGCGCCGACCGTTCACACAAGCTAGCTTCGGTGACGTTGAACTTCGCACACACCTACAGAATCGCATGCAATTCTCGACCTTATAGCAACGGGGTTGCTCTCAATGTATCCTACATAATACCGATCCCTTAGATAACCTCAAAATTTTAGTTTTTGACCCGGACCGATCATGTTATCGACTATGCACAGTTTCCTCTGGACTTGAGTCTTACTGCTTGGAAAGATGACGTAGTTTTTTCGTTTATATTGTGTGTGTGTCATTTCTGTGGCGTGGGTTTGTATTGTGGCTCAGATTTGGGACGTTTTCGCCCAATATTCGGTTGTGTCTGGAAGTAGACAGTTGTAGGATGTGTTGTGCAGTGCGACCGTCATTTGTCTTCATCTTATGATAGTGTCGGCACTTTGATAAGTAAATGATCGGCATCGGTCTTTCTGGCAGAGAATGAGCGTAAGTACTAACCTTTATTTCATGATTTCCAACTAGTGCTAGACTTTTATCAATGTTTTCAATATTTATGTATGTGCTACAAGTTTTTTCATCACCGGTTTAATAAATATTTGTACCAATTTCGCTATTTTTAAAACGAACTGCAAAAAATAGGGGACGAATTTATATTTCCTCCCCAAAATATGTCGAGTGTTCATCCACCGGCACCTCCTCGCCCCACATTTCTCCTTTTAAATATTTATTACGTGTTTCGTATTATTCATAGTGACATAAACCCGGTTCGTATTATCTAATAGTTCAAGGTTACGTTATCATTCGATCCGTAAAGTTAAATGCATGGGTGACCATGGTTACCATATGGATTCAATACAAATACACATACACGGTAATCAGTTTCGTTGATAAGCGTTTTAATAGAGGTATTAAGATATTCGTTTTCTAAAGTGCTTTTGCAGTAATTATTGGCTTTATATTATTATATTATCAGTGGTTGAGCAACGTTTGGGGTGGTATAATATGAAATTTGTTGTACTAGGGTGAGTAATATTTGGTATTATTTTGTAAATATAAATTGTTTTACGTCATTTTATGATGCGAAGCGCTTCCTTGCATCATTTAAAGAAGAAATACATAAAACAGTGACCTTGAAAATACACTATTTATCATCAAAAGAATCTTTTACGGCAACTTTGTCTAACAAGCAAATTAGTCGTTAAAAACATCAGAAATTTAAAAATAAATCTGTGAAAAGTTAAAACCCTAACGAATGCCCATTATTTTTCTAACTTAGTCTGCACATTTTCCTAGCTTATTTTTAAACTTCGTTATCTCCTGTCTTACTTACTTATATACTTTTTACGTGAGTTTTTCTCCAATTTTTCTGTGTTTTTTCATACACGCTATAATTAATGAGATTTAATTATAGTGTTATACTTTATTTCTCTTGGTTTTAAATTTATTTGGATCGCTTTAAGATAGTCCAGACGTTTCGTATTTACGGGATTGTCACTTAATTTTTTTTCTTCAAATGTTTCAAAACCAGTCCTTGAGAAATAGCTTTTTGCAATTTTTTCTTTGTAGGTTTAGTTTTAAATAACCTAACCGAGTGAGTGAGTACAGATGATTTTTTTTTTCTACTGAATTACTTACCTTAGTTTGTAAACTTTCTTGACCTAAGTGTAAGTACATTTTATAAAAAAATAGCACCCGATACTTAACCACCTCATCGGAAGATACTAAGGTCCGTGTTCACCGAAAAATTAACAGTCTGATTATCTAAAACAGCTGTTTAAAACACATTTTTGTATGGGAAAATGTCACAGTGACAGCCGTTTTTAGATAACCAGACTGTTATCTTTTCGGTGAACACGGACATAAAACCAATACAAATAAACGTAGAACGCTGACAAAAGAATGAGCCTATAAAATAACACAATAGGTACCGCAACTTTTATGTTCAGTTTCATAAATAAAATAAAACAATCATTGTGACGGATGTTAGCCAATGTAATGATATCACGAATAACAGTTATATCATAATAATATTTATTATACGTATTTCAGCATAGAATGAACAATATAAAAGTAAGTATCCGTCCTCCAAAATCATAAATGTCAACACGTGCCACAGAAATCTGTACAAGGTGATAGAAATGGCGTTTAAAATATCTTTCTGCAAACAATAACACCGGTATTGACCACCCAACTTGCAAATTCTAGCTGAATGCATTTTAAGCTAAATTTCTCTTCTCTTTTATTTCTCCCACCCATATCTATGGTTGGACGTGCAGGACGTATCTCTTGGTCTTCGGATTTCCAGCTTGACATAATTTCCTTTAACAAATTTTTCGGGACAAAAACCTGATCCCTGTGAAACAACTCCACACAGTTAAAGCGGAATAGTCGATGTGGAGACCTCACTTCATAAGACTTGTGACATCCACTATTGGTGATGGTTTGGTGTGAAGACACCAAACCGTCCCAGAACTAGGTGCCTAGCAAGCAAGCCTAAGCGTATATAAGTTGACTTGGTAGGTATCTAGAATTTCTTAGACATTCCGATTACCATTCCTCTTTTTTTTCTTCCATTAGTTATCATTACCTATTCAAACATGGCAATAAGTCCCCTCACGAATCCCTCCTTTTCTCTTCTCTGTCTCTTTTTCGACTTTGTCTTGTTCTAACGTCATGTGTAACCAATCATTTATTTAACCAGAATGGTGATGATAGAGAAAGATTAGTAAGAGGAACTTCAGAGTAATATACCATCTCAAGAACCTAGATATCGTGAATGTAACCGATATTATTCACATATTGTGTCATCTGAGAGGTTGAAAGCGTCGCTTGCTTTCACGTGAGAGTGCTATCTATTTACTTATTTAGGTTCCTGTGGCTCGTCCAACTCGACCTCGGTTACGACGCGACGCTGCGAACTGCAAATCGTAAAACATCCGATAACAAAGGTTAGGTTAGATTGCAAAGCGTGTTTATTGCTGTGAAGCAGTTAGAACCATCCTGTTAGACACGCAATGAACTTAAACTTTTTTATTATAAACGGTCACCGCTTGAGGGAAATGTTTGCAGATTTTTTTAAATGAAATTTTTGGTACCTACATTGTTCCAATAAAAACAAAGATACTGATGCCCGTTTCGGACACCTAAATGCAAGCCTTTTAAAGTACGCACTGATGAATTTTCAGCGATAGCCTGGACAAGAGTTAAAACAACAGTGGAATATTTTTAATTTCGGTGTTTGGGTCGCTACAGAAAATGGTCTCCTCATGTTTGAATACGCTTTACGTACCAGACGTAGGTAGGTGCATGTCAAAAGTCATATTCATCTTTCTTCAATAGGTACTTCTCCATTACTCGTCATCAGACACCTCATTTCTTGCCATATCATCGTTTACACAGTCCTTCCATCATTTTTTCCTTTACTCTAATACCCATCCACATTCGTGCTCAAAACTTTCCACACAACATTTATAGGTATATCAAAGTACCTGTATTATTATCTATTTATCAAACTACCAATAGTATTCCGACAGAACCGTAAAGTCAAGAACATCTGCAAATAAACGGATTTAGCTGAATTTACAATTCAAATCAAATTATAGGAAGGAATAATTGAATAGAATATTTCCTCCGCTGCTTGAGATCCTCCAGTCTTATCGAAATAAGGCTCAAGAAATTATAAGTAGATACATCTTGCGAAGGCGGATTAGGCTTAAAAATAAAGCGTCTTTGAAATTCGCCGAAAATAAGTAGGATTTTCGGGAACAATTTGTCACAATGTCTTATTAATAATATCTCAAGGTCGTAAAAAGTCTACAGCGTAGGTGGAGCTTTTACTACCGAACTCTTTTAAATTTGCGAAAAATAAGGTAAGCTACGACAGTGGAAGTAATTTATACCTAGCAGGGTGTCATGGCGCGATGTCTAACATAAGGTAGGCCACTCGTAGTAAGTACGGCTTAACAAGCTGGCCTCTTCATTTTCTGGGCTTATCCCAATTTATTTGGGGCCGGCAAACCATGTCTTTAAGGGGCATAATTAAGTCGAAAAAATTAATGTGTTTAGCAGTATCTAAATGGTCCGAGATAACACACGAGTGGTCTCGCATTTGTTATAATAAGCCTGGTATATACAGAGACATTCATAGTGATAGCATAAAAAAAAGTTTTTAATACACTTTCTGGAAAACTGGTTCAACAAACTGGCTAAAAACGTCGTCGTTTGATTTACGTAGGCATTTGTTACTGCATTTCTCGGCTTCATAACAACCTCACCTGGCGGCTCGGGTGTAAATTCCGCCTCGAATGCAATAACAAAGTTTCCCCACTTATATCAAACTGTAGGTAGTCTATTTCACTTCTAGGAAACAAGTCTCCACCACGCAGGGCATCATAGTCCACTTGGTGGATGAGTCCTGTCTTTGGATTTTTGTTTCTGGTAAAACAGTTTCTTCATAGTGTTTTCTTCGTCCATTTCATTTCCATTTAATTTTGATAGCCCAAACATCCTCCTCATCTTCAGAGACGTAACTCTAAGAATAACAAGACAAAAGTTAACTCTCCTAAACACACAAACTTACGTAACAGTACCCTAACTCCTAAGGTCTAACTAACACAAGATACCTCAATAAATATTCTTAGAAGCTACTGCCCCTAATACACGTCCAAACAAGGGTCGCGTCTAAGAAAATCCGGCCGAGTCTGGCTCTAACACGAAGGGTTCTGTAACATTGTAAAATATTTATCTCTACTTAATACATAATTGAAACCGAACAAAAAATGCCGAACAAATAGCACGTTTCTTGTGTGGAGTCCCAAATATTTGAACTAAATTTTAATGTTGTGTATTGTGCTGTAAAGTGGCCAAGTTGTATAATCAGTGAAAAATGTGTCTTCCTAAAACGGTTGTCAAGACACATACCTGTGACAGACGGACGGACGGACAGACAGCAGAACCTTATTAATAGGGTTCCGTTGAGTACGGAACTCTAAATAAAACAAATCCTGAGGGGTCCATAGAAACGTGTTACGTAAGCCCAATAGTGGACAAGGAATGATAGATGAATCAAACATGACATGTTTTCTTCAGAGCTTTTGTCGGCGAAGATAATAGATTTTGGTTGAATGTTATTTCTGTAATATTTACTTCTATTAGGAATCTATTGTAAACATCTGAGGAAAACTTACTGGACTCAATTATTATAAGACTGAAATCACCAGGTCGCCTTGAGCAAGCAGGATGGATTAATGGGATGGGATACACTGCGTCCTCCTTCGTTTGTTTTTTTTTCGTTTATGGTTAACATTATCTGCCTTTTTTGGTAATTGAATGATTAACTCTATATTATGAATAGGTGACTACTGAAATACTAGTAAACGAGAAGGAAGAAGAAGACGTGCTGCGATCCCGAATAAATTGATATAAGGGCAGAAGACAGAGATTGTTGATGATGACCATGACCGCGGGTTTTTTTTCTTCTTATTTTGTATCTATTAAAGGAGTTTGTTTGAGGAGCTCGTGGCTAAATAATATCAGCCGCTCGAGCCGATCTTTAGGTTAAGCCGTGCTGGCCTAGGTTGGTCTGTGGATGGGTGACCACCCTTACATACCGAGTTTCCTCCGTGCCTCGGAAAGCACGTTAAGCCGTTGGTTCCGGCTGTCATTTAGTGTAGTCAGTGGCCCCAAAAGTCTGACACCAGTCTTACCAAGTGGTATCGTATTTCCCAGTATTAACTGGGTTGTGGAGGTCAGATAGGCAGTCTCTCCATGTAAAATGCTGGTATTCAGTTGCATCCGGTTAGACTGGAAGCCGACACCAACATAGTTGGGAAAAGGCTAGGCAGATGATGATTTTGTATCTATTCTATTAAAGTTAATGTATGTGTTTATGGTACTTATACTTCCCACAAACTACCTACTTGTTTCTCCACATCCCAGGCTAGGTACCTACTTTCAAATTCCTTAACGATCGGTTCAGTAGTTGCGTGGAAAGTTGCTGACAGACAGCGAAAGTAACTCCAGTTTCGCAATTAAAGCAAATACATACATAGTCGCTTTCGCTTTAATAATTTTAGTAACCAAAGTAATGGGTGTATAGTAAAATTCACACCATTTACGAGTACCCCTGAGGGTTAAGAAATTACTGAATGGCACGCGCTTCGTACGATGACCTTATGAATGGTAGTCGGGGTAATTCATGTAACTTTTTAGCTATTCATAAAAATATGGGTGGCGGGTCACGAGGGTCGAGCCTTTTTGTTTTTCTTCGTTGTGTTGAAATTGTTGAGCTTTTCGACACTTTTCTTTTAATATTTGTGTGATTTTTCTTCCCTTGCTGAATGAGAAACTTCCTGTATCGCTATTTCTAGTTATTTTTTTGACACCAACTAAATGCAAACTACTTTTAACATAACAACATAACGCCTGCAATCCCCGAAGGGTACGGCAGAGGTGTATGTAATGGTACACCCACATTTCACACGTTATACTAAACTAACTTAACTAACTCATTAACTAACGCAACAAACCTAACTAACTCTGTTGTTTAAAACTTTTACTTCGTTATATTTTTTATACTATTATTAGCTGACCCACGCAACTTCGTCTGCGTCACATAAGAGAGAAAAACGAAAGGAAAAAAATCCCCGTTTTTGCAACATTGTTCATTCCTGCTCCGCTCCTAATGGTCGTAGCGTGATGTTATATAGCAGAAACCTTCCTCGATAAATGGACTATCCAACACAAAAATATTTTTTCATTTTGAACCAGTAGATCCTGAGCTTAGCGCGTTCAACCAAACAAACAAACAAACTCTTCTGCTTTATAATATTAATTAATAACTAGCCGATGCCCGCGGCTTCGCCCACGTAAAATTACATACTAAAACCTTCCTCTTGAATTCCTATCTATTAAAAAAAACCCGCATCAAAATCCGTTGCGTAGTTTTAAAGATCTAAGCATACATAGGGACAGACAGACGCGGCGGGAGACTTTGTTTTATAATATGTAGTGATGATATAGTATATATTCTAGAAAACTGTTTCATGTTGGTGTCACCCACAGATATTGCGTGGCGCTAGAAGCCTGAATTTCAGGTATCGTTCATAATAATATTAATTTATCTTATCAATATAATATGAACTCAATATATCAATGGAATTAGATATTACCGTCGACGATATTACATAATATTATTTTCGTTTGGTATTTTTGGTTGGGTTTCCCATAATCCGGTTTAAGAAAACAATGATGAGGTAAGTAGTCGTACCCGTACAATTCTGAAAACCTGTGAGAAATCACTTAGCTTTTAAAAGTTGATACTGAATAAAGCTTAATCTGCTTAAGCTGCTTTCAAAACAGTAAAGGAAAACATCGTGAGGAAAACCGTCATGTCCTAGAACCAAAAATTCGAACACATGTAACATCCACCAATCCGCATTGGCCCGCATGGTGGATTATAGCCATTCCTTCTCGAACATTATAGGCTGATGATGATGAAGCCAACACTATAAAACTGTTAGATTACACATACTATAGAAAATGTAGTCAGTGGGCCGAAAATCTGACAACCAGTCTTACCAAAGGATACCGAACCCTTAAAAATAACCTCACGATTTGGATAAACGCTGTTTAGGTAGGTTTACTACACGTAATTTCTGCCAATAATGTTTCACATTAATGTCGAAGCTATTTCTCCAACAAATTGAGGGTGAAATGACGCTCTTCGACGCGTGGGATTCAATTCCGTGCTATTAAACATCAATTGCCGACGAGTAAATAGGTATGTGGGGTAGTCAGATTTACGTACTTTTAACCTTTAATGTATCATCTGTCTAGCCCAGAGGTTCCCAAACTTTTTTTTCTTGTAGAACACGTTCAAAATTTTCTGTTTTCGGTGAACCTGCTGCATTTTATTCAAGCCTGTGGACCAAAAAAGAAAAGCGAGTGCAATATTATTTTTTCGCGCTATCTAAGATATTTTTTCGGAAAAATCTGAAAACTATAATATAATCTTATAGCTTCGAAGTGCTTTTTTAAAAGTCTCAATACGACCTTTACACCCAAATACAACCTGTTACTTTTTCGAGTAGCTTATTATCTGCGTATATTGATAGATAAAGTCAAGCCAACATTTTTGTTCTTTAATATCTAAACCTGATATATTTTCGTGGCCCCCACTTACAACTTGTGAGCCCCCATTTTTTTCACGCCAACGTAAACCCCCGACGGCCGACGGGTCTCCCGTGGGAGACCCTTAGGGGTCCACCTGGACCACTTTGGGAATCAGTGGTCTAGCCAATACGTACTCAACGATCCACGGGCCACGAGTGGTCTGCTAGAGCTAAAGATATGATCCGCGAAAAGTCCTAACTTTCAGATTTTATTTGTACAGAAAGCTCAAAAATCAATTGATGCATGGTTTTTAAATATTTTATTTTCTATTCAACGTTCACTGCTTGCAAAAGTAATCAAATAGTTCATGGTCAAAGAAAGGTTGGGAGCCGCTGTCAGTAGGTACCTACCTAGCCTTTGTTGCCCAATGGGAATTGACCATTTCCAATAAATGCGCTAATTGAAAACCATTTCGAAGAAGCATTAATCATTTCTTTCTGGATTAAAATAATAAAACAATATTTCGTATTATTAATTTATGTTTTTAAAGAAATGTGGTTAGCCTTAGTTTGACCTACAATGACGTCTTCATCTCAAGTAAACAATATCGTGAAATATGCTATAAAGTACGAGAGTACTTCAAGTACCTACACATTGTGGACTGCAAATAAAGTTTGAGTATTGAGTATTGGAAGTCTGCGACCAATACCATGTCACATCGTTTTTACCGCGACTATCTTTAGACTTTTAGACAAGACGAGTTTCAGACTTGACTACTTAAGTCCAACGAAACACAAAAACCACGGAACAGAAAAAAAACAAGTATATCATTATAGAGCAGTAGATACAAATGCGTGTACCTATAGGTATTGTAATTATGTAAAAGAGTGAAATAGATACATAATTATAATACTTGATTAGATTCCAAATTCTGTTTATTATAATAATTTCGTGAGGATTCGTTAAACCCAAATTACGTGGTCATTAAATAGACATAATTTTTGTCGGAATTAAAAAGGTAGCTCTCTAATGACCTCGTAAAATGCGTGAAAAGTAATTTAAATTCTCCACACGTAGCACCTACTCGTACCTTCCTAATTTGCTCATTTTTGGCCGGATTTCCTTATACAGGGTTACTGGTTAAGTCGACCTAGATCCGTTAAGGGGTTGAAGTGTGCATCATTTCTGACTGATTTGACTATCAAACATCATACCCAAACTGACCCGTTTTTTTAAAAGAAGTTTTAAGTTTTTTCCTAAAATTGACGAATTTTTTGTCTATAGTCCAATTATTTTGTAATTTGCGCCTCTAATTTATTTGATTTATCAATTTTTGTGAAGATTTTTTGTTTCATTATTCTCAACACGAAAATCGAAAGTAACTTAACAAACTGGGTCGTACTCGTAGATTGAAGGTTAGAAACAGGATTCAATTCTTAAAAAGTATTTTATTATTTCAGGAATATTTAAACAAAAGTGTACCGCAGGTATGCTGCAGATGTGCTTGTAAATATCTACGTTTCTTCAGCTATTCAACATGGTTTAACACTTCCCAACTAGCAAAATCAGTACTTATAACGATCTTGAGACTACTTTTTTCTGTACTTATAATATGCTTATAATGCTCTACAAGTCTGGATTTGAGCGCAGTTATAAGAGCATTTAGTTCTATAACTATCTTATAATCAACTTATTCAATGTTATTAAGCCCTATAATATACTTGACGAAGCGCAATAGCTTCTACAATGATCTGAGACTAAACAATTACACAAACGCTCTTGTTAGTATCTGGCATAAGTATCTTACCAAAGCAATATTGCATATAATGCACTGCAAAAGTATATTTCAAGATTTCTTTGTTAAGTTGGTTGTTGCTTCGCTGGTGGTTTTGTGGTTAAACTTAGTAATAACGTAAGTTTCTAATACTTTTATTTTGTATTATTGTAGAATATTTAAATATAGAGCATCGGTGGGAGAGCAGCGGTGGCCCAGTGGTGGCTGCCCCGACTTACGTTCAGTAAGTCGTGGGTTCGAACCCAGGCAGGCACATTACTTTGTGTAATTTATTACATCACCGCTGCTCTCAAAACGGTGAAGGAAAACATCGTGAGGAAACCGGCATGTCCTAGAACCATAAATTCAAAGACATGTGACATCTACCAGTTCGCACTGGGCCCGCGTGATGGATTATATAGCCCATACCCTCTCATAGAGAGGAGGCCTGTCCCAGCAGTGGGAATAATTAATAGGCCGATGATGATTTAAATATATCGTAAATGTGGTGTATGAACCCGTGGGGAAGTCATTTTTACTGTAAATATGTACTGCATTATATTAGTTTTTACAATCCCCTCCGAAAAATAGCACATTAGAATATTGTTCTAAATAAAATATTTCATCAATTCTTATGAATATCCGCCATGATTAGAAAATACTTTTCATTAAGTACTTTATAAGTAAATTAGTACTTGTAGCAAGAAAGCAAAGTGCTTAACAAGTAAATTAGTATTTGTAACAGTTTCAACCCAGATAAGTTGCCTCCATCGGCCTCCATTTTATAATACATTAGGGTTCCCTTGGAATATGCCTGCTAAAGTTTGAATTTACTTTTCTTAGGCTTTAATTAACAAGATTGTTGTATTTCTTGATATCGACTGTTTTTTGACCAAATATTTACATTACCAATTATTCACCAACCATTGTGTTATCAGAATGCTGCAATGGGTGTGGATTTCCAGTTTCTTTCAACAATGTATAGACCCACTCAATGACCTAGTCATTTCATTTGTAGTCAAGAAAACATAATAGCCTTATTTCATCAAATCTTTTATAGTGCCCGACTAGCTCCCAGTACAGCATGTAATTATGACCATTCATGCTTCGGGTGAAAAAATCTTTTTTGCATAAAATAAAACCGACTTCAAAAAAAAAAAACAAAAAAGTGCAAAATAACTTTAGCTTCTGAAGTCGGTGACAAAAAAAATAAATCAATCAAACAAAGGTCACCGACTTCAAAAGCTAAAGTTATTTTACACTGTTTTGTTTTTTTTTTAAGTCGGTTTTTTATTGATTAAAGTGAAGAAAAAAATGATATGCCTATCCCTATTCATGTTTCGTTTACTATTGTCATTTATTTTTATTTTGCGATAACATATGAATTACATTTATAATGACTTATTTATAAATTCCACAAAGAGCATGTTACGAACCAGTATTAGTTTTAGTATCTCTTGCAGTTGTAGCATAAGATTACGTTAGTCATACCGGCTAAATAAGAAATTAGATTATTTCAAATAAAATCATTCATTGGTTTTAAAAACATGTCGCGCAATTGCCACAGCCTTCTATCAATATTGTTTGCCATTTCCTTCAGTTACGTCATCTATATCTATACATATAATAAAAGAGTAAAAAAACTGTGTCTGTACATTGAATATATTAAAAAAAAAATTATTGAGGGGGGTTTAGAAACAGTAATAGAGCCCGAATCCAAAAAAAAAAGTCTGTCTGTTTGTCCGTTTGTCTGTTTATCTGTTTGTCTGTTTGTTTGTACACGCTAATCTTCGGAACTACTGGACGGATTTGAATGATTATTTTTTTGTTGTATAGATATTAAGTCTGTGCAACATATAGGCTATAATTTATCTTCGAAACTGGAACACCTGATGCAGAACCGCAACAGACCTGGGCTGGCAGTCTCGACAGAGATAACGACAGAATCGCTAACTTTCGATCGCTGATTACTAACGAATGAATTCGGTTGCAATAATTATGCTTACGAGAAACGCGTCAAGGATGTAGATACTTTCATTATTCGTAAGCATCAATAATGCAAACGAATGCATTTGTAAGTAATTAGCAACCGAAAGTTAACGATTTTGTCGTTATCTCTGTCGAGACTGCCGGCCCAGGGCTGGCAGTCTCGACAGAGATAACGACAAAATCGCTAACTTTCAATCGCTGATTACCATCGAATACATTCATTTGCAATAATTATTCTCACGAGAAACGCGTCTAGGATGTAGAGACTTTCATTATTCGCAAGCATCATTATTGTAACCGAATTTATTCGTTAATAATTAGCAACCGAAAGTTAACGATTTTGTCGTTATCTCTGTCGAGACTGCCGGCCCAGCTAAACTATAAGAGATACAAAAATGACACTATAGCAAAACTTGTTCCACGTGATGAGCATTTTCTGCTGAGAGAATAAATTTGAAGATCTGGAACACCTGATGTGGAACTCCAAGAGCCCAGCTACACTGTAACACATATAGGAATGACGTCTTAGCAAAAATAGTTCAATCTGATGAGCACTCTCTGTTGATTTATAAAAATCGAAGATCTGGGACACCTGTTGTGGAACTCCAGTAGCCCAGCTGCACCATAACACATATGGGAATAATGTCTTAGCAGAAGTTGTTCAATTTGATGAGCACTCTCTGCTGACTTATAAAAATCGAAGATTTGGAACACCCGTTGTGGAACTCTAAGAGCCCAGCTACACCATAACACATATAGGAATAACGTCTTAGCAAAAGTTATTCAATCTGATGAGCACTCTCTGTTGACTTATAAAAATCGAAGATCTGGGACACCTGTTGTGGAACTCCAATAGCCCAGCTACACCATAACACATACGTATAGGAATGACGTCTTAGCAAAAGTTGTTCGGTCTGATGGGCACTTCCTGTTGACTTATAAAAAATCGAAGATCAGAAACATCTGATGTGAAAATTATTGCAAAGCAATCACTAATTTCACTGTAATCTGGGAGTACATCCACGCAGTGAAGGCGGTTACAGCTTAGGAATGATTTTCGATGAAGATGGTATATCATTGAAAATTTGACTCTACTGGCCAAAACTCCCATTTATTATTTTATTTTATCGAATTAATATGTCTTCGGGCTTATGTTATTTCAGTGTTTAATTTCCTTTTCCATGTATCTTCGTGACTCGGGAGCCTACCCGGTAACGCAGGGTAGCAGACACTTAGATTTTAATTGATCAGGTATCTTCACAACAAAACTATAACCATGTCTAGAAAGAGGTCAAATCTTTCAGATATCATCTGAAGAATTGGATGTGTCTCAAGATATAGCCTTAGGTCATGGCGACCTTCCTTGGATTGATAAGGAACGGAGTGCATTTACGTATACTCCTATGATTGAATACGCCACATATTCCGCCATCGGAGGTATGGTTCAAAATTGTACTTTTTGTGAAGCTGTTAAATGGCAAAAAGAAACAAACGGTATGTGTTGCCCAGGTGGGAAAGATCCGTTATTTTTCCATCCCCGGGCTCTTAGAATTCCACATCAGACGTTTCAGATCTTCGATTTTGACGACCCCGTTGTCGCTGACATAAGCAACAGGATCCGCGTACGAAGTCGCGGGCAGAAGCTAGTATATTAATAAAGCTACAAATTTTGCTGGGAATTTTTTTTTTGATGGGAAATCATCAAATGACTTCTCCCACTCTGGACGGAGCGGGAGGGAGTGTCAGACTCTTACTGACTAAACCCATCCATGTTCCTTCCTCGCCCTTTATGTTCCGGGGCCGCGGTATCTCTTTCGAATAGGCCCGCAACCCCGGCAGGCTTTGGCCCTTGCGGGCCCCTCCCCTTATGCTGACATCTCTTTGAGGCGCGCGTGGAACACGAACGCGCCGTCGACACTGCCTGTCGTCATTATACGGACGGACGGCTAGCTAGCCCATAGCTAGCCGTCCACAGGCCCGCATCTACGGTGGCCGGTAGCCACCACGTGGCCCCCGACGCCCGGTGCGTCTCCCGCGGCGGCCGGGAAGAGAGGCTCTCTCCCTCTCTTGTTCCGCCACCTCCTTCGCCAGCATGACTGCTTCGCAGAAGGAGGTGACGGCTTTCCATTCCGTCTCGCTCCGGACCATGGATTGAACCAGGGCCGGACGCGAGAGGTCGCCGCCGCCGATCGCCGCTACGAGGACACGGCGGTGCTTCGCCCACGCAGGGCAGACTTCCACCGTGTGCTCCACCGTGTCCACCGGTCGATCCTCACAGTGGAAACACCCGGGCGTTTCCTCCCCCCCGATTCGGTGCAGGTACCTCCCGAAACATCCGTGTCCGGTGAGGACCTGCGTCAGGCGGAAGGTGAGGGCGCCGTGGCGCCTCTCAAGCCACTCCTCAAAGAGGGGACTTACCGCCACTATCGTGGCGTGCCCTAATAAGTTGATCCTGGCTTCTATAACGTATGGGTACGTATTTGAATATCGAAGATTAAAATACCTACCGTTAAAATATCGATGTTCAAAACATCGAAAATGGAAATATCGGACGACCATAAACCCGAAAATTAAGATATTATCAAATGGTTAAATATCCTACGTCCAATATAATATCTAAAATCTAAATATCTACAAAAGTTACATCGAAAGATCCAAAATATCGAAGTACTAACTATCGAACGTCCTAAATATCGATGGGTACATACATATATAATTTGAACATCGAAAACTAATATACCTACGTGTAAAAATGGGTTAATTTTCGACATTTAAAACATTCATTAATTTACCCTAAAAATACGTATAAGTTAAAATATCTAACAAATTTTTTATATAAGTAGTATGAGTGGAAAAAGGTTGCTTCTGCAACGTCTCCGGCGCTACGGGGAGTGCAACCCCTTCGCCCTTGCGTAACAAAGGATAGGCACCCACGGTCACCTCCACAACTTCGGCTTGGGACCAGCCTCAGTCGCTACGGCTCCCATGGGTGCCTATGCTTTGTTACAGCGGGCGGGGGTTGCCCTCCCTTCGCGTCTCCGGATTTTTAAATACACTCTTGGTTGTAAAAAGACTACGTAAATTCGGGGTGCCCCAATTCGGTTTTGGAACAATTTCGACCTATTTTATCCATGAAAATCAGTGTCCAGTGTACAAGCATAGGTCAATCATGAAGGTATTATTTAGGTCTTTAAATTAAAATATTTTCTTGAAAGTCAATATGTTGTGCTACTAAAGTTAGTGACAGAAACGTATCGCTGCAAAACCGACTCCACGTAGTCTTGTCTGCCCTACCCCTAGAGTGTAATTTAGAATCGCGTAGGCGCGGAGGGGCGAGGCAGTCCCACGCGAGCTGAGGAGCAGGTGGTTTTAACACCCGCCGCCGCAGCTGACGAGGCTGGCCGGCCAACAAGCCGAAGCTGCGGTGGTGAACGTTTAGACCATCTGTGACGTTAAGCTCGCGTGGGACCGCCGCCGCCGTAGCCCTGCAGCGCGGGAGCCGTGACAGAAACCTTTTTTTCGGTAAAAAAATTTTTTCGGTATTTTAACTAGTAGGTATTTTTAACGTAGATATTATGAACTTAGATGTAATAAATGTTGATATTTTGAACTTAGGCATAATGTCATTCGATATTTTGAATCGTTCGAAATTTTAATCACTCGGCATTTCAATCTTCGACGTTTTAAGCGTAGGTATAACAATTTTCGCCATTTTGATTTAATCGATATTTAAATTTTCGATGTTTTGAACATTGGTATTTTAAGCGTAGGTATTTTAATCTTCGATATTCAAATATGTACCCATAACTTATGCATGTATCTATTATTATGAAGTATTTTACAGATAATGAAACAGTGACATATTATGTTTTATCTGTGTTCAACTCATTTCAAGTGTTAATGATGACATTTATATTTGTGATTCCTGTTGAGAGCTCGAATGCTCAGTTTGGTCATCAATCAAGCGTTAAAGCTTCAATGATTTGGGCACAATAGATACTAATTATATTTTTATTCCTATACGGTTGAATGTAACCAACAAATTATTATTATAAAACTAACTATTTTCTTGTTAGATTATCTAGATATAATATCATTCAAATAGTTTTTTTATTACAGATAGATTGATGTCTATCTTATACCTATAAAGGAGCAATCCTTGTATGTTTACAAAAATTTATAATTTGAATCTCGGAAGTGGCTCCAACGAAGTTCATGAAATTTTAGTATGCAGGGTGTTGCGGGAGCGATAAATCGATCTAGCTAGGTTTCATTTTTAAACTTCGTTTACCAAAGAAAAACCAAGCAAGGCTTGGTCATCCAGATATTGTAGATTTTTAACCGACTTCCAAAAAGGAGGAGGTTCTCTATTCGACTGTATGTATTTTTTTTTTTTTTTTTTTTATGTATGTTACCCGATTACTCGAAGACGCCTAAACCGATTTGAAAAATTCTTTTTTTATTTGAAAGGGTATACTTCCAAGTTGGTCCCATAGTCGCCAAGTCGGGATCTGATGATGGAATCTTGGCGAAATCGAGGGAACTCTTCAAATTTTATAGGATAACGTACAGCAATTTTTATATTTTCTACAACAAGTGAAGCATTTGCGTTTGATAAGAACCATTCTACCATCAGATCTGATGATGAAGCCAAGAGTCACAGAACTCCATAATGAGACAATGTATCCTAGTCGTGTTTGGGCTTGTTGTAATTGTAACGGTATGCACTTTCCATGTGAACCACTAAAAAGTGAAAAATAAAAACTTTTTTGCAAAAAATAAAACCGACTTCAAAAAGAAAAAGTGAAAAATAACTTTAGCTTCTGAAGTCGGTGACAAAAAAATTAAATCAATCATACAAACGTCACCGACTTCAGAAGCTAAAGTTATTTTTCACTTTTTCTTTTAGTCGGTTTTATTTTTTGCAAAAAAGTTTTTAAACGCAAAATTATTTTCTATTGTTATCCATTTGTATAAATAATACTCATTTTATAGCCATATTTCCTTGTGACACGGGTTTTTGTTAAATTGCATTAGGAATAAACACTCAGCAAAAACAGGGTTTTATTTTATCCAGGTATTTTCCCAAAAATCCCCAACATGAACCTAAACTAATATAATAGGCACACATAGTTCCGTTAGGTTGTAATATGACCTTTACTTTCTGATGAGCTAAACGCGAGTTTTATAATCAAAAATCATCAAAATCAAAGCATTTATTTGAAGTAGGCCAGTTACAGGCACTTTTGAATTGTCGAAACAAAAATGAACATTTAAAGTAGCTACAGTCCCAGTCACAAGACATAAAAACTGTGAAAGTACTGTAGTTGCCCATTCCCTAGCGTAGATCTCTGGAGAAGAACGGGCAAGAAACTCCATGGACACTCTTTCAAATCAAAATATTGTTACAAAATCTTGGTTACATCATTCATGTTGTAATGGACGACGAGCCCTTCATAAATATGTAATTTTAGTATAAGTAGTTTTTATGTAAATAATGGGGACCTATATGTCTGTCTACCCCCAAACTATTATATACTAAAAGCCTTAAGCATTGCACCATGTACCATAAAGTAGAATCACAGTTTCAATGAGTTACCAAGTATTTTTTCAAGGAGTTATTTTAGTATTTAGTCTCTGGGTAAATTTCCATGTATGGCACGCATTTATGTTAGTGAGGGAAGTAGGCACGTATCCATAACTCTTTTCTTAGTTTTTATAGGCATATCGGTTTTGAGTATTTCTATAAGACTCCAAAACTTTTTCCACGTGTTTTTAACTCTTCTGTCGACTTCCATTTCATTATTTTGCTTGTCAAAAGAAATCCTTTTTTTCTCAGGTAAATATAGCTGCTGGCATAAGTTAGACGTGTATTTTCAACGTATAGGTACGGTGGTGTCGGTGTGATTTGTCATTATGTTTGTTTTATTTAGGTTCATCTCTAAACTTGCCTTTCTACTTTCTTCGTAAAGTGAGTTTATCATTGACTGCAGCTCTTTTGCATTTTCTGATAGCAAGACCATGTCGTCCGCAAATCTCAAATGGAAATAATGAGTAACCGTTTGGACGCCATTGTCAAATATACGTGACAAGCAAGCGCGTGCCCTGTACGCCAAACGACACAAATATGTGACAAAATAGTAGACGAAATTGTGGCTTGGCGTGGAGGGCACGCGCTTGCGTTTATGCTCTGGCGGTCAAAAGGTTAAACAATACAAAACATAATTTAACAGAGTCAAATAAAACAGGGTAAATGACACCATACAACATTAATTCCAAGACACAACATCTCTAAAAAAATCGTTATTTTTTTCCTGATTTATTTTCAATTAATTGCCAAATTCGATTTTTAGTTGCCTTGAAATCAATAAATAGTTAGTCATTGAGTTGACCAAACAGTGACGTCGCAGCGTGCTATTGCCATACAAAATCTATGAGAGACATTTGACATTTTAATTACCCCCCAACGCAGAAGCGACGAACACGTCGTCTCTTTGTTACAAGTTTGACGTGTCTCTGTGTGTGTGTGTGTCTGTTTGTCTGTGGCATTGTAGCGCCCGAACAGATGAACCGATTATGATTTTGATTTTTTGGTTTGAAAGGTGAATTAGTCTGATAAAAATCAGTCCAAGATGGCCACCGCCACAAAACATATTTAGTCAACAACTCCCTCAATATGGATATCAAATGAAAGGGCTTGACTAATAGAATACTATGACAAATTACTATGATAAATTAAAAATCCAAGATGGCCGCCACTACAAAATAGCGAATTAACGAATGATTTTCTATTTAACTTTTAGTAGGTACAGAACATTGTGTCGGGGGTTTTTTAAATTTTTAATTTAATATTACTTGTTTAAAATAAGTATGTTTTAAGTCATTCTCGTTCCCCTGACCTTGTCGCAATTTAATGTGGGTCGTCGCAGCATGACTTGTAGTATCTTAAATAGTTTTAACTATATCAATACGTAAGAAAAAGCTCGTGGCTAAATAACCACAGCCGCTTGGGACAATCTTCAGGTTAAGCCGCGGTTGCCTAAGTTGGTCTGTAGATGGATGACCAGTCCATCAAATACAGAGTTTCCTCCGTGCACCGGAAAGTACGTTAAGCCGTTGGTCCGGCTTGTCATTTAAAGATCTTTGTTAGTCGTTACAGGTAGTCGGTGACCCGAAAGTCTGATAACCAGTCTTACCTTGGGATATCGTATTACCCAGTACTAACTGGGTTGTGGAGGTCAGATAGGCAGTCGCTCCATGTAAAATATTAGTATTCAGCTGAATCCGATAGAACTAGAAGCCTACCACGTAAGAAAGTAATCCCAAAACAAAAGAAGTCATATTCTCTCAGAATTCCGGGTGTAAGAAAATGGTGCTGCGAATAACATGAGATAAGTGTGAGATCAAGTGAAATCCAACAGCTAAATTAGTGAAGTTTTGTGTAATATTATTACACCACAACATAATAAACACCCTAACGAAGAAATCAGCAAAAAAGTTCAAGGAAATAACATAAACAAGTGAGTGTATTTTTAAATATTACTCCAAAACAATCCGTTGAACAAATAAAACACGGATACATTTTGCCTGACTCAAAACTGACCTTTGGACTACAACACAAATGACCAGCAAATTTCTCATCCTACGTTCAACAGAGTGATCGCTTATTTCGACAGTGATCCTGGTAGAGGGCAGCCCCAGCCGCCTCTGGCTGGTCATCGCCCGCTAGGCTTCTCCCGGGGCACCGGGAGTTCCACCTGGCGGTGACAGACCGCCGAGGCGGCGTGAAGATACGGTTAACACCGCGGCGCCCTCTACCCACACAATGCGACACTAACACACAGGCGAGCGGCGTCAGCGCGCTCGCCAAGGCCTATATCGGCCGCCCCAGTGATGGCACCCGTAAGCCTACGGGTGCAAAGGATCCCGCGGGACCAAGGGCAATGCCCATAACCCGCCTGCCGCACCCCCCTGCGGGGATGCAGCGAACTCTCACGAGGACAGTGATTACTAGCGCTTAGTTGGCGGCACGTTCTTACATACGACATAAGCGACGTGGAGTGGCGGTTCGAATCTCAGTGGCACATTGGTGACTTTTTGTGGATGTTTCACCAGCATTTCTTTCAACAATATAGAATTAAAGACTCATTCGTTCCAACATTTGATTGTATTCACCTACCTACAAATTCAATAACAAATATTAATTTCTGACATGGATGTAATAAGCAACGTAACATTGCGAAGACGCAAAGCAAGAATAGCCCCATGTCTTGTGATGAATTGTTGGGTAGAAGTCTTGATTTATCTACCAACATATGTTCAACTTACATGGCGGAAATGAAAGATGAAATTAAACAATTAAAATCAAATTTAGAAAGCACACGGAGTGAGATGGATAATATTATTTTAGAAAATGTAGAACTAAAAAAAACAATTGCAAACATGAATCAAGAACTGGGTATACTCAAACAGTTATGTAGAAGCCCATTAACGACTTTTAGACAGAATATATCAACCAGCACTAAGAAAAGTGTACGACGTCGACTTACAGACAGTTTTCGGGTCTCTCCTCAAAAATTCAACGAAAGCCCATTAATTATCGCGCAACGATCAAATAAAGAAGTAACTAGCCAAAAAAAAGGAAGTACGTGTGAGGAAAGAAGTACTGCTTCACAGACGGAAACGGAAACTGAGGATACTCTTGGCGATGATTTGTTCGTACCAACTACGAGCCCCACCCTCCTCACAACTACAATGAGCAAAAATACTCTTAGCAATGACTTGCTCGCATCAAATGTGAGCCCCAAGCCAGGAGAAGGAACTGGAAACATTGGTAACATCCCGAAGGACGGATCCTGCAATAAAAAAAACACCAAGTAAAAATTTTTGCTGATCAAACCGGACTTGGTATGAGATTGTTACTCCAAGAACTACTTGGAAAGTCTTTCAATGTGACATCAATAGTAAAGCCTGGGGCGCCAATGACTGAGGTCACGAGTACGTGTGCTGCAGTTGAGTGTAAAGACTTTACCAATTCAGACTACGTATTGATATTGGGGGGTTCTAACGATTCAAATCCTTTACATTTCCAGTCAATATTATGTTACATTTTGGGTCAAATTAAACATACAAATGTCTTAGTTGGCAAAATTTATAAAAATAAATGGCTTAGTGTTGATATGCTTAATAACTCATTGAAACTGGTATGTGATAATTTTATGAATTCAACATTTTTGCCACTAGACTTGCATTATTTTAACACAAAATTCAGATCAAAATACATTAACACAATGCAAGCAAGCAGGCTTATCCATAAAGAAATACTTCGTTTAAAATACAAAATTGACTATGTAATGTATAATAATAAAATTAAAAGTAGTGACCGTTATGGGACAAACGGATATGCACAAAAGTGTTATAATAATGTATATACACAAACAGATAATGAAACTTCATCAAAGTGTCGTATGGTAGTTACAAACAGCGTAAGCATTCAGACTGATAGCCTAGAAAATGATGACAATTTTTTTCGTAACTAATACGAGTATGCTTAGCATGTCGCACAGAACGACAACCAAGTCTGTAACTCCTGATAATAATTATATCTCCCTCAATATCTACCTACAGAACTTATGTGGTATAAGTAACAAAACAAATGAATTGGATCTGTATCTACAAGAACTTGGGCTAAACAATTTGTATGCGTGTATTACGGAACATTTCTTGACTACGGAATCGGTTTCTTTATTCAACATAAAAAATTATAAAATTGTGTCTTTTAATGCACGGAAAAATAAAAAGAGGGGTGGCAGCCTAATATTGGCGACGAATGATGTTGTTTGTGAAGAGGTGCCCTACTGTTAAAAAGTATATAAGATTGAAAGCTTTGAAATATGTGGTGTTAAAGATGCTAACACCAACATATACATATTTTGTTGTTACAGAAATCCTGTTGAACATAACTATGAAACGTTTCTGTCCAAGTTAGAGCAATTATTGGAACACTTCTTTAATAAAAAGTGCATCATCTGTGGAGATTTCAACATTGACATACTTAAAAATGACAAAAAATCGTTGAATTTCTTAACACTATTAACATCTTACAATTTCAGACCCATTATTAACGAAGTAACTTATAGACGCAATAGTGCGGAATCATGTTTGGATAACTTTTTGACGAATCTGCCGGATAATTTTATCAATGAACAGTTTGTTGATCACAATTGCTTGGCTGATGGACATGCAGCATTGGTATGTGGCTTAAAAACTGAAAAAATTGTTTCAAATGGCAACCAAAACTTGTTTAATGTAGAAATTAGGCAGTTTAGTGATAGTAACTCGAATAATTTTAGACAACGTATACAAAATATCAACTGGTCAGAAGAAGGTTTAAATTTCCTAAAAAAATTTGGACAAATATTTCGCAGTAGTTTAAAAAAAAAGAAACGAAAAATTAATCCTAAAAAAAATCAGAAATCAACATGGATAACAAGAGGAATAAAAGTATCAAGCAAAATGAAGCGATTCATACTTCAAGACTTATGTAAGATGACTTGAAATGAGAAAATAGAAATGTATGTAAAAACTTATATTAGAATATATAGAAAAGTCTTAAAAAACGCCAAACGTATATCGGTTAGGAAAGAACTTGAAAAAGCAAAAGATTCTACGAAAGCTATATGGGGAGTTATAAATAGACATAGGAACACTCAATCGAAACGTGAAAGTAGTAAGGACATTTTTTTGAAGATAGGAAACAAAATAATATCAAATCCTCAGAAAATAGTTGAAATTTTCTCAAACACGTTCGATAAAGCCGGCCTTGTTGGGGAGCTCAATACTTATGAACAAGCTATAAACATTTTGAATGATAGCGTTAGTAGAGTTAGTGTAGAAATGACCTGCGAACCAGTGACTGCAGGGGAAATTAAAAAAGTTGTCAATGCAATGGCCAACAAGAAATCCGCTGGTCATGATGAAATCCCAATCCAAATATTTAAAAATCATATTGACTTATTGGCAAAGCCACTGGCACATTTTATCAATAAGTGCCTGAACGAGAGTGTGTTCCCGGAACAACTTAAAATTGCAAGAGTTTTGCCAATTTATAAAAAAGGGTGCAAATACGATCCCAATAACTATCGACCAATTTCTCTCTTGCCTATAATTTCTAAAATCTTTGAGAAAATACTAAAAATAAGGCTTCTTAGACATGTAAATCGCAATAAAATTCTTAATTACAAACAATTTGGCTATCAAAAAAATGTGGGAACATATGATGCAGTGAGTAAGTTAATGGAGGAAGTAGTGAACGGAATTAATGATAAATTAAAAGTCGTCGGGTTATTCCTAGACCTAAGTTCTGCTTTTGACACAGTAAATCACAAGTTATTATTAGCAAAAATGGAGCATTATGGAGTTAGAGGATCAGTTTTAAAATTATTTAAATCTTACTTAGAAAATAGGAAACAATATGTAGAAATTAAAGTAGAACAAGAGAAATGTGAGAAAATTTTCAAATCGGGACTAAAACAAATAAGGCAAGGAGTTCCACAAGGCTCAATATTAGGACCAATCTTCTTCATCTTGTTTATTAGGGTCGTTCCGTAGTTTCGTGCAAAAACGATTTCCAGACTAATTTACCCATGGTTTTCATTTTTTTATTTTTTTTTTTAACCAGAATGGGTAAAGACATAGTTACTTTAAAAGGAGTATCGATAATATTAGGTTTTGATTCGTTATTTTATTTAATAAACTAATAAAACTGCGTCTAAATTCATTCCTCTCTGTTTCCAACTAGGGACCTCCGCGTTAGTTTTCATGTTTATTTGTCTACTGTCGAATTGATAGCTTTATTTAATACGGTTTGTAAGAACCAAACCCCTGACCTATTCTTTAAGTATTTTAAATATACCAATAACTTAGTAATAGTAGAAAAAAAGCTATATTTTCTAATTGTCACAAAAAAAAACATCATCGCCATCCGTACTCGGAAACTTCGTAATTTTGTAGTGGTTTATTCGGTCCCTAATATAGTGCAGATCACAACGTGTATCTACTGGTAAGTCAGCCGCGGCAAACAGAGCAAAGTGGACGTACGCCTATCGCTGTCATAATTATTTGAAATCTTCGTATTGTTGGTAGTGCTTCGTCCAGAAATAATTTCATCACATTCCTTCTATTTCACAAGGTACTGTAGTAAACAAATTATTATAAATACTAAATATGTTTGGCTTTCAAATTGATTTTGATCCTATTTTATTACTGAGTTGCTAATGTATTCGGTAACGAAATTATTAAACAAAATGTTAGAATTTTTCATTCATCTCCACTTCATTACCTTCCGTCCCCTCCAGTTTTTTGCGGGAAGGTAATGAACTGTTTTGGAAGGAAATGAAAGTTTTATTTTTGTTCACTACAAATAAGATTGAATAGGTACTGTTAAAAATATAGGTACAGTGTAAGCTCCATGTAACACCAACAACAACATGAGATGCGTGTTTTTCTATGTAGTTTATTATTCTATTTGGCCGTATTTTATTATTCACTATATCACTAATCATTACCTTCCAGTTGTTAAATTTCAATTGTCATTTTCTCCGTGAATAAACAATAATAACGTGCCTTCCACTTTAAATGAATCTGGTGACAATTGAAACTCGTGTATATAAAAGAAAAACCTAAAATGTAATATTTATTTTTATTCTGCGGAACGGTTCTATTTGCACGAAACGACGGAATGAACTATTAATGATTTAATTAACTACATCTTAAAACAGACAGATACTGAACTCGTTCTTTTTGCTGATGACACGAACGCCATTGTAACCGCGAAAGATTTGGTAACTCTTAGTAGTAAGGTAAATAAAGTTCTGGCGCTCTTTCATTCTTGGTTTACCATTAACAATCTTATCTTAAACACCAATAAAACGAACGCCATGTTGTTTAGAACAACGTCGAGAAACAAGGATTCGATTGACATAACCTTGAATGATAATATAATAACATTAGTAGATAGTGTGAAATTTCTAGGTATTTATATTGATGAAAGCCTAAATTGGAAAAAGGAACTATCAGCCATAGAAAGTTCAATTAGTTCAGCTTGCTATGCTCTTAGAACCCTTCGAGATGAAATCTCTATTGAACAATTAAAAATAGTATACTACTCGCTTGTTGAGTCAAAATTTAGGTACAGTATTGCTCTATGGGGAGGTAGTTACGCGTACAATGTAAATACTGCTTTTGTTATACAAAAACGAGCTATAAGAACTATGGTGAGAATTCCGCAGTGGGTATCGTGTAAGGATCACTTTAAAGAACTACAGATATTAACGGTCCCTTGCTTGTACATTCTAGTTATACTTACAGACCTTATGAAAAAACTAAGGGATTATGAGACACTTGAGGACAGAAATAAGCGAGAAGCTACAAGACGTAAGGACTTACAATATAAAATACAACCACATATGAAAGTAGTCAGTCATGCTGCATGCTATCAATCAATCAAACTTTTTAATAAACTACCCGTAGAATTTAAGTCAATTTATAATATAAATCAGTTCAAGCACCAGCTGAAGTCATTTTTGTTAGATAAATGCTATTATACACTTGATGAGTTTCTCAGTGATGTGAATGTCTAAACCACTTGACATGATCTATTTTTATTCGAAGGATTATTTTTATTATTATTTTTAATGACACGATTGTTTTTCATTGACGCATTTTAATTTAATTGTTTTTTTTTATTGACATAGGTACTTTTTTTTTTGTGTTTTGTTTTATAGTGACATAATTTATTTATTTTTGTTTGTTTTTATCTCAATCTCTTTCGATCTTCTATTTTACACGATTTATATTTAAATGACATGATTTATTCTTTCGTTAACTTGATTTATTTTATTGAAATTATTCTTCATTTATATTTTAATTGTGTTAAGTATTTTATTTTTAAATTTAAATGTTATCCAAATTTTAATTGTACTAAGTATATATTTTAAATTGTTAATGTTATCCAAATTTTAATTGTATTATGTTATTTTTGAATTGTAAGCGTTAAAATCCATGTTGTGTTAGTTTTAAATGAGTTTTCGACACAATGTAAAAATTGTTTAGGAAATAAATGAAATGAAAAATGATAACTTTTACGATTGGGTTAGCAATGACAAGAAATGGGTGTTCGTTACACATACGAATGTTCCTACTTAGGGAAGATAACTTGTACGACACATTCATCGTAATTTTTGTATAACTATAAATAGTAGGTATAATGAAAGGTTACGTTTCGTGTATATAGAGAAGTTATTCTGGAAGGTTCTTGTTTCAAGCATACAAGTCTGTCCGCATCTTTGTCCGCGTCTGTAAGAAAAACTCGTCTGGATTTGTGCCCGGTCCATTATAATCTCGCTAGAAAGCTTACAATCTATCAGTTTTTATAATTTTACGGTAACATGCACATATACAAGCGAAATGTGGGTGTCCTATGGTTCATCTTTTCCCAACAGTCGCCGATAATGTAGTTTCCACTAATGAAAGATTTATTGCCTTTATACATCCAAACTTTAGCCTTATGTGTCGTTTAGTATTTCACCTAAAATATTTAAATATTTCACACCTACTCTAATACCTTACTGCACCTCACCCACACACACAGCAACACATACACGTTCGCTCCCACTCTCACAACTAGGTACTAACTATCATCATAAAACGGTAAATAATTTACGTCACGACACTCATGCCGAACACAATATTTCAAGTAATGATCCACGTCTGAGAACTGATTCCCAAAAATACGAGCCTGGCCTAGTTTAGCTACCAATTTCCTTGATTAAAGTAGAAAGGGTATAAATGGACCCTCCACGAGACCGTCAACCAAGCATTCTGTACATCAAACTTAAATAACACAGCATACATTATTGCTGGGAAACGACTTTTAACAGTGTAAAAAACATGGTTTAATGTATGACTCAAAACTCAATGTAATTCACACATCTGATGGATGTATTGAATACTACAGGGGTCATCGAGGTAGGCTGCGGGACTGTTCGAAAGAGATACCCCGGCCCCGGAACGTAAAGGGCGAGGAAGGAACATGGATGGTTTTTAGTCAGTAAAAATCTGACACTCGATCCCGCTCCGCCCAGAGTGGGAGAAGTCATTTGATGATTTTCCATCCGAAAAAAAAGGGGTCATCGAGGTAACTATAGTTACCTCGACGACCCCTTTTTATGTGTTCAATGTAAAGATAAAACGTTTAAAACTTGTACCTACCTAGTAAAAAAAAAAGATGCAGGGTAGTTTTTCGGGACGGCCGGTAGAAGTTGGGGAGTAAAGGGATCGGCTACGAGTGCTACGAAAAGCTTACGTAACGGTCACGCGAGTACCATGAGTTTTGTCCACTCAAAAAGTGCTCAACACACCTAAAGAAGTTTTCACTTCAAAAAAGTGGTAATATGTTTTAACTTTGCCCTTTAATATATTCGTAACTAGATGGTTCCCAGGTATGGCCCAACATACATTTATCAATGTTTTATCAAGCATTCGCAACCGTGCGAAGCAGAGGCGGGTCGCTATTTGTACTACAGAAAAAACTTTTTTGCAAAAAATAAAACCGACTTCAAAAAGAAAAAGTGAAAAATAACTTTAGCTTCTGAAGTCGGTGACGTTTGTATGATTGATTTAATTTTTTTGTCACCGACTTCAGAAGCTAAAGTTATTTTTCACTTTTTCTTTTTGAAGTCGGTTTTATTTTTTGCAAAAAAGTTTTTATTTTTCACTTTTTAGTGGTTCACATGGAAAGTGCATACCGTTACAATTACAACAAGCCCAAACACGACTAGGATACATTGTCTCATTATGGAGTTCCGTGACTCTTGGCTTCATCATCAGATCTGATGGTAGAATGGTTCTTATCAAACGCAAATGCTTCACTTGTTGTAGAAAATACCAAAATTGATGTACGTTATCCTATAAAATTTGAAGAGTTCCCTCGATTTCGCCAAGATTCCATCATCAGATCCCGACTTGGCGACTATGGGACCAACTTGGAAGTATACCCTTTCAAACAAAAAAAGAATTTTTCAAATCGGTTTAGGCTTTAGGCGTCTTCGAGTAATCGGTGAACATACATAAAAAAAAAAAAAACCTACAGTCGAATAGAGAACCTCCTCCTTTTTGGAAGTCGGTTAAAAACCCACGTTCTACGAGAATAACTATTTTGCTTCATCCTCATTCATGCATATTTTATAGATGCGCGCCGATGGTATTAGGATAGCATTATGTGCTAATGTGGTTAGGCTCTTAGCATTCACCGCGAATAGAGCAAGCAACGACACGTGATTTTAAAAGTATTTCACAAGTATCTATAAATTAGTGTCACTAGTACCTATTAACTTTGCTTTTTATTTGTGAACATCGGTGAATTACGAAGGTAAAGATTTTGTTTTGAAGTCCAAGTTAACTTGCTCACAAAATCTTAATTTTGTAGGCTACAAGAAAACACCTCATTTCGTTTCCCCTTAATACAACAAATCAGAAATCATTTAAACTGACAAAACCAACAGAAAAGGAATCAATACAGTCAATCTAAATTACACAATTACTTTACCTACATTCCCCTCTCCACCCTCACCAGTTGAATGTGACATTGACCCAATTCTAGGAGGACAGGGGATCACTCGACCCGTGGTAAAAATGAAATTTTATGGAAATGTCGTTTCCTTTTCACTTTACATGCATATTGGGTGGATAATGAAATCAAGCCTATCAGAGTTTAGTGATGGGGCGTAAACTATTTGAATACGGAATGAGAATACGAATTTTCTGAATTTGAATTATATTACCATGTCATTTCTGAAAAAATAAACCGTATATTTTTTTTTTGTACCTAGAATATGTACTTAGTAGATTTTTTTTCTGACGACAAAATCAAAACTTCTATTAATTTACACTTTTTATGGGCTAACAATAACAAACACTATTATTATATTCACATTGATACATAAAAGAAAACATGAAATGATTTTTTTGACAGAATGATGTTTTCGAACATACCAAATATTTTCAAAAACATACATAAGTACACATACTACACGAAATAATTGCAGTCACGTCCGGTTGGAATTCGCAGAGATAATAATTTAATATCCGAAATCAGGGCAGCTTAAAATTCCTGAGTGAGCGGAATTTTAATTAAATGGCCTATCAAAATACAGTAACTGATTGGGATAATGTAATCAACACAATATTATAGTTATGCGTCATGTACCTATTTGTGCGTAATAAACATACGAGTATATAGGTACTTAGGTTAAACAAAGGTGAGCTTAGATTTAGCACTTACACTTAAAGAAATGAAAATTTCTTTACGCGCGTTGAGCTCTTTTCGGGTGATCAAAAATCATGGAACTCGCGTGACCGTCACCTAGCGCATCGTAATAGAACTCATAGCCGATCCGCTACGGCGTAGCACCACTAACAGTCTTTGGGGAGTGCCGATAGTAGTTTATTTATAGATCATTTAGTAATTAATTTAGTTTGTGTTATAATTGAGCGAGAGTATTATGAAAGTCAAGACTTTTCTTGAACCTTCTAGAAAGTTCAAGGTACTTTCAATGTTACCGCGACATCTTGAAGAAATATCTGGAACTAAAGGTGACGAAAGTTGTGAAACGCGGCGATAGAGCGACAGCCTGAAATACAGAACATTTTCACTGAAACTTTGAGACGAGTCTTCGTGATCGTTTGGCAGATGGCGTTGGCATAGAATCTTGTTGTTGAAAACTGGTGATGTTTACTGTTTTTTTTACTGGGAACTGCAGGTTATCACGTTTATTTTAAGTCTTTGTTAGAAAGATTAGGAAGAAAGTACGTGGAGGTACACGGTAAATTTAAAATGCAAAAAACGACTAAAAGCTTGCGATTTCAGATTTGGAGCTGCAAAATATTTAAACAAAGTGTTTTAAACAACTGAACATTTTAGCAAAAAAATGGTCTTAAGCAAGTGTTTGGAATACGGTGTAGTGTCACTTACGGGATACCTTGTGTGATTGATCATTATTTTGAGCTCAGGATATTATTTTGTGTTTACCCGCGATCATGGCGCTTGCAACAGCGTCGAAATATCGGGAGCTCAAAATATTGAAAAATCATGGAATCTTTCCCGCAAGTGACAGTGTTTTATTAAAACTATAACGCATACTAAGAAAAGCTTATTTCCCTTAAATTTTAGATAACCATCAACAGCAAAGATAGCTGAAGCAAAGTGTCCAATTATATAACATCATTTTCAGATTTCAATTATCTTTAAATACACAGTGATTTGGTGGTTTCACATTATAGGCTGGTGTTTATTTCAATCGCTATAATTACTTAAAAGCTTATTAATAAAAAATGACTTGCAAAAGGTTAATTTCAAAAGGGTTTGTTTTTATCCGGTAATGGAATTATAACAGAGGTTAAAATAAATTAAAGTACCAAGAAACTGGCTATTCATTTAGATTGAGAAAGGTAATAAATTCTTTGATAAGCTAACGTTTTTGGTCCGTCAACATTGAATTAAGAAAAATTAAGTTGCTAGGATTAGATGAGTTTTTTGTTTATATTGAAAGAGCTAAGTAATTTTAGACTTTGCTAACGTGCTATGGAGCGCAGTATTTTAGGTGTAAAATTAATGGATCGTATTTGTAACACTATACTGCTCAAAAGGCTGCCCAGCTTAAATGGGACTGGGCAGGACATGTCTGTCGCATGCCGAACGAACTGTGGGCCCGTAAGGCTCAGGAATGGTGCCCTGAAACAGTGACACGGGGTCGCGTCAGACCACGAAGGAGATGGCGGCACGAACTGGATGTCGTCCTTGAGAATTGGAAAGAAATAACACAGAATCGTGATCGTTGGAAGGAATGGAGGGAGGCGTTTGCCCAGCAGTGGGAAAATTTAGAATTAACCAAAGTTTTAGTTATGAAGTAACCGATTACAGGTAGACTGTAAGTATTTAGTACATAAACCCTCTATTGTCCACCACAGAGTGCATACCTGCTTATAATACCTACCTATGTAACATAGTAATTATAATCCTGAGACCTAAACTCCTAGTATACACCCCCACATTACGCCAGTTATGTTTAAGTCCTAAGTAATCCCCTCTCAATGAGAGGAAGCCTGTGTCCCAGCAGTGGAAACATTAATAGCCCGATGATGAATAAATGAATAGGGGGCCAGCCTATTGCCATCAACCGGGTTCATATACAAACTCAGTAGCTGCCACTAAGTCTGATAGAAAAATCCAATAACGCTTTTACCCAGCTGCTCAGGTCAAACTTGCGGCCACTAGTTCAACGATGATCTATTTATCAAACGGTAATTATCGATCTATTCCTTAGCTCTCAAAAAGGAAAATCTCGTCTAAACATAAAATAAATGTAATGTAAAATCCAAAATCCTGAAAAATATAGGATCGTTTCCATGTAAACGGCCAGACACTTTACTCCATTAGAGGAGGGTGCCTCTGGCTGTTTGCGTCGCCATCAAAGTGTCGTTTTCCAAAGAATATATAAATCTTGCGATGAAACGCTCACCGTAAAATATAACGCTTATTTTATTTGCAAGGTAATAGAGGACCTTCGAGGACCTTCAAAATCTTAGGTAATGTTTTTTTTAAATATATTTATGTTTTTTGCGAGTCGTTTTGATTCGACAGTGATAAAATTGCCCAAAAAGGTGAACCTATTAGCAATAACCTCTCTGGACTACCTTTCATGGGACTTCAATGAAATTGGTTGATTTATTACGAGCCCTATCATAATGGGAAATAAAATCGCTAATGTACGCACGACGTCCGACGTGTGGTAACTGGTAATCGGTTGTTGTGGATGGAGGAATGAAGAAAATGTCGTGAGGAACGTTTTTATGAGTGTGGATGGGTACGTAATAAGAGTAGAGGAAGACCAAAGAAAGGAGGTGTCTGGTGAGTTGACGAGAAATAGAGAGACAAAGACATGATGCGCCGACTTCAAATGAATTGGGTCAAGAGAATGTTGATGCACGCACGACGACCAATCAAGCTATACAAAACTAGTTTATACGGATTCTTCGTTGCATTGGAAATCTATACAAAGCGAGATCATAATAAACTGGGAATGTTTAGCTTAATGTGTCGCCGCATTTAGGTGTCTCAAAAGACGTGATGACATTTTAAGGCACTTAGACGAGCTAAATTAGCAACTCTATTTGTGGTGGTTCAAACTTCGTTTGAAATGCTGTTAGAATAAAGTTTTAATCAGCTTGCACTGCAAAGTGGTTGTTACGTCAGCCACTGCGGGCCAAATAGCGCGAAATGAGTGGTTTCGATCGATTTACAAAAAAACTATTGATTGGATTAAAAAACTAAAACAGTATCATGCTAATATATTGCTTGTAGAATTATTTGCCAAAAAATCAGAATGATCGCATGCATATTAGTATGTTTTTTATAGTTTGAAAGATATTTTTAGAGGTAAGTTCGTGATTTCTTTTTATCGAGCCAAATTAATTGTATTATGTTTTCAAAACAGTATCATGCTAGCTTATATCCTGAAGAATATCATATATTTTTCTGGTCTTGTTTATAGCAGTGAATCATATACTTTTAGTAATTATAAAACTCGCGTTTAGCTCGTGTAATCGCCTTAAAAGGCAGTAATGACGAGTTCATAAAGGGGCCTAAATGCCTTCAAAAAGATTATCGTATCGTATGCAGGCAGTCGCTCCATGTAAAATACTGGCATTCAGCTGCATCCGGTTAGACTGGAAGCCAACCCTAACATAGTTGGGAAAAGGCTAGGCAGTAAATGTTAACGATGTCACCTAGCCATTGGCCACTGTCTTCGTACGAGCATTTTAAAACTTACTCTTTTATAATCCGTATCTACATTATTCTGATTTCTTCCACTCTCTACACAGGCTCTTGCCTGATAATCTGACCCGATAGTCGGTTTCTCTGGCTCTGGAAAAAAAGGCATAAAATGGTTCACCTCACAAGTCGAGTTCTACATCTCTTCAATGCCTCAAGCCTCACCCTTCCTCCACCTACAGACTGTAAAACAATTTAGAATCGTAACGTTACAATGCCTCACGTGTCCCATTATAGTGTACAGGTCCGTATCAGATTGTCCCGGGTCTTGTAGGTACCTATTGTAATGGTGTCGTGGGACATCTGATAAAAGTGATAGTATTTCCAGTAGCAGACACTTTAAGGAGAAGTTTATTAGGCCCTGGGGAGGCGCTTGGTGTTTTGGAGCCGAAAAGACGCGTGTAATTTGCAACAATCTCGTTTATTGTTGCAAATTGCACGCGTCTTTTCGGATGTCACGGATGTCAACCAATGGATGAGTCCAAGAATTTAATAAATATTTTTAATAAGTTTACTAAAATAAAACAACACCGCAACCAATAGCCAGGATTCATTACAGCGGTCATATCTGTATAGCGGACCATGTACTTTTCAAACGGATTCGATTTAGGTAATTCTAATTTTAATTAACTCAATTCTCACATCTAACTCCTTTTTTAAAACAAAAAAATAAAACAAAACACCATCGCATAAACTGCATCGCATTGCATATTTGCGAATGGTCGATGTATACTTCGTTTATTTCTTTTCAATAAAACAAACAGTTTTGGTAAACAATTGTTCGGCCAAAGTAGAATTAATAACGGGTGCTGCGTGGATGTATTCAGGTAAACAACGGCTCCGATAATTGATCAATATCGGACTGTGTTGCTAGCTAGGTAGGTCGTATACATTGCTGACACTAGTTTGGGTCTATTTTGTATGGATATTTTGTTTTGCAAGAGCCACTGACAAGAGGATCAGACGCGTTTGGACACTAGACGCGTAGAATAAATAATTCGGTAATTTAATTGATAAAGAATAGCCAGTTATCAGTTGTTCTATTGATAACAGAAAAATTAAAAAGGCAGAAATAGGTAATAAGCAGCAATCTACATTCAACTCATGACTTCACCTACCGTTGACTATATGCCTGTTTGTGCCAATCTACACACTCTGGCATGCCTATATCAATAATGTTAAAATAATCAATCTAAAAATTACACCATGCAATCTTATATCTCACAACATTCTACTTCAGGCTAATGTCACCGTTTCTAGGAACCTTGTACAATAATCTTTCACAGTAATCGTGTGTACACGTGTCTATACACTCGTACGAAGCATGGACACGCCATTGATGTACTCACAGATATAGTTATAGCGACCCATACAGTTATAGCGAACTGATACGAGGTATAAAGAGGATCTTCAACAGGTATATTACATTAGTGTGAATATTGAGAGGCTAGGCAAAAATCGCTGTACGTTATCCTATAAAATTTGAAGAGTTCCCTCGATTTCGCCAAGATTCCATCATCAAATCCCGACTTGGTGGCTATGGGACCATTTGGAAAGAATACCCTTTCCAACAAAAAAAGAATTTTTCAAATCGGTTGGCAAGCGACGGAGTTATGGCCGAACAAACATAAAAAAAAAAAAATAGAAACATCCGAATTGAGAACCTCCTCCTTTTTTAGAAGTCGTTAATAAAGATTTAATAGGCAGGATTTGTCAATAATGTTAGCTTAAAATGGATGGTTTGGTTCTTTAAGTACTACATTCTGTTTGCCCAGTCTTAGATATTATAAAGGATGTAAAACACCTCTTAGCGAAGCCGAAAGGCACTTGTTCTCCCCGTCATTGCGATAATTTTTTACTCTACACCGTACCTGGGAACCTTTTAGTTACGGAGATATTGGGGGTCAAAGTTCCATATTTTTGACAAGTTTTTTCTAATGCAAGATTTTAACTTTAAACACCTTTACGACTCCCGTACTATTCAACAAATCCATCAGCACAATGTTTTAATTGCGTTACCTAAAAACATTATTTTTCACCCCAAAATGATGTCGTTTCCCAGCAACAATTTTTGCGTAAAGTTACTTAGTTTGATGTTCAGAATGCTTGGTTGACGGCTTCGTGATGAGGTCGTTTTACACCCTGTATATACAAACCCAATGAATAAAATCATAAAATATTTAGGCCATTTTTGGCCGGGCATGCACTTGCCATATTTTATGTAACAAACCAGTCTTACCAAGGGGTATCGTATTACCCAGTATTAACTGAGTTGTGGAGGTCAGATAGGCAGTCGTTCCATGTAAAATACTGGTATTCAGCTGCATCCGGTTAGACTGGAAGCCGACTCCAACATAGTTGGGAAAAGGCTAGGCAGATGATGATGCACTTGCCACATATTAATATTAGCTGAGATTAAAAAAATACAATAACCGCTGTTGACTAAAGGAATTGAACCACGTTGGACTTAGTTGAATGGAAATAAAACTCTAGTGGAAATAAATGGAAAAATATCACAAGTGTGAGAAACAGTACATTCCGAACTATGTGTTTTGTGTTAAGAGTCAGTATTCGAGGTGTATTGCAAAAAAGCTTTTCGTTGTTAATGAGTAGTACTTCACCGCTTTCAACTTAGGGTTCCGTAGCCAAATGGCAAAAACGGAACCCTTATAGATTAGTCATGTCTGTCTGTCTGTCTGTCTGTCCGTCCGTATGTCACAGCCACTTTTTTCCGAAACTATAAGAACTATGCTGTTGAAACTTGGTAAGTATTCTGTGAACCGCATTAAGATTTTCACATAAAAATAAAAAAAAAAACAATAAATTTTGGGGTTCCCCATACTTTGAACTGAAACTCAAAAACTTTTTTTTCATCAGACCCATACGTCTATGGATAGGTCTTCAAAAATGATAGTGAGGTTTTTAATATCATTTTTTTCTAAACTGAATAGTTTGCGCGAGAGACACTTCCAAAGTGGTAAAATGTGTCCCCCCCCCCTGTAACTTCTAAAATAAGATAATGATAAAACTAAAAAGAACATATGATGTCCATTACCATATAAACTTCCACCGAAAATTGGTTTGAACGAGATCTAGTCAGTAGTTTTTTTTAAAACGTCATAAATCGTAAACAGCAATTTACCTTTAATTCAATCTGCTACGGAACCCTTCATGGGCGAGTCCGACTCGCCCTTGGCCACTTTTTTCCCTGATAATATCCAAAATGGCACCCAATTAGGGAATCGACAGACGGTGTCCACTTTTGTAAATATATTTTAATATATGAGTACTATAAATAATAATTTCACTTTGATGTTTCGACATTTAATAGGAATTATCGAAATAACTCTGATTTAATAGAGTTACTCATTGAAATCAAAATCCCGAACTGGCGGACGTAATGTTAGATATTTCAGAAGAATTGGAACTTGTAAAATATTTATGATAAGATTTTAATTCGACAGAAATAATGAAATTCACTCCTTAATTTCAATTACCTAGATTGAGCTTCATCAACGTCATAGGTACTTAGTTTTATGTCTGGTCTTGGTTATTAACCGACTTCAAAAAGGAGGAGGTTCTCAATTCGTCGGAATCTTCTTTTTTTATTTTTTTTTTTATTCAAAGTTCTTTAATCTAATTTCTACTTGGAAATACTGATTTGATCTATCAGATTCGGAGTCCAAGCTTCTCCGTGCTTCAAAGAAAAAAACGATGCTTCATGGAAAGCGGATTACGATTTTTCACTTTTTTTTTTTTTGTACAACGCAGCGTTTAGGTCTTCAGTCATTACAACTTGAGTTTTTTACAAAAACTAGAGGAGAATTTCTCAACTTCGTTCAAGGGGCAAGAATTTTGTTTCGAACTAAAGAAATATTACGCGTCGCTTTCCACTAACAGTTGTTTTTAAATGTGAAGTATGTAAAAGCCTTACTCAGCAAATCACTTTATATCTGCGTCATTCACCTGCGCAATCGTAACGTTTAGCCGAATGAGCATTTTACTTGTTAGCAAATAATTATACTCTATAGGACATTCAATAAATCGCCATCAAACCTTTAACATGTCTTTGACTTATTAAGACTATCGTCTCCTACCTACCTCATAAGGAAGACCACTCCCTGCAAATGAAAAGTCCTGCACGGCTGAGATGGCTTCTAGTACCTAATAGTTAAGTTTGGCTGGTTTTTTGTGAACTTATTTTTAATTTGATCCGAACTACATCATCATCATCAGCCCGTCATGTTCCCCTGCTGGGACCGGCTTCCCTTCTGGGGAACAACTCCATCAAAAATGAAGGAGATTCCCTCTCATTGAGATGAGAGGGAATCTCCTACATTTTTGTATACCTTTGACTTCATGGATTTTTAAAAAATGAATGTAATTGGGTTTTTTTTTGAGACACGATGTGAAGTGTGAAGTCCCTCTGTCATTTGTAATAGAGGTACTATAATTAATCTCTTCATCTGTAGACCCCGACCGTTTCGGTCTAATCAAATGCGATTGTTTAACTATTGTATTTATTTAGCTTACATTTAACGAATAATAGAGCAATTCAATTTCTCATAATTAATGTATTTTTCAAGTCTTGTAATATTCCATTTTAATTCGTCTTCAAAGAACCTTTACAAAGAAAAAGTATCAAAGTTTAAAAGAAAATATTCAAGAATACATGACGCGGTATAAAAATCATTCAAACTGAAACAATAAACTTTTTCTCTTGCCTTGTTATTTTCACTAATGAGGAGGGAGCTGTCTGTTATAAACATGTTATCGTTTGACAAAGACTTTATTTTAATAAAGTGCAGATAAATAAGTTTTTACGTTCTGCTGTACGAAAAGGAGCATAAAAGACAACGTCATAACAGTAAAAAGAAAATGTCGCAGTGATCAGGGAAAAAATACGTTAGTTATGCAAAACGGACTAGCCAATGACATCAAATGAATATCCTTGAGTTGGTGATTAAGTGCGTCCAGCAAAGCCCGTGCAACACTTTACTAGACCTTTTTAACTTAAGAGAAAATTGACAACTTGATAAAACCATTACAGTGGCGTGCGTCTTAGTTTCTGTACCTCCATGTTGACGTACATTCAGTCAAAAAAGTATTGGGAATGGATGATTTGTTTATGGTCAAATTATTTTTCTTGTTGTTGTTTGAGTTGCATCTGTTATTTAGATTAAATACAGTGCTGTTTTAGTTATTTATTATCTAGTGTGTATAGCAAATTTTACTATAGACAAAACATCGAACAAAGAGTTTGTCTTAAATTTTGCTTCGCCAATGGAATTTCGTATTCGGAGTCACTGAAAATTTTACAGAAGGCTTACGGTGAATCGACTTTATCAAAAACACGTGCTTATGAGTGGTACAAAGCGTTCAAAAGCGGTGGAGATGTGATGGAAGATTTGCCTCGCTCTGGTAGGCCATCAACGTCTGCAACTGAAGTTAAAATCGCAAAAGTGAAAGAAACATTGACTGAAAATCCTCATTCAACTTTGAGAAAGATTGCGAAATTTCTGTATCTCACGAGTCGATCCGTACCATTTTAACTGATCATTTGGGTATGAAACATGTTACCGCTCGGCTAGTCCCAAAATACCTAAATTTTCTCCAAAAACTCAATCGCATGAGAGTCGCTGAGGACATGCTAGAACGAGTAAATTCCAACACAACATTCATAAAACGCATTGTTACCGGTGACGAGACGTGGGTTTACGAGTTTGACATGCAAACTAGTCAACAAGCTTCAGAGTGGCGCCTTCCAACTGAACCGAAACCGAAAAAAAAGAATTTGCGGCGAGAACTGAACTCAATAGGCTTGTTTCCACCATCAATAAATTGCAAATCTATTTAGTCCGTCAATTAGAGTATTAGAAAATAATGGACACATATTTTTTGTTTTTGTAAATAAACGAATATTGACAAAGATAAAACGCATCAAAACTCGGGAGTGGGCGCTCGTGACGTCAGTACTCATTAAGAATCATACCGAACAGTGACGTATTGGGAATTTTAAAAGCGTCGTATCTTCGTCAATTTTGTTTTATGTGACAAAAGAAAAAATACGGATCAAATATTTTTTGATAATCTAAGTGACGGACTAATTAGATTTTTTCAGTTAACAAGCCTATTCCGGACACAGCGTTTATAAAATGTTTTGATAATTGGATTATTCGTTAGCGTAAGTGTATCATTTCTGAAGTAGCATACTTTGAAGGTGATAAAATAAATTTGGATGAATAAGAAACATTTTGTGTATTATTGATCTTTTCCCGTTACTTTCTTGACAGAGCAGTATAATATATCCTTTGGAATACTCAGATTTCCTTCCGTTCTATTACAGCATTCTATGGCGACAGACGACAGCATGAGTGACGACGTGTTCGAAGACGACACGCTGCGTGCGCCCGCGCACCCCGCACAACGAAGCACCCCCTCCCCCACCGGGTACAGGGACTACTACCCTCCGGTCGTCACGTCTACCCGGCTGCCGGATGATGATGATGTTCTTATTCACAAGGTGAGATCACCATGGACTATTTATTTGATCGGTTTTATCAAATTGGGGTTAGAGTGTACGTAACGGGTCTCTAAGAAAAAAGAAAGTTTTTTTTGCCAAATAAGTGTTATTTTCGCATAAAATCCCCTAAATATAAGGCTAAAAGTGTCTTGGTGTTTTTTGCCTCCGACTAACCGTTTCTCGTAAAAACGATGTCGAATGGACTCTGTTCCCTCCGAACACATAGGTTTGGTCCGAACTGTGAACGACTACGCGTGAGCCGAGCGAGCGTAGCGAGCGGTGCAAATTAGAGCTGATAATACGGGATAAAATTAAATTATCCGACGAAACGTCATAGACGTGTCGGGTATCGATTATATAATAATAACGTATCGTGATTAGAACAAAAACAACCGATTTTCTAAACATATGTTTAGAAAATCGGTTGTTGACTACAAGACCCTGCCGTTGCTACCCCCCATAGTTACCAACTTGAAACACGAGTTCAGAAAATCAGTTGTTTAATGATCTGAACTTTATTTGACCTTAATCATTAGCACGTCATTAATGTTGACTGTAACTGTTGTATACCTCAATACTTCTCAAAAATGAAAAATAAATCCCGTCTTATCTAACAAAAATGTACTCGAGTTTTTATGAAAAATTGCCGTTCTCCTTAAGCCTTAATCATCTTCAAAGGCTTTTGTAAACACAAAGCTTTGTGTAATCCATGACGAGACATCAACCATCTTAACGTGCCTTTGGGTAATAGTAGACCTGTCTAAAAGTTCGGTAAATACCGGTATACAGCTTCCAGGATTTGGTCTTAGTTTGAATTTCCTGACACTGCACTAGTCAGGTAAAATGAGATTTAAGGTTACCAACTTATATTGAGTTTCCGATATTTCGGCCGCTGTTACAAGCACGATCACGGATAAACTGAAGTTATGGTGGTTGGGTGTGGTGCACAGATAAATTGGTCTACCCTCTTTCTTGTTCGTTTTTTTTGCACTCGGTACCACTGCCATTGTAAAATGGGTATTATAGAGTATAAAACACTTGTTCTCTCTATCATTGCGACCATTTTTTTGTTCTAGAATCTAGACCATACCTGGGAACCTTCTAGTCATTTCCCAGCAATATTTTTTCCGTAGCGTTAATTAGTTTGATGTACTGAATGCTTGGTTAACGGCTTCACGAAGAGTCTGTTTACACTCTGTATGTGTGCAGTTTTTTTTTCGTATAGTATAACTTTATGTAGGAAGGATCATTGCTTTTCTTACTTGAATTGAAAAACTGAAAGCCCAATTATTATTATAATAATTGAGTTTTCAGTTTTTTAATTCAAGAAAAGCAATGATCGTTCCTACATAAAGTTACCAGGTATTCTACTTATTCAAAATCGATGATTATTATAAATCTTTTAGGTCCATGTTCACTGAAAAGATAACAGTCTGATTATCCAAAAACAGCTGTCACTGTGACATGTTCCCATACAAAAATGTGTCTTAAACAGCTGTTTTTAGATAATCAGACCGACACCTTTTTGGTGAACATGGACCTAAATCTAACATAGATCTCGTCAATTAAAAAAAAAAACTTCTAGGTATATTTTTTCTCCACCACCTAATCAATATTCCAAATGCTACGATTCTAATAGATGCATAGTTGAATGACCCGGCTGCGGTCGTCAACGTCATTTGGATGAGATCATGCTGTTTGTTTAGGTCGTCTACCTGTTGGTATCATACACGGTAGGTAGTTAGGTACCCGAAGTATAATAAAATTAAATTAAAATCAATTAGTATTAAGATAACATCTAAATTAATACAAAAACAAAAGTTTGTTAATATAATAATATAAATCAACAAAAAAGCAATGACGTATCAGTGAGCGCCCAAAACATTTATTCTGGATTGGACAATCCGCGTGCGAGATACAATCATCTGCAGGATACCGTTGCCACTGCCTCGCACACATTATGACAAGGAAGCTACCCTTTTGCGCACAATCGCATGGAAGCCGTCCGTACGCGCCTCCGCAAACATACCAGACGCACTACAATAGCGAGGCAGCCGCATCAGCATCCTGAAAATGTTATTATATTGGACACGCAGAGCATCAGCAGCTCGCTGAGAGTAATTTACCCACAAACTGCTCGAGTAAAAAGACTGACAATACACATTAAAAAGAGTTACCTATCTTTACTTCCCTCGAGCAGCGAGCAAACCTACGCGCAACCATGTTCCCCCTGACTGCTAATGCTCTGCGCTCCCTCTCAATGTCAGCGTCATCATTACATTATGTATAACAAAATATATTAAGTAGGTACGGCGATATATACATAGTTCAATTTATGCATGAGTTTTTGTGTTTCTAACCTGCCTTTACTAGTAGGTTAAATTGGGTCTGCGTTCAGATAAGTCTCAGAAACTTTACTATTCAAGTTTCCAAACGGTGTCGTGTAACGTTCCTAGCTCGATTTCTCATCTCTATCGATTTCTAGTCTAGTCTAGTCTAAAGCCACAATTGCTTTTAGTTCTTCTTCTCTTGTTTTCCAACTAATGAACATTAATCAAGATTTCTTCAAAATACCTTCGTACTAATTAGAAATCTTTTACCCTATGACATAAGACACATTTTCTTTTGTAATAATTACTTCATATTTTTTTTCTCTCATTAGACTTGACTTCATAGTTTACCTCCCACTACACATTCACCATACAACCAATACAATTACCTGGAGCCTTAGGCTCATACCACAGCCTTTGTATCCCAAACTTCGTCAGACCACTGCTTATTGTCTGCTAATCTTGTTGGCTCAGCATACAAATTAATTGAAGTACTCTATACAACTCTATATGGAGTTATAAGGTCTATTGTTTTAGTTGGAGCATTTTCTATTGATGGTTTTTTGTTTGTTTTGTTAAACAATGAGAATTTGCTCGTGCGTGTATTTGAACTGATTATGTAGAGAAGCACACGGTTATTTTAGGTCATTCTGGAACCGAAAGCCATAAACTCAATCGTCGAACTCCTAATATTGTATACAGCTATGATGACAATATGTTCATTAGGTTCTGTCAAACCGGTGCGGAAAAATCCGGACTGTCTCTGGATACTGGACTTTCAGACACTAATTCATTCTAACAACATAATAATTTTATTCTCACCAACCTGCCAGTACTCTATCTGCTGTCACCATTTCACCAAGCGTGTTCACAATTTGTCCATACCTGCTTCACCTAACCTTTCGCCAATTGGAATGCCAAATAACAGGTACCAAATGTAAGTAAGCTGAATAATGATTTATGTCTTCCTCTAAATCCATTATCGACTGAGGTAAATATGTACGTATATGTTTATGTAAATATTTCTTTAAAACCAAGCCCAATTCTTAAGAGAGTGATGATTGATACCTAGGCATCTTAAAAATACCTTCATCCATAAACACATAAATTACATTTTCAACAACATACGTTACCGTTTTCCTTTGTGCGAAAATCTTAACGATATCATTCTGTCTTCTGTTTTGTAAAACCATCAACATATTCATTGATTCGCAACCTTGTTCTCCCCACTACGGAGAGTACCTGGCCTCCTTCTGGGCTATGCTTCCCTGGTCTGTGTAATAAATCTCATACAGGTATTCCCCGCAGAATCTAAGATCTTTTGTAGAACGTGGGTTCTATTCTTTACCTAACAGCCTCACAGGCCTGAATTCTTGTCGCGCTGACGGTGGTCGCGTACGAGTAAACATTGTGTTTTATACAGCACTATACTGTGAGGCTGATGTCAGCGGCGACCGACTCGGCTATTTTGTTTTCGCTGACGTCACGACCGACCGTGAGCGCGACAAGAATTCAAGCCTTACCATTGTCGAGATGAATAAGAAAAACTTTCCGTTATTCGTGTTGTTCAATCGAGATTTATATCTTGTTATTCAACATCGAGAGATATTTAGATTAGATTTTTGAACTTTTAAAGCGTGGGTTGCAATATCATTAGAGGTACCTACAGAACATCCATTTGTTGACAGGAAAGTTAAATTGATTTTTGTAATTTACATTTCTTTAACAAGTTAACAAGTAATTTCGTTCTGTTAAGTTTATTTCACGTGCTTAAATATTTTTATGGGTTTGCTCATTTTATATTGAAATGTGAGAATATTAACAACTTATTTAATTAGGTAATGGCTGCGAATGGGGCCGCATGTGTCAGACAACATTATAGGTACCTACCTATCTAGCTACATAGGTAGGTACTAAAATTAAAGGTTTTTGGTGAAGTTCTGCTTTTATCGAATATTAAAACCTTTTTCAATGTAAAATCTATATAGCTGGATGTTCCAAATTGAAAAACTATAGGATGCCATTAAAACTTTTTTTTATTTGTGTTTTTCTTTACTGGCAAATAGCCAGCAACATTTTCTTCTTTCGAATACTGCCAGTATTTTTAACGGTATTGTAAAACAACCTTTTTAATATTATCAACAGCAATGTTTTCTTCTTCTTATCTCAAACATTAAATAATTTCCTTCATTTTCAAAACAACAAACTACCCATTAACGAGAATACTGCTCAGTCAAGAAAGTAACGGTAAAATATCAATAATACACAAAATGTTTGTTATTCATCCAAATTTATATTATCACCTTCAAAGTATGCTCCTTCAGAAACGATACACTTACGCCAACGAGTAATCCAGTCATCAAAACATTTTTAAACGCTGTTTCCGGAATTGAGTTCAGTTCTCGCCGCGAATTATCCTTTATGTCTTCTACCGATTGAAAACGGGTTGGCACCCGAAGTGGTAATTTGAGTTTAGGAAAAAGAAAGAAGTCGGCTGGAGCCATATCTGGTAAATATGGTGGTTGCTCAATAATACTTGTCAAAAATTCGTTTACAATGATGGCTTTGTGATCGTGTTGCAAAATCCAAGAATTCTCTTTCCACAAATCTGGCCTTTTTCGTCGAATTTGCTTTCTTAAATGCCACATAACGCTCAAATAATATTCTTTATTTACAAAATCGGTTCAGTAAATCCAGAGATTATCCCCTACAACCTTACAAACTTTACCTATACTATTAGTATAGATAAACCAGCAACCAGCCCTATACGAATACTAAGCGCAGTACACGATATTCTGTTATTGAGTTACGACAGCGGACGGATGGCCTGCAAAGAGCTTTGATAAACTGGTTTATCCTTTGAAGGAGACCTTCATAACACTATACTAGTTAGTCCATAGGATCCCTATGTAAATAGTACTACGATTTTTAGACTGTGGTACTAGCCAAGATTTGGAACCCATACTTTCGTGCATGTGATGCGAAGGCTTAAACTCCAAGCCATCATGATTGAAAAATTAGTCTGCTTAATGCCACATCTGGGTTAGCGTTAACGTTAATGGCAATGGCCAAATGCGCATTTGGCTACATTTAGGTTACAATGCCGTAAGAAGTTAATTCTTCAAGAAGTCACGCGGTATGACATATTTCCGATAATTCGTTATTCCGGTTCAGCTTTTAAATACACAATGGAGCTTGAAGCAGCTACACTAGTTGCAACAATAAGCGTCATAAATTATTTGATGCATGTATGCAATTTAAAAAAAAAGGGTTTAAAATATCAGCATTAGATTGCAAAGGCACGGTTCTAATTGAAACAGAAAAACTCTAAAGCTTTCTTATTCGGCCACTCCATTGTCGTTCTTGAATGCAGTTGCCGCCTAAGACCGTCCTTGATGTGCGCGCGCGTCCCGCGGAATGAGAGGGCAGCAACATCGCTAAGCGCGCTAAACTACGCTCTAAAACCTTTTGATGTGCCAGAAAAGTCGACACCCGTGCTTTCGCTTAACGTTTAATGTCATTAGTAATGCCCCTTGTAATTAAACACATTAAAACGTTGAGCGTACGTAACGTCTAAATTAGCGTGCTAATTTACGCGTTAAGACACAGGTGGAGCCGTAGCGTAAATAACGCAATGTACATTTTGTTTAACGCCTGGCGTTGAATGGCTGTTAAACTGTCAATATCAATGGCATTGCTATTGTCGATGTGTTACGCAATTACCATACTGAATTATCAGTCGCTTTTGAGCTATTTCCAATTGCCTGTCAATTCCAGCGAGGTTTGATATATTGAGGACCGATATGGGGACCCAATAGGGTTCTACTGTTACATGGCCAAAATAAAAGCTGTTGTTGTATTAATTACAACGACCATACAGCCTATAGACGCCTAATACACAATCTAACGCACGAAAACTATTCTGTCAACTCGCTGAGGTACGAGGTACGCGAGGGGGACGGGGTACTGCGTTCTGATTGGTCAATTCAAGGTCATTGCATTTCACTAGGGATGGGACAGTTTTAAATCTAACAAGAAAGTATCGATATTTTTTAACTGTTAGGCATAATAAAATATGTTTTACATACTTTACTTGCATTAAATTACCTTCTTTATTCTAATTACGATTGAATCATGTAGGTAAAACATCTGAACTTATGAACTTAGTAGGCGGCGACGGTTTTTCATAGGGATAAAACAATCTTCGGTAAAATGACGTGAACATATTAATAAATAAATAAATGTTGTAATTTTTTATTATTAAAAATATATATTTTTTTGCATAAATAAATAGTTATAGGTTTTATTTTACGCTTTATCGACAACAGAGGCGGTCGTACGATTTGGAACATCACTAATTATGTTAACGTAACACCGAGGAAAAGAGATAGAGAAAAAAACACTTTCAAAAGAAAGGGACGCAATCATAAAAGACATCAAGTATGACCAGTATAAGATGAACTCCAATAAATATTGTCAGACATTTAATCTAATTTAGATTATGGAACTTTTAAATTACCGATGACATGTGATAACGTCTTTCAGGAAACTTGAAGTTTCTTAAACTTCTTTATCACACCAACGTATTATACACGGGGCCATATTATGTCTTTTTTCTCGATTTTTTAAAGGAGTAGTGCGGAAGTGTTTGCGGCTCACAGGAGTGGTCGAAACTAATTCAAACTCGGTGAGTGACGACGGCTATAAGATTTATACCCCTTATGTGTTGACAGACATCGGTCGCCTGTTATTAGGAGTCTAGAGGCTGTATGGTCGTTGATTAATTATCTTTGCTACGTTTGCCAGTAGGTCGGTAGAGATACTCTCTTTTTAATTTAGCGAAAACAAGAAAATACTTTTAAATATCTCAATAATTTTCTTTGCGCCCAGAAACATTTCTTTGAAACTCGAGTTTTTAACAAGGATTCGGTTAATTAAAATGTTGCGATTAATTAACTTTTTCTAAACAAAAAGTAACGAGTCGAGACTTAAAAAAAAAGAGTTCAGCGATTTTACTGAGAAATTAGCAACATAGCAGTTGAGAAAAAAATACTTACGATTGACCGTTCATTCATTTGTTAAAGGTAATAAGTCCAAAAGAAAGTTGGCTATTCTGAGAACCGTGGGGCTAGTGCGAGCGCGCAGAATAAATATAACGTAAAATAGGACGATTTTTAATTTAAGCCACTCATATTTTCCCACATAGTGAAAGCAAAATATCGAACTCGGTAAATGAAATGTCGTTGACACACAAATAGGTACATATACATTTCTAGGCAGGTCCATAAAACCTTTTTAGATTCGTACCTCATTCACTGGCTGCTTTAAGTCAAAAACCAGCCGGATGCCATTTAAGTTTTATTTTTAATTTGTTTATTTTTAAGAGGCCTGCGAAGCATGCGAGTTTCATACAAACGTAATACCAAAATAATTTGTAAATCAAACATATTCTCAAGGTAGTGTGTATTTATTTTGTTTGGATTACATAATATCTAGGTTCCCAAATAAATATTTTGAATGGAAATTGATTTATACAAGAGTTATGAGAAAAATAAGTTTTCTATAGAAATTTTAAATTCCTCATATCTCATCTAAATAGCATTGTCCTTTCAAAATATTTATTTGGGAACCTAGATATTATGTAATCCAACGAAATAAATACACACTTCCTTAAGAAAATGTTTGGTTTACGAAAAATTTTGGTATTACGTTTGTATGAACGACGCACGCTCCGCCGGCCCCTTAAGTAACAAATGGAGAGCTATATTTTATTCTGCGAAAGCAGCTTAGAATTATAGTATTATAACAAAACCTTTTTACTGTCAAGTATATTTGATTGGATTTTTTTATTTTTTTGCGTGGGCTAAATTTGAAATTTGAATCATGTTTTTCAGTACATTTTAACAATAACAGACTTTATAACAATAAGCAAGGTATGGGTAGGAGTTTTATGGGGGCCAATTGATAGCTTGTTTATATAAATTGACCAAAAAATGCTTTAAATGTTTTTTTTTTTGAGTAACTTATTATTTTTGACTTTCGACCGGTTTAATAATCAAGCAAATGCTCCAGTGTGCGTCGCGCGTTCGTGCTAGCTGATAACAATACCTACCATAAACTCTTACGTTTAAATACCGGGCCGATATCATACACGGCAAACAATTTATTAAATTCTCGAAAGAAAAATATTTCAGTGGAAAAATCCCGTAACTTTTTCCTTTTAACAGCTGTTTGTTTCTATAGCGAAATGGAAATGAAAGAAAAACATGACTGGTAAAGCTTTTGATGTTATGTGGGAGTCGATTGGGAAAATGTTATGTTACTTACTTTTGTATTAAGCTATGGAAAACTATGTCTTTTATGACGATGGTATTTGGACTTTTTAAAACTTTTTGCCGTTAAATTTTCTTTTTATTGTATGAAATATGGTAGGTATTTACACATATTTAGTACCTACGATAATTACGTACAGGGTACTACGTGAATATTTTGGCGCTTGAATGACGTTGGGTAGGGGTAACATTCGGTTTAAATGATTCCCTTGTAGACAATTTTAATTACATGGAAAACTCTTTTTTACCAACTTAATAGGTAAAATCACTGTGGATGGACTTATAGTAGCTCCGATTTAAGCAACGCGCCAAACGACCCATGGAGCATGAAACAATAAAACAAATTATATAAAAATAATACCAGTCGGTCAGTAGTCTCCAAAAATAAGGTTTTGATGTTAAAACATCGTCAAAAACACTGGCTGTTTTCGAAGAAAAAAATAATAGTTGGCCGTTTGCAAAAAAGAAATCTTTAAAAAAATACTATAATGGCATCATACAGTTTTTTGACTAAAACAGCCAGTCGAATACGCTTGATATTAAAAAAAAGGTTTTATATACGCGAAAATACTTATTGCGACGTAGAGAACTTTTTTTCGAGACATTTTTAGGGTTCCGTAGTCAACTAGGAACCCTTATAGTTTCGCCATGTCTGTCTGTCCGTCCGTCTCTGTGACCGTTAGCACTAGAAAGCTGAAATTTGGTACCAATATGTGTATCAATCACGCCGACAAAGTGGTAAAATAAAAATTGAAAAAAAAATGTTTTACTAGGGTAGCCCCCTCTAAGTAAAGTGAGAAGTGATTTTTTTTTTAATTTCAACCCTGACGTGTGATATATTGTTGGAAAGGTATTAAAAAATGAATAGGGGTTTACGAAAATATTTTTTTGATAATGTCAATAATTTCGGAAATAATCGCTCCAAAAGAAAAAAACAATGTCCCCCCCCCCTGAAATTGATCTCAAATACAGTTCCATTTTGATGAAGACACGAAACCCGACTTTCAACTTCCATTAAAGCCTTTCAGCCCTCCCTACCCGATCAACCAATTATCTGCGCTCGACTCACAAACAATTATTATCACCTGATTCTCTATTCACAGACGATACTACTCGGTGACAGCGGGGTGGGTAAAACCTCTCTATTAGTGCAGTTCGAAACGGGAAAATTTCAAGCTGGCAATTTCTCTGCGACCGTCGGTATTGGATTTACGGTGAGTGAACGCATCAATTTTGTGATGAATTCGCCATAATTCGAACGCGACTATTTCAAATTGGTTGAGTACTCGGAATTTGAATGAAATCGAACGCGGGTCGCTGTTTGTGGCTATATTATCAATTTATTGATGAATAATTATTATTCTATTTAGTTTTATTGACTGATGTACATTTCCATCCTTTTATGGTTATTTTATATATCTAGGATTGTGCAGGACAGTGACTTAAACTAAACTTTACGTCCAAGCCAACTTGGATGTAAAGTTTAAGTCTGAAAAAAAAATAACTCTCAAATAACTGACCTCTAAGGTCCATGTTCACCAACAGATGACAGCCTGATTATCTAAAAACAGCTGATTAAAACACATTTTTGTATGGGAATATGTCACAGTGACAGCTGGTTATAGATAATCAGACTGTTATCATTTCGGTGAACATGGACCTAAGTGTGCATTTCAAGATGGTTTTGATGGTAATGCCAACCTGGTACATTTATTTTTAGTAGTGTGTTTTCCTGCCTTGGACGAGGTGTATGCGCGTTTGCCACAGTTTGAAAACCGAAAGTACTACCCAGTGGAATGATAAAACCACAAATGAAGGAAAAATAATGGCTTTGCGTGTGATGTATTAACAGGTACTTGAACACTTTTCAGCTAATATGGAACCTAGGCCCCTACTGTCAAAACGTTTCCAGGTCTTGTGTTATAGTGTCCAACGCGCATACATATTGAAAGATTGCAGTAGTTATAAGAAAACAAAGAAAATATGCCACATAAAGAAAAACATTGTTATACTTAATAAAAAAATAAGTAAAAAAATTAACTAAGTAAAATGTGCCCTTGGGTAGGTATTTATTACTTATACAATAAACAACGCTTAATTTACGCTTTGTCCAAATCTTAAACAGTATAACAGATTTTACGTTAATGTAAATATTACCTAACTTAAATAATAACATGTTTTCCAAGACCCGCCGTCTACATTTACATTTATGTAACAAACTATCTATCTATTAGTTTTCGGGTTTCTCAGAAAAACAATCTTATGACAAAAAAAAAGCAATTCGTCGTGATTATTCTCAGAAAGGTAAGTGTATCTTTTAACATTTTAAATAGCAAATAAATAAGTAAAATGGAACAGGTAAACAGAAAGTGTGCCTACGTGATGAGTAACTTAGGAGCTCAGTCACTAGGCTAAGGTCGCGTCCTAATCAAAAAGTTCATCTTGCGAACACAGACCGTCCCGTTCGGGATGACAAAAGTGCCTTCCGGTTTTTCCGAATATGTTACATAACTACACTCGAGAGCAATGAATCCGGGTCACTTAAAGAATCCTAAAAATCTCGGAAACTAAAAATGCTAGGTTAATGCAATAAATTGTATTTAATAGACAATGTAATACTCCTTAAATGAAGGTATTAAAACTTCTTAGTTATTGTAAAGTTATATCATAAAAAAATCAAATTTGAAAAAGGGCCACTTTCGAAGATGGAACTACGAAATTACAGCATTTGGTTTTGCTTTTGTTTGTAATCTGTCATTTATGTGGGTACATAAACCATGTTGATAGTGCTCTATATTCATTATTCAAGCTGAAATTATGTCGCTTACGCCTGAAGAATGCACCAGAATACTTACAATGCTGGAAACCGGCCGGAGTCAGCGCGATACAGCCAGGACTGTCGGTGTGTCGCTGTCAACAGTACAAAGAGTTCTCCGACGTTACGAAGAAACTGGTTCTAACTTACGCAGACCAGGAACGGGCAGAACCAGGTGTACCACAGCACGAGAAGACCGATACTTGGTGAACACCATGCTTCGAAATCGCTTTCTCACAGGAACTGAACTCACAAATCAGTTTCGACGCCTCGGAGGAAGTAACCCAAGTGCATGGACAGTAAGACGTCGGCTTGCTGAATCTAACTTAAAACCCCTTAGACCTGCAAACGGCCCTAAACTGGAGCGTGGGCATCGTATTTCAAGACTAAGATATGCCCAGAGCCACGTAAATTGGAGTATTGAAGATTGGTCAAAAGTTATGTTCTCCGACGAATCAAAATTTATGCTCTACAAGCACGATGGAAGACACAGAGTGTATCGAAGACCAGGGGAAAGATTCAAGCAAGCATGCATCGAAGAAAAAGTAGCCTACGGTGGTGGGTCTGTACTTGTGTGGGCCGGAATTTCTTCTGAAAGTCGCACAGAGCTGGTGATCATAGAAAACGGCTCTTTAACTAGCGTAAGATATGTGGAAGAAATCCTCAATGATCACGTTGGTCCATTTATGGTCAATTTAGGTGAGGATGCTATATTTATGCATGACAATGCCCGACCTCATACAGGTAGGATTGTGAATGACTACCTTCAAGAGATGAACATTACTCGTATGGAGTGGCCAGCGCGCAGCCCGGATATCAACCCGATCGAGCATGCTTGGGACGAGCTAGGCAGATGCGTAAAACAACGAAACCCTCCCCAAATACTCTTCGTGAGCTCAAAATTGCTCTCACAGAGGAATGGGAGAATATTCCCCGAAATCGTATAAGGAACTTGGTGTACAGCATGCCAAACCGCGTAAACGCAGTAATGGAAGCACGAGGAGGCAATACGAAGTATTAAAATTCAAGAAAATCGTAATAAAGTTCAAAAATTTCATGTTTCCTATTTTTGTTTTAAGGAGAGATCAGCAGTTTTTTTCTTTATGTAATTTTGTGTTAATAAAATGTATGGTGACTCATATTTTTTTTACTTTCATTTAAGGAGTATTACATTGTCTATTAAATACAATTTATTGCATTAACCTATCATTTTTAGTTTCCGAGAATTTTAACATTCTTTAAGTGACCCGGATTCATTGCTCTCGAGCGAACGCGACCATCACCTAGACGCGTGACCGATCGCTCTGATTAGGTTGCGAGCTGCGCGAGCCGCCAAAATAGTGATCTTTTCATTATTTACAATTTATAAAACTGAAACTTTAAATAAAACTTCACGCCTTTGTCCTTTAAATGTACAGACAACAAAGCCAGATCACATTCAATAAACCCTTTTCAAATGTCAAGTGTACAAATAATTGGTTTACAATATTATAACAACAAAACCAGCCATACAAAGTTCACTAGCTGGACCGACGGTAAATCGCCGTTGAACAAAGTAGCCGTTCACCTATTAACTGTCTAAGTAGGTATAAGGGTACAGTAGGGGTAGCTACCTCCCTTGTGCATTCAGTGTAAGCGACCAAGCGTGTCGTACACACCCCCCTTTGACGGGACATGTTCCCTACAATACAACCTACGCAGCCACTGAGGTGGGTATGTACACTCGGCGAAAGAGATATATATGCGGGCCTTTTTGACAGCACAGTTTGCGAAAAAATGCAACCTTATTACCTAGCAATTCGTCCGTGAAAATTGTGATAGCTCAGCGAATTTGAATGATATCAATATAATTTATAGATTATGTTACTCGGTAAAGACGTAGCTTTCTAATGGTGAAGAATTTTTAAAATCGGTCGAGAAGTTTTAGAGTTAAATCGTAACAAACACACACAAAAAAAAACTTTTTTTCCTATTTATAGTTATTAGTTTAGACTAGCTGTGAACCGCGTTTTCACCCACCGTTACTCTTTTTGCCTGGCTCCTAAGGTTCATAGCATTATATTAAATATTTCCTATTTCGAGAAATTTGACTATCAAATGTAAAAGTATTATTCATAACATCGTAGTGGTAGTTCCAGAAATTAGCGGTTTCAAACAAAACACTCTTCAGTTTTATTTTATTTGTATAATAAATAGTACATACAGATTAATCCTGCAGAGAAATCCATTTCATCAATTTCATCCTGTTGGTATGAAGAGTAGTTACTGTTATCTTCTTGGTACGAAGCAAGAAAGCTACTAAAAACCACTAGAATTCTAAGGTTGTTAACGACTGCTTTCCGCATGAAATTATTACCTATAAAATATTACTCGCCTATTTAAATCGGACTCTGTTAACAATTTCATGGGTTTAATGATGTAACTTTCGGCACGGATGACGGAACCTAATCCATTTTTTTAAAATAAAAGTAACTTAAATTAACTTTTAAAAACACATGAGCTCCTTAGCCAGTAAAAGTTTCTACATGTGTGTGAGCGGACACCGAATTTCCAACCATTTCATACTTAGATGAGAAACTGTATGTTAAATTGTTAGTACATACGAGTACCAACATTATCACCTGTACTAAGTCTAAGTATTTTGTCGAGTGTACCTTTATACGACGACGAAACGACTTACAGATGGTAAATACAGTTAGAGTAATGGATAACGTTCCTATATGTTACTATTATTAGATTTAGTTTCACATTAATCTCTCATTTGTCTCCGTCAACAATACGTCGTAAATTGGGGAAATGTTTTGATCATAAAGATAATTAAACTAGGACATGAGCTGGTATTCAGGCTACCACTCTGTTAGAGGGAACGGGCGTAGATTACTACCTCCATTGGGAGCTCGTGGATATCACATAACTATCTTTGATTTTTTGTTTCTTAGACATGGCAATGGACGGAGTTACAATATAACGCCTATTATATACAGGGTTATTAGGGTTCCGAAGCCAAATGGCAAAAAACGGACCCCTTATGAATTCGTCATGTCTGTCTGTCTGCCATTATAAAAGATATGAAAACGGGTATTTATATAAAACATATGAAAACGTCGGGCTTAAATTAAAGGTAAATTCCTGCGAATTTACCTTTAATTTAAGCCCGACGTTTCGACCGGATTGCAACAGCCGTGGTCGCGGGGAGACTGAAGTATTGGAGGTACCGCGACAGCAAAGCGAAAGCGTATATTCAATATTTGGACCCCCATATTCCCCATTCACAGATTTAAAAAAAAAATGGACAGTTAGCAAGAAAATTGCCATTTTACACAAAACATTTTTTTGATGCCAATCGATCTGTTTCTAATATTGATCAAAAAGTCCTTCTAGACCAACCCAGGTAGGAGTACTCAAAAAGTCAGAAATTGCTAAAAACTTTCCCCATACATTTTGTTTGGTCCCAATATTCTTCCTAACTGTATTTTTAAATCTGTGAATGGGTATCAAAATTTTACAAAAAATTATGGATAGTTTCTTAAGACCATTTTCATGTAGCTGCAACGGTTGAGGTAGCTCCCCTTACTGCCCCGTTTACCGTTTCCTATACGTAAATTATCTATATCAATTTATAAAGCTGAAGAGTTGGTTCGTTTGTTTGTTTGAACGCGCTAATCTCGGGAACTACTGGTTTGAATTGAAAAAATATATTTGTGTTTGATAGTCCATTTACCGAGGAAGGCTTTAGCTATATAACATCACGCTACAACCAATAGGAGCGGAGCATACATGAAAATTGTTGCAAAAACGGGGAATATTTATTCCTTTTGTGGGCATTTTCTCTTAAGTGACGCAGGCGAAGTTGCGTGGGTCAGCTAGTTTCATATAAAATAAAGAAAGAATATTCTCCTTGAATATTCTAACATTGTAAAGAACTTTTTTCCTTTCTAATTACAAGGGAATCCTGATATTCGTAAATCAATAAGGATGTGTCTTAGACAAATATTATATCCGAGATAACAGGCGTATTCAGCCTTGACTCGGTAAATTAATTAGTTATATAAATGTTTCAGTCACTTGATTCTGTGCTTTACGAGATTATTAAAAATTCTGAGGATGTAAAAATTGAGTGCCGCGTTCTAATGGATCATTTTGTAATGAAGACAAGCGAAGACTCGAGACCAAGCAACAACCGTTTGGTATTTTTACAACATCGTGATTACTCAAAATATCCATGTTAGTAGTAGGTAGGAAACAGCACTAGTATTTATTTTTATTTACATAGGTATAAAACCTTCTGCAGTGCTAAACGCCAAAGCGGTACTTAAGGGAAAGTTAGTTTCGAGAAAATGTTTGCTGTGTAAATATAGTTTTCCTTCTACTGTAAAATTTGTTTCTTTGCTTATTATATAGAAAGTTATTTTGCATGTTGATGCGTAATTTAAGCAACTAATTAGTATTTAAGTAATTTGTGGAGAGACCGTTTTTGAACTAAACATGGCAGAATATCGATCATTGATAGTCCGTTCTTCTAATTGTCTCCGGTTTTCCTGAACAATACTAGAAATACTAGAATTAAGTCATAATATACAAGTTTATTAATTACTTTTTTTTTTTAATTATTTTAACGAATTAATATTTAATATTATTACTTAATAAACAAGTTAAAAAAAAACGTTAATGCCTAATGTAAGTAGCTACTTAAAAGGTGTTTCGGAAAATTCGGAAAACTGAACTCTTGTTACATGTTTCTAGTAGACCACTTCTCATGTCACTTTCAGTTATAAAACCTACGTTCTACGTTAGATACTTATAATGTAGGTACTTACCGACTTATGTACAGACTAGTTCTATAGGTAAATACAATCAAGAAATGTTGGTAAATACACCAACATTCCAATAACGTTAAATTCAGTCATATAAAATCGAAACATTGAAATCAATTATTAATTCTACTTTCAATTTAGTCAGATACCAGTAGGTATCTCTTTTCGTTACTAACAAATTTATTTAAACGTCATCCAAATTGCTTTCAATTTATTTATTTTTAGGGGGGAAATAGGACATTTATCCTACCCTTAGGAGCCGAAGTAAATTATCCACGAAAATATTCGATTTGCCGAAGAGTTTACCGAAGACTTGGCGAAATTGAGATATTTGGAAGTCATATAATATTACCTGGAAGTTATTACCAAGTTTGTGATTTTTTATAGGATTTTCTTCTTTGGTGTTTTGTGGACGAAAATATATAGGTACCTACTTACCTAAATAAAGATAAGTATTCTTATTTTGTTCTTATTTTGTTGCTAAGTATATTTATAGTTTAGCAGAATGGACGAATTTCCTCTGAGGCTGACAGAGAAAAAGCTTTAACATTGAAAAACAGGAAAATTATCTAAAAATTGAAATAATGTTTTACACGTGTAAAATAATATTTCCAAGAAACATTTATTACGCTTCAGCTACTAATTCAAGCTGAAGGTAGATAAACTGCCTATTTCTGCCTCCATTTAAGTAACTTGTACTTAATGTGTGAAACTCATATGTAGATAAAACATTTATTTTTCTCACTCAATATACTTCTACTTCTAATAGGTACTTCCTCAAACCATGTTTTCCCACCAATTCTATGGATAATGAATACATAACCTTGGAAAAAATATTTTCTTTGTGAGAACGCCACAAGCATGTAGCCACATTTTTGCAAAGGGTCGAGATTCTTAACCATATTAATATTCTACATTTCCTAATAATGTTCAGGGTGGAACACAAAAGTGCTTTAGAGAGGCGCTCAAAGGAAAAAACGACAAAAACTCCCTATCTACGTAGAATATAGGTACGTAATGAAAGTTTTAGATGAACGTGATGTCGAATGAGGACTAAAAATTGTATTAAAAATATATATTAAATGAAGATATTCGGAGCACATAATATATATTTTTTCCGTACCTACACGCAAAATATTTCCCACACAACACTAAATTCAATGAACTGAACTGAAATTGACATCTAAGTCCCATGACTTGTTTCCTACTTCTACTTCTTCGTAAAGTTACCTTTTTTTTCGGAAATAAGAATTTATGGGTCAGTCGTCATGACGTAAGTAGTTAAAAGTTCATAAACAGCCTATAATATAATCGGAGGCAAAAGGAACTTGTACTCCAAATAATTCCAGGGAATCTCCTAGTTACGGAAATATTGGAGGTCACAGTTCCAAGCTTTTTTTTAACAAAGTATGTTGTTATGATAACTTTACTTAAAAACCTCCATGCCCCCAGTCGTATTCAATACATTTACCTATCAGCACAATGTGTTGGGTGCATTACATGGAGTTCTACTGTGAAAAAAGTCATTACCCTACAATAGTTTTTGCGTAGAGTTACTTAGTTTGACGTACAGAATGGTTGGTTGACGGCTTCGTGCAGGATTCGTTTCCACCCAATATAATAGTCCACTGCTGGGACATAGGTCTCTGTGAAACGGAGAGGGTTATACTCCACCATGCGGGCCCAGTGTGGGTTGGTACATGTCACACGTCTTCAAACACAATTAGGGGGTACCTTAAGGCGCTACCCCAAGCAAAAGCCGTTTTTTGTGCAGTTTTTTGGAGCCAACTCCTCTTTATCCAAAAGAAATACCAAGTAATAAAAATACATTAAATTTCTACATATTCTTAGACTGCAAAGTGGTAGTTTTATTTTTTATTTTAAGTCTCTTAATGTGTAATAAATCCCCTCACAATGAAACCACAAAAATGAGAAAAAAATATTTATAACATGCTTCTTCTCGTAAAGTTAACATTATTTTGATTTGCTTCTTATACTAATGGATAGACAATTTAATAATGAACATAATGCTAGTTTTTTTTTTTTCAAAAGACGGAAATTTGATTTTTTATAGAATAAAAATCACTAATTTCGCACTATTCGACCCGCAGTGACTGACGTAAAAACCACTTTGTAGTGCAAGCTGATTAGAACTTTATTCTAATAGTATTTCAAACGAAGTTTGAATCACCACAAATAGAGTTGCTAATTTTGCCTGGGGTAGCGCCTTAATCAAAGTATTTTCATAACATAACACTGTCACACGCTACTAACTGAGTAACCGCAACCAATTTGCGTGGGGCACAAAGGCTCAGTGATGCCGTACCCAGGGTGACAGAAAGTGACATGAAAGTGGAGAAGAAGTGGAGAAGAGACAATAACTCATTGAATGACTAAATAGCGTTCTAACTACAGCGGAAAATGTAAAACTAGAGTTTCCGGAAAACTATTGTCGGTTGGTTATAAAAAGTCCTCTCTTATTTTCCACTAGGGTCGTATTTAAGTGATAAATCTTTGTTTGATGTAGAAGAAGAGTGTTTATGGTAGCAAAATGTTTCATCCTTTTCAACCGTTTTTTAAATAAAAAACAATCAGTTCACCTGGTTTGTTTTTCATTATCTTTATTCTAGAACTATCTTGACATCTTTAATTTAAGAAAAAAAATAAAGACATTTTAATAATTATCATCAGAATTCAGAAGTCAATATTTGTGTAGTAGGTAGTCTTTATCGACCATGTATAACTGTGGGGTGAAACAGGCCTACTGCCTGCATCTACATTGTGACATCAGGCAGCGGGAGGGGACGTGCCCGGGTCCCAGCATCCCTTTCGTTGGATCTCGACTAGTCGAGACGAGACATCGGCCACGAGCGCTCCCGCCATTTTCAAGCGGGACAATCGCGACAAGTTTTCGCTTCTAAACTGGCGGTTTTCGTTTGAATTTCGAATTTTACGAGTGCTTCTTTTATATTGAGTGCCAGGATTTGTGGTTATTTGAAAGTGTGTTTTATTTTTGTTTTAATATTATAACCGTTTTATTTGTATTTTTGAATTAAAAAGTGTGAAAACAGGTATGAATCAAATTAAAAAAAAACTTAAGCAACATTTAATTTTATGGTTCAAGAGAAATGCTAGGACATCGTTTCGTGGAACCAACGAAAACCGTCTCATACTTACCGCTTATAATAATGTCAAATTCTTCAGTTTTTTTAGTGGAAACAGGAAAGAGTGCTTTTATTTCAATTAAAATTCTTAATATCATCGTCGCATTAATATTCATACTTAAATAACCTACGAGACAGGGACATCAGAACTTGATCGTAGAAAGCTTCATAATCTTCTAATGATGTTTTTGTCGCGTTCATCATTGCTTTGTGTTTTACATTTTATCTCGTTTGATTACAAACGCTATAGGTATTAAATACTTTTTTGGAGAACTAATGACATCAGGGAGTCTAGGACAAGTGGCCTAGAATATTTTATTTCTACACCGAATTTCAACGGGAGTTACGTCGTATCTCTGTACAACACATTTTTGACTTTGACATCAACGCTGTATAATAAAATGTAATTTTAAAATCAAATCAAATCAAATCATTTATTTCTTTGCAAACATGGGTAATTGGTACATAGATGTTTTCTTATATAATATTAGTCCTCCATATTCTACCATCGTATAGGCATGCAAATAATATTCAATTCTAAAATCAATGAATTGTATTGATACCGAACAAATTTAGAATTAAAAAAAATTAAACTAACTATTAACTAAGTCCGTTTAGTAGTATTCTTTGTAGAAGGCACTCCAGTGCCTTCTACAAAGAATTCATATGACCAATTTACCTATTCTTTTAATGGCCAACAGAATCAGAAGTTACAGTTTCAGTTTGGATGATGGCATATTCAATTGGCTTGTAGAATATAAAATTGTGACGATATTGCATAGTCTCGTTGCTTTTTGCCTTGTCTACAACTCACTACGAGACCAACCGGGTGTTGAATAAGCTCCTACACCGGGAAAATTCTGTATTCCGTTGCAGTAAACTTTGTGTTCTGAATTCAATAGAAAACCAACCATCATTAGGTATTTTGTCATTTTAGATACTTAATTCTTACTATAAATCCCTTCATGGCAGTCTTTACTTTTTTATTTTTATTACAGTAGGTTGGTGACAAGAATTTATTAGGTATATACCAAATTCACAAATCTAGGCATTAATTCAAATTTACGGTATTATTTAGTTATTCCACATATTAAGTATCTAGGTATTCAAATGAAATTGTTTCAAAACTTTTTAACAACGTACCAATATCGATACCTGCGGTCACAAAAGCGTGAATCCTTTTTTTATTTCATCGGAGCGAGAGACAATTTCCCTTTGATACACCGGTTCCATAGCGTGAACTGGATCAAAGCTGTATTGACCGTGGACCTCAATCAACACTGCCAAAGTTTCAACCAGGTTGATTAAACCAGATGCATTGCAACTATTTTCAATCTACTTTTTAACATATTTTGTATTGGTTCCTGTGAAGTTTTGGTTACATAATGACTTAATTTTTAAATATCTGACTTGACTTTAGTGGTAAATATAGCGCTTTCTGAGGCATTTTAGCCAAAATGTATCTATTAATTTGATAGTGCTATTGGTTCGAAATTTACACTCATTGCAAGTTTGATGAACACTCCGAAACAAAAGCCGTATAATCTAACTTTTTCGAATAAAAAGTTGTTCTGAGTTTATCCAAGGATCTCTAAAACAAGGGCAACCAAAGGACTGACTAGTTAGATAATGGCTTCGACGACGTAATTAACGAATAAGGATAAGACGTAATTAAGTTAAGCTTATCGTACTGTGTGGTGACAGAAACATGTGATGAAAATCTGAAGCCATCTCTTCACCCTCGTCAGCAAACAGATTATTAACTGGGAGAAGAAAGGTAAGACTCTCTAAAAACCCTCTTCAGCGGCCGTCATCATATAACCAGAAATTTCAGCTGTTGTAGGAGGCCTGAAATTACAGACAATTATTATTCAGCCTAAGAACAAAAATGGCAAGAACTAGCTGACTAGTTCTTGCCATTATTGTTCTAAGGCTGAATGAAAAAAGGTCTGTAATTTTGTGATAGCTATTTCATTCATCGTGTTGGCACGATCGATTAGTAAGTAGGCTTCTTGATTAGCTAGTAAACTAAGATAGTAGCGGATCCGGGAGGCGTACTAATTTGCTTTCCAAAAACAACATACAAGTTGTTTAGGCGCTTAGAAAAGCTTAACACTCTCGTCTCTCTTTGGTGTACATACTGGACACATACGTCTCGCGTATTTGTAATAAAACCCTTAATTAACTTCTCCTGCAAATATTTTATTCATGTACAAGTTCGCCCGGAGTATTATGCGCGGATACATAAAGGCTCATTCTTTAAACGCACTAGTGCGATAAAATCGTGCGGTGGCGCGTATAGTTATTAGTTTTATTAAATTGCTTATCCGCGCCGAACATTCGCGTGGCTCGTTGGATATATGGGACACAAAATGGTGATAGTCAGTCAACGGAGCCAGTCACCCATGATGCCCTTGGATGTAGGTTACTGTATCGGACATAATGTGAAAATGTATGCATCTAAGAGTTACTGAGGTCAAATTATGTAAAGTCTATGTATTAGAGATCCTAATGATACGAAACGAATTAGGCAATAAACTGATCGATCATAATAATTTCGGACATGACGAAGAAAATATGTAAGGAGTGGAAGGAGTCCTTTTGTTTCCTCCAAAGTACAGTTTTTATAGTGCTTACAGAAAACCATGGAAATGGAATTCATCCACGGACTCTTAGTGCTCGTTTTTAAGAAGTAATGAAGAAGGCGGTTTATTGTGTTCACGATCAATTTTATTGCTTTCTTTTGTTGCTTCCGTCCTTTGTAAAGAGGCTGCAATATCGTTAAGTGTATTTCCGTTAAAACGATTAAGTTTCGGAGGAGGACACCCAATACCCACCGTCCTTTATGTAGGTACCTCGATACAATAAATACTTAGTACCTTCGCCGGATGGTTAAAAATAGTGATATCGGTTACTGTTATAGTTAGTCTGCTTCATCCCAGCATGGCTGGGCAAAAACCTCTCCCCAAGACGTCTTTGCTTTTTTCTGCTCGTTCCACCTTTTGGGCGTGTCTGGGCTCCACGTAGCGGCTATTTCGGCTGACAGCTCATTGTCCCACTTCACCTTAGCCGTTAAAAAAATATTTAATAAAACCCATTTTTATCTACGAGTACTTTCATCTTTTAACATTCTCCGTTATATAAACCCATCTACAGTTTAAATCGTTTGACATGAACCTCATTAAAATCCACGTAAGTATATGAATGAACTTGTAGCACTATGTGTACCTTTTCCCAACATTCTAATTAGTTTGCTATTTTACGCCCGATGAACCGTAATCCCGCTAATTAGTGGCTCATAAAGAGCTTATCATTTGGGGTGGCAAATTGATAAAACTGATTTTAAGTAGGTTTTTAATAGGTACTTATAGAATGTTGATTAGATTCAGGTGTACGGACTACAAACGTAGTTTGTTACCTAGATCCTACAAATAAGAACTATACAAAGATGGAACATTGATCACCATTTATGTGCTTAGCCCTACTACAAGCGCGTGTTGTAAATACTGTAAATACGGACAAGTTAAAATTTAAATAACTCATTTCTCTTGTCAGATTTACTTGATTTTAAGAATTTATCCATATCTATTGATATTAAATTGCTACAGGATAGTAGCGTTTTCAATTAAAATATCGACGTATTTGCGTATGTTTACACCTCGCGCTCCTACTATAGTGCCTCGGATCATGCTCAGGCCACTACTGACCATTCGGACGAAGCAGATTGGAAAAGTGCAGAGCTTGGAAAACATTCATCAAAGGAATTCCGTAAAACTCACGCCGTTCACACTTACCCAGCTTCAGCCCCGCTTTAGCGCTATAGGTGTCAGGTATTGTTAAGCTAGACCTGTTCAATGTAGCCGTGAAGGACGCGTTTCTGCTTTTTATGATTGGATAGGTTGTAGCTTTTGCTTTGCAGAAACTGTTGTGGGCCTTGTATTCTATGCTAAATAAATGCATGTGTTCCTTTATTTATTTCTTCAGTGGATATGTCACTCTTCATTTTACCTACGCTCCCTCCGCTCAAATGAACACGCAGCCTAATTCCCAGGTTTCCAAACAATGTTTTTCATTCCCATCTGTTAGTAAACGTACAAGTTTATTGAGACTGAGATTTGCAAAGATTAGAGGGATCTTGTTTCTGAGCTTGTATTATTTTCTACTTTTATTTCTTCTATTCGCCTCATTGGTTTACGAATATTTCTACTACCTCGACCAGATATTAGTTAATCACTGATTTTCATTCGACTAGTTAAACATTTCTGTCAACACAAACAAAGTATGTCAATTAACATAGCTTTACCTACTTAATTACATATCATTTACTCGTAGAACGTGTGATAACAGGGTAGATGACAAAAAAATCTAATTAGTCCGCCAGTTAGATTATCAAAAAATATTTGATTCGTATTTTTTCTTTTGTTATGTAAACCAAAATTAACGAAGATTTGACGCTCTCAAAACAAGTCGAGTCGATTTTTAGTCAATATTCATTGATTTACAATACAAAAAAAAACGGTTCCATTATTTTCCAATACTCTAACTGACGGACTAAATGGATTTGCAATTTATTGATACTATCGTCATGCTGAAACAATTTAATTATAATACACATTATCTGTATTATACCGCGCGTGCGATGTGGTTTTTAGCGACGGTTAATTTTTGTTAGTTATCGTTTACAACTGCAAATTGTTGGTACAAGTTGACATTCACTTGTTTTGACTAGTTAAACTCGACTTACGAGTAGCAATGCCTGTGACAGATAGCTTGCGCCAAAATCGGACATGAGTGTAGATATTGTTCGTGGAGACGTCCCTCTCTATCCCCTACGATTTCGCCCTCTGTGATTTCTGTTAAATTCTAAGGACAGGTAGACAGACTAGGTTTTCCAGTCTAATAAATCCAATATTCTATGTGGGTGAACAAAATACTCTTATCTCAAGATATTCGAGACTTTTCCAATAGAACCTTTATCAAAATGATCAAGCTTTTACCTGAAAATTGAATTGACTCTCAGTTCCGACTTATATCACTTACATCAATTTAAAACCTAAATAAGTACCTACTATAGTTCATCGCAATATCGGTCATTGCCCTTTCCCTAATATCTCTTCGTACGAACCAAAACAAATGAACCATGTATCGTTTTTCAGTAGAAAAAATGTTGATGATGACGATTCAGGACTTGAACAGGCTTATTTTTGCATTTCAAAGTTACGAACTTTAATAAATGTAGGTGGGTCACTGACCGATTTTGCGATATTAACTGCAGAAACTATAAAACATTTAAAAATTTTAAATGTATGTATCCAAGTGAGAAAAACAGATAACAAAAATGTACAGGGTACTTATGAAACTTACTTTAGCATTATAATAATATTAATATTCTAAGAAAATCAAAATCATTTTCTAACATTAAAGCCTGAAGCTGTCTCGGAGAACAAGCTTTAATATTCTCACAACTACAACACTGCTTATGTTATGATATGAGCAAAAGCTTTAATACATACAGACATACTTACATACCTACGTGGCTAAGCCCGTGTTGCTCGCTGTGTGTTCGTAATTTCGTTTCATAAGCTTTTCTAAACGATATCATTTTCTTGATTGTTTCTTTCTCACATTTTTGGTAACATGTTGACTTGTATGAAGTGCTCCGGTGATGTAATTACTATTTTGTCTTCCTTCTTCCTTTCGTGTCGATGAAACTGAAATGGCGTTAGACCAGTATTTAATAGCCACCTGCACACTCACAGCTCTAAAACTTCCTTAATTTTTTAAACTCGAAGAGAAGAACTAAGAGATTCTATCGACAGAATAATTTGTTATGGGGTTAAATTTTAACCTCAAAGATACTCTTTACCTACTCTTTTTCTTGTAAAATTAAACTAAAAGAAGATCCGTTACAGAAAAAAATGTATAGAAAACATCCAAAAATAAAGTAGGTAAGTATGTAGATATTCAAATACGTTGTTCATTACTAAGTATAGGTTTATACTTTCTTTAACACGAACCAACTTTTTGGAGACCCAAGCGGTATTCAACTTAATAGCTGCTTTTAGTTTGAACTGAAACTCATCCTACAGAAATAGTTCAAACGATACACGTGGCTTAGTCGGCCATTTTTGTGTAATTTTGTAAGGCTTGTATCTACCTTGTTTCTATTTTCTTCCTTTCCTTATACATGGATCATAATGAATTCAAAACAAATATGGTTCACAACACAATAATTATAATAAAAGCCTTTTATTATAATTATTGTGAAGCCTTTTATTATAATTATTTACGCTCATTATTATCATTGGTTTGGAAATGTATGATTGAAAATTCTACCATGTTGCCACTTTTCTATCATTCCTTCAGATATGTCACGAACACCGTGTATTTCAGGGAGTTTCATATGTCCTGTGTTGATGGACGTTTTTTCCCGCATTTTATTTATTATTTTACTATGATACTAAAGGCAAACGAAATCTTTTCACATTATGTTTGGAAACCTACCACAGAAAACGATTTGCCAAGTAAAATAAGTAAGTACCTATTTTCGTTTTGTTAGGAAAGGAAAATAAAATATTTCAGTCTAGTTATGAAGGTTTCATTAGGTACAAAAACCTTGTAACTACGGCTCCATCATAAAGTTTTAGAGTTCAAAACTGAACACACAATTTGACATTTTTTATCTTTTTAGGTCATCCGTCAAACGAGTGGCGTTATCCATCAAAAATTGATATCACAGACTATATCCGCTCACAAAATAAAAAATATTTGAAAACACATGTTGTTAGATCATATTTATTTAGTAGATATTTCAGTAATACAATCTTTTTTTAAATATCGTCAAAAGGAAAAAGGGTCATAACCATTGTAAAAGTGTCCATCATTATTAATTTAAGCTATGCTTTTACATGTTTGTGGCAAATTAAATGCTGTGAAGACTTACAATTGGACTGAGTGGACTCTCAAATCTCAAACTCTCAGATCTATGATTACATTCTAAGAAACACGATTCCAATTCAACTTCGCCCTGAGAAAATACTATTTGCCTTACGCTTAGATTTTCTTCTCATTGAGGACACAGCTGCTTTTAATCGCAATCGAATTAAAGTGAAATGAAAACCGCATAGAATAGAATACACTTTATTGAAAAACGATTGATGGATTGTATGACACATGATATGAAAGACTATGGAGTAAATGATAGCGTGACGTTTGACAAAGGAGAATAGAAGAAAAAAACGTGTGGAGCAGTCTTTTTTGACTGCCGATAGAAATGAAAACTAAGTAGGTAATCGAAAATAAACTTCATCTTAATTGTATAAGGTTAATTTTGACTAACCGTTTTAAGAAAGCGTTCGGGGACGATGACGCGATTTCCATGATTTTTGTTCACCCAAAAATTAAAAACGTGTTGCGCCGACCCCTGTGTAACATGGAAAAAGGCCAGTAACAGACTGTATTTATTTATTTATTTATTTGAATAAGTACAGCCACATCACATACATTTTACAAAGAAATTCACAATTTTATGATTTCACTGTACACCACAATTGAGATACAACTGTATTACAATATTGCACACCTGCTTATTTACTTAAAAACACAAACCTTGGACTCATATCAAATATTTACTGAAACAAGATAACACATTGAGTTAAAACAAATAAACAAACAGAGATGGCCAACCCTAGGTATGTGACCGTAAGCCCAGAAAAAACATGAACGCAGCGGGCAGGGTGAAAACTCAATTTATATTTTAAACATAATTATATATTTTGAATTGGTTATGACGAAATATCCATCCCCTTTTTGACTACGTAACATGGTGAAATTATTGTAAATTTTCTGTTGATGTTGAGAGGAAAATGGAGTACGTTGTAAAATATTAATTTTGAATTCATTTTTCTATACGGTAGTTTTTACGGACTATGGTTGCACGTACTGCAACCATAGTCAAGAAGAGTTGAAGAGTTGAAAAGTTGTGTGTTTTTTTTTGTCGTTAAAAGCATAGCAGACAAGACTTAGGAATTACTAAAAACAGATGAGAGTCAAATGATGTCAATCCTCCTTTATCGGTCAGTTTCATCAGTGAGAGTGTTAAAAGGCTAAAAATTATGGAATGTTATGAATTCTCCGATAAGTGACCCGCCAGTATTGATTAATCCGCCGGATGGATACTTCCGTAATTGTTGCCAGAATAAAATAATACAAACGAAAAACGAAATATTAAATCTCTCCATTAAAACTTACCAGTAAAACCGTATTTCACATAAAATGGAGTCGGTGTTGCAACAGTCAGTTCGGACAAGTTTTAGCAGACAAACAAGTGAATGTTTACTTTTTTTTGCTAAACCAATTAATGACTTTTCGGCATCAAACGACAGGTGTCGGTAGGGCTGTAACCGTTAATTAATCTGGGGTTACATGCAAACAAAACGATTGAAAGTTTTTGATAGGGTAACCCCGGTAACCCGCGGGTTGTGCTGCTCTGATTTTACATTGGATTGTTCTTTTTTTTTTGTTTCGGATGTAACTAAGTAATAAAAGCGGTGTAAAGTGGCACCAGGAAGAATTTTAGTTCAAGTAATATTTTTTTTAGTTTAGTTTTGAAAACGTGTCGCGCCGACCCCAAATAGAAAGTTGGCAACATCGCTTAGACCTGTCAAATATTTACATATTTTAATATAAATAGTGAATTGCAATTAAAACACTGAATTTGATGTTGTAACCATTTAAGGTGTAGAAAAGGCATTTTAGTTTTTTTTTTGGATCTGACACTGATTATTCGGTGTTACGATACTTATAATATTTCATAATTAATATTCTAGTTTGCTAGTTAGCCACATTTCTTATTTCCATACAGTAATATTTCGAAATTAAATAAAACAGGTAAATAACACACTAGTGACAGATATTCGAGAGGTGGCCACTTTCTAAATGCGCCCACTTAGCCCAACTGTTTACATTTACAAGATATCGATCAAATTACATAACCCTCATTGACTTTGGGTCTCGTTTGTTATTTAGAAGTTACGGGATGGTCTGACAAGCCCTTCTAATATCCTGTGTCAACAAGATTTTAATTAGGTTGCTTTACTGTCACTGTCCACAAAGGGTTTCAGTTTCGATGGGATTGTTATTATTAAAGTCCTGCAGATGGAATTGTTTTGAAAGAAAGAAAATGGGGTTTAATTCGGATCTTGTTTTCTTTATTTAGAGTAATTTGTACTTACCACTTAGGAGGCAGGTACTTAACACTTACAAAAAGCTTCTATTGGAGAACACACTGCTCGACTCAACAACCTAGAACAGATTGTCCGAAGCCACCTACAATAGGATAGAATTAGGAACAAGAAGAAGAGACTGGGACACAACCCCATGGAGCAAGTTTTCCAGTTTGATAGTCTGAATCATACCCTGAAATATAACCACAAACCTTTCTGGTATACACGCTGTTTAGGAGGGGAACCGTAAATGGGCCGTAATGGACTCGCGGACCCAGTGCCGGTGCAGATTTGGTTGTTGACCTATTATTTTACACTGTGGCTTTGCTCGCGTACATTATTATAACTTCCGCCTTCCTCGAGAACCACTCTATCTATTGGTGAAAGCAGCATGTAAATCAGAGCAGTAGTTTTTGAGTTTATCGCGAACAGACAGACAGACAGACGCGGTGGAAGCTTTTGTTTTATAAATGTAAATATGATAAGTATTACGAATTTCAAACTCATTTTGCCACATAGTTAATTAACCCAATATTATAAAATCTTACCTTATGAGGAAGGTTTTTCTAAATAAAGTTTAGGAAGAATAAACAACTCTGCGAGTTTCTCATCTCTATTCCTGTTTATAGCAGCGGAACGAGTGAACGAGTGAATAAAGCTAAAGTTTCGAGTGAACGAATGAGTAACTGAAGTTTTGAATGAACGAGAAGTATTGTTCTTGTTCCACGGTTAGCTTTGAACTTTGAAGTAACTTTGCGTTACCTACTCGCTATAATTAATGAAAAATCTGATGAGTTTCTTATAAGGAGGAAGTTTTATGTTTGAAGTTGATGACGCCATTTTGTATAGAAGCATGTTGTTTCTATATTAAAATTAGATCACTGTGTCTTTTATCATGATGGATTTTTGTGGATTTCAATTTACTTATTTGACACATGAAACGATTTTTTTTTTTGTTTTTGTTTTAAGAAAATCATTTCCATTTTGTTCTTGAAATATTTATGAATATATATATAACACTACAAACACTGAGTACCTACAGAGATGAACTGGTCAAAAGTTCGCTCAATTTCGTTTGATAAATCCAACGATAAACTGGCAACATGTAAAAGCAAATATGAAGTAATACATACCTACATATCTTTCTGTTGTGTAACTTTACCACGTCCATCAACGCGAACAATACAATTTCGGGGTGAGCGCCACTAATTAATCTACCAATAAGAGCTCCGAAAATACATCGTAAATCAATACAGAGCTACGGCATGAAATTTTACCGTGACAATGGTGGTAGGTAGGTAGTTGTTAACTCATAATAATACAGTTTTTGCCTATTGGAAAGGCTGCTGTACAAGGATCTAATGGCTCGTGGTCAAAGTCGAAAGTAACGCCGCTCCGCCATCTTGTTTCAGGATCTGTCAATGTCATTTGACTCTCGAAGGACCAGCTCATAATTTTTGAACATAATACCTACGGTTAGTGGCCTGTTGACACGTATTGTCTTAGTCAGGCCAATTAGCTAACTTCTCACAGTAGGAATAATTGGGACAAGACCTCAATTCCGGCTGCAGATCCGAGTTCGGAGATTTAAAATTAATTCGTTAGTTAGTCTTCGTTCAAGGCAGATTCTAATTCTTGAGTGGAACTTAATAATTTAACGCATGGTTTGATCATGTTCCATAGGATATGCATTTTAGTATACAGGGTGTAACCGACTCCTTCACGAACCCGTCAAACTAGCATTCTGAACATACATAAATATTGTTTTAAGAACATTAAAAATGTTCTTAAAATAAACATGTGAAAAAGTTAGAACTTAGAACTTCAATATCTCTTTAAGGTGAAGCGGTAAAGCTATTGCATAGCATTTTTTATCAACTTATGCAATTATAATTATTTCATTTTTCCGCTTGTTGCCGGCTCGAGGACCAAACGCAGACTGAATGTTCAGGCTCGGCTTCCCATCACGATGAAATTATGAATTATGGTTCTAGAACATAAAAGAATGAAATGGTTACAAAGAAGGTCTAACATCAAATGTATACAACCTATAACTCCTAGTTACGGCAATATATTAAAAAGAAAACTAGCTTGTCATTGTCATTATCTGACATCACAAAAGTAAACAAAGACTGGAAAGACTAAAATAAACAGAAGAGATGACACAAATCCGATCCGGTCGTGTCACACGTGTTTGTGAGATTTAGTTTTTTTATTTTCATTCAATGTACGGGATATTGGCAAAATTGTGGTAACTCTTTCACAAAAGCCATTAACTAAGAGTTGAAGTTGAAGTTGAATAAACAGAAAGCTTTAAATAATATGAATTAAAAGGGGAAAAAGGCATGCTAAGCCTCCGCAGAAAGAACGTATGATAACATTTTGGATTACATACAGTAGGCAAAACCGTAAGTACAAAAACACAAACATTACAGGGGTGTTAGGTTATTTTCGTTACGGAATTTCTGGATTCGGTCTCCACGCTCAAGCCCCGCGATAGAAGCTATGCAATAGCTTAAAAATTGATCGCAATGACTGGCACTACAAATATGTTGATAGTCCCACAAACTATTAAAGTTGAGTTAACGACTAGACGCCGTTCCTCGAATATTAGTATAATAGCCAAGCGTTGATTTTGTTGGACAACTTCTAACTACTTAAACTGCGTGTGTTCTGACAAAGGGTTTAGAATTAAATCGTCGGAACTTCTGACGATGTAGAGAAATTCCCTAGATATGGATAATTACACATATTATGCTGAATTAATGTTAACAGTTTCTTTATAGTTACTAATTACTTGTTGGTAATAACTTACAACGTTGTCTTGACGCTTTTCTCGTTACCATTCAAAATATGGAAATGGTTTCGAAACTCGGAGAACGATATACTCGTTCAAATACCTACATAAAGTCTCCAATAATCTAAGAGGATATTAAATTAGTTGAGGCACTTAAGGGTGTGTCTTATAGACAGACCTGGCGAATGCGCCGCTCGTGAGCCGCTTGCGAACTGCGTCTCTACAAAGCTTCGTAATGGATCTTCGGAAGCAAATTCAAAAGTGACGCTCATAGTTCAAACGCGAAAGAAACTATGTGCACACGACCTGTGCGCGCGGCCCACTCGAGCTTAGCCGAAGTTGAACCAGAGCGGCGCGCGGCGTCGCACTAAACGTAAGCTTTAACCGCTCGCGCGAGCAACACGCGCGCAGCTCGCGTGCAACACATGGCATCCGCGGCGCATTCGCCAGGTCTGGACACACCCTAAGAATCTGCCAAGCGTAACCCTACACGTGGAAGCTATACAATGTGTTAGAGGTGATTAAAGGATTAAATCTCATCCCCGCTTCAAAAACGACAACAATCCGTGATCTGAAATAGTGAATCTTCGGCATGCTATTATTGCTTGATGATGGTTAATTCCTCTTTGATGACCGTCTTTCAAGCATCCAGCTCATCAAGCCATAAAATATCATCATCAGCAGCCCACAGACCAGCGCGATCAACGATTATTATACTAGGTATTTTTGAACACTTTGGGAATACTTTAAGGGCGTACAGTACTCACGAATATGAACAAATTTTACTACGGGGCCGACCATGAAATCGTACTAAAAATATCAGCTACTGTCATACCTTTTTTCGAGTTACGCGACCAATAATGTATGCAGCAGCTGATATTTTTTTTTCTCGAGTTCACGGTCGGTCCCATGTATTGCCGATGTTTAAAAAATCATCCTGTATCCTGACTTCGGTTGTAACCCAACAACCGAAGTCTGTCATCATCTTAATTTCAGCCGCAAGACGTCTACTGTTGGACATAGGCCTACCCCAAGTATTTGACCGGTCCTGTTCGACTCGCATCCAACAGATTCCCGCAACCTTCACCAGTTCATCGGTCCACCTAGTGGGAGGCCTTCCAAAGCAACGTCTTCCGGTTCGCGGTCGCCACTCCAGAACTTTTCGGCCCCATCGGCCATCCGTTTTGCAAGCAATGTACCCTGTCCACTGCCACTTAAGTTTGGCAATTCTTCGGGCTACGTCGATAACCTTGGTTCTCTTGTGGATGTCTTCATTTCTGATTCGATCACGAAACTCGAGAGGTCGGTCAATAGAACACCAGACTTAACACAAGTCTGATCGGAGGATTTTCCCTTCATGAGAAACTTCACACTCTGTTTCTCATACCTATGAGTTCATAAAATATTCCAGCTGCCTGCACATGTTTACCAAGTTTAACGGAGCACATTTTACTCGTAATTAATTCCCTGTTCGGATGCATCTACCTACCTACCTGAGCTGCGATCAAAGCAACAACTATATCCGGTTTATACAATGTATATAGATGAGAGGCTTATAATGTACGTCAGCTATTATGTTTTGTAAGTAGTAGGTTTATTGTTTAAAGCTGGGTATTGATTCATCTATAGTTGTGTGCGAAATTAATATCTTGTTATTAGTGGAGTCATTGATTAAGTTTACTTGTTTGATAAATAGTTGAGAATAGTTTAGATTTTCCCACTAACACTAAAGATATAGCTACTTTTATGAATTATTTGTCGCCCGCAACTACATTCACTTGGATATTTTGACGTGTATATGTAAAGAAAATAGCAAACAAAAGTAAAAGTCAACCTATGTGTTACTCTAGAGTCTAGAGTAACACATAAGCTGCCTTTTACTTTTACAATTATAGTCTAGAGTCTAGACTATAATCTCTGTGCCAAATTCCTTTCAGAACCGTTCAGCCGTTCTGACGTGTTTGGGTAACAAACATCGATCCATCCATTTAAACTTTCGCATTAGTAAAATGGTTTTGTAAGGCAATGCGTAAATATGCAATCAGTTCCTTAGTGAAAAACATTTTAGAAGCCTGATGGTGGCTGAAATATAAGCAACGTCTCGTGGCTTAATAATAACAGCCGCTCGGGTCGAACTTTAGGTTAAGCCGTGCTTGCCTAGGTTGGTCCAGCTGTGGATAGGTGACCACTCTTACATACGAAGTTTCCTCCGTGTCTCGGAAAGCACGATAAGCCGTTGGTCCCGGCTGTCATTTGCCCATCTTGGACAGTCGTTACAGGTGCTCAGTGGCCTAAAAAGTTTGACAACCAGTCTTACGAAGTGGTATCGTAACTCCCAGTTTTAACTGGGTTGTGGAGGTCAGATAGGCAGTCGCTCTATGTAAAATATGGTATGCAGCTGCATCCGTTTAGACTGGAAGCCGACCCCAACATAGTTGGGAAAAGGCTAGGCAGATGATGATGATGGCTGAAATATTTTTTTCCAACACGATCATGCAATATAGTTATTTGTTATATTATACAAGAGTGCAAAGTTGTTTTTTTAACCGCGTGCTCAATTTTGATGACCGAGCAAGCGAAAGATTCTAAAATTGAGTAATATTGTTATCACCTTAGGTTAAAAACAAGGAATCCAACTTGAAAACAAGTGAAAAACCTAAAATGACCACTCATTATCTAGCGACGAGGAAGTTTATTTGACGCCAACAGAATTAACCGAATTTGTTAATAATGCGCAATTTTTTTTTGCGTTTATTAATTTCCTCGCTGAGGTGGGATGAAAAGTTACGTGTTGCACTCGAGTGCAAAGATTTTTCACCTCGAGCTCTTTTGATTCCCTCGCTAACACTCAAGATTCTAAGTTTTGAATCACTCGCTTCGCTCGTGACTCAATTTTAGAATCTTTCGCTTGCTCGGTCATCAAAATTGAGCACGCGGTTAAAAACAACTTTGCACTCTTGTATAACAAATAACTATTATGTTGTGGCAGTATTCAACCGACGCTTTGGCCAAAAAAACTATCAGGCAGGTACCTATAATGAAATGTTAAAATTGATTTTTAAAAATATTCTGTAATAACCATTCTCCTTGCACGATAATTACAATCATCTCGTTAAGCTTTCAAATACAGGCAAAACTTTTAGATGAAAATTTAAAAAAACTTTATTCACTTTTAGCCAATTTTGAACTGAATATCTTAGGGTTATTAAACCTTCGGCTTCACCTGAATATTGTGGATAGAGCCGAATAATCGGTTTGGGCCAGAAACTGAACTTCGGTGGGACACTATGTTTTGGTAAGAAGATTAGCTCAACTACAAGCTTGATAGAGGGCTTACAAGTACCGGTACACCCACATGATGCGCTTGGATGTGGAGTCTTGCTCTTTGATCACGCTCATAACGCATACTGTTAGGTCAGTAATCTAATCATCTACTATTGTATTATAAGGATGAACAAAGGCAAGTGTTACGGATAAATGATACAATTATTCAAATGAGAGATTAATATAAAAAAAAACCGTTTTGTTTAGTTGATGAACAATTTCGACGCTATGTGGAGTCTACAGATTTTATGGTACCTAATCGTTTGGGAGGCGGTATACCCTTACACCATGGTTTGAATTTCACACAATTTCCACACTGTTGTTCTATAAAACCTTTCTTAGTTTCCATATCCACATTTTCTCTTAATAATTCTCGTCTGCTCCATTAAGTTTTAGAACCGAATTTGGTTTCTATTACTACGGAGTACCTTTATGGAACATCTGCTACATTTACATAATTGTATGTGTTGATTAATACTCTTGTAATCCTTTAGGTTGGAGCAGCTGCATACCTAACCATAATATAGCCATCTACCAAGCTTTGAAACTGTATCTACATATATTTTCAGATGTCCATTCATTATGTACATAATCTTTTTTGGATCTTTTAACACCTACGTATCTTGCTTTCGTTGGTTCCTAAACCGAGATTTATTAAATAAATATCGATGAGAATATTAAGTGATAATAGTATTTTAACATCGAATAATTTTCATCTGCCAAGACGGTTCCTTGCTGCGGGACTGTTCGGAAGAGATACCGTGGCCTCGGAACATAAAGGGCGAGGAAGGAACATGGATGGGTTTTAGTTAAAAGTCTGACACTCCCACCCGCTCTCAGACCAGAGTGGGAGAAGTCATTCGATGATTTCCCATCCGAAAAAAAAGACTGTTCCTTGCGTTTGGGTCAGCTTTCAATGTAAACGATTATACCTGAACACAGTATTTTATGGAGCGACTGCGTATTGGAACCCCACAACTTGGTAATAGAAAAACACAATACATATATTTATTTACTAGCTTCTGCCAGCGGCTTCGCCCGCGTGAAGTTTGATTATTGTCCCATGGAATCTTACTGCCGGGATAAAAAGTATCCTATGTTTTAATCCAGGTTATAAACTATCTGTGTGCAAAATTTCATCCAAATCCGTTCAGTAGTTGTCGCGTGAAAGCACAACATACAAACTTACATTCACATTTATTCTCCGAACTGCTAAGCTATCGGGAGTTACACGTGTTATTGTGAGTCAACTATAAAAGATAGACATATGCTGTCCTGGGATATTTTTTATATAATTTTATGTGGAATATTTCCGTTATACATGATTTCTATGTAGCTTTAACCATTAAGGCTGCACACGCGACGGAAGCTAAAAAAACCAAGTAACTTCTCCCGTTTTCCCAACATTTCCTTTCACTGCTCTGCTCCTATTAATGGTAGCGTGATGAAAAGTATACTATTACCTGCTCAGGAGTATGTAGAATAATTGTACCAAGTTTCGTTAAAATCCGTCGAGTAGTTTTTTTTTCTATAAATAACATACAGACAGACAGACAGACAGACAAAAATTTTACTGATTGCATTTTTGGCATCAGTATCGATCACTAATCACCCCCCGATAGTTATTTTGTAAATATATTTCATGTACAGAATTGACCTCTCTACAGATTTATTATAAGTATAGAAGATAGAAGATAGATAGAAGATTTAACACTTCAAGCACAATGTACAGAGGCGGTCTACCCGACAACCTTTGGAGGATGCAGAGACAAACAGACAATACAATACACCACACTCTTTGGTAAAACCAGTTGGCAGACTGTTTGGTCCATATACACCGAAAAGATAACGGTCTGATTATCTAAAAACAGCTGTCACTGTGACATGTTCCCATACAAAAATGTGTTTTAAACAGCTCTTTTTAGATAATCGATCGTCATCTTTTTGGTGAAAATGGACATGAATACGCGTAACGGCTGTCAAAAATGCACAAAATATGACAGCCAAGGCCAAGGTGAAGTCTTCGCAAACGTAAATGAATTCTCCATGTGACTGTTATTAATCTATTTATTTAGGAAAACACGAACCACGGTAAATATCTGCAAATAATACATGAAATATTCTTGAAAGGATTCTGAGTTTACTTAATTTTGCCGAATAAATGTGCCTACGTGGTTTATAAGTCAATAAGAAAACTCATTTGATGTTACTTACTTTGATGTTTTTGAAAGAGACTCAGGTAGGTAAGTAAAAGCTTTGGCTGGTAGGTAATTTAAAAGTCATTTGGTTGGAAAATGTTTAGCAATACATACCTAACTAAAAAACAAAGTAAGTACTTGTAAACTTATAGTTATGAGCAAATTAACAAAAAAAAGGTTTTAGCCGGGATCTATTCGGCTGAATTTATCTAATTAAAAAGTGCAACGACAAAGTAGTTTGATCTTCAATGCCTAAATTGTTCCGGCGATGGTTGACCATTTATTACCACACCCAACCCCTGCTTGTTCTTCCCTTAGTCTCCAAAGGCACGTTGCGTTTGATCCTGGCTGCTATTCATAGATCTTTGACAGTCATTACGAGTAGTTGGAAGCCTGAAATTCCAACAACCAGTAGGTAATGCGTTATTCTGTAGCCATGGTTCTCGTAAGATAGGCAGCCGTTTTATGCAATATACTGGTATTAAAATGTATCCGGTTAGGCAAAAACTAGGCATAAAATAGCACGAGGCTAGGCAGATGTTGGTGATGATGAGGATACACGCGTTGAAATAATAATTAATACATTAATGAATCTATAAGCCGACTGGGTCAAACTTACTTAAACACTTGAGTATATGAATCTATAAACTCAAGATATCTCCCCAATTAGCAGAAATCAATACAAGATTCGGCATTTAAGTTAGATTAAGTTAAATCTCGATTCTCAATTATCAAACAACCACTTAACACTCAACAATGTTATATAAATGAACCATTCCTTTAACATTTAACATTCCTGTAATCTGCTCCCGATCAATTAGTAGCCGAGAGTAAGGCGCGTCGTACAAGAAGCTACTACAGTGACCAGTTACTAACCAAACTCAAATCAAATCAAAAGTAAACTCAAATCGCCAAGATTGTCAGAGCACTAATATTCCAACGGCCGTTTTATACAATTTGTTAGTAACTTATCGCAGACAACCGTGATGTGCTATTTGCATCCTACTTATTTGATTATTTCGAATAGATTCTGAAAAATACATGAATAATTTTCGTCAGTCTTCTGCCCATATTCTAATTTACTTCCATATTAGTAGTCATCACACTAGTCACCTCTTTTCTAGCAGTTTCATATTTCACCCAGTCCATTGGCAGTTTTTTTGGTCCTTCTCTGTTCTTATAGCCATTCATACTTAAAGTGGGTATTCCTTACGTATGTTAATTCACTCAAAAAAAACTTATACTATCTGTATAAACATAATGTAAAAATTTTTATTACTTAAAAATGCCTTGCATTGCCCATATAAACACTGTGGTACACTTGTTTAACTTTCTAATACATCACTTATTCATATTTTATGTAGTGTTTATGGTAAAACGGAACGCAAATTCAAAATGCACCGTCGCCGGTAGTGACGTCAAACGCTTTGTGTCAAAGAAACACTTTTATTTGCAAACTACTTAAAGTACTCATATCACAAAGATGTCATTATAATGTTGTCATTGCAAATATGTTTGCTTAAATAAAACACACACGTTTATTAAAATTATTATATTAAGGGTAATAATATGATGTAAACAAAACACATAGAGGGAAATGACGTCAACCGCTTTGACAGGAATGGCCTCGACAGTCAAAGTTTTATATTTTTTTTTGTGCGACATGCAGTATTTGAACTTAACTTTTAATTATTTTCTAAAATACATGCATTGATTACGCCATTAACAAGTCAACGTTGCCATAAATTTATAGTTTTTGGATTTGGATTACATTATACAGTGTAAAGTCAAACTGGTCCACCAAAATTGACACATATCTAAAATTTTGAATTATTTTTATTATTTTATTTATATGACTGTTTTTTTTAAATAAAACTGTTGTAGTTAATTGTTCGGATCATACTCATATATGTTGAGCCAAATTGGTCCAACGAAATTGCCACATAATCCAAAAAAAAAAATCTATGTACATTTTTAAAAAAAAAAGCGCACCTGAGGCCGTGATACTGAGTATGTCAAAAAATCCAAAATAATTCAAGGATTAATCCCCTAGAAGGGAATTAGGGCCAATTGTGCGATAGCAGAGTTATCGTGTTTTTTTATGTTGTCTCCATACAAATTTTTAAAGATAAAATTCTCAGACTTCCGTTTACATACCCATTTGATAAAAACTATATTTTTAGGCATGTAATTAGTCTCCTCCTGCATTCCATGTGAAAAAAAAATCACTTTCAAAAAAATGATTTGAATGTCTATGAAACGCTGATTTCAGCCCACTGTGCGCCGCCGCCACTGATGGCAGTTGCAACTATTTGTCGCACCTACCACCACTGGTGGTACTAACCCGTTTCATCAGTTTTGAGCAGCGTTGTGGAGGACGGCCCTTTTTTCTCCCAACCTCCCCTCATATTAATTTACACAAAACCGACGAGCATCGATTTCCAATACCTTTACTGGGTATGCTTAACTTGTTTGTTTTGAATGCGTTAAGTACCCTTGTTTTGGCAGTTAAAAGCTTTGCTGTTATAATTAATAAGCTTAATTAATTAACTTATTATTATCAACATAACGACAAATTGAACAAATTAAGATTACTCCATGACCAAGATTACACATTGACCATTTAAGCAGATTCTTTGTAAATCGTAGGTAATGGTTAAAACTTCAATTCCTGTTCTATTTCACTCGTTTGCCACAAGGATGACATAACTAAAAAAAATTACATCGATGTTGTTTGAAGTTGAATATAAAGTTAACAAAAGTAAGTATTACATTAATAAGTAACGAAATACTTTAATAAGTATAGGTAATAAAATATTGGCAATATAATGACAATATTTACATATATTCTAACTTATACAACAACGACGCGACGTCATGTAATTATTTCTTATTTTAGAGTTATGTCATTATTGCCGCATATAAGCATTTATTTGGTAGCCACTTTTTTATCACAATAGATTCCAATTCCAAACAATATCTACACTAATATAAAAAAATATAAAAAGGAATGATTTGTTTTTTTTTTGTTTGTTACGATTTAACTCAAGAACAGCTCAACCGATTTCAAAATTATTCACCATATAGAAAGCAACATCTTTACCAAGTAACAGTAAGTTTACATATCATGCAAATTAGCCGAGCTACTTATTACAATTTTAGCGGACGAAGTCGCGAGCGAAGTGCATAGTCTATCAAAAGCCAAAAACAGGCAAAAACAATCCGGCAAAGGATACTTAAATAATACGCAACGCGTGTTTGGAATCGATTTATCTGTATACTCCTCTGTCTCCACTTTATTTTCAATACAACTACTGTCTTCAACAGACGGGCATTTTCTATCAAATCACGTATCGGATCGGTTTCAAGTCACGTGTGAGCCGGCTTAATATATTATACAAACAAATATACAGAATTCCTGAACAAGAACATAAACACGTCAGAGGTAGTGTAAACATTGTAAGCTGGCCTCCGATTCTATGGAAACTCCATACTACGCTGGGTCAGCTGTGCAAATGTTGCCACTGACAAGCGGCAAGTGAAGACGTGAACCTTGGGCACATGCTTTGTTCATCATCACAATCGGCGTATAATGTTCCCACATGCCGTGACACGGCCTCCTCTCCCTCTCAATGAGAGGGAATGGGCTATAATCCAGCACGCGGGCCCATTGCGGGTTGGTAGATGTCACTTGTCTTCGAATTTATGGTGCTAGGATATGCCGATTTCCCCGCGATGTTTTTCCTTCACCGTTTTGAGAGGTAATGAAATAAATTACTCAAAGTAATGCGCCTGTCTGGGTTCGAACTCACGACTTAGAATTTCTTAGAACTTTCTTGTCGCGCTGACGGTCGGTTGCGTACGGTCGGTCGTGAAGTCAGCGAGAACAAAAAACGGCTGTCGGTCGCCGCTGACGTCAGCGTCGCAATATAATTCTTTATAGAACACAATGTAGGTATATGTCACCGGGCTGGAAACAGTGCTCGACCGACGGTCAGCGCTGACCGTCGGTCGAGCACTGTTTCCACCCTAAAATTGTAAAACCCGTTAAATTGTAATCTATCTAGTGAAATTGTAAACTGTCGAAAGATTTTCAAACGAACATACTGCTTACAATTTAACGAAATATTTTTCGGTAGATTAAAATCTATCGAAGTGAAACCGTAATATTGTGAAATGCATGCGACGGAAGTATCTCTGCCCCCATAATCGGGACTTGGGGCACCCCGACGTTTGGTTAATTAGGTTACCAACCAAATTAGGTATGGACCACAAACCCTTTATCCTTCCATGTACACTCGGCGACACATCAAGTTACTTATACATTTCTAGCATAATATAGCCTCGCTTTGTATAGATTTCTCGTACAATGAGTGTTCCGCATAAACTGTTGTGTATCAGCTTGATTGGTGGAATTTAATTTAACGCCTGTGCTATTGTTTTGTATAGGCTGTCAAAATATGTAAATTAAATCAACACAATTTTATGGATTTGTGTAGGCAAAAGGATTTTAAATTATCAGAAAGCTAATTCCTGTAATTAGAAGCGGTGAAATCTAATCGTTTTCACTCATTTCAGTTACAACGTCAAAAGTCCTATTCAATTTTGGACATAAACTAAGATAAGAGCATTCCCAGACTCAGAAGTCTGGGAATTCTCGTATTTTATGAACGGACGTTTCTTAAAAATACAAAGAATTGCCCATCACTCCCTCGAAGAAAGACTTCTAGTCGTCTACCTATTCAAAGAAATGGTGATAACACAATCTTTTTTGATGACACATCGGGCTGCGCTTCGCATTAGCATACAAAATACAGAGCAGTCTAATAAGGGTAATTTAAAGACTTCGCTTTGTTACTCATTAAAATGCTCCCAATAAGGTATTACACTCATTTTTGAAAAGTGTCTCATTTAGATTCTATAGTGCTAATTTTCGATGTTTGCTTTGTAACGTTTACACAGATTATTAATGAAATCATATTTTAATTAATAAGTAATTAGACGCGGTATTGATTTTAGGTTTTCGCTATTTTAATTTTAGTCAAATAAACGAAGAAATAATTAAATTAAAATTTACATACAGCGTGTACCAGAAAGGTGTGGATATTTCAGGGTATGATTTAGCCTATCTAACTGGACAACTTTCTCCATGGGACCACCATAGAAATCGCAAAAAACAGCTTTTCCATAAATTTGAATGTATTATGTTTTGGACAAATGTTTTTTTTTTAAGATACGAGTAATATGACTGATTGTGTTCTCTAAAAAGGTCAGATGTGTGATACACATCACCATTATACAAGCAGATTCTGAAACATATGACATCCGGGTATTTATCGCGAATTAAAAAAAAGGTAAATTCGCGATAAATACCCGGATGTCATATGTTTCATAATGTGTTCTGTAGGCTAATTCACGTAACAAAAGAAGTGCGGTTGCAGTGCAGTTGCAATTAAGTTTCGATCAAAACAACGCTTTTCGTATTCTCTACAGCTGTCAGACACGCTCGCGTCAAGTTCGCGTCACGCGAGCGCATTATCGGTATTCTACTGTTGCGCGTCTTTTGTGCGTGCTTTGGAACGAAACATGATCGGTATTCTGCTATTCATTTGACGTGTCAAAATGACAGCTTAGAAGTTTCAATTCGATCAACGTGCAGTTTCGTTTACGCACAACATAAGTTCCTCGTTATTTACTTTTGTTAGCACCAAATTGTATTTTTTGTAAATGTAAGTGTTTAAAATGGTTTGTTGTATGTAGACAAGTCAACTACAAGTCTTTTTCAATGGAATTCTGAATGATTTTTGTACCTTTTTATTGAATAATATGAGTTTCCAACTTGGTTTGAGATTTTTTTTCCTCGCTGCCGAAATTGATGAAGAAAGTAGTCAAGCAATAAGAAGACAAAGGTTTTCTCTGGATCCATTCCGTATTTCAGTCGGGAATTACAGAAAACCTATCGTCTGAGCAAAAACTTGGCTCGGCAATTGATGGCCAAATTATCAACATATATTCCAAATCCGAAGGAGAGAAGGAAAGATGGTTTGAGGGTCAGTGGGTCGTCTTAGGGGGTGTAGAGGCAAAGATAACTAACACAACTAATCACAAACAAAGCATTTTTTGTGAACTCACTCAGAGAACAATTATTAAATAAATCAACGTCAATGAGGTTGAGAGTGCGGAGCGTACGCGTCAGTGGCGCCTCCCCTAACAGATTGGTCCGCGCGCGCGGCACCGCCAGCAAGCATGTTATTAACTTGCCTAAGTAAATTCTTATTAGAATCTTGCTAGTTTTATGTTAAACTTGTATTAACTTAAATTAGAGTCCAATAAGACTGAATTATTAACGATTTAAAAGGCAAAACCAAAAGTCAAATTGAAAATGATATTATTACGTAACTTGCAAACATGATTTTTTGTTTGTAAGTATATCTTATGAAAATTAATGTCAAAAGGTTGGTCTTGGCTTGAAACCATTTTCTGTAAAAGAATCATGTAAATCGGTCCAGTAGTTTGAAAGATATATCTAAAATTGAAACTAAAATTTTCACACTCATATCTAGGGGGTGCCAGGAGGCGTATGCCACCAGCGTGTATGGCAAGGAGCGCCCGTCTACCCAAGTGGGAGATTGTCCCAGGCTGACTGAATCCCAGGTCTCCGAAACAGGTTATATGAGGCAATGACAGACCAATATTCAGCCAAATTTTAGCAAAATATTGGTTAAATAGTGAATCAAAACATAATTGTTTGTGTATAAAATAAGAAAAAGCACTACAATTTGTACTGGGGTATTATTTTGATATTAAAATAACGACATATTCGTTGAAATGTAATCGATTCTATTCGATTATTTAGTGAGTAATATTTTTTCTCTCATATGGCCACACTATGGGGAAGTTTGACAGCGTTTGACTTTCGTACATTTGACGTGCAGTTCACGCGCAGCTTACGCGCAATTCAAAGATTACAAGAATACCGTTTGTCACTCGAACTTAAACTTAACTGCAGCTGCACTACAACTTCATCGATCTGTCAAAAAATTACGTGAATTAGCCTTATGTTTAAAAAAGACAAGCAGATTCTGATCAAGAAAATGTGGACACCTTTTTACTGTCCTTATAACCAATATTTCTTCCTTACCTACTAAAGTACTTAAGATCATGTACGATGACTTATAGGTGAACACACTCAATGATGTGTTTTTTTCCTATAACTTGAACTTTAAGGCCAGTTTCAGTTACGGTTACCCATATCCGAAAATGCGTTTTTAGGGCGAGTACATGAGCTAAACGCGAGTTTTATAATTACTAAAAGTATATGATTCACTTCTATAAACGAGACCAGAAAAATATATGATATTCTTCAGAATATATGCTAGCATGATAGTGTTTTGAAAACATAATACAATCAATTTGACTCGATAAAAAAAAATCACGAACTTATCTCTAAAAATATCTTTCAAACAAAAAAAAAACATACTAATATGCATGCGATCATTCTGATTTTTTGGCAAATAATTTTACTAGCAATATATTAGCGTGTGGTGGTTTTTAATATCGAGACCACTTCGCGCTATTTGGCCCGCAGTGGCTGACGTAACAACCACTTTGTAGTGCAATCTGATTAGAACTTTATTCTAACAGCATTTCAAACGAAGTTTGTACCACCACAAATAGAGTTGCTAATTTAGCTCGTCTAATCGCCTTATGGCTTTACTTTGGAAGTGCTTTCCAATCTTTTTTCGTTTGATCGTAGCCACCATCAGTATGTTTGTATTTCCGTTTCTGTGTTTTGCGAAAAACAGTCAATCGTATCAAAGCTCGAGAAACATCTACGTCTGTACATCAGTACAGTACAGCTCAGCTTTCTACTATAAAAGGGAGTTCTGACTTTTAATATCACATCACATCAAACTGGTGTCCTGGCATTACATTACACCTACGGTGACATAGATAGAAGCTTCATCAAACTTCAAACTTCAGCGTACGTAGATGTCGATAGAAACACCGTTTTATGGTTCCGCACCTAATGAGTGAACCGTTTTCACTCTTTAGGAGGTGTCGCCTAAATCCTTCGCATTAGTTCTATTTATGTTAATTCTATATGTAATAATATTCAAATGAATTGTTTGTACGATAGTAACAATAAGAAGATACCATAGTCTACCATGTCAAGGTCTAAGTTAGAAAAACATTTCAGTGGTACGCACAAAGACCAATCAAGATTTAAAAAACCAACATAAGCGGATCTCTTATTGCACGGAAAATCTATAAAAAGCGAGATCATGTCACTCTGGAAATGTATAGCTTGATGTGCCGCCGTGTGTACGTAAACGTAAATCACTCACACTTGCAATGCCTTTTATTTAGACAATTCATACATAAGTATTCACTGTCGTATTTACGTTGTCGATCAGACCAAGAGAGGAAGACCAAGGAAACGATGGATGGATTGTGTGAGGATATGAAGGAAAAAGGTGTTAATGATCACATGACGGTTGACAGCGGACAATGGAAGAAAAAAGCGTATTGCGCCGACCGCTAGTAACATGGGATAAGGGCAGCAAAATGTGCTGGGGGTCTAAAATGGCCGGAATTTAAAATTCACGTCCGGAATTTAAAATTCTTAAAGTGGACTTCATGGTTATGACTTTAAAGTCCATTTTTTTAATATGAAATTTTTGGCGTGACTCATGCTATGATTCTGCAATTAGACCCGCCGATTTACGTTGTCGATCAGACGAGTAAGTTTTTTTATACTTCAGTAGTTCATTGTGATGAAAAGCGCGTTTGCAAAGGTATACTGCTCTGTGTTATGATACGAAACCACAGTTTTTTTCGAGTCGCACTTGCCTGTTTTTTATTTGATTAAAACATTCTGACGTTGCATCGGACACAATAGCTTTTCTACTGTATTCGTCTGGGCGTCCTTTGTACTTTGTTTTTGCACGACTCCACGAATATGGCAGCAGCGAGGTTTTTCACGAAAAGCAATATCAACTTGTTATTTTGGATGGCGTTGCTTTTTATAGGGTAAAATATTGATGATAGATTTGCAGATTGCCTAGCATATCTTTTTCTACACTACTGAAAGATGGATCATAAACGTTAAGCATAGCTATGGCATTGAGTCCGCTTCTGTACTTTGTTTTTGAAGTATTAAATAAATAAATAAACAGTTCACTAAAGAGAGAAAACTAGTTAAGTACATAAATATCAATGTGAGTCATTGTGTTGTTTTTATGGCGAAATTCAAATTTTCTTACATTTTTTGCAATTTGCAGGCCAGTGGTAGGTTGTATTGTATGTACTTACTTAGATGAAAATATCGTTCGCGACTGTGAGACGTATGTTGTTACATAATTATAATCATTAAAATCATAAATACAACCCTCTAAGTTTTTAGAAGTAAGTCGAAAAAAGAGTTTTTCACGGTCACAGTCGTTCCTAGACCTTTGTGAGCTGTAACTACATACGTCTTACAGTCGCGAACGATATTTTTATGAACTTACAACCTAGTACTAAAACTAACAAAATTTGAATTTCGCGGGCTACCTTGGAGCACCCCCCTTAACTAATACTTATGGCGGATTTTACTTCCATACAAAACTGTCTGTCTTACAATTTTATTCCATAGTCGAATAGGCTGATCCGAAATAAGTAAGTAGTGTGTAGGTGTAACCCCTGACATTGTTAAATCAACCCTTAAATAAATACATATTTGTATTGCTGTCCTCAAAAAAGGTCAGAATAATAATACATTTTCATATTCCTTTGATGGCGTAAGATAAGTAGCTATTTCAAGTTTTAACTCACACTCTCTCTAACCCTCTCTCTCTTATGTGACGCAGACGAAGTTGCGCGGCTCAGCTAGTAAGATATACATTTATGAAATGAAGTAGATATTAGTGTCGATTCTGTTGTGCACAAACTAAACCTAATTTAGGCTATTGCTATCTTTTTCTCTCTAATAAAACGAGAAAGATTCGAGACGGACGTAATTTAGACCTGTCAAAATTAATGGGAACTAATATTTCCACACAAATGAAGGGTGCACGTAAAAACATGACTAAAAACACGGTGAGGCAACAGTAAAACAAAGAAAGAAAAAAAGAAGTGAAAGAAGAAGAAAAGAAAAAGAAGAAGAAGAAGTGAGTGGAAGTGGCTTGTTATTTTTACATTTAATAGGTAATTTTGTTTAAAAGTAAAGGTAAAAGGCATTTCAGTGCAATATTTTTTACTATCTGATTTCAGTATAATTTACGACTCATGTTGGTTTCTAAAGATGTAGCTACCTAATGGTGAAAGAATTATTCAAATCGGTTGAAAAGTTCTTGAGTTAAATCGTAACAAACAAACAAAGAAGAATCAAATCTTCCTTCTTTATAATGTCAGTATAAAGGGTGTAAAACACCTCTTCAAAAAGCCAAAATGCACTTGTTCTCCCCATCATTGCGATCATTTTTTTGTTCTACATTATACCTGGGAACCTTCTAGTTACGGAGATATGGGGGGTCAAAATTACAACTTTTTGACAAGTTTTTTTTTAAACACAAGTTGTTTTTGTAAAATTTTGACTTTTAACACCTCCACGATCCCCGTACTATTCAATCCATCCATCACCACAATGTTTTAAGAGCGTTACATTGAGTTCTACCACAAAACATGATTTATAACCTCAAAAAAAAAAGTTGTTTCCCAGAAATAATTTTAGCTTAAAGTTTCTTAGTTTGATGTACAGAAAGTTTGGTTAACGGCTTTGTGATGAGGTGGTTTACACCCTGTAGATACGTCAGACTAGCACCAATTGGCACTAATTAAACTTAGGTATGTACCTTGAACCAAATGCTTAAGCAATAAAGTTGAAAATCGATTAAAAAAATTGACAAATAGTCGTACCTTGATGTGTTGGCGTCGGTAATACGTGTCTTCTTGCTACGAGGGATACCACAGACCTTCGTTAATTAAAACCGATATTCGATATCATTCAATGTTGCGAACGTTGGAAATTCTCAAAGGTAGAGCCGTGGTTGGAGTTCAGAATAATAAATATCAGTGCCATAACGAACGCGATGCACGGACGGACGGCATGGCGCTCGTTAGTACGATGTTGTGGTTCTTCGGGGAACGAAATAATCGAAACATGTTTAAAAAATAAATAAGTTCATTTTTTAACTATCATGATGTGCCTAGCCTTTTCTCATCTATGTTGGGGTCGGCTTCCAGTCTAACCGGATGCAGTTGAATCCCAGTATTGTACATGGAGCGACTGCCTATCTGACGTCCACAACCCAGTTAGTAAGACTGGTTGTCAGACTTTCGGAATCGAGTTACTGACAACTAGACTAAGTATGTAATGATTGTTAAATATCCCTGAAACCAACGCAACGACTTAAACTGGAGGAAAATCGGTATGTAATCGGTCACCAATCCACGAATCAACCTAGGCAAGCACGGCTTAACCTAAAGATTGATCCGAGCGGCTATTATTATTTAGCCATGAACTCGTCCTGCCCCTCATCATGGATATTCAGTTACTTCCTTAATGTTATTGTAGACGAGTATTAATTTGTGAATATGTTCCTACAATATATAATTAGAGAGACGCCATTAATACCTACATGGACCCTTCAGCTCCATGAATAGGCTGAATATTACAGTCAAAGCCCCTAAAAAAGGAATTTCGGTTAATTCGTTACTGACGCTTTCGCACGGTCGACTTGGCGCAATTGGAATAAAACAAAAAGTATTCACGTAGGAAAATGTTAATTTGCGATTTGGATTCTGTAATGTTAGGTTTTTTAACAGCTTAACCAGCATTTTCAGATTTAATTTACTGTGGATTGACGAGCAATTCTAAATTCAAATAAATTTCATTCGAAAGCCGTGTTATTCTCATTTTAAATTCAGTCATTTATTTTTAAATAGGTAGTGTTTTGCTTTTGTGAAGTCGTGAAAGTTTTTGGCGCCATCGATTAACTGAAAATTCGCACTATTTTCGAAAATGAGTTTCGTAACGATAAAATATCACTGCGCAAACAACACGAAACATATATATTAACGACGTGTACCCGGGGCCTAACACAGCTTGCTTTTAAACACGGTCCAATTATCAATCAAATCTCCAATTTCATTAGTAAAGACCAAACAATATGAAACCTGAAAGTTTGATATTATTTTGATTTGATAACAGCAGACAAATACTAGTTTGTAAAACGCGCTCTTTTCACATCAAAATAACCATTTATTTTGTTTTATTTATATATTTCGAAGCTATATCATTATCATCATCAGCCTTTTAATGTTCCCACTGCTGGGACACAGGCCTCCTGTTTATGAGGGGGAATGGAATAAGTATAATCCACCACGCGGGCCCAGTGCGGATTAGTAAGTGTCACACGTCTTCGATTTTTTTATTCTAGGACATGTCGGTTTATACATATATGTACTCGTACTTACTATAACTATACATTTAACAACACGGACATACTCACTCACACACACACACAGTGGTACAAACCATATACGAGCGGCGCGCGGCGTGTAGGACAGCATTTAGGATCAATGGTAAGTTGGCAATGTGGTACAAATCTTATTCGACCGGTTTCTTTGTAAACGGGAGGAACCCTATAGTCAGTCAGCAGAGGGTAGAATAAGGCAGCCAAAGAGGATAACGATAAAAAACTCAATAATTTTATTGTGATGACAGAAATATTTAACACTCAATGGCTGATTGCTCACGGTGAGGCCATACTTCTATTTTTTTACATCCGAATCAGCAAGTAACGATTCAATTAAGCAAGCCGTTTCACATCAAAGACTTCTCTTTACAATTATCTTCTTATTAACTTGCTTGCTCCTTAAATAAACAAGTAATAAAGTAAGGTATAATAATTATGAAAAATATTCTGAATAAATTGACGATGTACGAGCAACTTGGAGATTTCCAACAAGTTGGTTTGTGGACCGCTCCGGGCTATCACAGAGAGTTTCAAACCGCGCCTTTGCGAAATGATAAAACTTTTAATTTTGTGTTGAAATATGAAGATACATAATTTTAGCTTTTGAGATTTTATAAGACTTTTTTCGATTTTGAGATGTTTATTAAAGTTAATGAATCGTTAGAGCGGTTTCAGACTGGCGTATTTTTCTACGCGTACAAGCTCGTGTAGGCTTACGCGCTTACACGCATGGCCTACTCGAGGTTTTCCATATTTCAGCACGGTCCTGAGTTCTTCAAAGGCTTCTCCTCTATCAGCGTGTCAATTTCCTCGCAATAGCTTTTGAGACATCACCTCATGTTTGAAATGGGCTTCATCTAACTACTTTACCTTTTATCCTAGTTACAAGCACGTGTATTTCTGGATAAACTTGCGTAAAACGTTGAACAAGAATCATAGCGGAAAATAAATGACATTTATCATCCACAATCTGCACAATCCGTATTATAGCAGCATCCAAATTCTTCTGTTCTGACGTTTCCACATGAATTGAATAAAGCTGTATAATAAAGAAATCTAAATACAAATGCCAGCACCGCGTATCGCTGTACAAATGGGACACAGCGGGGCGCCTGATATGATCAGAGTGAATTATCACGTCGTTCCAATGTCATGACACTCTCGTAATACTACAGAAGTATTTGGGGGTACCGTTATTGAATATTTTTTTGGTTTAATAATGGGTGACACGGTTTTTGGGGGCTATAATGTTGAGATCTTCATCGATGTATTTGTCCTAGGGAATTCAAAACATAGTCATAAGCGCAGCCTTTTTCTAACTACATAATGTGGGACCGGTAAGTGGTCTAAGTGGATGCCACTGAATACCTACCAGTACTTACTTTATTGAAAACGGTTGCCTATTTGCACCCACAGCCCAGATACCCAGATACTGCACTGAAAAAAAAACTTGATAACATTGATCAAAAAAATGGTTGCCGCTATCAAGGAACTTGTTTGTTCACGAGCACATAAAGTAATATGATTAGGGCAATAAAGTTATGTTGATTAGGCAACAAGCAAGTTCTCTTGATAAAATCAATCAAGTTCTCTTGATAAAATCGTGAATGTTCTCTTTATAAAATCAATCAAGTTCTCTTGATAAAATCGTGAAAGTTCTCTTGATAAAATCAATCAAGTTCTCTTGATAAATTCGTGAAAGTTCTCTTGATAAAATCAATCAAGTTCTCTTGATACAATCGTGTAAGTTCTCTCGATAAAATCAATCAATTTCTTTTGATAAAATCGTATAGTTCTCTTGATAAAATCAATCAAGTTCGCTTGATAAAATTGTGAAAGTTCTCTGATAAAATCAATCAAGTTCTCTTGATAAAATTGTGGAAGTCCTCTTGATAAAATCAATAAAGTTATCTTGTTTTAAGCTATACGGGGTAGAAGTGACACCGACGACGCGAAAACGGTTACCACGTATTCAGTACATCATTCTGGGCCGGGCCCACATAGAAATTTTTCATCGGTTATTTTTTCAATAACCTATGAAAAATTTCTGTGTACTCAGAATAATGTACTGAATACGTGGTAACCGTTTTCGCGTCGGTGTCCCTTCCACCTCGTATAGTAATTTTATTGAGTTTGAGACTATCAGGAAAGATATTTGGACTCTTATATTGTGCACATTAGTAGGTTAAGGAAGTTCTGAAAAAATAATAATGACAGAAGTGATTATAAAAAGTATTTATTTATTTGTGTTTAATGATCAACGTTTTTCCTTATACTAATTTATTATATTATACAAATTATATTATATGAAAGCAGTTTTATTTAATTACAATGAAGATTTCTTTCAGCAAAATTTCCTACTTTCAATATCCTCTTTGTGGCATCGCTGTGTCACACCCTGCATTATTTTTGTGTTTATAGATCAACATCTTTATATTAAATTGAACAGTAGTCTTATAATAATAACATTTTTGTTTAGAGATCAACATCCTTAAGACGCCTGCGGAGCATGCGTTTTTCATACAAAAGTAATACCAAAATAATATGTAAATTAAACATATTCCTAAGGTAGTGTGTATTTATTTCGATTGAATTACAGAATATCTAGGTTCCCAAATATATATTTTGATTGGACACTGATTTTAACAAGAGTTATAAGAAAAATAAGTTTTCTATGGAAATTTTAAATTCCTCATATCTCGTCTTTGTACCATTGTCCTCTCAAAAAATATATTTGGGAACATAGATATTCTGTAACCCAATCGAAATAAATACACACTACCTTAAGAATATGTTTGCTTTACGATTTATTTTGGTATTACGTTTGTATGAACGACGCACGCTCCGCCGGCCCCTTAAGGTGGAAGCGCTAGGGTATTGCAGGTCAATATCAAGTTGTATGTTGATTGAAATATGAATCGCGACCGTAATAAATATGGTTTAACAGAGTTAAAATCATCAACAAAACCCTCCAAGTTCATGTAACCCGATTGAATGACTTTTCATGAGATAGTCATTAAATCGGGTTACATGAATTAAGAGGGTTGTATTAATGATTTTAATTCTGTAACTACATACGCCTTACAGCCGCCAATCAAATTTTCATCAACATACAACCTGGCAATGGCCTGCAAATTGCATAAAACGTTAGAAAATTTGAATTTCGCGGGCTACCGTGGAGCTTCCACCTTAAACTAAATAATTGTACAGTAGTCATAAACAGTGAGTATCAGGAAATAGTATCCATGCAGTATTCAAATTAGATTGGACTTCGCAAAGTGACAAAACATTTAGGTATTCGATACATTGCTGATATTACATGGTATAGGAAATTCCAATAAACTGTGTAGTTTGACAACATACCTGTAATTTTGTGGTTCTAAAACTTCACAAGCATGGAAATCCGACTTTCACATTTTCCAGCTCCGTGAAAATAGGGATCTAGGCCCTGATAGAGGAACCAGCTCTTTGATACTATCATGTGTAAGTGCAGAAAGCGCCTGCATATTAATTTCATTTTCTGCAAAATAATCGTTGATGAATAATTGATGTGAAAACAACATACATACTCGTATTATTATATCTTTGCCAAAGAGGCTAAGTAGGTACTTACTGATAAAAGTGCGTAATTCGGGCAGCCCCCAAGCCTGGAGAAGGTCGCACACTTCTTCCATCACAATCAGGTGTTGATGAATTCTGTTTTATTGGATGTAACCGCGCAATAACTTAAAATAAAAGTGAACTAATTCACTCCGCGATGCCAAAAGCGTGCTTTTCTTGGACTCCCAAACCAAAAGAACGAAATTACGAAATGAAAATGAAATGTCAAATGAAGATGAACGAACGAGTCTCGACTTGAAACACTGTGTGAGCAACAGACATTAAGCAATCATACAAGAGTACATTCGTATTTAAAATGTGCCATTATTCAATTAAATAAAAGGTTGCTTGTTTTATAGATTTTGGGTATTAGTATTAAATATTCTGTGGTTATACAAACAATAATTTCTTCATTATAAAAACAATAAATAAATTATTATAGAACTTATCATGCAACTTGATTGAATTTGTGATGTGCCATGTTTAAGAGTTGATCATTTTAACTTTATTGTGAGAACAAATATTGAATAATCTATTTTCATACGTTTTTGATTGTTTCATTCATTTTTTTTTCAATCAAGCAAAATGTCATGCTTGATTGGCTCGATTTCTTTCAGTGAGGAATACGATACGATAGCTGCTCTTCTTTGTAGTTCTTTTACTGCTGAGGATCACGACCACATATGACACGTCTCCGAGCCTTGCGGTCTCCTGCAGTGTGAACCGTGCGCCGTGCAGCAGTCTCTGGGGATTGCCGGTAAAAGTGAAAACTAAGTACTTAATCTAAAATAAACTTTATATTAATTATATAAGATTGATTTTGCCCTTTGACTAACCGTTCTATGAAAGCGCTCGGTGACGACAGCGCGAGTTCTATGATTTTTGTTCATCTAAAAAGTGCCGAAAGCGCCAAAAGAAGTTTTCACTTAAATAAAAATATAAGTTGGTCCCCCAATACCTCCCCGTAACTAGAATGTAGGTATTTGGGGGACAAAGTTACAATTTTTTTTCCAGGTATGGTCCATCTAGAACAAAAAACAATAGGTGGGCATTGCAAAGACAAGGAGAACAAGTAACTTTTGTCTTCGTTTTACACCCATGCCCATTTATAATCTGTGATTTTCTAAACCATGCAAATTAACTTAAACTAATCAACATCTAACTCTGAAATAGCATAATGTTTCAAAATAAACGTATAAATTGATAGAGCGTCATCAATATTTTTATTAGTTCCATAAATTAGATGTTTTAAAACTTTTTTGCAAAAAATAAAACCGACTTCAAAAAAAAAACAAAAAAGTGAAAAATAACTTTAGCTTCTGAAGTCGGTGACCTTTGTTTGATTGATTTAGTTTTTTTGTCACCGACTTCAGAAGCTAAAGTTATTTTTCACTTTTTTGTTTTTTTTTTTGAAGTCGGTTTTATTTTTTGCAAAAAAGTTTTTATTTTTCACTTTTTAGTGGTTTTCATGTGCTTGATATACATGGAAAGTGCATACCGTTACAATTACATCAAGCCCAAACACGACTAGGGTACAATGTCTCATTATGGAGTTCCATGACTCTTGGCTTCATCATCAGATCTGATGGTAGAATGGTTCTTATCAAACGCAAATGCTTCACTTGTTGTAGAAAATACCAAAATCGCAACACGTTTTCATATAAAATTTGAAGAGTTCCCTCGATTTCGGCAAGATTCCATCATCAGATCCCGACTTGGTGGCTATGGGACCATTTGGAAAGAATACCCTGTCCAACAAAAAAAGAATTTTCCAAATCGGTTGGCAAGCGACGGAGTTATGCCCGAACAAACATAAAAAAAAAAAAAAAAAAATAGAAACATCCGAATTGAGAACCTCCTCCTTTTTTAGAAGTCGGTTAAAAAATAGTACTAGAGCGAGAACGCCCACAACCTATTTCGGATGAAATTTATTAAATTTTTAATCAAATTAATAAGTTATTGAGACTGACTATATCCAAACGAGATCAAACCGTATAAGTTTTGTGACTTTTTTGTTTTCTGCAGCACTGAATTGAATTATGCCTACTTAAATCAATTTATTTTATGAATTAATATTATTTATCATAATACGATGGTCATATTTAATAGGTATCTATTATTTATTTTTTTCACATAGATTCCATTGACGATTGCATTACAATTTCCCTTTCTTGTACTTGATTGAATAAAATTCAGTCAGTCTCAGACGAAAGTGAACTCGTATCACCAAATTAGAAAGTACATGTTGACCTTTGTCAAGGCATTTGATTCCTCATCATAAAGACGCTTCTGACTCAATTTGATTGCATGTTCACCTTCACCATAAGTGTAGACAAAGTAATAGAATCTGCTATATTTAGACATGGCATTTGGACGTGTGATGTAATTACCTATGCCATACGAATGAAAAAAAAGCGGCAAAGTGCGAGTCGGACTCGCCCATGAAGGGTTCCGTAGCAGATTGAATGAAAGGTAAATTGCTGTTTACGATTTATGACGTATTAAAAAAAAACTACTTACTAAATCTCGTTCAAACCAATTTTCGGTGGGAGTTTACATGGTAATGTACATCATATATTTTTTTAGTGTTATCATTCTCGTATTTTAGAAGTGACAGGGGGGGGGGAGGGACACACATTTTTCCACTTTGGAAGGGTCTCTCGCACAAAAGTTTCAGTTTAGAAAAAAAAAATGTAAGAAACCTCCATATCATTTTTGAAGACCTATCCATAGATACCCCACAAGTATGGGTTTGATGAAAAAAAAAATTTTGAGTTTCAGTTCAAAGTATGGGTAACCCCCAAAAGTTTTTGTCTCTTTTCTATTTTTGTGTGAAAATCTTAATGCGGTTCACAGAATACATCTACTTACCAAGTTTCAACAGCATTATAGTTCTTATAGCTTCGGAAAAAAAGTGGCTGTGACATAAGGACGGACAGACAGACAGACAGACAGACATGACGAATCTATAAGGGTTCCGTTTTTGCCATTTGGCTACGGAACCCTAAAAAAGGATTTGAGAAATGTCCCGGAACCGGATACCGTTTAATAAACGCTAAAAGGAAATGGCTATATTTAGCTTTGGCATTTCAGGACCAGTGTGTTGTGTATTGCTTAGGAAAATAAACATGATGATCGTGAATTATTTTGAATTTGAAACTTGAGACCATCATGTCATAGCCGAGAAAAAAAAATACGTATTTATTTCATAAAAATAAATTAGAATTTAGATACTGTTTTAGGCTTTCACGGTTTAAAATTAAACTTATATTGTCACTTACGGGGGTTGTCAAAACAATATATATTCACGGAAGATATCCCGTAAGTGACAATATAAGTTTAGAATTTAGATTTTATTTACTGTTCTTTTTAAATAGCTAGTCAACAACCCGAGAGTTACGTTTAAATACTTTTTTTTATTTAGCTCTACTAAACCATTGAATACATTAAAAGCGAATAAATTGGCAGCGTTGATGGTCCATAAATGGACAAAGATTGAATTTATAGACGTCCAAACATTTTATCTCGATCCCTATCGGCGGAGGTATTCAATTAATAAATTATTTAAACAGAGTCGGCCAAAAACGTATTCATTAAAAGTTGTAAATAATATTGAAGCTAATAGACTTTACGGCCGAATACTGAAACGTCACTCAAAATTTAAGTAACACTTATATTTAACAGATACTCAAAAATGACGTTTGGCCATACAAAATTTTAAGTTTAGGAGCTTCTCAAATGTTAAGCAGCTCTTACATTTTGAGTGACGTTTCAGTATTCGGGGGTAAGTAAAATATCTTAACAAGTAAAAGCTATTCATAACATCGCGCCTGTAATATCCAAAGAGTCAGGCAGAACTGTAGCCAAAGCTATGTTTTGGTCCCCTAATAGGGGGCAGACCAATAGCCGTCATCTTCTGCCTAGCCTTATCCCAACTATGTTGAGGTCGGCTTCCAGTCTAACCGGATGCAGCTGAATACCATGGAGCGACTGCATATCTGACCTCCACAACCCAGTTAATACTAGGCAATACCACTTGGTAAGACTGGTTGTCAGACTTTTTGGGCCACTGACTACCTGTAACGACTGCAAAGGACGGACAAATGACAGCCGGGACCAACAGCTTAACGTGCTTTCCGAGGCACGGAGGAAACTCGGTATGTATGGGTATACCTATAGCCATCAACCCGGGACTAATCTAGGCTCCAGGTAGTTACTGAGAAATTCCTGAAATACAATATAAACAAATCTTTTGTTCGTGTGTCGTTTTGTCGAATCAATGACAGAGGAACAAAGGATTTGTCGATCTTTCTTCGATGATCATGTTCATCATTTTACGCGGGCTGGGGAGCAAACCTAAGACTTTATAATATGCTCAGGAGTAGCGCTTGCAACTACAAGACTACCAAAGCGACAAAATTATAAGTTTTTATAAAGTACCTCATGTCCGTGGCTTCGCCAAATTATAATTATACTAAAACCTTCATTGAGAACCACTCTATCCATTGATGAAAACAGCATGAAAATCGGTGCAGGAGTTTTTGAGTTTATCGCGAAAAAACAGATAGACGCGGCGGAGGACTTTGTTTTATAATATGTGGTGATTAATTAATTATGTAGAAGCTGTATGTGGTGATTAATTAATTATGTAGATGCTAATAGAATAAAAACTTATAAACTAAAAGCTAATACTGTTTGTCATTAATTCCTTTCTCGCACAAGTGGGGATAGCACTGAGCTAAAACGGTAAGGGATCTTTCTTTCTGAAGGGTGACTATAATTATATACGTTATGTATGAGACACGATAGGAAACAAAGTATCCAAATTGTGGTTGTTTTCGCTTAGTTTAATGTAATTATTGACATACAATTTTAATCAGAAGAAACACTAAGATGTAGGTAGGTAGTATAAAGTATCATAATATAAAACATAATTATACACAATCAAACTTCATGAGATCAAGTTTATTAAAAATGACCTATAAATCAGGTTTCGGCAAAACGATTCTGCTTTATTCTAGTCGAAAACACTTTTGAAGATTTACACAAATATCTACACAAAAAATAAACCAGAACTGGTAATCAAAAAAAAATAAAAAAATACTTACCTATTTGTGGTTTACTTTAGACTCTTCGTTCAAACCGGTTCAGAATAAATCGATCTCGGTGTTTGTCACTCGTAAAACAACTTTGACTATCAGAAACGCGCAATGTTTAACAATTTTGTCCGATCCCTTGTAAACTGATTAAACGTCAAAAGTTCAACACATCAAAGATAACAGCGACGTTTATTGGCTGCCTGATTTTTGGCAGCGATAACGCTTGAATTTTAATGGTGTGTTTTTTGAGTTGATGATTTAATAACCTTGCTTGGGCATTTTAAGTAAAGAATTTTTAAAGTAAGTCTCATTGCATGGGTACCGAGATGGCTATCTCAGTGAAGTTACCTCCTAGGCTGCAACAAAAATTCGTCATTTTTTTTATTTGGTTAACATCAGTAGCATTTATTAAGCCTGGGGCTATTTTGATTTAACTAACTTGATCACGTCACGGTTTTTATCAAAGTTTAATAAAAGCGAAAAATATTATACGGTCGCAGTCTTAAAGTACGTTCTCTTTTTCTTATTTTTCAAACCTGACCGAGCATTTTCACCAATAACTATCCCACAATATTACATAAACCAGCCATTGACATGACACTATACCCACACATCAGAAAAATCTGTCCAATCTGTGGACACAAACACAGCCCTAAATAAACAGGTCCGACGACAAAATTCAGTAATTGTCTCACTCTGTTCGCAAACGATGGCGACCGCACTTATCCCTCTCGGGCTATAAATGGCCCGTGTGTATTCATTGAGCCAATTCATGTGGAGTTAATTCTTGTTGCTCATGGAGGCTTTCATCACAGCTCGCTGTTATGGAAATGTTTTATTTTTAGCCATTTAGCCCACTTACGCATATGGGCTATAAACGTTGGTCTACATTTAGGTGTGCTGGTGTCTACATGTGTCGGTGCTAATCATAGAATGAAACTGGATTGTGAAAATGTTATACAGTGCTTTTATATTTGCCGCGTGGTTTAACATGTTGATGTATCGAATCCGTTTTAATGGATGACTAAAGGAGAGAATTAAAATGACAAGGCCACCCTAGTAGCAATTGCCGTTGGCTTCCTTATGCCAACAGTTGGGAATGTATTGGCAGACGGTTAGTTGTTCCGCCAACCTAAACTTAAAATAGGCCCATTGTCATAAACATGCACTATTTGCCCGACGAATAGCCAACAAAGGGCCTTCTGTTACTATTCCTACTGTTGGGTGATTTTTGCAGGGATTTCAGTTATTATAACACCATTGGGCCAACTAACGACGGGCCTGCTGCATCTATTCCTACTGTTGGGAGATTTTTGTAGGGATTTAAATTACTAAAACAACATTGGGCCAACTAACGACGGGCCTGCTGCTTCTATTCCTACTGTTGGGAGTTTTTTGTAGGGATTTAAGTTATGATAACAACTTACATCGGTCCACCTTAAACCTTTCAATGGGTCTGTTAGGGATGATACGTATATACTGGTACACCCACAGAACGTAAACAACATTTTTTATGTTCTGTGGGTACACCCAGTATGAGCTTACTAGTACTCTCTTAACTCTTAGTAACTCTCAGATTTACGAAACATATTTTTTTATATTTTTGTTTACATTTGAGATTTATGGTTTATTTTGTAAACAAAGTGCAAAATCGAAAATTAAGGATAATTTAAGAAGGACATTCCGTCACTAAATGTCCTTGGTGGGCGGTATGTTCATGCCGAAACCGTAATGATAATATCGTAAAGGTTCAAAAGTTGTACCCCAACCTCGATAGATGGCGTTGTAGTCCAATTAGAAGTCGCTATCGTTGTGTTACCACGATTTGGTTGGGTTCGAGTGAATTTTAGTAAATATATCACCAGCTTGGGCGCCGGACAAACACGAGTGGCGTACGGCGTATGGCGGTGGCGCCGAGTAAGTGGCGCCGCTACTTGCTACTGCCTCGCCCCCCGCGTACCCGCACACGCGCCAGCGCCGTACGCCACTTGTATTATGACCCGCGCCTTAGATCAGAAAGCAATTTGGTTTTATTTCAACCCTATTAGTGTTCACACAAGGTTATTAGTTCAACACTACTAGCTCGGTAGTACACATTGGTAGTAGTTGGTTGGTTGGTGGTAGGCAAATCCACGTTGGCCCCATCGCAAGTTGGGCCTTCGTAGGCAAATCCTCGTAGGCCATCAGTTTTGGGCCCAACCCGCAAACTGCCCGCCAATTGTATGCATTTGCCAACTAACCAGAGGTATGTGGCCCAACTAAATGCCAACAAAAAATGCTACTAGGGCAGAGAATACAGTCCTTTTATTTTATAATATGTGAGATACCTATGTATAATGTTAAGTTCAGTTTTCATGATAACATAACATTATGTTGTACAACTGTAATTACGTACATCCATATTACGACAGTTTTGTTAAACGCCCATGTAAAGCTAAATGTAGCTGACATGATAATTACAAATTATGCACTCACGTCATATGCCATTTAAAAAATATATTCATTTTATAATGTACATAAGTTTAATCTCAAATGAATGAATGGACGCAAAGCCAGTAGAATATAAGTTAAAAAAAAAAGGGATTAAATTGTAGTACGTACAACTTGATTTCCCAGGTGATCCCCTACGCCAGAAGCTTAGACAGCTGGCTCTGAGACAAACTAGATTAGACAAAAGATCGCTAACGATGGATTTTACGAGTAATTTAATAAGAAACAAAAAAGGGAAGTTAAAAGAACACGGATTACGTCGATCAGTATCAAGATTAACCACAGACTAACAAACTCTTGTCAACTGCTGTCATTGGCTGACAACACCACACAAAAAAAATATGGTTGTTTAAGGGTGGACGCACACTTATCCTCGCCGAAAGAATCGACCGCGCCGAAAGATTTTTTCTCATCTAGGTATTCGTCCGATTCGATGCGGATAAGAGTGTGCGAGGTTTCATAGGATTTCATACAAGTAATTCTAAAATTCGATTCTTTCCCTTCTTTCGGTGCGGATAAGTGTGCCTTAAAAATGTCACTGCCTATCAAAACTTTTGACATTTCACGCCAAAAATTTTCAACTGAATGGACAGTGTTTGCAATTTTAATTAATTACACTAGTGTTGTTTCAACGGAGTTTGAAATTAGGTACTATCTATACTAATCTATACTAATATTTTGAAGCTGAAGAGTTTGTTTGTTTGTTTGAACACGCTAATCTCAGGAACTCCTGGTTCGAATTGAAAAAAAATATTTTGTGTTGGGTAGTCCATTTGTCGAGGAAGGCTTTAGGCTACATATCATCACGCTACGACCAATAGGAGCGGAGCATAAATGAAAAGTGTTGCAAAAACGGGGAAAATGTATTCCCTTCGCGAGCTTTTTCTCTCTTATGTGACGCAGACGAAGTTGCGTGGGTCAGCAAGTTGTAGATAAAATTCTTCTCGTGACGACAGAATAATTTCGCTCCAAAAACCTTTAATTCACGTCCAAGCTTTAAAATCGTTTTTGACTACGTCATATATTATGAGCTCCTGCTGAAACAGAGGTTGTTCCAAAAATAAATCTTGCCATTACCAATAATGTCCCAAAACAGAATCTTACCCAACTCATCTCTCTTATGTCTTTACAGCTACTGAACTTACACAGTGAGTACACAGCGTGTATCAGAAAAATTTTGGCTAAAGGGACTTTCCCAATGAAACAAATTTAAAAAAAAACACCTTCAAGTCCCTTTGGCATTTTCAGCCGCTGCCGTGACAGGAGTTTTGAATGTATTTAGCTTGTTCTTCTTTTTTTTTTCTTCACTTTTCAATTTTCGTTAAATGTAGTAGGTACTTACATCATCTCTGATTATATTTTCTATTGTTCTCATTAAGAACCCTTGACATTTGCCTGTGACTGTGACACTACACCGCATAGTCAGCACTCTGCTACAAGAAATAATCAGCGGTCCCTGTCTCATACAAAGCTTATAATTCACTACCAACCAAGTATGATAACACGACCAAAATGTACGGGCCAGCTGATACATTTTATCACGATTACAAAGTTAGTCCTTTTTTTTCGGATGAGAAATCATCAAATAACTTCTCCCACTCTGGGCGGAGCGGGAGGGAGTGTCAGACTTTTGCTGAATAAACCCATCCATGTTCTTTCCTCGCCCTTTATATTCCGGGGCCACGGTATCTCTTTCGAACAGTCCCGCAGACAAAGTTGGTCCCATCTAGAAAATGGCTTAGTTTGATGGTCTGATCTAGATCCTTAAAATACGACCATGCATTTACACACCCTGTATAGTAGGTATAGTGACACTACTTTGAAAGCGTAGGTCCGCAGGGTACAGACCCCTGTGGACGGCTTTTATCCCCAAATTGGATTAATTATCGCACGAACAACAGCGGGGATCGAACCCTTGTAGTCTGTTTATAGGTTTTGTTATTGCATTTTGTGAAATCGGCTCGACTTTCTCGTTTTGTGGTGAAAGAGCCGTGTTTTTGATTGGCGATAATTGATAAGTGGTTTGAGGGTGGTGTTTTTTGTGGATTTCGCAAATGATTTTCATTTTGTTAATTGGTGGATTAGGGTCTATTCGAGAATGCTTTTCAAGCAAGCGTTTTTCTTCATTTAACATCTCTTTTCCTTGCGACTCTGTCCGTAAGTATAATTTTTAGTAAGTCATAAGTACCTCTCGTGCTGCAAGACGTATTCGAGGTACGAGGGAGTAATCTTTCTTTGTTAGCAACTCCATTTTCCTATTGATATATTAGTTGTCTAGGCGTTACTTATCTAAGATTAACTTATTATGTGTGGGTGTGTTCAAACCAGACGCAGGTATGTTTCTCCCTACAACTAGCCAAGTACTTACCTAAGTAATGAATATTTTACGAGCAGATCTAAACGAACAAGGACATATTAAATTCATTCTTTCTATTATGTACCTTTTTAAAATAAACTCGAACTGATTTTAAAGCATCAATAATTGAAATATGGAAAACACTCAAGTAATTGAGAAAAATCTCAAAAGCAAATTATTTTAGAAACGTAAATCATAACTGAATAAAAGTCTCACCTTACATTTCAAGATTGTTCTGTCGGGAAAAATGAAATCGTCCAACTTGATGGCTTCAGGCGTCCAGTTGCACACTTAGTTTAGTGGAACCTTGAGTGAGAAATCTAATACTTTAACAAACTGAATTTTCTTTAATCTACTTATACAACTGGGGTAAGATCAAACTATTTACCTCACTTTTTACACTGTGCTTAAAAACGCTATACTTAATAGGGAATATGCACGAATTTTATTTTTTATTTCGACACGGAATGTAAAAATACTATGAAAATAATGACAAAAAGTGAAAACAAGACCAAAATCGGTCAAACAACAGAAAAGCTATAACCAACAAATCATTTGTTGCAATCTTTTTCTAGATAAACGGACTTTAGAATGGATTTTGTTCGTCAATATGTCGAATGACGTCATGAAAGGTTTCGGACCTCTCTGTCTAATAAGCAGTTTCAAATTCTCATGCCTTAGTTCACTTTGCTACTTCTAACTTTAATACGCTTTGTTAAGGGTGATTAAAAAAGAATCATGCATCTACCCTATTATCACAGATCACAGAGAATTTTCGATAAATGAAATATTGAATAAATATTGATGACAATTAATTTAAAAAAATGCTGAAAGCCTTGAAACACGGCTCGCAAAATGTCAATGTATCAAATACCACACAATAATTTTGGAGTACATGAAATTGACATTAATTTATTGAAAATATATCCGTACTTAATATTTAGTTCTTTTATGCCGTTTTTCAGTTCTGAAATTGAAGAGTAAAAGATTAAATAAATTCGACATTCGGAATTTTTAATTACGTTGGACGTAAAGTTTATTGCGAAAATGTAAATTAGTGGTTACAGACCCGTTGTTTCGCGTTACAAACAGACACAGGCCGAACATTTTATAAGTGGGTATTTTGGTATAATTAACACAGAATAAATAAGTAGCCGCGGTAAATACTGCGGATCTAACCTGAAACTGAAAACAGAGAACACAACGCCAACATTGTCATGACATTCTCTTTATACGTAGGACTTTTTATTTTTATCAGAGTCTGCGTGTTAAAAATATTCCTATTTATTGTTAAAAAAATCGTATCATCAAACGTTCGGTCTGCCGTTTAGCGTAAAAAGATTTTATCCAGTTTTTTTCTATTTTAGTCCGCTCTATGGCTATTGAATTTTTTACTAAAAACATTCGCTCACATCTGAAAACAAAACGGGGTTCTTCTATTTGTTCCTGTAATCAATATACAGAATTTACTTACAAAACAATGGCGGGCCTTTTTTTATTTGTGACGTTATAAAAAATCATCTAAATCGGTAACCGGGAAGTGGATCAAATTTTAGTTTTGCAAGATTTGATTACAGATATCGGAAAATGAAAGCTTGTGAAATACTTACTATAATACATACTTGATCATAGCATATTTACAACCAGGTTTTAACGATATTATGTTTATTTAACAAAAACCTCTATATAATTCCCCATACTTATCTAAGTATTTGCTATTGGAATATTGTCAATATTGATCTTATCTTCGCAAACCCGAAAGGCCGTAGGCCTACGACAATAAATAAATCCAAAATAATATACTCATAACAAGCAATCCCAATAGGTACCAGGAAAATCCCGCAATAAAACAGACTCAGCTTTCTTCAAAGCTTCATACACATGAAAGGAGACACCGAGTTTTTAATAAAGCATCGTTATAAATTGATATTTCGACTTTATTAAAAGTTCCTCGAAGCTGTATCCTATATTTTCTCCATTGCGTGTTTTGTTGATTGTTTACCTTTGCCGGTTGGCTGGAGCGACCAATGGAATATGCCTTTAGAACTTCCGACAAACGTTGTTATTGGGTACGCGAAATGCAATAACCATTTTTCTTGCAATCGTACAGCGTTTGGCTACGAAAGTTATTGTTTTTTGTTTTTTTTTTTAAATGTCATGGAGAAATTATCTAAAAAAGTGTTGCTTGTTAAGGCAAGTTTGTTTTAAGTACAGTTGTTTAGATTTTGTTGTTCAGAACTGATAAAAAGCTGTAAAATCCCGTTCAATTTTCACTCGAAAATTATAATCTACTTAGTACCTATAATTATTTTTGAGTCTATGGGAATTGCTCTCACGGTACTAAACGAGATGATGCAATATATTTCGTAAAACGTTTTCAGCGGATTTTCAATAAAATACTATGATCATGGAACTTGTCTGTCTGTATTTTCTCAGTCCCCATCAAGGTAATATTCGACTGTTTTGTATCAAAGTTTTATTTGATTGCAGTCAGTTTCATTTTCAAATAATATTAGGTACTTATATTGGAAGAAATGAAATGTTATATATTAGTTGGCGAGATTGTACGATCTACATCCTCAACACTATTGAGAAAAGTACCTACCTCTTATACTTCGAATACGGAAAACGGAATTGAAAAATATGTTTCGTGTCTCTACTGTAGTGCCTGTAGTAGGTTCTTAATATCTACTGAACGATGAAAATGTAACTGATACTGTAAAATCCCGTTTGCTCGTAAATGTTTGGTTTTACTAGTAAATCTTGCTATAATACCTACCAACATATTATATGTTAGTAAATGTATGGATTATAAAAAGAAGTGACGATTTTAGACTTTGAATATATGACAGTAAATCAGTTCGAGTAAGAGACATAGCTAGTAAATCTTATAGATAGTAATCAATAATCTCTCATAGTAAATCTCACCAAGTTCGGGCTTTCATGGTATAACAGTGTAATGATGGAATGTGTAATAGGTACTTAAGGCGCTTAGACGAGCTAAATTAGCAACTCTATTTGTGGTGGTTCAAACTTCGTTTGAAATGCTGTTAGAATAAAGTTCTAATCAGCTTGCACTACAAAGTGGTTGTTACGTCAGCCACTGCGGGCCAAATAGCGCGAAATGAGTGGTTTCGATCGATTTACAAAAAAACTATTGATTGGATTAAAAAACTAAAACAGTATCATGCTAATATATTACTTGTAGAATTATTTGCCAAAAAATCAGAATGATCGCATGCATATTAGTATGTTTTTCATTGTTTGAAAGATATTTTTAGAGGTAAGTTCGTGATTTCTTTTTATAGAGTCAAATTAATTATATTATGTTTTTTAAACAGTATCATGCTAGCATATATCCTGAAGAATATCATATATTTTTCTGGTCTTGTTTATAGCAGTGAATCATATACTTTTAGTAATTATAAAACTCGCGTTTAGCTCGTGTAATCGCCTTAAATTACGTCAAAAATGACTAAATCCATTGATAGAGTGAAAAGAACAATGAAAAGAAATACCTTCTAAAATTCGACGTGTTACAATTATGGAACCACCAAGTACCTAATTACTCAAACTGCTACTGTGGGCCGCCAATTATTGTCTAGGGCTTAACTTATCTACATAATAATACAGTAAAGGTATAGTTACAGAAATAACCTTGCTCTGGACCCAGGAGCTTGCTAATAACGTCGAGAAAATGAACAAATAAATTGAACAACTTTTACACTTTGAATTTTATAGGCGGCCATTGTTTTGCTTTTTTTCAATTCAATTTTATTCGAATTTCGAATGTGTTGTTTTTTTTTAATAAAAAATAAAACAATAGGTACAATACAAGTCCTTTTAATAAGTCGTTCTGTTTTGATTAACTTTTCATAAAACACTTTCATAAATCAATTTGCCAAAGTTTTTTTTTATTTATAAGTAAGGCCCTGTTCTAATCATCTCCCAATGCCAGTATTGACGCACCGTACAATACAAATAGGTATGTTCTTTCATTCTTATTATAGCTCTGATTTTTCAGTACTGTTACCTTTGTTCTCTTTGTCATAAGAATTATAATAGAGGTGAAAAATAACTGCAAAGAAGAACCAAATTTAAAAAAAAACTCATTGAACAACGAAACCAATCAGAAAGCCAATAAAGCCGACTTTACAACAGCGGAATTAAGTGTAACAATTGTAGTCTACTAACAAGATTAGCCGTCATCTTGACGTGGAGGCTGAAGTCGACGTCTATTTGACTTCATTACCGAGCCTTGACGTTTTCGTTCCGTTCCGTTCGATCGCAGCCCATTATTGCCCTTTTTTGCCCCTATTTGCCCTCTTTCGTCGTCGCAAAGGAATTGGAAAGCAACAAGCTGTAAGATCCATTAATCAATGGGATTGGCCGATTTGTTATCTCTGTGTTCGTGTGTTGGTGTGATTTTAATGCTATGGTGATTATTTTACTTTCTGTGCTACTTATGTTCATCGCCAGCGTAGGTATTAAGTTACCAGAAACTATCAAATCTCATTCGATTTGGAACTTCACCAACTATATTTTTATGGTTTTTAAATCATTTATCTTTGATCGGCATCGTTATTAAACCCTCTTTTGTTCTAAACCTAGCGGTTTCCTTTTCGCCCTGGCTTGTCAAACAGTCGAAACGTGAAAATGCCAAACAATTAATCCATACTTAAAATAGAAACTTTGGCCGTTTCTTTCTTCTCGAAATTTTGAAACCTTCAAAGAGCAAAGGAAGCAGCCTTATCCTTTCCGGGTGTTGAGGTTTTGTTGGTTTTATTCCGGAAAATTAAAAATCTTTAACACGCAAATCGTGGCCACGTATTGCCGCAGGCAACAGCCAGATACACATCGTTTTTATCATTAAAATTATCGCATTAAATTAAAGTCGAAGTCACTACGTGCCTTGCCACTGCCAGAAACAAATCAATAACTATTTAAAATCTACACTCCTACACTAATAAAATAAAAAGGAAATATATGTACGTTTGTCACGAATTAACTCAAAAACTACTGGACAGATTTCAAAAATTCTTTCACCATTCGAATGCTACATTATCCCTAAGTAACATGGCGTTTATTTTATTAGGTACTAGAAAAAAATGAGGGAGGAGAATTAAATTAGGGGTAAATAAAAGTCCACCCGTGCGAACCCGGGACGGGCCATGCTAGTGTATTTATTATAAAGTCAGCCACACCTAAATAAATTCATAATTAACTGTAAATTTTGAAAGACCAAGTAACGATTTAGAAATTAATTTTGATCATTTAGGTATCGCTTAATATTAGTGAAACCGAGCGTTACTTTATCTCAATTTAAAAGGTAAAGGGTAAACCATAACTTTATCTATGAGTAAACAGTTTAATAAATTGATATTTACCGGTCTGGGAAACTTTTATTAGTTTCTAGACAACTTGCGATTGGTTTTCATAATGTTGATGAACTATTAATGACTTTCTGACTGAAGATTAGTTCATCAACTGCTTAAAAAGGATTTATGTATTAACTGTAGATACCTACTTATATAATATTAAACTTGCTGTTCGTTGCACGCGACTTCGTCCGTGTGGAAATTTTAAATGTTTATGTGCGAGATTAAAAAATAACCAAAATTTTATATATTCTCAGATCTACCAAATATTCACAAAGAGTTTCATAAAAATCGGTCAAGCCTTTTCGGAGGAGTTCGATAACAAACACTGTGCCACTAGATTTTTGTTTATTAGAAGATATAGTACATTTAGATACAAGTGGAGAAAGTTTGTTATTGCAGTTCAAGGCGGAATTAACACACGAGCCGTAGGCGAGGGTGTTTTTGAGCCGAGAACTGCAACAACAAATGTCCACGTGTATCAAACGACGGTTTTCAATACACTTTTGAAGAAATAAAATAAAAGAATGTAAAATATTTGTGTCATGTCTTTCGCCAGGTTGAAGGAGAGGCACAGGTATGAAGCCGTTGTGCAGCCTAATTTAAAAATAGTTTTTTTTATATATTGCTGAATTTAGAATGTTAATTTGTTTAAATAAGAAAATATTAGTTTTAAAAAATCATGTTTATCTATGATATTAAATGAATAAACACAATTTGAATATTCAAAAAATGTTTACGCCGTAAAGACGTACATCGCTTTGCCGAAATTAAAAAAAAAACATTCACTTCTGACTCTATAGTAAGAGGTGAAAGTTTTTTTAAAATTATGCATTGAACCTGGGGCCTAATTCTGCTATTTTAATAAATTCGTCACTCCAACACGACTCCATTCTCATCCCATTGTCATTTTGCTTAAAGTTCGTAATCTGCTAAATTCACAATGGTCGGTCAATGGTCTCGTAATAAAATTGTGTTTTATTGGCATTGTCGTATTGTCATTATTACCCTTAAGGCGCTACCCCAGGCAAGATTAGCAACTCTATTTGTGGTGATTCAAACTTCGTTTGAAATACTATTAGAATAAAGTTCTAATCAGCTTGCACTACAAAGTGGTTTTTACGTCAGTCACTGCGGGTCGAATAGTGCGAAATTAGTGATTTTTATTCTTTATAAAATCAAATTTCCGTCTTTTGAAAAAAAAAAAACTAGCATTATGTTCATTATTAAATTGTCTATCCATTAGTATAAGAAGCAAATCAAAATAATGTTAACTTTACGAGAAGAAGCATGTTATAAATATTTTTTTCTCATTTTTGTGGTTTCATTGTGAGGGGATTTATTACACATTATGAGACTTAAAATAAAAAATAAAACTACCAATTTGCAGTCTAAGAATATGTAGAAATTTAATGTATTTTTATTACTTGGTATTTCTTTTGGATAAAGAGGAGTTGGCTCCAAAAAACTGCACAAAAAACGGCTTTTGCCTGGGGTAGCGCCTTAATACGAATGGTTTTCGAAATCTACTACTAAATGCGAACATTTATTCATGCCAGATTTCATGTACGAGATTACCATTCTATGACATTTCTTTCAATGGACTGTCAGTGGTTGACCATTGAAAAGTCATAATGACGCCATTATATTAGTAGATTACCAAACTTGTCACTTGACAGAACTTGATCATTATGAAATCAATGATCGAATACTCTGACACTATTGTAATAGCAGAATCGAGGCCCAGGGCTATTGCAATAGTGTCACGATAGTCTTTCATTGATCTCATAATTGTTGATGAATGACAATGGGATCGCTACTGCCATTTTGCTTAAAGTTCATAATCTGCTAAATTCAGCATAGTGGTTCGATCAATGGTCTCGGAATTGTGTTTGAATGACATTGTTGTATTGCCATTATTAAAAAACCTGTGAATAGAAATGATTTTCGAAAATATACTATTAAATTTAAACTGTTATTCGTGCCAGATTTTATTTATATATATTTTTACATATTATTTATTTGTGAAAAAATCAATCTGAAGTAGTAAGAAGTTCGTAAATAGCAAAAAACATAAAAAAAGTAATGTGGAACGTGGATAAATGTGCAACTATCCAACTCATTGTATCTGTAGCTGTCAAAGTCAAATGTGACATTTCTTCTACTTACTTAATGTTTATTTGTTTTTTTAACTAGTAGCTGCTGTTAAGATTTATTTTCTTACAAGTGTTTTAAATTATCTTTATTAAAGAAGCCTATAAAGATTGCAATATAAAATAGTGCTAATTGAGCAAATTTCCGCTCTAATTCTCAAAGGAACTGTCAAAATGTTGGCAGATTACCGCGTAAGTCAGTCATTCATTTGTCATTATGTACGAGACTACTATTGTAAGCTATTTCTTTCAATGCAATGTCCGTGATTGTTCATTGGATAGTCATAATGACGCCATGATGTTAGTAGATCACTAAACTTGTGAAAATGAACAATTATGAGATCAATGAAAGACTATCGTGACACTATTGCAATATGAGAATCGGGGCCCAGTTTGTACTAAGTATAGATATAGTCTGTATCTGTGGCAATTTTGCTTTCCGCACATGTGTGGAAAAAACATGAAAAACGCACGTGTGTGAAATACACTGCATTTTGAACCTAATCGTAGTGCGAAAAGGACCAGTTTTTGAGGAAGTGAAAAATAAGTTAATTTCTACATAAGTTTTAAAATGGAATTCGCAACAACTTTTAAGATATGCCTATTGTAAATTTTCTTAGTTCTTGTTAGAAACTTTTTTCAGTGTCTCTTTTATAGAAGTTTAATTTACTTTTACACAGATTTTCTTTTAGGGAAAACAAGAATGACAACAGTTTTACTTAAAAACCGACTTTAGGAAAAAAAACTGGAAAACACAAGGAGCCGAATTATTTCAGTTCAATTTTCTCTAAAAGTTCAAAATAATGTTAGTTTCAGACATCGGGAGTTTCATCTGTTTGACCTGTTGTGTGTGACGAGAGCAACAATCAGCTTATAGCATTCCCACTGCTGGGACACAGGGTTCCTCACTGAGAAGACATTATAATAAGAATCTATCTACTGAAAAGCTAGCGAGCAGCGCCAGGCCAAAGTATACCTGGCACCCTAGACGAACGACTGGAACGGTACCCTTTATAAAAAAGTTCGGACAAAATAAAACAATAAGTAATGTTAACTGATTGAGTGTGTAAATTGCGAGGATGTATAAATGTATTTCTTATTCTTTCACGCAACAACGACAGAACTGATTTTGCTATAAATGTACAGTAATCATAATATTAATATGTGAAGAGCAAACTTTGTACCCTTTTTTACGAAAATTGCGCGGACGGAGGAGTTCAATTTCGGACACTTATAGTTATTATTTTTATGTTTAATTACCTCTGCATAAAAATACATTAAATCAATAAATACAACATTACACACTGCCATGTATTTGACACACACGCATATGTGCGGACGTTGCGTATATTAAAAGATTTGGTCGTCATGGCAACGACTTTGTTGACGTTTGAAAATTTATGAATACGACAAATCTTTGTAGGTACTAATTTCGACCCCTGGCAACCACTATTATAGCTTAATATACAACAGAACAATAGCATATAGACCCCAATTTATAAATACACTGAGAGTAAAGAAACTGAAACTCCGCGGACGAAGCCACGGGCGATAACTAGTATGTATAACATCGTAACCTTTTCCGTGAATCCGTAACTTTTATAAAAAAAAGTGCTAACGAACTGAATATAGTAGCAAAACGTATTATTCCTCGTATGACGTCATACCCAGCGCATGTTCAGGACATTGTGAAGGAAAAATAATTCACTCTTATTCCTATTACATTTCCCCGTCAAAGGGAATCTGTAGCTCGTTCGGGCATGTAAATAAGTTCAATTTTCTGAATGGTTCTGTACAATTTTATATCTGTTATTTCCTTGACTGTTCCCACCCGTACGCAATTGCCCGTTATACAATACAATACAATACAATTCCTTGACTGTTGTTCGAGTGGTCTCATACGCGAGTCCTGAGTTCGATTCCCGGGTTAGGCAAAGTATTATTGGATTTTTTCATCAAGAATTTCTCTCGGTAGCCACGGTGTCTGGATCTGTGCCTGTTTGATGGCAAAAGAGCCAACTCAAAAGATGAAATCACTCAAGCAGATAAATCTCTGCTATTAATTTAACTTCAGTAATTTGATTAAATCGCCTAACTCGATAAGTATGTACGGTCGAACAAGCTATTTGGTTTACAGTTTGAACCACTAATTACATTGTAAAATGTAAAACAAATAGCTTGTTCGACCGCTTAGCTGTAGGTACCTACAGCTGCCGCCAAAACAGCTTAGTAAGCATTACAAATATACATACAAGTAGGTACGGCCGTCGGATGTTGGCGAGTCTGAAGTTAGGCTCTGCGAATTTTAGCGCTTGAAAACTCGTAAAAAAATAAATGATTTTTAAAACAAATAAATGCAATTTGCAGTTGTTTATTGCTGTTAAAAACTGTTATTGACATAATTATTTTTTTAAAACCTTTATTTTTGTACGAAATTAAGCGCTAAAATTCGCAAAGCCTACTTCAGACTCGCCAAGATCCGACACGTACACGACACGGCCGTACTTACATCCATTCCATACACACAGTCGTTGTTCCCCGCGGCTTTCCTCGCGTAGAAATTGATTTTATACTTGAGTAGTGACCCTCTGTCCATCCGAATGGAAATAAAATTCTCTATGGACATCGTTATCGACTGAGTATGACTTTCAAAAATAATGAATTCATAGTTTTTTTTAACTGCGTAAGTATGTCCAATTTTATTACTATGAGATTTTATTTTTAACCGACTTCTAAAAAAGGAGGAGGTTCTCAATTCGGATGTTTCAATTTCTTTTTTTTTTTTTTATGTTTGTTCGCGCATAACTTCGTCGCTTGCAAACCGATTTGAAAAATTCTTTTTTTGTTGGAAAGGGTATACTTTCCAAATGGTCCCATAGCCACCAAGTCAGGATCTGATGATGGAATCTTGGCGAAATCGAGGGAACTCTTCAAATTTTATAGGATAACGTACAGCGATTTTGGTATTATCTGCAACAAATGAAGCATTTGTCTTCGATAAGAACCATTTTACCATCAGATCGGATGATGAAGCCAGGAGTACTCACGGAACTCCATAATGAGACAATGTATCCTAGTCATGTTTGGGCTTGTTGTAATTGTAACGGTATGCACTTTCCATGTGTACCAAGCACATGTGAACCACTAAAAAGTGAAAAATAAAAACTTTTTTTGCAAAAAATAGAACCGACTTCAAAAAAAAAAAGTAAAAAATTACTTTAGCTTCTGAAGTCGGTGACAAAAAAATTAAATCAATCAAACAAAGGTCACCGACTTCAGAAGCTAAAGTAATTTTTAACTTTTTTGTTTTTTTTTTTGAAATCGGTTCTATTTTTTGCAAAAAAAGTTTTTTTAACTGCCTCTTTGTCCCAATTCATGAATATTGTATGTCATAACAGGTAAAAGGGCGTCCACCAAATCTCGCGGGGGTGCACCCCATTCCAGGACACCAATCTCTAAAAAAAACCTTATTTTTGGGCCAAGATTTAGAGTAGATTTAGATTTAGAAATTAGATTTTAAGTTGCTTTGAAATCGAGAAATAGTTGAGTAATTGATTAGATTAAATAGTGACGTCACAGCGTGCTATTGCCATACAAAATCCAGCTCTTAATTAAAAAGTACCTATGTCACCCACACCAAACGACCGCACCTGCATATTTTGACTTTTTTAAAGATAGACAAACCGTGAAAACGCGAAATTTTTAATGTTGTTTATGATGATGTGATCCTCATTATAACAAAAATAACTTTGGTACACGACTTTTCATACAGAACAAGTTACAACTCCCTCGAGAAAGTTATATCAATCGGATGGAAGATGATATTTTTCTTATTTGCAAAATTCGCGGAACAAAAGTTGAGTCGTGGAACATTTCATGAGTTTCGGTGCTCAATGAAATAAAAAAATGCAATGTAGTGAAACAATTTTTTTAAAACAATGATCTTGTATTTATAGATATTGATAAAATGATCTGATAAAGTTTCTTAGTTCTCAATAATCGCAATAGTTAATCTTACAAAATTCATTTTATACTTAATATCTGTCTAGAGATAACTTTACTTCTGAACTTTATTCAAACGATTCTTTGATACATAGAGCGCTATTTGAGAAAATGTAGGCTATCCAGATTATATCAAGAAGATCTTTATTATTTAAAGATCTGAATTACTTTTATGAATTTTCATAACGATACTTTAATTAGTGACTAGCACTTCACGCGCGACTTTGTCTGCAAAATTGTGATAGCTCGGCTCAAATAATGGATAAAATGCATTATATAATTATAATTTATAGCCTATAAGCTCCCACGAATAATTTATCTTTCTCTCAGTGAAAATATTTTTAGAATTAGATCATCAAGTACAAACTTACAAAAAATTTCTTCATTATAAAATTATTGTTTAGTATAGATTTACATTAAAATTTATGAATCATCTATTTTCCGTGCTGCCACGCCTCACACAAACCTTTTCACTTCATAATGGATAACCTACCATCAACAATACACTACTAACTTAGGCTTTTATGCTTATATACAGTAAAATCAATTAACGATACAACTACGACGATGATTATTATTTTCGTCTAGAACTACTGTACAAATATCTATTTACTGACAGCTTTCACATTAATTATTTTAAAGCGTGTTTGTTTCATCTCAACTAAAATACGCTTCACATCGCCACACACCACAACTGAGACCAATTAATAACATTAAACAATTTAATTCTGTACGAGAATTTAATTTGCGAATGTTTTCAAACAAACCCGAATTGTTTCACACGACCTTTGGTTTTGACACTCCAGTCTATGTATAAAGGTTTAATTAATAAATATCAAAATAAACTTTATTTTGAAACAATTATGTTCGGGGTAATTTTTAATTATGTAAGTACTGAAGTTTTTGTGGATCCAAATCACATTGAAGCTGTTCTACAAAATAGCACATATTCGGCAGATGTTTAAATTCCTGAAAAACATGGATATTACAAAAAAAAAACATGGACTGAACATTATATAGTACATTGTTATCCTAGGGGTGAAAATAACTTATTTAGCCCCGAGACGGGGTTTGGCGCCCAAGCGTAGCGCGGGCGCTAACAGCTCGAGGGACTAAATAAGTCTTTAACCCGAGGTAAACACTGTGCTTTTCATTACGAATACAAGGAAAATAAAAACAAAAACACGACCCACTCGAAAAAAAAAAAGATCGATTTCCCGCCTATTTTGTTTTTTTTTGTGTGGCCGGCTATTCAGCCTTTATTTTCACTATCGTCACTGAAAAAATAGTAAATATTTTGCCCAAATCTTTGTCATTTTAAAGAAATATTTGTAACTAAATTATAACTAAGTTATTTAAAAAAATATATTCTTTAATAAATACTGAATTTTATGTTATTTCAATTTTACATCGCGCTGTAATTTACAGGCTGAATAGAAGTCGGAACATGGTTCAATAGAAATGTGAAAATAGAACTAGATTTTTTTTAATGATGTGACAGCCTCCTTTAGAGTATATATGTTCTGTGGTGACAGCTGTCAGTTGAAAGCGATTCTCCCTAGGGCTGAAAAGTATTACTTTCAGCCCGCTCCTCAGGCAAGTTCAGACCTACTTTCCGAGTATGAGTAATGAAAAATTAATGAACACATTCCCTTTTGACTTTCCGGGAACACGCAAAATTGAATGAAAACCTATTTTTGAACCGCCCCAACATGTAAAGGATACACGAGACGAAATTAATTATACAAAATCCCGAAAAATTTACGATATAGGCAAGGAACACAATATTCGATAAACTGAGCGTCATTAAATTAAGGCTCACACACTTGAAATTTACTTCCGAAAGCTTTTACGCGATACTGAAAATGTGCGAAAAAATATACAGCAGGGGGATACTTAATACATATATTTTAGCACAACCAGGCCGTAGGATGAGGGGAGATAGGACCTACGTTGTAATCAGCTGATCCTCAATCGGGTTATCAAGCGTGAAATTAAATATGCAGATTCACTCGAGAATTCAATATACTCGTAGCAGTCAGTAATTTCGCAAATTGCGTACTTTTGTCCTTTATTAGACTACAAAACGTGTTAAAAAGGTGAATGTTGTAATCATTATTTCGTGGCTAAATTAAACACCCTTTGCAAAAAAATTCAGTTGGATTCTGGTTAAGGGATTTGTCAGATTAGACCCTCGTTCAATTGCGTGCGACCGAATCTAGTTGGGAATTGGTAAAAGAAAAAATAATGTTAGAGGTTGGAGTCTGTTGACATGAAAAGAACAACTAATTATAATAAAACTAGCCGATGCCCGCGGCTTCGCCCGCGTAAAATTATATACTACCTTCCTCTTGAATCACTCTATCTATTAAACAAACCCGCATAAAAATCCGTTGCGTAGTTTTAAAGATCTAAGCATACATAGGGACAGACAGACGCGGCAGGAGACTTTTGTTTTATAATAGGTATGTAGTGATAGTGATAAGTTGTTTTGAAACTTTGTTTCCGCAAGTCCACTAAACATTTTTGCCAGCCATAGCATGCCTATTCCTGTTTGAAAAATAAAAATAGAAACAAGGAAAGAATTCTAACTTTCTCTAGTGAGGCAAAATATATCCCCTGCGTCGCAGTAACTCTTCAGGGTGCTGTAATCTATTTCCAATAGGCATGTTAACAGTATCAAAAAATTACAAATCTATTTAGTCCGTCAGTTAGATTACTGAAAAATAATGGACACGTATTTTTTGTTTTTGTAAATCAATGAATATTGACAAAGATAAAACGCATCAATACTCGGGAGTGGGGGCTCGTGACGTCAGAACTAGGGAAGAATTATACCTAGGCGTGACGTACTGGCAATTTTAAAAGCGCTGTATCTTCGTCAATTTTGATTTACGTAACAAAAGAAAAAATACGGGTCAAATATTTTTTAATGATCTAACGGACTAATAATAAAAATACCAGTATTTTACTTGGAGCGACTGCCTATCTGAACTCCACAACCCACTTACTGGTAAGACTGGTTGTCAGACTTTTTGAGCCACTGATTTCCTGTAACGACTGTCAAAGATGTACAAATGACAGCCGGGATCAACGGCTTAGCGTGCTTGCCGAAGCACAGAGGAAACTCGGTATGTAGGGGTGGTCACCCATCCACAGACCAACCTAACCTAGGCTTAACCTAACCTAAGGATCGACCGGATCGGCTGTTATTATTTAGCTACGAGCTGGTTACCGGCCAGTTTTTAACCGACTTCTAAAAAAGGAGGAAGTTCTCAATTCGGATGTTTCTATTTCTTTTTTTTATAACCTCTAAATTATACATATAGTCAAATATAAGCTGTTAACTTTCATCAAACTAAAGTATCTGATTCTAAACTTAAATTAATTAATATAAGCACCTTGACGAACCCAGTCCAAACTTTATCCGACTTCGTGTTTGTTTGGAGCTTCACAAGCAGGGGTGACAAAAGCGAGGGCGCTTTGACAAGTGACACGCATTGAGTTAACAATAAGGGGTTCTCTTTGGAAATATAATAACAAAACCTCTATAGGTACACGGGTTCATTTCGCTTAATAACCTATGTAATCATAGCTTTGCGTAGGACATTATTAATTAAATGTTATAATCTTCATAATAGGCTTGTGTCCTAAAAAAATCTAATTAGTCCGTCAGTTAGACTACAATAGTACATTGTGATACAAGGGGCTAAAATGACCCATTATAGACGAGGTAAGTTTTACTACCGAGCTTTAGCGAGGTAGTAAATAGAAACCGAGTTATAATGGGATTTTAGCGCCGTGTGTTACACCGTACTTTTCACTACGATTGCGAGAAAATAAAATAACCATATTGGTTCTCTATCGTATTACCTAACTTTTTAATCCATAATCTAAAATGACATAATTTTTTTTGTCATAATCATCATTCGTCCGAATGATAATTTATCCGAACTTTAAATCATATAATATCATATGCCATAAAGTTGAAATCCCTAAATATAATAAGCCCTAAATCCGTTTGTCATAAGTATTACAATCAATAATATACAAAAGACATAAAATCGTTTTCAATAAAATCATAAGTCCTATTCTAAGTAAATGTTTAATCATATGTAGGCGTTGACCTGCAATACAAGCAAGCATGCAGCAAGCATGCGGCACGCATGTAGCAAGCATGCGGCAAGCATACAGCAAGCAAGCATGAAGCAAGCAAGCATACAATGCAAGCAAGCATGCAATGCAAGCAGGCATGCAATGCAAGCAAGCATGCCATGCAAGCAAGCATGCAATGCAATCAAGCATGCAATGCAAGCAAGCATGCAGCACGCATGTAGCAAGCATGTAATGCAAGCAAGCATGCAGCAATCATGCAGCAAGCATGCGGCAAGCATACAGCAAGCAAGCAAGCATGCTTTCAAGCGTACCATGCAAGCAAGCATGTAGCATGCAAACGAGCAAGCATCATGCAGCAGGCATGGTTTCTGTCACGGCTCCGGCGCTGCGGGGCTCCGGCGGCCTCACGCGAGCTTATCGTCGCAGATGGGTTTAACGCTCACCACCGCAGCTTCGGTTTGCTGGCCGGCTTCGCCGGCCAGCCTCAGCCGCGGCGGCGAGAGTTACAACCACCTGCTCCTCAACTCGCGGCCCGCCTCGCCCCTCCGCGCCTACGCGATTTTAAATAACACTCTTGGGGTAGGGCAGACAAGACTGCGTGGAGTCGGATTTACAGCAATTCGTTTCTGTCACTAAAACCTAACTTTTAGTGATTTTTAGCGACTGTTAGTCCCTAAAAAAATCCCTAAAAGTTAGGTTTATAAATGACCATTCGGAATCATACACATTATGTGATACAATACTTAGGACATACGACTTTATGTCATGTAAAATTAGGAGATTCAATTATTATAGTATTCGATATTATGACAAAATAGTATTCGAAGTAAAGTTAGTTATGTAAAACATAATTTCGGTGTTTTGAACATTATGGTTACTGAAGTTTATAGCAAACGTGTTATGGATAATGATTTTCGGACAAAAAAATTTAGGAAAATCAAGGGAGTACCAACCATATTTAATATGATAGTTTATTTTATTAAAATGAAATGTACAATATTTTGTACTGTTGTTCTAATGAGATGTTTTTTCCCGGCAACATAATCTCAGTTCTCTGTGAAGACGAATATAATATTGTGTCGTCTGTGAGGTAAACGTAGGAGATAAAAAGAAATTCAAATAAATAATACAGAAAAAATCTTAAAATTTCGCGCCAATGCCTTTTTTTATTTCTTCTGTAGCTGGAATGCAACGCACACATCCTGCCAAAGAGTTCGGCGTTCGGCGCGTTTGGTTCCTTTTTTAAAATATTTTTTTTTTTATGGAACAGTAATAAGTCAATTCTTCATGAATTATGAGTAAAGACTTTGCGCTTTCGAACACCGACTACGAAATTTAAAAAAAAAAAAGCTTATTTTCCCTAGGGCTATAATGAGCAATTTTACGGCCCCTCTGGTACGCTATTATGACGGTCTTTTCGAGCAAGAGGAGTGAAAAAAAATATTTGACCCGTATTTTTTCTTTTGTTACATAAACCAAAATTGACGAAGATACGACGCTTTTAAAATTCGAAAAACGTCACGCCGTGCTATAGTTTTTAGTGCGTTGTGACGTCACGAGCCCCCACTCCCGAGTTTTGATGCGTTTTATCTGTGTCAGTACTCAGTGATTTACAAAAACAAAAAATACGTGTCCATCATTTTCCAATACTCTAACTACGGACTAATTAGTTTTGCAATTTATTGATGGTGGAAACTAGCCTATTCCGTGTCCCGGAATACACGTCAAACCAAACCGTTGCGCGTTGGTACCGGCTGTCATTTGTAGATCTGCGACGGTCGCTAATAGCGGGTAGTTAGACGCCAGAAAGTCTGACAAGAATTCCTATACGGGTATGTTTTGCACTTTTGCCCAGTATCTGATCTGATTGTGGTAGTCAGAAAAGAAAGTCATGATATACTTACAGAAAACCGATCTTAAAAAGTGTAATAGGACTCCTTATTACACTTTTTACGCAAATTCAGCAGCAGTAAGATGTTTTAATTATTTGCGATAGTGCCATTCTTTTTCTTGTATGTTGTAGTTACACATTTTCATAAGTATTTCTCTTCGTGTAATCCTACTAATCCTATCCTACTTCCTACTAAATCCTACTATATCCTACTAATATTATAAATGCGGAAGTTTGTGAGATTGGATGGATGGATGTTTGTTACTCTTTCACGTAAAAACTACTGAACGGATTCGGATGATATAAATCACACAGATAGTTTATAACCTGGATTAACACATAAGATTTTTTATCCCGGTAGTATGTTCCCGTAGGACAATTATAGAACTCCACGCGGGCAAAGCCGCGGGCGTTTGCTAGTTTACTTTAAACATTTTACAAATTCAATGTGCAAGAAAAAACCGTCGGCGAAGGAAGTTTGACGCTCAAATTCACATAGGACATTCAATTCTTATAAAAGCTAATATGACTAAAAGATAAGTTGTATGTTTTACTTGAATGTTGGAGTTCTAGAATTTCGTTAAATTCCTTGAGTTGTCACGAAAAAAAAATTAAAGAAAGCATAATTTAAGCCATAAATGTCTTGATTCAGCGGCCATTATATTCTAAATAAACTCAATATTATCAGGTAAATTAATTTGATATAAAATTACGATCTGCAATGAATACGTTTCATTAGTTTTCTTTTGTCAGTATAATAAGACAACGTTACAATAAATAAAATTAATGTTCTCTAAATTCTGCGTAAATTTAGCTCGCTCCTCAGTCAGACGCTGGACGAGGAAGGACCTCGACACAAAATTTTCGTCAATAACGATCCACTCGTGTACGCCGATCGAAATAATTTGATACAAGACGTAAAAATTAAAATTTTGCAAAAAAAAAAGTAATAAGACTCCTAATATAATTGGAAAAGGGCAAAGGCAGATGTAAATTACCTTTAACGTTCACTTGTAAATGTTGCTGGGCAACAGAAATCGGACCCTATACTAACAACAAGAAGCTCAATAACTAATAGAAGTTCCCATTAACTATTCAGTTAGACGGAAACAGAATAAAAGGCTCGCAATTATTTTGTCCAAGCTTACACGTGTTCCTATACAAAGCTTTATTTCTCTTTCTGATTCAAAGACTTCGAAGAAATATATTTTATAGAGGAACGAGTCTGCAATCTAGTGCTTACCAGTAGCTGCATGAGCCTTTTCAATATCCGGACAAATTGCCTGAAGGTTTACAACTGTCTATAATACTGTGTAGTTTTTGCGGAGAAACACAAATATTTATCGAAATTCTACGATGAAGATGAGTTGAAAACGTAGGGGCAAAAATGAAAAGAGTATGTTTAAACGGTTTGCTATGTTGAGATTGTGAGAGAAATGCGACTAACGAAAGGTATTAAGGCGATTACACGAGCTAAACGCGAGTTTTATAATTACTAAAAGTATATGATTCACTGCTATAAAGAAGACCAGAAAAATATATGATATTCTTCAGGATATATGCTAAAATGATACTATTTTGAAAACATTATGCAATTAATTTGGCTCGATAAAAAAAATCACGAACTTACCTCTAAAAATATCTTTCAAACAATAAAAAACATACTAATATGCATGCGATCATTCTGATTTTTTGGCAAATAATTCTACAAGCAATATATTAGCATGATACTGTTTTAGTTTTCTAATCCAATCAATAGTTTTTTTGTAAATCGATCGAAACCACTCATTTCGCGCTATTTGGCCCGCAGTGGCTGACGTAACAACCACTTTGTAGTGCAAGCTGATTAGAACTTTATTCTAACAGCATTTCAAACGAAGTTTGAACCACCACAAATAGAGTTGCTAATTTAGCTCGTCTAAGCGCCTTAACAAGGCAGAAATTGGTGGCAATGCTGGAAGGGAATGCCGTTGGCATTGGCGTCGATTCTGTTGTGTACACAAACTAAACTTGATTTAGGCTATGGCTATCTTTTTCTCTATAATAAAACGAGAAAGAGACGGACGTAATTTAGAACCATGCAAATTAATATTTAAGATTAATATTTCCATGCAAATGAAGGGTGCACGTAAAAATATGTCGTTTAAAAACACGGTGAAATGCAAGGCATAAACTAGTTTGACATCTCTAACTTAGTTCATACCTATAGCCGTCCTTTTCGCGCACTGCTTTTTAGTAAAAGATAGCAATAGCCTAAATTAAGTTTAGTTTGTGCACAACAGAATCGACACCATTACCGGTGTGGTTGCATGGCCAAATAATAACAGCCACTTGGGTCGATCTTTAGGTTAAGACGTGCTTGCCTAGGTTGATCTGTGGATGGGTGACCATCCTTATATACCTAGTTTCATCCATGCCTCGGAAAGCACGTTAGGCTGTCTGTCCCGTCTGTCATTTGTCCATCTTTGACAGTCGCGAGTCGGTACAGGTAGTCAACCCCAAATTAATCTGACAACCAGTCTTACCAAGTGGTATCGTTACGCCCAGTATTAACTGGGTTGTGGAGGTCAGATAGGCAGTCGCTCCATGTAAAATGTATTCAGCTACATCTTGCTAGACTGGAAGCTGACACCAACATAGTTAGGAAAAGGCTATAGGCCGATGCGTGGGCTGGTCGTCAGGTGCGTACTCGTAGAACTCGCAACTCGCGTGCATGCTATGACCCGACGATGTAGGAACGCGGACGAAGTGTTGGGAGTACCTATGTAAGGGTCTGGTGATAGTTCCGCTTCTTCCGCAGGGGACGAGGCCCCCGTCCCCCGGTAAATAGTGCCAATATGTATGTATGTACGTGTTGATTATGAATCGGAATAGGAAAGTAATTGGTTGCGTTAATAGTGTACGGACTGCCATTGAAATTGTAGTACTGTCACGTTCTGGCTTCATTGATGATTGGAGTTAGCTAGTATTAACGTTTTTTTAATGGCTTCGTAGATAGGTTTTGCAATAGACTACGACATCGAGTCATCGACTAATGAAATTTGGTGTTTGTCAGTACGTCTTGACTTGTCTTGTGTAACACGTCTCTCTACCTTACTCGTTATCCCAGTGGTCTGGGTACCAATATATTATAAGGTTAACATTATTCTCGAAAATATTCCAACAGCTATATAAATAAAGTACTAATTTTCAAACTAAACTACTAAAATATAAATATATTCGCAAGAGTTTAGCAGACAACTGAAATTCTATCATCTTTGTAATATCTCTGGCCTCCGGCGATCTTTGTCTGACAAATAAAATAGCTACCATTTCGACATTTTGCTAAAATATCGCTTGATTCTGTTATCCTTAGATATTAGATACAAATTATTTATTTTGTAAGAGATTTTGGTATTCGTAGTAACAGCTATCTTTCTAATGCCTAGGATAAATAAAGGTAGGATATTTAATTGGATAAAATACCTAGGTATCTAGATTCAGTGGGTAAATGGTACTTAGAGACCAACTCATTTATCTTATACCAATTCTGAAAATCCTGGAGCGCCATTGGGTTTTTGATCCTTTCCTAGAAATGTGAAATGTAAATGTCGTTATTCCCAATCTCAGTGTGAATTTAGCTGTTCCTTCTAGCTTACCTATAAGCAGAGTTTCTGCTCCCGGATCACTTTTCACCTTGTTAAAAGAACTCAAATCTATTTAGGATTGAAAAATAATCTTCTAAATATGTATAACTCAAAGGTGACTGACTGACTGACATAGTGATCTATCAACGCACAGCCCAAACCACTGGACGGATCGGGCTGAAATTTGGCATGCAGGTAGATGTTATGACGTAGGCATCCGCTAAGAAAGGATTTTGATCAATTCTACCCCCAAGGGAATAAAATAGGGGATGGAAGTTTATATGAAAGTCCGTCAGTTTTAAAGTTAGGATCTTCTAATTTTGTGTGTAGGCTGACGATTGAAAATTAATTTATACGTGTTTCAGCGTTTTTGATAATTCCACCCCGAAGGCTTAAAAAGGGGATGAAATTGTGTGTGAAAAATCTTTAATTTTCGACGTAAAAAGTACAAAATTTGTTATCTGGGCTTATGATTGGAAGCTAACGCAACGGCTTTATTAGAATTTCAACCCTTGAGGGGTGAAAAAAGACCATCATTTTGTTTTTAATTAAAGTTTTTATTTTTTGAGTTACTAAATAGTATCAAAGTTAGTAAGTAAGTCGTTGGTTTTTTTTTATTTCAACCCACAAAGGGAAAAGGGCATGAAGTTTTGCATTGTATTTGTCCATTCGTTCACCAATAACGGCAGCAAGAGAGACCTTTTGCAGCAGTGCAAGTTAATAGTATAGGCCGTACACAAGTTAATAGTACAGGTAGGTACCAATCGTATGGACGCGCACACGTGACTTCGCGGCTGGCAGTACTTACCGTTTTGTAGGGACCTAGGTAAGCCGAAGATTATGGAGTTACGGCAGGGGCAGAAAAAGAAAGTATGTATAGTAGAACAAGATAGAATGAGTAATTTTCGATGTCGTATTTGATACCAACTAGATTTTTTTATTTTGTTGGTTTCTGTTTTTAGGTAGATTTCCTTTTTTTTTTTAAAAAAAAATCTACCTATTGGTCTCTCACTTAGGGAGATTTATATGTATACGTATGTTTAAGGGTGACATGCAAAATTTAGCCACACTCTACAGGTCGCAATTATGAACCGAGTGCTTTCAAACTTGGCCAAAAAATCGAAAAGGTCAAAACTTAGGCTATGTTCGTGAATGGGCGGAATTCGTCCATGGGGGGCGGCAGGGGGGCGGTTTTTCTAAAATCAGTTTTTTGGCCATAACTTTATCCTATGAAAAATTTTTGTACCGTTTTTCATTTTTATCATTCTGAGTAAAAGTACGGACAACTTTTAAATAAAACTAATTTTGATGCAACCCCTAAATTGGGGAGGGGGTTGAAATTTCCAAAATTTTTGCGAAAAAAAATTGTATGTCCGAAACAGTAAACATTTTGAGCGTCGCAAATATTTTTTTTTTTTGAAAGAAAATTGTTTACTCTACAATTGTTACCTTTGAAGTTTAGCGATAAAACTTACAGTTTTCGAAATAAAAAATCATAACTAAAAATTTGAGGGCGTTTCATGCTTAAACTCTTACGAGAGGATTTAAAAAGGGTAAATTTCCATTACAGGACAACGATTTTGAATACATATTTTTTTTTTGTAGATTGTACACATAAGTAAGTACAACTCTTTATACAAATTTTCAATAGTCGGACGCTCCAGCACCTTCTCCGAAATCTACCTCCTCCTGCGGCTTGCCGGAGGGATTTTTTTCTAACTCTTCTGCATTTCTGATCTTACTTTTGATGAATGAAGATAAAAATCCAAAATGGCGGCGACGAATATTTTTGGATTTTTCATCATGGTGTCGTTTCCGTGGTTTTTGGTGTCGCTGATAATGAAAATCAGTTCAAAATTAACATGGTAAAAAAAGTTAACAGAAGCAAAAAAAAAACAGTTCTCTATTTTTTTCTTAGGCTTCCCCTGACACTATTTTCACCCTTCGCTGTTAGGTAGAGGTGTATCTAATCCTACACCCACATTTCGCACATTTAGCTTATTTCCATCAACCGGGCACAAAAATACAATAACACTTTGCCCGTCCCGGAAATCGAACCCAGGATCTCATGCTCAGTAGCGCTTGCGACAACTTGACCAACGATGCAGTCTCACACATGACCCATCAATATTTTCACGCGAACGAAGTCGCGGGCAACAGCTAGTGATTTTATGGATATCAAGCTGAGTCCTAGGATGGCACTTCATAATAGGGATATTGTCGATTTGTAAATACTCCACAATATTCTGCCTTGTTGGTCTAGTGGTTGTAAGCCACTAGCTTATGCTCAGCAGTACTGGCTTGCAATCGATCACAATCGAAATCGAATCGAATCGAACACAGGACCTTATGGTCCTGTGTTCGATTCCCAAGTTGGTGGAAATAGTGTTGGATTTGTGCCCGGTTGGTGGGAATAGGCTCGCCCACTATTACACGAAATCTAAATATGTACGGTCTCATCGCCGTACATTTTTCTGCTTACTCGGTAACCATATTGAGCCGTATTGAGGAAACGACCGAAGTTCTATTAAATACGCTGATACCTGATGATTCGCCGGTAAATGACAATGACTACCATCAACAGATCAGAGCGTGGGCTGCTGTGCCACCTGAATCACCAGCGTCAGACCTTCCATCTATTGACGAATTCATTAATGTTGTCAGGAAACTGCCTCTTAAAAAATCAGCAGGTGAAGATAAAATATCTAATCGGATGATAATAGAAGTGTGTAAAACAGCGGGCGACGCCATTCTATCTGTTTTCAACCGATGTATTGCGGAAGGCGTTTTTCCTCGCGTATGGCGTCGTGGCTTTATACGAATAATTCCAAAAAGTGGCGATAAGCCACCGGACGACCCTAAGTCGTACAGGCCCTTAACCCTACTACCAAATTTGGGAAAATTCCTGGAGCGCCTTATCGTGCCGCGTTTGCTACCGGACGGACCAAAGTTTCATAACAACCAATTCGGTTTCACCGTGGGTAAATCTACTGTTGACGCGGCACTTTCTGTTAGAAAAATTGTCAATAATTCTGAACATAAGTACGTGGTTGGAATCTTTCTAGATATTTCCGGGGCTTTTGATAACGCTTGGTGGCCGATGCTACTACTTAAAATGAAAAATCGTGGCTGCTACAAAAACATATATAATCTTGTTTATTCATTCTTTTTAAATGGTACCGCGCAACTAAAACTCGGACATCATTCTATGTCAAAGTCCCTTACCATGGGATGTCCACAGGGCTCGGTAATCTCTCCGTATGTATGGAATATAGGTTTTGATGATTTCCTCGCGATCCCACTTCCACCCGGCTGTTCATTAACCGGTTACGCGGACGACGGCCTGTTGCTCATTCAGTCAAGTACCCGGGCTGGACTCGAGAATTTAGCTGACACTTGCCTACGATTAATATCTCAGTGGGGCGATCGGAACCGTCTGACCTTTGCACCGCATAAAACTTTTCAACTAATTTTAAAAGGTGATAAACTAACTAACTTGGGTTGTATGTGCTACGGGGCACCTGTTTGGGCCGATAGGGCCACCATAGGAGCGGTGCGACGTAAATTGCTTCAAAGCCAGCGTTTGGCGTTGATATTCTTATGCAAAGCGTATAGGACGGTTAGTACCGAAGCTTTGCCGGTGCTTGCGGGTTTACTTCCAGTCGATCTTGAGGTGCAGCGGCGGGCTGCAATGTACTATAAGGCGCGTGAGACTACGGACGCAGACTTTTTAACCATACGTGATCGTGCTAGGATTTCTAGATTATTCAAACCACAGACCGACGTCTGGGAGGAACTTTTATCTGAATGGCAATGTAGGTGGGACAATTCCATCAAGGGCAGACACCTCCACCAGTTCTTTCCATCCGTTCGTGAGCGGCTGGACAGGACATGGCTGGAGGTTGATCACTGTGTTGCCCAATTTCTCACGGGTCATGGCAACTTCAAGAGTAAATTATTTTCCTTCAAACTTGTTGACTCGCCTTTTTGTCAATGTTCAACATCTGACTGCGAATATGAACAGTCTGCACATCACATTTTGTGGGAGTGTAGTCTTTGGCAAAATGAACGCAATATTATGTTGGATAGTGTACAAGTTACATCCGGAGTTATTTACTATGCGGACCTTGTAGAAACTAGAGCAAATTTCCGTGCGTTCAAGCGTTTTTGCCATACCTACTATTGGAATCAAATATAACAGCTCTCAACTTAGGACCCATTAACGTTAATATTTATCCGTGGTGCTAGGCAACTGGGCCTATCCCAGTTGTAAACGTCCCTTTGTGCCTATTGGCCTTGTTTCGTTCTGTCTCCTGCTGATATGGAGGGAAGTGGAAATTACAGTTTTTTTCCTACTCCTCCGCTATACTTTCTGATTAATTTCGTTGCGGGATCCAAGACAGTTAAATTCATTCTCTGGGACTTCGTCGAGCTTCATTGTCTCGGCGCTTTTCTGGTGGTCGCCACTGTTGATTCTGGCTTTCAGGAGTTACAGTGGTTTGGGCGTGTGTGGCGGGCTTGTCCCAAAAAAAAAAAAAAATTACTCGGTAACCTACTTTAGGCCAACGATGCGTGTCATAATTTAGCATAATAAAACTACATGACCAACGAATAAATACATAGTGAACTTATAACTGGGAGATATAAGTTATAAATCAACAACTAAGAGAAATAATCGCCTTCTACTCTAGTTATGTAACTTACTCTTACGTTAAATAAACTAAATTACTTAGTGCATCTAAGTGGAACGCGTTTCTCTAAACTTACAAAACCTTCACGACAAATCGGTGTACGGAGTTAACTACTAAAACCCGTACAAAATATAACTGTCAAAATGTGACTGTACTCTATAGGACACCTCTGCCTTACAGGCATGATGTTATGTTATATATCCCATGACTTTGTTACTACGAGTAGATAGTTGTTATCATCTTGTAAGTATACCTAAACAAGTACCATCTTCATTATCGATCCCCATACACATAATACCCCGTCAAACAGATCTGTTCATAACAGCGTCTCATCTCGCTTAATTGGGTTCAATCAATAAACGAGATTTACTTGGAGATCTGCCGTTGTCCGGGGTTCATTGGAGCGTCAAGATATTGCGAACTATCGGCACAGGTATTAATAGGGAGTAATCGGGAGGAATAGAGGAGCCGTAGACGCATTGCTTTCTAACAAGATTGTGACGCAGTTGTCTGTAGTGTATAGCTGTGAATGTATAACTGATCTTTCAGGTTAATAAGTACTACGACTAAGGCCCGAATTCTCACGTCGACGGTCGGTCGTGAACTTGTGACGTCAGCGAGATCAAAATACGGCTGTCGGTCACCGCTGACGTCATCGTCGCTGTATGCTGCCTTAATAGAACACAATTTATACCTACTCGTACGCGACCGACCGTCAGCGCGACAAGAATTCAAGCCTTATATGTAGAAATGTAAATAAATTATTCCCCAAAAAAAAAAAAAAAAAAGATGTAAGTAGGAATGTGCAGCGCTCACCGACCGCTTCTGCGGCACCGCTCGCTTACTCGGCTGGCGCGTGGTTGCCCACAGCTTTTCCTAAGGTAGGTAGTGTATTTATTTCGCTTGAATTACAGAATATCTAGGTTCCCAAATACATATTTTGATTGGATACTGATTTTAACAAGATTTATAAGAAAAATAAGTTTTCTATGGAAATATTAATTACTTCATATTATCTCACCTTTGTATCTTTGTCCTCTCAAAAAATATATTTTGGAACATAGATATTCTGTAATCCAATCGAAATAAATACACAGTGCCTTAATTAAGAATATGTTTTAGGTAATTACAAATAATTTTGGTATTACGTTTGTATGAAATACGCATGCTCCGCCGGCCCCTTAATATGCTTAGAGTGCATTAAGTGAGTTCTGGTGGAAGCAGGCCTAAATTATCTTACGTCAAAAGCAGCATTGCGGGTGGCACATCTGTCTATACAGATACAGATAGGATAGGTAAGTACCTAGGTATTAATTCTCAACCATATGTGGTCGCGGCACCGGTAAACATGTATACTTATTACATCTTCAAACACACAGATGTAGACTATGTCGATCTTATAAAACAAATAATACAACCTTAAATATTCTAATACCTACCTATGGCTCTTTAGTAAACTCATCCCACACAGGATCCCGCGGGATGAATCGACCTATTGAATTTTTGAATTGGTCAACTGATCCCGCTGACCAATTTTATAAATTGTATAGTCAAGAAGAAAAGTTTCTTGATATTAATTTATATGGTGATTCCCGTTGGCTCCATCGCCCGTGTCCACACTGGTGGGGCGTGGGTGGGTCTATATTTATATTTATTTATTACCTATTTTAACTACTCAAAAATATTGTATAGGATCTGTTTTTGACAATTATTATTCAGAAGGTATATTTTTTAATAAATCAGACTATCATTGCTCGTTTTACGAGAATCTGTGCGTTTACCTCTTTCTTTTTCAAAAGGCTTTTCCCTCATCCTAATACTGTTTTTTTTAGAATACCTAATGTGACTTCGCCTATGTAGAAATTCGTAATTTCGAATGGGACATACGACAAGCATCTCCGATATTAGCACTAAGTCTGCGAAACTAAAATGGAACTGGGTGGGTCACGCCTTTAGGATGAAGCCGGACAGATCGGCGAAGATAGTCACACAGTGGGTGCCTGAAGACGGCCTTCGTTACCGAGGCAGGCCCAAGAAACGCTAGCGTGATGATCTCGACTCGTTCTTGACGGATTGGTTGGTAAGCCATGGGGGAGACCTTCTTACAGAGTAGGCTGCCATTAAAAAAAAAGACGTGTGGCACTCGGGGACTGCCGCGGTAAAGCTATTGCATAGCATTTTTTATCAACATATGCAAGTATAATTATTTATTTATTTTATTTTTCCGCTTGTTGCCGGCTCGAGGACCAAACGGAGACTGAATGTTCAGGCTCGGCTTCCCATCACGATGAAATTATGAATTTTATAATGATGGTTCCACACACACATACACAGACACGTCAAGCTTATAACACCCTGTCGTTTTTGCGTCGGCCGCGCGCGGTCGGCGCGCAGCCCGCGGTCCGCTCGCTTGCGGCGCGCGGACTTTATGTCGCTTTCGCATGACATAAACATAACTTACATAAAATTTAGAGCTTTCTCACTACGTTCGGACGCCAAAAGAAAAAAAAAGTTATAAAAAGTAGTAAATAAGTTACTTTCACCCCTAGGGTAACAATGTACTATTTTAACTAACATTCTCCAGTCGAGATGATTATGAGTTTAATCGTAATTTATTCGTTTAGTTTAATTCGTACACATCACTGATTAATTTACCGCCCGACACTGATTCGATTAACAGCAATGCTTGTAATATGAATATGCAACCTATCCTTTGTGGATTCTGTTTGGTAATGTCAATTATGACTAATGTTCACGTGCAATTTTTTTAACATTACGGCTAAACTATGAACAATAGGTACTTATAAGATAAGATAAGATATATTTATTTGCTCAAAACATGTGTCACACACAATAATAAAAAGTGCATGTAGGATAAAATAAATACAGAAAATCGTTCAGACATGTTTTGCCACATAGGTACTTTAGTATTTTAGTATTTAGTCATTTAGTATTTTAAAACACTTGCACGCCATGTACATGGCGTGCAAGTGTTTTAAAATACTAAATGTCCAAGCTAAACATTGCAAAAACATACAAGTAATTTTAACTGTGTCTGTAAAAAAAAAAAAAAATAATAATAATTGCAACTAGTAATAAAATCTCAAAATGATACATGTCAAAAAGTAAAAGAATAAAAATCAAAATTAAAAAAAGCAAATAATAATAAATGTCAACAAATTATACAAATCATGTCAAAAAAATTAAATAGCAAACATAAAAGTCATAACTAAAAAATAAAAAAAATGTATATAAATATGAGCCAATAATAATAAATGTCACAATAATACAATCATTTCAAAATTTTATAGTTATCTAGCAATCAACTTCTTAGACACATCTTTTTTCTATGAGACACTGAAGAGTTTTCTCCCGTTGTGATATTCAATTTGGTTTTACAAGAATTTGGTACCTATCTGTGGTATCTAAAAACGGTATAAAGACAAAATCGTTGTTATTATGCGAAAAAGAAATAAACACCTACTTCATTTTTAAGTGTAATTTCGAAGTAGGTAAATTTAAATTAGGAATTCTTACTTATCAGAGCTAATCTAGCCCTTAATTGACCGTTTTGTCTACACTATAATATTATAAAGAGGAAAACTTTGTTTGTTTGTTTGTTTGGTTGTAATGAATAGGCTTAAAAACTACTGGACCGATTTCAAAAATTCTTTCACCATTCGAAAGCTACATTATCCACGAGTAACATAGGATATATTTTATCCCCGTACTCCCACGGGAACGGGAACTATGCGGGTGAAACCGCGGGACGTCCGCTAGTTTTTAATATCTTTACCACATCTATACTAATATTATAAAGCAGAAGAGTTTGTTTGTTTGTTTGGTTGAACGCTCTAATCTCAGGAACTACCGGCTCGAATTGAAAAATTCTTTTTGCGTTGGATAGTCCATCGAGGAAGGCTATAGGCTATATAACATCACGCTATGACCAATAGGAGCGGAGCAGCAATAAGAAATGTTGCAAAAACTGGGGAAATTTATTCCCTTTGCGAGATTTTTCTCTCTTACCTATGTGACGCAGACGAAGTTGCGTGGGTCAGCTAGTTCATAATAAAGGTATAACAGAAGATAATATAGGTAAAGCATGTTCTCAACACCAACACATCTAAATAGATAGAAAGCTTACGACGTCATTTCCCTATTAAATCCTGGTTTCCCTATAAAGCGAATTTAATAGCTCATCGGGGACTGGGTCTGCCTTAAGACGTCAAGTAAAAAGGCTTTGCATGAATATAAACAGTTTAGGGTAGTTGCTTAGGGGTTAGCGGGGAAATCACTACGCTTTATAAATTCATGGATTTACCCTTTTAGATGACAGGGTAAATAAAGGATAGCTTCTATGTAGGTACAATAGATGAAGAAGGTTTTATCAAACCGGCCGGCGGCCATTAGTATTTCGGGGAAATTGACAAAGAAATATTTATGAATGCCTTTTATAATTGGTAGGTACCTCTTGGAAGGTTGTGGGAAATGAAAGCAATTGGAGTAGGAGATGAATAATTATTCGTGGAAACTAGAGAGTTTTTTGAACTTGATTTAACCGTCAAAATAAAAAGGCGGAGTATTTTTCAATCACACACTAAAACATATCAAAAGGAATCCTAAAACGAAATGCCCCACATCACAATAAAGATCTTTGACTTTGACTTTGACTTTAAACCCCAGTATTCATTCTCTAAATCGTAATTTTAAACACTCTAAAGGTCTTATCCAATAATATTGACTCCTACAGCTACAAGATTAACATTACAAATCTTATGAGCTTTAACTTTGAAACACAAATACGACTAACACAGATATTACAAATCCCGTTGAAGTTGCTACTAAACAAATAGGAGTTAGGCAAACATTTGACGAATCCCGGAAGAGACACATCGCATTAAACAATAAACAGAACAGGATTAATGTCTAGGGGAAAGATACAGAGTAATTAGTAGGTTTAGTTAATAGGTCACCTTGATAGAATAAATAAAGAAAGGTGTGGAGCCGTAAGAGAGCGTATTATTAGCGCAATCAATCGTACAGAAAGACCTGTTGTAGGTTTAGTACTTCAGTAAATAGGTATGGATGAAGTTTAAGTACCTTTTGTAAGCTACTAAAAGTTGAGTAAGACTATTCTTGTTACTACTGCTACTTGTGCTTTTTCTTTATACATCACATAAGAAACGATACCATAAAAGTTGATAATGACTTGCATTGCGAGTCCAAACAATAAAGAAAAATTTTAGACCTTTTAAACATGGTTAGGAAAGATTTATGAAACGCGTATAGTGTCAAGGATAACTGTAGGAAAAAAACACAATAACGATATGGCAAGATGGGAACTTCGCAATATTTTCTGAGTAGTTATCTAAGTGAGAACTTCCGACACTTACAGCACTTAGTTTATTCTCAGTAACAAGTCCCACTGCACTATTGTCTTTCTAAGTTCCAACAACAATCCCCTGTTCCACTACTTAATACAATTAAATCTACTTTCAAACTTACATTATTGGTATATCTGTCTCTATTCGTTTTGTTCTTGAAATTCAATTAATTTGATTCATACCTAGGTTTAATTTGATTGAAAACTCAGTCGACACAAAGTAAATAACTTCGTAGTAAGTAAATAACTTGTTTATTTAAGTATTCATTGATTTTATCTTCAGAACTTTTGATTAAGAACAAACAGCTATGCAAACTTAAACTAGAGTGCTGTGAAACTGAAGATGAAACTCCAATTTTAGGAAATAGAAATATCATTATTCTGGAATCTCTTTGTTCTGTGTTCTTGGACTGAAGTAAAATAAAGCTAACAGTGCGGATAAAATCATATTATACCTAATAAAAAAAAATGGACGGTACATAAACCCACCGAAATACCAATAAACCAGCGATAGACTAAAAAAAGGACGACTTCCAAGTGATGACCTAAAAACCAAAGCCTAAAAATGTGGAATCCAAACGCTATGGACAATAGGCAGATGGAGAAACGGGTGGTAGTGGGCAGGGTCAGGCCAACATGGGCCAGGAACCTTCCAGAAGCAAGAGAAGATGATGAGAAGAGTGAGGCAGAAGCCGGAGTGATGCCTCACAGTGAACCACCTTCTCCTACAGAGACCTGGGAACAACAAACAAAACAAGAAGACAAATACGATGTTTTTGGAAAAGTGAGTAAATCTTTAATTATTATTTTTATCATTGTTAAATTTAATAAACTTACTGAAAAGGTCAGGGATAGAAAAGGATGAAAAGACGTCCTCTAAGCATCTATGATAAATAATGGAAAATAATACATTCGGAACATAAGCTAATGGATTGTTTGAACAATACATCCCTTGAATCGACTGAGTAGATCCAATATTCCAGGGTATCACTTTGTCTTGGTAGAATAGAAATGAATAGAAAAAATAATTCCATTTCACTAAAGAGAACGTCCAATTCTTTTTGGCTCTAGATTAGTGTTTATTATGACTAAATTACTTGCCAAGTACTTACATCAAAGGAACTTCAGATTATTTAGTACCTACATAGCGAAGTATCTTTGCTTAGTTTTGCTTACCTTTGAAAGCTAATCTAGATTTTGATCCACTCGTCTTATAATTAACTGTTTACTCAGGTAGTTAGTAGATATGATACCATTTTATCTACCTTAGTAGGTAGGTATTACCTACGTTTGAAGTAGGTACTAATGAAATGTGTGCCTGCCATCCGACAGTGAGCTTCTGAACCCCGAAACTGACTGAACTAATTAAGAGGCCGCAGCCTAACTTCGGTCCTGACATTTCAATCATATCTATATTTACCAACTATACTAAAGTCCGGTCGCGGAGCTGGAAGAATTTCGTACAATGACCTCTTTACCTACTGACAGTGGTCACAAAAATTTTCTATTAAGTGTGGAATATTTGAAGGAGAAAGAAAATTTACCAACTTATTAAATAAATTATTGTTATTATGTAAATTATTTATTTAGATGTTATATTAAGTATAAGATATAAAAATCGAGTTACAATTACTAATTGAGCAGAAATAAAAATTACTTATGTCTGGATTTTTTGTCGTGAACTCGTGACTCAAGGCCAACCAAAAAACCACATGCAAACAAGAACAAACCTTACAGTGTTAGGTAAAAGCCACATCCAGTCCCCGTTTATCTGTATTTCACAGATACTGTTTACATGTATGGAACGAACATTTTGCCCGCAATGATTTGTAATCTACCTTCAAAATATAAAGTCGACGTATTTTTTTTTGTATTATGTACCCCAACTTTTTGTTCTTAATAAGTGAATAGTGTAATTCTTCTGAGAATAAATGATCTGAACCTCAAAAGGTTCACAATCCCTGAGGACGGCGGCCATTGCATCTGTGCGAGCGATGCACATTATATTTACGCGGGAGTGACAGAAACAGGTAATAACAGGTCATTGTACGAAATTCTTCCTGCTCCGCGACCGGACTTTACTTACCTATTAATTAGTTTGACTTCTGTATGTAATCATTTTATTTTACTTATCTATAGTGTATCTTTTTTCTTTATTGCCTAAAAGTTAAGCGTTTGAGATATCAGTTCCGGATGAATAGTTTCTATGTATTTTGTTTCAAGATATACCTAAATTCAAATTCCAATCCCAGTAGTATTTTTTTTCAATAAACCACATTCTTTTTGCAAGGTAATTCGAAATTTAAATAAAATCTTTGATAAGTTACCTGGTTGCCATGTTTCAGAGTAAAAGATCGTTCCATTTTTAAATAACACGACAGATCATAATGAGTTTACTACTGCAATATATTTGGCCGGTAAACACGACAGATACATAGTATGGATTTTCATACAACTTTTGACGGCCGCTGGTCGCATGTATCTGGCCAGTACAGCAATTTCGATTTATCTCGAAGAAGGTTGTCAAACTAATGCTCAAATTTCCAAGCATGTTTGAGAAAAATAATTTAAAAACTAAAATAGTCAGCTTTTTTTCTTCGTTGGCGCTAAAGCGCCTCTTGTTGTTAAATTTTGATAGAACTGAAAAAATTCCATTTGTTCTTCTATTTTTTATTGCTTTGATTTCGATCTTCGATATTTAAATAAACATTTTAATCTTCGCAGGTAATGCTACTCGGCGACAGCGGCGTCGGCAAGACTTGCATGCTAGTCCGCTTCCGGGACGGCACATTCCTCGCAGGAAACTACATATCCACCGTCGGGATCGACTTCCGGGTACAATGACTCACGTTGCACGTGCCGACTTTAATCTGAATACCTAACTCATTCCTCGATTAAAGAAAAACGAAAAAAACGTGGCAGTCGGCGTTTATGCCAGAAACAAATTGTCAGCTTTTTGTTCACAAAAAAAGTTAATTCAATGTGAAAACAAACTTCTAATAACAATTACGAAATTAAATTAGTTAATCCACCTACTTATTAACGGTACGAACAAGAAAAGGCAGAAAAATAAAAAGTCAACCGCAATGTTCAGCAAAAAGTTTATCAATCAAGTTTTATTCAACGAAACGAAGCGCAAAAACATCCAATATCAATAGGCAATAAGTTAATAATCCCATTAGGTTATTATTTATAATTCTCGCAAAAAAAAAGTAATTAATGACCATCAAGGGTTCCAAGTTCAAATGGGCCAGTGAGTGGCTGCACGCGACCGGTTCGCCGCAACGCTATTGGTGTTCGAAGTTTGGCGCGCTTTTTCCGTTCCCGCCCCTTGCCCATGACAGCTGTGATTGAATCGACTGCTCGCCTGAGTGATTTATTGTTGCAAAGGTTTTTTTTTTCTGCTTGTTCCGTTTTTGCAGTTTGATTTATTGCAGCTGTCTTTGTGGGCTAGAAAAAGTGGCTGAGTAGCCAATAACAAGTTTATGTCCAAGTTTTTATGAGACGCGAAAAAAGTGACTCATAATCATTTTATTTAATTACTTACTTACTTTTATAACAGTTAGGTAGGCACCTAACTACCTACTTATGTATTAACCTGGTTGTGAAATAGGTATTATACATAGCTATCTAGGAAAATAAAATAAACCTGTCTAAACATAGGACTTAATATGATGTATACTATGGTCTTGAGTTTGTGGCATATTTTCTTCATTTATTAATGTTTTACTTTTGTAACAGTTAAATATTTTTATCATCATAATAAGTGTAACTTGTAGCTAGAACATCCAACTATTCGTAAAATTCACTTACAATTTAGTACAAGTAACGCCATCTGTCCGCAGAACAAGGTAGTCACTGTGGATGGCATCAAGGTGAAACTTCAGATTTGGGACACCGCTGGGCAAGAGCGCTTCCGTAGCGTGACGCATGCTTACTACAGGGACGCACATGGTAATATATTTTATTTTAATGATTATTGTATTAATATTGAAAGAATAAAGTGAAATATTAGGTTTACTTTGTACATTATACGACGTTTTTAATATTTCAATCACCCCGATTTAAAACCAGTAGCGCCATCTATCGGAAAACTTCGCAAATCAAATTCCGTTCATGTCATCTCATGACCGCTGATAACTTCCACATGGCACGTTTGCGCCGCTTTCTGAGAATTCTATGCACGATGTGAAATGTCACGAGGGTTTCGTTCCTACATTTTGTATGCTGTAGTAAAACACGATTCCCAGTGAAATAGTTGACTTCTAAGCCGTTCGGTAATCCATTTTCATGGAAAGTATTTGAAGCTACGTCACCTAATTATAATTTATGACAGGAGCATAGAAACTGCCAAGACTTGGCCTCGACCCGTTTCTGAGGCGACAAACCGGATCACACATTCGTACACGTGTGTTACTAGATTGGGCCACACTCAACCAGTCATAGCCACATCATGTCATTAACTTAGTCTGGTATCCTTATCGGGCTTGTTCTTAATTGATTCATGGTAGGCCTCTAGTTTTGTGTCGTGAGTCTATTGGATTAAGGTGCCTACTTGGTTTCTTGGGGGGGGGGTACAAACATTGAAACAATCATGTGAACTGTGTAAAAATCGCTCTAATCACTGTAGGTACTATAATTTACCTACTTCGCAGTGGTTGTGATCCCGTTTATTATAAGTCAGATTTCGGGGGGGATAAAATCCGACTAAGTATCCCCCCCCTTGGATACGTGCCTGTAGATACTGGTGCGTTCTGGTAGCCTAGTACCTCTGGGGTAGATTCTATTGCTTTAGGTTCCTACCAAGAAATACATAATTGTTAAGAGAGGTTCTTACCTTCTTTCGTCTCTCGAACTTATCCAAAGTGCTTACTTACGTATGTATTAGGAAAGTCAAAGATATACCTACATCCAATGTAATCGACATCACATGGGTTTTTAATGACATTATCTAACAGATGTGTACAGAACAACAAAAATACTGCTCGTAATTATAGTCAATTGGTGGTTTTGTTTTTCTGGGGAGTATTGAACGCAGATGTTGGTGCCATTTAGCTTTAAAATAAGAATAGAACACATTGATCCTTCTATAAAGGTCTAGAGATCGCTAGGTGTACCAACTTAAAAACACGATACAGAGTTGGAACACCTGCTCGCCATCGCACATTAAATACGGTTCTAGTAATTTAAGAACACCCAATGCCTTTTCCTTAAAGGAATAGCCTTTGCCGGTCTATGGTCATGTGTAAAATTTCACCCAAATCAGATCAGCCGCTAAGACGTTCAAACAAACAAAAAAACTACCTTAAAAAATTTATTTTAAAAGGAAGCGGAATGCGCTGTTTCATCCCTGAGGAACACCAATGCCCTGCTATGCGAACTCTTTTGTTTTACCTAATCACAATTTGTCTCTTGTCCACCAGCCCTACTGCTGCTATACGACGTGACCAACAAGATCAGCTTCGACAACATTCGGGCCTGGCTCGGAGAGATTCGTGAGTATGCGCAGGACGACGTCGTCATCATGTTATTGGGTGATTTTATAATTATTTAATCAATATTCTTGGAATAGCTCTATTTAAAATCAGATTTTATCCATGACGCTATAACTCATCGTAACGGTTTCCACCAAGTATTCCACACTGACGGTGTACAAGGACAACTTTTTATTTGGACAACATCAATTCTAACATCAATTTGAATGACGAAGATCAAATTTAAATAATCCCGGCAGATGAATAGTAGTGGGCACAAACAAAAAAAACTTAGGTAACTGCTATTCCGATGCTAATACAAAGGAACTGCCATAACCGTCACGAATAGTACGGTTGTCCCCTCACTTCTGAACAAGTTCACATGAGCGGAGGTTGACTAACATTGTGCTTGCAGGTAACAAATCCGACAGCGGCCTAGAGAGGGCGGTGAGGCGGGAGGAGGGACAACGCTTAGCGAGAGAATACCAAGTATCGTTTATGGAGACATCAGCCAAAACCGGACTGAATGTCGAAGCTGCCTTTGCCCATGTGGCACGCTCTCTAGTAGCGAAAGCGAACCCCGTCGACCCCTCGAGGCTGACGGTGCGCGCGCAGCCAACACAGGAACAACGGTCTTCGTGCCCGCCATGTTCGTAATTTGGCGGCAAATTCAAATTCAGAATGTGGACCAAAAGTACGTGAACTTATGATTTCTCAGTTTATGTTAACGTGGTGTTGGAAAGACATGTTGAAGTGATTGTGCGTAGAAGAAGGTTTTGTATCGCATGCGTTGGACAGTTCTATGATGTGACAAATATTAATAAGGATTGGTTTTAAAATGGTATAAAGTACCGACTTCTATTGTAATTTTTGTCAAGGTACATATAGTTTATAGATAATGTAAATGTATAATAATTACGTACTTATGTTTAGTTGACAAGGTGTTACATAAACACCCAACTGTATATTTCTTTTCCTGGCTTTCCTGTTTTTTCAAAGAACTACCCTTGATGGCTAGCATGACACCTTACAATAAGACATTTTATTTTGCCATGTTTTCTTATTCCTGATAAAAAAAAAGTATAATTTAATCAAAAAGCTTTGTAAAATGTACTTTGATATGACGTATTTATTGGAAAATATTTACACTGGTAGAGTTGTATACCTAATCGATTACTAAGATATCGTATTGTTTGTACTAGCAGTTGTTTCTGAAAAAAAAAACAAGTCAGTAGTGTGGCAACTGCATATTTTCTCACGGAAAATCTATCACGCGGTTTTCTAGTCACCGTGTGTTCATATCAAGTTCTAGAAAACAAATGTATGGGGAAAAAATATAAGCAGGAGGAAGTACCTGATGCAGATCAGGATGAATTATTGAGAAGGAAATAAGTTACCACCAGCAGTCTACCTACAGTTCAGCGGCCGACGTCGAGTGGCCAATTTATTCAGTGAGACTTCTATGTGAATGATGCTCATTGATTGCCCATGCATAAAATTGACGTTCGGGGCTATTTTGAACCTCATCTGACAGCACACAGAATCTTACTCTTCCATTCTATTCTGTCGCTCAGACTCGTTTTGCTGCCAGATTCTGTGCTGTCAGATAATGTTTAACCCTTAAACGCTCCTACCTGGAATATATGAGTACTTAGGTAGCTTACGTGTCAAACTAAGAGAGGTGCAAATTGCACGTATATATTGTGGGGTTCTCATTTGATTCGTTTTGAACTCAAGCATAAACAATAAACATCCTCTTACTAGATATCACTTATGTACCTACTTATTTCCAGGAACTTGCCCGAGTTCTAAGTCTACACAACCCACAAAAAGATACATTGATAAAAAGTAGAAACTAAGTGATAAACCCTTATCCCTGTGATAACTAATATCTTTATTATTAAAAATATAATTATATAATATTCTTACCAATCTGTGTTTATATATTGTTATACTTATAGGACATTACAATATAACATATCGAAGAAAATTACTAAGAGAATAATTCTCGTCTCAAAATGCTTCTTTGTGATTATACTTACAATATGTCCGAAAATCAGTTAAGGCGCTACCCCAGGCAAAAGCCGTTTTTTGTGCAGTTTTTTGGAGCCAACTCCTCTTTATCCAAAAGAAATACCAAGTAATAAAAATACATTAAATTTCTACATATTCTTAGACTGCAAAGTGGTAGTTTTATTTTTTATTTTAAGTCTCATAATGTGTAATAAATCCCCTCACAATGAAACCACAAAAATGAGAAAAAAATATTTATAGCATGCTTCTTCTCGTAAAGTTAACATTATTTTGATTTGCTTCTTATACTAATGGATAGACAATTTAATAATGAACATAATGCTAGTTTTTTTTTTTTCAAAAGACGGAAATTTGATTTTATAAAGAATAAAAATCACTAATTTCGCACTATTCGACCCGCAGTGACTGACGTAAAAACCACTTTGTAGTGCAAGCTGATTAGAACTTTATTCTAATAGTATTTCAAACGAAGTTTGAATCACCACAAATAGAGTTGCTAATTTTGCCTGGGGTAGCGCCTTAAGTAATATGTAACATGTATCTTCGACATATAAAAGATTTCTTACAGAATATTACAATAAGGGAACAATATTGTAATATTTCTCGTGTTATTATGCCCTAAGAGGATAATCTTCTTAAGGAGAATACGGTATTGAGCGTGGGGCAATGAAGGGGAAAATCTGACTTGTAAGCTTTCCTGACACAAAAGCTTACTTTTTTGTCTTAACAAAAGGCTTTGCCCTTACAAGGTAAAAATCTTCTGTTATGAAAAAAAAGCTTTGTTCTAACTTTTTCGTAAGCCAAGTTGAGAGTTGATGTTTCCATTTGTTGCCATGTTTTTCATATTTCGCACAAAGTTTTATTTTATTCCTGGAATAAAAAGCAGATTTATACTATTTTAGGAATAATAGGTATAAATAGGTATCAGGTAGCAAAACTTCGCAGGCGTGAACGGTTAGGTACGTTATTTAATAAATATGATAAAACGGAAAAGAAATGTTTTTGTTTGTTTAGTTCTCGATATTATCACCCATCACGTCTGCAGAGTAACAAATATGACACTTAAAAAAACTCGGAAAACTTTTACCTTACGTTTGTTACTTCAAAAAAAACAATAGTAATGATACCTAATAACTTCTGCTATATTCATTGTATTTTAAATCACTGCTATTATAATGTAGGTATAATATTATAAAGGTGATTGACACAGTGATGATAAAACTAATATAACACTTACTTGTAAAGTACGTAATTGTATAATATTCAATTGTCGTTGCAATTTTGTTTAAATGTTGTGTGGCGTTGAATGTTGCTTGTACTGAAATAATAAATAAATCCAATAATTAATTAAAACGTGCTTCATTTATAAGGGTTCCTTATTAAAATGGTATCTTTGGGCGCGGCCTACTCATTTCCCATTTTGTCCTAAAATAATGTGTTCTAGGCTTTTTAGACGTTCTCTACCATAACGACAATCAATGGTTACAGGGAAAAACTTCTAAGTATAAATCATTCAAATTCCTACTTCTAATTGATTCTACCTTCAACAAAATATTAACTTAGCACTACTTACTTATTTGATTTTGATAGTGGTCTCCTGCAGGAAGGTGTTCAATTTGATAGTCTGAATCACATACAGAAAATATGACCCCAACTTTCTGGTACACGCTGCATAGAGCGTAATAAAGACTTGACTCAGACTTTATCCGAAAATAAACCTTATGAGTCTGTTGTTAACGCGCATATTTTATAAATATGAACATTAAACTTTGTCAGTGATGCCAATAAGTTAACCAACTGTCAAAGAACAGTAGGACAGATTATAATGACTCGGAAGTTGGTGAAAGGAACGACCACAATCATCAGCGAGGCAGCGAGGCGGCACGGTGACGCAAAGGAAAGCTGTTTGTAAGTATAGGATAGCCTGAGTAACTACATAAAACAAAGGGTGTCGAGCTATGCGTGATCGTCATTACCCAATACCCATGCAAAATATTAACATTATGTTACAACGTGTTGTTTATCCTCATCATCATTTCAGCTGAATGACGTCCACTGCTGGACATAGGCCTCCCCCAAGTGTCGCCACATTGACCGCGGTCCCGTGCGACTCGCATCCAACGGATTCCCGCAACCTTCACCATGTCATCGGTCCATCAACCTAGTGGGAGATTTTCCAACGTATCGACTTCTGGTTCGCGGTCGCCAATCCAGAACTAAGTATTCGGTACCGTCGGCCATCCGTTCCGCTGTGCCGTTCTGGGAGTATAAAACTTTAGCAGAACATTAAATGAATCACGTTGAAAATTTTAAATTCTAAAAATGGAATTTACGTTCATAACCATAAAGTCCATTTTAGCTATTTAATTTTTTTTAAGGTGATTCGTATTATGTTGCTGTGCTGTTTTATACTTCTATACTTAATTTTATAAAGAGGACAGCTTTGTATTTTTGTATGTTTGTAACGAATAAACTCAAAAACTACTGTACCGATTAGAAAAATTCTTTCACCGTTGGGAAGTTACACTATCCCCGGGTGGCATAGGCTACTTTTTATCCCAGTATTCCCACGGAAGCGGGACCTACGCGGGTGAAACCGCGTGACGCCCGCTAGTAGCAAATAATTTAATTCGTTAGGCAGAGGTTACCTAACATCAACCAGGCACAAGTACAAATTTCTGCTATTTATTTATTTATCTTTAATTCAGGTAGAACCCATACATTCGTTAGTATTCCTTAACCTATGTTAGTACAATAGACACACACAGTAACGACAGCAAATAGTACATTGTTATCCAAGGGGTGAAAGTAACTTATTTAGTCCCGAGACGGGGTTTGGCGCCCAAGCGTAGCGCGGGCGCTAATAGCTCGAGGGACTAAAGAAGTCTTTAACCCGAGGTAAACACTGTGCTTTTCATTACGAATACAAGGAAAATAAAAACAAAAACACGAAACCACTCGAAAAAAAATTGAAGATCGGATTGCCGCTTTCCCGCCTATTTTGTTTTTTTTTCTGTGGCCGGCTATTCAGCCTTTATTTTCACTATAGTCACTGAAAAAATAGTAAATATCTTGCCCAAATTTTTGTTATTCTAAAGAAATATTTGTAACTAAATTATAACTAAGTTATTTAAAATAATTATATTCTTTAATTAATACTGAATTTTATGTTATTTCAATTTTACATCGCGCTGTAATTTACAGGCTGTATAGAAGTCGGAACATGGTTCAATAGAAATGTGAAAGTAGAACTAGATTTTTTTTTAATAATGTGACAGCTGTCAGTTGAAAGTGATTCTCCCTAGGGCTGAAAAGTATTACTTTCAGCCCGCTCCTCAGGCAACTTCAGACCTACTTTCCGAGTATGAGTAATGAAAAATAACAAAAATAAACTTAATTACGCCACCTTACGCTATACTGAAATTCCTGGAAGAATAACCCAATAACGCTTATTCTCGAATAATCAAGTCCAGGCCCTCATAGTCAGCAGCAGTCAAGTTAGTGATCACTAGATTAACGAGGCAGTCATTAATCTACAAAAACAATAGGTACCTACTTAAATTAGTTAGTAAAATTACTTAATTAATTTTACTTTTGTTTACCAACCCTGTTTCGGGAGATAAATATAGTGGTACATAGACCTGGATATATACGTAGCTGGTAAAAAAAAACAATTCTCTAATAGCGTAGAAATTAGTAGGTAGGTAGGTACAGTTTAAGTACTTAGCTATGTGAATTGTGAATAAGGTATTCTGTTTGGTCTTTAGATTTCCAATTATTGTTTAGAATGCATGGTGTAATTTTTATGGACCTCGATGCTAAATAATAATAGCCGCTCGGGTCGATCTTTATTATAGCTTATGATGTGGCAGCTTGCCTTGGTTGGTCTGTGGATGGGTGACCATGACCACCAATTAGATACGTTTCCTCCGTGCCTCGAAAAGCACGTAAAGCAGTTGGTCCCGGCTGTCATTTGTAGAATTTTGAAAGTCGTTACAGGTACCTAGTCAGTGAGTGGCCTAAAAAGTCTGACAATCAGTCTTACCAAGGGGTATCGTATTACCCAGTAACAAGTGGTATCGGTGATGGAGGTCAGATAGGTAGTCGCTCCATGTAAACCTATTATTTGTGAATGAGTGACCATTTTAGGCTTTGTAGATTCCTAGATGCTGTTCACTTTTGTTAAATATTTATCTTGTTTTACATTTTTTGTATAGTAAGCAACGATCTACCGTCGGGCCTACGCTGTCCTCCCATACGAATCATACAATATTGTAATACCAAATGATTTCATGGAATCGACCAACGCGAACGGTGCACCTTTTTCGACGTTTTATAAGTGCCCATCTAGGCGTGAAATAAAATATTTTGATTTTGATTTTTTTAAATACTGGTATTCAGCTGCATCCGGTTGGACTGGAAGCCGTCCCTTACATAGCTGGGAAAAGGCTAGGCAGATGATGATGGTGATGAATGTAAAAAATACTTAAGAATGTTAAAAAATTAGCTTTTGTTTTGATGCCACGATTAAAAGCTACCACCAACCTTACGTCGCTAACTAACTCACAAACGGAAGCCAAGCTTAAAATTAACAAAAAAGTACCTCTCATTATTACACTAGTTTTGCTACAAAGAACGTTGAAAGGGGAACAATATAATGGAGACCAAGACGCGCGCCTTTAGAACCCCAGTGAGGGGGAACGGATGGCACCCTACCTTTATAATATTATAACCAGACCAGCCCGGCTAGCATGGGCAGGGGATAAAAATTTTATCCACCGGTTATTTCCACTGACAAGGGACAAAATTCAAACAAAAGTGGAAATAACCGGTGGATAAAATTTTTATCCCCTGCCCATGCTAGCCGGGCAGTAATTTAGATGTACCTGCAACATGTTACTTTTGTGGAGGGACCGTCCATCCGAAGTCCTTACTTAGTTCTATCCACACGATGTATTAGTTACTTTTACGTATGGATCATCATGAATACGGGAAACAAATTACACCATGGATTCCTTGCGGCACAGAACAAAACCAAACAGAATTGAAAATTCATATCCTACCACTATCACGCCACTGAACCCCGAAGGATTGTCTTTAAGAGAATTGGTTTCTTTTTTCAATTTAGATAATTTGTTGGCAACTCCAACAAAATAATTTATTTTTTAATTTTTAAGTTTCCGTTTCCTTATGTCAAATGGCTGTCATTCTGTCGTTCACTAATTCAGTCTGCAATAAAAAATCCGATCCATTCACGTGTCGCCAAAGCCCGCCTTTTATTTGTTTCTACACCTTCTAAACCTCCAAGAACCAGCCCTGCTGCTGCGATACTCCAATATAATTCATATCATCCGCCTATAGCCTTTTCCCAACTATGTTCGGATCAGCTTCCAGTCTATCCGGATGCAGCTGAATACCAGTATAAATTTAACATGGAGCGACTGCCTATCTGACCACACTCCACAACCCAGTTAGTACTGGATAATATGATACCCCTTGGTTAATAAATTCAAAAAATAAAACAAAAGCTGTATGGCAAACTATTAATGCTGCAAGGCAAAACAAACCATTAGAATCTATCCCTAATATTAAAGTAAATAATAATGTCGTAACAAATCCATATGACTTATCAAATGCATTCAATGATTATTTTGTGGATAAGATAACACCCATTAATACTATGCACAAAGATCAACATAAGCAATTCCTAACATCTAGACTTAACTCAATGTTTATGAAGCCATGTTTGCCAGAAGATGTTAAACAAATCATAAAAGGGTTAAAAAACACCAATAGTGTAGGTTATGACGGTATCTGCACTAAATCCATTAAGCTAGTAACCGAGTGTATCGCGCAACCTCTGAGTTACATTTTAAACCTGTCTATTGAAACTGGTATATTCCCTGAAAACTTAAAAATTGCAATTATTAAACCGATTCATAAAAAAGATAGTAAAGAAGACATGAATAATTATAGACCTGTTGCCCTACTATCAATCGTCTCAAAGATTTTTGAAAAATATATTTATAATGAACTTGTAGATTATTTTGAAACCAATAACATTTTAGCTAAGGAACAAAAAGGATTTAGACAGAACAAAAGTATTAACCTTGCTATATATGAATTTTTGGACATCATAACGTCCAATGTCGACAGGCGAATACCGATCTGCGGCATCTTTATGGACATGACACAGGCTTTTGATCACGTGGAACATGACATCTTATTGTATAAGCTTGAGACCTATGGCATAAGAGGCAACGTCTTGAAACTAATTGAAACTTACCTCAAAAACCGCACTCAGTATACACAAATTAACAAAATTAATGTTAGAACTAAGATGGAGGAGGGATACCTATCAAAAGGTCGTGAAATACAATATGGTGTCCCACAAGGAGGTACATTGAGCTCACTACTATTTATAATTTATATTAATGACCTTCCAAATGCGAACTCAAACCCAATGACACTCTTTGCTGACGACAGCACTGTTGCAATTAAGTGTAAAGACAAATTATCCTATGAGCATGATATAAGCAGTAGCCTAAATGCAATCATTCAATGGCTAGACTGCAATAATCTGAAGGCAAACATCTCAAAAACTAAAATAATCCATTTTAATCAGCGTACGAATTCAATTATGCCTCAGATTAGCTATAAGGGTGCACCTGTATCTGAAGTTGAAACAACAAAATTTCTTGGTCTTACTGTGGATAACAAATTAAAATGGAAATCCCAGATTGAAACCCTATGCAAAAAAGTAAACAAATCAGTGTATGCGCTGCATGAGCTCAAGCAGATAGCAAACATTAATACCGTGTTAACTGCATATCATGGTTTAGTTGCTTCAGTTTTGAGGTTTGGTGTGATATTTTGGGGGAATTCGACGGATATTAACATCATTTTTAAAGCACAAAAACGGTGCATAAGGGCTATGTTTGGGCTTCAAATGATCGAATCCTGTAAACCGTTTTTCCAGGAGTACAAAATTTTAACTCTCCCAAGCCTATATATTTATGAAGTCTCAGTATTTGTCAAGACCAATAAAACATTATTTACACTAGCCTCAGAAGTGAGTAATAGGCAACAACGTGACGAATTTCGCCTCTTTGTCCGTCGAACACATACCGCTTTAATGCACAAAAGTGTGTTTCACATGGCCCCTGTAATTTTCAATAAATTACCTAAAGAAATAAGGGCAATGAATACTACATTATTTAAGAAAAGCTTGAAGAGCCTTTTAGTTAAAAAATGCTACTATAATTTAAACGAATTCTTAACCGATAATTTTTCTAAGCTTAAAACCTCACAGTGACATCAAGCAATAACAATTATTATGGAGGTATCTTTAAATATTGTAACAATTCTAGATATAAATAATAATAATAATAATAATAATAAAATTTATTTCAGACCATCGAGTCCATATTTGAAACATACAATTTTCATCGTTCATACATAAAACACATACACGAAAGAACACAAAACATACATAAAATGAAAAGATACAAACATACATTATATAAACAGAATTTCATTTTAAATATATAAATGACGCACGATGAGTGGTCATCCAGTGCCACATCATTGGACTGTCCATTCTGTTGGCCATGATAGCCACCAAGCTGTTAGAACTACCACGCACTCGCCGCATCAGGGAGGCTATTCGTGATCGCATAAGAGCGTAAAAATCAGGCACGCCGTACTCCGCAAACATCCCTGATGCACTACAAAAGCGTGGTAGTCCCAACAAAACTCTGAAGGCGTTATTATATTGGACTCGCAGAGCATTGTACGAGCTTTTTGTATAGCCGACCCATAGGGCGCAAGTGTACATAGTTTGGCAATACGCTCTAAAGAGTGTAATTTTTACCTCTTCTGTACAACGTGCAAACCTACGGGCCAGCATGTTACATCGAACTGCCAATGCTCTGCGCTCCCTCTCCAAGTCTTCATCGTCAGACAGACTATCGGTGACCCAATGTCCCAGGTACTTGAACTTAGTCACCCTAGAGAGCTGAGCGCCCCCTAGTGTGACTGGTGGGACAGTGTCGTAACATTTGTTACCCGCTTTGAATACCAGAAGTTCGCTCTTTGTCGCGTTGTACCTGAGACCTAAATAATGACATTCAAATAATAACTAATGTGTATGACATTGAATTAATTTACTATCTTAATATTTTGTTTGTTTTTATTTATTTTTATTTACTTTTAAATTAATTTACCTGACCTTTAATTTATTGATTGTATTTTATGATTGTATACATTTTGCATGCCTTACGGTAGAATCACTTGAAACATGTAAATCTTTTTAACACCATTGTAACAGTGTTTTCTGCAAAAATAAATGATTTGATTTGATTTGATTTGATTTGGTAAGACTGGTTGTCAGACTTTTTGGGCCACTGACTGCTTGTAACGACTGTCAAAGAATCTACAAATGACAGCCGGGACCAACAGATTAAGGTGCTTTCCGAGGCACGATGGACACTCTGTATGTAAGGGTGGTCACCCATCCACAGGCAAGCACGGCTTAGCCTGAAGATCGACCCGAGCGGCTGTTATTATTTTAGCCACGAGCTATACAAAAATTACACTATGCATTCTATAGACCAAACAGAATAATTGAAAACCAATTTAAAGACGAAACAATAGATAATTGAAAATTCACAAAGGTATTAGGTACCTAGGCTACCTTCTTACTAAGTAATTTCTACGCTATTAGATACTTAATTGTTTTTTTTATAATTATTAACAGAACAATATTCGTAAAGCAGTTTTTTTTTCAACCGACTTCTAAAAAGAGGAGGTTCTCATTCGTCTGTAGGTACTTTTTTTTTTTTGTGTTTGTTACCTCAGAACTTTCGACTGGGTGAACCGATTTTTATGGTTCTTTTTTTTATTTGAATTTGTTCAAATCCCCAACCCAGGTTGTCGCATAATCATCAAATCAGGATCTGATGATGGTATCCTGGAGAAATAGAGAGAACACTTCACATTTTATAGGCACACTAGAAGCGATTTGGGTAGTTTTAGGAAGTGTACTTTCTCGAAGTGATCCCATTTCAATTTGATGAAGATCTGATGAAGAACTTCGGAGATAGGCAACGGAACTCTCAACTCAATAAATGATAGCAAATGTACTGGGATTGCTGAAATCGCATAAGTCTATAGTTTAGGTAGGAGTTCGTAACAGAAAATCACGCTGGTACGCTGTGAAGGGGTGTGCACTTGCGAACCATTAAAAAGTAAAAAATAAAAACTTTTTTACAAAAAATATAACCGACTTCAGAGAAAACAAAAAAGTGAAAAATAACTTTAACTTCAGAAGTCGGTGACAAAAAAACTGAATCAATTAAACAAAGGTCACCGACTTCTGAAGTTAAAGTTATTTTTCACTTTTTTGTTTTCTCTGAAATCGGTTACCTATATTTTGTGTAAAAAAGTTTTTAAATTATCATAACTTGACACCACGGCTGTTTGTAGTCTTCGAAGGGTTGCATTACTTACATTACTTGGGCTACATGACCAAATCATAATTATTTATAGGTACCTACCTACCAATGTTTTGGATATCGAGACCATTAATTTGCCGTGTTTTATTTCAATTTCAAGCTATAATATCCGCCTCTAAAAAACACCCATGTTTTAGAGATGCAACCATAATAGGTATTTTACCATTTACAATATTTAAGTCCCGTGTAGAGTAGCCAAAAACACTTTTCCCGTAGGTACTTGTGCTCAGCGGTCAGCGTAGGTACCTATACGACCACAGGACCACTACACTTACGCGGACAAGAAAACATCACCATTATCTGCCTACAGCCTTTTCCCAACTATGTTGGGGTCGGCTTCCAGTCTAACCAGATGCAGCTGAATACTAGTATTTGACATGCAGCGACTGCCTATCTGACCTCCACAACCCAGTTAGTAGGTACTGGGTAATACGATATAGGTAGGTACCTACCCTTTGATCAAACTGGTTGTTAGACTTTTGGGCCATGCACATGATTACCTGTAACAACTGTCAAAAATCTACATTTGGCATCCGGGACTAACGTTCCGAAGCCACGGAGTGTACTGGATATGTAATGGATGCCAATCACCCCTCCACGGAACAAACTTGGCAAACGTGGCATAATCTGAAGATCGAAACGTGCGACTATAAAATAATATTAAGCCAGACGAGCTCCTCCAGTGCCGTACCGGCATCCGTAAAACCTTCCAAACAGACTACCATACAAAGGTAGGTTCTTAGTACCTACCTACCTACGCACTAGGTACATACAATACGTAAGTACGTTACTTATTTTACGTGTAAACAGAAACAATGCCTATTCATAGGTAATTACATAAACATAGGCTCGTAAAGAAAGAATAGGAATAGGTTTCTGTTTGTTTGGCAGAAAAGTACTACTAAAATTGACTTGAGAATTTCGCTCACTTTTTACCTACTTGATCGGTTTTTTTGCAAAGAATGACATCACAGCAAAAAGTCACGACTTTTAGGGTCAATGACCCCATTTTGAACTATTTTCCTTCAATATTTGACGCATAGTAAACAAACATTTCGTCCGTGAACTTCTGACACCTCCTAACTAACATTTTTAGCAAAAATTTGTTTTGACGCCATCTTTTGACGATGCGTAGAACCAATCGAATGCATTAACCTCCTAAATTAAGTAGTCCCTAGTTTTGACGATATTCTTTCGGAGAAATATCTCTTAAATTTGGTCGCCCTATATTTGGCGGCAATTTCTCCGAACTGACAGTTTGCTAAGCGTGCGTGCGCGGCGTCGTACTCGTAAGGCGTTTGGTGATAAAAAGTAAGTTTTTAGAGTTTTTTTATACTCAAATTTGTGATTTAATCTCATGTTGTTACTACCTAAAACGATTTTGTTAGTTATGTTTCCTAGAATGCTTAAAACTAGAAGTAGCTGAGATACATTTAAGTTCATGTAACAGATAGGAGTAATTTCTTCGAACACTTTACGTAAATATTGCATCTTTTGTATTAGATTCATATCAGATAGAATAAATTTCTATTAGAGTTAATTTGTTTTACCTATTTTTTTTTTACTTAATGCAATCAATATCTCTGCGGTAGGTAGTTTAATAATTATAACGTTTGATTAATATTACTCTTTTGTATTTGTTTTTTTTTTTTGGCAGCTTCAGCAATAATGGCGTCTAGGAACAGGGCTCATGCACTAGTAAACAAAATTTGTAGCTCAAGTGAAGCACATAATCTTGCACCCGCAACCTCAACTCCTACTCCTATTCCGGAACAGATTGATCTTGCCACATTTACAGACCTACATTATAATGAAACGAGCGAACCTCCGGCAGAAGATTGTTTGATTTTGGGGCCATTTAATACTGACAACAACGCAGATCTCGTTCAATTAGAAGACTTGATAGCGACAGATTCACTGCCTTTTTTAGTATGTGAAACACCAGCATCATCGCCAACTTCGCCACCACCACCTAGACCAGATTCTACTTCATTTTGTGATGACTTTTCGCCAGATGACGACAGTGATTACGAACCACCCAACCACGATGCAATAAACTCTGATTCCGAAAATATCCAACCAAATATTCAAATTACGGACACTATCCAGGAGGTAGTTCACTATGGCGATATGACAGAAGGGTGACTAAAAGAAGCTCAACCAGGAAGATGGAAAAAAAATGTTACGAAGCGATTGCGAATGGAGGGTAAAGAGTATAGGGCACGCCACGATAGTGGCGGTAAGTCCCCTCTTTGAGGAGTGGCTAGAGAGGCGCCACGGCGTCCTCACCTTCCGCCTGACGCAGGTCCTCACCGGACACGGATGTTTCGGGAGGTACCTGCACCGAATCGGGCGGGAGGAAACGCCCGGGTGTCTCCACTGTGAGGATCGACCGGAGGACACGGTGGAGCACACGGTGGAAGTCTGCCCTGCGTGGGCGGAGCACCGCCGTGTCCTCGTAGCGGCGATCGACGGCGGCGATCTCTCGCGTCCGGCCCTGGTTCAATCCATGGTCCGGATCACCGGTCACCTCCGCGCTGCGAAGCAGTCATGCTGGCGAAGGAGGTGGCGGAACGAGAGAGGGAGAGAGCCTCTCTTCCCGGCCGCCGCGGGAGACGCTACGGGCGTCGGGGGCCACGTGGTGGCTACCGGCCACCGTAGATGCGGGCCTGTGTACGGTTAGCTATGGGCTAGCTAGCCGTCCGTCCGTCTAACGACGACAGGCCGTGTCGAAGGCGCGTTCGTGTTCCACGCCCGCCTCAATGAGATGTCAGCATAAGGGGAGGGGCCCGCAAGGGCCGAAGCCTGCCGGGGTTGCGGGCCTATTCGAAAGAGATACCGCGGCCCCGGAACGTAAAGGGCGAGGAAGGAACATGGATGGGATTTAGTCAGTAAGAGTCTGACACTCCCTCCCGCTCCGCCCAGAGTGGGAGAAGTAATTTGATGATTTCCCATCCTTAAAGAGTATGTAGGGTACAAACGGCCAAGGGGTGAAAAAGTTCAACCCCAATTTCGAAACTCAAGGGTCATTGGACCTAGGTGTATTTCGAATTTCTGCAGAAAGAGTAAGATCAGATGTTGTGATGAAGTAGGTGATGACGATAGGGATAAGATATTTCATCAATTCTGGAATGACATGGATTGGCATAAACGAAAAGTGTACATAGCTAACAACGTAACTTTTCAGGGTATCATTAAATATAAACTAGACTTTGATTCCGATTGGGATACTCTCCCTCAACGTGTTAACAAAATTTCAATAGTAAGAGAGTATCCTCCCTTACATAGAAATAGAATACCAATCACAAACCAGAAGTACAAACACCTACAGGAACTGAAGTCAGTAATTCCAATGGACTGCCATTCCTTTTAAGACTCATTACCTCATAATGATCATTAACGCTCATTCAAAATTTTCTACTTCTTTGAGTTTGTTGATTATTTTAATTTAAGGTAAACATTATTTTTGTTAGAATATTTTTAAGTTGTTTGAAGACTGTTTAAAACCTTAGTTCCTATCATAACTAGACATTGTTTTTTTTTTATTAAGATTTAAGTTTATTTGAATGTTAGAAGATTTAATTTTGGTTTTTGTTTCATGATTTTTAAGGTTAATAAATACCTAATTTTGTTTTTACTATTTTTCTGGCTTTTTCTAATAAACCCTATCTTCAAATCCATGCACTTCGTTCATAGTTTTGGGGGGTGATTCCTCCTAAGTAACTAATGTAAATATCTCCTATCTGCATTTTGTTGAGAATTTGAAAACTTAAAACTCCTAACTTCCGTCAAATAAAGAAAAGTTCAAAATAGTAGCTATTTTTCAACATTAGTAGTAAAAGCACATAAAACGAGACCAAGTGTTTTTTTATTTTTTCAATACACTTCACGGTGACTAAATAAATCAGTTTATAGTTCCTCCTGTAAAATTTGTGTATAGTCAGATAGGAGATCTCAGAAGTTCACGGACGATTTACGTTTTCATTCATAATTTTGTCCTCCCCACCTTTCCATGAATGAACCAAACTAATTTCTTTCTATTCTGTTTGTTTAATAGACACCCATAAAGTTGGCACTACCTTGTTTTTACGACAACTTGGGCATTATAGTTTGTTTTCATCGACAGTTTCGTTTCATCTTTTAATTACTTAATTTTAAATGCCTAATAAAATGCTTAGCTCCACATTTGTACTAACAAAACATATTTTATTTGAATTATATTATTTTAAGAAAAATAAACAAAAGTCAGAGTTTTGTACTCTCCCGCCATAACAAATATAGAGCGAAGTTATCCGAAGTTTGAATCTGCCGCCTTGACTGTACTGGTTTAGAAAGAGATAGAACTACTTTTGTTACACGACACAGGGATCACAAACAATTTTGCATGAACATCATAACATCTGCTGTTTGAACATTATTGCATAAAAATTGTTACGTATTCATATGCGAATAGTGATAAGTGAGTTTTTTTTTAAGTTTTAGTGAGACATATGAACTTCCAAGGTACTTAAATATATCAAATTAATACATCAAGAAAAGTGCCATTGTACTCAAACATTAAAAAAAGGGTTTTTAGTCTTTTGTAGTATTTAGTATTATTTTGTCTAATATTTAATTAATAAAGTGATCTCTGTGTATTCATTTGAATTCTAAAACTGGTGTACGAATTACATATTCATTACAACGACATTGAGCGTAAAATGACAAATAAGTGTAGTTTTATAGCGTTACGTCTTAACGCTAAATAACTACACTTATTTGTCATTTTACATAGACGATAATCATTCAAATATCTTTTCAATGAAGTTTACACATAAAAATGTAATTATGAATTCAACTAAAAGGTTTGTGAAGTCTGAGATAAACTACATTTTGTGTTTGTCATGTTGGCCATCCTGACTCAATTTTACGCGCACATGCGCAGAACGACAGGTGGTCGCCGACTCGAACCAGCCGTCCCGAGTGAACCTATCGACTTCTCATCCTCATCATCAGCCGCTTTCGTGCTCTAGCAAGAACGATGTGCAGTGCTTTGTGTTGAAGTGCTCGTGGTGACATGGCGTCTCTTTTTTAAAGATTGTGGAAGGTGTTAATACCTTCAAAATATAGTTTATTTACAATGAATGTGAACTATGATCGTGTTTGTAGACTGTGCTTGTCATCTCGAGGCGAATTACTGCCGATTTTTCCTACCACCAGTTCGGATGACTCGGAACCTCCCGTCCTCGCTTTGAAAATCAAGGATTGTGTGTCCGTACAGGTACGTAATGTGTAAAATAAGTGATACAGTGAAGTTTTGAGTGAAAGTAGACCCTCGGCATACGTGAGAACTCGTCATCCGCCTCGGTTCGAGCAATGACAGGCAGCGCGTTTAGGTGGAGATGTCGTAAGATCGTCCACCATTTTGTAATGTACCACGGCTATCGCTCGGCTCGTAGCCGCGACGCGTCGCATTCCGTGCAGCCGGCGAGGAATGGCGCATATCATGAGGGTCGGGTTGGCATTATTCCCGGGGGTCATATCGGGAGGGGGCTGCGTATCGCTAGGAATGGGTCGCGTTGGCTTGGCCGTCGGGCGTATTGATTTATCGGACGAGACCAGCCTGCAGCTCGTCCCTCGGACGGGTCGAGCGTCGCTGTCGGCGTGAGTGCGCTATACTTGTGTGCGTGTATCGAGCGCTAACCCTCGAGGGGCTCGCTGGCTGCCACTCGACTCGCTTCTACTTATTCGGTCGAGGAGTAGCCGCTCGCTACGCCTACCTACTTAGTTTCTCCTCGCCGTAGCTATCTATACACGAGGCGCGGTTTCGCCTCGTTCGTTCTGATGAAACGAGCTCGCGCGTCGTGGAGGGCGCCTATTTGCCCACCGTACGATGATTACGTATGATTGTTTTTTCAGATAAACGAAAATGACGACCTGCCCACCAATGTCTGCAGGAAATGCATGGACAATGTCAATAACTGGCATGTTTTTAAAAATGTATGTGAAAGGACACAAAACAAACTACTGTCTCTAAAAGATGGCAACCAACTAGAAGAGGTGGGTTTATCTTTCTAGATATTTGAGCTTGGAACTGTCAGTTAGCATTTTGTGATTGTTGTTTATATGGTGGAATATGTATTTTCAGGTGAAAATAAAAAGTGAACCACTGTCTGATGAGGCTTATGATGATGGAGTGGTCATTGATGGCTCATATCCTGTCATTGAGGTATGTATGAGTCAGCAAAGTAGTTGGTTGAAATGGTATGCTCTTATCTAGTACAATGCTAAGCAGTACAAGTTTATGAGTACTGTCTGGTCTGGCCAACATGTACTAAGACATTGCAAGGCATTGGTGTCAAGGACATGTGAATAGTTGTCAAGTAAATTACACACAGGGAACTTGTGTGAAGTGATAATGAGCCAGCTATGAATGCTGTGTGTTTATGATAAGTCCAGAATGAAATTTAACCGTTAGTTTTGTTTTCCTTGTATGGCCCAGTTTATGGGAATGATTATAAGCATTGGTACAGTGAGGTTTTTCTACTGTTTCCTCTTGTTCCTCACTCCCATTTGATAAATTAATAACCTTCACACATCATTATGACATTCTGGTTTTATGTAATTTAAAACACTGTATTACAAAGTGGTGTGTTAAGAGTCCATAATACCTTGCACACAAGTCCCTGACTTCTCTTACATTCACTTGCTATAGTTGATGTAATCGAAAACTATGTACTTAATTTAGTCTCAATTCTTTTATTTTTGCTTAACATACTGGAAATTCAATGATCCAATCAATATAAATAACTGTTATTTTTTTTATTTCTTTTAAAAATTTGTTATAATATTTCAGAATGCTGGCTACTCAAACAAAGTGCAACCTGAAGGTCCCCCAATCTTGGCTTCATTGGGGCTCACACCAAGAAGTGATAAGGTAGAGATTACATGCCCAATATAGTTTATCATTGAATGAAACAAGCGCTTGTTTTGTATCACTCCCATTTAATATGACACTTCAAACATTCTAAATTTTAGTTTTATGTTTAACATAGGTGTAAATACTTTGTTATTTTTTGTTTTAAATCTTAGAGATTTGATACACAATGTTGTGGCCAATTTAATGTGTGAAGAATACCCGTGCGAGAATAGTTCAATTGAATTAATTTCATCCACAGAAATGTGTGGATCCGCGAACGGATTGGCACCGGGTCCATGCAATTTTGGACATGGTTCAAGACAATGAGGTGATTGACTCTCTGCAGACAAGGGAAGAGTGCGATGTTTTGCAGCATTCTGACCATGACTCAGATACTGAAGCCGAACTCCAAACAGAAATTGATGACAGTTATGTTAATAGCAAAAGCGGATACATATGCAAAAATAAACAAGTTATATCAAAAGTTCCAAAACTATCAACTTCTGTAAATAATGCTAGAGTGAAAGAAGCTTTCAAACTCAGGAAACGTAAATCAGAAGTTCGTAAACATTATCCACAACCTAAAAATGCGTGGCAGTTGTTATTCACTGATGACCTACTAGAGTTGATTGTTGCTTCTACTAATGACAATATTGTGACAAATGGGAAAAGTTTCACGGAGTCAACGAGCGTCAGCGAAATTAAAACGCTTATCGGTATTCTGTATCTGCACGGCATAATGCGGCCGACACATCAGAATTGTAGTGACCTTTGGAACAGTGAATGTGGTGTTCCTTGCGTCAGAAATATCATGAAATACGAAAGGTTCAAATTCCTGCTTCAAAACATGAGCTTCGATAAAGAGGACGAGAACAGCATTATACAGTTCGACATAATGAAGCGTATGCGTAAAGTGTTCGAGATCTTCGCTATGAATTGCAGAACATCTCATGAGATAGAGAATGTCGCAGTTATTGATGAGATCATCGTGCCAGTTTACGGACCTTGCCCATTTCGATACGATATTGATAATAAGCCGCTGAAGCGGGGCTTAAAGATGGTATTGCTAGTTGATTCATCTACATTCTACATGAGCAACTTAGACGTCATCACTGACCCTTACTTTGGCCCCAAGGAGATAACGAAGAAGTTGGTTCAGCATTTGGCTGGAACTGGCAGGTCTATTGTTATGGACAGTTGGTTCACTTCTTCCTCTCTGATGGATATCCTTAAAAATGAGTACCAGTTGTATTCTATTGCAGCCCTGAACCCAAACAGTGATTTGATTCCACCGCTGTTCTTATCTCAATACAGGAAATGCCGAACATTCATGTCTGGATTTATTGATCATGAAGTATCATTGACATCGTATGTCAATACTGAGGGGAAATCCATAAATGTATTGACTAATGAACCTAGATATTACAGGAAAGGTCATATAAATCACACCACTGTTGTTTCTGTGTATAAGAAGAATCATTCTGCAGTAGAAGTTGTAGATGTTCTCATGAATTACTATACTACAATGCAACACACAAATGACTGGACGTTGTCCTTATTCTTCACTTTGCTAAACATTGCTTCTGTTAACGCTCAAGTACTGTGGTGCTCTCAAAACTCGAATGTTACGCAGCGTCGTTTATTTATCAAAGATTTGGCTCTAAGCTTACTAGAACAGGATGAAGAAAGAATGTTAATTTCTCCCATTCACGATTTAGAAGAAAGGAAAAATAAATTTTCTCTTGTACGCAGCAATGCCCAACCATATTATAAGAATAGGAGAAGGTGCAAGATATGTGTGAAAACAACGAAACGAGATAGGAGAACCAGACAGTTCTGTGTAAAGTGTGGGACATTTATTTGTAAAGAGCATGCTGTCAGTATCTGTACTTTGTGTGCACATTAGATTAATATTTTGTTGTTTGAAACTCAAAATACAGATAGTAAATATTCATATTCAATTGTTAATGCTTATTTTTTTGCATTAAATCCATGTAAACCATAGTTTAGTAACTTTAAAAATATCTGAAGATGAACATTTTATGATGTCTTGTTAATTCTTTTTTTTGTTTGTAATTATTGTAAATTGTTTAACAACTTGAACAGTCTACAGCTCTACATTGAAAACTATATATTTAAGTATGTTAAAAACTTGAGAGTTTTATTAAATGTGTAGGATTATTCTAAGGTGTTGGTTTGAAGTGTTACATTAAATGTTACAAATTACTCCTTTATTCATAGTTTTAATATAATTTATTTTATCTGGTTGTCATACATCATGTTGCAATATTTTGATCATGTTGTTGATTTTATAAGAAGTAATTGTAGTTATTCTTGTTACTATTTCGAATTTTATCATCAATTACAGGGTGCGGAGAGTGAAAACAATGAAGAAGACGAGGAAGAAATGAATGAGCCCGCACAAAATTTCCCAAAAATGCCTCACATGCCCGAGGTGTCCATCACGGTCATGAGGCCTACTGGCGAGACCCTGCACGCTCGTCAAGGTATTCACCAACTCGCTTCCAAACTGTGCCTCGTCTGCGGCCGCTCCTACAGGTATTCTCACAACGCACGCAGACATGAGCTTACCGCTCACAGCTTCGACAGGTATACAAACAAAATTACTCCTAAAAAAACCCTCAATCATCTACAACCCAAACTGAGACCGAACCCATTCAACCCCAAAGCACGGATGATGCCGAATCCTATTAGTCATAAGATGCAGTTCATGAACAAGAACATGCCAACAAAAATAATGCCCATAAACAAAGTTATAACGCCACAGAAACCCATTCCAATAAAAACGTCGTCAAAGACACAAAATAATTTGCCTTATCCTTTACGCATTAAAGCACTCAAAGATTTACAAATTAAGAAGAAGGAGCCTCAGATTCTGAAGACTTTGTTAACCTCTAAACCTGAAGTTCTGGTCTCAGAACCAGAAATTCTAAATTCTGGGCCTGAAAGTCCAGAAACATTGATATCTGAGCCTGAAATTGCATCTTTTCAAGTTGAAGCTATTCTTACTGAACCCGATGCCGATGCATACGATGATCCACAGCAAGGCGACGAAGAAATAGATGAAGAAATGCAGAACAATCAAAATCAAAACTATGACACTGTAGATATGGACTCTGAGAACGAAATAGAGATAGCTCGTCAGCAAAGTGTTGAACATGATGGCGAGGAAAATGCTGATGGGGAAGAGAATATGGACCATGATGACGACAATAACATGGAAGGTGGTCCGAGCGATAACGAGAAAGATGCCAATGACGATACAGCTGATAGTCAAGAAAACATGGAAGAAGAAGATAGTGTTGATATTAAACCTGAAGAGCAAATGAAGGAAGATGATGGCCAAGAGGAGGGAGAACACGAAGAAGTAGAAATGAATCATAATGAAAACGAGGAAGAAGATGATGATGATTTGCCAATCTCTCTAGCTCCCGTCGTGGAAATAAGTGAGGGATTGCAAGGTGACTCGTTCAACAGCGAAGTCATTGAGGAAGAGGAAGAGCTCGATGAAACTGTCGATCCCAATGACACCATCGAAGAGGAAGAGCAGGTTAAAGAACTTGACCCTGACAAAACATATGTTACGAAAACCCAAAGAGACTTCATCCAGAAATACCGCGATATCATTCAGCAAATCAATACGAAGCGTTGTTTATGTTGTGATCGAGAACATCCGCGCAGAAAAGCTGTTATACAGCACTTGCAGAAGAACGGACACAAGGTACCAAAACACACATGCTACAATTGTGTCATCACGTTCGGACATATTGGCGCACTTCTGAGCCATATGAGATCGAATTCTTGCACCAATCTGTGGAAGATAATTTACAATGAAAATGGCATTACTGACGACTTGGTTCTCGAAGATGAGCCGAAAGAGGTCAAGGTTGCTTACAAAGATATTTTCAATGCCAGGTCGTACGCATGCAAACTCTGCCCAGCTAAATTCCAATTGAAACAGTTTATAATGAAGCATGTTTTGGATACCCATGAGGATGGACAATCAAGGGTACCACTCTGTTGTGTACACTGCCGTTCTAGATTCAAAGATAAGAGTTTACTAAAGAAACATATTCGTAAAGGTGATTGTACAGTATATGTTGCTTGCGATTTGTGCTCAGAAAAGTTCGGGAACATGCAGGACTTCAACGACCATGCGCTAGCCATCCACGCCGGCAGTTTCGATCAGTCGGATAATCAGAGCAAATGTGTTGACGGTCGACCAACAGATTGTCCTTTGTGTGGAAAGAAAAACAGCAGCTATCCGAATTTAGTGAAACATTTGAAGATTATACATGCTGAAGAAAAACCTCATTACTGCCAGCATTGTGACGCGAAATACGAACAAGCTACTGATCTAAACAAACACATCTACATGGAGCATTCTGACAGAACACTAGGCATGCCGCCTGCTGAGCCGGATATGTCCATAGTGAAGGAGGAAGCTGAGGAGTACCATTACTCCTGTACGGAATGTAATGCTATATTCGAAACTGTTGATGCGTGGACGGATCACCAAGTCGCTGAACATAACCAGGTGGCCCACCACTGTGACCAGTGTGAGAAGAAGTTCCTTCGCCCTTCGGAGCTGGCAGAGCACAAGAACACCCACTTGAGGGTAAAGTTTTACCCTTGTAGTGTGTGTCCTAACTCTTACAGTACTCCACAGAAACTGTCTGAGCATGTGCAACAGTCGCATCCAGGAATCGGCGCGGTCGCGGCAGCCGAGTCGGAATTCTTCTGCGACATCTGCATAAGAGCATTCAAGAGTCGCCAAGCTTACTCAAATCATATGCGTATTCACGCTAAAGTACCTACTACTAACAGGAAACCAACTCCAATCAAAGAGGGATTCGCGCCTCAAATTATTGGGAAACCCATCAAGCAGTATCCTATGGTTCAACCGGGTTTTGTATCTTTTAAACCTAATTACAATATCCCTAACGCTCCATATTCTTGTGATATTTGTGGTAAAGGATTCATGCATAAGAAAAATATATGGAAACACAAGAAAGTGTTGCATGCTGATATTTTAGTCGATAGGCATGATAGTGAAGAGAACACTATGCAAGCTTCAACGGAAGAAGAGGAATTCAATCCTGATGAGAACGGTGCTGTTCTCTCAACGCCACAATTTAATAGTTTTAACTTTACAAACTTCCCAAACAATGCTCAACAATCAACACCCGAACCAATGCCATATTCGTGTGACTTATGTAGCAAACGGTTCCCGCTTAGGACCAGTTTATGGAAGCACAAGCGCGCTAAACACGGAATTGTAAACCCCAGCACTAGTGGTAACAACGAAACATCCACGCCGTCCGCTAGCGGGGAAAGCAGTAGTCGATCTAGCTGCACTATATGCAGAATCACATTTTCAGATAAGAAATCTTACTATCGCCATCGAAAGAATGTCCACAAATCTACCGTTCAAATGTGCAAAATATGTGGCAAACCGCTAAGTTCAACTTTGGAATTATACGAGCACTTGAAAGCCGCTCATGCAAGGGAATTACTGGGATATAACGCTAACCAAGGCTCCAGTAAATCACAAGATATGTCACAAGAGATGGAGCCCGATTATGAAAATGATCAGGAGTCTATCGACCCCAGCGTTGATTACCAAGCGCGGTACCCGTGCGATACATGTGGCAAACAATTTGTTGGTTTGCTAGCTTTGCAAAACCACCAGTGCATCAATCAGATAGCATCACAACCACAGACATTTGACTGCGAGATTTGTCACAAGAGTTATACTTCAATATCTGCGCTAAAAAGCCATCGTGGGTGGCATTTACGTTCGCCTGACGGAAAAGCAGCCGCCAACAATTCTGGCCTGTGGATGCCTCAGCACAAAGTTACTAGCAAGATAAGCAAACATGAGGTCGTGGACGCGTCCCAACTGGCTAAGGTCACACACACCCCCACTCCCCCACCTGTCTCTGCAACCGCAGCGAAAAGAAGACTACCACCAGAGGTCGAAGTGACAGTCGTAAATCCGAATAAGAAACTGCGCTCAGACGACTCTGTCGACTTAGATATGCAAAGTTCTGGTGCCATCGAGGATAAGTACTGTACGATTTGCGATAAGGAATTTACGAAACGAGCGGCGTACCAACGTCACATGGACGAGGTACACCAACCGAACTCTGTGTTTTGCCCGGTCTGTGACAAGAGTTTTACAAGGAAGTCCACATTGCTCATTCACATGAAGAAACATTACGAGAGCGGTGAGGGCAGTTCCTCTGCTACAGGTCAAGGAGACGATGATTACTCCTGTGATTTGTGTGGAGCTCAGTATGACAATGAACAGGCATTGAGGGCGCACCGAGCGCGGCACCACGGAGAAGATGAAGAGTCAGCCGAAGAGAGTGACGATGGAAATGTTCCTATTGCTCCTCCCGGTGAATTCACATGTGCGCAATGCGGCGATGGCGTCGCTACTCCCAGGGACCTCATCGCCCATCGCACAATGCACGCAACTCCCACCAAATTCTTCTGTAACATATGCAAAGTGTACTTCGCTCGGGCGCTCGACCTCTCGTCGCACACTCGGGCGCGACACGCTGACAACGAAAAGGTATTCTTTCCGTGTGCCATGTGCGACAGGTTTTACATGAACAAGAAGAGCTTACAGCGGCACATTGAGATGGCTCACTGATCTTCAGCTGACCCGAGCGGTGTCTCGTGACCAGTATAATAATTGAAAGTAAGGGAAAGCGATACGCGTTTCTACTACTCTTAGTTTTAATTTCTTACTAATTCTTTTGTGGTGTCAAAAAGACTTGACGCCGTGGCTTTACATTGTACATACATTTGTTCTGTACAAACTCACGAATGCTACAGCTCGGCTGTACTGAAATGATATTGTTTTCTTATCAATATGATGACGTCATTCCTTGACTTTTGATTTAAATGAGAATCAAGTTTTTATTTTTCATTGTTTGTTCTCGTAAAGCCTTTGCTCACGAATTGTGTTATTTATTATTACTATTCTGTCCATAGTGATATGAAGACTGTTACAGATTCAATTTGATGTAATGGTTCATGTGGACTCACTTGGACACAATGTCTATAGAAATGTAAGTACTTATCATGATTTACTAAATAAATTATGGTAACTAAGTAAATAGATAATGATAGCAAACTATTCTATTTTTGAATATTGGAATAACGGGCCAAAATTGTGAAACATAGTCAAAATCAGTCAACCAGTTTTTACTTGTATGTAAGAATTTGTTTCTTAATGTATGGTTATTTTTTAAATCGACGAATGTAATATGGTCTTAGGCGTTTTTTCTTTAAATTACATTTACTTTCTTATCTTGTAAATATGAAGTAGTTATTTTAATTGTAATTTTGGGATTCAATGAGTTATTGATTTGGTATAAAAATGGTAAGGTCATTTGTGTTTCACTAAAATGTACTGATTATTTTTAGTAATTTTTAATATTATTCATGTGAACCACTAAGGGCATATCTCCTCATCTATGGTAACAGATATAATTTTGTAAAACTAGGTGATAAAGGCCTAAAAATCTGGAAGTAATATTATTAATACCTATGTAAAATATACTGTTAAGATTTATCTAAGATTTTGGATACTGTTAATTAATATTATCTTTATACTTTTACAACAAATTGTTTGGTTTTCGCTGTCAATCAGTGCCAAATAAGTATATTCCTTTCTCCATAACACATAACCGAATATATCAAGAATAAATACTACATAAATATAAAATGTTCCTGTAAATTAAAAGTGTATATTCTTGAGATTGTACACTGTAAATAAATATACTTCATGTTAATAATACTATGGAATTAAATATGTTTCATTTAGTTTGTAGTTCTACAGGCTGAACATAATGTCGAAATAGTTTCCTTTGCCGCTCGCTATAAAGTATGATATTAATGTATGATCAGCAAATCTTTCGGTTGAAAACTCCAGATACTTTTATTGTAAATATTGATGACTTGAAATTGAAATATTGTTGGCGGGCAAAAGATCTTTTCTAAATAAAAAGATATTTTGATTAATAAAAACACGCTTCCTCACATTTCTTGAGTAATGTACAAATTAAGTGATATGAAATGTAAAGATGTCCTTCCTGGATTGTGTGCGATTTTATATGAAAGTTAAAATTTGTTGATTAAAAATAGTCAATTGTCGATCACTGGTTGAGACGCCGTGAAATATAAAGATCGTTACTGCAGTAGATATACATTATTTATCTAAAGGCGTATTTAAAATCAAGATTTACGTAATTTTGCTATTGCAAAATAAACTTTTTTCCGATGGTAAAAGAGTCATTTTGAAATGGCAATACAACGTAAATATTAAAAAAAAAAACAATTATAAACTTATATTGTCACTTACGGGATATCTTCCGTGATTATTAGTTGTTTTGAGCTCCCGATATTTCGACGCTGTTGCAAGCGCCATGATCGCGGGTTGACTCAAAACAATTATAAATATTTTAATTGGGTACAGACCACTGAAACGGCAACCGCTGCTAGAGGCGACATATTCAAAATTTTCTATACCAACCAAGCTTAGTGTAATCTTGCTTGCACGAATAACTGACATTTTTGGCTGGCGACCGTGACAAAAGTAATGCGCTCAACGCAATTTCGTCGCCATTCATTTTATCACAAGTTCCGACGTCTGTAAATGCTGCCAGTTCTTTGATTCCGTGCTCTGTGGGCTGTACTATTTCGTAAGCAAAATCTATTGTGCCTATTTTATGTAATTCAGAACATTTATTGGTTCTAATGTAGCGGAAAATTTTAAATCAATTAATCTTTAAACCTATGTATGTTGACTAGTGGTAAACTTTGTGCATTGGTTGATCTAATTAACCAATTTAGTTGTTCGAGTCTAAGACCAAACATCTAACACTGTCCACATTACATTTTTATTATCTTTTATTTTAATTATTTTAGGTCAAATTTTTTGTATCATGTTAAATTATAAATACGCACACAACAATGCTAACATTGTGTTTGACAACATTATTGTCAAGATTATTTTTATTTTATCCAATTTATTTCATTATTGTGCTCTCATTAGGATAATATTATATTAACTACCAGAAACTTATTTTTACATAGTACTGCATACATATTTTTGTACTTGACGGCGTCTGAATGTGTTAAAATTGTCCATAGATGAGGTTCACTTTTGTCATCTTTGTGGTTTGATAATAAAGTGACTTAATGATTATTATATTTGAATTTTATTTTATAATAACCCTGATTTCTGTTTACTACAAACGACTGACCGAAAAGGTTATCCATAAAGGTAATTTATAGGGTTAATTGAAAACCCTGTCCGGGCGGTCAGGGTCGTAGTAAACCGGCTGATATTTTCATCGAAGGTTGATGTTATATTACCAATAAGTAAACCAACCGTCAGCTGCTCAAGTAGCGGTGGGTGTAGGATTGGGAGGTTACGAAATTTGTAAAAAAAAAATAAGCCGCCATACGCCAGCTGCAACTTTTCTCATAAATAGTTTACATCATACTGAGCCAGTGTTGCCACTGCACCTCGGTCAAATTCCACACACATACCTCCCTGATTACACACAATTACACACCAAACAGACCGCCAAGTTTGCAGATTAAATAATAATTCATATTATATTTTATTTTCAGATAGACAATTAGAAGGGTTATGATTTGGGTAGAATTAATATAGTTATAATTCTTGAGCCAATTATGGTGAAAGTGTCAGGGTAGCCCGCGAAATTCAAATTTTCTTACGTTCTTTGCAATTTGCAGGCCAGTGGTAGGTTTTATGAAGTTGAAAATATCGTTCGCGACTGTAAAACATGTGTAGTTACAGAATCAAAATCCTAAAAAACCCAAACCTCTAAGTTTATATAAGTCGAGGAACGATTTTTTCAACGTCATTGTCGTTCCTAGACTTTTGTGAGCTTGGAGGGTTATATTGACGATTTCGATGATCATAATACACACGTCTTACAGTCGCGAACGATATTTTTATCAACATACAACCTAGCACTGGCCTGCAAATTGCAAAAAACGTAAGAAAATTTGAATTTAGTGGGCTAAACTGACGCTTACCCCTTAAAAAATCATTGCAACTTACAATACAAATTCACCGATCGATTAAAAAATTCAAAATAAACCAAAGACTAAAACAATCTATTAGATTAAAGGACGGAATTTCAAAAGTTCAAACACCACAGATAAGTAAAATATGATGGTTACAAAGAACTGTCATCTCAGGTATAATGCAACTATTTTAAGATGTTTCGCATTATGTACAGTTTTGTACGTGTTAAGTTACCCACGATATTTGACTGTATTATTATCATTGCAACGCTCGTTTACCTAACCGAGCTAGAACAAGTTGTAGTGACTGAAACCGATTGTAATTGTACACAATTACACACATATGCTTATTACACACGGGTTACACACGATAAGCCTATATTACCCACAAAATGTGTAATTACACACAAAACGGCAACACTGTACTGAGCTTGAAAAAATCGTCAGCTGCACGGTGAAGGGGGATTATGCGTCAGCCGCTCGCATGAACTTGTAAATGATAAGTCTCATGAAAAGCTAAAAGCAATCTACAACCAAGTAGAGAGTGTGTGACAGATTGCTATTAGTTTTTATCAGGCGTGCATCATTTACAAGTTCATGCGACGGGCTGACACATAAAACGGCTTTCAGACTACGCTATAATATAATAGTATATAGCTCATAGCACAACAAATATCGCTCACCATACATTTGTTATGGATACGTTCACACTACTATACTACTTTTATGTTATTGGCTTACTATACGCTATAAAATGATAAATGAACACGATACACTGAGTTCATGCTATGCTATATCACGCGCTCTTCCTCCTCCCTCACCCCCGGCCCCGCAAGCGAATGTTTCCCCACTTATTTGAACTCTTTCTGAGCTTGCTATATATTATACTATAGATGCTTGCGATAACATCGCGTAATGTGAACGCCATGCTATATGCGTATAGCATTAGGTCCTGCTTTGCTATACTATATAGCAGATTAGTATAGCGCGAGCGTAGTCTGAAACCAGCTTAATCCCCCACCACTATGCGGCTGACAAGTTTCAGCCGGCGTTTTTCTAACCTCCTAATCCTACACACACCGCGGGTGCGTCAGCTGACGCTGGCTTTACTTATCAGTCATTCGAGATCTATTGAACAAGATGGCAACCGATCGGCCATCGGCGATCGGCGGCGATTGGCGTAAAAACACTAGGTACATAGCTAAAATGCAACGGTAGGTACCTGGACTATAAAGGTTAACCCGTATTATTGGTTTCAATCAGCGTGTAATTACCGGGACACGTATACAGTTGATTTTTGTACAGACGCATAAAGCTACTACAATCTGTCTAATTGCTTTATATAGATTTTCAACTTTATCGCTAAATTGTTAGGTTCAAGGTTGATCGGGAAAATTTGACAGTTTCGGGTAGGTTGACGAGCTGGCGTCTGTCTTCATCATCTGCCTAGCCTTTTCCCAACTATGTTGGGGTCAGCTTCCAGTCTAACCGGATGCACCTGAATATCAATTTTACATGGAGCGACTATCCATCTGATCTCCACAACCGTTAGTACCTACTAGGATATACTATACTACCAAGGTACGGTACGATACTACCAAGCTACGGTAAGAGCATTACCTCTCTTCTATACAGTAATATTCTACATATATATGTATGTATGTTATAGGTAAATATTTACAATAGTAGTTTATTTTGTTTTTGATAATATGTGTATGTATTTGTATGATATATGTTTATTTTAAATAGTCATAGTTTTGTTTTAAGCTTTAATTTAAATTTTCTTGTTTGACTTTTCTACACACTGTGTCTACATTTCTTATCAGACTTTCCTCTCGCAGGTCTGCTGGAAGAAATTTCTTGTGAAATAAGCAGTACCTTTGTGCTCTTCTATGTTAATATATTGTCCTTTTATGTATTTTGTGTGTACATGAATAAATAAATAAATACTTGGTAAGACTCGTTCTCAGACTTAGGTCCGTGTTCACCGAGAAGATAACAGCCTGATTATCGAAAAACAGCTGTCAATGTGACATGTTCCCATACAAAAATGTATTTTAAACAGCTGTTTTAGATAATCAGACTGTTATCTTCTCGGTGAACATGGACCTTATTGGGCCACTGACTACCTGTAACGACTGTCAAAGATCTACAAATGACAACAGCTGGGATTGACAAGTTACAACGGGGTCAATACCTATTCAAGAAGGCTATCCCGCACTATTGGTGCTTTGTCTCGTTTATTCTATGTGCGCATAGTAAAGGTGAACGCACACTTATCCGCGCCGAAAGAAACGAAAGAGCCGAAAGAATCGAACTTTACAATTACTTGTGCGAGGTTTTACCTCGCACATTTATCCGCGTCGAATCGGACGACTAAATAACATTGTACGGAGGAGGAAAAAATTATATATTTGGGCGTGGTCGGTTCTTTCAGCGCAGATAAGTGTGCGTCCACCTTTAGTATGTATTTACAAACAAAAAATATCTATGTGGTATATCAACTATCAGGTGTCCACGAGCACAAGCCTCGTTAAGCCGTGTACGCACGTACGAACAAATTTGTTGCGTTGCATGATACGCAACAACTTGGTTCGCACGTGCGTACCACTAACGAACATCGAATACTCTGTTCGTCAAACATGTTTGCGGCGATCCTTTTAGCGTGTTCTTTATGGACGGTGTTCGAAGAGCTTTAATATTAATGTCGATCGATAACTTCCCAAAGCGCCGCCATGACTATTAAGATAGAGTTCACGGCTGTTGTGCGCGAACTCGACTCGAACTATGTTCGCATTCGTGTTCGAATATAATACGTACGAACCAAATGCTCAGATTTGATGTTTGTGTTCGCTTTGTTCGTGTTCGTACGTGCGTACACGGCTTTACATAGTGTTGCACTAGATGGCGCTCTGTGTAATGCTCAGCGATATTTATATATTTAGTCTGGTTAATCAGCAATTTCTTAATGGTCAACCCAGTGGTTAATCAAGCATGGGCTATAAGGTCTAACCGGTTAACAATTTAGCCCTATTAAGCGGTTCTGCTATAAACTGGTTTCATGATCGACCTGGGTTAGTATTTAGACCTGGGTTAGTAAGCGCTCGAAATAACACACATTATAGATTGCACAAAACATTTTAATATAAACTTAAAAAGTCGTACAACAATATGAAAAATTATTATTGACTAATTATATTAGCGGACATGGAGAGCCGCATTTACTATATTATGCAAATATTATATTATCTTTAACACTTCCATCGAATATATCTTACAAAAGAAAGAAAAATAAAAAGTATCTTTATAATAAAAAATCTCATTACGCTAAGTTGTATTATTATTAAACTTACATTATAGATTTTATCTACAAAATACTGTAGCATTTCGGTCAGTTTCTCAATCGACAATCATACCGATATTATTACATTTACGTAATAACGTAATCATAGTATGGTAATAAAGTACATTTTAAGGTTGAAACCATACAACTAGGCTTAATTCTAAATCAAAATATAAAAATAGTAAAAAATAGTTGTACATATCAGTTAAGGTACAAGATTGTGAGTGTTGTGCTTGGAACCCGGGCGAGCAGCGTCACAACACTACCAAGTCTACCGCTGCACCTACACCACTACTGACCCCCATTGAAAAACTGAACCGAGCGCCAAGTGAAATATAAAAAAGATAAATAACACATAGTTTATTTTTTATTTTTATGAATTTGCATGCACCCGTTATCTTAATGAAATTGAGAAATATTTTTTCTATCATTTATTCATATTCATGTCTTTTATAACAATATAAGTATACCATACACGCTAAGGCCGGGCGCCGCGACGCGGTCGACCGGCAAATGTACACAAGGACTAATATCTTCTTAAAAAAATACTGTTAGATTGAAACGTAGCTAAACCTATAATATTTATGTATAGTATTATAATAATAATTATTATAAGGGTACAATCGTACGAGTGATGATTACACTATGTGAGATCTCCGACGCCTTCGGGCGGCCCGCCGCGCGCCGCGCGCCGCCGTCCGACCACGTCCCACCGGATATGCAAACATTTATTACAACATACGAGTACAATACATAGGTACTAGTACACTATAATAGTAAGTATGAATTATCAATTTCAATATTAAAAATACGTAATTTCTCTATTGGCCTCGTTTCCACGTGAAAAATTAGACGTTTATCGCGTACGAATATATATTATGTATACATATTTAAATATCAGTATTTCTCTTAGATCGGAGGACGTATGTATACAGGCTCGCTCTAGAAGGTACGTCGTCGTAAGCGCACGCGGCCGTTCGGCCTATCGCTCCCTTACACCCTACGAATATATCGATATCGAACGAAGACATCAAAAACTTGACTCAGCATTAAATATTACGAAAATAAATCGCCGGCGAGTCGCGCGGCAGATTATTGCTCCTATCGATAAATTTACACATCGACGTAACGAACGAGAATACAAAAAGTTATGGAAAATCGTACGGATATCACAAGCGGCGGGCGGCGCGGGACGCCCCCGCGGAAAATAAAAAAATAAATCGCGGCGCGCGTCTCTCTCGTAAAAAAGTAAAGACTCTATGAGCGGGTCGCGCGGTGCGGCTAGCGCGCATGTGCGGCTCAGTTGGCGAGCAGCAGGTGCGCCGGCGCCGGCGGGTAGGGGGGCGCGGAGGATGGGGCAGGCTCACGCCGCGCCACGAAGTACGCCGCGGGGTCCGAGGCTGGCGACAGCGCGCGCGCCGCCAGCTGCTGCTGCATCGCGCGCTGCTTGATGTAGTTGCTGAACTCGGTGGGCGACATGCGGTTCGCACGTTTGCTGCTCGTCTTCAGCTTCGTGCTTCCGAACTTGGTCTGCGCGAAAGTCGCAGTGGTGAAGGTTAGAGGCTGGGCGCGGAATGGTGGCGCTGGAGAGAAGGCGGCAGGCGCGGGGGGCGAAGGCGCTGCAGCAGGCTCGACAGGCCGGAAGCACTGCGCCTCAGGGTTGAATGCGCGGGTCACCTGGAACAATACCGTCAAACATTATAATCATCATCGGCTGCGTCAGCTGCTCGCCAAAGTTTAGCTAGCCAGTTCTATGAGTGCCTCTCAAACTGGGCAAAGGGATTAATACAGACATTGGTCAACTTGCCAGTGCCCACAAACCTGACGTGCGACCTGTCATCGGCTCTTGCTAGTGTCACATGAGTTATCCGATGTGAAGCTTAGGTATAATAAAAAGAAGACTATTTTCACCTTAGTTTCAAACTACACAAATGTAGTAAGGCCAAAATACGCGTGCTGGCGTCTCGAATTCTCGATAGACGCGTAATGAGTAATTTATCATTGATAACTGGGTTGCGCACTGCGCCACCTGATGTTCTTTATTGCCAAAACACGTAGCCAGACAGCACTAATTTATTCGAACATTGTCTTCAGAAGCAATAAATGTAACAAATTGATATTTCCACTCTGGTCTTACAGACACACCAGTTGCCAATAGGCAACTCACACACGCACCTGACCTTTTTGTAGGACGCATGGTAGGACGCGGAATCAATGAGGTCAGATGCATGAATGTTAAGAAGCGAAGGAAATATGTAAAGCCCTATTTACACGATGTAAGTTGTTTGCTTGTTGCATACAATAAAACTGAAGCCAGAAAGGTCTTCACCATCATTCAACATTTAAAATATCGCTATAAGAATACGCCGTCTGTGTTAAGTTGGTGGTCTAGCCAATTATCGGCTTTGAATGGTGCGCTTACCTCTCTATCGGTCCTCTCATCAGCAGCTCGCTCGTCGCTACTGAAGAGCACCTTTACCGCGCCCTTTTCCCCGATGCGGTATGATACTTCGCCTGAAACACGAGAGAAAATCTCGTCTTTATTTCGTTCGCCATCCAATCTCGGCACTCAACCTCGTGAAATTGTGTCAGGAATTACATTACTTTTGGTCTCGGATCTTTTTTCAAGATTCATTTCGAGATGTCGGTTTCGCATTGAGCACACGAGCACTTACATGTTTTTACAGAGCTATGCCAAAGCGTTTTCGAGTGGAAAAGTTATCCAGTTACACCCGGGACTTGTTCTAACTTTTTGATTTGTTTCTAGAACAATGCTATGGTAAGTAAGAAGAGTATCTAGTTCATTGAGAAGATTACGTTCTATAGTTGCCAGTGAAGGACTTACTACAATGTTTACTCGTTCTTGAAGCATTTATCTGTTTGTCGACCTCGTTTATTTTGCCGCTTTGCTTATTATACAATGCACCATCATTTATGAATGTTGCTGTGTACTGCTGCTACAACGACTGCGTAATTTCAACGCTTATCTACTTAGGTAATTGCATTGCTTGTTTATGAAGAATCCACGCTTTTACATTATCATTAAACACATGAAAGCCAATTAAAATTCCGGGTCGACTGTTGATAATTATTGGCTATTATACTGCTATTACCTACTACACCGTTTGTTCTGAACTATTATCAATTTAGTGACGTTGGTACGTAAACAGAACAGTTATCGCCACGGCGACATAATTAAAAAACTAGGTAGGTATAATGGGAAATGAAGGTAATTTTATCTCGACAACAGACAAAGTTAGTAGTGATGATATTTGGTCTACATAGATTGTGTGTGACGTCACATATTTGGCAAACGACGCAGCCAAGCCAAGCGACGCCGGGATCATAGTGTCAGAACTTTAGTGGTAGTGACGTTTGTCAAAATTTTCCCACAGCAAAACTAGGAACCATTTACTGGGGGTCGGGTTGTTTTTGATTTCTATTGTAGCAGAACCGAAGTTTCTTAGACTTTTGAATCGAATAAACTGCTACGATTGTAGGACTGCATATCCCTACTTTGTCTAACTTATTTTGATTTACCTAGTTGGTTGACCAGAATAAAAGAGATAAGCCTCACCTGGATCCACCCAGACGGCGAGATCCCGCGGTAGATGTTCGAGGACATCCCGGACTGGCACTCCGGATTCTCTCGCCGCTCGCTCCAAGACGGGGTCTAATGGGCCCCCCGTCTTCAGGCACCGGAAGGCCGACCCTCTGCACGGTCGGTCGGGGTACCAGTGTCCCCTGAACTTGTCTTTCAACGCCTTCTCCAACTCCTCGCCAAAGATGTTGACGCGCCGTCTTGGTAGCTTGTTGTACAGGTAGGATATGACGAAATTTAGGGCAACTTGCACTTCAATATGCATGTTTAGTCTCTGTGGACAAAAGAAAAAAGAACTGTTAGATTAAAATGATCATTTCAAGATGTAAAATAAAAATACCCGTTTTAAAATCATCGGTCGTGACTCGTGACTCGTGATGCTGTTTTTCGGTTTCATTTGCTCGAGGTTAAATAGAGCTAACATTTAACATCGGACGTTCAAGACGACCTCTGCTTATGGCCGTGACAATGAGAACAAACGGTCCGTAGCAACGCAAAAAAATACCGACTTCCTTACAGCTTTATTGCAACTAAACTCACAAATCGATTTTGTTACGCGAAACAAATCAATGAAATTGAATCGATTTGCTACTCGGAATAGTCGCTCCTCAGTGATTTTCAGATCTAATATTTAAATGGTGATTAGGTTGAAGACGATTCTGCGTAACAATCGATTGTTATTGAAGTAAGTAAACGAGTTATTTGTGAACGTTTCGCTTGCAGTTTAAGTAAAGTAGGGTACGCAAATGTGGCCTAGATGTCGTAAATAGGTTTGTTGATTTATTAAAGTCGAGATAAGACAAAAATACGTATTTGTCCTCGAGAAACGAGTATAGTTACGGTGGTTTGTTGTGATATCCGGTCGTCGATCCCCGGACTGGATGTTGGCTAACGTTTCCGCACTGAATTAACTTCGGCCTTCCAACGTGTCGCGATTTGTGAGCGAATAGTGTTGTAACTGTAACTACACACTCGACAATTTACTAAGCTACGACGATTTCCTTTTAAGATACTTATGTACGTGTAGATTTTTGGTCTGATTATCCCGAAAGTAAGGACGATCGGAACAAATATAAGATAAGCACTAATTAATGACAAGGATTAACATTTTAAACGTAGTTCTTCCTGTCATGACTAGAATATACAAGATCTTTTATATCACATCGCGTTTGTTGGTCTGCAAAAATGTTATTTGAGACCGACTTGCACGAGATTGAACTGTTAATATGAATGATAAATCAAGTTTATCTCATCTAAAAAATTTATCTGTCAATACGTGAGATATAAAAAGTTAAATATTGTAGGTATGTCGTAAAAATATAAGATAAAGATTAAGTATAAAACTGTTCAAAAACGTTAGACCAGGTACTGAAACTGCTGAAAGTGTTCTGAATGTGGAAGTCATCAAAGTCCCTAAAGTTATGGCGAAAATGATTGGTATACCCTATTCATTTACATCCGTTTTCATAGAATAAAAAGCGTGTAAAAGAAAATAGCATAGTTCTCGTAGGAGGGAACAGCTGTAGTAAGGGACATCCCGTGCTCATTATTGCGTACCAAGACACGTGCTGGGACGACCTTGAATCTCGCCTTGGTTTTTTCCTACAAGCGACTATATTTTAGAGATCACCACAAATATATCTTTCTATATTTGTGGCTTATGCTTTTTCCTTGTGATTTATTTTCGTACAATACAAGTGAAATAGGCTGTTTTGTTTTTTAACTAACGGTGCGTAGAGAAAACAAAAACTAAAAAGTATTGTAGGTACTATGAGTTTCATTGCTTGATAATACCTACCGCGAATTTCAACTTGGTTTCAGATTAACTACTAAAAAACCCTTTTGTTTTCTACTCAAACAAAGATTTTTTTCCAAAAAAGAAAACCCTGACGTCACAGAGACACTTAATCAGCAGATCCATCATGACGAACTACGCAATTTTTAACTGACACGCCAATAAATGGATATAGAATCTAGTACCGAACCGATAGTTAACCTTGAGACATCAATTTCAGATTGATAGATAACTTTGACAGCTGGTCTGTTGTGTGCTATCTATGTATATCTACTAGTTACAATTTTATGGCACAAGGCAGACATGTATGATGCCATCGCAGACACTATACTTATTAATAGATGAGGTGTGGTCTTTTGGTCACCCTATTTTAATGGGCTAAGGGTTATGCCAGCTCATGGTCACGAAAAATAGGCCTCTTAAGCGTCAGCTATAATTATAAACTTTAGCGTAAGATTGCCATTATCATGACGGAAACTATTGTATTTTTAATTTTGTTGAACTCTTCTTCTTTTCTTCTTCCTTTTAAGAGGCCTGCGGAGCATGTGAATTTCACACAAACGTAATAAATACCAAAATAATTTGTAAATCAAACATATTCTTAAGGTAGTGTGTGTTTATTTTGATTGGATTACAGAATAAATAGGTTCACAAACACATATTTTGAATGTACACTGATTTAAACAAGAGTTATGAGAAAAATAAATGTTCAATAGAAATTTTAAATTCCTCATATCTCGTCTTTATATCATTGTCCTTTCAAAATATTTATTTGAGAACATAGATATTCTATATTACAATCGAAATACACTACCTTAAGAATGTGTTTGATATTCATATTATTTTGGTATTACGTTTGTATGAAAACGCATGCTCCGCCGGCCCCTTATTGCCATATTAATATGCATAATCGGTTACTCGTTTTCTTGAAATTCCTAATGTACATCTATTTTCTCTCTGGAAACTACTCCACCTTTAGCGGCTTTAAGAAAAACAAAAGTCATAAGTCGAATTTACTTTACCAAACACCCAATACATTTTTCCACAAACAAAATTCTTTGCCCGTCTTGTAAACTCAGTACCAAATTTATAACAAAAAGTCAGCTTCGAAATATACAATGCTATTGCAACCTTTTCTTCCATGTTTATTACATCCTACGTTTATCTAGTGGATACGTACTATTTCGTAGTTTAGCCGACAGCTAGAAAGTTCTAGACGGTTCCAGTACATATTCCAGACTAGAAAATGTCGCTAGATATTTCATCTGTACGTGATTGTGGTACATGAGATGGTGTGAATGATTATTGTACGATGCAGTCCGTATATTTATTGTTTAGTTGTGAATTTTATTGCAGAATACAGGCAAGGGAAATATTAGACAATGTGTCATCTTATTTCTTATTGGGTAGGTAATTTCAGCATAGCCAATGCGTTACGGGGCTAAAAACGTTGCGAAGAATATCCAAGATAACTCGAATTTGCGTTGATGGCAGTTATTTGCAAAATCAATAGAAAATAAATACGTCTAACATCTACCAATCTTTCATTCCATTATTTTCCTTCATTTAAGTACAGACACGCATATTTACTGCCATATATTTTGCTCGATAAAGATACATAACCGGAGGACATAATAAAAATATCGTGGAGATAGATTGGGAAAACATGGTCGCTGCTAAAAAAATATTTTTCCCCTTTGAGATCAATCGGCGATACGCTTCAGAGGAAAAACACAAATATTTATCTAACCGACGAAGTTACTTGAAGACGATGAAATAAGTTACTTCATTGCTTATAACTTCGTCATCTATAACGTTGTACTATTTTCTAATCACGCAAACTTTGCCTACAAGTTCAAAATCAATACTCTTTTGCGATGTTAGTTTTTAACTGAACTGTATGTCGTGACCCGATCGTGAAGGCAGCTACACTACACAGTTATATTTGGTTAATCAAGTAGTTTAGGAACATTTTACGAGTTGTTTTCGCGAGGGGCTTTCATCAAATGCTTGATAGTTTCTACTATATTTCCCAAGTTTCCTCAATTTCCCTGTACATTAGATAGAAGTCACATCGTCTTGAAGTACTCTCGCGAACTAATCAGTAGCTGGGGAACTTTAGATAAGGCGCAAACAGATGGCCTCTGCAGAATAAACGAAATGGACCCGAAACCCTTTGAAGGATTCTTTCGAGAACCGAGATAAGTTTGCTTGAAACGAATGACATTTGTCGAGTAAACTTTCTACGGAAAGAAACGATTTAACATTAACTTCTGAAAGGAGTTTGAGATGTTCTGTATTTGCTTAGGCTTCGGGTCTAACGTCTATTCAATATACAGAATGCCTCGAAGCGACTTTTGAAAAGGTATAAAAAGATCGTAAAATGTCTTCGACACGTAAACTCGCCGAGACCGAATTCTGTTGTGAATGCCAATCAATATTATCTTGTGAATTTACTCAACGGGCTTTTTGAAAAATATTTTTGCTTTTGAATAAAACATTAGTTTTTTTTTTTAACTTCCTACTAGGCAAAACCTTTTTTTAAAGACTAATGCAATGACATAACTACTCGTACGTGAGACTGAGAACCACTACTTATTTAATTCTTTGATATGACCAGCGTTGTAGGAATCTATCCTTAGGAGCGACAATGAAAATTCCGATATGATCATTTTTACCTATTACAATAAACATAGAGGAATGCCAAGGAAAAAAGGAATACATTGTTAATACCAAGACATGAGGTGTGATTATGAAGTACCTAGTCTATTTCATTTTAGAACTCTTTATTTAAAAGCAAGGATAAAACTAATATTATTACAGTACATTAATCGAAGTTACAAAAAAACTTTCCTCAAACCACGACCCAGGTAATGTCACATTTAAACCAGAACTACCAAACTGCAAAAACTTTAATTACATTCCAACTGACGCAACATAACTACAAAACCACCAACATCACGGATGCGACACAGACAATAATTCAGCGCAAATATCTAGGTTACGTACTACCAACATAATACAGAGGAATGAGGCTTCCCGGCACATTTTCCAGCTAAATGGTTCCCACCATTATATCTCAAACAAAGCCACCCTTGTCACAAGGAAGGTCATGATGAGAAATGGCGGCCTACGGCTGTGGTACAAGTGTGAGTGAGCAGCAGTTTGGGAAATTATTTTGTTTTGTTCGAGAGCTTCGAATGGGATTTCAATATGTGGATTTTGCAGTTAGTTTTTACTGATAGGCTGTGTTAGTTTCTGTGATATTTCGAAAAATTAGTCAGCCACATCTGTCTTAGTCATAATCTACCTACCTACATGTTAATGTCGTAAAGTAGTATTAAACGTAACAAATTGTTAGAAAAGTTGTAAGTACCTATTTATTTACAAATTCACAACTACTAACAACAAAAAAAAAAATTAAAAATCCCGACTATTGAAAAATGTGGGGTTTAAAAGATAAAATCGACTCCTATTGTTGAAATCGGTTTAAATGTAGCCTATGTTATCCGAGCCATAATCGATTGAAACCTTATTCATCAAAATCGAATAAACAGTTTATAAGGCGCTACGGAGGAACAATCGTAAATACAAACATCTTAGTAACCGCTGTATTCGGATAAAAAGTGTAACCACCAGCTAAAGAAACTGAATAGTCCCATGCCATATGAGTATCTGCATTTCTTCAAATAATTAGATTGAATGGTACATTGTTGACGTAAGAATGAAAAAAATCGAAATCGCTTCCGCTCATACCTCAAGGCGTTGATACAGCGGGTTCCCAAGCTACGGCAGTTTGCCTAAACATGTGAGCCATGAAGTATGAAGGTCGGGGTAATTAATTTACCTAAGATTAATCACATAGGTGCTGTTGATTTGCGATTAAGGTCGCCATAAAGGCTTTTGGAAGCGTCAGTGCCTTGGATCAAAGGGCCATATTGATGGAGTTGGGGATCAACCTTTGTGGAGTTGAGTTGTGTTGCCGATATTATTAGGTTAGGGGGAAGTTGTATCCATGGAGTTTTTTATGTGGTTTAGGGAAAAATGTAAGGTTTATAGAGGTGTTTTATAAATGAGACGCGCCCTTAATTATCATGGATTAATATGTAGAATGTTTTAGCTAGGTAGGTACCTACTCCTAAAATTTAGCATTTTATCTGTTCGGTCCTTTTTTAAATACAGACATGATATTATACATCCATAAAATAGGCACTATTGAATTACGTAATACCTTAAGTAATTAAATCGCTGAAACTTTCATCTATTTACTTTCCTTTTACAAATAATCTCACCCCTCAGTGCCTACTTCCGTGGTATTGTAACCACGGTTCACCTACTCACCTACATAAGCCGTAAACTAAAACTTGTTAACCCGTATCGGTACAAGGTTAAAAGTTCTTTACTTTTTCTTGTTGCTAACCCATTATTGTTCTAGTAGTAGTCTTATCAGTTATCAGTAAAAACTAAAGACTTCCTTAGTGAGTTAATCTAACGAAAACGTTTGATAGTATACGTTTGTTACTTTTTGGTATTTGTTAGCGACTTATTAAAAAAAGTAAATCAAGTATGGCGAAAAACCTGAACAGATTTTGATAGGATTCGACGAGGTAACAAATTGAAACCCGGGAAATATCTTGAGTGATTTTCACGATGGCTTTGCTAAAATATTAACATCTTACATTTGCAGAGCATAGATGCTTATTATACCTAATCAGCATAATTTTAACCATAATAACCTATGAGGAAGCTTTCGTGCCTCAAAATACAGTACTTAGCACCATAATAAACCTGTCACATCAGGATGGAGTACTAAAAATCAAATTGTTACAAGTGGGTCAAGATTCCGGAACTAGATTATTTAGCTGCAAGTTTCTTACTGGAATTAACATACTGTTTCGAATGGCCGACTTGTAAAGACTGGCAGAGGTTCAATTGTGCTATAGAGTTTCTGTTTGGATGGCTCTACCAACCGACCTCCACAGATGTTTAATAAATTAATGGCATGAAGAGATTAACGCTAATTCGGGGTTAGATTGGGATAAAACGTTAAAGACAGTGGGCTTCGACGGCTGACAAAGACGTATTTTAATTTTAATATCTAATCTGGACACCCTGGACGGAATTGCTCCTATGCATCGCCTAGTGACACATTTTGGGAGTTATTTTAAGTCCTTTGGATTTGTACCCAATTGATGGCAATAGGGAGCGAACCTATAATTAAGATACAGATCTAGGTTCCGGGCGGCCACAGACAATAATTTACTTGAGAAAATTCTAATAATATGTTACTTGACCTGAGAATTTAACCAAGGACATGCTTATGATGACCAACAACGCAGTCCATCTCCAGCATTTTCCGCAAAAATCGTAATGTCAAAGAAGCTTCTGCCTAAGATGGCAACAACAGCTACCTATTTACAATTCCAAACCACAACACACTAGACTCAAACATTTATAGCGCCAGACATCCACGAATAATACAAAAGAAGACCAATTCAGAAATAGGTTAAACTTCCAACTACCCGCTCCAAACACTCAAATATAGATGCCATCTCTATTCAGAAGCTCACAAAGTTAAATATAACTCGAGTGTAGCAGTTAAATTAAACTGTTACATAAATAAACGGTTAAAATCAGGATGCAAAACGGACTGTTTCATATACGTAGTGCCGTTAAACGGTAATGTATTTGACGTGATAGTGTAGTGACACGCTATCTCGCATTAGATAGTTTGAACACAATAACACACGATGTTCAACTGTTTCAGCTAATTTATGACATGTGACTAGTTCTGTGTGGTATTACGATGGTTTTTAATGAATGTTTTGAGTGTTTTCAACCGTTTATGAAGTCGACAAAGTCAATTTAAAAATGAATTCACGAAACTAGGTACTGTTTCTTTTATGAAAAACAACTTTTCTTTTTCATGCCTACAGCTAAACCATCCTCTGCCTGACTTTTCCCAACGATGTTCGGGTCGGATATCCGTCAGAATACCAGTATTTTACATGGAGCGTCTGCCTATCAGACAAGACAACAAAATATAGGTACCCCAAATAAGCACATAGGCACATAGTCAGTTAGTTCATCAAGATGTGAAAATGAATATTCAACTTGTAAAGTAGGTACGCCCCTATCTACATGTAAAGGAAGTATTACCACAATAAGATTATAATATTATCGCCCTAAAAGTTTGTTACGAGCCCATCCCTCCCCAGTTTCAAACTTAGCAGTTTTGCATAATCCCCGCGATAATGGAATCAAAATTTCCACTTCACATCTCCTTTACAATCCAATATGCGGGGTATATTTAAGTAGGCCAGTTCTGAGTCAGCTCTCGATACTATTAGGCACTACAATCGATTCCTACCAACGAAATCGAGCGTTTGAGGACACACGGCCTTAAGTTCGCCCGTCCTATTTATATCTGTAACCCGGTATCGATCTGCCGCCCCAGTAGCCGACAACCCTCTATTCTCACACACTCGATTTTATCACCTAACTTCCAAGTTACAAAGCCCAAATTCCTATGTAACCTTACATGGATTTTAAATAGCTGAGGCGAACTTCTGTTGATTCGAGTATTATTCTTGGTGTGGTAAGGTTTTGTTTTTCTTGTTTTCGCTCGGGAAATTGTGGACGCGAGAATTATGTGGTGACGTAAATAGAATACGTCACCGTGGTAAATCACTTCTATTTTGTTGAGGTTCACTACGTGTGATTTACTATGGTTACAAGTTGGTTATAAAATACTTAATCGTGTTGCCATGTCGGTGTAGTTTTGTAATAGACATGGATCGAATTAAGAGAGTGGTTCTAAACAGAGAAAATGTATTCTCTCCCTTAGGTGTGCTCTTGAGAAAATTCTAATAAAACATCATCAATATTCAGCACAAAGTCCGTATATTTTATAATAAAAAGCCTAATATAAATAATATTAAACCAAACTCCGTCGAACTGGAAGCCATTACGTGGGCGCTTCATAATTTCCATTCTATTGAAAATTGAGGAATTATCTCGCAAAAAAATGTTCGTTGAGACCCGGCCCTATTCCGAACGAATTCTTTGATTCATTCAACCGTTTCTTCTCTTTATCGGAAAGAGATTTAGGTTAGCCTAAGTATGGATACGAAGCTCTACAAATTCGCACTTAAAGAGATTATTTTCTGCTTTATTAGCCCGTGTTCGGCAGTTCGGGTCATTAAACATAGGACAAAAAGATGTAACATTGAACGAAGTCGGAGGGTTAGTTATAGTTGGGTTATCGGTAATTTCTCACGGTCTGATGCATCTTATTAGATGTTACAAAGGTTTTGTGGTAGGTTCGGCATTAATTCTCAATTATAATAAAATAGTTGAAGTCTGTTTTCGGGCGATTACGTCGGGGTATAAAATCATTATAAGTATTCGATTTGCTTTACATTTGCGTCTTATCTTAGAGCTAAAACTCAAACATATTGATTTAGAACTTTACAGAAGCACCATTCGACTAAAAAACAAACAACAACAAGAACAATATTATGCAGTTCTTGAATAACCTGAATGGTCTATCGACTTTTACAGTAAAATATAATTAACTGACCCTCCAATTTCTTTAAACAAACAGAGAACTGAAAATAATTCTTAGCCCTTCATTACCATTAAATGAAGACAGAGAATACTGCAGTTACTAGCAGCAGTCTCGCCCATAAAATTCAGTTATCCTCAGCTAGATACAAAATACACTATTTACACGAGACGCTGCGCCGGAGCACCTATTATTGTTATCTGCAGAAAGTGTTGCGATCATTTACAGAACGTACTGAATAATGCTGTAGGCTAAGTGAAAGCGGCAGCGGGAACGATTTTCTGAGCGGTGTCTACACTGCGTTTCAATAGATAAAAGTAATAATAGCTTTTGGAAAGCGTACAGGATGGTTATTAGTTTAAGTTATGTTTGAGTCAAAATTCAGCTTCTCAAACTCCGCTCATTAATGCAGCCATTAAGGTGTTTGTTATACTTACAACAGTTGTATAGAGCACTAACAATTAATTTATTTGTAATCCTTAATCTGTTTGCCAAACAAATGTCTGTCTGGCTTCTATGGATTCGGATTAGTTACTAAAGCTTCGTCTATTGAAATAAATAGGACTTGTTGCCCCTTGTCACGAGTATCTTGGTCCACAAATGATATAAACCTAGTGCCCGATTACTTTACAAGAAAAAGGTTTTACTAAATAATTTGACCTTAACCTTGAAACTAAATAAAAAGTATCTAGGCCATTACTCTTGACTCTTACCCGCTAACGCTTATCATTTATACCACTCCAAAACAAATGTCTTGCATTCATCTACGTTACACTGCTCTCACTCGTAATAGCCTGATGTATTGTAACAGCTTAATAATCTTTTGCCACCTTCCTGAACATCTATCGGTATTGCTCAACAGCCCAGTATTGCCCAGCATTGCCCGGTATTCTTTAATATCTCTGATACAAGACAAAGTAAGTTTAATGGCCGTCCGATCGGTGATTTTTCTCAGAAAAGCTTTTAAAGCTGAGAGTAAATTGATTGTAAAAATGTTGGGTCTTATTGTGGATAAATGGAGCTAAGTTATGACCTGTTTGATCAACCGTGAAGGAGTGTCTTTCTTAAGAATTTTTAACCGACTTCCAAAAAGGAGGAGGTTCTCTATTCGACTGTATGTATTTTTTTTTTTTTTTTTTTTATGTATGTTCACCGATTACTCGAAGACGCCTAAACCGATTTGAAAAATTCTTTTTTTGTTTGAAAGGGTATACTTCCAAGTTGGTCCCATAGTCGCCAAGTCGGGATCTGATGATGGAATCTTGGCGAAATCGGGGGAACTCTTCAAATTTTATAGGATAACGTACAGCAATTTTGGTACTTTCTACAACAAGTGAAGCATTTGCGTTTGATAAGAACCATTCTACCATCAGATCTGATGATGAAGCCAAGAGTCACGGAACTCCATAATGAGACAATGTATCCTAGTCGTGTTTGGGCTTGTTGTAATTGTAACGGTATGCACTTTCCATGTGAACCACTAAAAAGTGAAAAATAAAAACTTTTTTGCAAAAAATAAAACCGACTTCAAAAAGAAAAAGTGAAAAATAACTTTAGCTTCTGAAGTCGGTGGCAAAAAAATTAAATCAATCATACAAACGTCACCGACTTCAGAAGCTAAAGTTATTTTTCACTTTTTCTTTTTGAAGTCGGTTTTATTTTTTGCAAAAAAGTTTTAGTGTATTATGGATGGGATGGAGCAATGTAGTTTAGAGCTTAGAAGATTTAGAATATGGTACTTTTTAGAATAACATTAAAAAAATACTGTTGGAGAAATTGTACGATTATCTACACTTATTATGAGGAAGTTTTGTAAAAATTCAGACCACTCACCCTTGTAGGCATAAAAAAAGTTCAGCTGACGCATTTAAAAAACTCGATAGTACAATGGCCTATATTTTTGACCGAAAAAGATTAGACAGTGACACATGTCGGTTCACAAAATGAGAGCCCGAAAAAAGCGCAAGCGAAACAAATTGGCATTTAAACATGTTTTTTTGAACTCTTTCTTTCCTTTTTTTCTTTTTTCCTGGGTCGGGCAAAGTGATATGGGTTTTACTATCTAGAATTTCTCAGTAGCAGCCATGGTTTCTGGATTTATGCCCGAATGATGGCAATAGGATAGCCCACTATTACGGGAATTAAACATAACTGGCGAAATCTAGGTGTACTATTAGGTACACCAGCCTAACCCTTCGGGGATTGCAGGCGTGATGTTATGTGTTATGTTTTAACCCCCGACGCAAAAACGACGGGGTGTTATAATAAGTTTGACGTGTCTGTGTGTGTGTCTGTCTGTGGGATCGTAGCAGCCGAACGGATTAACCACTTTTGTTTTTGTTTTTTTTTTGTTTGAATGGTGAATTAGTCCGGAGTGTTCTTAGCTATGTTTTATAAAAATCAGTCCAAGATGCCCGCCACAAAATGGCGGATTACATATTTATTCAACAACTCTCTCAATATGGGTATCAAATCAAAGGGCTTGAGTAGTAGAATACTATGCGCTATATTAAATTTCAAATCCAAGATGGCCGCCACCACAAAATGGTGAATGACATTTTTTTTTCACAACTTCCTCAATATGGGTATCAAATGAAAGGGCTTGACACCCGTAAGTCGCGTTAAGGAACTTCGTTTCAATGTTATGTAATTACGTAGTTCGCAGTGGTTATGATCCCGTTTATTATAAGTCAGATTTCGGGGGGGGGGGGGGGACAAATCCCAACAATCCCCCCCCTGGATACGTGCCTGAACCCTAAGTATGTTACTTGTTATACTCTCGATTAAAGTTATGTAGGAACTTATAAAGAGATGAAGAAGTTATTGAACTCTGGACACTATCTTTCGTTTCTAAGATTTAGCGCCTCCCATAAAAGCGGCTACGGCCATCAATTTCCATCATTTGCAGAGTGAAATAGCCCATAATGTTTTCACATTTAGATTGTAAATACTTCAATAGAATTTATTTCACAATACGGGCACTGTATCCTTCGATTATTATCTCTGTAATGATATCTCAATGTGAAACGTGAGGAAAGAAAAACAATTTAGACGTTTATAGACTAATATAAATACTTTATTGCTAATAAATTTATATAGAAAACCGTTTTTTCTGATCCTGAATAAACTGGGTAAGATTTCTCTGTCAATAGGCCGGATTATGATTTAAATGGTAGAAATAGAAATAGGCTTATGTTTAAGATACACACTTGCGACCCGTCTCTACTTCGTACGTTTTTACGAAAGTAATTGAAGTGTAGGTAAGTTTGATTTGAATGCACTGAAAACGGAAATCTTCCAATGAAAATATAGTGAATACTGTGAATACATGGTGTTAGAGAATACAGGGATAAAAAAGTAGCCTATGTCACCCGGGCATAGTGTGGCTTCTGATTAAAGTTTTTTAAAATCAGTCCAGTCGTTTTTGGTCTTAACTTTCCTCTTTAAAATATAAGTATAGAAAAGGAAAAACCGTTGCGTAGTTTAGTTTCTTTTTACCCGACCATGGAGCAAAAAGGATGTTGCCAGCTATACTAAAAAAATAGTACCTACAGTAGTAAGGGATCATAAACTTTAGGGTAAAGTGGCAGCCTATGAAAAGGGGACTTTCTGGATTATTCTTACATTAGGGACCAATTTTTCCACCTTTTTTTTTTTTTTTTTGGATGGGAAATCATCAAATGACTTCTCCCATTCTGGGCGGAGCGGGAGGGAGTGTCAGACTCTTACTGACTAAAACCCATCCATGTTCCTTCCTCGCCCTTTACGTTCCGGGGCCGCGGTATCTCTTTCGAACAGTCCCGCAACCCAATTAAGGTTCTCTTAAGGCGATTACACGAACTAAACGCGAGTTTTATAATTACTAAAAGTATATGATTCACTGCTATAAACAAGACCAGAAAAATATATGATATTTTTCAGGATATATGCTAGCATGATACTGTTTTGAAAACATAATACAATTAATTTGGCTAGATAAAAAGAAATCACAAACTTACCTCTAAAAATATCTTTCAAACAATAAAAAACATACTAATATGCATGCGATCATTCTGATTTTTTGGCAAAAAATTCTACAAGCAATATATTAGCATGATACTGTTTTAGTTTTTTAATCCAATCTATAGTTTTTTTGTAAATCAATCGAAACCACTCATTTCGCGCTATTTGGCCCGCAGTGGCTGACGTAACAACCACTTTGTAGTGCAAGCTGATTAGAACTTTATTCTAACAGCATTTCAAACGAAGTTTGAACCACCACAAATAGAGTTGCTAATTTAGCTCGTCTAAGCGCCTTAAGGGGGAATAGTGGAATAATCCCATACGATGGCACGGCTATCTTCTAAAAATCACTCACTAATTAAGGTACGGTCGAACAAGCTATTTGGTTTACATTTTACAATGCAATTTGTGGGTTAAACTGTAAACCAAATAGTTTGTTCGACCGTACATAATGTGTAAGTTGTATAATTTTAATAAACGATAAATATTGAGTGGTGCGTGCACATAACAATTTCAGAATTCAAGAATATTTTCTTGTTTCATACTTTTTAGGGCGTGATTTTTTAGAAGTCGGGTTTTTTTTAATATCAATCTACTATAAACCTGCCGAGGTATAAATTCAACGTAAACACTTCAGACATAATCGATCTTCAGCAAACATTTAAGCATAAAACTTTTAAATGGAAATTATGTTTATTTAAGGGTCCCTTGACACGAATACGAGTTACGTTTTACATATAAAAGGACCTAACTCATGTGGAGTGTTCGCCCTGTTTATTGTGTAGACAGTCCCTTAGTCGGTGCAGTATTTACAATTATATAGTGTGTTGTACATACAATGGGACTTTATGTCTGAAGTTATATAAGTAGGTTAAACTTTAGTTTTAATGGGTGACCGCCAGATACTTGATTTGAAGTTTTCTAGTAAATGTTGGGGCTATACCTATATAATTAAGCCAATAATGTTCCCAATAATGGTATATAGACCTTCTCTTTCTGAGAGGGACTGGGCTGAGCCCGCGTGCCCAGTCCGGATTATTAGGGGTGCGCCAAAGTTCACCTAAATTTTCAACTCCGATAATTGGAAATTCGAAAATTAATGTTCTTCCTAACATTTTTCATCATAACAATCACAATTCCTAACTACTCTGTCTCTAATGTTCATAATTCCGAAGCATTCAACTTCTTATTGTCCATAGCAATAAACATCTATTATACTTTTATTTGTTTTCCTATACATATTTTCTCAACATACATGACCATCTTTTACACTATTATTCAAAGTCATTTCTTTTTTGTTTAGATTTCGTTTTTTCTCGATTCTATCGTATAAAACACCTAAATATAAGGCTAAAAGTGTCTTGTTGTTTTTTGTCTCCGACTAACCATTTGTCGTAAAAACGATGTGGAAGGTATCCATAGGTTAGGTTAGAACTGTGACCACCTACGCGCGAACCGAGCGAGCGCCACGCCACCTCGAAATTGGTCGCGAAATTTTACTGTCAATTTTTTTCATAGTGCCCCCAAGACGACACTGACCTGAATTTTATTCATTTAAGACAAAAATCAGTGAAACGACTTTTAATCATTCTAAACAGTTGGTTTTTTAGACAAAATTATCTCAGGTATAGCTATAGTAATAAGTATGTAACCGTTTGTCGTAAAAACGATGTGGAAGGAATCCATAAGTTAGGTTAGGTTAGAACTGTGACCAACTACGCTAAGCATAAAACTTTTAAATTTAGCTATCTCCAAATTGGTCGCGAAATTTTTCTAAATATTTTTTCATAGTGCCCACAAGACGATGTTTAGGGCTAAAAGCGTTATGATAAAAAAGAGTAGGAGTTTAAATATATTTACATTAATGATATTATTAATTACAATTTTCGGAAACATGAGTGTTATGAACATCGCCGGTAGCACTACAAATAGTATTTATGAAAACTTTAGGATGAAAAATTTTAGGAAGAGTTATCATTCGGATTACAAATCGTTAGGAAGAACAATTTCGGGTAAAGAACTTTAGGTGAGCCAATGTGGACCCGATTATTAGATGTCATGGATTATTATATTTCATGTCTTCGATTTTCGCGCGAATGTACCTACCTACTTGTATCTCCCGGGCCCCCACAGATGGTAGCAGTAGGAACTGCGGATTTTTAATCGGTTGGAGTCCGACATAACCCTACGCTCGCTTCGTCGTATCCATGAGTAAGTTCGCAATAAAAAAAAAGTGCTAAGACAAGCTGGTTTCCTCGCGATGTTAGGTATTCCTTGAGATCTATGGTAATGAAATAAATTTCTTACACAAGGTAACGCCTGTTTGGGCTCAAAACCACTGTTCTCAATTCGGGGCTTTAATATATAAGTATTCCAATACCTTTGCTCCAGAAACATTTGCTAAAACGATTCTTGTATTACTTAGATTATAGGATTAAATTGTTACTTTGTATCGCGGTCTGACACAGACTATTAATATTCCGCCATTGAAAAGGTTTCAATTGAAGGTTATGTCAAAATAAAGTCATAGGGAATTAATCCTATATTAATCGGATAGATTGCTATGCCATTTTGGTCCTAAGGGATTTGGAATACAGTATGTTACTTATTCTAATAGTCATGTTTTAGTTATATAATTAAATATAATAACGCGATATACCTAATGCGTCTGTCTGCGATGTCTTTTATATGATAAAACATTTGGTCCTTATAGACGCATAATAAAATTGGAAAACTGCATGAAAGTAATTATACATACTGATAGTTTATCAAATCAAGTATTAATTGAATAACACTTTTTATTCGTTCGTTCGTTCGCGTGGTAGAAACGTGGGTAATAAAAAAACATTTATTAATTTATTACTTATCACATATACCTACGATAACTTATTAAAAACTTGTTTTTTTTAAGATATACGTTATTTAGGAAAATCGTGCTGAAAGTTACGAGTATCTTTCTTATTTTGCAAAAACCGCGAAAATATTTAAATCTCTTATAACTTAAAGTCGAAGAATTAGTCTAGCCAACTGAACAATAAGATCTTTTTGTAGAGTTTTTGATGCACTCGTTAATATTATGGATGCTGTGCAAATTAAGAGGGGCCTTAATTAATTCACCTAATAAATAAATCAACCCTCTTCATACCTAAGCTTTTACCCTAATATTCGCTACATAAGACCTAAATATAATAGCTACGTACCGCACATAAAATTTACATGTTATATCTAAGTGCTGAATAAATCCTCGAAGCCTAGTTCATGAATATTCAAGTCACACTGATTACAATTCTGGTTGAAAACGAGGTTGACATGAGTTTCAGATGATAAACACTTTACATATGGATTTAACCTTCGATTCGAGATCACGTATAGCGGACCATTGTTTAATCAGTTAATTTCAAGGTGAAAACTTAATTTCTGAAGGTTTTTATTGAATGTTAGGCCTTCATTAGAATGTTAGCCCTGAAAACTTCAAGGCGAGATTAAAATTGTTTTTTTTTTTTAATTAATTCTATACTTCAAAATTAACAACAATCTTTGGCAGTCTTTGCACGGGTAGTCAAAAAGCACGAATATCTGAAAAGTTTGACTATACCTACCAATTTTACCAAGGGGTATCGTATTACAAGAGAGCAGCGGTGGCCGTTCGAACCCTCGTTCGAACATCACTACTGCTCTCAAAACGGTGAAGGAAAACATCGTGAGGAAACCGACATGTCCTAGAACCAAAAATTCGAAGTCATGTGACATCTACCAAGCCACACTGGGCCAGCGTGGTGGATTATAGCCCATTCCCTCTCATTGAGAGGAGGCCCTGTCTCAGCGTACCTACAGCAGCAGAACATTATAGGCAACATAATATGATGGTGATGATGATTATGATGATCGTATTACGCAGTATTAGGGTTGGCGAAGTTAGATGTTGTGGCAGTCGAGTGAGCTGCATCACCCAGTTACGGTTGCCGAAACTGTCACCCATACATGGGAAAACGCTAGGCAATATAATAATGATAACATGATATTAAGCAAAATAAATCCTTTAATTCTTTCATCCCTAAACAATAAAAAAGTACAAACGAAGGCTGTACAGAAAATTTACAAGATCAACAAGGTAAGATGTAACTCAATTACGAAAGATGTTATCTAAACAACGCATCCTGAATTACAATAATAGACTTTACCGCAATTAAATCAAGGTTAGTAATAGTTTGTCGCAATCATGGCCGATGCCGCGATGTTTATCTGTGACAATCATCGTTGATTTGTAGTCACAGTTGATTGTGGGAACACCTATGTATTATTTATGAGGGAGCGTTGCGAGTTTTGACTTTATGATTGAATCAGTTTAGCAGCTAAAATAGAACCTAGTATTATCTCTGGATCTTTCTGGAGCGATAAATATTGTAAATATTTGAAAGATAAGTGAACTTTCAGAAAAAGCAGAACTTACCTAACCTAAGATGCTAAAACTGGTCTTTAAGGCCCTTTTTCAGGCCAAACTTATCTTCTACAAAAAAAAAGAAAAGATTTTTGCTCCGAAAAGGACACTTATGATCTTTTTGACCTCTTTAAGTATCCTTACCAATTTTTTCGCAAAGTCAACCTAAAACCATCTTCATGTTGGCTATTACAAGAGTTTTCAGAACATAAAAATGCTTAAGTACGACCCATATTTCCTTCTGTCTATCTGTCAGACCCGCTTTTGATTTTATCGCCGAAAAGGCTCAGCTGTGTAATAGTGATTCATAAAATCCTAAACCCAATCTAGATTTGCTAGTTTTATTTGGTCTTTCGGTCCTTCGAGGCTTTGTAGTGTGACTGACATTTGTTTTTTTGGGCCTTCAGAAAATTGGCTCGGGAGAAAAAGTTTTATTCAACTTAAATTCAAGGAGGTTGACACTCCGATTTGTTTGTGTGATAAATGGTTATAGCTGTTAAATTGTTTGTTTAATTTTAATTGTATTTTCAATTTTGCATATTTTGAATAATCTTTGTTGGTCTGTTTATTTGTTTGCTTGGACTTTAAATGTGACGTTAAGATTTATGATGAAAATGATTTTACAAAAGATCTTGATACGATTTATGATTTCAATTATTTTTATAAGAAAGTTCATTCTTCTCATAAATTCTTCGTTTCATTTTTCTAACATAAAATGAAACTATAATAAACCTAACATTTTCTGTTTTAATTTTCCGCGAATTGTTCATTCTTACCCGTTTATCTGCAGTTTCAAACAAAGGATGGAACATTTCTGATCGTTCCTCGCTTCGAACGGGGTTCGTATTTCGATCCTTCATGAATCATGATTACCTTCCGGCGTTCGTCTGGTCTTTATATACTCACCTTTATATAAATATTTATAGGTATATAAAGATACCGGTTTGAGTCCATTGACTGCAGTGCGGCGGTGAATACTAACATTATCTATTTAAAGACTAGGAGTTCGATTAATGTATTACAAATGTAAATTTTCTTTCATTCAAAATTTATTTGTATTATCTAGTCTTGTTTGTCTGCCTTATTTTATATTTTTAATGCAATAACACGACTACAAAGTTTTGTTATTAAGCTCTTTGCTATTATTGGGATGATATAGACTAAGAACAACAGTATATAGCAGTTTTTAGCGTTTAATTTGTGACACTAAAGTCATGTGCTTAACTGATTACGTCATCCAATCTAGACTACTCCCTCTCAACCCGTTATCAGCCCATAAAATACAAAAAACCACCAGCTCATCACATACATTTACAATATCTTTACAACGTATGCAATTACCGAATATCGTCATGATCCGCAGCGTGGGTACAGGAAACGATTCCTTATCGGTGACATGACACTACCTTACTATCAGTTACTAGCAAGGCACTTGGCCCACCACGGCCACCACCGACGCGCAGAAGCTATCGTCTACAACCGACTTTAAAAAAGAAGGAGTTTATGTAATCGATGCGTATTTTGCTATTTACACAGGAAAATAACACAAAATATTTGAGTAGGTACTCGAGTTTTAATGCTTAATTACTTTAATTTTTGCCAGCAGACGTATGAAAGAAGAATACCATGTATAAATATACGTATTTCTCTGCCAACACTGGGCTGATTTACGTGATTCATGATTTCATTTGGTAGAGAAAGCCCGCTTTGTGGCCAAATACATACATTTTATTGACTTTATTTTGAAAAACCAAAACTAATTGTAGCTGACTGTGTATACTGTCGACGAGAACTCTTTATTGTAATAAGCCTATTGTGTCCCACTAATGGGCAAAACTCTCCCTTTCTTCTTATCATTTTCCCCTTATTGCTGCCATAGGCCCCACCATTTTTTTACTTTTAATAGGCTTGCTTTTGGCCGCAACTAGGTTCCTTTATGCGAGTACTCTTATGACTCTTTCAGACAAACATTTCTCATCATCATCTGCATAGCCTTTTCCCAACTATGCTGAGGTCGGCTTCCAGTCTAACCGGATGCAGCTGAATACCAGTATTTTACATGAAGCGACTGCCTATCTGACCTCCACAACCCAGTTAATACTGGGAAATACGATACCACTTGGTAAGACTGGTGTCAGACTTTTGGGGCCACTGACTACCTGTAACGACTGTCAAAGATGGACAAATGACAGCCGGGACCAACAGCTTAACGTGCTTTCCGAGGCACGAAGGAAACTCGGTATGTAAGGGTGGTCACTCAACCACAGACCAACCTAGGCAAGCATGGCTTAACCTAAAGATCGACCCGAGCGGCTGATATTATGTAGTCACGAGCTCCTCCAGACAAACATTTCTATACTATATAATAAAACTAGCCGATGCCCGCTGCTTCGCACGCGTCAAATTATGTACTAAAACCTTCCTCTTGAATCACTCTATCTATCAAAAACCCGCATCAAAATCCGTTGCGTAATTTTAAAGATCTAAGCGTACATAGGGACAGACAAACGCGGCGGGAGACTTTGTTTTGTATTAATAATACGTATAAATATATAATATATGTAGTGATGATAAAGCTGAAGAGTTTTCCTGGTTGAACGCGGAATGGTTGGAATTGAAAAAATCTTTTTGTGTTGGATAGTCCATTTATCGAGGAAGGTTATAGGCTACATACCATCACGCTACGGCCAATAGGAGCGGAGCATAAATGAAAATTGTTGCGAAATCGGGGAAAATGTATTCCTTTTGTGAGCTTTTTTTCTCTTTTGTGACTCAGAAGAAGTTGCGTGGGTCAGCTAGTCGTTTATACATACGAGTAGTTGCTAGCATCACTCGCTTTCTAATTTATCGCTGGTAGTAGCACAGGTGCCTTAACAAGTATGCAAATTAGGTTACTCGCAGACTTTCACACATTTCGGGATAAATGCTGATAGCCAAGTAGGTTATCTTGCTTACAACACGTTTGGTGCTGATATGCAGCCCGTATCACCTGTTTAACGAGTCAGGGTGACACGGTGTCGTGTTTGTTAATTTTGTACGAGGAGGTAGGTACATACTTTTACGTAAAGGTTAAAGTGTTTTTTTTTGGGTTTGAGAAAGCTGGCTTTATGGTAAGGGTTTTGTAAGATTTTTAATTTAATTTAGGTCGGGGTAAGGTCGGGTTTTGTGTGTTAGAGAAAATATTATCAGCTTCACAAATTGGATTACTTGGGTGCCCGATATTCATACCCTTGTGGTATCGTATTAACGAAGGTATTAGGATTCATATATTTACTGGGGGATTTGACCTTCTTCTTTATATTGTTAAAATCGAGAGGTTGGCCGTACTTGAATAAAATGACTTTTCAAAAAGTCCTTTAGAGTAAGTACTTATAGTTTACAAAACAAACATGTAAGTAATTAAAAATACTGTAGCGACATCAAAAACACCAGTTGATTAATTAAATATGGCCAGATAAAACGTACATTGCATCTCCTGTTGAGATTTAAATATAAAATCTTTTATTTCAAAAACTCCGACCAGAAAATACTTACAATGAAGCTTTTTATCAAAAAGAAATTACCTTCATAATTAAAATTAATTTCTAATGGAAATTAGCGGTCGGTGTATGTTCATTAGGGTTTATCTATTCACGGACCTTTTTAATTCCCGGGATTTTTACAATCTCCCGAAAGTATCCCTGGAATTTATTTTAATCTCGGAAGTCTTAGAGTTCATTAAACATTATTAGTCATAGCAGAAAGTACCAAATTAAGCTTTGTTCAAGAAAACTTTTCTTAGAAATTGCTTTACAGTAAGTAATTACCTGAGCAATTTAATCAATTTAAGTAATAATTGTTTACCACGTGGAGACCTTGAGAGTTTAAGTTTACTCGTTCATGTATTCTCACCTTCGTGCCCAAACACGTGTATGTAAATTATAATTAATTCTAAGGTTTGATTATGTAATTAAAGTTTAGATAGGTAGGTTTAACATTTCTATTTAAACTAGGAAAATGTTATTTCAGGCGTTTCAATTGTGTTATGGAATTGAATGGTAGTTTCCTTTTAATAAGGTAATTTAATATAAGTAAAACTGTAAAGATTACAATAGTATAGGCAAAAGCTGCCTATTTAAAAGCACGGTCTATTTAAAAAATCCGTCATTAAACCACTTCAAAACCTACAAGAACACTCAATAATCAAAAGTGTATTATTGTTAACTATGTAAACAAAAACAAGTGAGCCTGAAATAATTGAAATCCTCCTCCAATAGCAAACTTCAATTACAAGCAATCTGCACAACAATACCTATGAAGCCACAAGACAAAAAATCGATGTTTCAAACTGAAAATATAAACCTACAAAGTTAATGATACATACCACCATTTTATAAAAAGAGCAGGGTTTTATACAATATACAAGGTGTTGTTTTGCATCTTGGTCAAATTCAAGGGTGTGCTACAGACCATCAAACTGAACAACTTTCTCCATGGGACCACCATCGTAATTGTAAAAAAATAATCAGCTGTCTCATACATTTGGTTGAGTAGGTATTGGAATTTTGTATGAGACAGCTGATTATTTTTTCGCGATTACGATGGTGATCCCATGGAGAAAGTTGTTCAGTTTGATGGTCTGTAGCACACCCTTGAATTTGACCAAGATGCAAAACAACACCTTGTATTTTTGGGAGTCCTAAAGAAAACCCGGGTTCTTGAGTTAACCTACATCACGATAGTACTTGTTCATTCTGAGACATCCTTCCCTGAGGGAGCAACAAAACCCAATCTTTGACCTCAATCAAGTTCATACAAATTTGGGAACTACAAGGATATATCCTAAATAGATAAATCCTTGAACTTTTGTTTAAATCCTTGAACCTTGTAACTATTTATTATTTATCGTGTGGTTAGTTGCCTAACCTAGTGTCGGAGTTTTTATGCCGCCCGAGGGCCTCTGGCTTAGCTTTACATGCCGTCGAGAAATATTGTAATGTATGTATATAATAATCTGCCAATATTCCAACTAAAAGTTTAACAAATTGGTATTCAAAGTTTTCCCTTGTACCTAATAGAAGACAAAAGTATTGTGTCTACTTTTTTGAACCCGAGAACCCGGGTTTCGCATGCCATTTATCTAAAATACAACAATCATGGTCATTAAAAAAATGGTTAGAAAATGTTTCTATTAAGTAACTAAGTATAATAGAAATATGTTCTTTTTAAAATAAATCACACTTACATTATTCTACAACACAATAATGTTATCGCATGTGACGCAATTCTCGCCTAGCATAAAATTGTCACTAAGTCAGAAGGTGGGATTCTCATGACGTCAAATGTACATAGCTTGTACATAGACGTATATAAAACACGTACATATTTACCCAAACATTGTGACGCCAAAAGTTTACGTCATGTAGGAATTTTCATATCAAGGCCTAAATAATGTCTACTGTATATTATTTTATTCTGTCCTAACTTCATGCAATATTATGCTAGACTTAAATAAACTAAGAGTTTGTGCTCTGAATTTAGTATCTGAATTGAGTTTTGTGATTCGAATAACTACTATACTAAAAAATTCTTCTTATGAAGATGTGAATTGGTGTTATTCGATATTTGGAAATTAACAAGTCATTCTGATTGCTTTCAACATTTCGACAACGGGTCGATCTTTAAGTAAAGCTGTGCTGGCCTGGGTTGGTATACCCACTACATACCGAGTTCCCTCCGTGCCTGCAGTCATTTGTAGATATTTGACAGTCGTTGCAGGAAGTCAGTGGCCCGAAAATCTGACAACCAGTCTCACCAAGGTATAACGAAGTACTAACTGGGTTGTGGAGGTTAGATAGGCAGTCGCTCCATGTAAAATACTGGTATTCAGCTGCATCAGGTTAGACTGGAAGCCGACCCCAACATAGTTGAGAAAAGGCTTAGCAGATGATGAGATATGAAAAGCTAAAATGAAAAATCTTTTTCTGTGGAGTTTAATACGCTATTCTCCTTATATTATCTTCAATAGCCTCTTCAGAACAAAATTGAAAATAACATCAAATTATTCAATATTCCTTGCCTAATAGGGCATAATTTATCAACATCACGTATGCCATTATAGGCGTTATTATATTCACGTAAATGCGATAATGGCATGTGCCATTACGGCAGACGGATCGCGTGAGAGCTGTCTCCACAACGTAACAGCTGTTTTACTGACGTATTCATCTATACCAATATTATGTACCATTACTTTTCATGGTCATCGTCTTATTGAAAAAGTACATAGCAAAATAGGTGGTTGGGGTCACTCGAAACTTTTACGTACATAAACATAATAGACTTGTGTCCTAAAAAAATCTAATTAGTCCGTCAGTTAGATTATCATAAAATATTTGACACGTATTTTTTCTTTTGTTACGTAGACCAAAATTGACGAAGATACGACGCTTTTAAAATTCTCAATACGTCACGGCGTGCTATAATTTTTAGTGCGTTGTGACGTCACGAGACCCCACTCCCGAGTTTTGATGCGTTCTAACTTTGTCAATATTCATTGAATAACAAAAACAAAAAATACGTGTCCATTATTTTCCAATACTCTAACTGACGGACTAAATAGATTTGCAATTTATTGATGGTGGAAACTAGCCTATTCTCGTAAAAGTTGTGCAGATGTAAACACATATGAAATCACATGTAACAATGTGTGTAGGGAGTTTTTTTTTTTTTTCTTTCTCAGACTTATACAGAGTGGTGTTGGGTACACCATGGTTACCACGAATTCAGTACATCATTCTGAACCACATACAAATTATTCATCGGTAATTGATAAAAAGTCTACCCACAATGGTTACTGGAAACGGACAGCGCTGCCGAAATGGGACACAAAGAAGTTTTTTTTTAACTTTATTAGTAAGAACAAAATTCTTAATAATTAATTACGATCTAGCCTAAAATACTAATAAGCAATTTAACTCTAACGAATATGTTAAAACTAAGAATATTGTTCATTTGCACTTTTACACAAGTCCGTACCTAGCACTTTCTTAGAGTATAATATCATTTATAAAACACTTGTTCATGTGTTATACTCGTATGTATAGCACAACATTGTTACTATTACTCATTCATTTTGTACACAACACTAATTCAAAAGGTTTAGTTCTTTTTAGCCTACGCACTAACTCTGTGTTGTCTAGCGGCTGAATTGCCTCAACATTCACGTGACGATGAAGTCTGTGTTCGTGGGCTTCAGCAAATTTTTGGATTATGGTGGTGGCGAATTCCATTTTAAGGTCACGATGAAGGTCGTCATTTCTTATGTACCAGGGTGCATTGACAGCATCCTTAAGTACTTTATTTTGGAATTGCTGGATTATTTTGACGTAGCTTTGTTTAGTTTTAGTTTTAGAAAGAAGTGGGAAGACGATCTGGGCTCGTGCTGTGAGGTCTTGTCCATTGAGGCCAGGGATATGAGCATATGGAAGGAATGGGGGAAGCCTGTCCCACGCAGTGAGACAGTATAAGCCAGGCTGTGGAGGCTTGTAAATGGCTTTTCGTTGATTGCCTCACTATAAATGTTTGTATTGTTAGCTGTAAGCTACCCAAACACAGTAAATTTTCATTTTTTTGTGAATGGCATCTCGCAGTTCAACCTAGAGGTTATCGTCTGCGTAACCGGAGTATCCGGTGGGTGCCTTGAGTGTGAGGCCTCCAGCCAGGACTAAAAACTGCTGGAGTTCGGAATGATGTAGGTACTTGAATACGGTAGCCGTTCATGAGTCGGTGTCTCTTCCAGCCTGTCATTATCGCCTAGCCTTTTCCCAACTATGTTGGGGTCGGCTTCCAGTCTAACCGGATGTATCTGAATACCAGTATTTTACATGGAGCTGCTGCCTATCTGACCTCCACAACCCAGTTAATACTGGGTAATCGATACCACTTGGTAAGACTGGTTGTCAGACTTTTTGGGCCACTGACCACCTGTAACGACTGCCAAAGATGGACAAATGACAGACGGGACTAACAGATTAACGTACTTTCCGAGGCACGTAGGAAACTCGGTATGTAAGGGTGGTCACCCATCCACAGACCAACCTAGGCTAGCACGGCTAAACCTATAGATTGGCTCGAGCTTCCAGCCTGTCATCATCAGCCTATTAATGTTCCCACTGCTGGGACACAGGTCTCCTCTTTATGAGAGGACCATGAGGAGAGGGCGTGACGATAAGGTTCCAGCCTGTATTTTGAAGATTATAAAGTGATTCCAAGAAGTAGCTGGCTAGATCCTTAATTCATGTTGCCCTAGGTACCGTTTATTTACAATGTACTGCTTTGTGTTCAAAGACACTTTAGATAATAGTCTTAGTCATGCTGTTAAATATTTATCAGTGAATTATAATACTAAGATGGAACGATGTTCCTAGGTGACCTTGGTTGAGTTAAGCTACATCTAGTATTTCAGTTTATAGTAATACTCATATTATTTTGGTCTGACGAGAACCATTTTCAGTCTGGAGACTGGAGTCTTGTCCGGATTACGACAGTGGGCTTGCTCTGCTATAGGTATGGAACTAAAAAACATAACTGGCAATTTTAGGTATGACCACTCGTAGTTGCAACTCTCTAAGGTCCATGTTCACCGAAAAAATAACCGTCTGATTATCTAAAAACAGCTGTCACTGTGACATGTTCCCATACAAAAATGCGTTTTAAACAGCTGTTTTAGGTAATCAGGCTGTCATCTTTTTGGTGAACATGGACCTAAGGTTGCTTGACTACTTAAACGAACGATCCTGTGGGTGGCCAAAAATTACTTTAAGGCCCCCAGCCAGGGCTTACAAACTAAAAATATTTACATTTAAATGACGATCACTAAGGGCACCCCCTGTGGGGTTCGGGACTCGACTTAGTGCGTCATTATCGGGAGGGCAGCAAGGGACAGGCTGGGTCGGAATATTATTTGGAATTTAACGTTACATGCTCAGCGTCGCGGGCTGGCTCGTCGAGCAAGGGTCGGGGAGTACATAACTGGCAAAATGTGAATATAAGTAATATGGGTACACCTCTGTCTAATCCACCGGAATAACAAGCGTGATGTTCTGGTTAGACTGGAAGCCGACCTCAACGTAGTTGGGAAAAGGCTAATCAGATGATGATGATTATGATGAACAAGCGTGATGTTATGAAGCGTGAAGGATGAACAATGAAATTGTTATTGAAAGTGTTATATATCTTTATTAGAAAATTAGAATTTTTAGAATTTTATTAGAAATATTTTTGTAGCTTGTTTTTCGAAACGGTTAACATTTACGTATGTTGATTTTAACAATACCTTACTATACTGTTATCGTATTACCACATTACGCTATAAATGCTCACTCGGAATATTAGCATAATTATGCACTTATACATGACTATGATGGTAATAAATATAAATATCGCTGGACATTAACACACAGCGCCACCTAGTGCCACACTAAGCAAAGCTTGTGTCGTGGACACTAGATAGTTGATATACTACTTATATCCTTTTTTGTTTGTAAATACATACTTACTTATTTTACATATAAACATCCATGACTCGGAAACAAATGTCCATGCCAACGACCATACAGCCTATAGACGCCTAATACACGATCTAACGCACGAAAACTATTCTGTCAACTCGCTGAAGTACGAGGTACGCGAGGGGGCCGGGGTACTGCTTTCTGATTGGCCAATTCAAGGTCATTGCATTTCACTAGGGATGGGACAGTTTTAAATCAAACAAGAAAGTATCGACACTTTTTAACTGTAGGCAAAATAAAATATGTTTTACATACTTTACTTGCATTAAATTACCTTCTTTATTCTAATTACGATTCAATCATGTAGGTAAAATATCTGAACTTATATGAACTTAGTAGGCGGCGACGGTTTTTCATAGGGATAAAACAATCTTCGGTAAAATTACGTGAACATATTAATAAATAAATAAATGTTGTAATTTTTAATTATTAAAAATATATTTTTTGCATAAATAAATAGTTATAGGTTTTATTTTTTGCTTTATCGACAACAGAGGTGGTCGTACGATTTGGAACATCACTAATTATGTTAACGTAACATCGAGGAAAAGAGATAGAGAAAAAAGTACTTTCAAAAGAAAGGGACGCAATCATAAAAGACATTTAGTATGACCAGTATAAGATGAACTCCGATAAATATTGTCAGAAATTTAATCTAATTTAGAAGGAACTTTTAAATTACCGATGAAATGTGATACCGTCTTTCAGGAAACTTGAAGTCCGGCTTTCTTTATCACACCAACGTATTATAGGTACACGGGGCCATGTTATGTCTATTTTCTCGATTTTTTAAAGGAGTAATGCGGAAGTGTTTGCGGCTCACAGGAGTGGTCGAAACTAATTCGAACTCGGTGAGTGACGACGGCTATAAGATTTATACCCCTTATGTGTTGACAGACATCGATCGCCTGTTATTAGGAGTCTAGAGGCTGTATGGTCGTTGGTCCATGCTCATCACATAAACATTTGCTCCTACCGGGATTCGAACCCAGGACCCTAAGAACGTAAGGCAACTTAGGAACAGACCCGAACTGGCTGGCTGTTTACAAAGCAGGTTTATTCGAAAATAGTTTTTTTTTTAGTTTATTTTAGTAAAATAATAAAATAATTTTGTATCGTTGCTGCCTATTAAGTTACTAGCTGTATATTCCCTAATTAAACAGAACGAAACATTCAAATAAACCAATTTTAATTTCTATCTTAAGTTTTCTACCACGATTATCTATTTACTACCATTTTGTAGCGTTCCCCATAAACACAATCTCAATCAGATAGAAAAAAGCGCATCCGTTCGGATCTGTGAGTAGCGTTTTGACAGTTCTTCGGTTCGGAAATGAGATAGTCGAATACGGTTCCTTACCGACACGGAAACGTATCGAATGGTTGTGAATAAGGGGCCCGGTCACATCTGTTCTATATCTGTGGGCCCGGTACATAACATAATCTAATATTATTTACGAGTATTTTCAGCGGTCAGCATTCCTAGCCAATGTCATCTGCTCACTATCACTACCTATTTTTAACCGACTTCAAGGAAAAGGAGAGATTATGTGTTTCATATAATCACCACACATCAGTAACCACGTTATCCGAACCGTCTCATCGGCTCATAGACTAATTGCAAGATTAAACTGAAAAAAAAAATACATCAGTAACAAAGAGAATGTCAGTTAGTTTGTCAGTCAGCGTATAAAATAAACAAAACGCACGTCTGTAAACGGAAACAGACTGTTAACGCTCACGTGAGAACCGTAGTACTAGCAATGGAGATGATTCCATTCAAGGTCACTATAATGTATACATTGTCTCATACATGCAGATTTCAATGCAGTTATGTCAGTTAACGTGACGTTTCCAGGTTTCTAGAACCTTCTGGAATTTTCGATCAAGGTCCATTCCAGACCAAAGACCAGAATGGATGGGATCTGTAGTAATGGCAATAAAGAAGATTCCATTCAAGGTGTAACGTACCCATTATTGTCTCATACATGCAGATTTCAATGCAGTTATGTCATTTAACTTGACGTTTCCTGGTCTCTGAAACCTTCTAGAATTCTCGAACAAGGTCCATTCCAGACCAGAATGGATGAGAACAATAGCACTGGCAATAAAGAAGATTCAATTCAAGGTCACTACAATATACGCATTGTCTCATACATGCAGGCAACATGTATAGTATTTGTGACGTTTCCTGGTCTCTAGAAGCTGCTGGAACATACTGTCGAGGTCTATTCCAGTACTTATAAGGTTGACATGAGGCAGAAAAGAAGATCGTGGTATGAACAATATTACGGTGTAGGGTGTCGTTGCCTGGTGACTGGGACCTTCTGGAATGAACCGGGATTACTGTCAAGGTCCATTTTAAGTGGTAATGAGTGGGTCATGGGCATTTCGTGTGTTGAGAGTCCCATTTACTGTGTTTCGTTAACTGTGTATTTTCTGTTAGCCTCTGTACTTAATGAGTTACATAACATCACGCCTGTTTCCCCGAAGGGTAAGGCAGAGATGTATCTAATAGTACACCCACATTTTGCCAGATATGTTTTAGTCCCATGTGACAAATTCCGACTCCGTGGCTGCTACTGAGAATTCTTTATTTAAAAACCCAATAACACTTTGCCCGACCTTAGAATCAAACCCAGGAACTCATGCTCAGCAGTCTTGCGCTTGCGACCACTAGACAAACGAGGCAGTGAGTTAATGACTAACTAATTAGATGTTTCACATCGTAAAGATTATTTGGGACACGCATGCGTATTTAAAAAACCCAAATCTATTTCAAAATGATAATTCAATTTCATATCAAACCACGTGTGAAATTATATTTAGCCATAGTACCTAATTTTATAAACACATGGATGATTGATTGCACCTTATCAGAAAGTTTTAGACAAAGACTAAGTACATACACGTATGTAGGTATATACATGACTACATAGTAGGTAGGTAACACAAGTATTTAAAACAGACTATAGAGTTGTAATATTTACAACCAACGACTTTGATTGATTGATGTGAAATCAATGAAAGGATGTAGGGCGCAGTATTTTACCTATCTGAAAGATTTATCGTGGGTTCCGATTCACGTTAAAGGCTTGATTGGAATACCTGCTAGAGAAGTCAAATATTTTACGTAGGTATTTTTAGCTATGTGACTTTATGGGGAAAAAAGATGACTCTTTGGGAAAATGGGTAATTTAAACTGATTATTCGCACTATTTATAGGATTTTTTATCTGTTAAGAATTAAGATTAAAAGATAAGTAGGTAGATAGTTGACTTTGTAAAGATACTTTACGGAGCAATGGTTAACCTATAGCCCTATATATAAAATTATAATAATAAAATAGGAGCAACAGCCACTCACTATAGAGCAATAGAGAATTTCAGTTGGAAAAGAAAACACCATTTGATTCGATTTAAGAAAAAAAAATCGAAGAATCGAACTTTTATCCATTTTAACGAGTTTAAAAATATTAAGAACTTTTTGCTTTTACGTTAATTCTATTAAAAGACTGACTGAATAAGTGGAAAAATTGCTTCATTGGTTAAAATAATAATTAATTCAGTTACATTTAAATATTTAATTCTAAGGCTTCATTTGTAAGTACCGGTATATTACTTTTAATATTATGTGAAGTCGACGTCAGAAACAGAATAAATAAAGGGTACATATTTTATTGCTTATGGGATGTTTACTAATTTCTTTATTTCTTTATTTTTGTGAAAGTATGTTTTTATGAAGGCCACGAACGTGGAGCGAAAATCAACACAAAAATACCGTAAAATTGTCAAACTAATGTGATCCACCCAATAGAATCGGTCTCACATTTAATCATTTTGTTGTAATTTTTGTTTTAGTATCCCTGTGTTCCTTTGATTTAGAACTTTCGCTGAAAAGGCATAAGCCTAACTTGCTTTTTCGAAGGCCCACCTCCCACCTAGGAGGTTGTCGTCTATATCCTGTCGGTGCCTTGAGCGTAAAGCCTTCAGCCAGTGCATCTATTTAAAGTGCCTCAATAAAAAAAATATATATATTAGCATGCCAACACTTATAATACCCCTAGTTTAACAAACATACACTAATCTATACTCTCCGTGACAACGGACATGCTGACGACGTAAATTATGATTACACAATACATTGCTGGTTCATTGTGACAATGGCATCAGAAACTATAGACCGAAGCAACCATGTCAAGGCGTTTCCCTATTAAAGTTTTGACACGGAGTAGACATGAATGGCTGATAAATTGACCTAAATACAAGTGGGTGTTATATTTAAATGTGTCATTAGTAATATTGTTATTATTATTTTGTAGCTAGTTTCTTGTGTGCCTGTAAGTATGTTTACTGATTCAGAATGAAAGAAAAATCTATTTACATAATAAAACCTGTATGCAAACATTGTGTTGTACGATCCATAAACTGAAATTTACAAGTTGCAACACAAAAAAAAGTGGCCTTATAAGTTCTAGTCACCATTTGAGTTCCGTTTTGCAGTAGCTGTTGAAAAGTTCTTGTACTAACACAATCCGGGCTTATCCAGAAAACTATAACAAACTAAAGTGTTGTCTGACTGAATGAAAAAGGTTTTCAAAGTTTACACGCAATCAGGTAACTAAAAGTAAGTTAAAATTCGATTATGAGATTTGTTCATCAGATGGCTCGTTAGTGCAAAATACTCGTCGAAATTTCATGATTTTTGAATAATCTGAGTCACTAATATACACAAGTTTTAGATAAGGCTGTCAACATCGATCAATTTATCTCTGACGCGTATTTTTGGGTGTGAAAAACCACTCCATGATGGTTATTGATGGCGCCAGATAAAAGCTGACAAAAGTGAATAAATTCAAATTACGGGTAGGTAGTCTATATCAAAACTATTGTCACTCGTTTCATCTTTAATGAAGAAAGCGTGGTTTACTGGGAAAGTAAGCTTTTCGTGTCTATAAAACTGACGAAGGAAATCATCAAACTGTTTAGAGTTTCAGAAACTTAAAATTGATTAAATAAGTTGCTTTTTAGTATACGTGCAGTGGTCTTATTAGTAAGTAGTAGTGGTATAGACCATCAAACTAAATCACTATCTCCATTGGTATATAATCGTGAACGAGAAAGAAACTGGTCGAGTTGGTATTGAAATTTTAAAACGATTGCAATCTTTACATAATGGAAGATGTTCGGAATGGTGGTCATGGCACAGCCTCAGATACCCACACCTTTAAGATAAATACATGCTGAATAATCTTATTTGTATAACCGTTACAGTTTCGTCATTGGAAACTAATAAAAGATATCCGCATTATTACGTAATTAAAACACGACAGCACGAAAGCACTGCACGCGTTATATTTTCAGTAACAGGCAGCATCTGTAACTGATCACGTGAATATACTACAAGTATAATAATGCGTATTTCACGACCGTCTTGTTATGATAATTGACATGAGCACGATACTTGTTAATCTTCCTACAGATCCTGATAGTAACTAGTGTTTCTAGATAAAATAGTTTGGTATTACGTTTGTATGAACGACGCATGCTCCGCCGGCCCCTTAAGAACTATTTTATCTATAACAAGCTCTTCGTCCGTGAAAATTGTGATAGCTCGACCAATTTTTATGATATCAATATACTTTATAGCCAATGTTACTTGATAAAGATGTAGTTTTCTAATGGTGAAAGATTTTTTAAATCGGTTGTGTACTTCTTGAGTTAAATCGTATAAACAAACAAAAAATCAAATGTTGCATCTTTAAAATATTAGTGTAGATTTTAATCAGGTGTCAGAAATTCAACATCAAATATACATAAAGATATAGTTAACTACTAAATAATACAGACACATGTGACATCAATGGTGGTCGTAGATCAGATTTCAGGCCTTTTTCATGAAACTTTACTTATTCAGGGTTATTTATTAGTATATATTTCATGGTGTGACGGCAATCTTATGTTTACTCATCGTGAACTCATCATTTTATCAGTCACAAAATTAAATTAGCACACTTGAGTTTTTGTTGTGAAATCTAGAGTTTTTAAGGATAGGCGCTATCTTTACTGATGTATCTTGAATCATACTATGTTATTTACGTTAGAGATATTATAAGTCGATGCGCAATTCGAAATGCTGCTGTAACAATCTTTATGGGATGCTCAAATAGATGTATCTCTGGTGTTCTTAGTATTGGTGCTCAAATCGGAATACTTCCTCGATTAGTCTTTGATTTAGAATTTTACATATAAAGTAACTTAAGGCGACTAGATGAGCTAAATTAGCAACTATATTTGTGGAGGTTCAAACTTCGTCTGAAACACTGTTAGAATAAAGTTCTTATTAGCTTGCACTACAAAGTGGTTGTTACTACGTCAGTCACTCGGGCCGAATAGTGCGAAATGAGTGGTTTCGATCGATTTACGAAAAATCTATTGATTGGACTAAACAAAAACACTATTGCTTTTAGAATTATTTTCCGAAAAATCAGAATGATCGTATGTATTTGGTATGGTTTTTACTAGTTAAAATATTTTTTTAGATATAAGTTCGGGATTTTTCACCGAGAAAAATGTATTGTATTATGTTTTCAAAACACTGTCATACTAGCATAATTATATCCAGAAGAATATCATATATTTTTCTGGTTTTGTTTACTGCAGTGAATCATATACTATCAGGCATTATAAAACTCACGTTTAGCTCCTGTAGTCGCCTTAACATATCTGTCTTTCATCTATTCCGGAAAGCTCATTGGCAAACAACCAATAACTGTGCGTGTTTCTATCTACTTAATTTCTGAACAAAAAATACTAAAAACGAACTACACTCCTATACTGGTATGGTAAACTGAAGCGGTTTAGTCGACGTAGTAATGTGGGGCACTGACGTCAAAGTTTTCGCATTAGGAAGTTTCAGTAGGTCTCGGTCGCCCCCGACGATGGTGACGCGGAAACGACACTTAACCTGCAATGCAAAAGGATCAATTTTCCATGAAAACGCCACGGGAATGACGTAAGACGTATTGAATTTAACCCTGTCTATACCGCATGCATTGTATCAGATGTGAGGCAAATTGTTCAGTAAACATGCTGCGCGTTTAAGTTGGACTTTACTTCTTTAGTACCTATTTACATAAACACATAACATCATCACGCGTGTTATCTGCAGAAGGTTAGGCAAAAGTTTACCTAAGAGTACAAACCCATTTCGACAATTATGTCAAATGTAATTGGGGTTTGACGCTTGTTTGATGACAATAGGCTCGGCAGCCTATTGTCATCAAACAAGCGTCAAATCCGGTCTCCGTGGTTGCTACTGAGAAATTCCTGATGGAAAACCCTACAACCTGGGAATCAAACCCTGCGACCACTAGACCAGCGAAAGAATTTAACTTATTAACGTCGGTCAATATAGTCCTAAGTACAAGATAACCAAGTCTGTACGACTTTTTTGATAGCACTTTGTAGGTACAGCAAAATAAAAACGGGAATCTGTCTGGTTCGTTGAACTTTCCTAAGATAATCAAGATTGTATGCTTACATTACTATCTTATCTTTTCCGTTCCTTTATATTTGGGCTCGTTTTGAAAGATCAAACAAGTAAGTACAAGCAACAAAAACAAAATTAATATTCTTCAAAACTCCAAGCTCTCGGGGGGAGTAATATCACAGAAAGTACCTACACGAATTTTTTAAATGAGCAAATTCCTGCGTCATATCCCCTGGGTTAAGTTGGGTAATTTATTCCAAAACTCCAGAATATGTTTTGGGGAAATTTGTCAGTCGCCCAGTTTGTGTTGGTGGCCGGATTATGGTGATTACCGTTAATGGCTGAGGTACTTAGGTTATTGATTCGCCAGTTAACCGTCATTGGGTATTAAGGTGGAAGCTCCATTGTAGCCTGCGAAGTTCAATTCAAAACTCTCGATTGAATGACTATTTCATAAAAAAGTCATTCAATCGAGTTATATGAACTTGGAGGGTTGTATTGATGATTTTAATGATTATTATAGGCTAGTTTCCACCATCAATACATTGCAAAACTAATTAGTCCGTCAGTTAGAGTATTGGAAAATAACGGACACGTATTTTTTGTTTTTGTAAATCACTGAGTACTGACAAAGATAAAACGCATCAAAACTCGGGAGTGGGGGCTCGTGACGTCACAACGCACTATCAACTATAGCACGGCGTGACGTATTGCGAATTTTAAAAGCGTCGAATCTTCGTCAATTTTGGTTTATGTAACAAAAGAAAAATACGGGTCAAATATTTTTTTATAATCTAACTGACGGACTAATTAGATTTTTTTAGGACACAAGCCTATTCTGTAATTACATACGTCTTTCAGCCGCGAATCATATTTTCATCAACATACAGCCTAGCACTGGCATATTGCAATAAATTAAAGTAAATTTGAATTTCGCGGGCTACTCTGGACCATCCACCTTAAGGGATCGATATTATATAAGGGACCTTTCCGTTTTGCTGTAGTTTTCACTCGTACTAAAATAGCTCGATGAGTAATCTGTCTTTATTAGCAACACGCGAGTTTTAATTCTGTAGGCTAGATTTTTTGTTCGAAATAGGGGCATGACATCATTTGTTTACGGTCAAAGTAAGCGTTAGTAAGTACTGATTTGATTTTTAACGGCGCCTACTAATGTTGATAACTAGGCATATCAAAATAGACGATTTTGAGACTTTTCAGAACCAGCGGCGTGCGTATGTATGACTAGACTAGCTTCTGCCCGCGACTTCGTTCGCGTGAAGTTTTGCAACGCATCGCCTGCTCAACGGAAGCTTTTTACCCGCTTGCAACATCTCTTATTGCTGCTCCGCTCTTATTGGTCATAGCGTGATGTTATATCTAAGCCTATAGCCTTCCTCGATAAATGGACTATCCAACGCAAAAAGATTTTTTCAATTCGAGCCGGTAGTTCCTGAGATTAGCGCGTTCAAACAAACAAACAAACAAACTCTTCTGCTTTATAATATTATATGTAATATATGTAATATAATATTATTAATAATTAGTAATATTAGTAATTAGTAATATTAGTAATTAGTAATACTAGTAATTAGTAATATTAGTAATTAGTAATACTAGTAATTAGTAATATTAGTAATTCGTAATATTACGCAAAAGGAATGCGTAAGGATCGTGGGCTTTCTGTGGTTTCTGCCAACAATGGGGAAAAAAACTTGCCAGGCAGTCTTTGGGGACTATCGATAGAAGTGAAAACTAAGTAATCTATATCTGCTACGGGTTGTGCCCCGCGCACGCCTAAGTGGTGCTACGCCGTAGTGGATCGGCTACGAGTGCTACGAAGCGTTAGGTGATGGTCACGTGAGTTCCATGATTTTTGTTCACCCAAAAAGTGCTTAACACGCCTAAAGAAGTTTGAAGTTTTCACTTCAAAAACGCGAGTTTATGTACGTATGTTAATGGGAGAATTCCACCAATGAAACGTACGTACATCTAAGCTGGAAGGGCAATCAATGACAGATTTGTTTTGAAATTTGTTTACACTAACAGATCTTGAACGCCGTTTAGATGTCTTGATCACGTTCAGTTTCATTGGTGAAATCGCCCTTAATAAATATTCAAATTTCGAACTGTAAATTAAGCATTCAGTTAAACCTGTCTAAAAGGCACCGCAGACTGAAATATAACTTTAGTAAATTAACTAATTGCGTTCTCTATTAATAATTGTTGTCCTTTTCTGGCAATTTGGACTTGGCTCCAATAAATTTAGCCATCGATGACATTTAAACAGTTATTGACTTTGATATTAATTTGAAATAGTTTAATTAACTGCCAGACTGATTCGCACGGATTAATAACTTGGTTTTCAATGAGATTTATGTTAGTTTCTGACATTTAAACTTTAGTTTATCTGTCCAGGAATAATTTATGTTATGATTTGTTACTAAAATTATGAAGATTTAAAGTTCCTTTCAAGAAAACTATAATTTAGTTCGATATTGCTTATACCTACTGCTACCTACAGCTAAAACAATTCACCTTATCACAAATTCGCAGCGGAAAAATAATATTAAGAACTGCTTACACAAGCCAAAATATTTCCATACAAGAAACTAGGTAAGGTTACAAAGATACGGCTTTCTGCAAGGTTATATACCGAGATCATCTCGCAGTTATTATACCTATCTACTTGTGCCAGGGTGTTCGAGATTTTATGAGCCTTTAATATGCAAGAAGCGTATATCGGATGTAGGTTGAATTTAAACATCCTGTAACTTCGATAGTTTGACCAGATTTTTATAATACCTTTACAGTAAATATATCTATTATCTATAAGTTTTTAAACTAACATGGTCAGAAACACTATAATTAACACTAAATACGGAATATTTACCAGGTTTTTCAGTGATCATGGTGCTTGCAACAGCGAGTGCCGAAATATCGGGATATTCTGATCAAAAAATCGGTAACGGTACTGCAAGTACTAATAAGGTGGCTTTTAAATATAAAAAAGAGGACTGATATGATTCAAAGGAATATAAATAAATATAAAATAAACAGCTGGCAGTTAAGTCTACACAAAGAAAAAAAATCGAAATCGGAAGTATAACTCTACCTTACATAATATGAATTCAAATTTTAGAATTTGCTTGTTAAATATTCCGTTTTCAGTGGTAATGATAGTACATGTACTGTATCCATAACTACCATTTTTTGTAAGAAATTATGTATTTTTATCTCTCGAGTAATTGGACTTGCATGTTTTTTGATTTCGGGCCTACTTATAGATATATTTACTGTAAAGAAATACACAACAATAGGAGTTAACATCCATTCAGAATAATCTAAATAATCCGCCGAAACCCCCAGAGATATCAAAAAAAATATCTCTACTAAATCGCGCCCCAAAATCCCGTATCTAATGTTATATTCATTAGGCTACCGAAATCCGCGAAAATGGAATATTCCGGTTTTGACATATTGTCGTAAAACATGGATACATATGGTTTAAGATATCTTTTGGGATAAAAGCATCGTAAGTCCGTGGATCGTCCATCTATAATGATTAATGCGACCCATCCGTCCCCCAGACCCCGGGGATGGAGAGAAAAACTTGATTGATGAAGAACCGAGGGTTAGTGGGTAATATTTCCCAACTATTTCCTCGTTCCAAATGTGGGTATTGCAGTATGTAGGTTATTGGGCTTGTTTATTTGTTGAGGGGAGGGTGACGCGATTACCTACGCGATCAATAGGATGATGTAGCGATTTAAGAGATGACCTAGTAAGGGATGGGGGACGAAGTTTTGGAAAATCACTATCACTACATACATATTATAAAACAAAGTCTCCCGCCGCGTCTGTCTGTCTCTATTTATGCTTAGATCTTTAAAACTACGCAACGGATTTTGATGCGAGTTTTTTTAATAGATAGAGTGATTCAAGAGGAAGGTTTCAGTATATAATTTTGCGCGGGCGAAGCCGCGGGCATCGGCTAGTAAATCGTATAAATATTTCTATATAGGTTGGTCAACTACTTTTGGCGTGAAAGCCAATAGTGATAACAAATATGAACCGATAGGGTTTTCGCACATTGTTTATTGTATACCTCAGAGGAGGTTAGTATTTCTCTGCATTCAGTTAGACTGGAAGCCGAACCCAACATAGTTGGGAAAAGGCTAGGTAGATTATCACACATTTATACACCCAAACCTTTACACATCCTATGAATCCGTGTACCTACTAAATAAATACGCGAACCTCACAAAACAGAGGACGCGAAAGATAAATACAGCTACCGTATTTACACGCCGAAACTTTAGGGTTAAGTATTTTAAAATTTTCCGCTAGGTACGTCGGCCGCTTCCAGTTTGTGCCCACGTACTTGTAGGTCAACCCTTCTGCGACCACAGGCTTATAGGCCTCGAAACGCCGAGAACATTTAAATTATAAACACGAAGTAGGAACACAGTCATATTATTTATTTGAGTTACGCGGTTCTACATTAGCGAATATGTTAATGTTGAATGTGAGTTCGTGGTATGATTGCTTTATTTAGAACATTAAAAAGTTTGTTTGTTTGTTGTAATGTAAATATATATGATTAGTCAAGTAGCTAGAACGAAGTAGGAGGAGTGCTAAGCTCAGGACAGAGCTTTCACGATACTACCACGCCCTCTCTCCTTTTAATTTATACATATTATTATGTAAAGAGTACATGGCTAAATAATAACTGGCGCTCGGATCGATCTCTGTGAATGGGTGACCCATTACATACCTACCAAGTTTCCTCCGTGTCTCGGAAAGCACGTTAGTCAGTTGGTCCCGGCTGTCATTTGTAGATCTTTGACAATCGTTGCAGGTTGTCAGTGGCCCAAAAAGTCTCAGGTGTCAGGGGTGTCGTATTACCCAGTACTAACAGGGTTGTGGAGGTCAGATAGGCAGTCGCATGTAATATATTGGTATTCAGCTGCATCCGGTTAGACTGCCGGTTAGACTGCTTCCAGTATCCATAGTTGGGTAAAGCCTAGGCAGATGATGATTTACTTTCCTGAATGATTTCCTTACATGTTGAAAACCATGTCAAAATCCGTTGCATAGTTAAAATGTAACAACACGCTTAGACAAGCAGACATGTAAAGTCTACATACATAGATTTCGGGATCTAGAACTTTTTGCCGACACAGTTTTATTTATTTCAGCAAAGAAGCTTTTTAAAGCAATATAAAGTCGAAGTAATTTATTCAGCCTTATGTAAACTGTTTTTTTTTTGTACATACACCTGTCTTCATGTGTGTACGGTCGACCAAGCCATTTGGTTTATATTTTAACATGCAAATTACATTGTAAACTGTAAACTAAATAGCTTGGTCGACCGTTCCTCCAACTGACGTCATTGGGATGCGCTAAGAGCACAATATGGTCTTGATCTTCACAATAATGTTGCTCATATCAGTCGTGTTGTTGTTGACAACAAAAGATCTGTTGTTACGAAACATCCTTTAGTTTACAACAACTTTAAAGTATTTTCGTGTAATGACAAGTTACTGATGGCTTGGAAATCTATATGGATGGATCGTACGATACCTATTATGGTTGTTCTAGAGTGAATTTCTTAAAACAACGAACGCTGTTTTAAGGTCGTTCTTATATTGAAGGGTAAATGTTTCAAGGGTAAATTAAATAGATATTCATTGACTAATATTGACGATGATAATTTATTTTTAGTAGCTCAAAATTACACCCAAAATATGAGGGGGCTCCATCATTTTATCCTCGTAAAGGATTACAGATAATTTAATCCGATTGGAACCTTTCATCCCCCTAAAACCCGCATTTTGGGGGTAGCTGATTAATTAAAACAGATACAGTTAGACCCCTGCTTATCCTAAAAGGACGGGGGATAGATACATGGTTCAATCTACTGCATTAAGCCGGAAATGACGTTTATGGCTTAATATGCTCGCTGGAGCACGAAGAGGATTAGCCATCAACAGCCAGCCATCCAACTGATGGCCGGGTTAGGTGTACATTCATTCATTCATTTCGTTTATTCAATAACAATAGCAATTGTGTCTGAATGCGTTACATAAAAAAGTTATAGTTAAGAAAGTAAGTAAATTATAGTTTAGATTAGTTAAAATAAACACAGTAAAAAAAAACAACTCGACTAATAATAATAATAAATAGAAAATATACCATCACTTGATCGACTAATAATAAATAGAAAATATACCATCACTTGATCAAATTAAATTAATAAAAATATACTTATACAAATTCAACATAATAAAAAAAAAGAAAACATGAACCAGCATGAGCTTAACCATGTCAATCGCGATCTATATCTTGTCATTACGTTCATATGCTTAAGTGCACAATTAAGTTGCTAACCTACTGTAGGTACTTATATCTACATAAAATTATTTTCCAAACATAATAATTATATATGTTATCAAATGTTTATACGATCTTCGAAACTAGACATCCGATTTCAAAAATCTTTCAATTGTTGAAAGCTTAGCTATTGCTGAGCACCATTACAAAAAAGGAAATGATATAATATTAAAACAAGAAACTCCACCGACCTAGTTCTAAAGAAACTGATTAGATCCAATCTGTTTTATTGCTTCGTTATCCATAATTTAATTACAAACTGCTTAATAACTGCATGCATCATTATTTTCCCCAAAACTAATTTCCGCATTTACTACCTAATTAACTAGAGCCATTAAAATCTTACTAAAACAAACTCATAAGTTCTTCAAGGCCGGCCACGAAAATAGATTACCTACCTACGCAATTCCGATCGCAAAGTACATACCTAAGCCAAAAAACTTCGCTTACCCAAAAAAGGCTAAAAGCAATTAAGTAAACGCAGACTAATAACGACCTAGTTACTTCTTATGTATTTTCACTAGGAATAAGTAACACCTAAACGAATAATACTGTTAAAATTTCAACCCTCATCGTAGAACTTAGGGTTGAAAATCCAGCACCGTAATTTTACTCAGGGATTTATTTAGTCTTGATGAAAACGGTCATTAGAAGCCTCACAAAAGTATTGTCCCTTCTAATGAGTCGGCGAAAATAGGACTGGGATTAACTAGATTAGAGATATAACACGCCTTTGGATGCCTATTCACTTGTTTTTGAGATCGTCTCATTCAAACGGTTTCACAGGGAAATGTGTTAGTAAAAGCTATGCAGTCGGTTTAGATTGTTATTTTAATTTTTTTTTCGCGATTATGATGGTGGTCCCATGGAGAAAGTTGTTCAGTTTGATGGTCTGTAGCACACCCTTCCATATGACTATATCCTTTCTGTTACACGTTGTATATGTAGAGAGATTTTATGTCTATTATTTGATAACATTTCTGGTTGATGGCAATAGGGTCGCCCCTTATTACACGTGGGTGTACTATTAGGCACAATTCTGCCTTACCCTTTGGAGATTACTGGTGTGATATTATTTTATGATATGATAATGTAAGTAAGTGAAAATAGAACTCTTTATTGACAAATTAGATTTTGCTCGTGCTATGCTTGCTAAGTGGTCAAAAGTTATCCTACGGGGACGTTTCAGGTTAAAAGTATCTTTAAGTATCTTTAACTCGAACCTAACCTAGATGTATCGGTGTGCCCATTTTCATTGCCATTCATTTGGACGAAAGGTTTTATAATATCAGTTATTATGTATAATTCAACCTCCAAAAATAATAACATGACGTTACATACTCGTAAAAGTTATATCCACGATTACTGATGAGCGCACTATAAACAAGAGAGCATCAATGACAATACAACAATACCGCCAAGCTCCACTTCGCCTGACCACACAATACGTAGTGGCCATGACATTGCCGAGGTCAAACCAGCATTGTATAACGAACAAGACAATTTAGCTGAACGTACTACAAAAATTCAAGAGGAGCTCATAACAAGCGCATGGGCCGATCTGCAAGGTTAAGCGGTGCACGCCGAGGTCGGTTCCGTGGATGGGTTACAGTTATTACATTGCGAGTTTTCCGTGCCTCGGCTGGTCCCGGCTGTCATATTTTGTACATCTTTGACAGTCCTTACGAGTAGTCAGAATTCCGAAATTCTGACAACCAGTCTTATCGAGGTGTCATAGTATAACACAGTAACTCGGTTGTGGAGGTCAGATAGGCTCCATATGAAATACTGGTATTCAGCTGCATCCAGTTAGACTGGAAGCCGACCTCAATATAGTGGGGAAAATACTAGGCAAATGATACCTCGAAAATGTGATTCCTACCTGCGACACAACGTCATTACGTCACAAGGTCATGAAAATTATACAATAGCAGCAATTAATTATGGACCGTATGTGATCAACAATAAAACATGTAATGTATGAAACAAAAGACCTTCATGACTTAGAGGTCAGAGTAAGGTCGGCACTGATTAGTACTGAGGCTTTAAATATGCAAAGTGCGTTATGAAAAAGTGTTTCTTGTCAGGGAGGAGGGAGGTCTTGGAGCTTGTTGAGAGGGAAGTCGGGCTGTGTAGGAAAAGGCCCTCTCAACCTTCAGGGGACTATTTAACTACTTGGGCTTGGCTGGGAATTGTTTCCGATAGAACAGAGGTCTGTGTTTATTTATAACGGGTTCTGTAAGTTGCTGCATTGTTTGTCGGATTTTGTGGCAGTTTTAGTTCGTATGCTATGAATGAGATTTGCATGAGGCTTTAAATTGTGCAAATAGTTTTAGATTTCACGACTAAACAAACTGTTATTCAAACATGATAAAAACATAATAACTTTGAATCGAGCTCACGACTCCACTTTTTGCAAAACATGCTTTTATTTGCTATTGTCGATCGACTCGTACAACTGTTAAAGAAAATCATTGATGACGTCACACGCACGTGAACCGCACAATGTCACGGTGTCCATTCATCGCCACGGTAGGGTTGCCAACCAAACAAAATTTACATGTCAATGTCAATAATGTGATATTGATATTTGACGCGTTGTAAGTAGGTGGTGCTTCGTTTAGTATGCAAAAAGTGGAGCAGTAAATGAACTGATAGACTAATTAGCTTGATCGAATGTGTGCCCAATGAATGCGACAAGCAAATGCGAAATGTCAGTAGTGTATTTGATATTGGATTATAAGTTGAGACAGTACCCAGTACGTACACTTTCTATTATAATACGAAAATTTTGGAATTAAAACAGATCATTGCTTTATACGCTTGGAAAACAGCTCGATATTCATCAGCCAAAATAACGCAATAAATTGTCAAAATGGGAAATGTATGACGCTTTACTCCACATGGTTTTTGTTGTAGTCCGTAATACAGTATTATTTAACTCTTAAAACTAATTTCACAATGTGTTCACGCTATAATATTACTCAACGTCTTTTAGTAGGTACTTCTATAACAAAAAGCAAAGACATCTTTCAACAATTAGTATCTAAATTATGAGGCTAACAGTAGCCCTGCATTTGGCACGCACTCATCGTCAACGGTGCGTGGCACGATTTTATATCTATTTATTTTTTCCCACGAGTGGCCGCGGACTAAGATTAGTGCACCGGAAAGCCAAGGTGTACACTGCCGAGAAAAACTTTGGGCATTAACTGCCCATGTAAACATGGCCGAATCTGTAGAATTCAATTTGCAAAAAGTTTGTAGGTAAGTATTCTTTTTTTTCGCGTGTATTCTTATTTTAAAAAACGTGTTTTTGACGTTTAAAGTGGATTTCTTTAGGGACTAAGGTTTAAGATTTCACATTCAGATTGGAATGAAAATTAAATGAATTATTAAGATACTGTAATACAAATACAAGATACTGCAATACAAATACTTAGAATCAAAAGACGATTTAATTTAGAATTTTCTCTCAAAAGGGTTGCGTATACCATGTAGGCGGTCACATGTTCATACTGTAGCGAATATTACGCATCGGTAACTTAGTTCGACTTTTCAAAGTCGTTATAACAAAGTTCAAACTAATTTATGAAAATTGAATTTTGCAAGACGTAGGCAATAAATATATGTTTTTCGAAGTAATAAATACTTAATCAATTATTCTCAATGTTGACAAATAAGTCAGAACATTAATAATCATAAATTGTTGTTTCAATTTTAGCGAGAATCAATATGAGTAAATATAATTGAAATACATATAGACGATAACATTTTAGTTTCTTCTTGATATTTCTTACTCTGAATTCAAAGAGTAAAATCATCATGAATGTGTCTTAAAACTGCTTCTTTAACAAAAAAAAAAATTGCAAAAAAAATCTGAAAAAAATCTACGTATTTCTGCAATTCAAATGTTTTTAGAAAAACTTTTTACCTAAGTACTAGCTACCAAATTAAATCTCGCACATGCTACACATATTAACTAATTACATGAATCTAGTCATCCAATGTGTTGACATAAAACTAGTTTAGCGGATGGAGAGCGGCTGTGGCTCATCATCCAATATCCTGGTTACTCCTGTTAGCCGGCTACATCTGACTACAGCTGATATTGTTTGGACGGTAAGTACGTTTTACGAGTTCTTTGCTCTGTGCCGTAATAGGCGTCATTTGAAGAATACTACACTTATGTTGTCACTTTTGAGATATATCGTCTGTGATTTTATTTATTCGTTTAAAAAGTTTGGGTTTTGCTGGAGTTTTAAGTATTTAAGTCTGCGATTCAAAAAAAAAAACAAATCAAAAATTGTAGCGAATGGGGCGTTAAAAACATGCACATCGCGCACTTTTAAAAATTTTAAATAAAAAAATGTATTTTTTTATTGTTTCTTTTTTAAGAGATGTGATGTGTACATTACAGAGTTTACCAGCAAGTGAAAATATAAGTGTAGTTAATAATAGGTAAGTAATGAATTTTGAACACAATAATTGTGTGCGTAAAAGCTGTGTAATTACATACATATCAGGTTAGACCTTGACAATGAATGTTGTTGTTGTAAAATTACTCTGATGATGGTAATGTGAGGCGCAATATTGTAGGGATAATAGTACAATAGTTAGATAAAAAAGGTAGATTAATGTGCAATATCATGGTGATTGGTGATTATAAATTATCGAGTGTGATGATAGTACTATCCTATGTATTAAGCATGTATACCTATAGTCTATCTAAAAAGAGTATTATGGACTTTATTGACTTTTGTATTTGTACAGGTTTACTGTAGCATAATGTAAAAGTTTATTATTTTGTCACATATGTTATTTTACTAGGTACCTATTTAATAATATTATCTCCAATGGGGTAGAAAAATAATTTGCCCTTATCTTCCATTAAATTACTTGGTTATTAACGAAAACATTTTTTTCGAAAACAATGAATAGGTACTTGTTTGTTATTTTCAACTACAGACTCTTTTTGTTTTGATTTTATCTATATCTATCTATCTATAGGTACTTATAATAAATCTGTAGAGAGGTCAATTCTGTACATGAAATATATTTACAAAATAACTATCGGGGGGTGATTAGTGATCGATACTGATGCCAAAAATGCAATCAGTAAAATTTTTGTCTGTCTGTCTGTCTTTCTGTCTGTCTGTCTGTCTGTCTGTCTGTATGTTATTTATAGAAAAAAAAACTACTCGACGGATTTTAACGAAACTTGGTACAATTATTCTACATACTCCTGAGCAGGTAATAGTATACTTTTCATCACGCTACCATTAATAGGAGCAGAGCAGTGAAAGGAAATGTTGGGAAAACGGGAGAAGTTACTTGTTTTTTTTAGCTTCCGTCGCGTGTGCAGCCTTAATGGTTAAAGCTACATAGAAATCATGTATAACGGAAATATTCCACATAAAATTATATAAAAAATATCCCATGACAGCATATGTCTATCTTTTATAGTTGACTCACAATAACACGTGTAACTCCCGATAGCTTAGCAGTTCGGAGAATAAATGTGAATGTAAGTTTGTTTGTTGCGCTTTCACGCGACAACTACTGAACGGATTTGGATGAAATTTTGCACACAGATAGTTTATAACCTGGATTAAAACATAGGATACTTTTTATCCCGGCAGTAAGATTCCATGGGACAATAATCAAACTTCACGCGGGCGAAGCCGCTGGCAGAAGCTAGTTATTAATATAACGAGCTGGATTGTAAGTACTCGTATTAAGAACAAAACATTGAAAGATGATAAAAAAACCTTTCTTTTAAGAGTACTTAGTTCTTTTGAGCAATAATTAGACTTTGAAAAAAAAAACACAACAACACTTCAAATTCTATTTCTAAAAACGACTGCACGCTATTGTGTCCATCTTGCACAGAGTAAACTACAACTGTAGCGACACAGTCCATCAATGTTTGCGTTCGAACAGATGCCCGAACTCAGCAAATGAGTCGGAAAACAGACTCCTGGTTTGTGCGCTGACGTCACAATTGTTTGTACGCCTCAACAACACCTGGCCATTGTATTTATAAAAGCCCTTTAATGTTTGGTTGATGAAAAATAAAACTAGTTTGTTTTAAAATTCGATTTTAACCTGTCTAGACTGTTTATTAATTCATTTTGAAACTAGGTTAAATTTTCCTTTGGTGTTATGATTAGTTACTTACCGAATACTTTATATAAATGACCGAAATCAGACTTTATAAAAATAGGTAAAATAAACCTAAAAAATATGTTTTACATAATATTTTTTCAGACGGTGTAATTATAATGTGGTTATTTATCTATTAGTATGCTACAATAACTCTGTAAAAATAGTACACTAAATAGAAATACTAATGTGCTTATAATGACTCCAAAATTACATTGATTCTAGTTCATATTAAACTTAACCCTTCCGTGTTCATGTGGCTTTAATTTGACCTAAAATTATACTAAAATATAGAGCCCATAAAAATTATACATCGTTAAAGTAATTTATGTTTATTTTGTTGGTCTATAAAAGTTTTATTTGACGAAGTAGAGATAGAAGCTACAATATATTCGGAAGTGCTCACTATGACGAAATATTGAACGTTTGTATAGAATTTTGAATGGCTGCCAGTATCAGATGGGAATACAAGCGAATGTATTATAGTTTTGGCATAAAAATTTCGTTCTGACCTAAATAGAAATAGGTGAACACTTTCCAGCTGTAATAGAATTATGATAAAAGATGTATTTATGTTTCAATTCGTATAATATTGACCTATTATTTTTAAGACTGACGCGTTGCCAAGATAACGATAGACACAAAATTTCTTTGTTTCACTTTTTGTTTAAACCATAAAACTTGAAACTTTATAAAGAACTAACTCGAACTAGTTTGAGCTTGCGTGAATTTCCCGCTTGCAACATTTTTTATTGCTACTCCGCTCCTATTGGTCATAGCGTGATGTTATATAGCCTATAGCCTTTCTCGATAAATGGACTATCCAACGCAAAAAGAATTTTTCAATTCGAGCCGGTAGTTCCTGAGATTAGCGCGTTCAACCAAACAAACAAACTTCTGCTTTATATATTAGTATAGATTTAGAACAAAGAGAACCCTTGTGTAGTACCTATAACACAATAGTAGAGAGTTATAGGATTAAATAAATAAAAAAAAATCATCTTCTTTCTACCCTTGTCCCATTTTATTTGGGGTCGGTGCAACACGTTTTCTTCTTCCATTCTCCCCTGTGAGACGTCACGGCATCATTTACTCCTTTCTCTTTCATATCAGTCTTCACACAATCCATCCATAGTTTCTTTGGCCTTCCTCTCCCTCTCCATCCATCCACAATATAATTAATAAATAATAAGTAAATCAAAAACATATTCATAAAAATTAAAACTAGGCTTTAGCATTACATGTGTGGCCCTAACTGGAGGAGTCTCCAATGATGGCGTCGTAAGATATGATGCCTGAACATAATTAATTATACCAAAGTAAATATTATTCTATTAATACGCCTTTATAACCGTGAGAAGATAAAATATTTGCAAACACAACTTGTTTGTATGGAAAATAGACCTACCTATTAATAGATTTTAAGGACAAATTGCTCTGTTAACGGAAAACCGATTGTCATGGTGTTTTTTTCTTGTTACCTCGTCTTTTCATTGAAGCTTTAACTGATAATTAAGTAAAATACTACCTGTGGTGTGGAACATGTTTTTTTTCTTCAGATTTTACGCTCGTGTAGTTCTCGATGCAACAAAAAGACTGCAAGTTTTGATTTCAATTCTATTTATTTGAAAACTAGTGTTCATTTCGAATTTTATGATCGAATTTCGAAATTAACTATTATTACTTACTATTCTAACTTCCTTTCTCGAAATATAAAAAAGGAGATAAACATTCTTCAGATTCATTCAGATCTTTTATATAAAAAAATCGAATGCTTCTCCAGCTGCAAACTACTCAAGGGTTAAGAACCTATTTCAATACACACTATAGAGGTGAAATAGAGTGGGGGAAAGTAATATAGTTAAGTAAATGGCTTAGTTAAACAACTTTTAATAGCGGCTGCGACTTTATATCACGCCCAGTGCCTACATAATATGGATTAATGATCGTGCGCACAGGCGGAGTTGAGTTATAGCCGTATGTGTTCGTGAAAGTGATTTTGTTAAAATTAGAACATAAATTATTTTTATACTTTTTAATTTAATCAAAAAAGAGTGATATGGCAGTGGGCTGTAATTTAAAACGCGAGCCCATTGAGGGTTAAATGTCACGTCATATCTTCGAACCTTAGAATGCCACCTACAAAAAAAGTAAAACCGACTTCAAAAAGAAAAAGTGAAAAATAACTTTAGCTTCTGAAGTCGGTGACGTTTGTATGATTGATTTAATTTTTTTGTCACCGACTTCAGAAGCTAAAGTTATTTTTCACTTTTTCTTTTTGAAGTCGGTTTTACTTTTTGCAAAAAAGTTTTTATTTTTCACTTTTTAGTGGTTCACATGGAAAGTGCATACCGTTACAATTACAACAAGCCCAAACACGACTAGGATACATTGTCTCATTATGGAGTTCCGTGACTCTTGGCTTCATCATCAGATCTGATGGTAGAATGGTTCTTATCAAACGCAAATGCTTCACTTGTTGTAGAAAATATAAAAATTGCTGTACGTTATCCTATAAAATTTGAAGAGTTCCCTCGATTTCGCCAAGATTCCATCATCAGATCCCGACTTGGCGACTATGGGACCAACTTGGAAGTATACCCTTTCAAACAAAAAAAGAATTTTTCAAATCGGTTTAGGCGTCTTCGAGTAATCGGGTAACATACATAAAAAAAAAAAAAAAAAATAATAATACATACAGTCGAATAGAGAACCTCCTCCTTTTTGGAAGTCGGTTAAAAATGTGCCCAAATGTCACATTAAAGGCTGTATAGTATTATTTACGAGTATTATTTATTGTTATAATAACGGTCCATTTATTAAAATGTGTCATTGTCAACATGCAAATACAATTTTGACGGAACAATCTCAAGTTTGCCCCATAATTGTTTTTTTAACTCAACAAAAATGTCATTCATAAGTAACGTCTGCCGCCATTCTGAGTTGGTTACATTAGGCTTATACCGTGTATTGGTTCGGCATTTTAACTTAGATTGTTATGTAAATCGGCTCATTTCAAGCTTATCTTCTCATTAATCTTTCGTTGGTCGCCATTTGTTCTCCTGACAGCAAACAACGAAGCAATTAGTTCTCCTAAGATGACAGCTCAAATTGTCAGCTTGTTAATTTCAAGTCATTATGACTGATATTTGAGACTACGGATCTTTTTCAAAAAATAATTTAGCTGAACAGTGACGAGTCATGTTTATTTACGATGACATTATCTTTAGGCTTTCATGAAAAATCTGTTTTCGTAGAAAATGTAAATTAATATTCCCAAGAATCAAAATGTTGTTTGGTTGGTATATTTTACCACAGGGACCAATGCGAGACTCATTGTAAATATTTGACGCAACTAAATTGGATATTTCACATTGTAATATTTACAATACAATTCCAGATTACAACGAAATCATTTGATAGTATAAATAGAAGACGAGGCTCATAATAGTTTCTCTATTTCAGTAAAATATCGACCATTTTTCGGCGCACGATATTATTTATTAAACCTCGTCTCCGCTGTTCGAAATTTAAAACGAATTAAGGTAAATAGATATTCTCAAGAATAAAAACTTTTTCGAAATATATGGAGGAGCATAAATCTAAATAAACATAGTTGCAAATATTATGCTAAAGTACGCACATCACTATCTTCTAAACTTAAAATAATGTTGTCGTAAATCAAAAAGAAAATACTCAAACGCAGAACTTTTAAACTCTTACATAATTGAAAGTTGGTCTCGTGATGTTTCGTGTCTCGATTTTGGCAATCTCATATCTCTTGTATTATGTCAGACTTGGCTCATTCTCACTCTCCAAGTATTAATTATTTAGTTTTAAGTGCTTTCAACTATTCGAAACGAAATTAATTTCATAAAGCGTAATTTATGTTTGAAATTAACTAGATAGTGCTATCGTTTCGTATTAATTACCTTTTTCATTTTAGAAGGGTCCCGAGTAACGGGTCACGTGATATTTATGCCTAATTTGTAGTCCCTACCTGTGTCAATGAATATTATACGACTGCGCAAAATTGGATAGTTTCGGAATGACAGGTACCTAACATTTATAGAGATTCATCGACGTATCAAAGAACTCTCGATAAAGATAAAAAAATAAAATACCTAATCGTAATTTCATTGAGTAAATAGTCGTATTGCGTGTTAATCTCTCCATCTAGAACGTGTATAATATAGGCACTTCCACCAACGATATTTTGGTCACGTAATGTTTCATAACGATATAGAAACAATTTCTTATGACCGTCACAGGAAAATACAGGTACGAGTGCCTCTATAATCTACCTAAAAGGTTACTTTTCAGACAGACTGGCTGAAATATATTTGTGTTCAATTACAGAACAGTTTCGTAACGTATAACTTGGTATAGAGGTAAATAAATTGTGAGCCAAAGAAAAGGGACCAGGGAAGGAAAACAAAAAACCTGTGTAAGGAAAAGGCCTCCACTAACGGATTGCGTGACCTACGGAGGTAAAACGAAGGTGGTATAAATTAGGCCAACCCGCACTGAACTGTCATAGAAACAACATGTCATCGGGAGGGTTAACTTAACCTTGTCTCTTCAAGGTTAACTTATGGAAGGAAAAACAATTCTCAATTCTAAACACACAAAAAAAGTTTAGTTTGGTTCAACAAAACTAATTAATATCTTCGGTGAAGTGATAAAACTTTTTCAATCATTTTCAACAAACATTTATTAGAATAACTCGATTGTACAAGTTCTTCGTTGGTGTAACCCTATTAAGTTGGGGTTACATCAGAAATTGAAATTAGGGACGTCTACAGAATTGTCCTTCGTGGATCCAACTCGTCATTGTAGTGGTAAAATGGGCCCGAATCTCGGCCATGTCCCAAATATTAGTAGATATATTTTTTTCTCCCGCATCGTTTTCGCTCTAACGACATCATTATGTAGATTTTGGACTATTTATCTACCGATATCATGCCCATCAAATGCAAAGGTCGGTTTTTCATTGAATTTGAAAATCAAAACCCGTCTGGGACCTGAAGCCGATCTTTATTCCTCGAATCCTGTTAGTGACAACTCTAGCAGATAATTTTCATAGAAAAGGATAGATCTATTTCCAGTTCAGCTGAATGCGGTTTTAATAATGAGTTATTATTCTCTCTATTCTCAAGGATATAACTATTACGTATAGTCTTATTGATTTTGAAATTCTTCACGTCTTCCAAATAAAGTGATATTTTGTTAGTGAAATAAGCGGAGTCAATTTATAACAATACCATAGGCTTGATTGACTCAGTCAGTGACCTAAACACATCACATTAAACCTTATTTTGACTACATTAAACTTAATTACTTATGTAAATATAAACCAGTAAATAAAAAAAAAATTGAATATGAAAAGTTCCTCCAAGATAACAAACAAAAGTAAAATAAAAAAAACCGAATTATATGACGCGATGTCCGAAACGAATGTGCTTTTCACGGTAAATCGGTTACATGCGGTTCAAGTAAAAATCTTATAACGAATTAATTTACTTACACGTGTTTTGGTAATCAACTGTTAGTACTCTTAAGAAGTACCTATTGATAGCTACTATAATACGATAGTGTATTAAGTAAACGTTTTTTTTTATAGAAGAGAATTTTCCGGAAAAAATAGCTCTTCGTGTCGATGATTCCAATTATTATTTAAGTATTTAAATTTGTTTCAACCAGAACTTAGTCACGTCGACGTTGCTTTTTTATCTTTTTAGATGAACATATACCTACACAAAGTTTCCGCAGGAGTTTAGTATCAGAATTCATTTTTATTATACTTATCCAATAAGTGAGGCTAATTTACTTTCAATTACATTATTAGTTTCCTGAAACAATTTGAAGCTATACCTCAGCCATAAACTAATTCAATCCATAATTCATCAGTAACTATGTATCAGATCTCTAAACGAGCGATAAAATAAATCACATTCCCAAATTTGGCTGCTACCAAGTCGCCAATCGATCTGGCAGCCCCTATATAGATGCTATCTGGCGTTTTTACTGGCATTTTGGCGTTGCCATCGGTCTGATGATGCCAGATGATTCGTGACGATACCTTGACATTATTCGTTGGTATAGTTTATTGAAGTAGTACATTATGATATGTATTCGAACAGAGTTTGAACTCATAATGTGTTAGTTTCGTTTGAGACAGCGAAGATTATCTGAATAAATAAAAAATAATTAAAGAACTTGTATTAGGGACTTTTTTAGTGTATGTAATCAATTGTTTGAAATCTATTACCGCCAGACACACCGTTAGACCCCAAAGGATTTACTTAAGATACCTGTAGTATTATGAAATAATATGATACTTAAACAAAAAGGAACATATGAGGGAATCCTTTGCCCAGCAGTGGGACAGTGTCAGAGAAAAAAAAGCGATGACATTATTGTCATCGCTGTTAATGGATCGACTGAACTACTTACGATGTTTTTCTTATATTCTGAAAGTTAGGCGAAAATAAAGTCATAACTCATAAGACCTAGATCTGATAAATCATTTGGAAACGACATAATTTACGAGGAATTGTTCGATAAAATTAATTTCTATTTTATTCCCAGTAAAGGTTTCAGTTTTTTTCAGGGTCACGAAAATCATGACCATTTTCTTCTTCAGTCTAAGTAGTTTTGATTTCATGTTGTAATTCCAGGAAATCAGATAAGTAAACAGCTGTTTATGTTAAAGTATCACGCAAAAGTTAACATTATACTTAGTTTAGTATTTATTTAAATCAAGGTCATCTTTAACATTCAAATTATTAATATTAAGTTGTGTTTCGGAACTATGCTTGGTTTGGTTGCTAATATAATAATCTATGTATGAATCGTATGTTTCCGGTGTATCTTATTTAAATTGTAGTTGGATTATCTACAGGTCAGAAACAATTTATAATTTAAAATGCAACCAAATAAATTAAATAACAAAACGATAACAGAATAAGATTTTATAACTCAAATAGAAAAAGTAATATTCTTCAGTAAAAATCTAACAATCCGTTAATTGGTCACGCGATAAAAATATTAAAACGACTTATTTAGTTTGCGTTCAATCGCCAAACAATTAACATTTTATTCTCAAAGAAACTTTGCCAAAACTATTACGTCAAAAAAAATAGCTAATGATGCCTGAGGGCTGTTGCTATGTTTTCTGTTACCAACTGTTGACAGTTTTCCACCAATCACGTGCCTGCGTTTTTAAAATGTTATCAAACAGAGCTGTTTGATTGGTCGCTTTGTTTCATTACATAATGACGTATTCGGTATGGTATATTACAACATCTTTATTTACTATTTAGTAATGAGTTCATTTTTCTTTTCTTTTGAATCGGTTTTGTTCTTTCTTTTTTCGATTTTTGTAATGGAAAATATAATTGGGCATATCTCTTCGAACGGAGAAATGTAATGCGTATAATACCTACGCTACGTTCTCGTGTGTTTTATATTTCTTTTACGTAAAAGTATTTTCCAATATGAGGATTTTTAGAAAATTCTTTTCATTTCTTTCATGGATTTGATACAAAAGAAATGCCTTCTTTTATATTGTAATATTAGAAGGAGCTGGATACTCAAAGAACTGTAGTTAGTAACTTTTACATCACTTAATAGCTACAATTTATTGTAACAAAAAACTGAAGTTGCAAACATATAATTGGAGTCTGAAAATTCACGTTTCCGAAACTGAAAATAGACTTCAAAATACCCTTTTATAATTCATTAGTGCCGCAGCCTTTATCATGAACCGTCATTTTCATACAAAACTCTCTAGGACGGGGCGAAACATAATTTACATAAAATTAATATGTAGATATTTTTGGTATTATTTTTGCACATGCGTTGACGGAAAGCGATAAGAATTTAATAGCAAACGTTATGAGATTGGGTAAAAGCAATTTGCTTAGCGCAAACTATACAGTCCATAAAATTTGCAAACCTATAATGAAGTAGATAGTACATATACACGTTCTACTTGAGTTGGATTACGTCAGAGTAGGTAGTATTTTTTTCCAGTTGGTGTAGTTTATGCACAAGTGCAGTATAAACTTCATTATCTTCAAGTTTAGTTTTATTTGTAGTTAGTTTAATAATAGAATGCGAGGTTTATTATCTTGATAATTATACGTCTTAAAAAATGGTTAACAGAGAAAATGAGAATCACAACTTAGTTTTTATGTAAACTCGTGACAAAGTTATTCTATTATTAAAATAAAAATTGCTTTTCTCTTTTTTCAGTATTTTATTATTTGTTTGACTTTAAGTAGGTAGCGTTTGCAAAGAAACCATACAAGATAGAAAGCACATGACATTGTCTAATTTCCCACAAAGTTGTTAACCATCATAACTAATAACATCGTCGACTTTGCTCTTTTAATAGTCATGAACTGTAATGATGTAATGAACACAAACATTCGTACATCGCTTGAATGAATCCCTGCCTGAACGACTGCCAGATCGCATATCAAACGGTCAGAATTAGTGTCCACTGTGTAGGTCATGATCACTCTCAAGACCGTATCTCTTACACCTGGCCCTACTTGTGACCAGAACTCCGAATTAACAACACTTTACAGAGGAAATATTTCACCTTCAATACATCTAAGTGCACTACACAACTGTAATAATCATTCTACTTACTCCACCACGTCTGTTGTCATACAACAATAAGAAAAACGTAATGCTAGTCACCCGCACCACAACCTTGGTATTAACAACGTTATCGCATTACTTATTCTAAGCACGCGCCCACCACCGTACAGCCGTGAAAACGATTCGTTTTCCTCCCGAACTCACAGCGTGATAACAGATAACATTGCATACGATCTAAACAATCGATCAAAACATCAACGTAAACTGTACCTCGAACGTATACGCGGACGCAAACAAACGCGGCCTTGAACGCTAAGCAGATCGCCTGAAAATACTCGGCGGGTGAAAATAGCCGCGGTGAAAATACGGGCACGTGACGCTTACGTACCTCGCGAACTGTCGTATGGAGAAAATCGATGGTGCTTGCCACTCGGCGACCGGCGGCGGACTGAGCCACTGTGTCAGCGGAACGCGCCCCACCCGAGCCTCCGCCCGCCTGACTCGCTATCACAGTTTTATATAAAAAAAAAATACTTTCACAGTTTTCGCACTTTACAAAAATATGGATGCAGCACTTAAAATATTTTAATCAGGCGGTGTCTGTGAGGTTGTGTTTGTTCGCGATCATCCGCGGCGTCGGGTCGCGGCCGGCGCGTGCTTACAGCTCGAAGTGGGGCGTTGGACTGATCGGAGCAGGCAGCCAGCGAGCCGTCGAGGTGCCTCCCTGCCCCCGCCGTGACGTAGGCTACAGCCCGCGATGGTGGAAATTAGCAGCTTCCCGAGCGAGGGTCGTTGGATGTAGGTCACGGGGACTGGGCCTGCACTTGCCCACTCTACCGTGCTGATACACTTGACAAGTTTAAGGACATAACTAGTCGTTATTAGGTGCCCGATGCATACTTATAATACCGTAACGATGTTTCTTTTAATTCCTGCTACGTTTACTACGGTTTTTCGTAGCACAGATGTCGTAGGCGCGTCCGGGCACTTGAATGCCAATACGAGCTTCTTATAGCAAAGCAAACTTGTTCTCTTCCTGGGATAGGGGCGCAACACATTTCCTCATTGAGAGATGTAAATTGGTAAAGTTTTAGGCCAGATTTTTTTCTTGTTAACTCTTGTTGTCATCGTAACGTTTATCGAATCATTGCGTTAAGTTTAACACGTGTTCTGGTGAATTTTCTGAGAAATTTTTCGTATTCCGTATCAGGAAAACACTTATAAAAGCCTGCGAAATTAGTAGAATCGAGTTTCTAAGGCATTTGCTCTGTAGTGTATATTCTATATACTTAGATAGGTACATAATTGATTTACACAAGTAGCACGAACTTCCTTAAAGTGGCGCCGAAGCGTTAATCAAATTGTGTGGGTGTCTGCCGATCAGCGTCCATTCCATCGTGATTGTTCGTTAACTGAATAACAACTAATGGCCAAGGGAGTCAGGATTGAGATTGCTCCGCCATAGAATAGGGACATCGCTATACTGCTATAGAATAGGGACATTTACATATTCTTACTGTTCCATAGTGAGGTTCGTTTGTGAAAACGTTTTGATTTATGACGCTGTTTTCGCCTAATGATGAATTTGTATTCCAGTTTTGGTAAGTTGGTGTACCGTTTTGCAACGTAACGAAAATTTGCGTGGAATTATGTTTTTTGAAATGAATAAAGTGATTGGCTGTTCAAAGTACTTAAAAATATATTAATTTTCTTTTTTTAAGCCGTTGCCCAAAAAACTAAGTTCTGCTGCATCGCGGGGGTAACAAACATTTTAACTCACATACACAGACTCGGAACAACCAAGAGTGGGCCATACAATTTTTTGTTCCGTGCGGGGATCGAACCTGCGACACGCAGCGCAGTAGCCAATCGCTCGGCCACTGCGCCAACCATGCTGTCAAATAGAAGGTCTGTGCATATTAGTGACACCCCACACACACCCTACTTTATAGCAATACAATCCATTTAATTAGTGTGAGTTCCAGTGGGTCTTATTTGACCCAAAGGTTGACTGGTAGAGAATGCCTTGTGGCATTAAGTCCGCCTATGTACCACTCTTGTACATGAAGTTTAAATAAATAAATAAATAAATAAATAAATATTGCAATGGATTGGTTAATGGGCTCTTTTGTTCATTCAGTTTTGTTGTTTTTTAAGGCGACTAGATGAGCTAATTTAGCAAGTCTATTTGTAGTGGTTCAAACTTCGTTTGAAATGCTGTTAGAATAAAGTTCAAATCAGCTTGCACTACAAAGTGGTTGTTACGTCAGTCACTGCGAGCCAAATAGTGCGAAATGAGTGGTTTCGATCGATTTACAAAATATCTATTGATTGGACTAAAAAGCTAAAACACTATAATGCTAATATATTGCTGTTAGAATTATTTGCCAAAAACTCAGAAAGATCGCATGCATTTTAGTATGTTTTTGTTTTGGTTGAAATAAATTTTTAGAGATAAGTTCGTGATTTTTTTTTATCGAGTCAAATTAATTGTATTATGTTTTCAAAACACTATCATACTAGCATATATCCTGAAGAATATCATATATTTTTCTGGTTTTGTTTATTGCCGTGAATCATGTATTTTTAGGCATTATAAAACACGTGTTTAGCTCATGTAGTCGCCTTAATGGTTTGTGGATAATAAACTTGAGAGACTAATTAGTTCTGAACAGTTTTGATTCAATTTTACACACACCTTGAGTCTAAAGATTGGTTATTCCGTAGGTATTCATACTTTTCATAATATATTAAAGCGACAAACTTCAAAATATCACAGAAAATGTAGCTTTCAGTTAAAGTTAAATTCAAATCTCAATACCGTTTTCAATAAAATCTAGCTCAAACTAACACTAACCAGGAAAAGTTAGGTCAATTACGAACATCACCGGACCTAGAAAAGTTCAACGATATTAATTATCGTACCGTTAGCTTTACCGTACTTTTAATAACATTTTTAAACATTTTTCGTGGATAAACTTATTTATATGGTTAGAAAACAAGAGCACAAATAATTAATTAAAACGCATAATTATAGATTAGACGACCCGAATGGCGCAGCGGTAGTGAGGCTGCCTTACGTTCTTAGGGTCCCGGGTTCGAATCCCGGTAGGAGCGAATGTTTGTGTGATGAGCATGGACATTTGTTTCCGAGTCATGGATGTTTATATGTATAATAAGTATGTATTTACAAACAAAAAGTACATATATATGTAGTATATCAACTGTCTGGTGACCACGACACAAGCCTTGCTTAGTGTGGCACTAGATGGTGCTGTGTGTAATGTCCAGCGATATTTATTTATTATTTATTTATTTATTATTTATAGAAGCCTATCATCATCATCTGCATAGCCGTTCCCAACTATGTTGGGGTCGGCAATCAGTCTAAACGGATGCAGCTGCATACCTGTATTTTACACGGAGCGACTGCCTATCTGACCTCTACAACCCGTTTAGTACTGGGTAATACGAATCCCTTTTGGTAAGACTGATTGTCAGACTTTTTGGGCTACTGACTACCTGTAGCGACTGTCAAAGATCTGCAAACGACAACCGGGATCAACGGCTTAACGTGCTTATGAATTATTAAGCTTTCAATAACTTGATCTTCATTATCTTGTGGTTAGTGCCTGACCTGACGTCACAGTGTTTATGCCACCCATGGACTCTGACTGAGTTTACATGCCGTCGAGAAATGTCTTTGATGCATGCTGCTTTCCTCCCGAAGTTTTCCAAGCAAGTGATAATTATACAATACGCACATGAATCCGAAAAATCGGAGTTGCGTGCCTTGGGTTCGAACTTGAGACCTATGAATGACTTGGCAGATCGGTCTCACCAGCAGGCGATCACTGCTCCTCCTAACTTGATACTGTGGCATTAGCACTCCACTTGGCAGGCGCAGTGGTGGTTGCAGTACCTATCTGAATACGAAACTGAATGACCGACACAAAATTCTGCAACTAACACATAACAAATGTAAAAGTACAGTAACAAAATGGCTTCTTAACCTGGACTATGATATGACCGAAAGCATTTTATCCTAAGAAACACACTGGGCTCACCTTGATAAGTACATATGTATTTAGAATTATATATTCACAACTATATATCACAAACTTCCATAAACAACAGGTATAAGACATTCATTCAAACTCAGGCTCGCAACACCACCACAACTTCTAAATTCGCCCCCCTACACACACACACGCACATACACACACACACACACACACACATACGCACACACAACATTCACACAAATATACATAATATCTTAGGAAACATATAACTGTTTTCTTCATGTATTCCTTTATTTTTTATTTACATTACAAGTAGATTAGATTAGATTTAGAATTTATTGTAGCGGATGCATTTATGTAACAATAAAATGTAAACGGAACGAAGGAGCCTGGAACTCACGACACAGGGAATCCTAGTGTGAGTTTCAGGAATCAATGCACTGAATGTACTTTTCTGAACAATAAATTATTCTTATTCTTATTCTTATCTTCGTAGGTAGTTGTACTGCGACATACTGGAGCATGTACCTATGTTGTTATAAGTACAGTAACCAGCACTGATATGTATTACACTTAGAAAAAATAGACTGCCTCGTTATTCTAGTTGTGGCAAGCGACTGCTGAGCGTGAGGTCCTGGGTTCGATTCCCGGGTCGGGCAAAGTGTTATTGGGTTTTTCCACCAGGAATTTCTCAGTAGCAGCCTTGGAATCTGGATTCGTGCCCTGGTGATGGCAATAGACTCGCCCCTTATATGGGACTTGAAACATAACTGGATAAAAGAGGGTGAAATGAGGCTTTTTAGATTTCCAGATGCTGTTAAACTTTTGTTAAATATTCCTTTTGTTTTACAGTTTTTGTATAGTAAGCAACGACCTATTGTCGGGCCCACGCGGTCCCCCCATACTTTAGTACTAATGCTGTAATGTAACCTAATAATATTGTAATACCAAATGATTTGAAAAGAGTAACCATGGAGTTTCTTGCCAGTTCTTCTCCATGGAATCGACCAACGCGAACCGTGCAGCTTTTGCAACGTTTTATACGTGCCCATCTAGGCCTATGTGAAATAAAATATTTTTATTTTGATTGAACTATGGTACACCTTTGCCTAACCCTTCGGTGATAACAGGAGTGATGATATTATGTTAGAAAAATTCAAAACCATTTTTCTTAAAAATATCAATTTTTCTTAAATTTCAAAATGACGATTTCTTCTTTGAGATATATAAGACTTTCAAAATACTATATGTTCGTGAAAACTTAAAACATAGTTGCCTCTTGTCTACATATTAGTGCCGGTGATTGTACATAGAAGGGACACTGGTTTTTAATCTATCATTGAGGTATATGAAGACTGTTGGTATGTACGAGTACGTATCTATACGTGCTCATATTTATTACCTAAAATTAAATAGCTGAAAAACGTATCTTGTTTTTATTGCTGCGTTATCACCATTGCGAAATTTCCACCACAACCTGCCCAAGCAATGATAATTCGTTTTACCTTGCAGGTACACAGTTTTATATGTATTGTGTTAAATATTTCAGTTGACATAAATTATTAGAATAATTTCATATCTGTTTCGAAACCTATGACATGTCAAAAGTTATGTGGAATTATGCCATATTTATGTGAATTATGTGAACCTTATGAGTGTTTGTTTAAAGTTCAATGTCTTGGCCTGTTTTGGAGATAGAAAAGACAAATAACGCACCAAACGTTGTTTGTGTTGTGTCGAAGGGTAGATAACACCATAAAAGCAATACTCCGTAAGTGACATATTAAAATATAATAAGATGATGGAAAATTAAAAACAACCGTAGTTATTTAACCTCTAACATTAATAATTTCATATTAAGTAGGGAAAATGTATCGATTTTTATTAATTGACATTGAAATATGATTTTAACAAGAATTTTAAGCCCAAATGTTTGCATGTCACATTATTATGACTTAGTATTATGGATCTGGATTATTTATGTTAAGACCGAAATTTTATCAATACTTGGTTTGAAATTGATTTGATTTAATTAATTATTCCAAGACACCAATCTCTAACAAAAAATTTATTTTCGGCCTGAAAACCCAATTTATTTTCAATTAACTGTCGAATTCGATTTTCAGTTGCTTTCAATTCAATAAATAGTCGAATCATTGAGTTGACTAAACAGTGACTTCACAGCGTGCTATTGCCATACAAAATCTATGAGAGAACCGCATATTGACAGCTCTTTAAAAGTATGTCAATTGATTGATGTGTCATTCTACTAATCCTGAAAGGTAAAGAATGATTTTATGTCTTTCTTGTATTGGAGAAAAGTAGGCTCACACACAAGAAAAGTGCTTGGGGAATGAAGTTCGACGAGTCCTATAACGAAATTATTCAGAAAATTATGAATTTGTATTCGTACAATACAATACAATACAATACATCGTAGTAAAACACTTAATATCCAATCCAATTCCTTCCAGATATGGTGGTGGTGGTGGATGGAGCGTTATAAAGCAGGATACAGTTGAGCAACACCAATCTACCTATACTAATATTATAAAGCTGTAGAGTTTGTTTGTTTGGTAGTATGTGCTAATCTCAGGAACTAATGGTTGGAATTGAAAAATCTTTATGTGTTGGATAGTCCACTTATCGAGTTTGAGGTAGGTTATATAATGTGACGTAGACGAAGTTGCGCGGGTTAGCTGGTAAGCAATAAAGGGCGCTAAGCCTAGTTCTTGCACGAATTGAAAAAATGTGCCTTCCTAGCGAAATGACTTATGCCGTGGTCAAATGTTTTCGTAGGATTAAAATTCGACGTTTCGATGAGTTGAGGACATAATTATGAAAATTGTCTTTGAACAACAGTAGGTACAGGTATTGAAAACAGGTTAATGAAATTCTATAAAGAAATAACAGAATAATTTTGCTCTCTACCCCTGGTTATTGGAATTATTAAGTCGAAACTCACCAAGAATCTACATTTCGTTTCACAAATCACATTTTAATATTCACTCATTTCAAACGGAAATTGACTGTCTTCAATGAAATCAGGAAAAATAAAACCTCAGGTATGATTTATTAGAAAAATATACAGATTTTAAATATGATATTTAACATGTAAATATTTTGTCAACTAATTTCAAGGATACTCACTTCTCTTTGTTATTCAAATAAACAGAATTCTGAAGTTTCCGTAAACTTAAAATACGATTGCTAATGATAAATTCAAATAAGTATAATACTCCAATAGGTACAACCACCCGCACATCATTGGTAACAATTGGATCTTGTCAGCGCCTTTGTATTGCAGCAATAAGTGTGATTTTCGTTGTGCTTTAGAGTTTGACTGTACCTAATGTTTTTTCAGTGAACTCAGTTGCTCAGTGGTGGTGGGAAATGCTCGATATTTATTGTACATCGATTTCGTGCACTAGCAGGTGATCGGTGAAGTAAGATAAGAAAAGATGTCGTATTTGTACAGATAACCTAGTTTTTCATCATCTAAAACTATGTTGGGTCGGCTTCCAGTCTAATTGGATGCATCTGAATACCAGTATTTTACATGGAGCGACTACATATCTGACTTCCACAACCCAGTTAGTACTGAGTAATACGATTTCCCTTGGTAAGACTGGTTGTCTGTGCATGATATACTAAAATTAACTTACCACATAACTGGAAAAACTAAAAACATTTCCAAAAACAAAACACAGCAAACTACACTCAATCCTCTTACTACCCTCTTAAAACTCTTTGCTAATGAATTTTCTGGAAAACATCAGCTTTTCAGACATTTTTCATTTAGAAAATTTGTCACACAGTGCAAAACTTTCCTCCGGTGCATTAGTGTTTATATGAACTTGCATCATGGTCGTATGAAGTCTTCTCTTGAAGTTTAATTTAAAAGTTTTTGATACGTATCTACCCACAACCACGTGCGGGGTCATTGACCGGAAAACTGTTATTTTTGTTGCTAGCAAATATGGCTGTTTTTTTGTGGCTTGTAGCTTTGTACCCATGTCTACAAATATTTCATAAAGCTATAATTCCAAATCCTGAAAAAATGAAAAGTCAAGGGTATTAGTACCATACGTACAAACCTGCGCAACCTTTCACGAATAAAATGCGTGATGTCATGTCACATCCCGGAAATATTGATCCCGACGCCTATAATCCACAGAAAACTAACACAGTACTTACAGAGTTACAGACCACTGTTTCAATCAATAGCTCGATACGTGCCAGTCACTGCCGATATTGCAAAAACATGACAAAATAATATTTATACAGCTAAGCCCTCATTCATCAATAACATCTATCTACCAGCAACTTATCCAACTTTCTCCATAAAGAAAGATAATAGATGAAAGCAGCTGTATTTATCTCTACAGATCTACAGATTTTTGTGAAGAATTCTGCGAATCTGTACGGAAATCTATATGATAAACTAATATAATGTAACTCTTTCTGTCTGTTAAGAGCGCGTATTACAACAGTTGGCAACGTCGCAAATAGCTGTCAAATATTTACATGTTTTAATTAATTTGGCAATTTTACTGTTTCAGGTGTAAAAAAGGCATATGGCAAGTTCCCAAATACTTTTTTTACATCTAAAACTATGTATTCGGTATAACGATATTAATTATTGCATTTCCTAATCAATTTTTTAGTCCACTACAGAGCCATATTTCTTATTGTCACACAGTAACATTGCCAAATTAATTAAAACATGTAAACATTTGACAGCTATTTGCGACGTTGCCAACTTTTGGGATACGCGCTCTTAACTCTTCATGGCCTTAACTGCTGAAAAAAATTCGAAAGCATATTCGAAGGTAAGTAGACCAAAATCATTTTATGTCGTATCGTCACTACTTTCCAATTTTGCACTTTTATATATTCAAGAGTACGAATATTACCGACCAAACCCGATTTGCATTACACGGCTAAAATACGAATAGTGGCACGTGGCTCATCAATTAAAGTCCTCGACTGGACTGTACATTCAATAGTGATGTTATTAGACCGTTACATGCTGCTAGCAATCTTCTTGTTCTGAAACTTCTTATTACACAACAAAAAGTGTTAAACACACCTGTGTTGTATTTTCAGAGACAATCATGCGGTAGCCCATAACGACATCTAGCCATCTTCAAGACCCTGAAATGATACTAGCATATCGACACACCGCAGATCCAATATTCGATACATTATTTCAGTCCAGTCTAAAATCGATTCTCAATACATTTCGTCTGAGGACCGTCTCGAGAATTCTGGGCCAAGATCCTTGAAATGCTCTTATCATAATGCCGTTTCTACTGTCACAGTTCTGAACATCTAAACAATATTCAATAACAATTGTCTATGCCTAGTTTAACATGTACTTAATATGCTTGTTCGTAGTATTTGGAGCATAGAGAATTGTGGTCTGTTGACGTTTACTTTGCCTCTTGTTAGTGTATCAAAAGGCTTAAGGGCTCTACACACTACAGTCGACGACCCGCCAATATGTGCGGGCTAGTCAGCGGCTTCAAATCGGTGCAAGTCAAACAACTTGGTCGATGGTACTAGATGTGCAACTTTTCAGGGTTTTGTAACCGAAGGGTAATAAACGGGACCCTATGACTAAGGCTCCACTGTCCGTCCGTCTGTCCATCTGCCTGTCAGCCGGCTGTATCTCATGATCAGCAATATGTAGACGGTTGAGTTTTTCGCAGAATGTGTACATCTTTTGCCGCTATAACAACAACTATCAAAATAATAAAAATTAAAGGAGGATCCCCTGTTACGATTTAACCCCTACCTCATGCGCGAGTCAGACTCGCATTTGGCCGGTTTTTTACACCACAGCTTGAGTGTCACCAGGCAACTAAGGCCGTTTGACATCACTGACATGATTCGTTTTTTAACCCCCGACACAAAACGACGGGGTGGTATAAGTTTGAAGTATTTGTGTGTGTGTGTGTGTCTATCTGTGGCATCGTAGCTGCCGAACGGATGAACCGATTATGATTTCATTTTTTTTTGTTTAAAAAGCAAATTAGTCGGGAGTGTTCTTAGCTATGTTTTATAAAAATCAGTCCTAGATGGCCACCGCCACGAAATGGCGGATTACATTATTTATTCAACAACTCCCTCAATATGGGTATCAAATGAAAGGACTTGACTAGTAGAATAATGTACACTATATTGTTAAAAAATTACCTCAAATTATGACCCTATGTGTCGGGGGTTGTTTAATTTTTAATTTAGGTAATGTAACTTGTATCTAAAGTTATCGGGCTGTGTCCGCGGTTTGTGTGTAGATCCCATAAGAAAGACATTATTATTCATACGTTTCAGAGTATTGCATTAGTTGGTTTTGCTAAGTAAATGGACTCTCTACTTAGAAATTACGCTGCAAGTTGGAAGTCAGCTGAGAGAGGTAGATCTACATGCCTACCTATGTAGTTCTACAAACTTAGAAGGTTGGAACAAACCAATTAAACTTGATCAGTCATTCTGGAACTTTAGACTTAGATAAAATACCCGTATTACAATGAAAATCTTCTGCATCTGCATAATGTTATGAGAAAGTTCTCTGCACGCATGATGGACAAAAGTAGCACATGAAATTTCAAAGATATTTTTCGTTGTATGTAAACGTGATCTTTGGAGTAGAATTTACTAAAAACAGCTCCTATGCAGAGAAAGAATGAATTTCGAATATTCCCGAAACCTACTCCGTAATTCAAAGTGCAAACGTCTAAAAGGCTATTATTAATGTTGAACACACGGTCGAATAAGCTATTTGGTTTAGAGTTTAACTGACAAATTATATTGTATTCAAATCCCCTTACAAACAGCAGTACCGTGAAATGCATAGCCCTAATGAAACGCAGCAGCATCACAGCCGATATGTCAAAGCGAATCAGAGCCGTAGTTATGTGAGACTTCAAATTCCCAAAGCCTAAAAGCACATTCCTATGTTTGTGTATCCACCCATCGATCACATCGGTCACCTGAGCACCGGCGGACGCTACACACTAATACAGAACTAAATGAAAGATCACCGTTTCATAGTGCATTTATATAGGCTTTTCGTATTGACGTATCCATTTCATATCTGTTAATAAGCCCATGCGTCAACGTCGTAATCAAAGTTAATCAGAATGGATGGGTTGAACTAAATTATGTTAATCTATTAATTATTATGTATAACATAACTATTCTATCTATATTGCGTTGATATTCTGCAGTAAATGGAGATGGCGGTAGACACTACTTACAGTATTACTGGGACTTAGTCTTACAAAGAAAAGTGTTTTTGGTTCGCATGTAATCGACACACATACAGCGTCGATTACATGCTACTTAAACATTACTAGCGAAATGTGGGTGTATTACTAGGTATATAACTCTGCCTAACTCTTCAGGGATAACAGGCGTGATGTTATTTTATGTTTTTTTTCTTCACTACTCTTGGCTTATTTGGCAATCAATAGAAATATACCTAACTAGCTTCTGCCCGCGCCTTCGTTCGCGTGAAGTTTTGATATCGCAACGCATCGCCTGCTCAACGGAAGCTTTTTTTCCCACTTGCAACATTTCGTATTGCTGCTCCGCTCCTATTGGTCATAGCGTGATGTTATATAGCCTATAGCCTTCCTCGATAAATGGACTATCCAACCCAAAAATATTTTTTCAATTCGAGCCGGTAGTCCTGAGATTAGCGCGTTCAACCAAACAAACAAACTCTTCTGCTTTATAATATTAGTATAGATAAAGGGTGTAAAACACCTCTTAACGAAGCCGAAAGGCACTTGTTCTCCCCGTCATTGCGATCATTTTTTACACACCATACTTTGGAACCATCTTGTTACGGTGATATGGGGGTCAAAGTTCCAACTTTTTGACGGATTTTTACTTTAAATACCGCTACGACTCCCGTACTATTCAATACATTCATTAGCACAATGTTTTAAGGGCCTTACTTTCAGTTCTATCACCAAATATGATCTTTCACCTCAAAAAAAAGTCGTTACCCAGCAAAAAATGTTGCCTAAAGTTACTTAGTTTGATGTACAGAATGCTTGGTTGACGGGTTTGTGATGAGATTGTTTACACTCTGTATACTATACAATACCCTCGAAACAAGGAAACATACGAGTACTATAATGACAAACAAGAAGTTGTGCCATATGATTAGACGAGTAGTTTTCTAATTCGAGTGATTTCATGTATGACAGGAAATAAGTATTTATGTTTCAGAATTGTCTGTGACGGAGTTCCACGCGTCTATTCTCTCGGATTTTATCTTTTCTGGAACTTTTTTGATTATTAAGGAAATCTCAGAGTCTTGTAATAATTGGATTTATTTAAGATTAAATGATGTTCTTGGCTCTATCGTTATTTAAGTGTTATTCTCGTATTCACCAAATGTCAAGTTTGTTCTACTTATTCTGCGTTTTTCTAAGAATGGTTCATGTTAGATTGGGCCTGGTCCTCTAGGCCAAGAACCAAGTTTTAGCCGATTATTGAAATGTGTAAATTATTCCCACCATGTTTGTTGACTCTTTATCGGTACCTAGGTACATACTGGATCTAAAGGTGAAAAGATTCTCAGAACTTCTTCTCAACTACATAACTTTTGAGTTAAGAAATTCTTTCAGTTAAGGTAATTGTATAAAATATTTTTAGTGCAGACTAAAACTTGAGGTTATTCGCAGATAAAAGTACATCATTTTAATCTACGTACCTTTCAGCAACATATCGCATTAAATTCTTCAGCTTTATAACAGAACTTCAAAAGCCATTTTCATGCATTGCATCTTATCATTTCAAATCTTCTCAAAGACAGGTGCTCTTAAGTTTGAGTCGAGCCATTGTCATACAATAGGCGGGATTATTCCCGAGCAGATTAGTATTCTATTCAAATAAGTACAACGTTTTCCATAAATACCCTCATTGTGCTAAGGATCTAAGATTAAAACACGTGAAACCTATTAATGTTTTCATATAAATGTAAATAAAGAAAACCTTAGGGATTATCTTTGTTAATGGCTGGTCCCGAATCAATCTTGTTTTTTTTGGAGAAATTCAAGAGGACATTTTTAAGGAAAATTATTTTAAGTTGTGAAGATGAATTGTTTCCTATAAAGACGGGAGTGTTCGTTTTTTATCATTTTTATTATATCCTTAAAAATCCAGGGTCTGAAATTTTTTAAGAAATATGTCGCTGTAAACACACCTCATGATGCGGACCGATAGCTACAATAATGAAGACCGATTGCATCCTTCTGATTGGCATGCGAAACAAGGATCCATATTACAAGGATATTGCCATATTATTTTCTCACGCACCTACCACGCCTCCAGGCGACGTGACAAGTGCGTGCATCATTTTTTTCCCTCGTGCGAGAATCTTCGCGTCATAAATCATGAGTCCGCTGACTCTTGGTGACCTCTAAATTCTTTCATCTGCTTTTGCCACCGTCACTGTCACAAAACAGTGAAACTCGTGGCCTTAGTAATCGCTTAATATAAGCACGCTACGCTTGCTTTTATAATTTCACGTTATAAAAGCATCTATTATAACATGGAGGAGCCACCTGCCTCTTGCCACAGACCTCCAAAGAACCTGAATGTAAAACAGCAGTTCAGTCAGATCCATTATTTCTTCGGAGCGTTTCAAACTAAGCTTCCAACTCATTCAAATTTGCATTCACTATTCCTCGCTCTGGAGACATAGAAGTGAAGTTTCCCCGCTTTAACTTTCCGTGAGAAATAAACTCACGAATAATCGAAACCGCCAACAGACTGGATTAGTAATTATGGAGAGAAGTGTGGACGGATGGCTGTTTGAACATTCGTTTGCGGAGCTGAATTAATTATAATTATTCCGTTATTCTTGGTGTATGTTGTCCCTACGGCAGGATTAGGTGTTACCTTAGGTGGGTCCTACCCCTAATAGTCTATATAGGTATATAGTCTAACCTTTATAGCAGAACTTTTTATGTCATAATATTATTTTGGATAACAGCAGATAGCATAAACTTAATTTCGCAGAATATCGTTTGGCAGAGCATACACTCATTTGTCTTAAACATTAAAACCTCATAATTTTGTACGTCAAAATCATCTTTCGAAATTAAACATTGCCAAAGGTAGGATTTAATGCCAATGTAAATTCGGACATACAAACATTCGGCCACACAATATCCGTATAACATAATTTTTATGCCTTCAAAAATAATAGTGTTATGCAAAATAAATTTCGAAGCATCAAGATAGAGGTTTATAGGTTCGTTATTGGTACTCAGAAGCTCGAAAATCAGAAGACAAGAAGATGATCTCGTGGCTAAATAATAACAGCCGCTCGGTTCAATCTTCAGGTTCAGTCGCCCTTGCCTAGTTTGGTCCGCGGATGGGTGACCACCGAATCTCCGATTACATACCATGTCTCTTTCGTGCCACGGAAAGCACGTTTAGCCGTTGATCCCGGTTGTAGATCTTTGATATTCGTTAGAGGTAGTCAGTGGCCCCAAAAGTCTGGACAAGCTGTCTTACCGAGGGGTATCGTATAACCCATCAGGAACTGACTTGTGGAGGGAGAACAGGTAGTGACATCACGTTGAATAATATAATTCGGCTCCATCTGTTTAGCGGTTCATCGGAAAGCCAACCAGCACAGTTGGGAAAAAGCTTATCAGACGGTGACAGACAACAATTAGTGACAATATTTTCTTTTTTTTTTTGTCTAGTTTTTAGATTTACAGTGCAGATTTAAGTTTTTTTTTTTAATTTTGTTTTTCTTACTTTATTTTTTTATTTGTTGTGTGCGCTTACTTATGGCATGTGCCGAATAAATATGTTTTCTTTCTTTCTAGATATAGATAGACCTAGATAACGCAAGTATCACGATCTGTATGAAAACCATTGCGTGCCATTTTTTGACTACCTATTGTGACATCACAAGCACTATTTAGTGATGGAAAAATCAAATCGCTTCAAAGACGTGATTCGACGTGCTAGTTTTTGGATACCTTTTCCATAATTTCAAAACTGACGTCAGACTAGCGCTATACACCGATGCAAACTGAGCGCGAAAGTGGGCACTTACGAGCTTTTATTGTATTTTTGATCGTAAACTAGGCACGCAAAGTAGTTGCTCTTACGTTATCTAGGTCTATATATATATATATGTGGTGACAGGAACATACATTAATTTTGCTAAGAAGTAACCTTGTGCGTGTCAGTAATTTAAAATTTTTAAACGGGATTATTACCTCTTTTTACATAACGTTACGCCGGTAAACCTCCAGTGGCGTACCTACTATAACAACCTATTTTGCCAGTTACGTTTAAGTTCTTACCATGTAATAGGGAGCGAATCTATTCCCATCAACAGGTCACAAATTGAGACTCCTGGCTGCTACTGAAAAATTCGTGATAGAAAACCCCAATAACAACCTGGGAATGATGATCGATGTCTTGTCCTAGCTTTAATGCTTTCACTGCAAGACCTTGTCCAAAATATACCACATCACAGAGATTTCCACCTAAAGCGTCTGCTTCCACCGCCTTATTTACAAAATTGTATAAGAATTACACAACCTATAATAATAAAAACCAACTTGCCACACAAATACACGAAGCAGCCATAAAATACCTTTATTAACAAGACTTATAAAAAACCGACTTCAAAAAAAAACAAAAAAGTGAAAAATAACTTTAGCTTCTGAAGTCGGTGACCTTTGTTTGATTGATTTAATTTTTTTGTCACCGACTTCAGAAGCTAAAGTTATTTTTCACTTTTTTGTTTTTTTTTTGAAGTCGGTTTTATTTTTTGCAAAAAAAGTTTTTATTTTTTACTTTTTAGTGATTCACATGTGCTTGATACACATGGAAAGTGCATACCGTTACAATTGCAACAAGCCCAAACACGACTAGGATACATTGTCTCATTATGGAGTTCCATGACTCTTGGCTTCATCATCAGATCTGATGGTAGAATGGTTCTTATCAAACGCAAATGCTTCACTTGTTGTAGAAAATACCAAAATCACTGTACGTTATCCTATAAAATTTGAAGAGTTCCCTCGATTTCGCCAAGATTCCATCATCAGATCCCGACTTGGTGGCTATGGGACCATTTGGAAAGTATACCCTTTCCAACAAAAAAAGAATTTTTCAAATCGGTTGGCAAGCGACGGAGTTATGCGCGAACAAACATAAAAAAAAAAAAAAAAAAAAAAAAAAATAGAAACATCCGAATTGAGAACCTCCTCCTTTTTTAGAAGTCGGTTAAAAAGAGTCACATACAAAAATAACCCTGAAATATTCTTACGTAGGTAAACAACCATTACCCCAATTCCTTTGCCCACCACTGGAGTGTTAGCCGTTAAAATTAAACCAAGACGCGAATTAATTCACCCACAAAGATTCCCCGGCGATATTTTAGGGTAACATTTCCAAACACCATGGCAAATGTATACAGGGTAAGCCGAAAGCCTCAGCCGCTTAAGTTTGGCAAATAAGATTTTTTTGGCAGTTTCGTTTTGGTAAATATTTGTAAAGCTCCGTATTTTGTTTATTTTTATTGGATTTTTTTTTTTGCTCGGTAATTTGTTTGAGAAGATTTTTTACTATCGGATGATGGAGATTTATTTGGTTTAAATTAAAAAGGTGTGTATTAGAGAGTATTACTTTTAATATCTAATTGATTTTGAAGGTTTTATAATTTACAGCAGGAAAACAAACCATCATTTATTATTGTGAAAAAAAAGATCATTTCCTAGTGGATATCCTGCAAAGTGGGCTGGATCTATTTCACACATGAGATTTAAACTTGCTTCATCATTCTAATGACGAAAAACTGTTATCTCATTTAGTTGCGAAATGAAAATACAATATTTTGCAATAACTTTTATTATGAAAATCAAAAGGGTTACAACCCTTACGTGGGTGGGTCTTTTGTAATCTATTTCGTAACTAAACTCAGGGTTGTTTTCATTCAAAAACTTCCCCTATATTTTATGATGGAAGGAAACGACATCAAAGTTCGTTTGGGGCTTTTTACCATAATTGACACGGCTATTTTTATAGCCAACACTCCCCTTCCTTAGGGGTCGAAAACTGCTTCTATTAGCTATAATTACCTTTAGGAATGAATGGAAAATTATGCAGTAGTTGCTTGGTAATATCCTGTATAAGTTTTACTGGCGTTAATTGGGTGAATTGATTTCCATTTCATTAATTGTTGTTTGTATTTGGTTGTGTTGGTCCTTGTGGGCGTTTGGAATGATTCCTGCATTAATAGGAAGACGTTTTCATAGGCTTTTCAGACCTGAAATTGACAGCTGTAGATAGTATAAGACTTCACAGCTAGGTACTTAAAATTGGTGTTTGAGAATTCGGGCGAATACGAAATCACACCTATGCCTTTTTCTGGTTTAAACTACAGACATCTGATGTTTCTGAAGTCCTTCTGTACTTTTTATTTATCTCCTTAATATGACGAAACGATGTAAGCATGCTTTTCATCTTAATGTCACTTTGGTTATTTTTTTATTAATTCTGTTTTATTCACCTTGAAAGATCTCAAAAGTGACTAAATATAGTATCTAAGTTATACTACACAGCTTGATTGCTACAAATTATAACAACGGTTTGTTATAATTGCACTAATAAATTAATAACAAAAATCGCTCCTTCCATCCAGTCTAGATATTGAATTTAACAAAATAAATTAATATTCAGTACTGGTGATTTCAAATAAATTGGGAATAGGGCAGGAGAATTACATCAGAATGTTTTCTACAAGGATTTCCTTTAGTTTAGTTGAATGCACTTAGTTTTACAGTCTCGCAAAAACAACTTACTAATCAAAACAAACCTTGCAAACGCTGCGTGTCGCTTCTAGAAAAAAAACACAACAAAAAAATTTATTGTTATTTCTAAATATTAGGCTTATCCAATGTCATCTAAAAATACCGCCGACCGTGTTGTGGGGTGCAAGATATTGATTTTCCATTGTTAGGGCACGGGGTAACGGTATCAGGGTTTCAGGCCTTCAGGAGTTGATAAATTGGAGCAGCATGACCATGCAAATCAGTGTCGGGCGCTGTTGCTAGCGGGCGTGACTAATTATAGTATATTGTGTACCTACTGTGTTATGTATAGGGTGTTGTATACCTATAGTGTTGAGTAAAGGCTGTTGCGTGATAAGTGATGTTGTTTTCAGGTGTTTCCTTACTTATTTGAAAAATACGTCGGAATTTTTAAGTTCCTAGAAAAATGTAGATATGAAAAGTAATACTCTGCGAGATAAACTTTCTTGTAGCCGGGGTCTAAACTTCATCTTATAAAAATTCAAGAAGGATCTAAACAGAATCCGGCTGCATTTAAAAAAAATAAGTTGATAAACAGCTTCACCAACTGTGGGACTGGGAACGTTTTAGCTACTGCTGTGATTGTGTTTAATGGTTTTATAAGTTAATTGTTAGGCAAAGTTCGAGAAACAAAAAAAAAATAGCCCATACATTTAAAATATGATTAGCATGTTACAACACGTAAAAACGAATAATATTTGGTACTTTTACAAAAATGTAACAACCTCTAAATTAACCCTTCATTATACATTATGCAACACCCTGTTTATATCGGTAACATATTTTACAATGGCCTGCAAACATTGTTTACGCGTCTTTTGTGCTAAACGCTAATTCATTGGGATTCTAAAGGTGTACTCGATTTTGTTTCAAGTAAATGTAGGTAGGTAGGTAGATTAAGGCCATTTTACCTCATAATTCGGTATGTAAAGTATTTTTCAGGTATTTTTTTTACATTTTTATTTCGTAAAACATTTAATTTTAAGCAACTAATTTTAAGCTTTTTTTATTCCAAGTTACAGTTTCTTTTTTATTATTTTTTAAAGTATTATTCGTGATGACGTCATTTCATAGCCTGAATAGCTTTAAGTCTTTGCCACGTTTTCAGTACATACAAAAAACACTAAATAACTTCAAAGTTGACATTGATGACAGTTGACGCTTGACAGATACGTGTTTTTATTTTGTTGTGAAATGTGAATGCTGTGATCGTGACTGTGATGTGAACTTTTTGTTTGAGTTTCTTTTCCTACGATTTTTAGCAAATTTTAATTTCTATCCATTATCCGTGCTGCGTATCCGTTCAATGAATCTGTCATCGACAACTAGTGCTAAATGCTTCGTACCGTCATGTAAAAACACTACAACAAATAGCCGACACAAATTGTTTGTAAATGTGAAAGAAACGCTAAAAAAGAAGTGGTGCAAGGAAGTAAATATGGAATACAAGCCTGGGCGTCGTCTTTTTTGTTGCGAAGATCATCTGAACGCGAAATTATCAGCGCGCGATGCATTCAAATAAATAACACAGTAACTAGCATTGACAGTTTTGATTTGACACTGACGGTATGACAAACAAAAGTATTTTTTTTTAATTTATCTTGAAAAGCACGAAGGAAGTAGTCTATTCAGGCTACGTTATGACGTAATTTAGAGGTCAAATGAAAGTCAAATGATTACAAGTATTATTGTGAAAATAAACACAATCTTGTGATATAGAAAGCTAAAAATAGAAAAATAAGGCATAGGACCCTAAAATCTCCAAATGGTTTTGGAATCAGCGTAGGTTAATTTTTACTTTACATACCGAATTATGTTTACTGTCTCAGTAGAATGTAATCCTATAGAGAAAGGTTTTTCCTCTAACTGAAAAAAATGCCACTTTTTTTTTAATCGACCTGTGTTTTTGTCTCTGTTAGCCAAAAGTTCTCCCCATAGCCTTCCACTCATCCGTATGTGGGGTTTTTTCCCGGCCTATGTTCCACAAAGGCCTCTTAGTCCTCACGCCAGCGTTTTTTAGGCTTCCCTCGGGGAGGTGCCCGTCTGCGGGCACCCAGTGCATGAGGACTCGAATCTGGCCCATCGTGTTGGTGCAATCTACAGACATTGACCGCCCACTAAGAAGTACCATACATATTGCAAAATGAAAAAAAAAAGTACTGTCTTGATTTGAAAGTTATCTTTTTAAGTGAGTAAGACCTCGTGAAATACGTATGTATTGATGTAAAGAATAACTCACAAAAGAGAATAATTTTCACAAGAAAAGTAACAGCAAAATATTTATTACCTTCATTGAAAAGGGTTATTATTATCCACTAACCTTTTACTCTGACACGTGCTATATTAAAAACTTCCAATACGAGGGCTTTGTGACCTTTTAGTACCTTTGATACTCGAGATTAAAACTGTATCGTCCCCACCCCCCTCGCCCTTCACCCCTTCATATATTATTCAATACACACTACCTTTTGTTTTCTCCACCATTTTTCTCGGAAAACAATTTTTATAGTTGATCTGTGTGATGTAACAAAATTGAATCCGAGAATTTTGGCGATTTTGCGTTGAAGAAAGGGTAAATAGTATTCCTTTTGGTTTGGGGGCAAAATAGCTCGTTATTCATGTGTATTCCGCGTGAACGATTGGAAAATAAAATTCAGCATAATATTCTTACAAAGTTGAATTTCATATACTCCAGTCAGTTATTGTAGAAATTTTGAAACCACGAAATTCAAAGTTTGGTTTTTTTGTCATCCACATCATTTACATATTGCATGTTTTCTTTGACTTTTTATACGGTTTCAGTATACAAAACCGTTAAAAAGAATTTAATAAATAATCAAAAAAATCCATACCTGGATTCTGTACCAAAAGATACGAGTACCTTGGACTACTTTCACAACATCCCAATATTTTTGTTCCTCGGTTTGCGTTGTGTTGTACAAAATGAAATATCAGTTTTTCCTAGTAATAAACTAATAACACAAACTGAATTCGAACTACCCTCCATATTCCATTCCTTTGTTTTTATATGCATTTGTACCTGTAGTTATTAATTCCTCCGTTTGCTATGGTCGTATGGTCCAGATTTTTGCTTTTTGTCGTTCTTTGAGAGAGCGCGGGACAGTGCGAGTTCCGTTTTTATAAAGAATTAATAAAAACAGACAACATAACGACAAAAATTAGAGTAGGAATAGTATAGTAGGTATTGTGTACAAAGGTATTAATTCAGGGTTTTTCAGTGTGCATTTTGAAGAAGCAAATATTTAGTTAGGTTAGGTTAGGTACTGGGACCCCCTTGTGGAACATCGGGTTCAACTGGCTCCTGCGCGGAGCTCTCCTCCCGGGCACGAGTGTCATCTGCTACGCGGATGACACTCTCCTCACTGCCCGGGGGAGGAACTTCGCGGACGCGGCATGTCTGGCCTCGGCTGGCGGATCCTTGGTTGCAGAGAGGATCCGCCGCCTGGGATTGAAGGTGGCGCTGCACAAGACCGAGGCCGTGTTCTTTCGCGGGCCTCGGCAGCGCTGCCCTCCCGACGCCCACATAATTGTGGAGTGCGTCAGGATAGGAGTCCAGCCCCAGATGAAGTATCTGGGGCTGGTGCTGGTCGACAGGTGGCGCTTTGGCGCCTGTATGCAGGCATATTGAGGAGTATGGCCCTTTACGGGGCCCCCATCTGGGTAGACTCCCTCCACAGGAGGGAGAATGCGACCACCATCCGCAGGCCCCAAAGGGCCATTGCACAGCGGGTGGCGAGGGCCTACCGCTCGGTGGGCTTCTCGGCGGCATGCGCTCTGGCCAGCACCCATCCTTGGGAGTTGGAGGCTTGGGTGCTCGCCAGAGTGTACGAGTGGACGGCGCGCCGGAAGGCTCTCGGGGAGCGCCCTAGCCGAAGAGCGGGAGGCCGTGCGGCGGGAGGTGAAGGACGCCATCGTCCTCCACTGGACCGAGGACCCCGCCAACGCCGCCTTTGGCCGCCTTACGTTGGACGCGCTCGGTCCGGTTTTGCGGAGCTGGCTCGAGCGGTCCCACGGTTTCCTCTCGTTCCGTCTGGTGCAGGTGTTGTCCGGCCATGGCTGTTTCGGATCGCACCTGCACGCCGGGGTCTCCTCCCTCCCGATCCGATGATCGGGAGGGAGGAGACCCCGGCGTGCCGTGACTGCGGCGCGGCTGAGGACACGGCGCAGCACACCCCCGAGGTGTGCCCGGCTTGGTCCGAGCCGCGCCGCAGCCTGACCGCGGTAATTGGACCAGATCTCTCGCTTCCCGGCGTCGTCAATGCCATGCTGGGGAGCGAGGAGGCCTGGGCAGCGGTCGCCTCCTTTTGCGAGGACGTCATCTCGCAAAAGGAGGAGGCGGAGCGCGAGCGGGAGGACGACCCCCTCGCTGCGCCGCTCCGCAGACGAAGAAGGGGTCGGAGAAGGCACCGTCCTCTCCCTCCTCTTGGTGGCGACGGGCGGGCGACAGGCACGGGGGTGCCTTCGCCCGCATTGCACCCGTCACCACCTTCGTCAGTCATTCCCGGGCCCCTGTGAGGGGCCCGCCATGAAGGGCAATGTCGGCGGAGGATTGGACGTAAAGGCTATGCCGGTTTCCCAGTCCCCCGCCACTCGGACGAAGCGGGAATGTCACTGGGTCATTTTAGTGGGTATACCGGGTCAGACCCGGGGAGTCCCACATACCCCTCTCATCCCCCGATGGCAGGGTATGCGTAATGCATTTTTTCCCAGCGATAAAAAAAAAAAAAAAGATACTGAGGCAAATCCTCATATTACTCGTATTGCTGATCAACACAGGCAAGTTGCTTTAAAAATATTCTTTCATTCCTTACTTTATCTACTGAGGGACATAATCACCTGATTTTGATTTTGACTTATTATGGTGTCTATTACCAGATGCCTACCTTTTTCCCAATTGTGGCTGAATTTAATTGAAAATATTGAATAAAGCATCCCTGTATCTTCTAGTGAAACACGATATTTAAACCATAGGTGCTCATGGCAATCATTTGACATATTGTGCTTACCGCGATCATAATATTAAGTAAGGTAGGGGAAATAACGGTTCTCTCGTATTATTAACGCTGATAAACATGGTTTTCTTGCGTAAACTGTTACCAGAAACAATCGTTTGAAATTACATAAGAAGTTCAGAGAGTTGGCTGAAAAAAGGCAGTGATTACGAAGGTTTTCAGTTTTTTTAAACAGCGCTGTGTATTCCTTGCCTAGCAAGGTCGCTGCCTAAGTTAAAGTTTTGTAATTTAATTATTATTTCACTTTATAGAAATCTCGTTAAGATTATGTACTATTAAGCTGTTTTCTGAACAGAATATTCGGTTAAGAATCTGCCATGTTCATTTAAAAATTGAAAAATATTAAAACCAGTTTTTTAAATTGGTGGTGGAATAAACGCTACGAAAGTTGAACATACAGTCGCTTAACACTATTCGTATTTAGCCGTATAATGCAAATTGGGTTTAGTCGGTAATATTCGTAAATGAAATATAAAAGTGCAAAATTGGAAAGTAGTGAAACTGGCTTATCAAGTAAAGCCCTCGACTCTACCTACGATTTGTTACAATAATAGAAAGATTCAAGGATCGTATGCAATGTAGGGTTTCCATCTTGATGAAAGGACACTGGACGCAAACGCTAAGTAGATACACCGTTCGGAAAGGTTGTTGCGTATCCTGTTGTCTGCAAATTGCAGGAAAAGTTGGACGCTACTGAAAAAGCCTTATCGGTAACCAAATTCTTGGTTGACTCAATTTATTTTGCGTAAAAAATGTGCCAAGCGCAGACCGTACCACCACCTAGCTGGCGAGGGAAACTATAAAAACTAAGCGAAGCTTTGACGAGCGAAACTATGTGGGTTCACATCGAAAACTACGAACGGACGGGCGAGCGAGCGGGCGGGCGCACCGGGCGAGGCGGGCGAGGTATTTCTTTATCGTGTGGTTAGTGCGTTGGCCTAATTCTGCTATTTTAATAAATTCGTCACTCCAACACGATTCCATTCTCATCCCATTGTCATTTTGCTTAGAGTTCGTAATCTGCTAAATTCACAATGGTCGGTCAATGGTCTCGTAATTAAATTGTGTTTTAATCGCATTTTCGTATTGTCATTATTATAAAACCCTTAGTACAAATGGTTTTCGAAATCTACCACTAAATGCGAACATTTATTTATGCCAGATTTCATGTACGAGATTAATATTCTATGACATTTCTTTCAATGGAGTGTCAGTGGTTGTTCATTGAGAAGTCATAATGGCGCCATTATGATAGTAGAATTAACAAACTTGTCAAAATTTGACTTATCTTGATCATTATGAAATCAATGATCGAATACTCTGACACTATTGTAATAGCAGAATCGAGGCCCTGGTATCAGGTTTTTATGCCGCATGGGCCTCTGATTTGGCTTTACATGCAGTCAAGAAATATCTCTCAGTCATGCTGGTTTCCTCACGATGTTTCTCTTCCCCGAAGCAAGTGATAATTACACAATACGCAAATAAAAAAAAAAAACAGCGGTTCGAAGTCGTCACACCACTTAAGCTCCCAACTAAGCGCAAAAGCGGTACCTATCTAAAATAAAGCGAGTTTCGAGATAATTGGACTTGTAAAAATATCCTTTTTTTACTTTATATATTGACTTTTTTGCTACTTAAATAGAATTTATATATTATATTGGATCTATTTGTTACTACAATAGTTAAAATATCTAAAATGTTTGTCGATATACCTTTTTCAAGAGATACCGCTACACGCCTTCGTAATATTGACATACGTCTAATACCCTTAGTGATTTAAGGTAAAACTGAGATAGGAAAATCTTTTTTAAGGGTATTTTTATATGTTTTAAACAAGATACCGCTAAAAGGTTTAGTTTATAGATGCGTATTTTTTAAAGCTATCCGATGGCATAAAAATCAATTTTACGATTTTTTTTGAGATACAGCTTTTGCGCTTAGTAGGGCAGTATGCTATCACTGCTATGCAGGCGTGGTAGACGAATAGCATCGCTGGCATCGTTGAATATTTCGTTCCCATCGTTTGTGTCGCTGACGTAGCTTAGCTCTGAAGTTCACGGTGTGAACCAAAGTATTAAAAGAGGTGAAACGATGCTCGCCCACCTCGCTCGCTCGCTCGCTAGCTGGCGATGTGGCCTGCGATTTTATGTTGTGCAGTACTCACAGTAAAACCAATTGTCGTAGGTTTACTTACCTGTTTTTAATGAGTAAAGCACTTGGGCGTGACAAAATCAATGCGTTGCAAGGACAGAGATGCATTTCCTACTTCCCAATACGGATTCCGTGTGAAAAAGGTGTTGTTAAAAACTATAAGGGCCTCGAAGTCAATGGCGCGAATAATAGTGTTGGAGGCGATCGTTTCCCGAATAAAACTGGATAAAGGCGGCCATCTTTTTGTTGCTGCTCCATTTTTGAGCCCTTGTGTTTTGTGCCCTTTGTTGTGGAAAAAAGTGTTACAGTGGAATATTTATAGTCTTTGTTGGGTTTCAGTTTGTTTATCGATCTAGAGATTTGTTAATTTTCTTGTTTTTATTTGTTGTTGAAGAAATAAAGTGATTCAGATGATTATGCGGCAAGCAAATATTGAAATTCTAGAAGACTACTAGTGACCAGCAATCAACATTATGTTAGAATAAGAAATGTAAAAAAAAACATCTTTTTCTATAATTCACATAACATTCTTTTTTACGACACACCGTCCATACAGACAGGCCCTATATATATGTCTGTAGGAAGGAATGCAATGGGCTGTAAGTCCACTACGTGAGCCTAGAGTGGGATGCGGTTGGTGGACATCACAAGTCTTTGCGATTATATGTTCTAAGTCAAACTTGTTATTGAATATATCTGCTTTAATCTCATGATCAATAATGTTGTTAAAAATATAGAAAACGGTACTCTTGAACACGGTTTCTTTCTCTGGAACCCTAACCACCGCACCGGTAGCTTGGATAATGTTCCCGATATCGGTGGGGTACAATTTTTTATTTTTTTATTCATTTTTAAATTAATATTTCAACAAAAAAAAACAATTTATGAAAAGATGAATAAAGAAAAATATTGCAAGCAAAATGTACGGACGGTTACTTAAGTAATAAAACAAACATAATTTTACGTCGCACATAGTTCAGATAATGTAGCAACCTCAGTTATTTTTATCGCTACTATTCTTGCTTCTGATAAAATAATCTCCGGTATTGATACCGCCAGATCCCGATAAGGATATGAGGAAATCTTAAGAATTGATAACATGATGAAATATTATAAGAATAATAATGGTTTTGAGGGAAATTACACAATTATATTCCCCGTAAGAATGGATACCTATTTTATTATGTTAGTATTTTGTTTGATCGAAGATGTGCTGTATAATAATAATAATAATAATAATAATAAAGCTTTATTCATTCCACACAATCAAACAATAATCAAATTACAATCAAATAATAGCAATCAACTAATAAATTACAAAGACTAGAAACATTCATTACAATAAATCGATTTAAAAATTACTTAAGATAATTGAATTTCATGTAATATAATAAAATTATAAATTGACATAATATTTTAAAGTAAAATATGATATGTGATCAAAATTAATAATCAGAAAATAACAATAAATATTTACAATAGTCAAATAATTATAGTGAAATTAAAAATAAACTCAATTACAAAATTAAAATAAAACATAAAATTATATTAAATTAGAAAACAAATATTCATTAAAATAAATCGATTTAAAATTACTTTAGATTGATGAATTTCATGTAAGTAATAAAAGTTGTAAGTTCAAATAATTATATGTAATAAAGATAGCAATAATAATATGTAAACATGATAATCAATTATAAAATAGAATTAATGTGTGGACCCCCTTCGGGTAAAAGCCTCCTCCAAAGAATTCCACTTTTCTCTATCGGAAGCGGTGGCTATCCAGTCTCGTCCGGCATTCGCTACAATCTCGTCCTGCCAACGGGCGCTGGGCCGGCCTCTAGTTCTGGTGCCCTGTGGACCTTTCCATTTAGTTGCCCTGATTGTCCATCGATCATCGGAGTACCTTGCAACGTGCCCGGCCCATCTCCATTTTTGACTTTGAGAAAATTTGAGAGCATCTGTTACTTTAGTTTTATTGCGAATTTCTGTGTTTCGTATTTTGTCGCTTAGTTTGATACTTAAACAACTTCTCTCCATAGATCTCTGTGTTGTTTGGATCTTGTTTCTCGCCTTGTTGTCGTATATCCAAGTCTGGCAACCGTAAGTGAAACAAGGTAAAATTGTAGAGTCCAATATGGTCTTTTTTGCTCTGATCGGGAGGGTTGATTTAAATATCTCTTTGTGAGCCCAATATTTTTTCCAAGTAATAGCTACCCTTCGATCTATTTCTTCCGTATTCCTATTTTTTCTGAAGGAGATTTGTTTTCCTAGGTATACGTACTCCTGGACGTATTCGAGCGGCATGTCTTTGACATAGATAGGAGTCATCTCGCTGTTGGTCATGACCTTTGTTTTGCTAAGGTTCATCTCTAAACCCACATATTCACTCGCTGCTTGTAATTCTTTGACCATAGTGTTGAGTTCCAGCGATGATAGATGTATAGATAGGCAGAATTAGCAGGGCAGTGAAGAAGACGAATAAAAAATAGTGCATGCAGTAGAGATGAGAATGTTGAGATGGATGTGTAGTTTATTTAGTGATTTTAAATGGATAAAGTAAGAAATGAGCATTAAGAGGATTGCGGAACATGCGTTTTTCACCCAAACGTACCTAATACCAAAATCATTTGGAAATCAAACATATTCTTAAGGTAGTCTGTATTTATTTCGATTGCATTACAGAATATATATGTTTCCAAACACATATTTTGAATGGAAACTGATTTAAACAAGAGTTATGAAAGAAATAAGTTTTCTATAGAAATTTTAAATTCCTTATATCTCGCCTTTAAATCATTCTCCTTTCAAAATATTTGTTTGGGAACATGGATATTCTGTAATACAATCGAAATAAATACACACTACCTTAAGAAAATGTTTGATTTTCATACTATTTTGGTATTACGTTTGTATGAAAAACGCAGCCTCCGGCCCCTTAAAGAGGAAGTTTGAAAGTGGCCTTACAGAAGTAAGGCCACTTTCAAAATGAAAGGGAGAAAGAAGAAGGGGGAAGATGAAAGGGAGTCGTCTGATATGTTATGGACTGGTGATGAAGAGGGATAGGATGGCTGAAAGACTAATAAATATAATTTTTATACTGATGGATGAAGAGGGAGAGAAACCTAAAAAAAATGGATTGTGTGAGGCATGATATGAAAGAAAAAGGAGTAAATGACTGCGTGACGAAAAAGATTAGTTGTGCTGACTCCACATAACATGTCAAGGAAGGACAGTATTGTATTTAAGTAATTACATTGCTCCTGAAAGATAAAACACTTAGAAACACTGAAAAACTTAAAATTTCTTTCAAGGAAACAGCTGCAGCAAAGCCACCAAATTGCTATGAACGGGATGTATTCTTAGTTACACAAAGAGAGAAACCAGGACGCGACGAAGCGAAGCGACTGGACAGCTTTACTACTGCGCCTTCGAAATTGTGTCTTAAATCGTTCAAGGCATAAATATCTCAGTCAATTACAACCTCAAAATAATTAAATTATTTGCGAAAATGTAGTCTAACGATACTTTGAATTAGAGCAGTGCTTCAAAGGAAGTCCTTTGAACCACTGCTGTAAGTACTCGTAGTATAATTTCAACATGAATAGCTGGTGAACGTACGTGGCTACCTAGAACAGCCATTTTTTATTCAACCACGTTCTATTCAAATAAATCTCATTTCCCTCGACCTTTCCCTTCCATTTTAATTATTTTGTTTAGTGGATCTAATTAAAATCTCATTACGTAAAGCTTCCCCCATTACTGTCAATTAATGCAATTCTGTAGGTATCAGGGTAATTACCCTTGAAGTATGGCTGATAAGATCGCGCTTTGTAAAAGATATAAACTTTTATAGGACGCGCGTTCTTGGCGTGTTGATGTTTAATCAAACTTTGAGGGTACTTTTTGAAGGGTGTAGGGTAAAACGGCCTTGTTGATCTATAGATAGATTATTTTTTATATAGATATCGTCCTTGAAATTGATGCTTTTAAACTCACACTTACGCACAGCCATCATACTTTACGACAGTAATTTATCAGAATACGTAAGTAGTCTTTTGTTTTTCTCTATTCATTTTCCGTATTAATGTAAGTCGGGGTTCCTAAAACATTAATGCTTTTATTCCCATTACGTACGGCAGCAAGTAAATAACAAAGGGACAAAATGATCAGAGAACGCACAGGCTTTTGGTCATATATTATTAATGCTATCAAACATAGTGAGCTGAAGACAAGGCCAGGCAATTATCCTTGTAATTAATAATTCTGCTGAATTACGCGAAAGCCCCCTATCTCGCTTTAATTAAGTTGAATAAAATAAGGATTTTCGTTCCGTAGTAAGTAACTACTGGGCGAATGTGTTGATGAAAGTGGGATAATGGTAATCGATGTGTAATTAGGTGTATTTCGTAGAATGAGGTACCGATAAGTAATCAAGGAGCTCTTGGAAGAAGATGGCTTTTACCTTAGTGTAGTTTGGTCTTAGTTTATTTACTTATGCTTTGTTTTATCTAGCGGTTAATGTATTTTTGTTAGCCAGTATTTAAAAGGTTCTTAAGGTTCATGGGTATAGATAATATAAGTCCCTATTATAGTTAAAAATAAACCTAAAAAACAAAACTTTAGAGTAACGTCATTTTGTTTATCGTAATCTATTCAGCAAACCCTTTCATTTGATACCCATAGAAGGAAGGCTTAAAATATAACTAGCCCGCCATCTTTGGGGGTCCGCCATATTGGATTTAAAAAGGCGTCACTTAGCTAACCATACATTTTCATCCAAACTAAACATATTTATGCAGAAGGAAGTGGGTCAAAACAATGTTTATTATGTTATACTCTATTAATTTGCTGGCCGGCAAAAATGTCCAATCTGTGTGATCACAATCTCGATCTCTAATCCAGAAAAAAATCTTAGAAGTTAAATTCTAAGATTTTTTTACTTAGTTCGACACACTAAGAAGAAGCTCGAAGACAGTTGGTCAACAAGATAAGGAGTATAATAAAAAGCGTATAATAAAAAGCGGACATTTTCCAACTACTTACGTCAAAAACTAATAATGAAGGGAATTTGTTAGATACTTACCTTCGGTTCTGAAACAAATGACGTCCAACGAAACGGAAACGGAACGAGGGAGGGAAACGGGGTGAGTATGAATGTTTATCTTAGCATTCATTAAAAGTAGAAATTATGTTTTTGTTCTATAAACTGATACTAAATAAATAAAAGAACAAAAATCTCATTTAACAATTTTATCTGAAAACCTACCAAAATTACAATTTGAAAAGACACCAAAATTAAAATTCAGTTTAACGTCAGTGATAAAAGGTTCAAGCTTTTCTATCGCTGTAATTACAACCAGCCATATTGCTCTAAATTAAACCGAATCTGTTAAACAGATTTAACGGCCCCGGCCCTTTTTGTGGTCATGTTAGGAGGTAGGAGGTAGGAGAGATTCAGTGGTTGGTAATGTATACTAAAGTTTTTTGGAGTCAAAATTACCATTTGCTCTCTGCTTAAATGAACGAGGTTTTCAGCCTAGAGTTTTACACCCAGTTACTTATACCCTGTTGGTTTTTTATTGTTATAAACTCAAGCATGCAGCCCGGCTAGCATGGGCAGGGGATAAGAATTTTATCCACCGGTTATTTCCACTTTTGTTTGAATTTTGTCCCTTGTCAGTGGAAATAACCGGTGGATAAAATTTTTATCCCCTGCCCATGCTAGCCGGGCAGGATGCAAAAAGACCCATCATGCGTCATCAAAGTATTTGCAAGTCGATCCTTGTAACATTGAGCAAAAATGATTAGGTACTGGGAAATGACATTTGTTTTAAAAATCAGAGCGATCTACCGAAACCGCTGTAATTTCAGAACTTAAAAGTTCGGGTGTCATAGTTAAATGTACCGAATACCTTAAAAGGCTGACTAAGACTGGATGTGGAAGTGGATGACAAGCTGTTGTGCCACAATTTGGAAGAGGCCTATGTACAGCAGTGCACTGCTATTGACTGAGTTGATTGTGATAGCTTGACCAACGCTAGACCATGTCGGGTCCTAGCTAAGTGTCGACCGTGCAAAGGAAGGACACACTCATGCTTCCGAACCGCTACCGAGCAACGGACAATGCATTGTGCAACGGCCAAAACTCGGCTCGATCGATTAACTTGTGATGATGTCATTATCTCTAACTTTATAATCCTGTGTATGTAATTAAACTTTTATCTAATTCCAGACAAAAGAAGTCGCTTTAAAAATTAAAACAGAAATGTTTTAATGAAAATACCAAATTACCCAGCCCAGCTAAAAAAGGTCAGTTAAGCCTAGACACGTGCTTATAATACTGACTTTTTCGCCTTTTTAATTGCGTAATAAAAGCATTATGTACTACTAGCTTCTGCCAGCGGCTTCGCCCGCGTGAAGTTTGATTATTGTCCCATGGAATCTTACTGCCGGGATAAAAAGTATCCTATGTTTTAATCCAGGTTATAAACTATCTGTGTGCAAAATTTCATCCAAATCCGTTCAGTAGTTGTCGCGTGAAAGCGCAACAAACAAACTTACATTCACATTTATTCTCCGAACTGCTAAGCTATCGGGAGTTACACGTGTTATTGTGAGTCAACTATAAAAGATAGACATATGCTGTCGTGGGATATTTTTTATATAATTTTATGTGGAATATTTCCGTTATACATGATTTCTATGTAGCTTTAACCATTAAGGCTGCACACGCGACGGAAGCTAAAAAAACCAAGTAACTTCTCCCGTTTTCCCAACATTTCCTTTCACTGCTCTGCTCCTATTAATGGTAGCGTGATGAAAAGTATACTATTACCTGCTCAGGAGTATGTAGAATAATTGTACCAAGTTTCGTTAAAATCCGTCGAGTAGTTTTTTTTTCTATAAATAACATACAGACAGACAGACAGACAGACAGAAAGACAGACAGACAGACAAAAATTTTACTGATTGCATTTTTGGCATCAGTATCGATCACTAATCACCCCCCGATAGTTATTTTGTAAATATATTTCATGTACAGAATTGACCTCTCTACAGATTTATTATAAGTATATAGATATATAGATATAGATAGATAGAAGAAGATAGATAATACAGTTTATTTCGATTGTTTTCGTTCATATTGTGTAATATTACGCAGTTTTATCGACTGTTGTACTAGTTTAGTTGCAAGTGTTGGTCGTGCATCGGGAATTTGGGTCGGACACAGTATTATTGGGTTTTTCCAAAAGGATTTTCTAAGGTCCATGTTCGCCGAAAAGATAACTGTCTGATTATCTAAAAACAGCTGTCAGTGTGACATGTTCCCATACAAAAATGTGTTTTAAACAGCTGTTGTTCATATCTGACCGTGGCATCACTTTGGGCCTTATCAGAATACCAAAGGCTGTGGCGTTTTTGAAGTGAAAACTTCTTTATGAGCGTTGAGCACTTGAGCAAATCATGGAACTCGCGTGACCGTCTCCTAACGTTTCGTAGCATTCGCCGATCCACGATTTTCACTTCTATGGGCCGTCCCCATAGACTGCTCGCATGTTTTTTTTAAATGTTACAGCACCGCATTGAGATAAGGCCTTTTGGCATCATACAGGACCAATTTCGTTTGGTCATTTTTTTTCCCATGATATTTTTTATAAAGTTTTGTTTTAGTGTTAATTTCATAGAAATATTAAAAAAAAAAAAAACAGGCGAAGTGGCAAGGGGGCGTGTCGGTGTCCGCGCGACAGGCACAAGACCCCTCTCTACCCTGATCTCTTGTGCCAATCATAAGCAAATGGCTATACTATTTTGCAATAAATACATTGCTCCTCAACCACTACCTTAAGTTTGTCGCTAAGTAACTGGACAAGCAATGTAAAAATCATCAACGATAGTTCAATAAGCACATGCATCGCGTGGTGCAGCATGTGCTTGTGTACCGATGTTTTTGTGTGGGTAAGGCCTGGCGCCCACTATCGGCATCGGCACGGCTGAGGATTTTAGGTGATAAAAGCATTATACATTAACTTCATGGTAATAAAGTAGAAATTTCCGTGATATATGATCGTAATAACAAAAATACCGTTTCGGTATGCTTGAGGCTACTGCTTCGGCAGCTTTGAGGCTGCTTCGGGATACTTCGGGATCCTTCGGTACGCCGTCGCCCGCCTCACCGCCGGCGCCGGGGCAACACTCAGGGGTAGCTTGCAAGCTTGGGGACGGTGCGGCATGCTTAAGGACGCCTCGTCATCCCTAAGAACGTTGCAGCATGTCAAGACATAGTTTCCGACAGTGTGCGCTTGCATGTAGGAATGCCGAAAGATCCCTTTTCTTGCCGATGCCGATAATGAGCGCCGGGCCTAAGTTGTACGGTGCTTGGCACGATGTGTTTGATGGCATAAGGCTTATAATTGATTGTGTACTACGTTCAGATTTAAGAAATGTGGGTGTGTGTGCGACTGCGTATCTATTGTTTTTACCGAACTGCATGTGTAGTAGTTGCCGTGTGGTAGGGATAAAGTGGAGACACAGGGTTCCGATACATTTTCGTTTAACGGGCATGTCTCCTTCTTTATTATCCTATATTTTTTTTGTTTTGTCCTGTGCGGATTAATAAATACTTTTTCTTCTTTCTTTTTTTCTATCTTAGCTAAGCCGAAATATTTGTGAGCTAAGTAGCGTGTGAAATATAGATAGAGTCACCCACTCATTTTCTTCAATTTTATCCAAGTGAAGCCTACAGACTACACGTGTAACACAGTTCTTCTCCGAACTCAAGTATAAGGCGTTGTTACTCAAACAAACCTGGAACTATAAATATTTTCATCTCGGCACTATACCAAGGCTATGAATGTTTCAAATTTTGCCATAGCTTGTTATTCATTACATGGCTCCGTTTACTGTGAGTTCGGCTATTTCTTATCAAGTAGTAGGTAATTCTTGTGCAACAGTGTTATCGCTGCCTTTTATGTAACTGGACTGTACTAGTTACTAAGTTTGTTATAGGGGTATGTTGGCAAACGAACACATACCGTGAAAATCTCTATTTTCCATTGACGTTGCGTGCTGTTCCATATTCAATCTTTTAGTTTATTGATAACGAATAATTTCATCATCATCTGCATAGCCTTTTCTCAACTATGTTGGGGTCGGCTTCCAGTCTAACCGGATGCAGCTGAATACCAGTATTTTACATGGAGCGACTGCCTATCTGACCTCCACAACCCAGTTAATACTGGGAGATCAAATACGTGATTTGAAATACGATACCCCTTAGTAAGACTGGTTGTCAGACTTTTTGGGCCACTGACTACCTGTAACGACTGTCAAAGATGACAGAATGACAGCCAGGATGATGACAAGGAGAAAACTATAACGAATAATTTAATACTTTATTTTCAACAGTTATAAATTCAACTTTTGCCTCGTCCAGGTTCATATATCTGGTCATACACGCACGCATCTGGCAGAATCTCGATGCTCCGAAATTTTGGCATACATACTTGGCATAATTTTCTTTGAACGAATATTTTAAAGACATTTTTTAAATATATTTAAAAATTATTGGTTGGCCGAATGTTTGAATGTTTGTATTACGGATGGCCGATGGGGCCGAAAAGTTCTGGAGTGGCGACCGCGAACCGGAAGACGATGCGTTGGAAGACCTCCCACTAGGTGGACCGATGACCTGGTGAAGGTTGCGGGAATCCGTTGGATGCGAGTCGCAAGGGACCGGTCAATGTGGCGACACTTGGGGGAGGCCTATGTCCAGCAGTGGACGTCTTTCGGCTGAAATGATGATGATGATGAATGTTTGTATGTCCGAATTTACAATGGCATACTTTTAACATGGCAGAGTTTTATATGGTATAAACCTTTTGGCAATGTTCAAATACCGCATAATTTCGTTTAGAATAATGTTTATTTAGAGCGACGATTATTTGATATAATTTCACTTGGCATACTATGAACATGGCAGAATTTAATTTGGCATTATTGCCATTTCTATAAAATAGCATTTTTAACCTTAATTTAAAATTCAAATATTGTCTTAATAAGTGAACTTGCTAGAAAAGTTGGTGACAGAATCGAATCGCTCCAAAACCGACTCCACGTAGTCTTGTCTGCCCTACCCCGAGAGTGTTATTTAAAATCGCATAGGTGAGGAGGGGCGAGGCGGGCCGCGAGTTGACGAGCAGGTGGTTATAACACTCGCCGCCGCGGCTGAGGCTGGGCGGCCAAGCCGGCCAGCAAGCCGAAGCTGCAGTGGTGAGCGTTAAACCCATCTGCGACGAAAAAGCTCGCGTGGGACCGCCGGAGCCCCGCAGCGCCGGAGCCGTGACAGAAACCATGCCTGCTGCATGTTGCATACTGCATGCTCGCTTGCATGCTGCATGCCTGCTGCATGCATGGTGCATGCTTGCTTGCATGCTGCATGATTGCTTGCATACTGCATGCTTGCTACATGCACGATGTATGCTTGTTTGCATGTTTGCTTGCTTCTTGCAGATGTATGCTCGTTTGCATGTTTGCCTGCTTCTTACAGGGAAATTAAAAACCAAGTGTTCACAATCAATTGATTTTATAATTTTTTTGTGATGTGATAGATAAGTCTTTCCATATTATGCATATGAAATGTATACCAAAAGATGATTCTAACTGTAAAATTACTGAGATGTGATAGTTGTGCCTTTAAGTGACTATCGATATGAAATTTATGCCAACAGATGATTCTGACTGTGAACTTTCTGTGATAAGATGGTTCTACTTTTATTCTTATGTATATGAAATTTATGCCTAAAGGTAAAGACTTTGGTTTTGACTTACAAAATTATGAGTTTTGAAGGTAGGTATAATAAATGAGTATCTGCCAAGCGATTTTCTGCGAAATGAAGTTTATGCTATCAGCTGAAAACAAAAAAAAACTGACAAAATAATATTACGACATAAAAAGTTCTGCTATAAACGGTAGACCCTTCTGAAGAACCTCACCATTCGGTCAGTGTGTCCTTCTAGGACGTCCTTCCCGTTATAACAGTTATTGACACTATAAAATATTGTATTTGGTATAAGTTATTAACAACACATATAGGGTGACTGTTCAGTACATTAGGCGAACATAAATGTACTGAACAGCTGTTATTCTTTTCGCGATTTCAAGTTTAGTCCCATGGTAAAAGTTGTTTGTTATCATGAGCACAATGACGTGTTTAAGTTTTGTCTACTAATTACCAGTCACCCTATATAGTTTTTGCCTGTGAACAGACTTGTGGTTTACTTAAGGGTGATGCATTACTTTAATAGGGACATATTTCGCTCATTTGTAAACCTCGGAGGCCATCAACTCTTCATATGGGTACTAAAAAGTATACCCCAGACGTGTCACACAGCTCTTATAAAGCAAAAAGTCACAATTATAAACAAAAACTTCGAAACCAAGGGACTAATACGTTGGGCTAAAACTTGGCTACTTTGCGTCGAACACTAACGAGGGTCATCGGCGAGACACAATTTGGACACTAAAATAATGTCCAATACAATAAAACTTAACTAAACAGGGCCCAATAGGTCCCGAAAGCAAAAAAGCAACGTTGCCAGCTTTAAAATGAATATTTTACATCTGTCTCTCTCAAAGGAACGTTATTTCTCAGTTGAAATGAGTTTAGAAATTAATACCTCGAGTCATTTGTTTTAATTAACTCATGAATATGAATGAGAATTACCTACGCAGATGACATAGCTAATAAGGTGCCGTAATTTAGTTTGATAGTAGGTATACATTTTGTTGGTATGTTCACATTTGCAAATGATTTGGTAATACATTATTTGTGTGATGTCGGATTCGCGTTTGGTTTAGACGTTATCGTGTTGGGATTTCTGGCTGTTATTGCAGGCGGAAATCCGAGGATTACATTCTCATGTATGCTGAATTGAGTAATTCACTACCATCCGTACAAACGAAACTAGAGCATTTTTGATCAAAGAGACACTAAGTTCGACTTAGTTTTTGAAGTCTAGGTATAAGCAACGTTGGTAAGTTTATCCCAGTCTGATAATAGATTAGTTTGCATCAAAAACTTTAATCCAGACTAGTGAAATAATCTTTTAGCTCTTCAAAGTTTTATATGTAAATAAACTGAAAGTTGGTTAAGAAATGGACGTGCAAAGTGAATTTTTGGCATTAAGACATAAGCTGTCTTCTGCCATCTAAATTGCAATGAAAAATTAAATCTTAAGAACTTAGACGACGTACTAACTTTGCGTTTCGGTAAGAGGACTAAATCCGTTGCTGAAAATGAAATATTTATCTACTTATGTGCTAGTAGATAATATTTTACCTACCTAGTGTGCTTATCTACACTAATATTATAAAGAGGAAAAAATGTATTTGTGTGTGTGTATGTTTGTAATGAATAAACTCAAAAACTAATGTGCCGATTTCAAAAATTCTTTCAGCAATGGAGTTACATTATCAGCGAGTAATATAAGCTCTATTTTATCCCCGTACCCCCACGGGAACCGGAACTATGCAGGTGAAACTGCGTGACGTCCGCTAGTAGTTACGTAGTAGTACTCGAGTTTTAAGAAAACTGTAAATGTAACCACCTAGTCTTAGTAAGTAAATAAATAAATAATAAATAACTATCGCTGGACATTACACACAGCGCCATCTAGTGCCACACTAAGCAAGGCTTGTGTCGTGGTCACCAGACAGTTGATATACTACATAATTATCTACTTTTTGCTTGTAAATACATACTTATTATACATATAAACATCCATGACTCGAAAACAAATGTCCATGCTCATCACACAATCATTTGCTCCTACCGGGATTCGAACCCGGGACCCTAAGAATGTAAGGCAGCCTCACTACCGCTGCGCCATTCGGGTCGTCAAATAAACCAATAAACCATTTCATCCAATATTTTTGGCGAAAGCCGATTGTCAAGGAAAATCAAAGTCACATTACAATCACGAAATACAACGTTGCTGTTGTCAATTTTAGCGTAAAATAGAGCATATTATATCTAAATATACATATGTACTTACCCTTACCTAACTAGGCTATAGGACAGTACAGACCTATTACTTCAATAATGGACGTTAAACACAGCACAATACATACAAATTAACTGTGAACATAGCTATTGTTTATCTAAAATCTTCAAAGCCGTTTAGAAACAGAAAGTGGACCAAACGTGTGAGAGTTAGTTTAATTAATATTCCTAATGAGCGTTACAAGAAACGACTACAAAATCCTAAAAAGACATTAACTCCAAGCAAGTTAAACCAATTATAGGACTTACGTTCCTGAAATACGGACGAGAATTCCCTGAAAATAATTGGTTCTTGCCGAATCAGTGGTGCTCAAGTTTGTTCGAAGTTTGTTTTCGGACCAATGATTTCCAAATCTAGTTTGTGTGTTTAGGGCTTAAGATATTCGTCTAGTTTCCTCAAGTTTTACTTGTACTGCGACATACTTTGGGATGTCTTGTTTACTGGCAGGGTGGTAAAATCAATCTTTGTCCGGCAGTGTCCCTAGGGGTGGAGAGGAGAATTGAGGCGTCAATAATGTTTTTTTTAAATTGTTTTGTGAGTGAAGGCACCAGATGTGTGAGTTAGCACAGCTGGGCAGTATAGTCAAATACATATGGGATATACGTAACGGAAAACACACCTTATAGCATAATTAACATACATGGCTCCCACTGATGGAACGCAGGCCTCTTCTCTATGATATGGAATGTGCTAAAATCCTCCACGCGGGCCCAATGCTGGCTGGTTGATATCACATGTCTACGAATATTGTTTTTTTTTTCATTTTGAATATTTTTGGTTGGTTTTTTTATTTGTTTTTTCTCACGATGTTTTCCTTCACGGGTTTTGAGAGCAGGGGTGATGAAATAAAGTACACAACGTAATGGTGCCCGCCTGGGTCCGAACCCACGACTTACTGCTCGTAAGTCGGGGCCGCCATCACTGGGCCGCCGCTGCTCTACCGGGCCACCGCTGCTCTACTGGGCCACCGCTGCTCTACTGGGCCACCGCTGCTCTCACAACATCTCTTCTGCTTAAATTGTACCTCTTCTGCTTAAATTGTACTGAGCCGTACGATACGATTTAGCGATGGAGTTTGTCGATTGGTATACGTCGAATGAAAGCCGAATATGCTCCATAATTCCTTAGGATTGGCTTTATTTCAAATAATGCTAAATTGCACATGTTGACTCGAACATTCATGTATGCAGTTGAAACTTCCATGACTTGTTCAATCTTAGGAGAAAGAGACGGACGTAATTTAGAGCTATCAAATTTAATTGAAACTAATATTTCCATACTCATGAAGGGTGCACGTAAAAACATGTCGACTAAAACACGGTGAAGCGCAAGGCAGAAACTAGTTTGACATCTCTAACTTAGTTCATAGCTATAGCCGTCCTTTTCTCGCACTGTATTTTAGTAAAAGAAAGCAATAGTCAATTAAGTTTAGTTTGTGCACAACAGAATCGACACCAATATCCAACTACACACTAAACCAATACCTAGAAAGAGACAGGTAGATTATTTGTTCTCTACAATAACCTAATGACACATACCTACACAATCATCATAAATATTTAGGACGTACGCGACACTTTTTATCAGACAGCACGATATAACACACAGCTGTACTAACAACCAATAATTGATAAACCCCACCTATTTTATCGTATTGTATTAGTCTAGGCCAAAATAATATCAGCCGCTCGGGTCGATCTTTAGGTTAAGCCATGCTTGCCTAGGTTGGTCTGTGGATGGGTGATCAGCCTTACATACCGAGTTTCCTCCGTGCCTCAGAAAAGCGGTGGACTCTGTTGGTCCCGGCTGTCATTTGTCCATCTTTGACAGTCGTTACAGGTAGTCAGTGGCCCAAAAAGTCTGACACCAGTCTTACCAAGTGGTATCGTATTTCTCAGTATTAACTGAGTTGTGGAGGTCAGATAGGCAGTCGCTCCATGTAAAATACTGGTATTCAGCTGCATCTGGTTAGACTGGAAGCCGACCCCAATATAGTTGGGAAAAGGCTATGCGATGGCTAGGTAGGCTTAGCATAGACATCAGGTATTCAAGGCATCCCTTTTGTTCTAGACCAAGGTAGCATACTTAAATGGTGAAAGATTTAAATCTTAGATTCGCCCGAGCGCAAAAATGTCATTTGATTAGTGTTGTCACTCAACCACTAAAAAGTCAGTGATATTGTTTGTTTCATTGAGTTTTTGGCCACCGACTTCTAAAAGTAAAGTTATTTCATACTTTTTTAGTGTTTGGAGGTCAGTTTGACTTTTTCAGTTTACCTTTTTTAGTTGTAGTATACCTCATAAATTCTTGAACAATTTTACATTGTAATTAGATGTTATTAAGGAATCATCATGTCGTCATCATAGGCCAAGAAGTAAGAATACTATAAGGAGCTATATCCATAAACTACTCTAGCAAACTCAGTAAATTCAAATGGGACCACCGCGCGGGCTTCCTCTTCCAAATGAAAATAATCATGTTAAACAATCCAGTAATTTATAATTATTTATTTATTTATTGCATCTGTTCGATTCTACGCCAGGACAGAGGGCTGGTGATCGAAACGTCCGCTGTACGCGGAGCTCTACCAAATCTACCCTGTCTACAATACAATGAATGTAAATCAACTTACCTGGTGCCTGTGGGCTGAAGGGGATGACCAGTCCTTGATCAAGCCAGGTCTGCAAGGATGTATGTAAATGTGTGTGTAAATGTAAAGTAATGCGTGGTCGAGTGACTTGCCAGATCCGACTGTGTTTCAACAGACGCTGCCCAGGCAACGTATAACAGGTCGGGATGAAGCACAATAATAGTTCAAACGGCACCAGAACAACACTTTTCACAATTATTGTCAAATTATAATGATCAACTTAATCTCACACGCGTGGCTGAAGCAACCTCAAACTCGGCGCGGACGATTGGTAAATAAGCCAGTGGTTTTGCTCAAAAGGCGGTGCTTAGTTCAATCAAAACCGAATCTCAACCAAAATCTTGCAAACAAAACGGATTCAAAAGGATTTCTCAATTATATCAATCAAACAACAAAAAATCAATGTGATCTCGTAAGTAAGCAAAAACCAAGTTAGAAGCGCCGATAAAGTATGTCAGAGACAGTCCAAACGTCAAGTGCGTTTCGATACACGTACGGCACGAAACAGCATCTCCTACAGAAACTACACAATTAAATGGAAGTATATTTATGTACATAGAACAGGGACAAATACAAACTGTGCGCTTCCAATCAAGGAATAATAGGTGACTAACCAGAAAAAAAAAATATTTCAGTAGAATACATAACCTGATCCTGTTTTAGAAGTTGGTTAAAAATCGTATCCATTGTTCCATTAGGAATGTGTTGTCTCATTTTTCTCAGTACGTGCAGCTTGAGTAAGGTGACTACATCTTACGATTTAAATCTTCATAATTTGTGGTCTAGCCAAGGGAAAACTTGATGAAATATTACGTAGCTTAAACCAGGTTATTCGTATGTTTTACGAAAAGTTGGGTAGGTATATTTACGCGAGACAAGAATTAAATATGTGCAAAGTTGGATACCAAAATCATACCAGTAGCTAAAACATCGTTGTAATACAAGTTTTATTTTTGTTAATTTAACAGTGATTTTGGTTCCAAGGAATAAGAGATATTACACTTAATACTTAATCCATTCTTACTTAATGTTAATAAAGAAAAAAACAAAAAAAAAAAAAGCGAAAAAACTCTATCATAATCATATAATTATAGTCTCTTGGGGAAGAGTTCGTGGCTAAATAATAACAGCCGATCGGGCCGATCTTTAGGTTAAGCCGTGCTTGCCTAGGTTGGTCCGTGGATGGGTGACCACACTTACATACCGAGTTTCCTCCGTGCCTTGGAAAACACATTAAGCTGTTGGTCCCGGCTGTCTTTTGTCCATCTTTGGTAGTCGTTACAGGTAGTCAGTGGCCCGAAAAGTCTGACAACCAGTCTTACCAAGTGGTATCATATTACCCAGTATTAACTGGGTTGTGGAGGTCAAATAGGCAGTCGCTCATACCGACGAAGTCGCGAGCAAAAGCAAGGGAATATAATATTATGTACATCACTCATGATCTTATTTTTTCAGTTAACCTACCTGCTTAAGTTTCTTATTATGTCAAGACCTGACATCATTAAGGTTTTGCTTATTATACCTTTTTGAAATCAAATACCATTTCTACTTATTCAAAAATGAAATACGAACCGTGATCAGGCTTTGGTAACAAAAACACGATTTATTTTTTCCCTCTTTCATTTGATTTTATCCTGAATCAAATAAGCATATAGAATCCGATAAAATATAAAGGTGAAGTTCATGAATTATAAATTTCCTGGGTCTAAACGAGCGGTATTGATTTCTTTCAGTCGCTATACCGGTACCTTTGTATGTACGTATTACATGGATAAGTTACAAATGAAATGCTGATGAATGACTCAATTACTGTCTTATTTGACCCAATGGTTGACTGGTAGATAAAGCCTTGTGGCATTAAGTCCACCTATGTACCACTATTGTACATGAAGTTTAAATAAATAAATAAATACTAAATTTGTGTACTAGTTTTTAGGATAAAACAATCACAGAAAAATGATTTAAAAGACTGTAAAATTATCCAAATATCGCGAATTTGGTGTAACTGGTAACATAATAATGTTCTTTGGTTTTTGTAAATATTTCTCGTTCGTAGTTCTACAGGTGGTGGGCCGTAACCAAGTGGCGTCCATGAAATGGAATTAGTAGTTCTGGCTGATCGGCAACAAGACGGTCAGACAACATTGTTGACCTGTAAAAGTATTTATCAAAACCAACTTACAAAAATATTTTATCAGGATTTATGATTTATCAGGTTTATGAACGAATACGGGCACGGGAACTTAATGATTGGCACATGTAAATAGAGCCATGTGCCAAGCAGTAAGTGACGTCTCTCTGAGAATGATGATGGGTAATACAGGGTGTAAACAACCCCATCAACCAAGCATTCTGTACATCAAACTACTCGTAGTAACTTTACGCAAAAATTATTTCTGGGAAACGACTTTTGTGGGTGAAAAATCATGTTTTGTGGTAGAACTCAATGTAACGCACTAAAAACATTGCCGATAGATGGATTGAATAGTACCTTGGTGGTCTTGGTGGGGTTTAACGTATAAGTCTTTTGTTAGAAACTAGTATTTAAAAAAAAAATGGAAATTTGACCCGCAATTTCTTCGTAACTATGTTATGGTGTATGACAAAAAAATATCGCAATGACGGACGGGAAGAAAAAGTGCCTTTCGGTTTAATAGTCTCTTTTCAATAGGTTCTTGATTGGAAATATCAGATCCTACAGTGCGCCTTATGCGTGACGACAAATGCGTACTCCATTATACTATTACTCTATGCCACATTCCACGAGCCTGTATGTATGCATATTATTATAACCATGCATATTTAATAAAAACACTGGATATTGACTGACCATTAAATTCACTTTCAAGGCTGCCTTCGTAATAACAGAATAATCTATTTTTGATTAGAACATAAATCTACCAAGTGCCGAACAAAACATGATACTTACTTCAATGTTTTTCGTAAGTTTAGGTTATAAATGCTATGTAATAAATCTGTTCTTAATGTTCCGTTAGGTACCTATTTACCAGTTTTTTTTTTTGAATTTGTATTAGTCTGTCTAGTGATTTATTGTTTCAGATAAAAGGTATCCTTATAATGGACTTCAAGAAAAATACTAGGTACCTACTAAGCTTTTGATGTTCAGTAGAAGATGTTAAAATACCTAATAATAATACCACCCTGTACTCTTTATTTTATATTTTGTTTTTATATTGTGTACACTTGAGGAGCTCGTGGCTAACGGTCGCTCGGGTCTTTCTTTAGGTTAAGCCGTGCTTGCCTAGGTTGGTCTGTGGATGGGTGACCACCCATTACAAGCCAAGTTTCCTCCGTGAGTCGGAAAGCACGTGGCCCAAAAGGTTGAGCAACCAGTCTTATCAAGGGGTATCGTATTACTCAGTACTAACTGGGTTGTGGAGGTCAGATAGGCAGTCGCTTTATGTAAAATAAGCTGCATCCGGTTAGACTTGAAGCCGATCCTAACATAGTTGTTAAAAGGCTTGGCAGATGATGATTGTGTCCATTTGTGGCATGTCATCATCATACTGCTGGGATCCGAAACCTATAATTAAATAGATAGGTCCACGTACCTATCTTCTGTGATGGCCTAGGGATCCTTAGAAAGTATTTACATATAAAAAAACATTCACTTTGCTACTTGCCCAGATTTGAACCCACAATTTTATGCATGAAGTGCGAAGCCTCAACCACAGGGCTACCACGATACTTACCCTACTTAAAATCTGAAATAAATCTACCATTTACCACATCGCCTATTAATAATATCCCAAAGGGAACTTATTTGTTGTACCTTAAATAAATGGAAACTATTTTCGGCTTTGAAAATGTTTTCGAATAATTATTATCTTCGTGGATCACCGACGAAGTAATCGTGTTCCCTCGATTGATACCCTGACCTTTCTTAGATTAAGTTCCGCCCACAGGAATATGTCTTTAGGATGAGTTTGATATCTTTCAGTTCAGTAGGTTGACTTTTGTGAAAATGTTATTTTAAGTAGTTAATCAATCAAGATGATATTATCTTAGTGATTTCCGAGTTCGCTTTAATAGCTGTTACCCATGACTTCGTTTGCGTGAAAAATTTGATGTGAATGTATGAGAAAAAGAAATAAGATAACCTATGTCCTTCCCCAGATAGGATAGATGACAAAAAAAAACGAATTAGTCCGCCAGTTAGATTTTCACAAAACATTTGACCCGTATTTTTTCTTTTGTTACGTAAACCAAAATTGACGAAGATACGACGCTTTTAAAATTCTCAATATATTTTTAGTGAGTCCTGACGTCACGAGCGGCTACTCCCGGGTTTTGTAGCGTTTTATCTTAGTCAATATTAATTATTGATTTACAAAAACAAAAAAAAACGTGTCTATTATTTTCCAATACTCTAACTGTCGGACTAAATAGATTTGTATGTTTTTCTTAGGATCCGAACAGCCATTTAGACGTGAAAAGGTAACAGATACTTTCTAATTTAAAATACTATTTAGTACGAGTACGTATGGAATTTATGTTTAGCGCTGGTTTTAACTGAACATTAATTATTGACTGCATCGTTGGTCTGGGTGGTCTCAAGGACGACTGCTGAGCATAAAGTCCTGGGGATTCGACTCCCAGGTTGAGCAAAAAGTCATTGGGGTTTTTTTTAAACTTACTAATTGGATTTGTGCCCGGTTGACGGCAATAACCTTGCCTTCTATTACATGGCACTTGAACGTAACTGGTGATAACTTTTTTTCGTTTCCTTGGCAGCTGGATAAAAATGTAGTGTAAGTACCTACTATTAAGTTCACCTCTGCCGAACCCTTCCTGGATAACAGACGTAGGTATATTATGATGTTCTAGTATCTAATTATAGTCCGGTTCAACTTCTGTGGGTGTAGCCGTGTAGGTACACGGTTTTACAGGACCCTTTATAGGTATAAAGGGTATAAAAAGCCGTTTAACGAAGTCAAAAGGTACTTGTTCTCCCAGTCATTGCGATCATTTTATTTGTTCTACACCATACCTGGGAACCTTTTAGTTACAGAGATATTGGGGGTCAAAGTTACAACTTTCTGACAAGTTTTTTTAAATACAAGTTTTTGTTGTAAGATTTTTTTCTTTTAACACTTCCAAGACCCACGTTCTATTTAATACGTCCATCAGCATAGTGTTTTGAGTTCAAGAATGAGAACAAAACATGATTTTTTACCTCAAAAACAATTCGTTTCCCAGCAATATTTTCTGCATAAACTTAGTTTCATGTACAGAAAGCTTGGTTGGCGGCTTCGTGATGAGGTTGTCTACACTCTGTATTATAAATACCAATCTTACTAATACATATCATAATACCGAAATAATTTGGTATTGAGTGGGAGTACAGTATTATTAGCAAACAATTATTTGTGTTTAGTTTATAAATAAACATTAATTAACGAGTACCTACATCAAACGCGGTAGTCCTAACAAACGGTGGAGCGGAGATATAGTGTAAATTACAGGAAGAACTTGGACCAGATTAGCAAAGTTGTCCGACCTGGTAATGGAATTTTGGACCTCATGTTGAGTAGTCGTAAAGAAGTAATTTATAGGGTGTAAAAAACCTCTTAACGAAGCCGAAAGGCACTTATTCTGCCCGTCATTGCGATCATTTTTTTGATCTACACCATACTTGGGAACCTTCTAGTTACGGAGATATTGGGGTTCAAAGTTACAACTTTTTGACAAGTTTTTTTAAATACAAGTTTTAATGTATGGTTTTTACTTCAAACACCTCTACGCTGTTCTATTCAATACATCCTCATTAGCGCACTAAAAACATTGTGCATCAGTACAATGTTTTTAGTGCGCTAAATTGAGTTCTACCACAAAACATGATTTTCCACCCCAAAAATAAAGTTGTTTTCCGGTAATAATTTTTGCGTAATGTTACTTAGTTTGATGTACAGAAGGCTTGGTTGACGCCTTCATAATGAGTTTGCTTACACCTTGTACCTATACTTCTTAATGTTACCATTTTCTTAAGAATAGTTGGCAATAATAAAACTGAATACCGATTACCCATCAGTAGCACTATCGAAACCCAAAGATAAACTTAAAAAAAAAGTTTTTTTTTTTAAGCAAAACTCATTTCGCTTCGGGAAAACAACCACTAAAATTTCAGCCTGTATACAATCTCTGAGAAAAAAGAAACAATTACAGTTTTTAACTGTTTCAGTTTCTTTTAAAATAAATACTTCATTTACATAATCCCCTGAATAGCCAAATTATTCTTGAAAGAAATCTAGCGGTAGCAGTAAATGGAGCCAGTCTTCTTACCCTAAACAATTTTGAAGCAGTTTCAGAAGGAGCTTATTAATTCTAAGATTAGGAAAGCAGTTCCCTCACCCAGAAATTACTTCCAAAAATTAATGAAACGAACTCCTGCCATCGGAAACGCACAGGAAAAGTAATTAATAATCAAGGAGGCCGATTACAACACGGAGATAGACACCGTACCGACAAACTCCGAAGATTTGAATCTTGATAATTAAACCGACCAAATTGAAGACGTTCTCGAGGTCAACTATACGGAGATAAGTTCTGTACATCTAACTTTGGTTGGATAAACTTCTGTCAGATCATTCGTGTCTTGTTAAGGAACTTTCGTTGATTTTATCTGTGTAATTAATGAACACTACCAAAGGATAGTAACAGTTAAGGTAATACTTGAGGCAGGTTGAGATTAATTGTTAGGTATTGTTTGAAAATCATTATCACGTTGGAAAATTATAATGTCTGGATTATTCTATGTTACTTTTTCTCGCGGTTTCGCTTGCATAAATCCTGGTAAAAAGTACTAAACCAGGTCTATTCACATAATTTTCCAATTCTGTTTAGCCGTTAGGGAAAACTTATGTAATACATCATCAATTGTGGTAGCAACCACGGAGTTGGTTGATGGCAATAGGTTTGCCCCCTTTTCATTATCATCATCAGCCTATTAATGTTCCCACTGGTGGGACACAGGCCTCCTCGCAATGAGAGGGAATGGGCTATAATCCACCACACCACCCAGGCCCAGTGCGGATTGGTAAATGTCACGTTACATGTCCTCGAATTTTCGGTTCTAGGACATGTCGGTTTCCTCACGATGTTTTTCTTCACCGTTTTGAGAGCAGTGGTGATGAAATAAGTTACACAAAGTAATGTGACTCTCTGGGTTCGAACCCATGACTTACTGTTCGTAAGTCAGGCCGCCACCACTGCCGCGGCAAATTGCCGCTCAGCGGACAGACCTCCGGCGCGATCTCATGGCGACATGGAGAGAGCGACTGTCGCAACCCCGTGCAGGGCACGCCACGATACAGCGAGGAAACGCCCGGGTGTCTCCACTGCGAGGATCGACCGCAGGACACGGTGGAGCACACGGTGGAGGTCTGCCCTGCGTGGGCGGAGCACCGCCGTGTCCTCGTAGCGGCGATCGGCGGCGGCGACCTCTCGCGTCCGGCCCTGGTTCAATCCATGGTCCGGAGCGAGACGGAATGGGAAGCCGTCACCTCCTTCTGCGAAGCAGTCATGCTAGCGAAGGAGGTGGCGGAACGAGAGAGGGAGAGATCCTCTCTTCCCGGCCGCCGCGGGAGACGCACCGGGCTACCGGCCACCGTAGATGCGGGCCTGTGGACGGTTAGCTATGGGCTAGCTAGCCGTCCGTCCGTCTAGTGACGACAGGCCGTGTCGACGGCGCGTTCGTGTTCCGCGCCTCAAAGAGATGTCGGCATAGAGAGAGGGGCCTGCAAGGGCCGAGGCCTGCCGGGGTTGCGGGACTGTTCGAAAGAAATACCGCGGCCCCGGAACGTGGAGGGCGAGGAGGGAACATGGATGGGTTTTAGTCAGTAAAAGTCTGACACTCCCTCCCGCTCCGCCCAGAGTGGGAGAAGTCATTTGATGATTTCCCATCCTAAAAAAAAAAAAAGGCCGCCACCACTGGGCGACCGATTACATGGGTGTAGTAATCCTGGGTGTACTATTAGATAATAGATATAGCTCTGCCTAACTCTTCAGGGATAAAAGGTGTTATGTATGTTATAAATAATATGGTTGACGACCCAAATGGCGTAGTCGTAGTGAGGCTGCCTTACGTTCTTAGGGTCTTAGGTTCGAATCCCGGTAGGAGCAAATGTTTGTGTGATAAGCATGGACATTTGTTTCCGAGTTATGGATGTTTATATGTATAATAAGTATGTATTTACAAACAAAAAAGGTATATGTATATAGTATATCAACCATCTGGTGTCCACGACACAAGCCTTGCTTAGTGTGGCACTAGATGGCGTTGTGTGTTAATGTATAGCGATATTTATTTTACGATATTTATATTGCGAAAGTACCCATTAGTTTTTATGATTCTTTTGTAGTATAATATGGACATGGGATAGATATGCAACCTGTTTTGGAAATGAGTAGGTAATTGTTCGAAACGGTTGATGGTTCTACCTGTGGTCGATTTTAGCTTGAATGGAACCGTAATTTATTGGCACTAATTTGGTACCAACCACATGTCAATGTGGTTTAGGAAATTAGGAACAATTTAGTTTCGCACAGCTAACACAGTTTCAGAAAATTGTGGTCAAATTGTATACCTGAAAATACAGTTTTCAGGGTAGGAAAATGTAACATAGAATACAGTTCCTGGCCATTGACAAAAATTATGATGCCTTTTAATTAATTCCTTTTTGCCCCTTAACGTTAAAAATAGTAACTTTAATTCCGAAAAACTTTTTTGCAAAAAATAAAACCGACTTCACACAAAAAAGTGAAAAATAACTTTAGCTTCTGAAATCGGTGACCTTTGTTTGATTGATTTAATTTTTTTGTCACCGACTTCAGAAGCTAAAGTTATTTTTCACTTTTTTGTGTGAAGTCGGTTTTATTTTTTGCAAAAAAGTTTTATTTTTCACTTTTTAGTGGTTCACAATATGTGCATACCCTTTCACAGCGAACCAGCGTGATTTTTTGTTATGAACTCGTGTAAACAATAGACAGACATGAGATTTCAGCAATCCTAGTAAGAGACACACATTTGCTACATTTAATGAGGAGTTCCGTTGCCTTTCTCCGAAGTTCTTCATCAGATCTTTACCAAATTTAAATGGGATCACTCTGAGAAAGTACTCTTTCAAAAACTACCCAAATCGCTTCTGGTGTGCCTATAAAATTTGAAGAGTTCTCTCTATTTCTCCAGGATCCCATTATCAGGATCCTGACTTGATGATTATGGGACCTTCTGGGAAGTATACCCTTTCAAACAATTAAAAAACAAATTCGGTCCAGTCATCTGCGAGTAATCGGGGAACATTGAATTGAGAACCTCCTCCTTTTTGAAGTCGGTTAATAACGACGTTATGGTACGTGACTCAAATATCCGGATAGCCTTTAAAAGATTTGGCTGAGTATCGTTAATTTGCTTCTAAGAATTGAAGAGTTCCGTTCCTTTGTCATGGATCCCATAATCACTAGAACCTAACCAAATTCTCATCAAACTACCCTTGAAGTACCCTTGCCAATAAAATAAAAAAAAACAAAACATGTCAAGGTAATAGGCTTATCCCCAATAAATGGAACTTAATACACCTAACTGTCGAAATCTGGGAATATTGTACACATCTGCGTACCCCCTCAGAGCATACAGGCGTGATGTTACGTCATGATGTTGTATGAACAATAAACATTCAAGCGATTGCAGCAGTTACTGCAGATTTGCCGTGTATATTTGAAGAGTTCCATTGTATATCTCCTAAAACCAGCATCAGATCTTCAGCAAATTAAAATATAACCACACGGGAAGCACCAGCTTTCAAATTAAAAAAGAATCATCAAAATCGGTTCACCCAGTCGAAAGTACTGAGGTAACAAACACTGTCGAAATCTGGGTGTATTGTACACATCTGCGTACCCCCTCAGAGCATACAGGCGTGATATTACGTCATGATGTAGTATAAACAATAAACCTACAAGCGATAACAGCAATCACTGCAGATTTGCCGTACATTTTTGAAGAGTTCCATTGTATATCTCCTAAAACCAGCATCAGATCTTCAGCAAATTAAAATGGGACCACATGGGAAGCACCAGCTTTCAAATAAAAAAAGAATCATCAAAATCGGTTCACGCAGTCGAAAGTTATGAGGTAACAAACACAAAAAAAAAAAAACATACAGACGAATTGATAACCTCCTCTTTTTGGAAGTCGGTTGAAAATGAAACTCCGCTAACACCGATAATACTTTTGTTTAAATATTATAACCGTCCAATACGTGTGAAACCTATATCGGCTGAACCCCTGTCCACATTATACCTTAACCCTAAATCAATAGTATTCAGCATCTCCCAATAAATTATACCTCAAACTCAAACTCAAACTCAAACTCAAATCATTTATTTCAACTAGACCATTACGGCACTTTTGAATGTCGATAAAACGAAAAATAAAGCGAAGCTACAGTCACAGACACAAGGCATAATAACTTGAGAAAGTACTGTAGTTGCCCATTCCCTAACGTAGATCTCTATGGAGAAGAACGGGCAAGAAACTCCATGGACACTCTTTTCAATCAAAAATGTTGTTACAAAATCTTGGTTACATCTTTCATGTTGAGATTATACATATATGTGAGAACGATGTAGAAAGACGTGCACAATAAGAGCGTCCAGAGTAAAAATAAATAAATCAACAATTAAAAATAAAGCAATTCAAATGATCCACGGCAGCTAAGAGATGACCAGTCCCGACTGACAGCGCCCGTTCACGAACATGACGCATGAATCAGCGCCATTCAATTCAACCATATTGTAGGGAACTAAATGACCCGACCCACCCGCCACCATCAGCAAGACATTTAAGCGAGCATGACATTCTCTCAGCCACCAAGGCATATTCAAGTCAATGAAACATAACTAAATGCAAATGGTAGCTTTACTGTACATGGTACTCACACATGTGTTATGCAATTATACAATACTAAGAGATGGAATCTATACAATGCAAGAATATTTTTACAATCTTCTGCAGCTACCACAATAATTGTCCAATAAGTTTGCATCTAAGGTTGCGGAGCAGGACCAGCATTTAGCCAAGCATTTTTATCCTCAATGTAATCTCCCAGCTTATAATATGCTTGCCTACATAGTGTGCGTTTTACACAAGATTTAAATTTCGTCTCATTCAGTTGTAGAATGTGGGGAGGTATTTTATTGTAACATTTTAAACAGTACCCCATGAAAGATGAATCTACTTTAGCAAGCCTGAAACCTGGCTGAACTAGTTGGTCCCTATTTCTAGTATTATAGTGGTGTCTGTCACCTCTTTTACTGAATAAATGCAGATTTTTCCTAACGTACATGATGTTTTCATAGATGTATTGACAAGGTACTGTCATGATATTAATTTCCTTAAACAGTTCTCTTAGAGAATCGCGTCTACGTAATTCATATATGGCTCTGATGGCTCTTTTCTGCAGAATAAAAATAGACTCGATGTCTGCAGCACGTCCCCATAGTAAAATACCGTATGACATAATACTATGAAAATAACTAAAATAGACTATCCTCGCCGTATCAACATCAGTAAATTGACGGATTTTTCTAACAGCATACGCTGCTGAGCTCAGCCGGCCTGCAAGAGATGTTAAATGAGGACCCCATTGTAGCCTGTGGTCAAGCGTAATTCCCAAGAAAACCGTTTTATTGACAAATTCAAGTTTCTCTTGATTCAATACTATGTCACAATCACTACTTTTGACATTTGGTAAAGCAAATCTTATGCACTTAGTTTTTTTCCCATTTAGTACTAAATTATTAGCGGTAAACCAATTATGAACCTGCAGTAGGGCGCTATTTACGTCGTCAAGATTTGTGGCACGTCTGTTAATCCTAAATATTAAAGAAGTATCATCAGCAAACAACACCATTTGCGGATGGTTGTTAAATAAATGGGGTAGGTCATTAATGTATACTAAAAAGAGGAAGGGACCCAATATCGAACCTTGTGGTACACCCATTTTTACTTTTAAACCCATCGAATTTACACCCTTTACTTGTACATGCTGCTGTCTATCATTCAGATATGATTTTACTAAACTGAGCGCAAGTTTACCTAAACCGTAATGCTCAAGCTTCAAAATCAGGGTTTCGTGATTTACGCAATCAAATGCCTTCGAGAGGTCACAGAAGATTCCTATGGCATCTTGTGCCTCTTCCCACGCAGTAAAAATATGTTTTAATAAAGTGACACCGGCGTCAGTCGTACAACGTCCTTTGGTGAAACCATACTGCTGTTCGTGTAAGATTTTATTGGTGTTAAAATGGTTAAGCATTTGATCGAGCATTATCTTTTCAAACACCTTGCTGAAAACCGGCAACACGGATACGGGCCTATAATTGTTGGTGTCTTTACTGTCCCCGGATTTAAAAAGCGGTATTACCTTACTGAATTTCATTAGATCCGGAAAGACCCCTTGATCCACGCACAAATTAAATATTGAGGCTAAATACGGCGCTACAGTCTCAACAATTGAGGTACAAGCTTTGATAGACATACCCCATAGATCTTCGGTTAATTTGATCTTGATTTGCTTAAAAGCTTTTATGATTGTCATGGGGTTTACATGCTGAAATTTAAATTCATTTGAGCAGGCTGAAACGTTCGCCTTCAATAAATCCATAGAGAGCAAGGGAGAGGAATTTAAGGTTTCAGTAGTTTTAAGTGGGATACTGGTAAAGAAATTTACAAATTCTTGAGCGACTTCATTATTAGAACTCACGAGACCATGTGAGGTCTCTAGTGTTATGTCATTACTTGGTTTTTTAGATCTATTAGTCTCACTGTTGATAATTTTCCAAACCGTCTTTATTTTGTTATCGGCTGATTTTATCTTGTTGCTAATGAAAAGAGACTTGGCTATCTTGCAAGAGTTTTTAAAAATTTTCGAGTAAGTAGCCACATATTTACTAAAAGTTTCTGTGTTGATATAAGGCTTAAGGCCGTACAACTCAAACAATCGTTCCCTACTTTTCCTAATACCCTGTGTTGCCCAGTCACTGAAAATAAACTTTGGGCCAATAGTCTTAGTTTTCTGTTTTAAAGTATTATTGAACTCGGTGTGCACTACCGAAAAGAATTCTTCATACAATTCATTTACATTGTTTCCAATATGGCCTGGTATATTTAACTTACTAATTAAATTATTATTAAACTTTTCTAAATTGCTGGGTGTTATTTGTCTAGTTTGAATCTGAATTCTTTGTACTTGTTTATTAGACGCGAAAGAAACAGTCTGTCCGCTGTGATCTGAAGGAAGGTAATTTACGATGGATTTATCTAAGTAGTCGCAGCAACAAAAAACATTATCAATACAAGTAGCAGTATTTGTAGTAATTCGGGTTGGTTCTGAAAAAACATTTGACAAATTAAATGATTTAAAGAGATTTAAAAATCTACTGCTGTTTACATTATTCTCTAAAATGTTGATATTAAAGTCACCACAGATAATTATTAGTTTACTACCAGTCACAAGTTTTGCCAAAGCATCTTCCATTACTGACTCAAAGATAGAGTAGTTCAGGTAATTAGGGGGTCTGTAAACGCACACTATTACATGCATATCTAGCTCAACACAAGACAATTCTATGCTATGTTCAACCGAAAGATCGACAATATCATTACGAGGCTTAAATTTAACACAATTTTTAACTAAGATTAATGAACCCCCACGCATTTTAGACTTCCGGTTAAAGCAACTGCCCACACTATAATTCTCGTAATTAAATTGCATTTCGTAATCCCTCATCCAATGTTCAGATAGACAGATAATATCAAACTTGGTTTTTTCTAAAAATAGTTCGATTTCTAATTGTTTGGAAGAAAAACCCTGAATATTCTGATGAAATAATGTAAAGGAATTCTGCTTAACCCCTTTTTGACAATTGATTAACTGAGAGCTAGAAGATACCTTAGAGTTGATAAGTTTACCTAAATTATCACTCGTACCTTCCATTGTCTTACTGACTAGTTTAAATCTAAGCTAAAATGTGTATAATTACAATTAGTATAATTACTAATTTCCGTGGAACTATTTACAACAGACTGCGACATACCACATATGTCTGAGTTTAAATTAAAAGCTAATAGCCGAGCTATTTGACGTCTAAAACTAATAGGCAGGTACGCATTATTCCTCGTTGACTTCAATTTCTGGACGAAACTGTTAGTGTCGAAAAACGTCAACTTGTCACAATAGTGACTTACTAGTAAACACATGTGATTATTGAGACTATGAATATAATGATTTTGCCTGCTTGACAACTTTTCAAAGTATGGAAAGGCACACAGAATGATTTTCTTACAATTTAGTTTCAACAGTTGAGTGACATTGTCAGTGATTTCATCAATTTTTACGTTCAAACTATTACCAACAAATATAGTTACAATATCATTAGGATCGAATTCCTTCCGAGTTATGGATGCCATTATCCGGTTGTATGAAGCCTGAGGTGTACAATAATTTTGAGTAGAATGACTCAGATTGTTACTAATCAATTTTCCCAAGCCTTTCCCTAAACTATCAGAAAACATAATAAAGCAACCACAATGTGTACTACAACAAGGGGGAGAACTACATTCTGTTTGACCTACCAGTGATGAACCTTGGACAATGTGTGGTGAATCTATAATGGGGATACAACCCGGAACACTGCCCAACCGGGTCGAGTCCTCCGTTACCTCAGGCAGGAGAGTGTCCGGGCTGGATTCCCTTTGTGATGTACATTGGGTGTTATTGAAGGTCATCATGTCTTCACAGTCTGCATTACTATTATCCTTATTGACTAATTCGTTTGTAGCAAGGATATGTTCCTTTATTTGTTTTTGAGATTTCACATACATGGAATAACATGATTGAAGTTGATGCTCTAATGTTTGAATCTCAGACTGTAAGTTTTGAGTGTCTATTTCATAAAAATGTTTACTATCCTCTAATTTAATTTGATAGTTATTTAACTTTTTAATGAGAAAAACACGTTCTTTTCTTAGTTTATTATTGTTAGAACTATGTTTTTGTTGTTTTTTAAATTTCCTGCATTTCTTTATTATTCTATTAAGTTTTGCATATTTTTTTATTTTATTTTGGCTAACTTTATAACTGCTACAATTATATTTCAGAATAGAATCTTCAGTAAGATCTATTGTTGTTAAAGAATGTGGGTTGCAATTGGAATTTAATAATTGATTATATAGATGATCTGTTTCCCTAATCTGAGTACATTCTCTTTGTTTCTGAAAGTCAATTATTTGTTTATTGGCATTGAGCAGTTCATCTTCTAAGTCCCTAACCTTACATAAAGCTGTTTCATAATAATTACTGCAGTCGTTGAAACCATCTGTGACCACCCGCAGTTTGTCCCGTTCATCAACAACCTCCGTGTATTGTTGGTGCAGCTCCACGAGTTCCCGTTTCAAGCTAGTGTTTTTGTGAACGACTTTCTCGATTTCAACCTCATGTTCCTCTCTATCCAATAACAGCTGCTGACATTTGCTGTTTGATTCCTTAAGTTCATCAAGGGCCGTTCTCAACTTAGCTTGCAACTCCTGGGTAGTAGCTTTACGGGTCATCACAGGCATGGTTTCAGAGAATAGAACTGAAAGTAGAAGTACAAAGAATGGTGAGAACTAATTGGATGGACAAAATTAGAAAAGCTAGAAATGAAAGGAGAAAATGAGAATAGACTGGAATATGTGATTATTAAACTGGTAAATGAGGTAGGCTTATGTGTCTTACAAAAATATTTCAATAAGATGATTAAATGAAGTTGAAATTACACTTATTTATGTCTTTTACTTTTTTTCCTAAAGTGGGTAGGACTCTTGAAATAAAATTACTGGACCTAGCTGACTAAAAACTGCTAAAAATGTATAAAGAATAAGCAATGTTCTCTATTGTTTTGTACTTAGTTGATTAAATAGATAGTTATTATAGGTATTAACTTATTACAAACTACACAAATACTTATATATCAAGTGATACCTGACACTGAACCTAAGTTAAACTACAAAAAAAAGTGCCAGATTGATCAGAATAATGATTTTAGTGTTCCATGAAAGCTATTAATTAACTAATTTGAGCTATTTAAACAATAAAAGTAAACAATTATACTCCCCAGATTGATCCACAGGAACAACAGCTGATTGTGATATAGGTTGCCGGGTTGAGGTGGGCAACCAAACACTGTTTTATGGCGTATTTTTCCGTGAAAACAATAATCCTGGGTATTTATACACTTAGTAGTATTTTAATTACAATAATACATGTTTTTTACACTTAAAAATTAATTAAAACTAATTTTAAATTACGGAGCGAAATTTTGACATGTCACTCAACCAGTGTTGCCAGCTCCCAAAGGATTACGCGGGTCCCTCCGACCCTGATATTGGCACACAGTGTTATCATGACCAATTTATCCCACGTTCACGCATCAGGCCACACAGATGATCGAAGTTAGGAAATTCTCTCAAAGGGCAAAGGTCAAAAGCCTGAGAAAATCTCACAATTAGGACGAGGCCTAAAAGGCAGGAAACGAAGCGATGAACGTACCGATCAAACGCGAGTTGACGGATAACTAGGCGTATATACAGCGTGTATCAAAAAGGTGTGGTCACATTTCAGACTATCAAACTGATCAACTTTCTCCGTGGGACAACCATAGAATTCGCAAAAAAAAAATTGCTGTTCCATATTTGAAGTTTTATATGGGAAAGCAGTTTCTTTTGCGATTTCGGTTATGGTCCTATGGAGAAAAAAGTTCACTTTGAAGTTCAGAATCACACCCTGAAATATGGCCACACGATTCTGGTACACGCTGTATAAAGCATTAGCTTTTGCTCGAGTTTTCACTTGCGTGGAGATCGGAAATTACCCCTTGCGATTGTTCCACTCAGGTCATGTGACCTCCTTTGTGTGGCATTTTTTTTCCATATCCGTGTAGCTGAAAGATATAGACTTTCCGGTATAACGTTCTAGGTGTCATATTCTTTCTTTATCGTGTGATCAGTTACCTAAACTGGTGTCAGAGTTCTTAAGCCGCACCTGGGCCTCTGAGATGGCTTAACATGCCGTCGAGGAATATCTCTCAGGCATGCTGGTTTCCTCACGATGTTTTTCCTTCACCGAAGCAAGTGATAATTATACAATACGCACATAAATCCGAAAAATCAGAGGTGCGTGGTGTCATATTGAAAACCGGATCGAAACCATAACGTAGTTTGAATGAACAAGGCGGTCACACATACTAACGCGAAAAGCAGCTTTGTAATGTACTATTGTATAGATGTGTACACATCTAATAAAATCTGGTAATTCGAAACGCACGTAAGAAATCACTCGATCAATCGTGCGCTGAAAAACGTTTCGTAGGTACCTTATAACTGCTAAAATGGGATGAATAAGAAACAAGGTTGAAATCCGATTCACAGAAGAAACATTAATTTACCGGATCGTAAACGAAAAAGGAAAATCACGTACGGCTAATGAATGTGGTAACAAAAAGGGAGGATCGGAAAATAGTGATACATTTATTTTATTCGTTAACGTTCATGTTAGGAATAATATTGCGTGGGAAGTCTATGTAACTGTCGGGAATAAGTGAATTAAGAATCTCTGAAATTATCCCCGTTTTTGTAGAAAAAATTATTGAGGAAATACGCGATTTTCCTTAAGGGGACTACAGGAGCTAAATAAGCAACTCTATTTGTGGTGGTTCAAACTTCGTTTGAAATAATGTTAGAATAAAGTTCTAATCAGCTTGCACTACAAAGTGGTTATTACGTGAGTCACTGCGGGCCGAATATTGCGTGGTTTAAAAATGAGTGGTTTCGATCTATTTCCAAAAAATCTATTGATTGGACTAACAAAATAAAACACTATGATGCTAATATGTTGCTTCAGGATCCTAATGTTCGCATGTATTTTAATATGGTTTTTCTCGTTAAAAGAAATTTTAGAGAAAAGGTCGTGATTTTTTTATCGTGTAAAATTAATTGTATTTATTTTCAAACCTCCCACTAGGTGGGCCGATGATCTAGTGAAGGTTGCGGGAATCCGTTGGATGTGAGTCGCATGTAGGGTTGCCAGGTGTTAGGATAAAGCAGGACATACGTAGGATTTTTGATTGCTTGTCCGGCCAAAATAAGCGGCATCCGGCCTGTTAGGATTTAGGTAGGATTTTTCAATTTCGAAATTCGCGCGCGGATCGAGATCGAATCACGCCGAACGAGTATCGGGCGACCGGCGGCCGCGCGCTCGGCTAGCCGAGTTGACCCGAGAACAGCCGACCGCTGTCGCGCCCGCCCGCCCCTGCCTGCTCGGCTCGCCAGTCGCTAGCGAACGCAGTGTGTGGATGCGCATCGCTTTCTCGGATTTTGTATTCAGCGACAATTATTTTGGTGAGTATTTTACTGTACTTTACTTATGTTACTTAATTCAAATGCTACCTTTATGATTATGAGTGAGGTTAGTGTATATGTGTGATATGAATGATGCTATAAGATACAAATAAAATGGTTGTATTATTTTCAGATCTCAAAATGCCAAAGCGAAAATGTATATTTTCAGAAGAATTAAAACGATCCTACAAAATGTTTAAGCAGGCAGGGGAGCCGCGTAATATTATCAATACAAAGTAGAGGAAAGTTCGATCTGGAAAAACATTTGGGTACCGAAAAGCATCGAAAAAGTATTAGGACCGCTGCTGCGTGTTCGTCCAAAATGGATAATTACGTGATTGTACAATCAGGACCAAGAGATGAAGTGTCGGCAGCTGAGGCTACTTTAGTTTTTCATACGGTAAAACATAATCAGTCATTTAATTCACTAGACTGTTCAGTACCACTTCAAAAGTGTCTTTATGCTGATTCAAACATTGCAAAAGAAGTAACCTGTGCAAGAACAAAGGCAGAAGCAATTTTGAAAAATGTTCTCGCGCCATATGTTTTAAAAAGAATATTGGACGAGTTGTCTGAAATAAAATACATAAGCGCCTCTACCGACGCAAGTAATCATGGTGCTATTAAGTTATTTCCGCTGTTAATTCAGTATTTTGATTACATGAAAGACGGAATTCAGTTCTCTCTAATAGATATTCAATCACAACAAAATGAGACATCCGAAACAATATCTAATTACGTCTACGATTCTTTGCGCGACAAAAACCTCACGAACAAACTAGTGGCTTATTCGGCTGATAATGCAGCTACGAATTTTGGTGGCAAAGATAGAAATGGACAAAACAATGTTTTCGCTTTACTAAAAACTCTAACAAACAATGAGCATATTGTTGGAATCGGTTGCGTTGCACATATTTTTAATAATTCAGTGCACAGGGCTATAGATTCGTTGCCATTGTGCTTCGAAAGCATTGTAATGCAGCTTTACAACCATTTTGCGACTTTCACAGTGCGTACTGAAGAACTGAAAAGGATTAGCTCTGAATTAGACGTTCATTTTCAAAAAATGCTTTATCATTCAAAGACGCGCTGGCTGAGTTTGTTCCCAGCGATAGAAAGGATTTTACAGATGTATGACCCGCTTAAGTCATATTTCCAGAAAAATGAAAATAATGCATCCAGAACATTAAGAGATTTTTTTGACAATGATCTAAACGAAGGCTATTTTTGGGCTGTTCATTCTTTCATGGCCATTTATCAAAAGTACAGAGAAGGCTGATGTTTCTGTAAATGAGGTATTGGATAACTGTTCTGAGATAATGAACAGCATAAATGCAAGAATAGAACAAGATTTTTGTCCACTAAAAGTGCAATCTATTTTGCGTAAATTTAATGACAACGACAAGAATTCTGAAAAAGTGACTGCTTTCAGAGAAAATATTAAAAGCATGTACACAATCGCAGTAGAATATTTACAGTCATGGACTGAAAACTTATACAAAGAGACAAAACATTTTTCATGGATGTCTTTAAAAGATGTTCCTGAATGGAACCAAGTTTCTAATACTAATTTTATCGCAAAACAACGTCAAAATCGATGACAGTAAATGTTTTGATCAACTGCAAAACCTGAAAAGCTTTTTAAATAATAATAAAGAGAATGATGAATTCAAGAAAAAGTTAGCCCACAAAAAATGGGTAACATATTTTAAATCAATGAATTCTGAAGAAAGCTTTTCAGAATTTTTGACATTATGTCAATTTTATTTTTCGATTCCTGGCCACAACGCAAATGTTGAGAGAGTGTTCTCTTGGATTGGCCAGCAGTGGACCAAACAAAGAAACAAGCTAAACGTTGACACAATTTCCAAAATTTTAATTGTAGAGTATAATTTAAAACACATGTCATGCAAAGATTTTCATGACAACATATTAAAAGAAAAAGAAGTTTTAAAGCAAATTTCCGCTAACGAAAAATATTAGGTTATTAGTTGTTGTCATACTTGTCATACAAGCTTTTAAAGTTTAAAAGTTTAGTTTTGTTTAAATAAAGGAGAAGTTATGTTTTGTTTTGTTTAAATAAAGGAGAAGATAAATATGTTTTGTTTCGCTTACGTTACGTTGATTTATTTTTGTTGTTATGTTTAATTTTGATAATGTTAAGTAAGAAAATAATTTTTGTTTTGTTATAATATAACGACTGATGATTAAGAGAGTTAGAGACTGATTTATAATAAAGAAATATTAGCTTGATTTTGCTTTTGTTTTATTAAAATGCAATCAGAAAATCCCGGATTTCCATTTTTTTTAAGTAACACCAACATTTTTCAAAAATGTGAGGCGTCCGGATTTTTCGACCGAATGTTAGGACAAAAAAAAATTAGTTTTACACTTTTTATAAAAAAATGGACAAAAAAACCAGATGTCCGGATTTTTTACCCAAATGTCAGGACAAACTCACAGGTCTGTCCGGCTTTTGCGTCTGAGGACCTGGCAACCCTAGTCGCATGGGACCGGTCAATGTGGCGACACTTGGGGGAGGCCTATGTCAAGCAGTGGACGTCTTTCGGCTGAATGATGTTTTCAAAACACTATCATACTAGCATATTATTATATAAAAATAAGGACGTGTAAAGTGTTTGTGAAAACCAATTTGCAAAAAAATATCATTTATCAAGAGTATCACATATTTTTCTCGTTTTGTTACATGTAGTGAATCATATACTTTCAGGCATTATAAAACTCGCGTTTAGTTCCTGTAGTCGCTTTAATTTTCGTTGTTCAAATTTTCTCCTGGCTTCCAAGTTAAAGGTCAATTTGTATATTACTTAGTATTCTTAGAACGCGTTGCTGAGTCGTTAATATTCTCATTTTCTTTGTGCTTCGTTTACGACGAAATCTGTTTCTTATCTTTTGTAGCAAGTCGTAACTAAAAGATAAAAGGCAACAATTTGGATACAGTTTTGCTAACACATGTTTGATTACGGTTCGCTCCTTTACTTTGTTCCAAATTGAGAGGAGTTACCGTAGCGCTTTTATATTCTTTCAGAATTATTTATTTTATTATTCTTTCCCCGGGAATCCACCTAGAAACTGAAGGGAAGTGTTCTATTTATAAATATATCTGCGAGGCCCTTAGCGGTCGGTGACTTGCCGACTTAGGGCCAAGTCACACCGGAATGGCATCGGGCGGCAGCAACGCGGCGAGTACTTTCAGTGTGAAATAATTTTAAACTTTATCTACATACTTAAAAGACCAGTATCGCTTGAAAAGCTTGAAAAGGTCGCGAGAGAGCCCGCGGTGACGCAAGCGGCCGCACGCCTCGCGCGTCTTGTCGGTGATTCTGCCCGCGGCTGCCAGCGGCGACGCGAGGCCGCTTGCGGCAGAGCGGATCACTGAACCAGTCAAGAGGAGGCGCCTGGGGTCTGGAGGTCGCGCGAGGCCGCCAGCGCTGACGGGATCTTACGATGCGCCTCACACCGTTGCGATACGTCTCGCGGCGCCGCGGCGCGTGGTGCAGTGCAATATCACTGGCTTCTTCCAGTACCGTCGCGTCGCGTCGCGTCTCGGTGTGAACTGACGCTAAGGTACCTCCACCTACATATAAAATACCCTCCGGCTTTTGTATTTATCTACAAAAGCCTATGTAACAAGTACCTACCAAATAATTAATGAAATCATTAGAAGTTTAACAACTAATTCAAACCTGTAATTACGTACTTTCACAAAATCCAAACAACAATACATTTCTATTTATGTTGGTATACCTATTTCCCGAATTTAAGCAGTAAACTTACCCGTGATTCGAGTTCTCGAGTCCCTTGTTTCTCTTCGCAATAGAAATTATAAATCAGTCCTGTTCTGTTTTCCATACCTACAACACAAAGTTCATTGTATTAACTTGTGGTTTCAACAGGAGTTCCCGACCATGTTCGTGAATTTAAGTGGATTAAATCTTAAGTTTGTGGAGAAGACCAAGTGTTTATAGTTTGGGAAATCTTTGGAAATTATTCGGTTGTTTCTTAGAGTTTGTATTTAATTGTAAGTGAAATTTCCTTTGTGAACACCGCATGACAGTGTCTTCTATAATAGAGTTATAAATTGGGTAGGTTTGTTATGGGAAAAACAATGTTGTTATAAAAAACAATAGATGATGGAGGAAGCTATAACTGTCAAAGGCTTTACTCTCACAGTGGTAACATGAGGAACGCTTTTTCATCATAATAGCATCAATTAGTTATCTTGCAGAGAACACTACTAGAATAAAAAATAGAGGAGAACAGTTGTTTCCAAAAAGCAACAAAACTTTTACTTTTCAAGCAATATTTTGATAGTCACTATAAATACGAACAAGCAAACGACACGTAACCAACAAAGTAGTTCCAAAGTAGACCTATGGCTGATAAAAGTATGAACAGATTAAAAAATACAAACGTTTAAAGATTTCCTTCTTAAAGAACAAATGTGACATAATTATAACATACACTTTCGATCGATTAATCTCGGAACCGATTCGGTTTGTTCCTTATCAGGCTCACAAGGCCATTGCAGACCGCCACGACAATGATAGATGGTCTCACACTTGATGAATTGCAGGAGACGTATTCAGAAAATGAGATGGATGCGACATCGAAACGATAAGCAAGTTGGAACGTGATTTGAGCTAAAAGATATTACAAGAAAATTAAGAAGTTGTAAAAGAACTGTTTAATCAATCCTTAATCAACTAATGTCTTGACTATGAACATAGCAATATTTATAAGTAGACCCAAGAAGCCTAAATTAAAAATCAGGCAGTTTTTAATTTGAAACCCCTGATCACGTTGGGTTGGCGATGTCGTCTAAATAGCAGGAAGCATCTGAATAAGGGACACATAAAACCGGGAAGTGTGACAGAAGACAGGGAAAGCTGATCTGATCTCTTCTCCAGCATGATCCTGGTTGCATCGTAGGTCTAATTGTCGCAAACGCTAGTACTGAGTTCATACTCAGTACTAGCGTTAGTGCTAGCGTAGACCTCATGGTCTACGGCAGGTGTGATAGCGTCCCCCCATTTGGAGGCGCCACGCGAGAACCAAGCTCTCGCAGCCGGGCCAGGTCGACAGGCCGTCTCGACGGCGCATTCGTGTTCCACGCGCGCCTCTAAGAGATGTCAGCATAAGGAAGGAGTCCGCAAGGGCAGAAGCCTGCCGGGGCTGCGGGACTGTTCGAAAGAGATACCGTGGTCCCGGAACAAAAAGGGCGAGGGAGGAACATGGATGAGGTTTAGTCAGTAAAAGTCTGACACTCAGGAGTCATTTGATGATTTCCCATCCGAAAAAAAAGGCAGGTATGATTGGCTGTTTTGGCCTGACAGAAATTCCTCAGTAGCAGTGTGTTATCTGGAATTGTACTTGGTATATATGGCAATAATTTGGTATCCTTTAGGTGATAAAGGCGTCAGCTGATTAAGAGTGTCCCATAACATGTTGAATTCATAAAGTACCCACAATATCATGAAGTGGTTTTAAGTACCTAAGTACTTAAACTTTAATAGTATAGGCATAAGGGTGAAAACTCTAAAGAATAGGGTGTAACGTTTTTCATACTCCATAGAAAAGGGGGATTCTCTGATCGTTGTGTTGGGCCTGGTGGGCTGCTACCCACCGCTGTTGTTGTTGATTTTTCATGTAGTCTTAAGTCACAGGTAACTCAGAATTTTGATGTCAGTGCTTTCTTTGTGGCACGCTTTTTGCCCTATTTTTTTTGTCTACTCCAGACCGATTCTTAGAACGAATCCAATATATTTATTTTCATCCATTCTATTGACTTATTACTTGATACTCTTCAGTAAGGCTAATTTCACCCAACTTCACGAGACACGTCGAAGTATCGTTTCCCAGAATCAGACTTCTGTCGGAGTCTGTCCAACAAAAAACAAATTGATCGGAGATGAGCTACGACTTTTTATCGTTTATCTTGAAAAGTGTGTCGAGATTGTCTCGAGATTGATGCGTTTATTCTACCATTCACTCTTTTAATAGATTTTAAGTGATCATTTGATTTATAGTTATTTTGGAATGGCCTTGTCTGGAAGTTTTTCTTTTTTGTTGTGCGGGATATACCTACTATATAGGGAGGAAGGAACACTGACGCACAACGGTTTATTTCGAACCTGACCCGAAATCCTAACCCGGTCGTGGTTAGGTTTGGAACTGAAAAAAATAAGAACGAACGATACGTCGTCGGGTCAGGACAGAAAGAGGTTTATGTTCAGAAAAAAATTCTTTTTTTTTCAAGTTCTAACCTAACCTGACCCTCAGAATAAACACAAATGGGTAACGAAATATTCAATCCAAAAAAACCACCGCAATCGCTGAAAAATTTAGAAATTTTTCATAGGCAATTAAAAAAAAATAGCCGTTCCATATTGTATACATGTCACCGTAAAATTGTCAAATACGTTATATTACAATATAACGTGTATCTCTCTAGCGATATTGTAAAGTCTCGAATTATTGTCAACTGAACATGACGGAAGTATCTCTGCCCCCATAATCGGGACTTGGGGCACCACCCCGTTAGGTTAGTTAGGTTCCTTTAAACCCTGCACCCGGAAATAGGGGCCCCGCGAAGCGGGGTGAGTTGACTACCATCGCATGCATTTCACGTAAAATAATGCGTTTTGTTGTAAGCAGTATGTTCATTTGACAATATTTCGAGATTTTACAATATCGCTAGAGATATTACAATATAACGTATTTGACAATTTTACGGTGACATACATATTAATATTGAAAATTCTTTAAACGTTCTATGCCTAACTGCCGAACACAGTAATATTTTACTTGTACCTAATGAACCTATCTATAGATATTCTAATTCTGCGCAGTTTTGGAGCAAATCATTTGTGAATTGTTACATAAATATTATTATAGAATTCTAGAGATATCGCGGAGGAGGCTGTAAATATCCTAACTTTAGACACTTAGAAGGCTGTATCTCATTTTGAACTAAAATTAGAGCATTCAGACGTTGGTACTTATAATACTTCTACTTGAGGGAGTTAATTTTGTTGTAATATTTCTTGTGAGCGTTATTTAAAACGTAACAAAGTTTTTTTAAATTGATTTTTGTTTAGTTACGACGTGACTTTAGCACAAGCAGACAATCTAAATTTAAAAAGTATTTCAAAATAGGCATTGTAGGTGTTCGGCTCATAAAAACGATTTTTTAAACGACCTTGACCTCCAAAAGTGTCATCACACATTAGGTAACCTATTTAAGCTAAATGTTAAATTAGTAGAGGATTAAGGTCCATGTTCACCGTAAAGATAACGGTCTGATTATCTAAAAACAGCTGTCACTGTGACATGTTCCCATACAAAAATGTGTTTAAAACAGCTGTTTTTAGATAATCAGACCGTCATCTTTTTGGTGAACATGGACCTAAGAGGGCCAAGATAAAGTCAAATTCTAGTGATATTTATACCATTTATGATGTCATGTTAAAAGTAGTTGTAGAAGTAAAAACGCTGTGATAGCATAGCCTTTGACTCAGCCCTAAGATATGTTTTAGAAATAACATTGAATTGAGACGCAGAAACATCACAAATATTCAACCAAGATACCATAATTTATTAACACATAAGCACAAATCATACAGTTCTCTATGAAGCACAAGAATTTGATTTTGCCAATCACTTCCATTCCGCTGAATCCACACCTCATCATTTTCTTCACGATTGAAAGGAGGGCTACATAATAGACATAGTATACACGCTATTCTGCACTACGTAAGGCCCGCGGCTTCGCTTGCTTTTACGTTGAGTGGAAAAGTAGGGCCTATTTTAGCCCTGCGTCTTTTTTATCCCTTGCTTCTTGGCCTATACATGTTTTGCTTATCGATTTGCGGAAGTTTACTTTCTAAAATCATTTCCGCTAGTTTTCTATAAAAGAGTTAAAAATATGAATTGGTTTTCATAGTTTTATCAGCCACACGTTCTTCAGACAAGTGAACTTTTGGGTGATACTAATGCATTTACAGTATTAATTTAAATATTCATGTTATTTGTAGACCATTTCCTCTAAGCAGCTTCGTAAATCCAGTTTTTCCTTTGAACCCATTTATCACTACCCTTTTACCATTTCTGGATTATCCTGTGTAGTAGAACTAGTAAGAATGAACCGTTCTTGTAGCTAGGTCGTTAAGTAATCATTTGGGGATAACTAGAATCTCCAAAAACTAAGTACTCCAGGCACAAACAAATTTTAGAAATAATGAGCTCCAACAGAAAAACTCCGAAATACACAGAGTGTAATTAAACCACTGATTGGTATGTTTTCTAAGAAATATTCCCTCCATTTCCTCTAAGGATATTAAAGAAAATTATTTTCTATTTCAACTCACCTTATACCGTGGAAAGTGCTAACAATCTACATAAATTAGAAAACTCTTCACCTTCTAAACTGAAATTCAGATAGCGTCAGACGTTAAATTTAATAAATTTCTAAGAAATACTGCGTTGATTTTGGGTTATTTAGTAGTGTTCGTGAGAGCGGAATGAGCGAAACATAATTTAATTTTCGTATAAATTATTTTGTTGGAACCACGTGACGTGTCAGATTAGATTCGACGCTCGGCCGCCGCAGCGTGCAGACGTGCGCTACGCTCCGCTCCGTCGTCTCTCCGCGCCCCCGCGCCCCCGTTCCGGTCAGCTGCAGTGCTACGTCGTAGCCCTGCGTTCTCACCGAGTCTACGAACAGTCGTAGCACTACTACGGTTTGTGACTTGTTCACAACTTTAGTGTGTTGCGCCGTAGCGAGCTAGCTACGACGAGTGCTTGCGCTCTTAGTAGTTGGTCCGCTGCGTAAAACTGTCTTTTTCAAGACAATTTCCTTTATCGTCAAAAACGTATTTTGCCCCTTCAGGGAAATCCACGGTTTAGTGGTACTTGGGTGGATACCTAACGGTGCTAACGATCCCAAGTGGGTGTTGACCCGACACACCCGCTAACCCTCTTCAAGGGAAGGCAATCCGTTGGAAGGGCTCTGACTGCGGCCTTGGGGGATCTCCTAGTCGCAGTCTGGTAGCACCTAACCCCCGTTTGTCCACAGCTGCACCCGGGACGTCTGGGTGTCTCTACCCCAGCGGCCCGGATCGGTCGCAAGACCCATAGGGCCCTGTCGCACAATAAGACTGGCGACAGGTTTACAAGCTTAGGGCACACCTTAGGTACTCACCTCCCTGTGTCACCCACAGGGAGAGAACACATCCCCGGGTTATCCCACCCGGGGAGTTAGGTACTGGTATCGCTAGATAGGCAAACAGAATAGGCCCTTCAGGCAATTCTCAGACAGTCGTGTCGCTGGCAAGTTTGTTTGTGTTTTTCTTCTTGCCAGTAACACTAGGAAAAACACAAGGGTGGGTTCGTTTTTACGGGGAACTGTCTGCCCGGGGAGTTCACGTTTAACGTGTCTCCTCGGGACTAGGTAGTTAGCTCTTAGTTAGCTCACCATTAGGATATTAGGCTGTTAGGCTCCCCCTGCCAATATGGCTTACCGCAACGTGCCACTTAACGCGCATTTCGACGACCTGATACAGGTACTGTTAGCTGATGACAGTCCCTATATCCAGGAAAAATACGCGAACCTCTTGACTCCTTTTAAAAAGGATAGTTATAGAGCCCTCAGGAAGGAATTTCCTTCTAGGTCGCCCACGCGCTCCCCCGACCCGTTAGCTCAATCCTCCGACATGGAGGTAGTAGAGTCCCAGCCAGCCCCTGAGAGCTCTCCGGAGACCTCGGGCACCAACTCCTCGTCCTCAGAATCTGAGGACTTTCAGTTGGTGCAGAAGGGCAAGAGGAAGAAGGGAAGGCAAGCGAAGGCCGGTAAGGCCAAGAAGGCCGTCACGGACTTCAATGCGCCTCCCCTTGCTCCCCTAGCCTCCCCGCCCCCGTCCGGTGTTACTGCACCCCCAGCTGCCTCCCAGGGCAGCCGTCCGTCCAGCCCTATGGCTATTTCCTCACCGCAAGGTGCGGCTCCTGTCAGCCGCCCTGCAAGCCCCATGGCTGCTTCTCAGCCAGCCCCCACTTCTGCTGCTCCTTCTTCAAAGAAACAGTTAAAACCCCCGGCTCTGTACATCCAGGAGAAATCCAGATGGACAGAAATCTCCAAGATGTGTGTTGATCGCAAGATCAACTACACCAACGCCACCTCTACCCTTCAGGGTATCAAGGTGAAGACCCCCACGTCCACGGACTTTAGAAGTCTCGTCCACGCGCTTCGTGGAAGGAACGTCGCCTTTCACACGTATAGTCTCCCTGAGGAGAAGCCGACCCGTGTGGTCATCAAGCGGATCCCCAAGGAGATTCCCTCTCAAGACATCCTGGAGGATCTCACCTCCCAGGGTATCCCCGTTTCGGCGGTCCACCGCCTTCACAAGAATAGGTCCCAAGGGGGTGACGAGTACGACATGGTACTCGTAATATGTGACCCAGTTGAAGGGCACCACCCCATCTTCAAAGTCCGGTCAGTATGCTCGCTCTCGGGCATCATCATTGAGAGGCCTAAAAAGCTGAAAGTCGTCGGGCAGTGTCATCGCTGCCAGCTTTATGGCCACAGCCAAAAGCACTGCTACGCACCGCATAGGTGCGTAAAGTTCCTCGGCGATCATGCCACGGCAGACTGCACCCGTCCTAAGGACCGGAATCTCTGCACAGAGCCGCCTAGTTGCGTCCTGTGCGGTCAGTCTGGCCACCCGGCTAACTACAGGGGCTGTCCCAAAGCCCCCAAACAGTCCGCTGGAAAGTTGGCCAATCGCGCCAACCAACGCCAGCAGAGGGAAGCTCCCTCTTCCTTCCAAGTCCCCTCCAAGGTCCTCCCCGAGCGTCTCAGCCCGCAGAGGCCCTCCCCATGGAACATGCTGAACCATCAGCAAGCGTTCCCAGCCCTCGCGAAGTCCCAACCCAACCCCCCCATGCCCGGTCTAATGGAAAACCCTGTACCAGCGCCCACTCCGGTGGTCGCCCCTCAGGCTCTTCCTAAAACCCGCGCTCCCGTCTCTCAAACCCGCGCTCCCGTCGCCCCAACCCGCGCTCCTGCTTCACAGGAATCTAACCTCAAATACTTGATGAAGTATCAGCCCCTTTGCACCCCTGAGGCCGACCGCATGGTGGCCGAACTCAGGGCTGCAACGGACCTTCAACAAGTAGTTGATATCATTGATGCCTATCCGGTCATCAAGTCAGCCTTAAGCAATCTTAGTTTCGCGCCGTAATGGATATTACACCCGGTATCTCTTGCACCCAACCCCGGTCCCTTAGATTAGGTTACTTTAACGCCAACGGCATGAGAGGTCAACGCGACGAGATCGCCTCTTTCCTCCGTGACCACAACGTTGATGTACTCCTCATCCAGGAGACCTTCCTTAAACCCAGCCACCGCGACCCCAAGATTGCGAACTACCGTTTAGTTCGCAATGATAGGTTACGTTGCCACAAGGGTGGTACTCTCATTTACTTTCGCAAGGAACTACACTGCATCCCTATCGACCCCCCTCCTTTAAAGTCCCTACTTGAGGTTTCAATCTGTCGGCTAGCTATGACCGGTCATCAACCGATCCACTTAGTGTCTGCTTATTTGGCCCCTTCTAACACGTCGGAAGATCACAACCTCCTGGTTAATGATCTCACCCTCCTTTTCGGCTTAAGTGACTCCGTGATCATCGCGGGCGATCTTAATGCCAAACACCCAGCCTGGAACAGTAGAATGACGAACCCGAGAGGGAAAGTCCTCTACGATCTAGGTCTGTCTCTCAACTTTGACCCGATCGCTCCTATCGAGCACACCTATTATCCCGACACTCCCAGCTATCATCCTGACGTGCTCGATATAGCGCTGCTCAAGAACGTGAACCTTCGGTTACACTTGATTGAGACGTTACACGAGCTCCATTCCGACCATCGTCCAGTGCTCATGCACTTGATTCCTCGCTCGGGTATCATTGACCCCAGCCAACCCCCTCCCACCACTCTCACCACTGACTGGAGGAAAGTAAGCGATATGCTGAAATCTGAAACGTCACCGCTTCTTGATGGTATTCCCGACCATATTGTCTCTGTCGCAGACACCGAGGCCGCAATCAACTCGTTTACAGAACACGTTCAGTCCATACTGAAGGATTGTTCTCGAGAAGTACCAGCGATGAGCGATCAACGCTGGATACTTCCCGATGACATTCGTGAACTGATAAACGAGAAGAATGCGGCCATACGTGCCTACAGCTCTTGGCCCTGCGAAGCGAACAAGATTCACATGCGTTCCTTACAGCGTGCTGTAAAGAAACGCACCAGTGAGTTTCGTTCGAGTCAATGGGACAAGACGCTCAGCGAACTTGAGCCCACTCACCTAGCTTTCTGGCAGCTTCAGAGGAAGTTGCGCACCTCGGAAGAGGTTTCTTCTCCACCCCTCATCCGTCCCGATAAGAGCGTCGCTTTTGACGACTCTGAAAAAGCAGAATGTCTGGCCGACAGTTTGGAATCCCAATGTTCACCGAGCACTCTACCAGTAGACAAGCAGCACCTTGATGAGGTGGATGCAGAAGTCGAACGTAGAGCATCGCTTCCCCCTGTAGAAGACCCCGATGACCCTCTCCCCGTCATCACCCCGGAAGAGGTCAAAGACATCATAGATAAGTTACAGCCTCGGAAAGCCCCAGGCGCCGATGGCTTCACTAATAGAGTTTTTAAAGCCCTCCCCGCCCGGCTCATAGTCCTTTTGGCTGCCATCTTCAATGGCGCCCTGAGCAACAATATGTTCCCCCAAGCGTGGAAAGAGGCCACTGTTATAGGTATTCCCAAACCTGGGAAACCGAAAGCCCAGCCTTCGAGCTACAGGCCGATCAGTCTCCTGAGTGCTCTCGGCAAAATCTATGAAAGGCTTATTTATAAGCGTCTCAGAGATTATGCCGAGACAAAGGGCCTCATCCCTAAAGAACAGTTCGGCTTCAGGACCGAACATTCTTGCATACATCAAGTCCACCGCATCGTCGAACACGTTAGCGCTGGTTTCCAGCGCGGAGCGATGACGGGCGTGATGTATTTCGATATAGCGAAAGCCTTTGACAAGGTCTGGCACAATGGCTTATTATATAAGCTATACCAACTCGGTGTGCCTGACCGTCTCGTGCTCATCTTACGAGACTTTCTGTCAAACCGTACCTTCCGCTACCGTGTGGGTAAGACGTTATCCTCTCCCCATCCTATCCGTGCCGGAGTCCCTCAGGGCTCCGTTATCTCTCCCCTCGCGTTCACGTTGTATACTAGTGACATCCCCAAGAACAAGAAGGTTCAGTTAGCCCTATTTGCCGACGACACGGCAATTTACTACACCGGCCGTTCTATGACCAACATCCGTCGCATCCTCCAAACAGCTGTCGACTCGCTCGGCGCTTGGTTCCGTAAGTGGAGGATTGAGGTTAACCCTGACAAGAGCCAGGCAGTTCTGTACTATAAGGCACGCCTTAAGCGTTCGCCAGGTCCCCCCGTCACTATGTTTGGCAAGCCTATCCCTTGGGAGAAGCAAGCCAAATATCTTGGAGTTATTCTTGACGACCATCTGTCATTCAAGGCTCATATCAAAGCAGCTCGTGACCGAGCTGCCTTTGCTATGGGCCGACTCCATTTCATGATCACTAGGAAGAGCAAGTTGTCACTCAAGTGCAAGTTGCGTCTTTACACCGCAGTCATCCGTCCCATCATGACATACGCTTGCATCGTATTCGCTCATGCCCACCCGCGTCATATCCACACGATGCAGACCTTGCAGAACCGATTCCTCCGTAAGATCACCGGTGCCCCCCCGTACGTCCGTAACGACAGTCTACACGTAGACCTTAGAATCCCTACCGTTAAGCAGTTCATGAAACGCCTGTCCAAGCGTTACTTCGACACTGCCATCAAACATAGGAACCCCCTAATCGCATCGGCCGCCCGGTACGACCCATCGCGTATTAGCTCAGTCCAACGTCCGCGTCACACCTTAGTCACCCCCGACGATCCGATCACTATCTTGCAAGAGAGTAGGAAAGATACCAGTACAGTTCGTAGATTGTACAAATACAAACCGAAAACCTTCCGACCTCGCCGCCGAGGTCCGGCGCGTAATCCAAAGTCAATCCCTCCCCGACCCTTGCCTGAGCCAGCCCGCGATGCTGAGCCTTTAGCAATAAAACAGTCCCTAAATAAAGACAATCAGATCCAGCCTGTCCCTTTGCTGCCCCCAGCGACGCCCTAAGCCGAGGTCCGTACCCCACAGGGGGTGCCCTTAGAGCGCTGTCGCTTAGTTTTTAGTCATTTTTGCCCTGGCTGGAGGCCTTAAATTCAAGGCATCCACAGGACTTGCCCGGTTAAGCAGAAGCCAGTCTTCGTAGACTGAACTGCGAGATGCCCTACACAAAAAAAAAAAAAAAAAAAAAAAAAAAAAAAAAAAAAAAAAAAAAAAAAAAAAAAACACGTGACGTGTAATGTGTTGCTTGCGAATTTTAGTGTCGAAATATAGGAAATTAAAGTTTTAGTGTCCTGTTTTTGCGTGGGAGACGCCCTATAACTTTTTACCCGATGCAAATAAACCATAATCCGCGTGGGTTATTTTGAATTTTAGTATAATGTAATGTGAATGAATGAATTAAAAGTTCTAAATGAAACACTTTAAGGTTGGCAATGTATTTTTTATTTAGGTAAATCCGTTGGTGTAACAGATTCAAATTTTAGTTCTTTTGCAAATACACAGTAGAAGGGGGTTACCAAGTATTTTGTACATCATAGTACCCCCCCCAGAGAGACATTTTTGCCGGTAATTCAAAGAAACAGCTTCTATAACACTGCAGTACCTACATTCACGGTCAAAATGTATCGAATAGCTTCGGTGTCGGTTGGATTATATCCAACTTAAACCTAAGGTTTTGGACAACCTGAATAAAAGCCACAGTGATGCAATAATCTGGTGGAAATATCAATGAAAATAAAGTAAAATCCCACTTACTATCAGGTTTGCCGTCGATCTGTTAATCAATCTCTCACATTAGCTTCGTGTGATGTCATACACTTGTTAGTGTTGGTACACTGAACCAGTTTCCATTAAGTACGGGAAGAAATATGGCGGAACGCTGTGGCGTTTTAAGTGCTAAACCGTTAAGCACTTTATCAATTTATTCTTCAACCAAAATTAGCACCCGTTTGCTTGGTTACAGAAGGTTGTAAATATTTAAAGAGGTTTGCTTTATGTTTTATATGTTAGAATATAGAAACGCCTGAAATACATACATATGTAATTTTCGCACTTACTCTTTTGCTACCCAATTTTGGAACATGTGTTTCAGCCCTTATAGTATATTTTAGAATGTCATTTATATAATGGTGAATATAAGAACGTGTATGTGCGTTTCAATATCAACCAATATTTTGAGATTGACAGTTCATATTACATCAGATGTCATAAAACGTTCTCATTGCTTGTAAATATTTATGTGGTTATGTTTATTTTAATGGTAATGGCCTTATATTCCCAAATATAAATAGGTTAGGAGGATCGGTACTCGTGTTTGAATAGAAAATACCAGAGTGCACGAGTTGTACTTAGGTATGCATGAAGACTTATTCATTTTCAAATAGATCGACCAATTCTGGCCGCCTGGTTGGTCAAGTCGTCGCACGTGCTACTTTTGCGGGCGGTGCGGTATGGTCTTGGGTCTAGTATCAGGAATAGCGTAGACGACAAAAAAAAAACTAATTAATCCGTCAGTTAGATAATCAAAAAATACATGACCCGTATTTTTTCTTTTGTTACGTAAACCAAAATTGACGAAGATACGACGCTTTTAAAATCTGAATATGTCACACCTTGGTATACTTTTAGTGAATTCTGACTTCTGACGTCACGAGCCCTGAACTCACGAGTTTTGATGCCTTTTATCTTTGTCAATATTCATTCATTTACAAAAACAAATTTGCATTTTTTTATTCTGTCATCATGACTATTTCTGATTCGAGTCATGCATTATATTCGTGCCTGGTTGATGCAATGTAGGATAGGCTCACGCTCTATTACTTGGGACTTAATAAAGGCGTTTAGGTACCAGTGGCGAGGTGTTCATACAACTCGAAACCTATCGGCTTCCCTTCGGAACACTCACTGTACTGGTGTCTACTATTGCTAAAAGTAAAACAGTGTAGGTAGTTCAGTTAGGAAGTGATTGCCCAAACATGACTAAAACTACAAATGGTTCAATGTATGTTTTTGTTTTTTTCAAACGTTATTAAAAATAAGCACCGGACCGGCTTACCTGTTACAAAAATTTACTCTTCGCTACTGTTAGGTACTATAGGAACATTTTGCTTGATTGTGATATTGTTACGTTACGTCTTAAGCCATGGCTACTGTCGCTGAACTGTGGCAAAACAAGCCCGCTATACTATTCCCAATCCACTGTAACTCCTGAAAGCCAACAGGGGCGACCACCAGAAAAGCGCCGAGACAATGAAGTCCCAGAGAAACAATTTAACTGTCTTGGATCCCGCCACAAAATGAATTAGAAAAGTATATTGGAGGAGTAGGAAAACCGTAACTTCCACTTCCCTCCATACAAGCAGGGGACAGAACAAAACAAAGCCAATAGGCACAAAGGGACGAAAAAGAAAAAAATATGATAATTACTTCGTAATATTAATCCTTTTCGCAATTGTTGAAAACCATTCATGATCATTTATTGTATTGTATTGTACAACGGGCTGGTGTCCGCAACTCCACGTCAAAGCGTGTGTTTTGCGTATGGGCTATAATCCACCACGAGGGCCCAGTGCGGGTTGGTAGATGTCACATGTCTTCGCACTGTTGGTTCTAGGACATGCCGGTTTCCTCACGATGTTTTCCTTCACCGTTATGAGAGCAGTGGTGATAAAATAAATTACACGAAGTAATGCGCCTGTCTGGGTTCGAACCCACTGTCTGTTGGTAAGTCGGGGTCGCCACCACTGGGCCACTGCTCCTCGGCTGCGACTGCGGCTCTCCATGATCATTTAATTCGCATACGCACACACATACACAAACACTCCAAACTGAATCAGCTGAGTATTCAGTCACAGTTGTATCAAACTCCAAATCATTTTAAATCTCTGAAAAACGACCACTTATTTACCACAATTTAAATAAACAAGAAAAACCCACCATCCTCTCTCGAATGCCATCTTCAACCCTCTACAGCTGCATTAAGCTGAAGCAATCATTTCAGCACCGAATCCATCAGAGTAAGCCAGTGATCCTGAATTAGAACTCTTTGGTATTAACGGATTCCAAAGGGGGGTGAACAAGGGAGGGGTAGGGGGTGTTGATGGTTCAAGAAATGAGGGGATGTGGAATTGGGTACTTGAAGAACTGGTATAGGTATTGGTAAGTTTGTAGTAATTTATTTTTATGGGATTTAGGGTGGAAAGTGGAGGATTTAAGTCAATGGAAGATTTAGATGCTTCATGCTGAAAAATAGATTGATTGTTTACTTGCTTTACGGGCTTGCTATGTTTTTCATGGATAAGTATAAGTATCTATTAGTCAGCGTTCTACTGAATTATTGTAGGATGGGTGTTTGGATACCAACGACATAGAAAAGGCTTCTAAAAATGTTTTTTCTTTTCCATTAACAAGTTTTGGTAACAATAGAAAAGAATACTCGACAAGTTGTGTGAGATCATGCTACTGCCAGAACTATTAAAAAGACTGACATAATAAAAATTTAATAGAAAAAAAAATAACTAACCTAAAAGTAAATGACACATGAAGTTATTTTCCTCGATTTAAGTAGTAATTTTTTGGAAATCAGTATTGTTTTTTTGCAAAAAAATTTCATGTGAAAATTATCTGAGTAAATAAAAAGAAAACACCTTTTATCATATGACTAGAGGCAGAAATGTACAATATTTTTCTCATAAAACTTGTTATGACTACAAACCCTACCGGCAAATTTATATTCCTTTCAAAAAACAAGAATTACGACCTCATTCTTAAAGTATTTACTAGAGATTTATGGCTATCTATGATGTATTCCTCTTGGGAAACAAACAAGTACCTAGACAAGTTCAAGATATCTGCCTACCCTGTTTGTAACGTAAATATGCCTGAATTAAATAATCATCACTTGCGCATTTGTTTGGCGGAAGCTATTGTGTGGCCAGGTCAACACTGGGATGGTACGGTCGAACAAGCTATTTGGTTTACATTTAACAATGTAAGGCCATTGCCCAAACCCAGTATCGCTCTAAAATAAAACATTATAGCAACAAAAATATAGTCATAAATTATGAAATCTTTTTTTAACTTGTCTTACTTATCTTGATCGAAATCGTATGTGGGGTTAATATGTTGTGTCTTAATAGTTACTAATTCGATTTCATTGCATTATTTTCAAAATGGCTTTCTTAAAGTGAAAGCAGTGTTGACAACCTTGAGAAACTTCCCCGTAATCGGTTTTAACTGATATGTAGAGGCAGACGTTGTTTTAAAAATATTTCAAATATCTATTAGATATTCCCGCGTGATTAATATTTTTATTTGTAATTAATATAATCAAAAAAATATTTCTTTCCTAATCAACAATCTTTCATTAGTTTACAAATCAGTAATGGTCAGGGTGATTTAGATTAACTGTTGGTAACACTACCACGGGCAAATAAAAGGTGAACTGTCATCAAAAGTGTCACTGTCAAGTCAAACAGCATTGTGTCGTAGGGATGGGCAAGTGAAAAAAATATATCGATATTTATCGTATCGATATTCTTAATCAGTATCGATAATTATAGAGCGAAAAATATCGAATATCGTCAGGTTTCGTATGATTATTCATACATATTCCCAAAACATTTAAACTTCGTAGAAGAGAATAAAAGAAAACGGTATTTTTATTGATGCTTGAGCCTAAATAATAAAATACAATTTAATCAAAAAAGTAGTCATCAGATAACGACACGAAACCAAAAATAACGTTACAAAAAAATCGGATTTGATACGAATTCGATACTCTAAAATAAATATCGAATATGGATATATCGCGATTTAAAAATATCGACCATATGTAGTGATAATTGGATGGAAAAACATCGATAATTCGATATTTTTTTGCACATGCCTATTGTGTATAAGTTGTTGAGTTTGTTGTGATATCAAATAACTTATTATTACGTCGAGTACGTGTCCAGTAGAGTCTTCGGATTCCTGTACGAACAAGATATCTTTCTGAATACTATTGTACTGTTTCTGTGCTACTGGTGTGGATTGTGTAGAACGTTTTTTTTGAGTTTGCTTACGTTGTTGGACTAATGCCTATAGAAGTGTGAGAAGACAGACTCAGCATGATCAAGATAGGCAACCGCAGTTTGTTAGTGAAGAAGCCATTGCAACACAAGAGAACATGGATGTTGCTACATCAAGTCATGGAGTGGAAAGTGCATCAGAAACTTCTGTGCCTTCAAGGGATCATTCCAGAAGGTTTATTTGGAAGCAGTAAAGTGTACTATGCATACATTTTAGTTAATAGGGCTATAAGTAACTCAGTAGCTGATATTGCTGGTTACTATTGCAATTGTTTGGTGGGTAATCGAACCGTGGGATGCTGCGCACACGTAATTACCATTTTGTGGTATCTTGGTTGGGCTCGTTGTCGATCATTTGAGCCGACGGCTCCGTTTTTAGACGACATATTTTATGAATAATTATGATGATCATATGAACCAATAAAAATATTTTATTCCTATATTCAAGCATTATTATTTTCTATTCCCTATACTTACTTATAAACCCCTACATTTAAATGTAGGGGTTTATAAGACGGAGGTTTTTCTACATCGTTCTCACATAATTATGTATAATCTCAACATGAAAGATGTAACCAAGATTTTGTAACAACATTTTTGATTGAAAAGAGTGTCCATGGTGTCTCTTGCCCGTTCTTCTCCATAGAGATCTACGCTAGGGAATGGGCAACTTCAGTACTTTCTCAAGTTATTATGCCTTGTGTCTGTTACTGTAGCTTTGATTTTTCTTTGTATTTTTGACATTCAAAAGTGCCGTAATGGTCTAGTTGAAATAAATGATTTGAGTTTGAGTTTAGCTAATATTATTTACTTAGGATTATTCACTGGTTTGATGGAACTATTTTCTGTTGTCTTATGAGAAATCAAATCATATTGTTGTAAGGACTGTTTCTTTGGTAGAAAGTTAGCTACAAAACTAACCTCAAAACTTGAACAGAAAATCAAAGAACAATAAAAACCCCACAAAATAAATAGTTCATTTTTATTTCCTTACAAAATATGACATCTCCCCTCTTTTATGTCCAATTTATACTATCATACAACTTATTTTCATGCGCAACGGCGGTCCATAGAAGGATGGGCAATCTCCTTTGTGGGTTAAACTGTAAACCAAATAGCTTGTTCCACCGTACGAAGGCCTTTTTCAGAAAAAAAAAAAACATGTGGTGCAGTCTTTGGGGACTGCCGAAAGTAAAAACTAAGTAATCCAAAATAAACTTTATCTTAATTGTGTAAGGTTGATTTTGACTAACCGTTCTATGAAAGCGTTCGGTGACGATGACGCGAGTTCCATGATTTTTGTACACTCAAAAAGTGCTCAACGCGCTTAAAGAAATTTCACTTAAAAAAACTAGCCTTTTCTTAGTTTAAATCACGTTGCACTTTTCATGTTGACATTGTTTTATTGCCTTTTAATTTTTGCTCAAAATGTGTTATAAAATGTTTGTTCAATTTAGAAGTTGCGTGTCGCACATTTTTTTCATGAAAGCTAGTCAGAGTCACATGAATATTGCTTGGAATTGGATTTCGCTATTGGAAAACAGAACAAAAATGTAGATACCTGGAATAGGCTTGTTCCACCATCAATAAATTCCAAATCTATTTAGTCCGTCAGTTAGAGTATTAGAAAATAATGGACACGTTTTTTTTGTTTTTGTAAATCAACGAATATTGACAAAGATAAAACGCATCAAAACTCGGGAGTGGGGGCTCGTGACGTCAGTACTCACTAAGAATGATACCGAACAGTGACGTATTGGGAATTTTAAAAGCGTCGTATCTTCGTCAATTTTGGTTTATGTGACAAAAGAAAAAATACGGGTCAAATATTTTTTGATAATTTAAGTGACGGACTAATTAGATTTTTTCAGTTAACAAGCCTATTGGATCCGCTGAATATATGCCGGTTATTCCAGGAGGGTTACAAAAATCCCTTTGAAACTCTGCCTGTTACCATAGGCCGTTCACTTAAAATCTTTTAAAGCTTTCAATATTAATACCCAACGTTGGCGTGTATAGAAACCAACTGAAACTGTGATTACATAAAAACAATCCGTTCTCTGAAAACGGCTCAAATGTTTCCAGTATAAATGTTATATAGGTTCTTCAAATATTATCCTACCCACCTTTTGTTTCTGCGATCCGAGACGAAAATTAATATTTTAAGCTCATACCTTGATTTGAGAGAGGCGCATAGAGGGACGATAGGCTAAGAAAACGTCTATAAATCCGAAAGATTTTGCATGGTTACGAAGAAAACTGTTTTACGACGGTGTCCAAAGGTATCGGATTATATTTTAAAGGCTTGCGGAATGTATTTTGTCGTTTCACGGAAATTGGAGCTGTTGAAAACTGAACAAGGGGTAAGGTAAGTACCGGAAAGTTTCTGATATCGGAATAAGTGGTTTTGGTACGTTGTTACTGAAAATACCGATGATATTGTTTGATAATGTTTAATAGGTAAGGTAAAGCGCATCTTGAAATTATATGTAGTATTTATTAATTTTATTTTAAACTAACTTTATCACGCTATAGTCTGTGTAACAAAAACATAGCATCATGCTGGTTTTCTCTGGAGGGCAAGGCAGATTTGAGCCATTATCAATAACATTTCAGCCATCCCATTAAAATAAGTACTTATAATAATAATAATAATATCGTTTATTTCACGCAGTAAACCCATATTGATTACATGAAACTTATGCCGATTTTTACGTAATGAGAAAATATACAAATTAATACTCCACTGCAATGACGTCACTGGCAATAAATAATATGGCGCATTCGGTACATTCATCACACTTATTAAATAAACAGATTTTAATTTGTTTTTTTAGTGAGAGCCGACTGATTGAAAGCCTGTAAAATGTGTCAGCTCAGAAAATAAATTAATTTACGTACATTTCCTGTTTTTGGAAATATTTGAGGGGATTAAACGTTTCTGGTTGAATATAAAGAAAATATGTAATATAGGCACAGAATGTACGTATATGATTTGCAGTGTCTCTGTGATATAATACACTACCAACATAGGATTTAATTGCAACTTATGACATGTTGCAATTAGTTGACTACACGTGCATATACCTATATTGCGCGGCGCTTGCACTGACTGGACAGGTCCACTCAAATCTGTGTGGTTATTTCTTCAAAAGGCCATCTCATTAATCTCCTGGTCCTTATATGAGTTGCCCAAGATTATGTGTGAAGTTTAAAGGACAATGACCTCTGAGTTTTTTCGGCTGTTTCTTCTCAGTGTAGGCAGATGCGAAACACCGCCTATCTTGTTTTTTTTTTTTTAAATACTTCTAAGTGTTTGTAGAAACCTATTTGAAAAATAAACATCATTTATGAATTAATCACATCGACAAAAGTGGTCCTAAACTTTTTTCTGATAACTTCCTCGGGTTTTAAAAGTACACCATTGTAGCAAAACCTGAAAAGGTGTTTTTTTTTAATAGTAAAATCCTGAACTCGAATAAGAATTTAGCAATACTGGTTCTAGCATAATAAATATGAATCACACCACTAAACGTAACTCTTATGGGAACTGAGAATGAATAGCGTGTGATATGTATGCCAACGCCTGAAATAAATGTACATACATATACACAATCCACGCCACACATACATACAAACACTTCCCAACGTTATTGCCGTTATGTCTGCGAGTACATTTGTCTTCAGGCGACACGGAAAATGAAATTCCCTTTCTTTTCTACCTTGCTGTATGAGTAAATACTTGGATGTAGGTGATATTATGTTGAAAACTGTCCTGGGTTGTGTTTTAGTTACAGAGAGTGATGAATTCAGAGCAGAAAAGCTTTTGCCAACTGGCTAGATGTTTATCGTACCTTGAGAAAAAACAAAAAGACAATTTTTGTGAGTCGATTTTACTTGTGCACTGGTTAAGAAAAAAATTGAGACAACGGAAATAAAGTTAATCAAAGGCTTGTTGAACGCTAAAAAAAATTTGTAAGCGAACGAAAGCATTTACAAACGATTTAATTAACATAATTGAATTTTGTGTATATTTTTCTACTATTTTTTTTACTATATTTTTTACTATTTTGGTGTGCAATAAAGAATAAGAATAAGAATAATTTGATATGTTTTCATTTTACCAGATGTATGAACGTAGACGAAGTGCGTCGCATTCTTTACTTCTTTTGCTTCTTCTTTTTACTACTACCTCAATGAAAAAACGTGGTTGTGTAGCTGTATCGCAAAACATGCCTAACCTGCTATCTAGCCCTCTTAGCCCAAAAACATGCAGCTGAAGTGACCTTTACGCTGCCACCGACGCCGTGGTGAAAGTGCCGAAGTTCTTGCCCAATGAAACATAAAAATGTCGTGGCAGCAACTGTTGTTGTTATTGCAGAGTAGAGTGATAAACACAGTTGGAAAGAAGTGAAATATTTAATATATATTATTATAAAAATTACACATGACATATGTACAAGAAAAATAGTTGCCGAGTGACAAACAGAACAAACACCAGCTTTCACATTTGAATATAAAGTCTATTCTCTAGATGGCCAGCGTTACACTTACAACACCCCCCCATAACGTGGGCATCATGATGGCTTCATGCCACACCAAGCTGACGAGTGAACACCTCGTGCTTGACACAGCCCAGGGGCTTAGTGAACACATCTGCTAACATCTCATCCGTAGGGATGTATAAAATTTCTACGTTAAACCTATCTATCATATCTCTAACGTAATGAAATCTTATTTCTATATGCTTGCTCCGTCTGTGATGAGTGTGATTGATAGCAAGCTGTATAGCAGATTGATTGTCACAATACATTACTATTTTACAACTAGTCGTCATTAGCAATTCCTTAATTAAAGCTTGTAGGAACACCGCTTCTCTACTCGCTTCGCTCAAGCTGCAATACTCCGCCTCGGTGGACGAAAGCGATATGCAAGACTGTTTGTAGCTACCCCAAGATACCGAATTACCGCCGTATTTAAACACATACCCCGTGTACGACTTACGGTCAGGATCTGCCGCCCAATCTGCGTCAGAATAACCCTCAAGAACGGGAACTACATTCGACTTCTTAAATACCAAAGCCTTTTGCTTAGTACCTTTAAGATATCGCAGTACACGCTTAGCTTGATTCCAATGGAATTCCGTATAACAACTGTTAAATTTACTTAAATATGACACGGCAAACGAAATGTCAGGTCGCGTAGTTACACATAAATACATAAGACTACCAATCAACTCTTGATACGGAAACTTTGTAACCTTATTTGTAACATTATTAGAACTCTCAATGACCGAACTAACATTAGTTATCATGGGAGACTTTACAGGCTTACAGTCTGTCATGCCAAAACGATCTAACATATTGTCAATCCGCTTTTCCTGACTAAGTTTGATGGAAGTTGCATCACGTTCTACCTTTATACCTAACATGTTTCGTACCGGGCCTAAGTCTTTGAGTTTAAAAACATTTAACAAAGAACTTTTTAACGTCTCAGCCAGACGTTTATCATTATAGAACACGAAAAAATCGTCAACATACAGAGCGATAAAAACAATCGATTCACCTGATCTCTTAGTGAAGATGCAGTCCTCTTGTTTACACTGTCGGTATCCCAAAGAAAGTAAGACATCTTTTACCTTTTGGTACCAGGATCGCGATGCTTGCTTCAACCCATAAATAGCCTTTCGTAATCTATAGACTTTGTTCTCACTCCCAGGGCATATGAAACCTTCCGGTTGTTGCATAAAGATCTCCTCCTGCAAATCTCCATTCAGGAATGCTGTCTGCACGTCCAAATGATCAATTTTAAGTTTCATTTCTACTGCCAGAGATAGTAACAGTCGTATAGAACAATGACGAACGACCGGTGAAAAAGTTTGCCCATAACCTGTTGTTGTTATTGCAGAGTAGAGTGATAAACACAGTTGGAAAGAAGTGAAATATTTAATATATATTATTATAAAAATTACACATGACATATGTACAAGAAAAATAGTTGCCGAGTGACAAACAGAACAAACACCAGCTTTCACATTTGAATATAAAGTCTATTCTCTAGATGGCCAGCGTTACACTTACAACAGCAACAGCAACACGAAGAAGAAGTTCCTGCCTACTGCTATGGGAAAGAGGTGAGTTAACGTAGGTATGCATACGAATACTAATAATACGAATACGTTAAACATACTCGTAAATGAGGCGTTTTTCTCTTCAACAAGCAGTTACTGTTTTAAGCTTTCATGGCTTAAAGCTAAACTTAAAATTTTTACGTAAGGGATATCTTCCGTGATTATTTGTTATTTTGACCTCCCGATATTTCGACGCTGTTGTAAGCGCCATGATCGCGGGTTGACCAACTGTTATCACGGAAGATATCCCGTAAGTGACAATATAAGTAACTACAAGCAGTGTTTTGGCCGAATTAGTATCACGCCTTAGTAATGACAAAGTCAACACAAATCAACATATCCGAACTGAACATCAATTACTGTTCCAAATGTTTGGCCCAAAACGCATCTCCGAAATGAAATGCTTCCAATGACAAGTGGCCCTACCTATCAACGCTTCCAGAACATTAAATTCGTTAGATTTTATGACGTGAATGTGAGCGTTTCTTCACGACAGTTCCTTCATCATTGAAACCAGTGATAAATTGTATTTTACGCCCCCTGTTCCTTTTTGTTCATTGCCTTTCAAAGTAAGCGCATGAAATTTAAAGGAAGCCTGTAAGGTCTTTACACTTTTGTTTATCAAAAGATCGTACTCGCACGGAGGAAATTAGTTTAGCGTCAGCATACACCTAGACTTAACTGGTCAATTAAGACTAGGCCTAGATTTCCTAAAGATAAAATCAGATTAACAATCTCATGGAAAACGGGCCAAATGCGAGTCGGCTCCGCACATGAAGGGTTCAGTACCATCGTAGTAAGAGAGCCCTGTTTAATTAATTTTTGTTATTTGTTGTTACAGCGGCAACGGAAATACACGTTCTGTGAAAATTTCAATAGCCTACCTATTACGGATCATGAAATACAGCTCGCTGACGCCGCAGATATGGGCGGACGGACGGATCGAAGCTTAGTGATAGGATCTCGTTGGTTACCCTTTGGGAACCCTAAAGAACTGATCATTTGGTACTTAGCACCTGTCACCGTAATTTTACGAATGCCTTCGCAATGACAACACGGAAGAGGACACTGATGGTATTGTCATTATACTCCACATTCGTCCCCAAACCATGTCTCATTAGCCATAAAAACCAGTACGCATTTATCAGCTGAAACGATTCACGAAAAAACAGAAGCGATATCGATAACGCACTATTAGGGGGCGTACACATCGTATGCGCGGTAATCTGAACACACAGTTCCGGATACAACCCTAATACGCGCAGTAAATCAGCGGGATCGCGCGGATGTAACGAAAGTTATGGTGCTACCATAAATTCTGTGTATTGACTACGGTTTGACCCATATCTGCGATCGTGTGTGCTGGGTTTTGGTTGTGGTCAGTTTTTGTTAGTGTTTTGTCGTTTTGATGTAGGTATTTCCTTCCGATATTGGGTGGTTTGTGTAGGGATTTTGCGCGAACAGAAAAAGGCGAGACAAAAATACTTCCAATTGGTGGGGCGGTAGGACACAGCGAAACAACATCGGTTTCTTCTTGCACAAACAGGCACGAGTGTATTTCGAGGGACTATAAGTATATTCAGCATCATGTGAAAAAAAAAACATTTGTATGAAAGTGTTACATAGGCTTTCAATTTCTTTCTCTCCTTTTATAGGTATTTACCAGTTCTAAAGCAGTTCAAAATGGTTAGTGTCGGTATAGTTGTGCAATTTATCAAAACTTGATAATTATGTCGTTTTGCTTTAGGACGTCATCACTGAGACCCTTTTATTTTTTTTCGGATGGGAAATCATCAAATGACTTCTCCCACTCTGGGCGTAACGGGAGGGAGTGTCAGACTTTTACTGACCACCACCATCCATGTTCCTTCCTCGCCCTTTATGTTCCGGGCCGCGGTATCTCATCACTGAGACCCTGGGATCACAGTTTTTCGACGGCGCCTCTTCTGGTATAGGTTACTGTTGACATATTTTCTGTAGAATATCATAAATATGTATGCAAAAACAGTAGAGTTGCAAAATTCAAATATGAACTTATTCAACTCTAATATTTGGCAATGCTGTATACCTATCATTATGTTTTTTTGCTCATATTTTCCCCCATTTCTTTTGTATAACCCTCACAATTTTACCAGTGCTTTTGCAATCTGCCGCAGACGCACCTTTTACAGAACTATGGCGAAACCAATTAAGTCGAAATTCTAACGAAGTCTATATTGTTCATCACAAGGTGCGTAAGTGCGTAAGTCGTAATTACAGGCGAAAGGAATCCATAGTCTACTAGATAGACACTGGCTAGCATCCTGCCGCCATATTTATGGCAAACGTGTTTTCTTGGCCCCATTAACATTGCTTAGATTGCTTGCTCCGTTTAAATTGCCTTGCGAATTTAGGAAAGTGTTCTCTTATAACATTTTGTAGGTCTAAAACTAAATTACCCTTATATAGTACCTACTTGGGAAGAGACTGAGCCCCACGACACAGAGTATCCTAGTGTGGAGTCTAGTGAATTTGTAAAAATCTAGCGCTTCAGGATCATTGTCTTTTGTTTCTAGCTTTTTAATATTAAATAAATAAAATCTTTATTGACAAATTATTGCTTAAACATCAGTGTAGCCCTGGCACTTGTACTAGGAGTTCCTGTATCACAAGAACCAGAACATTAAAAAAAATATATAATATTGTACCGTGTTATGTGAACTGAATAAAATTTTATTTATTTATAAATGATAATCGTTATGACATCTAGCGACTATATTGAGACCAGAAGCGTAATTGCGCAACATACTCTTAATATTATGAGCCCTCATTTTGGCAATTTGACTCTTTTCATTGAGCCTTATTTTTAAAACCCGTTTTTCATCATCATTAACCATCAGAATCACGCACTGGTTGTCTGTTTTGTGCGTACATCATCCAACTGTTTTCCAACCGAGACCTACCGCAATTTTGAACGGCCCCAGATTTTGGTACAAACTTTACCGCAAATCAACACAGTGTTGAACTGTCAAGATGAAAGACATAGTTATCTTTTAGAATATACTGCGTGAAGGATCTGTCAAACTGGTTCGGACAGCTGCAAGCTCTAATAAGTATAAGTCAGTGATGTCCATATCCGTGAGCCGGAAACCTTTTACATATTTAATTAGGCTGGGGCTAATAAACACATTTTATTACTACTATGTATCCTTTATTCACTGTATCTATCCAAACTCATCGCGAAAATAACAAAGAAAATTAAACAATAACACAATCTTCGCTATTGCTTGTACACGTAAAAGATTATTGAATATTTCGCCCCGACGAGGAAAATTCCGTATTCATTGCCTATGTTATATTATTTAAGGGAAATAGGGTCAGAGGCGAAGAAAAATAAAAGATATCTTTAGCTCCGGGTAACGTCCAGCGTATTCGAAAGTGGCATATCTCCGGAAAATCCGTTTTGTTTTTTACGAGGGTTACAATGGCGTCCAAGGAAAAGAAATGTTAGTGATAGGTAGATGATATTGTTGCTGTCGAGAGAAACATGGATAAGGCTGGTACAGGAACTGAGAGAGATAGTATTGGTTAATTTAGACTATGGACGATGGATAACGATGAAATAACATTGATAGCAATGGAGTGGAAGTGGTAATTTGTGGTGAAGCGGGTGTCTGGTAGTGGGATGTATATACCCTGGCAATACATCATAGTAGAACTGAAGAAACGAGGCTCAGGTCTACAATCTGACAGTATATGTCACGAACATAACGTCACGCCTCTAGTTTCCGAAAAGTTAGTCTAAGGTCTGTTTATACAGGGCGTAAACAGACTCATCACGAAGCCGTCAACCAAGCATTCTGTACATCAAACTAAGTAACTTTACGCTTTACTTACTGGACTTTTTTTTGGGGTATAAAATTATGTTTTGGTTGTTCTCCATGTCATTGTGCTGATGGATGGATTTTACGGGGGTCGTGAAGGTATTTAAATTAAAAATATTACAATAAAAACATGTATTTAAAAAAAAAACTTTTCAAAAAGTTGCAACTTTCCCAATATCTCCGATAGTTATGAGGTTCCCAGGTATGATGTACTGTAGAACAAAAAAATGATTGCAATGACGGGGTGAACAATAAGTTATGAGGTGTTTTACACCCTTTACCTATAAGTACCACCAGGTGGTATGAGATACCACCAGGTAATTAGCTAGGAACAAAATATATACGTTTCAATGAATATATAATTTCAATTTTAAATGTTTAACGAGAACGTATTGATTTCCGATTTGTGGACAGTAAACACAATGTTTAGACATGTGCCATTTTCAATTTGGCAGGCGGTATCAGGGTTGTTGAACCTTTTTGCATGAGCTTCAGCAATTTGTGTCTAATATTGAAGGCACGAAACTTTTGATGACAACCTGATAGTTTCGGATATTAATAAAGCCTATAAAGTTTTAAACGACATTGTTTGTTGTAAATTATAATGTGGCTTCATGTTATTATAATGACGAGTATGTTCGCGTCTGTTTTGATGTTCCTATGAACATACTCGCAATATAGGTACAATTATAGGCTTTCTGTACATGAATGAGGTTACTTACTTTACTTGCTATTTTAACTGAAATAAAATTATTGTTGCGTGATTGTTTTGGAAAATGTTAATGTTCAGTAGTAGTTAAGCAGACGTTTTTAGTTCAGTAATGTTTAAACTTCTATTGAGGTAAATCGAAAAGTTGTATGTGAACCCCATTGGTTGAACGAGAGAAAATCATTCATGAAACCGTGTAAAAGAAAAGAATGGCAGTTATAAGGGTGGAGGACACAGTTATGTCATCATATATACAGCGTGTTAGGTTAAACGAGGAACATATTGAGGGAAGGTATTCAGTATTCGATTCTCAATCCAAATATGTAAAAAACCTATAACCTTAATTTTTGACATAATTGTTTAATTAAATACATTACTCATGGACACTGAGCGCGCAAGTAGGTGTCACGCGGCAAAACACGTGCCGGTCCTGAGCTCCGTGAGCAAACTCCGCCCCTTCCCTTTGTATTGTCGCCGATGCACCGAGAGGGCACACCCCCGCGCCACTCCGCGCTGACCTCAGTGTATGCGCGAGCGCCGTTACTTCCGCATGTCTAATATTGCGTTTCCGCGTATCGCATTTAACAAACAACCCCGCTTACTTCGCGATATTAAGAGTGTCCTGTAAACGTGTTCTTGAATAACCAAAAATTACGTCTTATCATCATTCCAGTGAAGAATATTGGGATAATGGTTCGTGCTTAAGTGTTATCTAGTGATATTGTGCGAGGAACCGTTAATTATTATGCAAGGTGTCAATCAACGACTGCGAACATTCGGTCAGTACCTAGTTACCTAGATATTTGCCTGTCTAAAGCCAGATTTAAAGTGTGAAGGGAAAATGGATATACCTAGAAAGGTCATTGACCCGCACACATGTTCTGCGATAAGCGCATGGCGCACACGTTGCGAAACTTAGGCGAAGTTTTTGGTATGGATCTATCTGTTATGTATTAGTGTTTTCTTTTTGTTCATATGTTTATTAGTATCATGAAAGCATGGACTATTGCGGGTTTGAATAAGTCCCTCGTTTAAACTAACATACTGTATAAGGTGTTAAAAAATTAACTGCAAGAAACTTGAGGAGTTGTTTGGAATCACAAATAAAAAATAATCAAGAAAAAAAAAATATAAGTAAGTAACGATCCGTTTCAAAGATATGCAATATTTTCACTGCGCACAAAATTATTGAATATGCGCACTTGACTGTACTGTGACTGCACCGTGCAGGGCGCCGCGCGTGGTCGTTCTCCCCTGCGACAGCGCAAACGTAGACGGCTGATTCTAACTTTCCCATCACATTTTCCAGACTTTGGACTGCCATTTTTACAGATTAAAAAAAGACAAGTCATTCATAATAATGTCTATGTTTACATATAAATAAATTGGTATGTACGGTTATTCATATGTAAGGTATTGTGATATTACGAAATGGAATAAGAACAGACAGTGAAATTGAAATTGTTGCGTGATACGATAAATATAACTTTGGCTTTGTTTGTTAATTGTAATGGCTTGTCTGAGGTAACTGGGTATTATGTTCTATCTAGGCAGAATGGTAAATGATTGTGTGTTTCCATGCTGATTTGGGGCAGATTATACAGAAGTCTCAGTGAGAACAAACTACGAAATTCAAGTTATCCTGCTAATATTATAAATGCGAAAGTTGGTGAGTATGGATGTATGTATGTTTGTTACTCTTTCACGCAAAAACTGCCAAACGGATTTGGGTGAAATTTTGCACACAGATAGTTTATAACCTGGATTAACACATATGATATTATTTATCTTGGTAGTAAGATCCCATGGAATAACTATCAAAATTCACCTGGGCGAAACCGCTGGCAGAGTCTAGGACATAATGTGTTTCTTTTTTACATGCGAGCACATACATACCTATAATTATTGTATTCGCATCCGTCTGTATTAATCTATTGCGACTAGTTCGCGCTGATATTGAAACGTTTTTGTGATGTTTTCAGTGCGTTACATTGGGTCCTATCGCAAAATGTTTTTCACCCCAAAAAAAAGAGTAATTTTCCAGCAATATTTTTTGCGTAGAGTTCCTTAGTTTGATGTACATAATGCTTGATTGACGGCTTCGTGAACCTGGTAGGTATTTCGATATTTTTGCCATCTTCGCTAAGAATAAAAAGGTCTATTAATACCTACGTTCTCAGTTCTTGTAACACATCTATACAAACACTGTTTTAAGCTTTCACGGTTTAAAACTAAACTTATATTGTCACTTACGGGATATCTTCCGTGATTATTTATTGTTTTGAGCTCCCGATATTTCGACGCTGTTGCAAGCGCCATGATCGCGGGTTGACTGGAGACTGCGGGTGGATGGAAAATAAAATTGTTACGAGCAGACAAATCTGTCTACCCTCTTTCTTTGTCTTTTGCTACGCGCACTATTGGAACTCGACACTAAGTCACGACAAAACGCACTCACAGTATCACCAGGTTTTTTGGAGTTTTTTGTATGATGCCGGCTGCTACTTTTGAGCATACTCAAAACTGGATTCCACGTACTCGACAATTTGAAGCCATCCTCTCGATTGAAATTTTTATACTTCTTTATTTCAATTGCTTCTCTTGTCAGCCTTGGTAGGTAATGTTTGTCCTGAGACAAAATACGTGGCTTGTGAAATTCGATCCAGTGATTGGGCCCTGACTGCAGTAGATGCTCAGCTATGGCAGACTTTTGCTCATCCTTATTTTTCACAGCCTTTATGTGTTCTTTGATGCGGCATGAGATGGTTCGCTTAGTTTGACCGATGTATGAACTGCCGCAACTGCAGTCAATTTTATATACGCCAGGATGTTCAAGAGGGATCTTGTCCTTCGGGGAACGCAGACTTTGCGCAATTTTCTCATGGGGAGTAAACACGGTCTTAATTGAGTATTTACTCAGTAAACGACCTATCCTGTCCGTTACCCCTCTCAGATATGGCAAGAAAGTTGGTTGACGTTCCACTGTAGATCTGGATCACTGGATCGAATTTCACAAGCCACGTATTTTGTCTAAGGACAAACATTACCTACCAAGGCTGACAAGAGAAGCAATTGAAATAAAGAAGTATAAAAATTTCAATCGAGAGGATGGCTTCAAATTGTCGAGTACGTGGAATCCAGTTTTGAGTATGCTCAAAAGTAGCAGCCGGCATCATACAAAAAACTCCCAAAAACCTGGTGATACTGTGAGTGCGTTTTGTCGTGACTTAGTGTCGAGTTCCAATAGTGCGCGTAGCAAAAGACAAAGAAAGAGGGTAGACAGATTTGTCTGCTCGTAACAATTTTATTTTCCATCCACCCGCAGTCTCCAGTCAACCCGCGATCATGGCGCTTGCAACAGCGTCGAAATATCGGGAGCTCAAAACAATAAATAATCACGGAAGATATCCCGTAAGTGACAATATAAGTTTACATCTATACAAATGTCCTAAAAGCCCTATTTTATGTGCACATGAGTAACATTTTGATGACAATCTGTTTAAAGTAAATTCGTGTCTACATCGTAAAAATAAATGTACACAGCTAGGCTTTTAAAGTAATTCCTTTAGGCTTTTAGTTTTCGATGAGAACCACATAAACGTTTTAGCGAATAATCTTACGGTATGGAGAAGAATTCGCTTTTATATAGTATATAGTGTACCTATGTATTTGGACCGAAGATATCTTGATTTTGAATTTAAGGTATCTTGATTTCACCCAAAATATAGGCCAAAGCATAGACGGTTTTTGGAGCTTTGAATATTTTCATAATATTCGTACAATTTTGCAAAGCTTACAAAATCTGCATTTTGTAAGTAAATTAATGTCTTGGATTACTTGGCCTTAGAAAGGCTTGTTCGCCGCCCTAGATACAAAATGTGCTCTCTCTATATTGGCAAAATGGAACAAATCATACATTCGTGTCTTACGAGTAGAAATATTTACCTACAAGGCAAACAATGAGAACAAACAAACAAGATGGGTCTAGCAACCGACGACAAAGGTCACTTCGGATCACAATTACTGACAGAAGAAGGTTCTCGTACATAGTAGCTGAACAAAATGTATATGATCCTAGTAATTACGGTCCCAGAAATCGATATCAATATAGCAAAGCCATAACTTGGCTGTAATTAAGGAGAGGTCGATATTTACCGCCCACGATCGTACGTGAAGCGATAGAGTCATATTCTTCCATCAAAATAAGGGCTAGACTCCAATGACTACTTTCCTCCTCTTTTCTTTTATTTAATGTATCGAATTAAGTTTTCTCGTCATAGTCTTTGGTCTCAATATTTCTGGATGACAAACAATCGAAGTTGAGGTCGAGTATTAAGGGACTCTGAGGCAGATAGAAAGAACCCTGCATGTCAACAAACAGCCCTTCGAGTTTGTAGAATCTGAGGGACCAGCAAGATCAGCACAAGCGAGTGAAAACCGAATATGACGCTTAATTGCTTTGGTTTAGCTCTAGCTAGTTTGGTCAACAAATAGGTAGGTAATGATGAATCGAGCGGGTCGACAGAACAAAAGTTTAACACCCCAGATCAAGACCAAATATCAGATTTGCACAGCAGGTTAATCCCCTCTTTAGCTGTTGTATTTTTGAAGTGGAAACTTCTTTAGGCGCATTGAGAACTTTTAGAGTGAGCAAAAATCATGGAACTCGCGTGACCGTCGCCTAACGCTTGGTAGCACTCGTAGCCGATCCGCTACGGCGTAGCACCACTAGGCGTGCACGGGGCACAACCCGTAGCAGATATAGCTAACTTTCAGCTAGTTTTCAGTGCTATCGGCAGTTCCAAAAGACCGCCTCTAAAATAATAGCTATTTATTCAATCAAACCACTTCCTCCAAAAGCCTCCCTAATTACTTTCGATGACTTCAGCAAGTTTTCCTCTTTGAAAACTGTCTAAGTGAATATGCGACACGTGTAAGCGTAAACCACTGTGTTCAATACCTAAGTCCGTCACTATTATCAGAGGAAGCTGCAAGCTGTAATTAATGAACAGCAGAGCTTAGCCACTAATTAAATTGCAAGCAAATAGCCGAGCATTATACGAACTACCGGACACAGTAAATATAATTATAGCTCTTGTGTGTTTGTGGCGTTCTATTTATCTACTAGGGTGTTATTAGGGGACTAAAAAGGATGTAAAATGTCAGTGCGATAATTTTTTTGTTCTACACCATATCTGGGAGCCTTCTAGTTACGGAGATATTGGGGGTCAAAGTTCCAACTTTATAACAAGTTTTTTTAAATACATGTTTTTAATGTAAGATTTGTACTTTAAACATCTTCACGACTCCCTTACTAATAAATCCATTCATCAGTCACAATATTTTAAGTACGGAACGTTGAGAGTCCTACCGAAAAAACGTGCATTTTCTCCCAAAAAAAAAAGTAATTTTAAGTAATTTTTGCGTTAGAGTTACTTAGTTTGATATGCTTGGTTGACGGCTTTGTGATGAATCTGTTTGCACCATGGTAAGGAAAGATTGAATTTAATTTGATTACCATTCTTGCATAATTATGGGTATCTACTAGAACAGTGCGTTGCTGAAGATAGGTGGAGCGAAATGAACATGACATGATGCTGAAGCACCAAAGTCGTCATTGTGCATCATAGATGGACCTTGCCACGTCACCAGTTCAGGACTGAGGGACGAAGCCTTCAGCAAGAGAGTTCATGCTATGGGTTTCGATTTGGGTTGAGATTTCATCAACTGTTCAAAGATTCATTGCAAAGTTAAACTATGTATTAGCTTCCGTCATCCGGAAAATTCTGAGTTCCTGGTTGTTTGCATAATAATTTATGTATTACTACGTTACCTTAGCCTTACTTATGTGTTGCTAACTTTGCGTCTCAGCGTACCCAAAACATCATGTGTAAATGGTAAACTTTTCAGCAAATGAAATGCGTTCCATCACTTTCCTCTAATTTTTTTTACTTGTTTAAAGATCGACAAGTTCATGCTAAAAACTCAATAACACAGTAGTGATGCTTCAAAGTTTTTGTCCAAATATACAGGGTGCGATTTTATAGTCTTTGGCAGGGGGGTGCAAGCACACTCTGCACGAACTTTAAGCAATAGTTATTTGTTATACAAGAGTGCAGAGTTGTTTTTTAACCGCGTGCTCAATTTTGATGACCGAGCAAGCGAAAGATCCTAAAATTGAGTCACGAGCGAAGCGAGTGATTCAAAACTTAGAATCTTGAGCGTTAGCGAGGGAATCAAGAGAGCTCGAGGTGAAAAATCTTTGCACTCGAGTGCAACACGTAACTTTACATCCCACCTCAGCGAGGAAATAAACGCAAAAAAAATTGCGCATTATTAACAAATTCGGTTAGTTCTGTTGGCGTCAAATAAACTTCCTCGTCGCTAGATAATGAGTGGTCATTTTAGGTTTTTCACTTGTTTTCAAGTTGGATGCCTTGTTTTTAACCTAAGGTGTTAACACTATGACCGATGACATGAAAAGAAAATGGCGCGCCCAAAACATTTAAAAAAAGTACACCAAGAAGGTTCTGAGTCTGAGTTCTTAACAAATTAAAAAAAAAAATGATAAATTCGGCACCATAGAGGTAGAAGTAAATAAGTTTAATGATGTTTTGAATTCACATGCTTAGTGCACACGATGTTCTAAATTCAAATTTACTTTACCCTCATGACGATAAAAACGGCTTTTGCACTCAGATATCGAAGAGCAAAAATACTCTTTCCGAGATGGGGGGATGAAATAGTTATTTGTTATACAAGAGTGCAAAGTTGTTTTTTAACCGCGTGCTCAATTTTGATGACCGAGCAAGCGAAAGATTATAAAAATGCGGTAAATCGCGTTTTACCGCACTCAAAACATTGTGCTGAGGGATGGATTGAATAGTACGGAGGTCGTGTAAAAATGTTACAGTAAAACATGTATTAAAAAAAAAAAAAACGCAAGGACGGGGAAAAGAAGTGCCTTTCGGCTTCTTTAAGAGTCTTCTTTCTTACACCCTATATGTATAAATTAATATCAAGAAACTTTTCTTCTTGACTATACAAATTATAAAATTGGTTAGCGGGATCAGTTGACCAATTCAAAAATTCAATAGGTCGATTCATCCCGCGGGATCCACCTGTGTAGGGATGAAATTACTAAAGAGCCGTGTTATTATTACAACAAAATAATCAAACCACGAAAACAAATGAACATCACAAACAACATAAGATTAAGCGCCCTCCACACAGACAAAAGAAAACGTAAGTACCCGCCACACCACCCGAATAAGCCCCAATTACCGTATTTTCCCGATCTTGTAATACCCTGTTAGCTACCTCAGCGCGTTAATAGTGGCCATATGTTACCAATATGGGTGATTCGGGCGAATTTGGTGCGAAAGCGGCGTGATAAACTGTGACCCGAATATAGGAGATCTTGATGATGTATGGGAACCTTTCTTTCTGTGATTACGGGTTATTGTTAAGTGTGTATAGTATTAGGGATTATGTTGTATGTTAAGTTGACAAACACGTGTCTGTGCGATTGCAGCCTTTATTCATGTTCCTCTTAGTTTCTTAGAGACAATACTGTTTTGCAGATTAATTCTTCAGAATAATTGATTAACTTTTTCTTTATAAATCGCATGTGACTTAAAGAGTGCTGAATATAAATGTTGATTGATAGAGAGGGAGAAGAAGACCACAGAATTGTGTGAGGAATGATATGAAGGAAAAAAGACTAAAATTAAATGATAACGTTGTGCCGACTCCAAGTAAAAATGGGACAAGGACACCTATGTGAGTCTAAATTAATCTTAATTTCATGTTTGTTTTCGTCAGTTCATATACGACGTGTTTTCTTGGGCGACTTTTCAACGGATCATTTTTGTAGTTTATTTTTTTAAGCAGTCATCCTGTTTTATACTGATAACAAATACTCATCTCATCTCTCAACTCCAGTTTCCATAATTTACATCAGACTTTAAAAAATATAAACAAGATCTGAATTATCATGAAGACACGTGAATAGCAGTACCTTCTAGCTAATTACGTAGCGAGTGGTCACAGGGCAGCCATCCAATCTAAAAACTAACTGATCTTGAGCTGTCTGAGCGAGCTCTCTGAGTCTTGTAGTCGCGTAGATTTGTTGCACTTTGGAATTGGGTGTGCCACCTTTGTTGTAGTTGGTGAAAAGACTTTAAACCTGGCGATATCTGGATGTACTGTAGAAACATTCACCTTCCCCACCTTTCGGAAATCACATGCTCAGTATTTTGTTATGTCAAAAAACTTCATACCTACACTTTTGTCTTTATCCACTAGTGTTCCACTCTCTTTTTGTTATCAAATTAAAAATTCAAATTTTGCTATGTCCTTGTCCGTAAGTCTCGTTCATAATTAGGAAAATTCATCCCAACAAAATCATCCTAGCTAAATAATAACATCATCATCCGCCTGCATGAGTCCACTGCTGGACGTAAGACTCTTCAATCACACACCACTCAACTCAATTCTCGGAAATTCTCATCCAGTTGCTACCAGCCACCCACCGGAGATCGTCGCTCCACCGATACTGAGGGTGTCCCACCTTACCCTTGCCGATTCCACTTAAGAACACATCTATCGCAACAATCACCGGTTCCACGGCTTATATGGCCAGCCTAGTGCCACTTCAGCTTACTTATTCTGTGAGCTATGTCGATAATAACATACGCACTACAATTTACATTTGCACGATTTACCTACATAACACCATATTGATACCAATTCCTATGTAAATTATTATCTATCTATGACATCAGAGGTGTGACTGCGCTGCTAATACAATCACCCACTTCATTAGCAACCAGTTGATTTTTGTTTCAATTCAGACTGTTTTACACAATTCACATGTTTAAAACAATAATTATGTTGAGTAACAAAGACTTGTTTGCTTTGTTGCAAACTTGTTATTTTAACGTGTGTCGATGACGTATGAGGTTTCGCTTCCTACGTTCGAAGTTAGTTATTAAAGTGATTTATTTATGAGATGGTTGTAGATAACAGATATTTACTAGAAAGAGAACAGAAGTTCAGACCATTTGAGCTCCCATAACACTTGTGCGCTGCTGTTTCACTTTGGGTTTTTAGGCATTTTCCACATCTTGCGTTTTTCTTAAGTGAGAATTCAAAATTAAAATCTGTATGAGTTACCGAAAAACAAACTCTGTGTAGATGTTGCTATTATGCTCATCTACAAAGTGTAAACCGACATTCACGAAGTCGTTAACCAAGCATTATGTAAATCAATCTTAGTAACTTTTCTCAAGAATTATTGCTGGGCAACGACTTCTTTTGGGGTGGAAAATCACGTTGTTACCGTAATGAACTCAATGTAACACACTCAAAACATTCTATGTAATGCGGCGTCCTCACGTTCAGCCGGATTGTGGTGGCGATACGTTCGACAAAGCGGCGTCCAACGTTTAGCCTTAATATCACCAAGAAGAAACGCCCGAATAAAATACTGAAAATTCTAAAAATAAGACAATCGACGGAGCCCCGCTACGTGGGGCTCCTATTTTTTGTCTGCAGGGTTTAAAGTAACCGCTTTAAAGTATGCTGAGCTCGCTTTCAAAGCGGCGTATCGACGATGCTCCCGTTTGTATTTGGGCGGCACGTTTACGCTGCTTTGACGGATGCGAAGTGCTCATTCAATGCGGCGTATTTTATTTCAGTTGAATTGTAATCCTGCTGAACTTAAGGACGCTGCATTACATTACGGCTAGCTAGAACAAAAAATTATCGCAATAATGGGGAGATCAAGCCCCTTTTGGGTTCAATAAGGGTACTTTACAACCAATAAATGACCATATTTTGAAGTATGGCAGAATTTAGGCGGGGGTATTCCTACGATGGTCCTTAAGGCCCATTCTGAGTCACGACAGCATTATATGGAATCATTGACCCGTATCTACGTCTCTACAAACAGAATATTTTTCATACAGCGTGTATATTCGGATCAAAGTAGAACATACTACCAACCGTATCTCATAAAAGCTAGCTATAGTATCGCAAGGTTGGTGCACTGTTAACTTGTCTGTAAAGCGCTCAGTAGCACTGAAGAGCTGCCGTTTATCAGCGCTAGTCCTTACCTGAGATGTATTGCCTGATTGATACAGTGGAAGTAGTTAGCGATAGTGGACCTTAAAGGTTTAGTAGTAGGTAAGTATTTTATTTATTTATGTAAGGTTCGCCAACAGTTGTTAGAGATATTTTACACCAAGGAACATACAAGTGTCTCGTAAATCTATCTGCACAACCAATCACAAGCAAACACCACATGCAAAATGCTCTTTGTAATTCTAAATTTAATTTTAAAACTTAACGTACTTATATTCTAGATAATTATATTAAATACTAATATGTACTAAATAATACTAATTACGTCGAAACCGTATTGAAAAGAGGAACACGTTTTCGGTTCATTATTTTGAAATTATACTGTGTTATTTTGTCATTGAGATACTTGTATTCAGCTGCATTCGGTTGAAATTAAGCAGATGGTGATGATTTTTGAAATGGACTTTATTTGAACACTAAAGTGCTCGTGTAGTGTAAGTGGTTTTTTACGAACCATAAACCAAAATACAGAAATAGCTTTAAAAATATAACAAACTCATGTTTCCCATTCCTCGTCATAAAATGAGCAGACAACAATACAACCTATATAAAAAATAGCACTACATACTACTGTAATGTTCAACGGGCTAGGCAGCGGTGAACTTGTAGAACAAACCCATTTCCCTAGTTTTGTTTAAAACTAATGTAATATCCCCATTGCTCTAAACCAACAAGACTCCTGAAAAGCGACTACCGTAAAACTGAAAGAAACAATTTTGCACGACATAGGAAACAAACCAAAGGCCCATGCACAGCAATAACACTTGTGACCACTATACCAACAAGTCTGTCACAACAAACAAACAACCGCAATCGTATTTATCTTCTAAATAAACACTAAAACAACAACACGGCAGCACAAACAACATCCAACTGCACTAAATCCAACACAATTTTACGATGAACTGTGGAAACAAAACTAAATAATAATGACAAACGTCCACAAAACGAGCTACGAATCTAATACCGATATATTATTCGTGAGCTTTCGTCCGAATACTGACGTCGAGCACTGAGTTACAACCCCTGAGGGGGTGAAATCTACTCCGTAACTTATATTTTATTCAACCTTTCCTCAGGTATGAATGTTCATTAGTGCTAAAATAAATTCATTGGGATCTTTTCATGTTCAGTGACCTTTTTGTCTAAGTATGTTTGTTAAAAAAAAGTTTATAGACCAACGGGTTGAATGTGTTACTAAACTTATTGTCGAGAGTGGAAACCCCATTTTGTGAAATTGCATAGGCGTTTTGTGTTTTTTTGCCTTCAAGTTTTTAATACCACCACCAGTCTTACCAAGGGGGCTATCACCCAGTACTAACTGGGTTGTGGAGGTCAGATAGGCAGTCGTTACATGTAAAATACTGGTATTCAGCTGCAGCAGGCTAGGCAGATGATGATGATGTTTTTAATATTAATTACAATCGAAATTCCGACTTGCAGCGTTCGTGTTCCACATTGAAAACCAATACGTACCAATTACCACCATTTACCATACCAATTTATTTGGGCTTGGCCCAGTCGCATGTGTATATCTCGTTCTTTCATACTTCTCTATTTCATATGATTACTCGTCATCTAATTAGACACCTCCGTTATTGTCATATCACCCTTTAAATAGTCCATTGTATCTTTGATCTTCCTCTACTCTTAAAAAGAATATTGCGACTGAAAATTCAAATGAAAGATGAAGAAACCCTTTCCTACATTTTCTTCCTTCCTTCCACCTTTTAAATATCACGAAAAAAGGTCAAATTCACTTAGGTTGAATAATAAATAGTAATGTATGATCTATTCCAGCAACATATTGTAACACATGCAATTACAGTGTTCTAAATTCTCTATACACCCCTGTCATAACAAGCACTAAGTTTATAATCCTGGAGCAGAGATACTATACTAGATACTATGTATATCTAGGTATACTAGCTGTTACTTGCGGTTGCGACCGCCTTTGAGACGACAGACTCTAGTTTAATACCAGATATAGCAATAGCTTTAGAGATTCTAATGGTGCAAGTCCGTTTGAATTATTTCAGATAGGACTTTTGACATTTGCTTTAGGATTCACAGAGTTGAGCATCAAGAGAGTACCGACAAAGAGATTACTAAAGAAACAGCACGTTTTATAGCATACAAAGTAGTCAGTACCCTTTGCTTTAACTTTCGGGAATACTCTAGCCTTATCGGTGAAGGAGTTTTCATTGATCCTGAAAACCAGATTTTAACCATGTTTCCCATATTTCCTCACTGTCAAGCACACAACTTGATTCTGTTCTCAACATACGAAACTCACTGTATCCGCTCGCGAACTTTTTAAGGCTCTTTACCGGTTTTTACACAATTAAACTACTGGATTCCAGGTTCTCGACATTTCACACCCATGCTCCCGGTTAAAGAAAGTTAGAAAAAACGTTTTCGTTCGTCGTTCCGTGGTAAGAATTTGTAACTTTCAGAAAGGTTATATTCCCAAACATTCAAATTACCTTTGAAAACTAGTGGGTGGGTACCTTCACATATAGGGTTACTGGTAATTCGACGTAATCCTTGCAGGACGTTATAGTAGGGTTATAATGCAAGAAATTAAGCCACCTAATGTTCTACCGAAATTCAGTGGTTTTTGTTTTAAGTTATTATCATAGCTGATGACGTAGCAGACCTGGTCAACTTTAAACATCTCCACGACCCCCGTACTATTCAATCCATCCATCAGCACAAAGTTTTAAGTGAAAACATAATTTTTACCCCAACTAAAAAGTCGTAGCCCAGCAATAATTTTTGCGTAAACTTACTTAGTTTGATGTACAGAATGCTTGGTTGACGGCTTCGTGATGAGGGTAAACACCCAGTGATGTATACAGGCTGACATGCATACGTAACTGTAGCGCGTAGTTTCAATCACATCCGAGGGAAACAAGTTTACGAACATGGAATATCGTCTGTAACCCAATTATCGGAAAATTCTGACAGGTATCTCGAAACCCGCTTTCCTAGAGGTCTCGATGTGTTGACAAAATTGACCAATTGACCATCCAAAGACTGACTGCAGTGTTCCTTATATACTTATCTCAGTTTAAGATTTGCAGGTTGCGACTCTTGTCTCACGGAGGTGGATCTTATACAGGGAGCGGGCCAGGGCTGCCCGCGGCGATTAATACAATGATTATGAAGTCAGGTGATTACCTATATTCAACCTGAATACCAAACCGAACCGTGCACCTTTTCTCGACGTTTCATAAAGACCATACAAACATAAAGATATAAAGGGTGTAAAACACCTCTTAACGAAGCCGAAAGGCACTTGTTCTTCCCGTCATTCCGATCATTTTTTTGTTCCACACCATACCTGGGAACCTTCTAGTTACGGAGATATTGGGGGTCAAAGTTCCAACTTTTTGACAAGTTTTTTTTTTAATACAAGTTGTCATTGTAAGATTTTTACTCTAAATACCTCCACGAACCCCGTACTATTCAATCCATCCATCAGCACAATGTTTTGAGTGCGTTACATTGAGTTATACCACAAAACGTGACTTTTTACCAAAAAAAAAAGTAGTTTCCCAGCACTAGTTTTTGCGTAAAGTTACTTAGTTTGATGTACAGAATGCTTGGTTGACGGCTTTGTGATGATGTGGTTTACACCCTGTATAAATACGACATAAATTGCTATGCTTTAAAAATGATGCCGTGGCAAAGAAAGGAAATTTCTATCATTGCACGGCATTGAAAGACGATATCAATACATTTGAATATCCATTGGTAAAAAATTTAATCCTTTGCTATGCCGTTCCGGTCAGCGTAGGCCGTAGGCCTTAAGTGGCCTATGTGAAAACAAAATATTTTGATTTTGGAACCAATTCGAATACCTTCAAACAAGTTAATTTGCACCGGCATTTCACCACCCCCATCCCGCACCCCCATCCCGAGCGGGATGTGCTTTAGTTTAACCAGAGCTTAAACATTAACATATTCTAACATAACAGATGAATGAGCTCCACGAACTGTAGATACAGGAGCAGCAAATTGTAATACAACTGTTGCAAATAAATCCCACTATTACTACTGAGCTCAGTTCTTCAAATAAATGTTGTATTTGCACGGATCAGGTGAATACCAGTTTATCCGTTGTTAAATACAGGTAATATTAAACTGTGTTGATGAAACTCGCTGTTTGCTGTGTGGTTTGGTTGATTGAACTATGTTTGATATTTAAATGGAAGTTACAAAATATATTTTATCAGTTGATGAAAATCTGCACTCTTGGACAAAGATATTAATGTTTATACTTGGAATAACTGGAAAGGCCAAATCGCCATGCTTGCTTGGTGGTCGCACTTGGAGTCTCTGATTTGATTGTTTAATTACAAAAATACTTATATTTTTTTTTTAAATGAGACGTTGCACCTCTCTAAGAATTTCTCGTGTATCGTAGGTGCAAACACTTAAACTCACAAACTGCCAGACCCGGAACAACTACCATTGTACTGTAAGCCATACAAATATTTGTTCCGTTCGGGAATCGAACCTGCGACACGCAGTGCAGTAGCCAGTCGCTCAGCCACTACGCCAATCATACCGTTCTAATCAAGGTGTTTTCTTCATTGTATTGTAGCACTCGTAAAAATTACTCAATTTAGAAACCGATAAAAAAGGGTGACTATCGTGACTCAACCATTCATCCTTTTCTTAGCACCCTACAAGAAACTAGTTACATAAAATAAAAAAATTAAAAAACTCCCGGCACACGTAGGGTGTCATAATTTCACAAGCCCTTTCATTTGATACCCATATTGAGGGAGTTGTGAAAAACAATGCATGAAAAACACCATTTTGTGGTGTCGGCCATCTTGGATTTCAAATTTATTATAAGCTATAGTATTCTACTAGTCAAGCCCTTTCATTCGATATCGATATTGAGGGAGTTGTTGAATAAATATATAATCCGCCATTTTGTGGCGGCGGCCATCTTGAACTGATTTTTATCAAACATAGCTAAGAACACTCCCGACTAATTCACCTTTCGAACAAAAAAAAACGAAATCAAAAATCAAAACACCCCGTCGTTTTTGCGTCAGGGGTTAAAAACAAAAGATAGTGCCCTATGTATGAATGAAAATACTACCAAGAAAAAAGTATTCGCCGTCTAGACTACACATAGAAATATCCCTAACCTCCTTGGCTTGTCCGTAAGAGAGGATTAGAGGATCGTGTCAGGGGAATGGATATCAGCTGTATCCACACTGATAGCATGCTTTTACGACAATCTGTTTTCTCCGACATTTTGCTGAACTACGTAGCTATAATATTATCGAAACTATCTTGAACCGAGAAAAGGAAAGTATGCAGTGAATTTGATAAATAATTTAGCGTAAGATAAGAGATTTATAGTTTTGCAGAATACTTATACGGAAAGACAATCCTTATTGTCACAAATATATGGAGATTACTGAATCACTCAGAATTCGGCGAACTCACGTCTTTTCTTTAAGGAACAAGTCAGATATTCACATTCACCACGATTCTACAATTCCTTTTTCTGTACAACTTTCATTATGATCTGCAAACAAAAAAACAAATTCAATAAATAATATAAAGAACCAAATTCATAAAAGCGAGCATTGACGGCGCTTCGAGTAAAACATAAGTTGTGCAGTTGAATGCACTCGCTACTACAGTTGCAGAGTGCATCGACGTCGCCGCTGAACTTGGCTACGTCACGGAGTTACTTTCATGAAACCATGATACAGATAAAAATATAGAAGTCTTACAGGTTCTTCTTTGTTATTTCAATGATCTTAAAAACGTTAAAAAGATTAAATGACGTAAAGCCGGCCATAGAAGATAGGCTATGCAGTTTTGCTTGCACAGAAATTTATCAACTATCTGGTGTCCACGACACAAGCCTCGTTGTTTAGTGTGGCACTAGATGGCGCTGTGTGTAATGTCCAGTGATATTTATTTATATTAATTAATCTAGACCTCATGGCTGCTACTGAGAAAGAAATTCCTGATGAAAACTTAATTACACTCGCCCTACTTTTGGCAATCAAACCCTAAGCCTAAACCGGCTGGCGTTTTGGTTGCGACCACAAGACCAAATAAACAAACGAGATTTCTTATAATAGTTCAAGCCAAATTAGTTTCGCCCAGGACTTTGCCTCATGGGCACTTCGGACAGGACCCTCAAAAATCAGGTGGAGTTGTACAAAAGCTGGACAAGAGAGCCATCTTTTCGCTACACAGTCATTCTAGGAATAAGGAATATGAAACTTGTAAAGCGTCGCAAGTCGCAACCTAAGGCACGAATAGTTCAATCACTTTGTGAACGCTAGGCTTCAAAGATAGAAAACGGTTTAGTAACGTGACGTATGTGACGTACGTGACGTAGAATGAAGCATTGAGTAACGCATAGTTATTAAATAGACGAGTCTGTGTGAAGTGTACTGTACTGTAGAACATCCAAGGATGTTAGCTTGAAATTATAAGTTGCGGAGAGCCAAAAATTATTATTCATTGAATAGTTTTAACTTACACATAACTAATGCTTTACAAGGTTTAAACAGACTCTTCACAGCGCCGACCAAGCATTCTGTTCATCAAACTAAGTAACTCGATGCAAAGATAATTGCTGGGAAACGCCTTTATATGGGGTGAAAAATCACGATTTGTTTGCATTTACAAGGTCATAGAGGTTTTAAATGCAAAGTTATAACATTAAAAATGTATAAAAAATCTTTTGAAAATGCTGGTGCTTGACCTCCAATACAAAAAAAATATGGCAATGACGAAAAAAAACAAGCGCGTAGTTTAGGCTGCCCATTATGATACATTGTGGAAGACGTTGGAAGACCACCCACTAGGTGGATCGAGGACCTGGTGAAGGTTGCGGGAATCCGTTGGATACGAGTCGCACGGGACCGGTCAATGTGGCGACACTTGGGGGAGGCCTATGTCCAGCAGTGGACGTCTTTCGGCTGAGATGATGATGATGATATTATGATACAAATGAGATATTTTTGTATTTTTCTTGATCCTGAGTTTCATTGGTCATCATTAAGGGGCTACCTCACGCCAACGACCTTGAGCGAGTGGGAGAAGTTTAGCAATAGCGTATACCCGTGCGTGAGAGTGGTCAGCGATACACTGCCGCCCGTCGCCCCGAGGAGCCCCGCACCAAGATTATTCGAAAAAACAACCCACCTTGATTTATCAAACACAATACGGATAAAAGCCGTATACTAATATAAAGGGCATTAAATTGTCTTTGAGATGATCTAAGTTTCATGCAAATACGCCCGATAGTTTTTGCGTGATGATCGTTTTTTTGCCGCGTTAGACATTACTTCACAAATTAATTACACTAAGTTATAAAAATAATTCTTCACATTTTCACATATCAAATTATGAAAGAAATGGTCTAGTATAACATATATTTTTTCAAAGAAATTAGACTAGAAGTTAAGACGTGATGATCAATTTAAAATCCAGAAGAAAGCAGTTTATATATATATTTTTTTTTAAATTATGTTTTTGTTCCTTTAACGAACCTTCTTTATCTTTTTGCGAGTGGTTTTAACCATGCAACGTTAGACGAATGTACTTACTTAATCTTTAGTGGTTATTCCTTTTTACTGATTTGGTTTCTGTCATGGTATGAATATGTAAAGGTGGATCGTTCATGTTAGATTATAAAGTTACGTGTTCAATTTCGATGTTTTTTGATCACGCCATCACGTGCTAACTAATTTGAACAGACTTTGTTATTAAAATATTGAATAAAATGTCAAACCAGTTTATCAGTAAAGAGGACGTAAATACTTGACTGATGAAAAAATTAACTTCCTTTTAAGGCAAAACAACCACAATGAAATTATTTTATACTTTTCTGAGAATTTAATAAGTCTCAGATAAACAGACCGGTATAGAGAAAGACATCAGACAAAACACCATAAATATAACACCCTTCACTTTCTGTTAAAGGTGATTTAATCCCCCAATAACTTCTTCAAAACATCCCCTTGACCTTCTTTGTAATTGTAATTCAAACTAAACAATTACTTCGTTGCGTAATAGAAAGGGTAGACAAACCTAAGTCACTTGAATGTGAAGTTCTTAAAATAAATTGTTTTGCCTCTTAATAGGCTTAATTGGAATGTGTCCTGTGAGTTAGTTTGACCCAAACTTAATTACATAGAGGTAAGAACTTTGTGTAATTTCAGGCACTATTGCTGTTTCAAACACGTAGTACTGTATTTTGTTTGAAAGTATTGTTGGAAAATATAAGGATTTATTTCTCAGGTGTTTGTAATTTTATTGGCTAAATAAACAATTATAGATGTTTTCGAAGCTCTAAATGTTTAGGTTATTATTGACGCAAGATGAGTTAGATAGATGCTTCAAATTCATTTATAATCCTGAATTATTTTCATATTCAAAAATTAAAATCCGTTCAGAACATATCCCGTCTATTTTGGTTTGTTTTTCTGACATATTTTTAAAAACCCTTAGTATGATCTATCGAAGAAAGTACCTAATCGCCATTGCATCCCAGTTCTTAAGAATTATAAACCTACAATGTTCTTCAACAAAACTTATAATTAGCTACTTGTACATTATTATAAAAATGTTAAGCTTACCTGCAAGTTCTCACAACGCTGGCTCTTCCAATTTACTTACAGTATCAAACTGTACAGTACTTATACAGTTTATAATTTTCAAAACTACTTCGCAATTCTTAGTTCAGTCACAGGTAGACAATCAGTAAAGTCATGAGTACTTATTTGGATGGATCACAGAGCAGTTGTTTTAACTTGTATTGTAATTTAAACTAAATTGCAAGGAGCTTCTGCTAAAGCGAGCGCGTTTAAAGTTGGTTTCGTTGACTCCAGTTTTAAACCAATATTGGTAGTGTTAGAGCCAATATTTGATTACTATGTTGGTACTATTTCTAGTTATTCAGTAGCAAAGTAAATCGAGTTAGATAATTTTGTCAATACATTAATTAATCTAGGAGCAACATTCAAATACATCAATATCATAAACATCAATATCGTAGGAGGAAACTCGGTATGTAATGGGTGGTCCACGAACTAACCTAGGCATGCGCGACTTAACCTTAAGTTTGATCCGAGCGGCTGATATAATTTAGCCACGAGCTCGTGTATATTAAACAAAACATTTCATCCGAAAGACGTCCACTGCTGGACATAGGCCTCCCCCAAGTGTCGCCACATTGACCGGTCCCGTGCGACTCGCAACCAACGGATTCCCGCAGCCCTCACCAGACCATCTGTCCACCTAGTGGGAGGCCTTCCAACACAACGTCTTCCAGTTCGCGGTCGCCACTCCAGAACTTTTCGAAGCAAATCTCAAATCTAATCTAATCTCAATCTTTTTTTGGAATTAAGTAAATATTCTTTGGAAAGCTAAAATGAAATTTATATTCTATCTAGCTTCTATATAGCTGAAAACATCTTACTTGTTTCTTCGTAAAGTAAATTAAGCAGCTCAGATACTAGATAGCAGCAATGCACTAATTAGCGAGGGGCTGGAACTCCCCTTACAGGTTCTCTGTAACCCACATCCGTGTTTTACGAGCTGGGTTAATAAATACAGAAGTTTTACTACACTGGGATTAACTGAATAACCAATTAATTTACAGTCATAGCGAGTCTTCGAGTCTTCGAGTTACGCGACCAATAATGTATGAAGCAGCAAATTTTTTTTTCGAGATTTTACAGTCAGTCCCATAGTAAAAGTTGTTAATTTTCATTAATACTATCCGGACTTAAAGTAATTAAAACGACTAAAACATAAAGTTGTAAAGGTAGCATCTCTACTAATATTATAAATGTGAATGTAAGTTTGTTTGTTACGCTTTCACGCGAAAACTACTGAACGGATTTGGATGAAATTTTCCAGACAGATAGTTTATAACCTGGATTAAAACACAGGATACTTTTTATCCCGGTAGTAAGATCCCATGGGACAATAATCAAACTTCACGCGGGTGAAGCCGCTGGCAGAAGCTAGTATATTATAAATGTTTGTGAGGATGAATGGATGTTGGTTACACTACTCGCTAGCTTTAAATGTAGGAAACCAAATATAAATACTTACATAAACAATAATAGAATTTAATAATAATGAAATATACTTCTAATAATTGCATAATAATTATCTAGATTATTCTAATCGTTATACAAAATTAAAATTAAACAATTTATTATACCTTATACACAGACATAATAATTTAAATATATATATACATAATTATTCATAATTTAAATACATTTAATAACTTATAGTAATATTATTGAATTGATACTTAGCCCTCTTCCTCTCTCCTAATGTTGCTGTGCCCGACAGGGTCCATATTGGTTTTATTTTATTTTGATAACACCATCTATGTAATACATATGGAATGCAATAAAGATCTGAGTATTGAGTATTGGTTACTCTTTCACGTTAAAAAATCTAAACCGATTTGGATGATATTTGTCACTCCGATAGCATATAACCGGTTTTTATCCCGGTAGTACCTACCTTAACCTTGCCTTCCTGCCCTTATTCCATGTTATTTGGGGTAGGTGCAACCGGGGTTCATTGTAGGGTCCGTGCTTACCCTACAATGAACCCCATATATTGTGACACATATGTTTAAGATATTGAAAGCAACTAATTTAGATTATTTATAAACAAGCCGTGTGCCCCTGGGGATTACCTACCGTCAAACCAGCAAAAGTCAACACGTACTGCAACTTGAATTGCACCCCTTTGAGGGTTTTTTCGTAAACTAATGCGAGTCATCTAAACTACGAGTGCAAACCTAATCAAGCATTATAAAAAATGAATCAGCAGATTTATTTAATACTCAGATTAGTGTTTCAAACATTCTAGAAATCTATACCAATTAATTGGATATTTTGTGAAAAATTAGGTTTTTAAAGACTCCAAAGAAATAAAAAAAACCTTGACGTTAGAATTTTTACTTAATGTAATATCTAGGTGTTACTTAACATAATCCTTCAGTTTAAACATTTCTTTCATAAAAGAGTAGCGACTGCAAAACATATTGGCAATACCAATATACCAACTTTGTTCCAAACGTTGGCCATCAGGGAGCACATATTAGACTTTTGTTATATTTTATATGGAAATTGTATCTACAAGCGTAATTTACGAGAATATGCTTTTGCTTTGTGAAAATATTCCAACTTTGACGAATGGAAATTGTGAAGACAAATGAATGGAAGCTTCTGTAAAATATTTAAATAAGTTTGAAAAGTACGATTTTAGATGTTGATCAAATAACTTTTATAAATAGGTATCTTGAAAGAGAATTTACAACTAGGGAAGTTTTTCTTAATTTAGCATATTACGAACTACCATTTTATAGAATTCAAAGAGAACTTTCTCAGAACGAATCATGAAATGGGTTTTCAACTTAAACCCGGTTCCTGGAAGCCTCATCAAGTCTAATCTGTTTTGCATCTTAACAAAGAAAATACATGAGTAGAGGAAGACAAAAGAAATGATGGATGGACTGTGTTAAGAACGATACGGCAAGAAAAGAAGTGTCTGATGAGATGACGAAAAATAGAAGAGTATGGAAGAAGAAGACATGCTGCGCTAACCCTTAATTAATTGGTATAGGGTAAGAGATTGAGAGAATGATCATGATAAGAAAGAACAATGTCATAAGGTTTATCAAACTGACTCGTGAGTGCCTCGCTGAACTGGCCGCAAGCGTGGCTGGTAAGCAAGAGGTCCCGTTTTTTTTAGGATGGGAAATCATCAAATAACTTCTCCCACTCTGGGCGGAGCGGGAGGGAGTGTCAGACTTTTACTGACTAAAACCCATCCATGTTCCTTCCTCGCCCTTTACGTTCCGGGGCCGCGGTATCTCTTTCGAACAGTCGCGCAGCCCCGGAAGCAAGAGGTCCTCTATTCAATTCCCGCGTCGGGCAAAGCGTTATTGGGTTTAATATCGGGTTTTTTCTAAGGCGGCTAGATGAGCTAAACTAGCAAATCTACTTGTGGTGGTTCAAACTTCGTATGAAAGGCTGTTAGAATAAAGTTCAAATCAGCTTGCAATACAAAGTGGTTGTTACGTCAGTCACTGCGGGCCAAATAGTGCGAAACGTCAAACGAGTGGTTTCGATCGACAATCCAATCAATAGATTTACAAATAATCTATTGATTGGACTAAAAAACTAATTAAAAACTAAAATGCTAATATATTGCTTGTAGAATTATTTGCCAAAAAATTAGAATGATCGCATGCATTTTTAACCGACTTCCAAAAAGGAGGAGGTTCTCTATTCGACTGTATGTATTTTTTTTTTTTTTTTTATGTATGTTACCCGATTACTCGAAGACGCCTAAACCGATTTGAAAAATTCTTTTTTTGTTTGAAAGGGTATACTTCCAAGTTGGTCCCATAGTCGCCAAGTCGGGATCTGATGATGGAATCTTGGCGAAATCGAGGGAACTCTTCAAATTTTATAGGATAACGTACAGCAATTTTTATATTTTCTACAACAAGTGAAGCATTTGCGTTTGATAAGAACCATTCTACCATCAGATCTGATGATGAAGCCAAGAGTCACGGAACTCCATAATGAGACAATGTATCCTAGTCGTGTTTGGGCTTGTTGTAATTGTAACGGTATGCACTTTCCATGTGAACCACTAAAAAGTGAAAAATAAAAACTTTTTTGCAAAAAGTAAAACCGACTTCAAAAAGAAAAAGTGAAAAATAACTTTAGCTTCTGAAGTCGGTGACAAAAAAATTAAATCAATCATACAAACGTCACCGACTTCAGAAGCTAAAGTTATTTTTCACTTTTTCTTTTTGAAGTCGGTTTTACTTTTTGCAAAAAAGTTTTAGTATGTTTTTTTTGTTGGTTGAAAGAAATTTTTAGAGATAAGTTCGTGATTTTTTTTATGGAGTCAAATAAATTGTATTATGTTTTCAAAACACTATCATACTAGCATATATCCTGAAGAATATCATATATTTTTCTGGTTTTGTTTATTTCCGTGAATCATGTACTTTTAGGCATTATAAAACACGTGTTTAGCTCATGTAATCGCCTTAAGTGGCAGCAGAGTCTGGATTTGTACCCAGTTGATGCCAATACGAGTAGGCTCGCTACCTTTAAATAAAGATTTTTTTTATGACAGTTAATTATGATGTACTTAATTTCATATAAGCATGGAAAACGCCATTAATATTATTTGATTTAGTAAAAGCGAAGGTAAAACCATTCTCTTCGTACCTTTTGTTCTTGTTTACTTTACGGAATACTTGTCATAGTTCCACCAGAAACTCTTAATCAGACAAATGGGGACTGTATAAATGTGTATGATTATTTTTATTGCGGCGACGAAGGGAAAAAGGGGAGATATTTTCGTAATGGGCGGAAACATAAGCAGTTATTACTTGGATTCGGGTGATCATAGCCGGGAACGACCACTTTCGGTCGGGGTGTTATGTTGGTATCACTTCCCCTTTGACGTCATCATAGGTCGGTGGCTTTCGTAGTTTTTGAGTGATTATATCTCATTTTGTAAGAACCTTTTCTAGTATGTTTTATTTGAAAAACGTGTTTGATCAGCTTGTCCTTGTGGTTAGCTCAGCCTTAGCTCCTGGTAATGATAAGGAGCCTACATCTGGGACAACAATGAGTGTACCGGTGAAGTCGTAGCGGTCACCAGCCTATGCTTCCGTTGGCGGCGCTCAGCTGAAAGTCCGTCTTGGTTCGACGTTCCCGAAGCGTGGAACGAGGGTAGACGCATAGGTCAGGTTTTTAATTAAGCTCAAAATTTCAGCCGCAAGACGTCCACTGCTGGACATAGGCCTCCCCAAGTGTCGCCACATTGACCGGCAACATCCTGTGCGACTTACATTCAGTGGATTCCCGCAACCTTCACCAGGTCATCGGTCCACATAGTGGAGGGCCTTCCAATCCAATCAAGTTTTTATTTATGCTCATCTCGAGCAAATCAAGAGTAATAACAACAGAATTACCTACATGTGTTTTTATATATGTGTGTGCAATGTATTTTTATATATATTACTAGCGGACGTCCCGCGGTTTCACCCGCATAGTTCCCGTTCCCGTGGGAGTACGGGGATAAAATATATCCTATGTTACTCGTGGATAATGTAGCTTTCGAATGGTGAAAGAATTTTTAAAAACGGTCCAGTAGTTTTTAAGCCTATTCATTACAACCAAACAAACAAACAAACAAAGTTTTCCTCTTTATAATATTAGTGTAGATGTGTGTGCAATGTATGTAACTCTGAGTTGTTTCTATATTAAACACTATCGTTCATCAGAGTAATAACTGTTTTTATTCAAGGTACGCGAACCAAAAGAAATGCTTAAATAAAGGGCGCTGTTGTAAATTCAACATTCTGCTTGAACCCAGGACCACAAGATCAACGAAGGCAGTCCAAACAAACAAACAAAAAAATACCGAACCAAAACACACTACTTTAAAAATCCAAGAAATGTAGGTATTCGACGCGGTCAAAACGGACAGCATTCACTTACAAATCAAATCAACTGCAAAGGGTGGTCACGATTCACGAAACTAGCTTAGTATGTATCTAAGCATAGTTTACATAACACTGTATAACAATGTCTGATGCGGGCTCAATGCACTTAGAGAACGTTTACATTAAGTTACGGGGGCGTAAAGAAGATTTGTTGGGGCGTGAGAGTACTCGAATACTAGTTTTTAACTCCCGATGAAATAACGACGGGGTGTTGTAAATTTGACGTCCGTGTGTGTGTGTGTGTCTGTCTGTGGCATCGTAGCTCCCGATCGGATAAACCGATTTAGGTTTTGTTTTTTTTTTGTTGGAAAGGTGAATTAGTCGGGAGTGCTCTTAGCTATGTTTGATAAAAATCAGTCCAAGATGGCCGCCGCCACAAATTGGCAGATTACTGTATTCCATAACTTCCTCAATATGGGTATCAAATGAAAGGGCTTGACTAGTAGAATACTATAGATACGCTATATATACCTAACACATTTCAAATCCAAGATGGCCGCCACCGAAAAATGGTGAATTGCATTTTTTTTTCACAACTCCCTCAATGTGGGTATCAAATGAAAGGGCCAACACCAAAAACCAGGAATATTTTGAAATTATGACCCTATTGTGACCCTTTTTAAATTTTTAATTTAATGTAACTTGTTAAAACGATTAAATTATGCTGGTTTTACTTAGAGTCTAACTTCGCCGATCTAGATTTTTTAGACCAGCATTTAGGCTCAGTCTTTACGGTATACATGGTGTAAATGGACCCTCTGGTTAAAGGGTCCGTACCCTTTAACCAAGCATTCTGAACATCAAACTTTACGTAAATATTAATGCTGGGAAACAACTTCTTTTTTTCGGATTTTTCGATGGGACTCAATGTAACGCACTCAAAATATTGTACAGATAGATGTACTGAATAGTACGAGGGTCGTGGAGGTAATTAAATTTGTAACATTAAAAACTTGCGTTTAGAAATACATGTTAAAAGTAATTGTATTATAACCCCAAATCTTAATGGTGTAGATTTTTGTTAATTTTAATTAGTGGTTAAGAAAACATCAACAACTGTAAAGGTTAAAAAAAAAAATTGGGTGGACTCACGTAGATCATAAGTTACTAACTTACTAATAATAAGCCTAGTTTAATGTAACGTGTCCAATGATGGAGCACGATCGTAGTTTTAATTTTTTCTTTTAAATTCATCAAACAATTAATAAAACGTAAACAAGAGCGCGGACCCCCACGTCTGCGGTAGAAAACAAATTATAAAAAAAAAAAAAAAAAGACCCCAAATCATCATCTGCGTAGCCTTTTCCCAAGTATGTTGGGGTCAGCTTCCGGTCTAACCGGATGCAGCTGAGTACTAGTATCTTACATGGAGCGACTGCCACAACCCAGTTAATACTGGGAAATACGATATCACTTGGTAAGACTGGTTGTCAGACTTTTTGGGCTGACTACCTGTAACGACTGCCAAAGATGGACAAATGACAGCTTCTAAACGTGATTTCCGAGGCACGAAGGAAACTCGGTATGTAAGGGCGGCCACCCATCCACCGATAAATTTAGGCGAACACGGCTTAACCTAAAGATCGGCCCGAGAGGCTGTTATTATTTTAACCCCAATGAGGTATGGTAAAAAAAATCGCAATGACGGGGAGAACAAGCGCCTTTCCGCTTCGTTAAGGTTATTTTTACCCATCGGAAGAGTCCACCAATGTGAATACTTCTTTATTCGTAGGTCGCTGGCCCTCGGGCAAAGCACTCTTACGTCAGTGCATGGAGATTTGCTTTGTTATAAAAATGCACCTTTGTATCTTAATGTGAGATATACGGTGAACTTTGAGTAGAAAGTATGTGCAATTCAGCTTACTTTGTCTAAAGGTAATAGACTGTATTTCAATTCGGTTTTTAGGGTTCCTTAGCCAAATGTATGTCTGTCTGTCTGTCTATCCGTCCGTATGTCACAGCTACTTTTTTCCGAAACTGTGCTGCTGAAACTTGGTACATAGGTGTATTCTGTGAACCGCATTAAGATTTTCACACAAAAATAGAAAAAAAACAATAAATTTTGGGGGTTCCCCATACTTAGAACTGACCCTCAAAAAATAAATTTTCATCAAACCCATACGTGTGAGGTATCTATGGATAGGTCTTTAAAAATGATATTGAGGTTTCTTATATATTTTTTTCTAAACTAAATAGTTTGCGCGAGAGACTTCCAAAGTGGAAAAATGAGTGTGTCCCCCCCCCCCCCCGTAACTTCTAAAATAAGAGACTGATAAAACTAAAAAACATATATGATGTACATTACCATGTAAATTTCCACCGAAAATTGGTTTGAACGAGATCTAGTAAGTAGTTTTTTTAATACGTCATAAATCGTAAACCGCAATTTACACAATTTTGATACGGAACCCTTCATGGGCGAGTCCGACTAGCACTTGGCCGCTTTTTTTACTTAAACTGTATAGGGACTGGACGGGTTGAATAGTAACAGGCGCACGAATACATCTTGAAGGTTAATCAGTGCTTGCTGAGGTCGGTCGACCAAGCAATTTTGTATGAACACACTCACGTTTCCGAGCCGCTACCGAGCAACGGACAATGGATTGCGCTATGGCCAACACTCAGCTCGGACCCGGCATGGTCTAGCGTGCGTCATCCTTAAGGGGGAAGCATCAGGGTAGCCCGTGACATTTAAATTTTCTAACGTTAGAAAATTTAAACGTCCCAGGCTACCCTAACGCTTTCACCTTAAGCCGTTGGTCCCGGCTGTCATTTGTAGATACTTGACAGTCGTTATGAGTAGTCAGAACGCTGAAAGCCTAACAGCCTGTGACCAAAGGTTGCCAAAGACTGGTTGGCACCCCAACTAGTTTAGAAAAAGGTTTAGGCAGACGGTAACTTAATTAAACTTTCAAGTTTTTGTTGTGATAGACTTACCATTTCAACCAGAATAAAAAACATCTAAGTAGTTAAGTACAATCAAAGTCACAATTTGGCTAAGGAAATTATACATGAAATCTAAGATGATCCTAAGAGAGGCGGTGGGTGCGTGCCATTCGTCCGCGCGGTTGTGCGGTGAACGGGATTTCATACAAGCCAATGCAACATGAGACCCGCTTCACCGCTCGACCGCGCGAATGAACGGTGTCGAGTAACCGTCTAAGTAAAAACGCTATTGTGTCCTACAATAATAGACATAACACATCCAGGTTTCCCTATACTCAGTTCAATTTTGTGAAAGTAAACTTGGCTCTTTTGTCTCCAATAATAACTGTACCTAAATAGTGCTGAAATTGTTATTGTTACTAGGTTAATCTCCTGAAAATATAGTAATTTTTCGCGAAAAAGCTTGAAATAGACGGTGCTTGTGATGCTCTAATTTTCACTTTACCTTGTTGAAAGCTTAAAATTAAGACTATTTTATTTAAAACTTAGCGTTTTCAGTAATAGCTTCGTATTTGGGACCTCACCCTGAATATTATTGGTAGGTAAATAAATACTTACGATTTCTCAAAAGAATAAATCAACATTTTAGAAAACAAAGACATATTTATAAAACCTTATTATCCTAAAAAACTAAACTTTCTTCGACATATCTCTCTGAACGACGGACATTTTTCACGACATATCTAAGTGTCGATCAATCCGTCTTGCCCTCGTCTTTTCTAATTTAAGAAAAAAATAGCGCTTATAAGTAAAGTCCCTGAATCCCCAGTATCGGTCACATCTCAGTCCCACCCCGTACCACTTGGTTTGGGGTGAACAAACGTTTAACTGACCTATAAGGGAGCTGTACCGTTGACGTAGGACCCCACTATCGCCGCATCTAATATACACTGAATGCAACTGGCATTTCAATGCTTTATGCTGTATTTTTCTGAAGGAAGGTCGATGTTCGGGATATTATTCCGTTTAAACTGAAAGCTGCTTTATTTTGAACATTCTAAATTTAAACTAGCCGTTTTAAACTGTCTGAATGGATTTTAGAGGATTGATTACTGTAAACTTGTATTATAAAACACACACAACGACCAAAAATGGAGAGAATTGGAATGGACCTATACACTCAGCATTCGTTGGCTTTGTGGCGATACTTGGGGTAGGTCTAAGTCCAGCAGTGGACGTCGTTCGGCTGAAATGATAATAAAGAGAAGAGATAGAGTGCCTGTATTACTGCACACTGCTAGGCATAAGCCATGACTTCCATTTCCTTCTAACCAGACCAGAGGTTTTAAGAACCATATTATTCTTATCTCAAATTGTAATGAACACTTAAAATAGGTCTCGTTTACATATCCACGTACACAGGTACTCTTCTGAAGCGTGGGAGTCGTATAGTACTCACGTGCCTTGTTAAAACGGAAAATACACAAAAAAAAAATACATAAGTGAAGTATCTTTCGACACGGCTATTCGAGGTAACAAGCAGTGTTTGTATGTTGCCCAACAAAAAGCGAGGGTGGAATACAAAGAGGCCCACATTCCAAAAAAAAGAGGTCGCACTTTCTATATGTACGTAGGTACAATTTAGGCTTTTACCCGAAAAAACCTGTTTGTCAACGTGTGAACAGAAATTTTTCACAGTGTATTTTTTCCTACGAAACTACCAATGACTTTGTCAGTTTTATTTTTACAAGCTTTTTTATAGTCTTCCTTTTCTTTCGTTTTATTCGTAAGATTTTTGAGATCTCCAGGTACTCATCACTGTACTGAAAGCTGATATACGACAATATTTTATATTTATAGCGTGACAAACACTGAACAAATTCATAAATAAATTATGATTTGAGAAATGGAAGAAAAATATCAAATTGGTATACCAACTTTATTCAAATTGTAAATGTTTATGAGCGTTTGATAAGAATAGGCTGTTACAAATTTCTTAGCACAACAAAATAAATTCTCAAACCTTTGAACATAACCTTGAAACATAATTATTATCAAAGTCAATTTTATAATATGAGGTTCCATTTGAGCAGGGGCCTAATTTTGCTTCTTAAAAGCCTGTAAAAGAATTTAAATATAATGCAACATCTTAAGAAGCTCGTATGGCTAAAATAACAGCCGATCGGATCAATCTTCATGCCTAGGTTTGTCTGTGGATGGGTGACCACCCATTACATACTCAGTTTCCTCCATGCCTCGGAAAGCACGTTAAAGGTTGTAACCCGCATAAACGACTCCGCTCCCACCCAACAAAAAGAATATAATTCAAATATTATGAGCTTTATGTATTGCTATTTAGATATACTTTACATTAGCAACAGAAATTAGCAGACAGGTCGCAGTCAGCGGGCTTACCGCTCTCAATGTAAAGTATATCTAAAGAGAAATACTTAAAGAGCCCTTATTTGAATTATGTTCTTTTTGCCGGGTGGGAGCGGAGTCGTATAACTGGGCTAAGACCTTAAGCCGTTGGTGCCGACTGTCAATTGTAGATCTCCAACAGTCGGTACAGATCTAACTAGGTTGTGGAAGTCAAACAAGCAGTCGCTCCGTGTAAGTATTCAGCTGCATCCAGTTAAACTGGAAGCCGACCCCAACATATTTGGGAAAAGGCTACGCAGACGTTGATGACAACATCCCGCCAGTAATCTTAGAAAGGTTAGACAGAGGTGTACTAAAGTAATTGTAAATAAGCCACGAGCATCCATTTACACACAAAAAGATGATAAATACTATCCAAAGCAATCTTTTGAACAAACAAATAGGTACAATATTATTAAAATTAAATGAGAGGTTTTCTTAATGAGTATTAAAAAAAAAAATAGTTCCAAAAACTCTGTTAGATGGCGTTGAACAGACTACGTTACTAGGTGCCAAAGCTCTTGGATAAAAAACACGTCACGTCACATACGCTCGTTGACTGACACTTTCGTTTGCTTAAGCGAATACATTATAAAATTGTAAATTGATGTGACGTTCCGTTCCTAGCAGTAACTTACCAAGTTCAGCGCCATCTATCCAGCGACTAGGGAAGAGTTTAAAAAGAAAATCCCTCATTGACATTCTGATATTCTGCATGGCATTCTATGACTTCAAAAGATTTCGACACTGTCAATTCGGATACGAATACAAGTTGATGAAAAGTATAAACGAATAGAAAGTAAATTGCGTGATTTATCATTATTTTAATCAGCCAAAATGGCTTCTGATCAGAAAATGAAAAGAAGTAGAAGCAAGGTAGCAATAAGTACCTCTGTGGAGGTGGCCACCCAAGGACATTCTGCTACTGCTAATTTGGGCCGATCTCTTAGCCGTTTGAAGTTCCGGAAACAATCTTTTGGCTTCAGTAAGGTTCCCGGTATCGGAGGACTAACTCGACGACGGAGTTCACAGGTTAATAGCTTCTAAATTATGTTAACAGCTAGCTAAGGCCTTAGGAGGCAAATGCCTATTTATACCAAGATATTATTGTCATCATCATCGACTAGCCGTTCTAGCCTTTCGGCTTCTTGTTGCACATGCAGCTGACTATCAGTATTTAACATGGAGCGACTGCATAACTGACTTCTACAATTCAGTTAGTCTTGCATGCTCTCTACCCTATGCCACATAAACAACTGAGCGGCGCTGCGGTGCCGCTCCGGCGCGTGCTTCGAAGTGCATACGACCCTCCCCGCCTCGTCTCGCGGCCAACATCTCCGGTGTGCGCGGCGCTGGAGCAGGTCATGTGGCGTCGTGTGACATACCATGGAATTTTATATGCACCGTAAGCATAGACCCTCTCTCATCGATTTTGATGTATTTTTCTAGCTCGGAATAGAATTCAAACGGCCCCCACTGATGTACTTGAACACATATCAATTGCAGCCGCGCATCAGGTTTCACGTACCCAAAGTAACAAAGGCTATCGATGTTATCCTGGACGCGTTTTACAACGATACCCAGTATAGTATAACGGTAGGTACTGCAAATAAAATCATATTTAGGCTTGGAGACACTGAAAGGTTAGACAAAATGGTACCTATAATACAACAACCACAATTCATTTAAAAGGGAAATCCGTATCAACTGAGGCACAAGTCCGGACTGCGGGTGCTATTTAAAAAAGTCGGCTGGGGAAACGACCTGAGAATCAAAACCAGGATCTTATAATCAACAGTCGCGCTTTGTACACTAGACCAACAAGGAAGTTACGGTAGTAATGAAAAATGGAGTAAAAGACGCTTCATTATACAGCGCTTCTGTAAAAAGATGCTAAGTCAAATCTTTCATTACATTTTACATTCGTATAAAGTGTTGAGATTTTTAAATACACAGTAATAATATTACACGATTACGTTAAGAATGGCAGAATTAAGAAATCACAACAATATTATTAGAATACTTTAACATAAAGGGTCTAAAAACCTCTTAACGAAGCCGAAAAGCGCATGTTCTCTCCGTAGTTGCGATCATTTTTTGTTCTACACCATACCTTCAAGTTACGGAGATATTGGGGGTCAAAGTTCCACCTTTTTGACAAATTTTATGAAAACAAGTTTTAATTGTAAGATTTTTACTTTCAACACCTCCACGAACCCCGTACTACATCTATCAGCACAATGTTTTGAGTACGTTACAATGACATACTATAATAACGTTTTATCACAAAATGTGATTTATCACTTAAAAAAAAAAGTCTTTTCCCAACAATATTTTTTGCATAAAGTTACTTAGTATGATGTAAAGAATGCTTGGTTGACGGCTCCGTGATGAGGTTGTTTACACCCTGTATAGAATTCACTTAAATGCTATGAAAAATATTTAGTTTTAATACCAAATAAAAAACTAAAACTAAATAAAACCAAATAAAAACAAAAACTAAACAAAAAACTAAATATTTTTCATAGCATTTAATGTCATGGATTTCCGCAAAGTAACGCCTGATTCCATAACTTAGAATTCACTTATATTATAACTATTACTTTCCCCCAGGATACCCCCGGAAAAACAATGCTCATAGCTGATGAAGTGATGCGCACGGTCAAGGCAATGAACTTTGATCGCTATCGAATTCTCTCAGTTGTCACTATGGCGCAAAAGAGAGCTCAAAGTTACAATAATGCCGTCGGCTTTCTCTGGGATCATGAGTTCGATTGCATTGTAGATACTCACAGGGAAAACAATACATCTTTCATTCAAGTCACTGTTTTTGGAGTGTATCTTGACTAGCAAAACCTCCTTGAGTTTCTTATCTTTTAGTATTTTAAAGTCGTTAATGGTATTATTATTATTTTTTTCGTTTTTTAGCCTCTCCTCAAATATTTATGTAGATTTTAGAGATCTTCTTGCGTTTGTTTTCATTTGTCGTTGGTTAACTTATTACTTTGTAAACGTTATCACTTTGTCTTCAATGACACTGAAGTTAAGCAAGGTTTAGACGAAGCCAATGTTGGCTGCCAGGCCAGCGCTGGCTAATTATTGGCCTCGTATAAACAGTTTTTCTAGACAAGCCAGTGCCGGCTACCAGCACTTTCTGGAATAGAGCGCCGGCTTATTCAAACGTGACATCCACCGGCGGGCCCCGCAATGCCCGTGTCAGCATGAGAACGCGTGTAGACGTATCGCGCCAGTCGCTGGCGCTTATCCGAATAGTAACAATCCAGGAATGAAATAAATCCATTGGCCTCATCTAAAAAATATGGGCCAGGCCAGCGCTGGCTTGTCTGAGGACTGGCGCCAGCATTACTGGCTTCGTCTAAATCTAGCTTAAGGGATAGTTACCTTGTTAACTATTAAACCGTGACCGTTTATCTGTGATTATGGTGCCGAAATATCGGGAACTCAAATCAAATAGTAAACATGGTAAATATCCCCTTTTCAAGTGTTATAATTATGTTTCGTAAGCTAAGTAAGTAAACTCTTAATTGTAAGGTTTACTATTTAATTGTAATTCATATAGAGCCACTTGTTTTAACTTTTGTTTTTTTTTTTCATAAGTTATCACATCTTTTTGTGAATGCTGGTTAACCTTGGTTAACCTGGAGTAGGCAATTACTGTGCACGTCCAAAACTGTTAAACCTACTAATTTATACCTATGATAAGTTGTGCCCAGAAGCTGTTGTTGAACTTTATTAAGAAATAAATAAAAATAATAAACTTATTGTCACTGAAATAAATACATTTTTATTTTGTAATAATTCTTGTCATTTTTTTTTGTGTATTTGTCGTGGCAGTTTCTCAGGAATTACCTAAAAGTATGCTTAACTTGGCTTAAGGTTTTATAGCGTGGATATGTCAAGCCTTCAATGTCCCAGACATCGCTGTGGCACAATCAGCTCCGATAAACTGGAAATAAACAACTGTTTTCAGATGAGTAGGTGAGCACCTACCCATCTGAAAACAGTTGTTTTCACGTAAAACTTAAGTAAAATCATTTTTTTTTAAGCCCAAACCAGAACCTTTCATGTTTCTTACGGCACTGCTTTCATCAATGGTAATAGTTTTAGTTTTATCAAAGATCTCTTCCATACTTTTCTCGCTAAATTCTCATCTCTTACACAGTGGTATCTATAGTATTCATTCAAGTTAACAGGAGTTGGTTGAAAGTAAGTGGGCGTCGTCTGTCAGTTGGGGAGTTATCGCGAAGTTTTTGTACTCTCTAGCATCGAGGACGACATTCAATGGGTATCATAAAATAAGATAGGAAGGACGTGGGTTTTCTATCAGAATATTTCAGGACAAAAACTTTTTTTGCAAAAAATAAAACTGACTTCAAAAAAAAAACAAAAACGTGAAAAATAACTTTAGCTTCTGAAGTCGGTGACCTTTGTTCGATTGATTTAATTTTTTTGTCACCGACTTCAGAAGCTAAAGTTATTTTTCACTTTTTTGTTTTTTTGTTGAAGTCGGTTTTATTTTTTGCAAAAACAGTTTTTATTTTTAACTTTTTAGTGGTTCACATGTGCTTGATACACATGGAAAGTGCATAGGTACCGTTACAACTGCAACAAGCCCAAACACGACTAGGATACATTGTCTCATTATGGAGTTCCATGACTCTTGGCTTCATCATCAGATCTGATGGTAGAATGGTTCTTATCAAACGCAAATGCTTCACTTGTTGTAGAAAATACCAAAATCGCTGTACGTTATCCTATAAAATTTGAAGAGTTCCCTCGATTTCGCCAAGATTCTATCATCAGATCCCGACTTGGTGGCTATGGGACCATTTGGAAAGTATACCTTTTCCAACAAAAAAAGATTTTTTCGAATCGGTTGGCAAGCGAAGGAGTTATGCGCGAACAAACATAAAAAAAAAATAGAAACATCCGAATTGAGAACCTCCTCCTTTTTTAGAAGTCGGTTAAAAATAGTACCTATTACATCGCAATTCAAGTTATCAAAGCACACAACATCAAGCCAGTAATCGCCAAAGGATTAGATAGAGGTGTAGCAACAGAACCCCCAATTCGCCAGTTATGTTTTAAGATCCATGTCATAGGGAGTATGCCTATTGCCATCAACTGGGCACGAATCCTGACTTCGGGAGACTGAGAAATCAAAGCTCGTTGACTCGCCTTTTTGTTGTCAATATTCATCACACTTCACAAATTTCAGTGCGTTCAAGCGTTTTTGCCATACCAAATTTTTGGAATCAAATATAACAACTTAGGACCCATTAATGTTAATATGTATCCGTTTGCGCTAGGCAACTGGGTCTATCCCAGTTGTAAACGCCACATTTTTGTGCCTATTGGCTATATTTCGTTCTGTCTCCTGTTGGTATGGAGGGAAGTGGAAATTACGGCTTTTTCCTACTCCTCCGCTACACTTTCTGATTAATTTGGTTGCGGGATCCAAGACAGTTAAATTCATTATCTGGGACTTCGTCGAGCTTCATTGTCTCAGCGCTTTTCTGGTGGTCACCACTGTTGATTCTGTCTTTCAGGAGTTACAGTGTGTTTTGGGAATAGTGTGGCGGGACTGTCCCAATAAAAAAGGTTGGGTATAGGCCTCCCTTTTCTTCTGCCATTCTTCTCTGTTCTGTGCGTCCCATTTTTTGGATGGGACTTTCACTGTCAGATAGCTGATGTTATAAAGGTGCTCTTACACGGTCAATTTTTTGAGCAATAATTGCTTTTCAACACTAATGTAATTATCGGGATCAATGAGGTGTTTTTTTATTTAACACTAGCTGTTGCCCGCGATTTTCGTTCTCGTCAAATTACTAAATGATGAATGATAAATGATATTTATTCAGCAAGTAGGTTTTCTCAAACACTTTTACACGTCATTTTTTTTAAACTAAATGGGGCCGGTGTTTCGTACCTGACTACTCTGAGAAGAAACAGCCGAAACAAACTCAGAGGACATAGTCTATTTTGAAGTCCAGACAATCTTGCTTAATTCACATGAGGACTATGCAGATTAGTGTCTGAGAGGTCTTTTCAAGAAAGAACCACACAATTTTGAGTGGACCTGTCCCGTCAATGCAAGCATTTGTCAGTTATCGTGTAGCTCGACTTATAACTCAGGGAGCTCAACGAAACGACGAAAAATACCAAAGAAAGGACATTTGGGTAGGTCGCTTAGGTCGCGTACTCAAACTGCCCGACAGTCGTGGGAAAAAACAACAAAAAGTGACCCACAAGGTCCTCACATTCACAATAATGAAATAAAATAAATAATAATTTACAATTCATATTCGAATGTCAATAAAAATACGAAAAGTATGTCAAATACACAAACATAAAATAAACAACAATAAAGTAAAAAATAATAAAATACGTAAAATACTGAACTAAGTAGTCATGTCAAATCATTTCATGACAGTCACTAGTAAATATTAATGTCAAATACACACTTAAAAAATAGAAAATGAAAATAAGTAAAGTAAAAAATAATAAAATACTGAACTAAGTATAATTCATGTAAAATAGTGGGTCACCTGTGCTTACCCCTTCACAGGGTACCGGCGTCATGTTATGTTATGAACTGGTGTAAACAATAGACAGACATGAGATTTCAGCAATCTCAGACCATTTGCTCTCATCTATTGAGGAGTTCCGTTGCCTATCTCCGAAGTTCATCATCAGATCTTCACTAAATTGAAATGGTGCCACTTTGAGGAAGTACTATTTCAGAAACTACCCAAATCGCTTCAATGTGCCCATAAAATTTGAAGAGTTCTCTCTATTTCTCCAGGATCCGCCCATCAGATCCTAACTTGATGATTATGCAATTATGGGACCACCTGGAAAGTATACCCTTTCAAACAAAAAATAATAATTAAAATCGGTCCAGCCATCTTCGAGTAATCGTCGAACATACAACAAAAATAAAAAAAAGATTCCGATGAATTGAGAACCTCCTTCTTTTGGACGTCGGTTAAAAAACGTCACCAATGTCTGCATGACATTCAATCACAAAAATTTCCCTACTGTCAAATCGGACACGAATACGAGTTGATGAAAAATAATTTATGAATATAAAGTAAAAATTAATTTTGAGTGTTTTATATTTTAATCAGAGAAAATGGCTTCTGATCAGAAAATTAAAAGAAGTAGAAGCAAGGTAGCAATAAGTACCTCTTTGGATGTGACCGCCCAACGAAAGTCTATTGATGGTGTCGGCCAATCTCTAAGCCGTTTGAGGTTCCGGAAAAAATCGTATGGCTTCACTGGGGTTCCCGGTGTCGGAGGACAAACTCGACGACGGAGTTCACAGGTTAGCAGCTTCTAAATTATGTTAACAGCCAGCCAAGGCTGTAGGAGACAAGTGACTATAAACACCACGATAATTGTCATCATCATCATCATCGACTTAGCCTTTTTAGCCTTTCGGCTTCTTTTCTAGCCGGATGCAGCTGACTATCAGTATTTTAGATGATGATGAGATCTTATATGAAACTGTTGGTGAAAAAGCTAAAAAGAACTTTTATGTCTTAACGAGAATTTCCAAATCTACGTGAGGTCTGTTATTTATAACTTTAAAGACCATCTATGTGGCTTCTAACTTCGGGTATATATGGTACGCTGTGTGGCTCTATCGGCTCAAAAGGGTGCTCACCCTTTTGAGCCGATAGAGCCACCATAGGAGCGGTACGACGTGAATTGCTCCAAAGCCAGCGTTTGGCTTTGATATTCTTATGCAAACAGCGGGCTGAAATGTACTATGACTATATACAATAACTTTTTAACTCTACGTGACCGTGCTAAGATTTCTAGATTATTCAGACCACAGACCGACGCGACATCTGGGAGGATCTTTTGTCTGAGTGGCAGTGTAGGTGGGATAATTATATCAAGGGCTGACACCTCCACCAGTTCTTTCCATCTGTTTGTGAGCGGCTGGTCAAGACATGACTGGAGGTTGATCACTGTGTTGCCCAATTATTATTTCTCACAAGTCATGGTAACTTTAAGAGTAAAATGTTTTGTTCAAGCCACCTCCGCTATACTTTTCTGATTAATTTCGTTGCAGGATCCCAGACAGTTAAATTCATTCTCTGGGACTTCGTGGAGCTTCATTGTCTCGGCGCTTTTCTGGTAGTTGCAACTGTTGATTCAGGCTTTCCAGAGTTTCAGTGGTTTGGAAATAGTGTGGCGGGCTTGTCCCAAAAAAAAGCATATTCTTTGCCTAATGCCACATAAACAACTGAGCGACGCTGCGTCGCCGCTCCGGCAACCCTCCTCGCTTCATCTCGCGGCCGGCATGCGGCGTCATGTGACATACCATGGAATTTTATATGCACCTTAAGCATAGGCTTTCTCTCATCAATTTTGATATATTTCTCTAGATGGGAATAGAATTCAAACGGCCCACACTGGTGTATTTGAACACATACCAATTGGAGCCCCGTAACAAGTTTCACGTGGCCAATGTAACAAAGTCCATCGATGATATACTGGACGCGTTTTACGACAATACCAAGTATAATATAATGGTAGGTACTGCAAACTAAATTATATTTAGGCTTGTAGTCCCGAAGGGTTAGACAAAATTTTAATGTCATCCACATTTCATCAGTTATGTTTATGTGTCTTTTGTCCCCAAAGACATTCAAATATTTACGAGCGATAGACGGGATAAGATAAACAAAATCGTAATTCAATTTTAATATTTGTTACTACTTATACAAATCGCTCTGTCTAGTGTCATACGCACGCTTGTTAGGTAGCATTCGTGTACGTCAAAATCGAAAATGGTCGGGATCAAAATTTTTTTATGACATTATTTCCAATGTCCGCTCTATACCTTATTTATTTAATCTTTTAAATCACTTTGGGAGAACCATATCTACCAATTAGGGCACAAATTTAGACTGCGGCTGCTATTCAAAAAATCCGGCTGAGGAAACCCAATAAATCCGCCAAATCCAGTCGTAGCGTCTTTTACCTCATTTTTCGGCGCTCCAGCGAGCGCTATTATGTATAAAAAGAAGTAAAGTCAAAATATTTCATTACCATTGATAAAGGTATAGAATTAATTAACATAACTTCTGCTTTCCCCCAGGATTCCCCCGGAAAAGCGTTGCTCATAGCTGATGAAGTGATGCGCACGGTTAAAGCAATGAACTTTGATCGCTATCGAATTCTCTCAGTTGTCACTATGGCGCAAAAGAGAGCTCAAAGTTACAATAATGCCGTCGGCTTTCTCTGGGATCATGAGTTCGATTGCGTTGTAGATGTTCACAGGGAGAACTCTACATCTTTCATTCAAGTCACTGTTTTTGGAGTGTATCTTGACTAGGTAACCATGGTTGCTGCATGGTTTTGCACGCTGCACATAGCAAAACCTCCTTGAGATTCTTATCTCTTAGCACATTATTGAGTTGTTAATGGTGTTACACAGATTTTAATAATTTAATATTTACATAGATTTTAGATATCTTCTTGCATTTTTAACGTATTTTCATAGTAATTTAATATACTTATATTGGAATAATTCATGTAATTTCTTTTATATTTTTATCGTGTCAGATTCTCAGGAATTACTTAGAAGTATGCAAGCTTGGTTGAGGCCTATATTGCGTGGATATGTTAAACCTTGAAAAAAATGTCCCAGACATTGCTTAGGCACAATCAGCTCCGATAAACTGAAGATTACCGTACGCTTTCGTGTATAAATGTGCCATCTTAAAGCGTTGGAGACAAGATGAATGTTAAAACGACTGTTTTCAAATGGCATTCGATATTACTACCTACAGTTAGGTAGCTTTCCGTTTTTTTTTGGATTCAAATCTGCTTCAAGAAGTAGCAATATCATTTTTGAAGTGATAATTTTTTATGGGAGGGTGACTCGGTTCGGAACGGTAACTTAGGAGTTCGGGAACGAAGTAGTTCCTGTATGACTGACTGACCGATCAACGCACAGCCTAAACCACTGATTGTAGAGACTTGAAACTTGGAGGATGTGTTCTTTGTATGACGTAGGCATTCAATTAGAAATAATTTTTCGAAATTTTACCCCTAAGGTTGTGAGAAAGTGGTGCAAAGTTTGAATGGAACAATGTGACTCCTTGATCCAATCTATTTTAAAGCATAAACCTTTTATAACAGAATTGACGGGAGACGTGTTTCGTATTTTATTGAAATTCATAACGGAGGTAAAAAGGGGTAGAAAGTTGTTTTGGCGGTGATTTGCTCCGAAGTTGATATATAATTATATTGTTTAGTGCTTTTGATTTAAAGTAATTTTTAGTGTAACACATGTTTAAAAACTTAATCCAGTTTTATTCAAAAAAGGTTGAACTCGCTTAAAAACTCTTAATTGTAAAAATATCTGTTTGTTTTGTTGTGTATACTACAGTATTACATGTTGTTTTTGACTGTAAAATGATCTTTTGGCGCGTGGCCAAAATTGTAACTAACTGGCGTTAGTTTATTTATTTTAGGTTAGGTTATTTTGTTTATTTTTAAACAATTTCAAAATTAATGAGTTCAACTTATACTAGTTAAAGTTATCGCTTCTGTCAAGCATCCCAAGACGCATCGTTTTTTATTTTTATTTTTAGGTTGCATAGTTGTAAAGAATTTAGAAATGAACTAATTAGAATTCCACATTGACTGATTTTATAACAGGGCACGAATCTGGACTTCGGGGGACTGAAAAACCATTATCATCATTTTAGCCGGAATCACCCACCATAGGGTAATAGGCCTCCTATTTCTTCTGACATTCTTCTCTGTTCTGTGCGTCCCTTATACATCAGTTTCCCGCTATTTTTACGATACCGAAGTGTCCACCAAAGGGCCCTTGGGGGGCTCTGGTTTCTTAAGCCCAACCTTGCCCACCAATTGATCAAAACCTTACTCTATCGGACATCGCAGCGTCTAACCAGATGTCCTGCCCAACTCCACTAACTGAGAAAAAAATCATGGAAAAACCCGATAACACTTTGCTGACTGGGAACTCAAACCAACAGTAAAATTCACTGTACGGAATGCCAGTTGAAATGATCCCGACGAGTCTCAATTTGTGTGTTCAAACCTGGGTATTAGTGCACTTTGTGCAATGTTTTTCATGACTACTAATCGTGTTAGTACGATTAGTAGTCATAAAAACATTGAATCGATTAGTAGTCAACCAAAGTACCGTACAGAAGTTCTTCTGACCTAGAACCTCTACAAACCCGCATTAGACCCAATTAGTGACTGAACACTATTCGTCCACTCCCCGGCAAGGAGGCCTGTCGTATTTTATATAATCAGTGGATGTTTGTGAATGGGTATTCATTTGTGCAGTGATTACGATGGAAAGCGAGCCCCTAAGGGATAGTTGGACATGTGCCGTTTAGATTTAAATTAGATGAAAAGCGAAACGAAAATCAGGCTCAGTTGATTTTCTGTAAAGACTGAAGTTCGAGTATTTTAACTTTTGATACACATTTAAAAAAAGTGGCCAAGTGCGAGTCGGACTCGCCCATGAAGGGTTCCGTAGCAGATTGAATGAAAGGTAAATTGCTGTTTACGATTTATGACGTTTCAAAAAAAAACTACTGACTAGATCTCGTTCAAACCAATTTTCGGTGGAGGTTTATATGGTAATGTACATCATATATTTTTTTTAGTTTTATCATTCTCTTATTTTAGCAGTTACAGGGGGGGGGACACACATTTTTCCACTTTGGAAGGGTCTCTCGCTCAAACTATTCAGTTTTAAAAATAATGATATTGAAAACCTCCAATATCATTTTTGAAGACCTATCCATAGATACCCCCACACGAATGGATCTGATGAAAAAAAAGTTTTTGTTTTTAAGTTCAAAGTATGGGGAACCCCCAAAATTTATTGCTTTTTTCTATTTTTATGTGAAAATCTTAATGCGGTTCACAGAATACATCTACTTACCAAGTTTCAACAGCATAGTTCTTATAGTTTCGGAAAAAAGTGGCTGTGACATACGGACGGACAGACAGACAGAAATGACGAATCTATAAGGGTTCCGTTTTTGCCATTTGGCTACGGAACCCTAAAAGCATTTATTAGCCCGACAGGAAAAACGTACAAAAATAAAAAAAATGGTTGAATTATGATTATAACTAATGAAAAGTAAGCAAAGTGAGAAAAATAAAAAAATCATAAAAGAATACTAACAAAATTTGTCCTGTACGAGGCCAAAAGGCTCCAATCTCAGCATGCATTGCATTGCATGCAGCTTTCAGGTCACTAATTGCTAAATGCTTCCCACTGATGGTGTTACGTTGATCTGAACACCAGTGCATGCTTAGAACTCTTTGGCAAATTGAAATACTGATCGATTCCCCCTCACCAACCACACATGTTAGCAGAAATGCCAAGATTTCCATAGAATTACGATTGGAATAAACATCCCCCTAGAATTCTAGATTGTAACTCAATAGCGCACAGTCACATAGCAAATGAAAGACTTAACTGTAAGACCGATTCAATCTAACATGGCAGAAACTCTATTTCAATTCGGTTCCTTTTAAAATTCATACCTTCGTTCTCGAGTACTCGCTATTTCTTTTTAAATGTTACAGGAGTTTTTACCGGACTTAGTAAAAAGCTTTCTTTAACAATGGCTTTTATAGGATTTTATTTTTGGTAATGTATTAAAATTAAGTTACTGGGGGCGGGGAGGATTTTGAATGTTAGGAATGAGTGTCTGAGTGTTTTTTGGTTCTGTGACCTTTTATCAATGCTTGGCTGTGAACTCGGCGCTGATTGTGCTTGATTAAATTGAACTTCTTGATAAAATTCAACATTTCTTTGACTACCTACATCTGTTAAGTACAATTTGTTAAGTGTATACTTGTGGCCGTACTAAGAGTAATTATGAGAGTATTAATACCTAAGAGCAGAGCAGTAAGTGTAATTGTGGCTTAGCGTAGAATGTTGTATGGATAAATTGAATATTTCGTTTATAATCTACGCAAACGATTATAATATTCAAGTACAGGTATGCTCTAACATTCCAGAACACCTAGTCTAGACTCAAAATTTTCAGCTCAAAACTAAAATCATCATTATCTGCCTAGACTAAAAATAAGCGACCATGATCGGTATCATCATCTGCTCAGCCTTTTCCCATCTACGTTGGGGTCGGCTCCCAATTTAACAGGATGCATCTGAATACCAGTATTTTACATGAAATGACTGTCTATCTAATATCCACAACCCGTTAGTACTGGGTAATACGATAAAACTGGCTGTCAGACTTTTTGGGCCACTGACTACCTGTAACGACTATAAAAGATCTAAGTACAAATGGCAGCCGGGATCAACTGCTTAACGCCAAACTAAAAGAAAAGTTCAAAACTAAAATATAGATCCGATATTGGAGCTCCAACACAAACAGTGTGCCAGTGTCGTATCGCTTGCTATGTACATGACATACATAACGTGCGACATTCAATGATGTTTTCCTAGAATTAGGTTGCAATAGAAACACTAGTTGCCTGAGGATTTCGTTGGAAAACAGGTTTCCAAGAAATCCTGTTGGACCAGTTCAATCTGGATTTCATGGAATCTGAAATGAATTTCGGCTTTGTGAAGTTTCAATCCATTATATGAATAAAATGATGAATACGAGCAGCCTAAAACGTTGAGGAGGGTTTTGTCTATTAGTGAACCAAATACGACTGATATGGCGATGATGATAAATTCGTACTCGATGTGTTCTGACACTCATTAAAATTAGTTCGGTAAACCAGAAGGTTTCCTCTGTCGACGCGACAGCGCGATCTGCCCGCTTAGCATGACCACCGGAGAAACGAGAGAGACTTGACAAATCTTTTGTTCATCTGTCATTGAATCGACAAAATGACAGATGAACAAAAGATTTGTCGACTCTCTGTCGTGTATACGGTGGTCATGCTACGCGGGCTGGTAATGCCTGCTAAACGCCTTAACCAAATCTTTTTCAGCGATCGCTTTGGTTAGGACATGGGGGAATATAACGAATGCCACGGTCGCGAACTCAAGCGTTCATTGCCTTGGTAATGACACTCTCACTCACTCTTCTCTGTGTATTTTTAATGTTCTATTTTTATAGCTACAATTTCAATTCCAAAGTACTTTTATGGGTTTAAAAACAAAACTCGATACATGCAGATACATATTATTTGAAACTGCTTAGTAATACGTTTTAAGAGGCCTGCGGAGCATGCGAATTTCATACAAACGGAATGCCAAAATAATGTGAAAATCAAACATATTCTTAAGGTAGTGTGTATATTGGGAGGGGTATCCATCGGCGTCGAGCCGACGTTGAAGTACCTGGGACTCGTACTCGACAGCCGATGGAACTTCGTGGAACATTTCCGACGTTTGGCCACCAGGCTGAAACGGACCGGGGCTGCCTTCAGGCGGCTCCTGCCCAACCTTGGGGGGCCAAACGCCTCCTGCCGCAAGCTCCATGCGGGGGTCGTGCGGTCCATACCCCTTTACGGGGCCCCAGTGTGGGCGCGTTCCTTGAGGCGGCGAGCCGCCAACTATCTGAACGCGCCCCAGAAAGTGGTGGCCGTGAAAATGGTCCGTGGGTACCGCACGATCTCCCGCGAGGCGGCGGGCCTGCTTGCCGGATTGCCGCCATGGGATCTGGAGGCAATAGTCCTCGCGCGCCTGCACGACTGGCGCGCGGAGGCACTACGCCGGGGGGAAACTCCGCTGCCGCGGCAAATTGCCGCTCAGCGGACAGACCTCCGGCGCAATCTCATGGCGACATGGAGAAAGCGACTGTCGCAACCCCGTGCAGGGCACGCCACGATAGTGGCGGTAAGTCCCCTCTTTGAGGAGTGGCTAGAGAGGCGCCACGGCGTCCTCACCTTCCGCCTGACGCAGATTCTCACCGGACACGGATGTTTCGGGAGGTACCTGCACCGAATCGGGCGGGAGGAAACGCCCGGGTGTCTTCACTGCGAGGATCGACCGGAGGACACGGTGGAGCACACGGTGGAAGTCTGCCCTGCGTGGGCGGAGCACCGCCGTGTCCTCGTAGCGGCGATCGGCGGCGGCGACCTCTCGCGTCCGGCCCTGGTTCAATCCATGGTCCGGAGCGAGACGGAATGGTAAGCCGTCACCTCCTTCTGCGAAGCAGTCATGCTAGCGAAGGAGGTGGCGGAACGAGAGAGGGAGAGATCCTCTCTTCCCGGCCGCCGCGGGAGACGCACCGGGCGTCGGAGACCACGTGGTGGCTACCGGCCACCGTAGACGCGGGCCTGTGGACGGTTAGCTGTGGGCTAGCTAGCCATCCGTCCGTCTAACGACGTAACGACGACAGGCCGTGTCGACGGCGCGTTCGTGTTCTACGCGCGCCTCAAAGAGATGTCAGCATAAGAGAGGGACCCGCATAAATATTTGAAAAGGACAATGATATAAAGTCGAGATATGAGGAATTTAAAATTTCTCTAGAAATTTTATTTTTCTCATAACTCTTGTTTAAATCAGTGTACATTCAAAATATGTGTTTGGGAACCTATATATTCTTTAATCCAATTAAAATAAATACACACTACCTTAAGAATATGTTTTATTTACAAATTATTTTGGTATTACGTTTGTATGAAATTCGCATGCTCCGCAGGCCTCTTAAGTTTTCGCTTCATTTTTATATTAGTAATATTTTATAGCAACGAGTGTCATTGTGGTTGCTATAAAATTTATATTACCTCTCAGGTGATTGGACGTATGAAAATATAGTTAAAAGACTTGTGGATATGCAATGGCACGTTTGGCTTTTCACATTTTAACGTGTGCTGACAAAGCAAGAAGCTAGTACGATTGTATCGGCGAAATTTTAGATTAAAAACAAACATTTTGTTTGTATAATAGTTTTGTGCATTTAAACAAAATATTTTAAAGCTATCTGCTTAAGTTCAATGCGAAAGATAATGAGATCTATCGGGTTGGAAAGATCTTCAGGCATGTTTGCCTGAAAATACCTTAGCTTTGCTTTTTCAAAATGTGACTGTTATCTAATTTTCTATTGGGAATTAATTTCAGAATTTCCTAGATCGTCAACTATATTGCTAAGGTAAGGTCTTAGAAAACTTATGAATTCATTTTGTGACTTTTTTATTAACTAGCAATTAAAATTACCTAAAAGCCTGCCAATCCAACACTCAGCAGGCATAGTGCGAAAATAATTATGAATAATAATATTTTTTTCTTTTACACCATCTCCTTGGTTTATTCACAACCATGGTTTTTGGCTTCTACTAACCGGATACTGCTGAACAGAAACAAAACAATACTCGTTGGTAAAAAAATATTTTACCTATTCAACAAAAATAAACATGAAAGAACCATATTCCTAGAAACTCTTATGAAAGTAAATATTTCATTACAATCTCGCGTTCCAATACTCGTTCGCAAATTGAACATGGTTCGCAGAACTTTCGTTTGCGGAAACGTTCGTAGATTAAAATTACCTACCTACGTATTCCTAGAAATTCGATAAATCTTCAGATAATTCCTTCTTACAAACATTAACGTTACGCTTAGGGGCGATCTCCACGAGCGAGAGAATCGCGGCGATTTAACGTATTTCTATACGAAAATATCGCCGTATAGAAAAACGTAGCAAGGACGACAATATCGCCGTGGTTCTCTCGTTCGTGGAGGCGGCCCCTTAGGGTAGTACTACACCAGCGTGATCGACGTTGATCCATAGCATCGTTCTATGTCAACAGATTTCTCACATGACATCGAAGTCATCACTACCGTCGTAGAGCAACGGCTTATCAAGAATCGTCCGATTGCTTACAAATGATTGTTTAATTTTTGTGGACTTATCAATCATCTGACACAGCCAGAAAGCGACGCGGTAGACCTCGCAGGAGATTGCGGGGCGAGCTGGAGAGTACCAACAACCAGTGGTTCACATTAACCCTGGATCTGAAGACTAGGAAGTCATGGCGAGAGGTCTTTGCCCAGCAGTGGGATGACACAGGCTAACAGTAATCAATCATTAATTAACCAAGCAACCCTAACTGACGGCACCCTTCCGAAGCCGCTGGGTCCGGCTCCGGCCCATCTCGTAACTTTCCCATTTCGACAACTTGTTTAGTTGCAAAAATAGCACCACAAAAGTCCCATTTCGTATCTATTTTGATCTTCATACATTGAATCCCATATCGTAACTATTTTGATCTTCATACATTGAATCCCATTTCGTAACTATTTTGATCTTCATACATTGAGTCCCATTTGGTAAACTTTTTTCGGCAAGTTCAGTTACCACTCAGGAGAACAACTAAGAAAAATCACAATTACTGTTTGGTATTATATATTTCTTTCTAACTTATCGTAAATACTAAAGCAATGTGTGTACATAAAAATAAACCTTCCTGCTATGAGAAAAAAAGTAAATAAACTTATTACTAAACTTGTAACATGATATCCCAGGCAGGCGCATTGTGTAATTTATTTCATCACCACTGCTCTCGAAAACGGTGAGGGAAAACATCGTGAGGAAACCGGCATGTCATAGAATCAAAAATTCGAAGACATGTGACATCTACCACCCACGTGGTGGATTATAGCCCATACGCAAAATACGCGCTTTGACGTGGAGTTGCAGACACCAGCCCGTTGTACAATACTCGTACAATACAATACAACATGATATCCCGTTCCCCTTTTGTAAGTCTGGTAGTCGGTAGTAGTAGATTGGTATACTATTGTAAACGGCGGGGTGTAACGTTACATTTACCCGGGAGGGGAAAATATAATTGTCTTGAAAAAGGAGAGCACGGCTAAAATAAAAAAATGGCAATAGGGAACAAGATATTTTTTTTTTATTAAAGACAACCTATCTTAAAGGGCCTACCAAAATGAAGCTGGAACTAGCCAAACCCTAACTAGGCCAGACAAGCTGGTGAAAGGTGATCATGAGCGTAGGATGATGTAGAGAGAGGCGGCCCTCTGGCTGAAGTAGTGGTCGAGGGACTTCAGGCTTCATCTTCCCTCCCATCTGGCTGTAGAAGTAGGTCGAGGGACGTTACAGGAACTAACATCTTATTGTTGGGTATTGACAAAAAAGCCGATTTCAACGGTACCAACATCTCCTTCCTGATTCTGTTCTTCTAGTACTTTCTGTTCAAATTCAAAATTGAGTTCTCTCGTAACAAACCTAAGTGTGCCACAAGAGACAAAAAATAGCAACATCAACAAATGGTTTCCTTGTAACTTTGGGAGCTGACTATACTGTGCAAAAAACACTTGAAATTTATGGTTGACGAAATGGGATTCAATGTTTGAAGTTTAAAATAGTTACGAGTTGGCACACTTTTTCACCTTGTTTCGCACGTCTTTTGTTTAGTTGCTGAAATGGGAAAGTTACGAGGTGGGCCGGAGCCACTGCGTCCATAACAATTGCACAAGGGTTCCTTTTGTTACGAAGGTGACCACTAAGTAAAGATCTTTGGGAATTGTTCCTCTATTGGGTTTTGCTAACTGACTTCTAAAATGGAGGAGGTTCACAATTCGGTTTAATGTTCTTTCAGTCGTTTTTGCTTCACAACTCCGTGATTATTGGGCCGATTTACGTGATTATTTTTGGATTTGGTAGAAAGAGCTTGCACGGTGGTACCATATACATTTATTTACATTGTTAGTCGTTTTTGTGGTATCTTCCATAATAAATGTCTTTTCTTTTATGTATATGTAGATGATTGCTAATAACTTTTAGTAACAATGAAAAATAAATACTCGACAAGAATTTGTGTGCATACTGCTTTTTTCGCCTAAAGAAGACGAACCTGCTCCATGTGTTTTCCGAGCCTCAATCAAAGATAACATAACGTTGTTACCCCTAACAAACAACGCTGACCAAAGACATCAATGCGACGTCGACTACGTTTGTGTGACATCACCCTTATAATGATATTAGATATCAGCAGAAGCTATTGTTCGCTGATGGTGCTTAGGGAACCACTTAGTGACCTTTAATGTTTGAGGTCACCTTGTAGTTATTAATTTATCGGTTAGGGGTGCTTGTATAGCAGCTGGTCTATTTACTGTTTGTATAATGTAATATATATAAAAGTGCAATGCAACGTCGCGTTTAATTTAATTGGATTTATTTGGATTTTAGCTTTCATATTGCACGATATTTAGTTAGTAGTAAATATTGTGTATGATAATTGAAAATATTATGCAACCTTGTTACTACTTGTTACTACTCTAAGACGACCCGAATGGCGTAGCGGTAGTGACGCTGCCTTACGTTCTTAGGGTCCTGGGTTCGAATCCTGGTAGGAGCAAATGTTTGAGTGATGAGCATGGACATTTGTTTCCGAGTCATGGATGTTTTTTAAGTATAATAAGTATGTATTTACAAACAAAAAAGTATATATGTAGTTTATCAACTACCTAGTGTCCACGATACAAGCTTTGCTTAGTGTGGCACTAGGTGGCGCTGTGTGTTAATGTCCAGCGATATTTATTTATTTACTTTTTGCTGTATATTATGCAAGGTTGTGAAATTTTAGCAGATTATGTGTTAACATTTAAATATTTTTTTTTATATTATCTTTAGGTAACATTTTTCGGTAGACTATACTGATAGACTGTACTGTATACGTTTTTTGCCAGAAAAAACGTAATCGTAGTGTTTGATCCTAACACTTGTATTTATTTCTACTTCAGGTTGTATTTTCATAATCACATACCGACTCACACATATATAAGCACTAAAATAAAATCTGTAGTAAAAGCAAATCTATACTTAATATTATAAAGCAGAAGAGTTTGTTTGTTTGTTTGTTTGGTTGAACGCGCTAATCTCAGGAACTACTGGTTCAAATTGAAAAATTCTTTTTGTGTTGGATAGCACATTTATTGAGGAAGGCTTTAGGCTATATAACATCACGCTACGACAATTAGGAGCGGAGCAGGAATGAAAAATGTTGCAAAAACGGGTTTTTTTTTTCCTTTCGTTTCTCTCTCTTATTTATGTGACGCAGACGAAGTTGCGTTGGTCAGCTATAAGCTATAATTTATCTTGGAAATTTGAACACCTGATGCAGAACCGCAACAGACCAGCTAAACTATAAGAGATACAAATATGACACCATAGCAAAAATTGTTCCACGTGATGAGCATTTTCTGCTGAGAGAATAAATTTAAAGATCTGGAACACCTGATGTGGAACTCCAAGAGCCCAGCTACACCATAACACATATAGGAATGACGTCTTAGCAAAAGTTGTTCAATCTGATGAGCACTCTCTGTTGACTTATAAAAATCGAAGATCTGGGACACCTGTTGTGGAACTCCAATAGCCCAGCTACACCATAAGACATATAGGTATGACGTCTTAGCAAAAGTTGTTCGGTCTGATGGGCATTTCCTGTTGACTTAGAAAAAATCGAAGATCTGGGACAAGTGTCGTGGAACTCCAATAGCCCAGCTACACCATAACACATATAGGAATGACGTCTTAGCAAAAGTTGTTCAATCTGATAAGCCCTCTCTGTTGACTTATAAAAATCGAAGATCTGGGACACCTGTCGTGGAACTCCAATAGCCCAGCTACACCATAACGCATATAGGAATGACGTCTTAGCAAAAGTTGTTCGGTCTGATGGGCATTTCCTGTTGACTTATAAAAAATCGAAGATCAGAAACATCTGATGTGAAAATTATTGCAAAGCTATCACTAATCTATATCTATACTAATATTATAAAGCAGAAGAGTTTGTTTGTTTGTTTGTTTGGTTGAACGCGCTAATCTCAGGAACTACTGGTTCAAATTGAAATTTTTTTTTTGTGTTGGATAGCACATTTATCGAGGAAGGCTTTAGGCTATATAACATCACGCTACGACAATTAGGAGCGGAGCAGGAATGAAAAATGTTGCAAAAACGGGTTTTTTTTCTTCCTTTCGTTTCTCTCTCTTATTTATGTGACGCAGACGAAGTTGCGTTGGTCAGCTATAAGCTATAATTTATCTTGGAAATTTGAACACCTGATGCAGAACCGCAACAGACCAGCTAAACTATAAGAGATACAAATATGACACCATAGCAAAAATTGTTCCACGTGATGAGCATTTTCTGCTGAGAGAATAAATTTAAAGATCTGGAACACCTGATGTGGAACTCCAAGAGCCCAGCTACACCATAACACATATAGGAATGACGTCTTAGCAAAAGTTGTTCAATCTGATGAGCACTCTCTGTTGACTTATAAAAATCGAAGATCTGGGACACCTGTTGTGGAACTCCAATAGCCCAGCTACACCATAAGACATATAGGTATGACGTCTTAGCAAAAGTTGTTCGGTCTGATGGGCATTTCCTGTTGACTTAGAAAAAATCGAAGATCTGGGACAAGTGTCGTGGAACTCCAATAGCCCAGCTACACCATAACACATATAGGAATGACGTCTTAGCAAAAGTTGTTCAATCTGATAAGCCCTCTCTGTTGACTTATAAAAATCGAAGATCTGGGACACCTGTCGTGGAACTCCAATAGCCCAGCTACACCATAACGCATATAGGAATGACGTCTTAGCAAAAGTTGTTCGGTCTGATGGGCATTTCCTGTTGACTTATAAAAAATCGAAGATCAGAAACATCTGATGTGAAAATTATTGCAAAGCTATCACTAATCTATATCTATACTAATATTATAAAGCAGAAGAGTTTGTTTGTTTGTTTGTTTGGTTGAACGCGCTAATCTCAGGAACTACTGGTTCAAATTGAAATTTTTTTTTTGTGTTGGATAGCACATTTATCGAGGAAGGCTTTAGGCTATATAACATCACGCTACGACAATTAGGAGCGGAGCAGGAATGAAAAATGTTGCAAAAACGGGTTTTTTTTCTTCCTTTCGTTTCTCTCTCTTATTTATGTGACGCAGACGAAGTTGCGTTGGTCAGCTATAAGCTATAATTTATCTTGGAAATTTGAACACCTGATGCAGAACCGCAACAGACCAGCTAAACTATAAGAGATACAAATATGACACCATAGCAAAAATTGTTCCACGTGATGAGCATTTTCTGCTGAGAGAATAAATTTAAAGATCTGGAACACCTGATGTGGAACTCCAAGAGCCCAGCTACACCATAACACATATAGGAATGACGTCTTAGCAAAAGTTGTTCAATCTGATGAGCACTCTCTGTTGACTTATAAAAATCGAAGATCTGGGACACCTGTTGTGGAACTCCAATAGCCCAGCTACACCATAAGACATATAGGGTAAACTTGCTTAATTCGTACTTACGCCAAATTCGTACTCCACTTAAAACTCGGCTTTGGTAACAGCTATCAGCGCCTCTAGTGTCAAAAAATATAAATAACAGTCGGCCATTTTACCACCTGACAGATAACACCTGTGAAGCTGCTCTCGACAAAAATATTGAAAAAGTAAGCTTTTTTCGACTATTGCTGTAATATTTTTACACATTTCGTAAGAGTTTTATTCAAATAAGGTCGTGTATAACCTATTTTACGATTTGATACGTATTAATGTGTATCTTTACGATTTCATCTGACGTGTTATCATATTCGTAACTGTTGTCAATTTTTTTGCCGGTAAATTTAAAATTTGTTTGGCTCTTGCTCCTATTTCGTACTTGAGTTAAGTTCTTAAAACAGCTTAAAACGTACTGGTACGATTTAGCGATGATTGCCGAGAATTGGCGAAGATCATCCGTCGAATTTGTTAAGAATTCCTACTTGTTTTAGTAACACATTGTTGATTTTGATGCTGATTCTCAATACTGTATACCAATGAATAAAACTCAAAGTACGATTTGGGATAAATGGTCTTAAATCGTACTTTTTTCAGTTTTTTTTAAATTGTTTATTTTTGAGAAGTTTATAAGGTTTATGTTAAATTTGATTATAGAAACAATAAAGCATTAAGCAAACAAAAATTCCTAATAATTAAAACTAATTTATCTTTCCTAATTTTCTAAATATGATGGTTTTCCCTTAAGGGGTACGAATTATGCAAGTTTACCCTAGGTATGACGTCTTAGCAAAAGTTGTTCGGTCTGATGGGCATTTCCTGTTGACTTAGAAAAAATCGAAGATCTGGGACACCTGTCGTGGAACTCCAATAGCCCAGCTACACCATAACACATATAGGAATGACGTCTTAGCAAAAGTTGTTCAATCTGATAAGCCCTCTCTGTTGACTTATAAAAATCGAAGATCTGGGACACCTGTCGTAGAACTCCAATAGCCCAGCTACACCATAACGCATATAGGAATGACGTCTTAGCAAAAGTTGTTCGGTCTGATGGGCATTTCCTGTTGACTTATAAAAAATCGAAGATCAGAAACATCTGATGTGAAAATTATTGCAAAGCTATCACTAATTTCACTGTATAAAATAACATTTATTTATTTATTTACTTACTTAAATAGAACGGCCGGAGCCAATTACACTATTTAAACATATACTTTATTTCACACAGGACTCATGCATTATTCTCACAAAAATTCAACATAAACTGGGAGTACCTCCACGCGGTTGCGCGGCTGTAACAGTTTAGGACTGATTTTCGATGACGATTGTATATCAATGAAAATTTGACTCGACTGGCCAAAACTCCCATTTATTATTTAATTTTATCGAATAAATATGTCTTAGGGTTTATGTTATTTGAGTGTTGAATTTCCTTTTCCATTTATCTTCGTGACTCGGTAGCCTACCCGGTAACGCAGGGGAGCAGTCAATTAGATTTTAATTGATTAGATATCTTCACAACAAAACTATAACCATGCCTAGAAAGAGGTCAAATCTTTCCCAATGTTCCTAAGGAGCTACAAGATTGAGGATCATAAGATCCCAATAATCTACCGAAGAGCGTCAGGAGAGACTTGATGCTGTTCGAGAACACCAGGCTGCAACTTGCTCCGTGGAAACCTCTTCGGATCGCGAAGCACGCCTGCGTTCTTAGCGTATTTACGCATCTACATCCAGATCTCTAGAGACCAGTGAAGAATAGATGCGCGACTGGCTGATCGTGTACGTCATGCATTGTCTCGCGAGTCGGAAACGTTTACCGATACAGAATCACGCTTGAGTTCTCAGTGTATTCGCACATCTACTAACAGGTCTTTTGAAACGAGTGATGAACGTGATGCGCGACTAACTGCTGCTCGAGATTATCATACATTGCCCCGAACACGCACACAACAAAATAATAGAGTACGGCATGAAGAGACAGATGAAGAGCGCAACGAACGTTTGAATTCTGATCGAATTCGACATTGTCTGAACAGAATGTCGATATCATCTGAAGAATCGGATGTGTCTCAAGATATAGCCGTAGGGCATGGCGACCTTCCTTGGGTTGATAAGGAACGGAGTGCATATACGTATATACTCCTATGATTGAATACGCCACATATTATGGTTCAAAATTTTACTTTTTGTGAAGCTGTTAAATGGCGAAAAGAAACAAACGGTATGTGTTGCTCAGATGGGAAAGATCCGCTTTTCCCTTCCCCGGGCTCTTAGTATTCATTCGACATCAGACGTTTCAAATCTTCGATTTTGACGACCCCGTTGTCGCTGGCATAAGCAACAGGATCCGCGTACGAAGTCGCGGGCAGAAGCTAGTGCATAATATTTTCCCAATTTATTGGAACAACAACAATTCTGTTTTCCTTACTACCTGTACTAAAATAATATCCAAAACACTGTCTGCCTTTTCCCCTTAATTATGTTAAAACGCAATCAATATACAAATTCGTTCAACAGTCTAACTCGAACCGAATCACGCAAATCTAAAATCGTCAAACAATTCAGTTTCATCAAAAGCTTCGATATTTTCCTTTGCAAATTTCTCGCGTCAATAACTAAAGAAAAACGAATAAAACGGTTTGGCTGCAGTATGTCGGATATCGCTACCTACGGTTCGTTTGCATACGAAATATTGGAACTGAAACAACACTGACTAGACTGAATAAACTGAATAAATAATCGAAACTTAATAACAAATACGTTTTGATTAAAAACTTTATTGTTTACAGTTAGAGTTTAATATATTTCATTGAAAAATAACATTGTTTGTAGCTATTGGTTATGGTTAACTACTATAAAAGCAACATTTTTAGTATGTCTGTTCGTTTCTGTACTTGTCGAAAACTGTAGGCACAAGGTGTTCTCATTTTTCGAAGTTATATTTTCTATCAAGTTTTAGTAGCTCATTCAGAGCAAAATTGTCATTAAAAAAATGTGTGGATAATTTAATCAGCAAAATAATGAGAATGTTACTAGTTATTCTAGAATCTCGTTAAAAATAATAATCGTCTTGCGAGTCTGGAGAACTCTTACAGTAATTGACAATCCAAAATGATTACACGGTCTTAAGAAGAAGGTACTTTTTCTGGATCAATTGTTGAGAAAGAAAATGATGTTGTGTCCAATCTCCGGTCTGTCTGTGTATTCAAGTGTTATTCGAATATGAAATGTGTAGCGTTTTCTGACGGATTCCATTAACCTCAAACATACTCACAGTTTTTTTTGGTTGTATCAGACATGGGATTCTTATGTCCATAAGATTTTTAACTGTTTTTCTGCTCACGCAATGCATTCAAGATAATTGTATCATGCATTGTTGCATTGCGTATACAATTTGTATGATCACTTTTTGGTCACGGAGGAACATCACGTGAATGGACAAATCAAAAAAGATCGAGGGAGTCTTGTCTTGGTATGGACATGTGATGAGGAGGCATGCAACACATGTGACTAAAAAAGTGATAGAAAAAAACGTTGAAAAATGAAGTGGTAGAGGAAAACCCAAGAAAAGATAGATGTTTTTCGGAGGAATGATGTGAAGGAAAATGGATTAAATGATAGTGTTACGATTGACAGGAGACAATCAAAGAAAAAAAACGTGTTGAGCCGACCCAACATAACATAATAAGGGTAAGATGTTGATGATGGTACTGATGATCGAGTCTGTAAATCAGAAATCCGACATAGAACTAATAGTCCAAGGTGTCAGATTGCGGGTAGTGGTTCTGAAGTGGTGGGCAGGATACTTACAAGACGCGGCGATGGCGGGCAGAGTAGAGCCCATACGTACAGAATGGTTGTCGCAGAACGGTGGGAGATTTGTTACTAGACCAACAGACAGATGGGTGGATGATATTTAGAAAATCGCGGGTAAGACCACCAGGGAAGAATTAAATAGCACAAAAGTAAAGAAGCAAATACCCAGCAACGGGTGAAACAATGCAGCCAGTGATGACACAAATTGATCAAGTCCTAAAAACTGTAAAACAAAAGAAGTTATTAGCAGAATGAGAAACAAAGTGAAATGAATGGAGTGACGAAAAAGGTTAGCCGCCAGACATCAGACGTGGCAAGTTCAATGTTAGCCGGCGACCTGAATTAGAAGCTAAATGGCAACAGTCACGAATACCTACTTGATTAGGGGGGAATATAGGTCAAAGGGGGTGCTACTGAAATGTCTGTAGTAAGCAGTTGACGAAAATTACTGGCTGCATACTGGTCGGATTTCCGTCAAAGAAGAAGAATCTAAAAAATATACGTGAAAAAAATAATGTTACTTAAATTTATTTTATAGAAAAGGTCCTTGGGAAAAGTCCACACCTTCGTCTAATTTTAAATAAACTTCTCAAGTGAATAAATTATTAAGGAACGTATTGGACATTTAATGAAACTCATATGACCAAAGAATGATTAATATGAATTTTGATGGATCGAGAGAGAGAGAGAGAAAGTTAACAGAAAAGATGTATGGATTGCTGAGGGTAGTCAAGGGAGAACGGAACAAAAAAAAAAGGCTGACGCCAAATAATCCTGGAGTTTACTTAATTCACCTGGGTTAATTCACCTAGGTGCATTAACTATACTATTCGTAGACTTTAATCACTACTTATAATTAAAAGTTCAGTCCTTATGGGAGTAGTACAGAAATTTTCTGGTGGAGTAAAAGGTACAGGGCGAGTCTTTAAACCCTGAACACATGAAAACTCCAGTACCACTTTGTCTGACTTGGTAATCGATCCCAGAACCTCATAAAAACCAGGGTTGTGATCATCAAAGCCAAGGAATTGTATTACCTACAATCATATACAGTAACTTGTTACCTATACTGTGTTTCGGATTAAAGAATAAGCCGAAATACTGTATTACCCTTTTCTAAATCCCAGCTAGATTATATTTCAGGAGATTATGTCTATTCTAGGTACTTTAAACTACTATGGCGCCTATTGTCAGCCATAATACAGGTCGCAAGATTTAATTTATTGATAGGCGCCGTCATTATTAGGGGTGACCGCAGGTAAATTGGAAAAGGCATAATCCTCTCTATAGCAGTTTCTGCGTCTATTGTTGTGTCAAGATTGCTTCTTGTGGCCAGTTCAGTCTTTATTGAGAAAAGGGTTTCAAGTAAGCTGAGCTACTTTTTAACGTGAGGTTTAGTTATTTCTGTAAATTTTGTATCGTTTACGATTTTATGTTTTAATTCTACGAGACAGTTACGAATGGAAGAACAAGCAACAAGGATAGGAAAATGAGGAATATTTTAAAACCACATACAATTAAATCATTTATTTATTTAATGCCCCTTTTGGAATACTAGTATAATTTCTATAAAGTAGGTGTGTAGTTTCAATTAATTGTTTGTCCTTAGACAAGAATATATGTCGCAAGATTTGCAACAAATAAATTGCCAATTTCCAATGTAAATGTAGGTATTTATCTAAGCACTTCTTGATAAGTATGCTCAGTGACATTAGCAAAACTTCTCACAAAGCTGAGATCACATCGAATCTTTTTGATTAATTCCACCCTTGAGACAATCGCAATTACAGCCAACACTTCATAACAGTTTAATTTCCCCCAAACTATTCGCAGATAAATCTCTATCGTGCTATATAACAGATGCGTGAAGATTAGGCAGCCCAACGAACGGTACGCACAACCACACCCCAGTTATACATTTCCAGTATTATCTGACCTCTAAGTGCACGGAAAGCTAAGGGGTATAACACCGCTCAACGAGGCCGGTAGCAATTTGTTATGAACCATCTTGGAACCTTCTGGTTCCATAGATAATGTGAAGGGATTTTTTTTTTCTAATTCCTCCGCTATTCTTTTCCGATAAATTACGTTGCGGGATACAAGACAGTTAAATTGTTTCTCTGGGATTTCGTCGTGTCTCGGTGCTTTTCTAGTGGTCGCCACGGTGTCTCTTCCGAACAGCCATTTTAAATACCCCTACAAGTCTACGAATGGTGGGGACCATTACACCGTTCACATTGTACTGCGTGCATCCAGCATACACTTTTTACTTTCCTCACAAAAAAATAAAAGTCGTTTCCCAGCGACAACTTTGACTGAATGCTGTATTTCATTTGAAGTGATGGTGGCTATTTTATTATGATGGAATTTTTTACACTACGTGTGAGAGAATATTACAAAGGTCATCTTCTACTGGTAATATATTATGTACCTACCAGTTTGTTGTGTGGTCGTATGTACCCAGACACAATTCACAGCTCCCATCGTACGGATCAGCCAGTTTTATTTCTTCACAAAATTGGAATAGATACGAGACGAAACTGATAGTGTGCAAGAAGATACCCACGTGATACAAGTCTGTAGCTGATAAGATTGTTTCCAAACACGCGATAAAAATAAATAAGACTTTTTTCTTTAGTGATAGTTGATTGAAAATGTTGCCATTTTGGTTTTAGCTTTGATTTTTATGTTTTCAGTGATACCTATGTCAGATGTCACAATCACAAGATATCATAAGTATCACCCATCCTTCACTCATATCTGGCAGGTGGCAGGTGGCAGGTGGCAGGTGGCAGGTGGCAGGTGGCAGGTGGCAGGTGGCAGGTGGCTGATCCCGAATCTTGGCATCTGGAAATGCAAAAACCAATTAAATAATGACAAAGCTGTCATACATTTAACAAATATAGCTCTTTGTATACCTACTTCCTAGTACCTTTTTATATTCATTTAATATTCTTTGTTTATTTACGTTCTATAACTTTGCTCTATTGCCTTCGGAAATGTAATACCGGGGGTACCATCATCTGCCTAGCCTTTTCCCAACTATGTTGGGGTCAGCTTCCAATATAACCGGATGCAGCTGAATGCCAGTATTTTACATGGAGCGACTGCCTATCTGACCTCCACAACCCAGTTAATACTGGGTAATACGATACCACTGTTAAGACTGGTTGTCAGTTTTTTTGGTGCCACTGACTACCTGTGACGACTGCCAAAGATGGAAAAATGACAGTCGGGACCAACTGCTTAACGTGCTTTCCGAGGCACGGAAGAAACTCGGTATGTAAGGGCGGTCACCCATCCACAGACCAACCTAGGCAAGCACGGCTTAACCTAAAGATCGGCCCGAGTGGCTGTTATTATTTAGCCACGAGCTCCTCTATGGGTATAAACTAGTTATATCTTTTCAGCAATATTATCGTCTTTCCAAACTACAAAGGCTCTGCTAGTAATTACTAGACCTCTACCGGTCAAAATCCTGTGTCCCAGTCCAATTTATATAATACCATCCCACTAATAATACTTTTGTTCTAAACCAGGGTACAGAAATTCACTATCAATAATTCCAGACACTTAATAAATCTCGAAGCCCGAACAATTTCAAATTAATCAATTCACAAAGTGGTTTCGCGGTGAAAATTTATTAATGACTATTGGATTCCTGAATCAATTTGGGGCACTTGATGAGGAGGTGCTTGAAAGGTCAGGGGTCGTCAATCTAAGGATAACGTTGATATCAAACTCTGATTCAAAAGTTCCTGGGAATGAAGCATTCCAATTAAAGTTGGTACTCGATTCAAATTACAAGCTACAACTGCGTTTGACCTAAATAAATATTTTAATGAAGTTTGTGTTATTGAATATAACAGGAGTCTTGATGAACGAGATTGAAGTTTTGAATTGACTGAAGTTTTTTTTCTTAAATTAAGGTGAAAGCATTTTCTTAGAAACTTAAGTACACTTAAGTGCTATTATTTACTTTATTCTTAAGTACTAAAGTGTACGAGAAACAAGTAGTAAAGCGCCGTAAATTAGAACTACGTGGACTAAAATACAACAATAGCTATTTGGGTCTCTAAAGGTCTAAAAGAATTTATTGGGAGTCGAGTCAAAAAGGGGCCTATTAAAGAAACGCCATTTAAAAATAATCACTGTAGGTTTTTTATAGTACTCTTAAGAAAAATATAAATGAAAATGGACGTTGTCGTTATTAAAATAAAGTTTATTTTCTATTACAGCTTTAGTCGATTTTCTCTTCGTAAACGAACAAAAGAAAGCGCTTATAGAATATAAAACTGTAGCTTAAGAATTGGCTAAATAAAGGACTATTATAACGTAACCGGTAATTACGATGGCGCCTGTTTCTAATCTTTTCATTTTAATTCAAATAAAATATGGATTCAATTCGGATCAGTGTGCTAGAAATATAAAAATACTGCAATCTAAAAAATCTTGTGGATCTAATGTACATTTTGGACAACTTGGTTTTCGAAAGATACCTTCGTTCATGAGCTACAAGAAAAATATCAGTTTATCATCCTCAATGGCGTAGATTTCTCACAATCGGCACTTAATGGTGTGATGGTGGTTAATGAAGTTCATGAAGTTCAGTTGCTCAAAAACCACTCGATTTGGACCCCCAGTTATCGTATCGGGTCAAAATTGTTGCTAATAAGGTCTAGTATCCCCCATTTCAGGCCTGCACCCAAAACAGTTCCATGTACTTTTCCCAAAACAGTTACATGGAGTATATAAATGAGACATCCCCAGTAGGTAATTGATAATACCTATGTTGGGGGTATCTCGCTCTTTCCCGTAATATTAACAATATTGAGACTAATGCACAAGTTATCACAAAAGTGATTAGGATCTGTTAAACCCCAAATGTCTTTTAAGGGAGGGTCTACCTTCAATACAGACCCTTAACCGTCGATGATCTAAGGCACTGGGTTGCCGATTCTCAGCTCAGGTTAGGCTTTTCAATCAGAAAATTCTCAGTAGCAGCCCAGAGTCTGAATTTGTGCCCGGTTTGAACCGGGAGGTTCTTTGTAAAAAACTTTTTTGCAAACTTAATAACTTTAGCTTCTGAAGTCGGTGACAAAAAAATTAAATCAATCCAGCAAAGGTCACCGACTTCAGAAGCTAAAGTTATTTTTCACTCTTTAGTTTTTTTTTGAAGTCGGTTTTATTTTTTGCAAAAAAGTTTTTAATTTTCACTTTTAGTGATTCACATGTGCTTCGTACACATGCAAAAAGTGCATGCCGTTACAATTACAACAAGCCCAAACACGACTAGGATTTCCAATAAAAAAAAAATTCAAACCGGTTGGCAAGCGACGGAGTTATGCGCGAACAAACATTGAAAAAAAAAACAGAAACGTCCGAATTGAGAAACTCCTCCTTTTTTAGATGTCGGTTAAAAAGTAAGCGACCAGGATTGGCATCATTATCTGCTCAGCTTTTTCCCAACTGCGTTGGGGTCGGCTTCCAGTTTAACAGGATGCAGCTGAATACCAGTATTTTACATTAAACGATTGCCTATCTGACCTCCACATCCCAGTTAGTACTGGGTAATACAATACCCCTTGGTAAGACTGGTTGTCTGACTTTCGGGCCACTGACTAACTATAACGACTTCAAAGATCTACTAATAAAAGCTGGGACTAACGGCTTAACGTGATTTCCGAAGCGCAGAGGAAGCTAGCTATGTACTTAATGGATGGTGGACAATCCAAGGATAACCTTTGCAAGCGCTGCTTAACCTTAAAAATAAACCCGTGACCTCACGGTTATCATTTTGTCATGAGCTCCTCTGCGTCATACATAAATCATTATCATTATCCTCACCTTATCCCAATTTATTCGGAGTCGGTGCAGCATGTCTTCATCTTGCATATTTCTCTATTAGGTACTCGTGATTACATTACTTCCTTTTTCAACCGACTTCTAAAAAGAGGAGGTTCTCAATTCGTCTGTATTTTTTTTTTTTTTTTTTGTGTTTGTTACCTCAGAGCTTTCGACTGGGTAAACCGATTTTGATGATTCTTTTTTTATTTGAAAGCTGGCGCTTCCCGTTGGGTCCCATTTTAATTTGTTGAAGATCTGATGCTGATCTTCGGAGATATACAATGGAACTCTTCAAAACTAGACGGCAAATCTGCAGTGATTGCTGCATCCGCTTGTAGGTTCATTGTTTATACTACATCATGACGTAACATCACGCCTGTATGCTCAGAGGGGGTACGCAGATGTGTACAATTAGCAATATACCCAGGTTTCGACAATGTTTGTTACCTCAGAACTTTCGACTGGGTGAACCGATTTTGATGATTCTTCTTTTAATTGAAAGCTGGTGCTTTCCGTGTGGTTCCATGTCAATTTGGTTGAGATCTTACGCTGATCTTCGGAGATATAAATGGAACTCTTCAAAAATACACGGCAAAGCTGCAGTAATTGCTGCAATCGCTTGGTTGTTTATTATTTATACAACATCATGACGTAACATCACACCTGTATGCTCTGAGGGAGTACGCAGAAGTATACAATACACCCAGATTTCGACAGTTAGACGTGTAAAGTTCCATTCAATGGGGTCCCGGAGAAATAGAGGTAACTCCTTAACTTTATAGGCACACCAGAAGCGGTTTGGGTAGTTTTAGGCAGAGTACTTTCTCGGAGTGATCCCATTTCGATTTGATAAAGATCTGGTGACTTCGGAAGATAGGCAACTGAACTCCTTAATAAATGATAGCAAATGTACTGGGATCGCTGAAGAATCTCGTCTGTCTATTGTTTACACCAGGGGGTCTAAAATGGCCACTTTTGCAGAACATAATATGAATCACGTTAAAAATTTAAAATTCTTAAAATAGACTTTAAGGACAATAAAGTGCATTTTTAGAATTTAACATTTTTAACGTGATTCATAATAAGTCCTGCTAAAGCGGCCATTGTAGGTCCGCAGTTCATAACAAAAAATCACACCGATACGCTGTGAAAGGGTAAGCACATGTGGTTAAGTTGGGATATAGCGGGAACTCGAAGGACCAATATTGCGTGACTATAATTTTGCGCGGGAAAACAATTTATGCGGAATGTATTTGTTGCCAACACTTATATGAGAGTAACGGGAAAGAGGGACTTACTTGAAGGTGAGGATGATCGCCTGGACCGATGATGGATGCGACTGGCGTGCGCCGGGATGAGATCCAGCACGTGTTCCGGAGATTTCTTCACTTCACTTGGGTTTTAATTGTCCCACGTTGTGTTGGCCAACACGTATTTTAAGATTTAGAGTCTTTGCGGTAGAATAGAAAGCGGTGCGGTGCGGTATGCGAGCGGTAAAATATGTGTGCGGTGCGGTGAACGATTCAAACGGAATAGTAAAAATCCACCGTGGTGTTCTCCTGTCAAAAACCGCGGCGGAAGTTGACGTGGACCTTTCTCTCTCTGTCGCATAGGACGTAGTAGGAAGGAAGGAGATAGGCGTATCATAAGTGTTGACAACATGAAAAAATATGCGTGTTTTGGAAATATAACAATGAGATGTACCACGCTCGTATTTACTATAGTAAAAACTTTACTACAGAAACTTGCGTAAGCATCCTGCCCGGCTTTGAGGATATGTAGTATTCTCAAAAAGGGAAAAAATATATGTTAAAGCGGATTAAAAGAGAGAAAATTAAGTAAATATGTTAATTACAGCTAAAATTTTATTACGTGGTGATATTATTGAGAAGGTAAAGGACATAACTTGACAACGGGTCTCTTGAAAGAGCCGCTGCATGTCTTCACCATAGCAACGCGGGTTGTCCCATCCTTACCAGGGAAAACTTCTGTGATTATGCCCATTGGCCAGCGTAAAGGAGGGGCATCGTCCTGATGCATGAGAACCACCGTACCAATCTTAATACTGTCTGCGGCATTCAACCATTTTTGCCTAACTTGTAAGTTATGTAGGTATTCTATTCGCCATCTTCTCCAAAAGCTGCAAACCATTTGGTCAAGCAACCTTTTGCGGCAAGTTAGAGGCTTCGTTGTTTCGGGAACGTTCACGACAGGCAACGAAGTCAACGGAGAAGCCATTATAAAATGCGCGGGAGTAAGCGGTTCTGGGTACGGATCCTCAGTCAGGACACAGAGCGGTCTGGAATTTAGAACTGCCTCAATTTCAGTGAGAACAGTCGAAAGCTCCTCATATGTGAGAAGTTGAGAACCGATAACACGGTATAAATGCGATTTAATAGATTTAATATTAGATTCCCACAGCCCTCCAAAGTGGGGAGCGCGGGGTGGAATCATTTTCCACTCTATGCGGTAGCGGTTAGCAAGTAGTTCTTGCAATTGAGCCTTGGCTCCAACGAAATTTGTCCCGTTATCGGAGTATAGGTGAGAAACCGGTCCTCTGCGGGAGACGAATCTTTTAAAGGCGGAGATAAAAGTATCCGATGACACGTCGGTAACTAATTCAATATGAACCGCTTTGGTAACGAAACAAATGAATAAACAAATGTAAGCCTTCTGGCTTCTTTGACCTCTGCGTCTACACAAAGTTACTTTAATAGGACCAGCGTAATCCACACCCGTATGCACAAAAGCCTTCGTCTCCTGCACGCGACAAGCGGGTAAATCAGCCATCTTTGGGCTAGGGTGAGAAGGAGAAATTTTGAAACAAAAGTTACAAGCATGTACTCTTTGTCTGATGACACCTCTAGAAGAGAGGATCCAATATTTTTGGCGTAACAGAGAGCTTAGAAGGCTTACACCGGCATGACACTGAATGCGGTGATAATAATCTATTAGAACATGTGTAAAATTATCATGTTTCGGTAAGAGAGCGGGATGCTGAGCTTCATAAGGAAGGTTCGCATTTGACAACCTGCCCCCGATTCTAATTATGTTGTGCTCGTCTATAAAGAGATCGAGTTTTTTAAACTGTGAGCGAAGTTTTTTACTTTTAATTTCGTCATAAATATCTAGGAAATGAAATTGTTGAATACAACGAATTAAATAAATTTCAGCGGTAGCTAATTCACGGACAGTAATTGTCTTAAGTGATTTGTCGTAAGGAATGATACGTAAAAATCTTAAAATGTATACAATTATACGCAATATTTTATTTAAAGATGAAAATTTTAGAGAAAGGCTATATATTAAATTAAGTTCTGATACGGTAGATACTAAGGTTAGTGATTTATTATTAAATTCAGGCAATTTCTCGCTGCATGAAGACACAAACGGAGTGATAGGCCACTCAGCAGTTGGGCGCAGAAGCCACTCAGGGCCATGCCACCATAAACCGTGGTTTAGCAACTGTTCAGGTAGAAGACCTCGAGAAAGACAGTCACTAGGATTTTCTTTTCCGTTAACATGGTAAAAATGTTTAGGATCAAGATTTTCTTGACATTTAGCGACGCGGTTACTAACAAAAATGTTCCATCTGTGCGGTGAGGAATGAATCCATGAAAGTGTAATTGTAGAATCGGAGAAGGCAAATATTTCATTAATAGCTATACGAGAGCGGTAAGTGTCATAAACTAATTTAATTAAGTTCGACAAAAGAACAGCGGCACAAAGCTCTAGACGAGCCAGAGATACGACCTTAACAGGTGCAACTTTGGATTTAGCACACACCAAAGTTACGTGTGTGTTACCATATGTGTCAGTGACGTGTAAGTATATGACGCAGCCATACGCATTCAAGCTGGCGTCAGCAAAACCTACTATATTTGTCACGCAACCCATAGCAACGGCTACATGACGAGGCAATTTTAAAGAAGAAAGTAGAGGCAGTTGCTCTTTAAATTTTTGAAAAAGATTTACAATAGACTCGGGCGGAGTTTCATCCCAATCTGTGTTTAATTTCCATAATTCTTTTATGAGTAGTTTCGCGAATAAAACTACGGGAGCAACTAGACCGAGAACATCCCACAAACGGGCAACAGTGGAAAGTATGGAGCGTTTAGTACAACTTTTATCCAAACTAGATGTCGTAAAGGTGAAACAATCCTCGGAAGGAATCCATTTGAGTCCAAGAATTTTTAAATTATCCCCGTCAGAGAAGTTAATAGAAGAACGGTTGGAGTGTGGAATAGTCTCTAGTAGTTCAGAGGAATTACTTGCCCACTTATTAAGATCAAAGCCCCCCGCCTTAAATAAGTCGATAAGTTCTGCGGAGAGAATCTTGGCTTCCTCCAAAGTAGCGGTCGAGTTAGCCAAGTCATCCATGTATACCTCATGAGAAGCGACAACGGATGCGCGCGGGAAGCGATGTTTTTCATCCTCTGACAGCTGGCGCACAGTGCGCATGGCTAGGAAAGGACTGGGCTTGAGACCAAATGCAACTCGGTTAAATTGAAATTCGCGAACAGGTTCAACTGTATTAAATCGAAACAATATTTTCTGGTATTTTCGATGCTCATCAATAACAGCAATTCGAAGATACATCTGTTTTATGTCAGCTGTAACTGCAATAGGGAATAAACGGAAATTTAGAAGTAATAAAAATATGTCAGCCTGTAAATTCGGCCCTGTGTGTAACAAATCGTTCAATGACACGCCATTATGAGATTTAGCGCTCGCGTCAAGGACAATACGAACTTTAGTAGTCTGCTTATCATTCCTAATAACAGGGTGATGCGGTATATAATAACCTATAGTCTGGTCAACAGAACTAGGCGTAGTTTCAGTTAAATAATTTTGATCAAGATATTCTTGGATTATTTCGTTATAACTCGCGCGCAAAGCAGGGTCGCGAAGCTTAGTTTTTTCCAAATTAATTAAACGTCGATAAGCAACAGCATAAGAATTTCCTAGTGAGTCTGGATTTTTACAGAATGGTAAAGCAGTACAGTACCTACCACTAGAGTCACGTGACACACTAGAAGCGAACAGCTGTTCACACTCGAGTTCAGCAGGGCTCATAAAAGGTTTTGACGGTATTTCTTCAATGTTCCAAAATTTATGTAACGATTCGTCTAACGAAAGAAAACAATGAGAATTATCTGTATTTAACGCGGTAGAAAAATATGAAGCGGTATTTAAATGAACGGAACTTTTATCATTGTTAGATAAACTAGCGGGTACCTCACCCATAAGAATATAACCAAACACGGTTTCAATTGCGGAAGGCGCGGTAGGTGAGATAATTTTATTATGCAGTAATAAATACGGGAAAAGTTTAGCCCCTAGTAATAGTTCAACCTCACCGGGAATGTGCCACAGTGGATCGGCTAGCGGTAATTCAAGCAAATGTTGCACTGTGGAAGTGTCAACAAAGTGAGATGGTAATTTATCCGTGATACAATCGACTACAAGAGCGGTTATTTTAAAAGAATTAGTTTTATTTTTAGCAGTTACTGTTATCTCAACGTATCCTGTAATAGGTCGCGAAGACGTTCCGACACCCTTTATAAATGAATTTGAAAGCGGTATAATGTTTAATTGTAGCTTTTTACAACAAGCTGAAGTAATTATATTATTTTGCGAAGCGTTGTCTATTAAGCATCTAACAGAAACGTACTTGTTATATTTGTTATCAACATAGACTTGTGCTGTTGACAAAAGTACAGTGGTACGTGGAATGTTTGAGCCTACGCGAGAACATGCACACAGCGCCACCTGTGGCGAATGCTCGGAACTAGGTACAGCGTCAGTCGATATCGATGTCGCAGGCTGTGAACTTTGGTCGAGATGTAACAGTGAATGGTGTTTTTTGTGACACGTCCTACAAGTATGTGTAGATTTACACTGTGAAGCAGTGTGCGTTGCACTAAGACAGTTTACACATCCACGTTTGTTTTTAATAAAATCCAAACGCGCGTTGGCTGATAATGCCTGAAAGGCTGGACAGGTGTAAAGCTTCCAGTGATCATTTTTAGTACAATATAAGCAATTTTGATTATTGTCACAAGAAACAAAAGTATGAACAGTACTATCACGTGACTGATTACGATAAGAATTATTTTTATTATGATTAACGGAAGAGGTCCGAGAAGAAACAGTTCTATCTAATATTTTAACTTGCGATTTTATGAAGTTAACGAAATCCGTATATGTGGGTATCTCCTCATCTCTCATATGCATCTCGAATAAATGTACGGTAGCGGGGTCTAATTTTTTCAAAGCTAAATTTAATAAAATGAAATCTTTTAAGTCGTTAATTTGTAATTGTTCTAAGGCAGAAACAGACGCGTGAAAACTTTCAATAAAACTATTTAGAGAGGCGGAATTATTTGTTGCGGGTTTAATATTTAATAAGTTAGACATGTAGTGTGAACCTAGCGCTCGTTTATCTTGGTACTTTTGAACCAAACTGTTCCAAATCGAAGCGTAATTTTCCCCGGACGGAATAATTCCGGCGGTGATTTGCAATGCGTTTCCTTTCAAGTTACCAATTAAATACTGCACACGTTGAGAGTCCGTAAGGTTTATATTATTATGGATATTTGATTTAAATGACTCGTAGAAAACAGGCCAGTTTTCAATCCTACCATCAAAGAAAGGAATCTGAATTGGAGGTAGTTTGATCGAACTTCTAGAATGTTTCGCGTTGTCCTGTGACATTGAGTCATCTAATGACCTTGAAGACTTCGCAGCGATAAGTGAACGAATTCTCTCGACACGGGTATAAACGCCGTCAAAGGATATTTGACTGTTATAGTCGATTTTATGATCAGGATCTATTTGTAAGCAATATGTATTTATTTTATCTAGGTTGGTACTAAATTCCTGACGATTAATTGAGAGAATTTCGGTGTCTGCCATGAACGTTTCTACCGACCGAAGTTCAATACTAGTCGTATTTATTTTCTTTGAAGTTTCATATAGTGACGATAAACGTTCAAAGATTGCTTGATTTTTAGCTTGAAGTAATTTAACTTTCATTTTAAGATCTTCCATGTTGAAATAGTTACTTAGAAAATACAGCGAATAATGATATTGGTTATAGCGGGTAGACTTACAATAATTATTTTATTGTAAGTGGGGTATAAAGAAAGAATGCGGTTGAATATAAGCTATAGGCAAATGTGCCGAACTAACTTATGATAATTAGCGGTTTTTTATATTGACCTGTGCTATTTTAATGCAGCAGGCGCAATATTAAGTTGGTACGTGGTTCTCAATGAATAAGTAGGTACCTAGCGAGATGTACGAACGTTAGTACGCGTTCAATATGGCGGTTTTATGGACTTCGGTATTTGACCTAAATCCTAGGTATGAGACCTAAAAATGCTGATTCTTTGAATCCGACTCGAATGGACCAAAAACTTATGGTTAAGTTGGGATATAGCGGGAACTCGAAGGACCAATATTGCGTGACTATAATTTTGCGCGGGAAAACAATTTATGCGGAATGTATTTGTTGCCAACACTTATATGAGAGTAACGGGAAAGAGGGACTTACTTGAAGGTGAGGATGATCGCCTGGACCGATGATGGATGCGACTGGCGTGCGCCGGGATGAGATCCAGCACGTGTTCCGGAGATTTCTTCACTTCACTTGGGTTTTAATTGTCCCACGTTGTGTTGGCCAACACGTATTTTAAGATTTAGAGTCTTTGCGGTAGAATAGAAAGCGGTGCGGTGCGGTATGCGAGCGGTAAAATATGTGTGCGGTGCGGTGAACGATTCAAACGGAATAGTAAAAATCCACCGTGGTGTTCTCCTGTCAAAAACCGCGGCGGAAGTTGACGTGGACCTTTCTCTCTCTGTCGCATAGGACGTAGTAGGAAGGAAGGAGATAGGCGTATCATAAGTGTTGACAACATGAAAAAATATGCGTGTTTTGGAAATATAACAATGAGATGTACCACGCTCGTATTTACTATAGTAAAAACTTTACTACAGAAACTTGCGTAAGCAACATGTGAACCACTAAAAAGTGACAGAAAAACTAAATCAATCAAACAAAGGTCACCGACTTCTGAAGCTAAAGTTATTTTTCACTTTTTTGTGTGAAGTCGGTTATAATTTTTGCAAAAAAGTTTTTATTGTCATATTATCCTAAACACAGTCCATCCATCGTTTCTTTGGTCTTCCTCTACTCTTTAGTCTATCCACATTCGTACTCAAAACATTTTCCTCATTCCTCGACGTCACACACAAACTTGATTCCCTACGTAACATTTTATTAAAGAGCGGTCTTTAATAATAGAACTTCTACGAACCGTAAGCAAATAGAATTTACCTTGGCGTACGGGAAAGTTACAAAAACTTAATAAAGCGAGAACGTGTTATATTGCTATCTTACTCAATTATGCCATTCAGAATGTAATATTACTTTACTGTCTTCTATAACATTTGCAATACTGTTGCACCTGTTGGTATTGCCTGATTCGGCATTCTATTGCTTGAAGTCAGAAATTGTAAGGAACTTGTTTGTATTCAAGTTTCTGGGAACTCTGTGGAGCAAATTGGCGGATGTAGGCAATTTGCGCTGTATCGAATGTCATAAGTCAAATTGTAAAATTGGTTATTTTGAATTAGTTTTACTAATGAAGACAATTATATTCACTGCAATCTGTGATAAAACTCCTATTGCATATTTTAGTTACTATTGGATTCTTTTGGATTTTGAATGAAATCGTAATCCTTTGCTGCATGCGTTTATAAATTCCGTAGGCGCGGAACGTAAATAACGCAATTTTATTGTTGAGTTTGTCCACGCACGCAGTTTTCAGATAATGATTAATTTATTATACTATGTATCTAAAAGCATTTCAGCCTTTTCTTTATTTCAAATGTGTATTATTTTGGTGATTTGCCAACGTGCTATGGAGCGCAGTATCTTAGGTGTTAAATTAACGGATCGTATTCGTAACACTATACTGCGCTCCAAAACGCAAATCGTTGACGTGGCTCAAAAGGCTGCCCAACTTAAATGGGACTGGGCAGGACATGTCTGTCGCATGCCGAATGAACTGTGGGCCCGTAAGGCTCAGGAATGGTGCCCTGAAACAGTGACACGAGGTCGCGGCAGACCACGAAAGAGATGGCGGGACGAACTGGATGTCTTCCTTGAGAATTGGAAAGAAAGAGCACAGAATCGTGAACGTTGGAAGGAATGGAGGGAGGCCTTTGCCCAGCAGTGGGACAATACAGGCTAGCTATAATAATATAATATAATAATAATAATTGGTGAAAAGTGTGGAAGAAGGTACTGATGCTGTAGTTATGTAGTCTGCCATTTTCAATAACTTACTAACATGTTACGGAAGGTTGCTTGCTATCTCTAACTGTGTGACATTTAAGCTTAGGTACGGACCGTTAGCTGCGAGACGTAAGTATGCATATTCACTGACAGTTTTAGGTTACAGAAAACGGCCGTTAGTGAAAAATGTCAAAGACGGTGCTGAAATGCCTTAGCAGAAAATGTATACATAAAATCTCTAAAGGAAGCAACAATCTCAGAACATAATAACATCAATAAAGTGACTAAGATAATACATCATGATAACACACCCTAGAATATCTCATGTGCCAAAACATAAAAGTGAGAAAGTAAATAAAGAAGTATATAAGCTTGGAAGTAATCTGTAGTAGTTTTATGCGACGGGTCGAGATGTCTTCGTAGCACTTATCTTTAATACAAGTAAAGCCATATCGGCTGGACGATCATAACATAGAGTAGTGTATGAAGACAGAGAGCTCATAAATATTTATAGTAAAATGTTATGTTTTATTTTGGAATAAACCATTTTATCTGATGGTCGAATTCGGTGGAAAACAAAACTTATAACAACACTTGTATAAAACAGAGTCGTTTTTCGTTTATATCTGTGTAACCGCTTGAATCTTCCAAACAAAGGATTTTATGGGGGGTATTTATTTTACAGGGTTAATATGAATGGAAAACACAACAATATAACTTCACATAGCTTTCATTAAGACATAGCAAAGAATGCTTTGGTTTTGTTTGATTACATGCCACTATTGCACTGGCGCGAAGTAGCACTCGCTTGCTAGTTTAAAAAATTAAATTACCTAATTTCTAAATAAACATATCAAAGTCCATATTTTGTTGAACTCTAATTAACATGTCGTCTGCAGACGATATCTAAACTTCCAACATTATGTGACCTATTTTAAAAGTCCGACTTACGCGTCTCATTTTACTCAAACCACAAAGCACGTAGACTATATGCAATTTCCTTTTTTATATCCATTCGGTAAGATTTAGAGTGGTTGTCTGTATCTTCAAAGCTTTCGAGCACAATTTATTTTCATTGACGGTGGTGGATCAAAATTGGGTTGCAGATGATACTCATTTTTAACCGACTTCAAAAAGGAGGAGGTTCTCAATTCGTCGGAACCGTATTTTTTTTTTCTTATGTATGTTCCCTGGTTACTCGAAGATGGCTGGAGCGATTCTAATTATTCTTTTTTTGTTTGAAAGGGTATACTTCCCAAGTGGTCCCATAATCATCACGTCGGGATCTGATGATGAGATCCTGGAGAAATTGAGAGAACTCTTCAAATTTTATAGGCACACTTGATGTGATTTGGGTAGTTTTTGGAAGAGTACTTTCTTAAAGTGGTCCCATTTAAATTTGGTGAAGATCTGATGACGAACTTCGGAGATCGGCAACGGAATTCCTCAATAAATGAAATCAAATGGACTGGGATTGCTGAAATCTCATATCTGTCTATCGTCTACACCAGTTCATAACATAACATCACGCCGCTACGCTGTGAAGGGGTAAGCACAAGTGAACCATTAAAAAGTGAAAAACAAAAACTGACTTCTGAAGCTAAAGTTATTTTTCACTTTTTTGTGTTTTTTGGAGTCGGTTTAATTTTTTTATTTGATCAAATAAATCTGCGTATGACGTTTCAATTCGTTGTAATACTTAGAAATAATTATACGTCATACGTAAGTTATTTTCACAGTGCCTTTGAGATAGCAATCCAATATTTTTCGACATAAGATTTCATTACTCGACACACACAACGACTGTATTAGAAGAAAATCCAATATGTTCTACTTTAAATGAAAATTGACGCATGTAATGTGAAAATTTTATGTCACAGTTTCGTAAGAAGTTTTAGTTGCTTAAATGAATGCCAAGTTAAGTAGGTACTTAAACATATTGATCGATTTGACCACTCGTTTTATTGAGAAGTACAACAATATGATAATACTAGCTTCTGCCAGCGGCTTCGCCCGCTTGAAGTTTGAAATTGACCCATGGGATCTCATTACCGGGATAAAAAGTAGCCTATGTGTTAATCCAGGTTATAAACTATATGTGTGCTAAATTTGATCCAAATCCGTTCAGTAGTTTTTGCGTGAAAGAGAAACAAACATACATCCATACTTCCATTCATCTATACATACTCACAAACTTTCGCATTTATAATATTAGTAGGATATTTAATATTATTAATAAACAAGTTTTAAAAAGGTTTCAAGCACCTTTCAAAAATACTGTTTACAATGTATAATATAGATTGAAAAATAAATCCAATGTTTCCAACAAACAAAAACTAAAATCACCTTACCCGACCTGGGCCTATTACCATTAGGAAGGTATTTACCACTAGACCAAAGAGCCAATTCCCAAAGATAAATCTAAAAAAATAAAGAAAACATACAAAATTCACTAGTCTGTGTCCCCGTAAGGGTCGACTTGGTAGAAAAATCTCCGATGAGCTGAAAACTACATTCGAACTGAAATCACTCGTTTTTTTCTCCGTACAACTAATGGATTTCCCAGCGAATAGAGAAAACAAGAAAATATAAAACAGGGTGCAGAACCGATGTCTCAAATGATTTGTATTGGAATAGAAAGCTGGCATTCGCTGGGAATTTTTAATTTCCTCTATTATGTTCTCTGTGTATTTATGTATTCAAAGGAAACCCGTGATTGGATTAGAATTTATTTATTGGAGGAATATTCTGTTGAGGAAAAATGTGGTGTAACGAAGTGTGAACAATTTGAATTACAAACAGATTCCTCGGAGTAAAAATAACACTTTTTGCCAATACATTTTCTTTCAGTCATTCGTTTCCGTTTGATAGGTGTAAAATACCCTATAACGAAAACGACAGGCACTCGTTCTTTCAGTCAAAGATTTAAAAGATATTTTTCATTTCTATTAGATGAATACTATGGTTGACGGCTTTGTGAAGAGTCGGATACACCCTGTATTTGGTAGTGCAGCAATGTAAGGTTGATAGCATGACATTAAAAAAATGCTAACTATAACGGTCCGTACTTTACTATAACAACACAGTCCTATCTATCAACATTCCTACCTACATACAGTTATACCTGCACACAAGTCTTCTTGATTACTTTAATATTTTAACACCCTATCCAGAGCTCCCTAAATCAAACACAACCGAATTTGATCGCCTAAATATGTAAACACAATTTATTGGCTCTAAAATCAACAAACATTGGATGCAAATGAACACGATTTAAAACTCCCTCGTGAATGCTGTTGTCTGATTGGAGGATCCCCGTTTTGCCTTTGTGAAATCTTATTTGCTTGATGTTATTGCATTTTGAACTATTGATGGTCTTTTAGAGGGAGGAGAGGGAGGGGAGGGAACCCCCGCGGGTTCGTCAAACAATAGTGAAATATAGGTTGTTTGGTTTTGTTGATAATTCAACGAGAATGACTCTAGGGATAGGGGACTAAAGACTGTGATCAGGGAAACTATTCTCTTTGACGATTTGACAACCATTTAGGAAGTCAAATTCATGTTTAAAGGAACAAAGCAACTTTGAATTTAATCACTTTTTGAATGCCCTTTCCTAAAATATTTTTAAGCAAACATTGGTTTGATTCAAAGAAAGTATTTTAGTTAAATAGGCATCGTTTCTGCGAAAACAATTCAGATTTCCGCTGGAAAAACAGACAGGTATAGATAAAAAGAATTATAGACTTTTGAAAAACAGTGATTACCGCATTAATTGGTTATTACTGCTAAACCGCCTCCTTAATGACCGCTGCCTGCTGAGCATGAGGTCCAGGGTTCAATTCCTGGGTGTGGCGAATTGATTGTGTTTGGCCATCAAGGATTTCTCAGCAACAACCCCGGTGTCTGGACTTTTGTTCGGTTGAAGAGGCTGTCTCTCTATTCATCATTTGCGTAGCCTTTTCCCAACTATGTTGGGGTCGTCTTCCAGTATTTTACATGGAGCGACTGCCAGGCTTGCTCCCTATAACATGCTATTTAAACATAACTGGCTAAGAAAAAAAAAAAAAGTGGTAATTTATTCTTTTATGCCCTCGACTCTTTGACATAAAGCTTTAGACTGCCTCAGCACTCCACTGGAAGGGGGCGGGGGCAACAACAATGGCCGATTCGAAATAATTGATAGTCCTCTGCACTATTCGACTACTGACTCGAACCAGATATCCACTGGCGTTCCACGTACGTATCTATATATTGGTATCGATTTTCAGGAAGCTCCAATTACCGATTGTGAACAATGCTTGCCGCTGTATGTTATAGTTGCACTATTGCCTTTTGATGATTGGGCGTAGGACGGAGGGATGAAATAAATATCCGGAACTAATGATCCAATTCAAAAAACGCTTTCATTTGCAGAAAGCTTCATTACATTACATTATATTATTACAAAAGAAATTGTTAATTTAGGTATTTGCCACCCTGTGAGACCCCGGGCACAAGCACTTGTGCTTGAACCCAGTGCCCAAGAAGGGGGCTGTCTAGCTTGTGGCTGAGCACATTCAGAATGGAGTTGGGGCTCCCACGCGTACGGAGCATCAACGAAGCGATGCGGCGCCGCAGCACAGTGTGAAATCCATCGGTGGGTGCTATATGCTATAAATTATATTTATGTCATGCATATTGGCCGAACTATCACATTTTAAAGTGCTGATATAAAATATTTCTACTCACCTAAGTAAGTAAATTATTTTGTATTTGTTAACTGTATGTAAGTTCATACATAAATAAAGAGTTATTCGTTAAAAGACAAGTAAAGTAAACAATTACAACTGAAATGTCTCTTCATTGATAGTAATAGCTTTTTATCTATTACAAGATAATTATTATTTTCGGCGACAATTCTTATTTGACTTGACAGGTTTATATTTAGACGGAACTGAAAAAGATACGGCCTTTCATTATCTTTCGACTCTAACAAAGTTTATATTCTTGTTTATCTGTAAGCAATTTGAATGGCTGGAGACGTTTTTGTTTCTAAATGCGTTTAGTTGATTATCTTCATCATCATTTAGGCTTGAACTGCAAAACAATTCAGTTATCATTGTTTTCGCATTTCCACGATGCCATTCTAAGTCTGTGTTTAAAAAAAAAGACCCTAAAAATAAGGTTCAAATTGAATTGCCCCAACAACAAAAATAACACCATAATCCAATACAGGAAAAGTTTTTAACCACTGCGTAAATTTTTTTTGGTAGCTCAGTGTTAGTAATAGAACACATTCCCATTTTTAGTTTTAATTTTTTTTTTTCAAATTTTTCCATCTTGTCCCATTTTAAAATAAGCTTATCATGGACATAATTTAATTGTAATACTGTGAATGAAAACGCGCTGGCTGCTGACGTACGATGTGTCCTAAGCCCATGAAAGTATGAAGGAAAAATTGGAATTACGTTTACAAATAACATATCACAGCCTAAACTTTAAAAAGTAGCGCGAAACGGCGGTCAGTAACCGTCAGCGCGTAGGTAGGTAAGTTTACGTCGGCGCCGTCGCATCGAGCGAGCGCACCTACAAAACTCAGCTGATCTCAGCTTGCCGGTTGGGCGACCGGTCGACGCGTGAGTCGGTCGACCGGGCGCCCGACTGGCAAGCGACCATAAAATAAGTTAATAGGTAAATAAGTCTCGTAAGCGATAACTTTATTTTTTACTACTAACACATATCAAAATAAAAAATACGTGTCTATTAAAATACATTCAAGTTTATCATGTCAAAATTTGCGCACTGGTTAAAAACTTTTCCTGTATATTAAAGTAAACAGTTGCACATTGAACATAACCCACGACACCATCCACGGCAAACATTGGCCGGGCACAAAGAGCTGGCTTGTGACGTAATAACAGCCTCTGACGTCAGAGCTTGCGTGCATGTGGGTCAATGGAACGGCAGCTCGGCCCGGGAAGCACCCGGCAGCTGAAAATAGGTCACCCAGCTAAAAATACGCACCTCTATTCAGCAACCTCTTCACACTGGCCGTATTAAACCTTGAAAGATTCACCCAATACCTTTTTCTATCTTAAATGCCCAAATACATCACCTTAATGGCGGCTGAACATAAACTTAGGCAATATTAAGGACGCTTTATTTCTCCGTGTTCCCGGTCCTTTTTCCAACAAAGGCTTTCCCACTTTCCTTTGAAGTATTTGTAAATAATATTTTACCGAAGCTCTAACCGAATAGATATGTTGCCGCTTTCATATTAATACGTTTTCTAAATTGAATTCGGAAAGGTAATTTTTCCTGAATATGATATTCCGAATTTGGGTAAGCGGTTTTCTGTATCAAATAACATGTGGGTACCACAATACTTTTTATGTAATTGATATACGTACCCAATGTAGGTGGGCAAGTAATTGCTTTTTATATTAAAGTTTACCTTTCGGTGTGTTAAGGTAGGTAAGGTTCCATTAATCCGAATCGGATCCCGTATCCCAATATCCAAACCCCACCAATATTTTTTTTCCATTTCCGACACAGGAGCAGAAATTGAATTTGGTTAGTAGGTTCCCCATTTATTTATACTATTAAAGTAACTATTGGTTTATGTAGGTACCCACTAGGTATAAAGGGTGTAAAACACCTTTTCACGAATCCGAAAAGCACTTGTTCTCCCCATCTTTGCGATCATTTTTTTTGTTCTACACCATACCTGGGAACCTTCTAGATACGGAGATATGGGGGTTCAAAGTTTCAACTTTTTGACAAGTGTTTTTTTAAATACAAGTTTTTTTTGTAAGATTTTAACGTATAACACCTCCACGACCCCCGTACTATTTAACCCATCCATCAGCATAATGTTTTAAGTGCGTTACATTGAGTTCTACCACAAAACATGATTTATAACCTCAAAAAAAAAGTTGTTTCCCAACAATATTTTTTGCGTAAAGTTACTTAGTTTGATGTACAGAATGCTTGGTTAACGGCTTTGTGATGAGGTGGTTTACACCCTGTATATGACTGTGTTTAGTTCACTGAAAATCACAGGACTTAAAGCGCATGGCCGTTTCAAATGTCAAAGGTATTTTAGGTAGGAGCAGTTAGTGGCGATTTTGATGATGCCTTATATGTACTTCTAACTTTACAATATAATTCATGTTGTTCTCGCTATCATCAGTATATCTACACTAACATTATAACTAGGAAAGATTTGTATTTTATGTACCTATGTTACGAATAAACTTAAAAAACCCTGGACCGATTTGAAAAAATATTTCACTGTTGGAAAGCTACATTATCTCCGGGTGACATGGGCTACTTTTTAACCCTGTATTCCTACGGGAACGAGAGCTACACGGGTGAAACCGCGAGACGTCCGCTAGTTAAAATAATAAAGACTAAACAAAACCAAATAAAGTTAAATAAATAAAAATAAAATAAATAAATAAAATGCTTTTTCTTCAGACTTTTAAGTCCATTTGGTTAAGGAAAGGAACAAAGACCTAACTTATTTTGTGTCCTTATCTAATATGATTTTATCTAATTTCGTAGCTAGTTCCACTTATGAAGGAGGCAGAAGATATATCGCGGAGCCTTAAGAGCAAAACACCCGTTTGTTTTCTTACTAAAAGAAAATAAATGATCAAGGAAAATGTTAGGAATAAAGAAACTTTGTGTTAGCCCAAAATATCGCGTTGTGTGGGAACATTTAATAGCTAGTAAGCGTTTTATAGTTTCGGTGTTCAAGGTCACATCTACCTACTCAGTCTTAAACGAAAAGTGGAATTTCCTTTTAAAAGGCTTATTTTGTTTCGGTGAACAGAGCTGAAAGTACGATAAAAGCTTGTGGCATGGCGAGAATGTCAGACAGTTAGCAGAAATGGTAGTTCGACTGACTGCCCAGAACGTACTAGACCCTTGCCGATATTTTGGTGACGCCTCTTGTAATGCTCATAGCTTTATTAAGCTTGGCAGTGACTGAAAAACTATCAATCCTGCATGAGAGCCTCGAACAGATGCTTAGACTGATTTTCCTACCTCCCTTTATCGCTAAAGAAAGCATCAATAGGAGGTGCGAGAGCATCAATAGCCCTTCAGAATCTTTCAAAAATGACAATCCTTTGTGCACCTTGTAGCTGTAAAAGACATGTTTCTCTGCACAGTCCTATGAATAGATAACAAAGAAAGATCCCACAAACGGATAAGGTATCGCATTGTTAGAAACCAGCTCAGAATCCCTCACAACATATGGTTTCTTGCTACAAAGGGTCGACAGAGAGCACCGAATACCCTATTCACTAGACTTAGGTACCAAACAAAGGCCGTAGTAAGCTACAATTCAGCTTCCATTGGTCCACACACAAGAGGTCGTATCTAGTTACTCTGTCAATACACTGCGATGTATACAACATGCGCTGCGTTGAAACTATTACTGCTCTGATTAAACACATACGTAATGAATATGCATGTGTGTTAGTGTAGGCCATACGGGCGTGTTTCGCACAACTTAGGATTCCCGGGATGACCTGATTCTGATAATCAGAGCACTAAGGTCAGCACCTTAGTGCTCTGATTTTCCTGTGCAAAATGTAGCAAAAGTGGGAAAATATTATGGACTTTCGCTTGATTTAATTAATGGTTTAATATAAAAAAAAATTGAAAACAAAGTGGTTGTCGTTCTGCAGATTTGTGCTAATAATGAATTAGCGCTCATTAAGCTACACAGATGCATATTTTGATTCGGTTTAAAAGTGTTACGTACATACGATACTATTCGAAACAGGTTGTCAGTTGTTTAAGCCATTTTGTAAATCGTTTTATTTTAAATAAAATAGGTATCGTTAAGGTGTATAGTAGGTATTTGAATAGATATCAGGTAGCAAATAATCTGCACCTTAACATACATGAAATACAGTCTCAGCTGTCACGTACCTATAATGTACATTCAACAGTGTTATGTATTCTATTACACTATGCAACGTACATAATTTACTCTAGCCAGTATCCTGACAAGCAACATTGTAATTAAGGACCCAGTTTCCCAATAAACGTTATCAAGTTGTTCACAAAGGTCTAACATTGTCACGATAAGTTATTATAGGGGACTTTGTCTGTACATAGGTCAGTTTCCTTTGTATGCTCTCAGCCTAACTATTTGGTCAAGTTATGTAGTGGGATGTTTTGAATGTTAATGTTTTTTTTATTGTTATATTGTGGCTTGGTTTTGTCAGATCAAATAGGCAGTCGTCCTATGTAACTGACTCCAAATTAGTTGGAAAAAGACTAGATAATTCATGAGGATTGTGGCTTAGATCTTTTTGTTAACTTCTGTTAAAAAGATTTTTTTTTGTATTATGTTATGGAATTGCAGAAAATCAGATGATATTTTTTCGGTGCCGCAGAGAACGGCCCAAAAAGAGTTGGCGAGACGGTCTAGATACCCCGATGTCTGGTTTGAGGAGGTACGGGAAAAGAACACGTGGAAGGAATTGGGGGAGGCCTTTTTCCAGCTGTGGATAGTAAAGGCAATTTATAAAAAAAATGTATTCCGAATTATTTTGTAGCAATCAAAATTTAATAAACTCAAAGGACCAAACAAAGCGATATAGATAAAGGACCATCAAACTTCATCTATAATCTCTTTAAAATAAATTAAAATTAACAAAACAAATAACTTTCATATCAAACAGATGAATAACTTTGTTTATCGCGAAGCAAATAAGCCGAGCTTAGCGCTGTTAACAACAGTTACAGTTAAGTGAGTTAAGTACATACTTAATTATCCAGTGCACAATTCGCTCAAGTAATTACTAAGTTAAGTCGGCGGGTTCAAAGCAATGCAATTATCTTTAAACACCTGAGCATGAGTGATGGAAATATCTGATAGTGAATTTAAGATAGAGCGCAGAGATACGATTTTACGTTGTACTTTTGAACATGCTTTTATTAACTTCATCTGTAACTAACTATGTAATCAAACCTTAAAAGCAATATTTCACCCACTTTCTGGTTTCCTAGTGAGTTGAAATTTTGCATACATGTTTAGTTTGGATGACAATGCATGAAAAGTAATCTGACGTCCTTCTAAATCCAATAGATAATAAAATAATCGCACAGATAGCGCACTTGTTATTTTTTTAACCGACTTCTAAAAAAGGAGGAGGTTCTCAATTCGGATGTTTCTATTTATTTTTTTTTGAAAAATTTCAAATTTCGGATGTTTCGATTTGAAAAATTCTTTTTTTGTTGGAAAGGATATACTTTCCACATGGTCCCATGGCCTCCAAGTCGGGATCTGATGGTGGAATCTTGGCGAAATCGAGGGAACTCTTCAAATTTTATACGATAACGTACAGCGATTTTGGTATTTTCTACAACAAGTGAAGCATTTGCGTTTGATAAGAACCATTCTACCATCAGATCTGATGATGAAGCCAAGAGTCATGGAACTCCATAATGAGACAATGTATCCTAGTCGTGTTTGGGCTTGTTGCAATTGTAACGGTATGCACTTTCCATGTGTATCAAACACAATGTGAACCACTAAAAAGTGAAAAATAAAAACTTTTTTTGCAAAAAATAAAACCGACTTCAAAAAAAAAACAAAAAGTGAAAAATAACTTTAGCTTCTGAAGTCGGTGACGAAAAAAAATAAATCAATCAAACAAAGGTCACCGACTTCAGAAGCTAAAGTTATTTTTCACTCTTTGTTTTTTTTTTTTGAAGTCGGTTTTATTTTATAATTAGTTTTCTACCGCAGACGTGTACGCGCTCTTATTTACATTTTATTAATTGTTTGATTGATTTAGAAGAAAAAATTAAAACTACGATCGTGCTCCATCATTGGACACGTTACATTAAACTAAGCTTATTATTAGTAACTTAAGATATACGTGTCCGTCCAATTTTTTTTTTTTAGGCTTTACAGTTGTTGATGTTTCCTTAACCACTAATTAAAATTAACAAAAATCTACACCTAGCTATTTAACTATATATATATACTTTTTTTTTTTGTTCATAACTGCATGGCAATGTGAGTCGACTTGTTATTTTTTATGCATTTCCATGATAATATAGGTATCAACTAGAGGGTTTGCTGAGAACAAGACATAAATTACGTATTCTAAAGCATGTCATCTATTTTTTAAACTATTACAGGTACTTATTTTATTATTTCTAATCTATCACAATCTAAAGACCTGAACTAGTGAAATTCGCTTTCAAGAAGTTCGATTGTCGAAAAAGATTGACGTCAGATCTTCGATTTATCCTGATAGGAATAAGTCACTTCATACAGGTTCTGTATTATGAAGCGATCATTATCATCAGCCTTTTAATGTTCCCACTTCTGGGACACAGGCCTCCTCTCTATGAAGCGATATGATAATATTTTATTTTATCATATGATTTTTTATACGCCATAATACTTAGCAACAATTATTTTATGGAATATGCAACATCCTAAAATCGCAAGTGTGCCATTAATTTAGTTACAATTAATTTATGTTTTTATTTCTTGATGTCTTTGAAGTTCTTATTTAATATTATTATATTAGTCAAAAGAAATGTTTATGAAGCCTTTTTCTAATGATGTGAGCATGACATTTTCATCAAAGTAAAAATGTAGTAAAACCAAATTGTTTTTTTTTTTTGGAAAATATTCGATATTTAACTTGTATCAAAAAAGCACATTCGGTTTATAGAATTTTGTTTGGGGTCTCCCTTTGTTCGTTTTCCTCAAAGTAATAAATGATTCTTAAAAGTAACGCAGGTTATATAACAATAAAACTGTATTTACCAAGCTACTGTAAATATTAGCGCTGTAACGTTCAACCGTCGGTTTTATAACTTTTCAGCCTTGTTTTTTTCACTAAGTTACGAGTGCGCCAATTTATTTTAGGGCAGTTTTGCTCCAAATACTACGTTGAGTTATTTTATGACTTTCCCGATATTTAGGCAGCAATAGCCAGGCACCTCACTCACCCGTTGTACATTGAAATTGACCAAGTATAATACAAAACAATTTGTCGAGTTACTCAGAAATTGCGTGACTGATTTGCGGATTTTAGGACTAACAACTTGATCTTTAACTGAAACGACTACTTGAATACCTACGTCTCAACCACAACATACTTCTTTGGTACAGAATTAGCTAACATCCTTCTTTTATCAATAACTAGCTGATGTCCGCAACATGGAGTCCGAGATAGGTGGCCCGGACCCTGTTCCTGCGGACTGCACTACGGCGGACCTCTTTTTTTAAGTGTTTTTTTTGTATCCTTTTATTTTTTAGAAATACGTAAATATGTAATTACATAAGAAGATAATTGAATAAACGACATAATAATCCATGTAGATGATAGATGTAGTTTAGCATTTGAAATGTTATAGTATATTTTGAATAATTATTAGTATTGTCAATGAAGGGATTAAACTGTTTTTAAAGAAAATTAAGCGGTATGTTTGAATTTTTTTTTTGATCCATTAATGTTTGTTATATTATGCTTTAAGTTCCATCACTGTATGGACTTGAAAATATCACCTTTGTTTTATTTTTCAATATTATTTACGGTTTAAGAGATACACTGCTCCTTTTCGACCGTTTTTAAGAAATCTCCGCCTCAAGCACCGTCAAACAGCGTCAAACTTCGGCCATTAAGCAACACATAGCTACAAGCTGATGCTAAATGCATACAAACCATATATCATATATTGTTCATACTTCGCTTACTCTTGCGAATGGTTTTGCTTACGTTGCCTTTGGGATTTAGGTGTAGGTATCGTTTGATATTATTATGTGCCTGCTCAAAGATATCTGAAAGTTTCAATAATTTACTTACTTATGCAAAACGGGGTGAATAGAAATGCAGGGGTGAATGGAAACAAAACTTTGGAATGGATTTTAAAGTTGAATTCACATGATATGGTACCAAAAAGTACTCTATTGTATTAACTAAATTATACTTAATTATAAAGGTACATTGTTGGCAATAAACAATATAAGTTCATCGATAAAATCCCTTCTAAAATTTTGTTTCCATTCACCCCTGCATTTCTATTCACCCCGTTTCACCGTTACATGTTGTTTGTTGAGCATAAATTATGTCTTTTTACTGTGTAAAACTTACATGTCTATAGATATGTAATTTTTGAGACCGGGCTTAGTACATTCTAATATTCATCCACGATGTCCACTGCTGGGAAAAGATTCAAGCCTTGCGTTATTAACCGATTTAAAAAAAGAGGAGGTTCTCAATTCGTCGGAACCTTTTTTTAATTCATTTTATTTTTTATGTATGTTCCCCGATTACTCGAAGATGGCTGGACCGATTTGAATTATTATTCTTTTGTTTGAAAGGATATAATTCCCAGGTTGTCCCGTAATCATCAAGTCAGGATCTGATGATGGGATCCTGGAGAAATAGAGATAACTCTTCAAAGATAGGCACATTTGATGCGATTTGGGTAGTTTTAAAAAAAATACTTTCTTAAAGTGGTCCCATTTCAATTTTGGTGAAGATTTGATGAAGTACTTCGGAGATAGGCAATGGAACTCCTCAATAAATGATAGCAAATGAACTGGGATTGCTAAAATCTCATGTCTGTGTATTGTTTATACCAGTTCATATCATCATAACCTCACGCCGGTACGCTGTCAAGGGGTAAGCACAAGTAGACCACTAAAAAGTGAAAATAAAAACTTTTTTGCAAAAAATAAAACCGACTTCAAAAACACAAAAATAGTGAAAAATAACTTTAGCTTCAGAAGTCGGTGATAAAAAAACTAAGTAAGTAAATGAATCAAACATAGGTCACCGACTTCTGAAGCTAAAGTTATTTTTGACTTTTTTGGGAAAAAAAAAATTTTGTTGGGTTTTTTGAAGTCGGTTTTCTTTTAGTATTCTGTTTCTCGCATGTAGCGGATTCACTCAGCCTTCTTCTTTTTTTAAGATCATATTGGTCAACCTTGCCGGAGGCCTTCTAACGTCTAACGCTGTTAGCGATAACAATATAGGTATTTGCTAAAACGCTTGTAGTAAAACCAACATCATGTAGCAACCACCATAAGAAGCCAGCAAGATATCTCATTAGTACAAAGTAGGTACTCATTCAAAATGCCTAACTCTTTAAGTGAAATATCGTGTAAAATTTGACTCTATTGACCTACCACAGCTGTCAAACATTACATAAGAGTATTAGGAAAGCTTAATGACGTTTTTCCCAGGCTACCCACTGATTTTAGTACGCCTAACGTCACTAAGTACTTAAAAGCGTCATTATGTCCAGTCTCCTCGGATGGTGAATTAAGCAATTTAGGCGTAGGGTAGATACCTGCATATAATAAGTTCACGGTTTAGTTTCCGAACATACCAACAAAAATATGTTTTTGGAAAACCAACTTGACACCCCAGACATGAAGTTCAGTTTGCGGCACAACTGCATTTACGAGTTTTGCAACACTAATCATTCTACATTCAAACTAGTCATTCTAAAATCAACCTAACTCACACGGTCTCTAGGTTGATATTCTATTTAAGTGGGCATTACATAAAAGGAAACATGGCTTCGTATATACTTTACATAAGAGTAGGTACGTAGTTCCAGTCAGCAGATTATCGTTAACCCACTTACGTGGCGTGAGGATGTCGCTTAGTCCACTGTTAATGGACATGTAATAGGATTTGCTATTTGATGTGTATTTTCCATGGTGATTGCCGAATGGGCTTTGTGTAGTATCTTTTTCTACTATCCCGGGCAGCGAGTGCACGTATTTTTAAAGTAGTTGATCTACTTACTGATAATTTAGTTAAAAATTGTTATTCTTGTTGAATAAATTAAATATTTAGTGGTTTTATTCTTAACTCTTCTCTTTCGCTCTTTTCTGTACACCACTTAGCCTTATCACACTAGCGAGTTGCGAGCGAGTGGAAAGCGGGGCCAGTGCGCAGCGAGCTCAACGCGAGTTCGCAACATGTTCGCGGCGTACACGCCGCAGGTGGGCAGCGAGCTCACGGCGAGTTCGCAACATGTGCGCGGCGTACATGCCGCAGGTGCGCAGCGAGCTCACCGCGAGTTCGCAACATGTGCGCGGCGTACACGCCGCAGGTGGGCAGTGAGTTCACCGCGAGTTCGCAACATGTGCGCGGCGTACACGCCACAGGTGGGCAGCGAGTTCGCAACATGTGCGCGGCGTACACGCCGCAGGTGGGAAGCGAGTTTATTTTCGCCCCGCTTTCCACACGCTAGTGTGCAAAGGCCCGAATGTTGTCCTTTTTTTTTGGTAGAGTGTAAGTCTTTAATGATTTTTGTGGAACACATTTTCCGATAGTGTAATAGTCTGGTCTAGAGGTGATTGATCAACTTTTGTGATGCTTTAAATTGACACCGTGGCATGCCGTGGCATTGAAAGAGATTTGCATACAAAGACGCGCCACAGTCGTATTACTATTTTAACGTTGAATGACGTTTGAATCCATTGGCAAAAAAATAATTCCCTTGTCATGCCATCCCGGTCTGCGTAGGCCTTAAGTGTATCTTAAGAGAGGTAGTTGTACGAGCATCGCCACATGATATTAATTGTTTTAGTTTTTACCTGAACAAGCAGTTGCTAATTCACCGATTTATGTACATTCGCTGACTAGGTGATTACGCCCGCCACAAGCCACCTACTTTCGATATTATATAATTTGTTGTTTCACTTAATAAATTGTCAATCATTATCGGACACAAAACAGTGAGTTTATTTTCCTGTACACATCCCGAGTGATTCGTCCAACTACATAACACATCTCAGTGTGCGGAGCTAATGCCCGTACATTTTTGGTCCTTCGAGCCGGATCGCCACTACTGGAGCAAACAGTCCTGCAAGTCGCACAGGTACGAAGTGTTTCTACTTACGATAGCGAATCGGTTTGACTGGTCTTCCACAAGCGGATCGCCCCAGTCAGATTGAGAAGGCGCACAATATCGTACGGAGAGATTCCTTCGGACCCTGCGATCGCCGTGGGAAACATCAACATTTGGTGGTTCGGAAATTACAAACAACAATTCAACGGTGAAGTGAACAGAGCTAGCGTCCATCCACAACACGCATACATACTCGTGCAACAATTATGGATGCCAGACAACAAGAACTTCTCAAGCGGCAGGAAATCATCGCAGAGGGCATCCGGAAAATTGGTGTCAACTTCGGAAAAGATGGCCCTGACCGCAAAACCGCAACATACATCCGGGGCAGACTGGATACCCTCCAGGCGCACTGGAACGAGTTCGAAATGAACCATGGCGTGCTACAGGGCGCCATAGACCAGACCGACATATACTATACTACAAAAGTATACGACAGGGTCAAGTCGAACTACTCAAACATACAACATAAGCTGCAAACATGGCCAACAAGCACTGCGGAACTCGCGAGTCGCCCAGAAGAAGAGAACAAGAATACTGGAGTCCTGTCAAGATCGGACGAGCTCAAAAATCAACAAGCAACCAACTTCAGAGCCTTCTCCCGTTTCACCAGCAACTTGTGTACTGCTGATATTATTGAGAAATGGGAGATAGAAGACAAGCTCAGGATCCTCGAATCTCGATGGAGGGCAATTGACGAAGTGCACTGGCAGCTCGACAATGTTCTCGTCGGTAGCGACGTAAACTACGAGCTTGAGTTCTCGCAGTATGAAGAAACGTACGAGTGCACAAAGCGAGGTCTCAACCGCAAACTCAACCACGCTGTCCAACAACGGGATAGTGCGCCGAGGATCGAAATACCGATATTCTCTGGAAACTACACACAATGGCCGACATTCCTCGATCTATACACCGCGGCTATTCACAACAACCCTTCCCTCTCGAAGGGACAGAAGATGCAACATCTGAAAGGGAAGCTAAAAGGAGAAGCTGAGCGCCTTGTGCAACATCTGCCTGTTTCCGAGAGCAACTACGACTCCTGCTGGGAAATCCTCCACCATAGGTACAATAACTTGCAGATGCTCTTCACCAAACAAATGCAAGTTTTGATGAGCCAACATACGATTCAAAGTCAAAACCCGTACGAGCTGAAGCGCCTACATGACACCAGTCTCGAAACCGTGCACGCGTTGCGTAACTTGAGCATCGACACGGCAACATGGGACCCGATTTTGGTGCACATCCTGACGGCAAAACTGGACACTCAGACCTACTCTGACTACATGGAGGCGAGAAAAAATCCAAGAGGACTTCCCGACTTCAAGGAATTTATCCAGTTCATCGAAGGGAAGTTCACGGCGCTAGAGTCAGTAGTGAAGAAAACAAGTAAATCCAACATAATGAAGAGACCCGTAACGAAATTGTCCCGCTTACCAATTGAAACCGGGAACAACAACGAAAACAAACCAACAAAACCAGAGGCGACTACATCAACATCTCAACGTAGAGTGTGCCCTAGACAGGGACAGAAGGGTGTTTCCAGCTGTAACGTCCTCAAGTACCTAAGCACGTTACTGGTACTTATGGTTACGTGTGTGACACCGTCCATGCAACAACTCGTCAATATAACAACCCTAGACCCGACCCGTCTTGTATACTTTGACAAAGCCGCAGACTTACAGATAATACAAGACGAATGGAGACTGGTAGTATACTACAACATGTCGACTTACTGGAAAAGTACTTCTGCCGTTGAACAATACGTCCAGCAATTACACGGACTTTGTCAACGAAATATAGCGTATTTGACTATATCCACACAACTCGAGCACGAACTAAACGAGCTCAAACACTACAACGAAGTACTACAATCCGACCACGGAATACGTAGCAAGCGAGGTCTCATAAACGGAATTGGGAACATTGCCAACTCTCTCTTTGGAGTACTTGATGACAAATTCGCCGAAAAATACAACAACGACATCAAACTACTACACAGCAATGAAGACCACTTGTACAATCTGTACAAACAACATACTTCAATAATCGAAGGGGAATATAACCTCCTGAAGAGGAACGAGCAAGTAATGAACCGACAGTTCATTGTCATCAACAAAAGTCTCAGGGACTCGCTGCAACAACTGAAAACCGAACAAGACCAAGCAACGTTCCTTACTGCTACTGCACTTGCCGCAAACATGATGGTAACAAACTTGCGGAGAATACAAGACATGTTGATCAGCCTAGTCACAGATCTTCGTCACGGCAAGGTCGACACTCACCTGCTGAAACCCGATGCGTTCGAAAAACAGTTGAACATCATATCAGGACAAGTCCCAAAAGGATTATCTCTCCCTTGCACAAACAAGTTCAAGTGTATCCGGGAATTGTATAAACTAGCAAGTGTGCAAGGAAAACTAACCGAAGACTTCATCATATTCGAAGTAAAAATCCCTTTAGTAGCAGACGAACAGTACGAACTAACCGAAGTCATCCCAATCCGCAACATAAAGGGAACCTCCATGATTAACATAATACCAACAACCAAATACATAGCCGTTAACTTGAAGCTGGACATGATGATACCCCTGGATCAACAACATCTTTCATCATGCGAACAAGTAAACACAAATCAGCTGTTGCTATGCAACCTTGACTTACCTATATTCAGTATAAAAACAGCCACAAAAATGTGCGAAGCAGACATAATAAACAATCGAGGAGTAACAACCTGCCGCACTAAGGTATCGAGTTGCAGCAATGACTGGAAAAAACTACACAGTAAGGGAGCTTGGTTGTTTACGTGTTGCGAGGAATGCACTATGCGCATTTTCTGTCCCGCGGGAATTACGTCACAGACACTACAAAATACAGGCATCATCACCTTAGCGACAGGTTGCATGATGCGCGGCGATAAACATATGATTCATGCACATTACAAAATGCAAAGTACCCTGGAATTAGAAAATGAGCAAGAGATCTACGTACCAGAGATAAACCTAAACGAACTATTAACAAGCAATAGTCAAATTACAAATATAACGGATATGGAACTTGAAACACATGAAGAGCAACTAAAAAGTCTTAAGAGAAAAATTGAGCTGGTTAAAAGTAGTATATTATTGGGCATTCTGTCCCACTTCGCGCAGTCGAACAAGTTCGCCTTCGCTCCGCGTGACTGAATGCCCAATAATATACTTACGATCGACTCGACTGGGGCAGAATGCCCAACACTGAAAATATTTACAACGAATAAGTACATTTAAACCTATTGAGCCAAATTGTGTTGTGTGTTGTGTGTATTTTGTTTGGTATCGTATATTTAATAAAACAAAACAAAGGTCTTTCAATTATTTTATTTTATTTATCAATAAAAAATCTAGGAGGTTCTTCAAACAATTTGTCAACCGAACGCATGAAATCTTGCAATTTACGCCACTGCGATGTATCCGTATCGGTTTGGAACTTGATACGAACAAGTGCCTTCTTCCATAACATCATGGAATCAGTGGCACGCGCATCATCTGTTTTATAAACTTTACAATCGACATAGTATTCGCCGTCGGTGTTTGCGGTTCGTTGCTCGTTGCCAGTAGCCACTCGGTTTACGAAGAGCGATGATAAAACCGGTTGGTTGCTCGATGACCCATCTTTGAGCTCTGTATCAGTTTCCTTATTCCAACTGACTCCAAATACATCGATAGGACTGGTCTTTGTTTTCTTACTGAAACAACAGAAAACAAAATGGTTAATTACATTATTTCGTACTCAAATCAAATGTCTCTGAAAATTAAAACTCTGAACGCTTGAAGTAGCAACTGAACGCAGTTAGTTAACTAACGCGATGCCGCATCGAAGCGATCGAACGCAGCAAGTCACTAAAACACTATACACCCAACAACAATGCAAGTCACAAAATCATTAATCGCCGTTAATTGAACGCTCGCACTTCTTATTTGAATACGAGTATCTATGCGAAAACTCAACATTGTCTTACAACAAAATTTGAATATGTACCTTGGTTGTGATAAATTCGTTGATGTTCCTGACTTGCGCTTCCTGTTGTTGTTAGCAACCGGCTGCTTGCGTGTGTGTGTAGTTTTCTTTTCGATGTCCACAGTTGGGTGATAGACTTCACACTCAGATTCGGACCTGAAATATAAACGGAAATACATTTAATTTGATAAAAAATACTAATGCAAATAGATCAACGGTTTTGGTTAAAACATTCGTCGTAGAAGGACAACATAACAATTTAGAGAAGTAAAGAGTACACAGTAAAACTTATTACACTTACATTATTTATAATACTTACATTTTTCAATCAACTGTTGTTTCTTGAGAAGATAGCTTGATGAGTTGGTGACGGCAGGAGGAGCGGAAGATGTCAGTGAGCGGCAGCAGGTCAGCAATCAACACCGAAAGTAACAACAACCGATAGTTGTATACTAATGAAAGTGTAGAGCACGGTATCCACACATGAATACTTAAATTCAACTGTACCTAGGTCTACCAAAACATGATGTATAAAAACGAAATCGTCCGATAATACCATTGTATTACAAAGTTGTTGCAAACCACTTAGTTATGTTGAATAAATCAACTATTTTTCTTGTACGCATTATATCAACATAAAAATGAAGAGTAAGGAATTTAGACCACAAACAGTTTCGACACAAATCAGCATAGATTGTTGATGCAGCGAAAAACTTAGGGCTGACAAACTAAACTATATTATTAAAAACTAATCAATTGCGAGTTGGACTCGCGCACGAAGGGATCTATACCATTATCTATAGGTACGTACAGCATTAGACAAAAAAATAATAATCTGTTTTTAGTGTTTGTTGTTTTAGCGGCAACATAAATACACACCACGTGAAAATTTCAACTGTCTAGCTATCACGGTTCATGAGATACAGCCTGGTCACAGACAGACAGACTGACAGACGAACAGTGAAGTCTTAGTAATAGGATCCTGTTTTTATCCCTTTGGGTACGGGACCCTAATAAACAAACAACGATATTTATATCAATAAGCTAAATTAGTATGCGTGCCATCCTTACCTAGTATCGCTGATATAAGCGAATAGACTTTGTTGACCAGAAAATTATGAAGGTTGACGAAAGTCCAATAAACTGTTGAATAAGTATTGCTTGCGTAATATTAAAATATGAAATAGTTACTTTATTGGAAAAAAGTCGTATGATTATTGGTAATAACAGACGCATATGACTTATTATGTACCTATCTATTAAACTAGCCAAACATTCTAAAACATAGGCTTTCATAATCATAAAGCAACGGTGCGGTGGTTGACTGTAAATCAATCAACCACCGCACCGTTACGCGTTAACGCGAAATAAATAACGTTATTAATTTGGGAAAATAAAGGTAAATATATTATTAACATTATAACACGTGTGATATGCAATAAGTATCTACTTAATTAATTTACATGTATGTTTTCTTTCAGAAAGAGTTATTTACGTTTAACGAAACGAAAAACGTGTTTTGGAGTTTGGTCTGCACTGCCGCTACGTGCAAAGCGAAATCATTATCAATAATTTGTGGAAAATAAAGGTATACCTACTTATAATTTTTAATCAGTGATAAATAGAGGTAATATAGTAAAATAAAACTTCATATAATGACATCAATCACTACTATATTCATCACAACAATAACTATATTTAAATTATAATCTTGCGCGTGCGGTATTTTTGTTAGATGGACTTCACCATTCCGCCGTCACCGAACAACTGCCTCGGCCATGGTCAGCCATCGCCGCCGTTGGCAGTATGGAGGGGATGTCCCCTTCCAACTTTACTTACATCAATACAGCAACTAAACTAAACATGATTTTAATAATAAATATCTGACAATCATAATGCTTACTAATAATTTAATATATTTAAAATTCACAGTATGATTTATAAACTATTTGAATCAGTTAAAATTTAGAGTCAAAACAGCTACTGATATGGAATAATTATTATAATATTGCAAGAATTTACAAAGAATCACGACATTCGGCCGTCCGACTGCGTGCAAAACTCCGGTGCACGCAATAAATCACGACATTCGAAATAATCCTGTCAATCATAGCGTATACATACTTGCATTTTATTACAAAATAACATTATACACAATAAACAGCTGAAGTGAAAATCTGACGTGAGTATAAACAAAACATCAATTTGATTGAAACAGATCCTATCAATATTACAACAAAATAATGTCCACAAAATCATAAATCGACTAATCTCTAATTTTTTAACATAAAATTGTTTGTAGATATACCTATAATACAATCTCTACCACACATTATATGTCTAAAATCACACTTATCGTGACAAAATAAACCAAAATCAATAATGTACACAATTAATCACAGTATTCTTTATCTGAACTAGTATCAGAGTCCGACGTAGAAGAGCTAGAAGATTCATTAATTTCTGGCGCTTTGATATTTATCCAAGGCCGCATCCTATCTGCCGCTATTACAGACTCGTATTTTCTTTCTTTAAAACCGGGGACATTTGCAATTTTATAACGGTCATTTCCTAAGCATTTTGTAATCCTGTAAGGACCTATGAATTTTGGTAAAAGCTTTTTGCTTTTGCCATCATTCTTAAAATTGGTCCTAGTGATTTTTACCAAGTCACCTACATGATATGAAGCTGCTGGAGACCTGTTCCTATCATAAACTGTCTTTTGGCGAATTTGGCTGTCTGTAATGTTGATTGAAGCTTCCTCCCTAATTCTATCAATTTCCGCAGACGGCTTGGGGCGAATTGACGAAAATGGATTAGAGTGTTCATTGTCCACTAAAACATCAGGTAAGGTAGAAGAAAGTGGACAAGGGATCTCATGCGTTTTATTAAGAGTGGAGGTATTTAGAGGGGCCGACGGGGATTGATTGGCATTACTGATATCATGCAAATCATCAGAAGACATTTCGACATTGTTACCGCTACTGGGCCGCTACCCAAAACATGGGTAATCGAAGACGCAGATGGCACCCCACTCCAAGATCTGAACGCAATCTCAGAAAGATGGCGGAAATACTGCGAAGATTTATACAGAAATCCTGATGCGGCAGGTGATGTAACAATTAATGAGTGGGATAAGATTTCGAGGGAACCTTCTATTATGCACTCGGAAATTGAAGCTGCCATAGCCTCACTTAAGACCAAAAAAGCACCGGGGCCGGACCAAATCACAGCGGAGATATTAAAAGCTTCCGGTCCGGCGGGCATAGATGCCCTCCACAAAATTTGTAACGTGGTATGGCGTACTGGTGAGTGGCCAAGCGACTGGACAAAATCAGTCATCTTGCCATTACATAAGAAAGGCTCCACTTCGAAATGTGATAACTATCGAACCCTGGCTCTAATTTCTCATGCCAGCAAGGTACTGTTACATATTATAAACAACAGAATTCGTCACTTTCTGGACTGGCAGATCCCTCAAGAACAGGCTGGATTCGTTAAAGGCAAGGGAACGCGTGAGCAGATCCTAAATGTCCGCCACCTGATAGAAAAGGCGTACGAGTTTAACACACCTCTCATCATGTGTTTTATAGACTACAGTAAAGCCTTCGACTGCGTAGTCTGGCAAAGCCTGTGGAAGGTACTTTTGGAGCTTGGAGTACCGCATCATCTGGTATCCCTAATTCAAGCCCTGTACTCTCAAAATAAGGGCATAGTGAAGGTAGACCAAACCAACTCTAACCCGTTTAGTTTCGGAAAAGGCGTAAGGCAAGGATGCATTTTATCTCCCATCCTCTTCAACGCATATGGAGAATATATTATCAGACGGGCTTGTGAAAACTGGGAAGGTGGTGTGACGATAGGCGGAACCAAGTTAACAAATCTCCGTTACGCTGATGACACTACTCTCCTAGCAGCCTCAGAGTCAGAAATGGTAGATCTCCTTGCAAGAATGGAACGCATCAGCATGGAACTGGGCCTACAAATCAACCACGCAAAAACCAAACTAATGGTGGTGGACCGAGCACAAAAATTGGAGCTTACTGGCGCTCTTAATCTCGAAACGGTCGATGACTTCATTTACCTGGGCTCTAACATATCCAACACGGGGTCATGCGAAAAAGAAATCCGTAGACGCATAGGTATGGCCAAGAATGCTATGTCTCAGCTTCAGAAAATATGGAGAGATCGCAACATTTCGCGAAATACCAAAATGAAATTGGTGAACACGCTGGTCTTTTCGATTTTTGGATACGGAGCAGAAACTTGGACCTTGAGAAAAGCCGACCGGGCTCGTATAGACGCCTTCGAGATGTGGTGCTGGAGGAAAATGCTTCAAATACCCTGGACGGCATTCCGCACCAACGAGTCCATCCTACGCGAGCTCAAAATAAAGACCAGACTCTCTACGACCTGCCTCCGCAGAGTTTTGGAATTTTTCGGCCATATAGCGAGAAAAGATGGTAATAACCTCGAACAACTGATGGTTACCGGCAAGGTGAATGGTAAACGGCCAAGAGGCCGCAGCCCTATGCGATGGTCCGACCAAATAAGCTCTTCTCTCGAAACGAAGTTTCATGATGCGCTTCACTTGGCCAAAGATAGACGGAGATGGCGAAACATCGTCAAGGAAAAAATTATTTCAAGGGTGGATCACGACCCTCAGTAATGAGGAGCACGACTTGAGGAGGAGGACCGCTACTGGGAAAATGGTTGTTACTAATCTCAGTGGCTACTACAGTTGATGTGTGAGAAATCGATTCACCACTGGGTTCAATGGTCTCGATTGTCAACATGTTATCAATGGGACCATTTAGTTTTATCCCAAATAATAATTCTGATGCACTTTTCTTAGTGGTAGCATTGACCGTATTATTTATACCCCATTGGACTCGACCCAGCTGCTCGTCCCAAACACGTTCATCCTTGCCAAAATTTTGTGTAGACAAAGCTGCGAGGATCGTCTGATTGAATCTCTCAGCCTGACCATTTGCCCTGGGACAAGCAACTGCGTTAAGGATATGTTTAATTCCTTTATTGGTGCAAAAAGTCTTAAATTGAGCCGAAGTAAAAGCCGTCCCGCGATCCGAAATAATTCTACATGGTACACCGAAATCACAAAACAAATTATCCAGAATTTTAATAACACTTTTTGTTTTTGTGTCCCTAACCGGTTTGGCAAAAAGGTATTTCGTAAAACCGTCCACTATCGTTAAAATATAGCTGTTGCGAGACTTGCTCCGTACAAATGGGCCCAAGTGGTCCAAGTGGAGCGTGTGGAAGGGCTTTTCCACTTTATGTATGGGATGCAGAAGGCCAGTGCGACTCCGGGATGCATTGTCTTTGTTATATGCACAGTCTATGCACGCTGCTACATATTTTTTTACAAAGCGCCTTAATTTTGGAAACCAGTAACGGCCCTGAATTCGCTCTAGTGTCTTAGCAAACCCAAAATGACCTACGTCATCGTGATTTGCCTTGCAAACTTGCCACCTAGCGTCTTTGGGAATGACTAAACGAAACTCTTCCCCAACCTTCCTATGCAACGAATGATTCCTAATAGCGTAGTTCTTTTTTATTTCCGAAACTTCCTCAGTAACATTGGGTTTTAGAATTTTGAAAATATGATCGAGTTTAGGATCTGCCATCTGTAGGGTGAGTATCCAGTTATCTGTGCTTATGTTCAAGGTTTTTAGGATTTGGCTAGTAATATCTCCATTCGGAGGATTCCGACTCAGAGCATCGACATGGCTCATTCGACTACCTGGCCGATACTCAATGGTGAAGTTGTACTCGCTAATTTGCAACCACCAACGTGCTATACGAGGAATTAAGTCTCTTTTAGTCAAGGTGGTTCGCAACGCATTGCAGTCTGTATAAACAGAGAAGTTCAGTCCTAAAAGATAGGGGCGGAATTTCTTTAATGAGCAAACCACGGCTAACGTCTCTAACTCGTACGAGTGGAAATGGTGTTCTTCGGGTGTGGTTTGCCTACTAAAGTAGGCAATGGGTTTTAACACCCTGGGCGAAAGCTGCCATTGCATTAGAATACCACCTAAGCCGAGAGCACTAGCATCTGTATGCACTTCAGTCTCCAACTCTGGGTTGTATAAAGCCAACAGCGGACGTTCGATTAGACGGTCTTTTAGAGTTGTGAAGGATTTTAACTCTTCACAATTCCATCGCCACTGCACATCCTTTTTGAGCAGAGTTGTCAAGGGCTTAGCAATTTCCCCAAATCCTTTCACAAATCTGCGGAAATAACTCGCCAGACCGAGGAACTGCCTCACTTCGTGAACATTACGTGGCACTGGGAAATCTCGCACAGCCAAAATTTTTCGTTCGCTAGGCTTTATACCCTCCGACGAGATTTCGTACCCTAAATATTCTATTTTAGTATCGAAAAAACTACATTTTGAAAGCTTCAATGTAAGACCGGCCTCTTGAATCACGTTAAGTACGTCCTCTAGTCGATTAAAACCTTCGTTTATAGAGGCCGATGGAATAAGGAGATCATCCATGTATGCTAGTGCGGATGTAAACCTTCGTGAACCCAGTAGACGATTCATCATTTTTTGAAATACTGAGGGTGCGTTTGCCAACCCGAACGGCATACGTTTAAATTCATAATGTCCGTCCGGGGTGACGAACGCAGTCAAGTGACGGCTCTGTTCTCCCATTGGTATCTGATAATAGCCCGAAGCTAAATCCAAAGTTATAAAAAACTTGTTGCCACTTAGATTCGAAAGTTGGTCGTCAATTAATGGCAATGGGTATTTGTCTTTTACCGTTTTATTATTAAGCGCCCGATAGTCAACGCAAAGCCGAGGTTCGCCGTCTTTTTTTTTTACTAATAGTATGGGGCTGGCATAGTTTGAATTGGACTCTTGAACGATATCATTTTTAACTAAGTCATTGATTATATCCCTAACCTTTTGACGTTCATTATGTGATAGACGATAGGGTCTGTAGACAACTGGACCCTTATCCTGCAAGTCTATGTTCATTACAGTGTCTTTTGCACAGCCTAACTCACTCAGATTAGCCGCGAAACAGTGCCTATACTTTTGCAAGAGTTTGTATAATTTATCGCGGACATTTTGATCTATGTTATGTCTTACTTTAATATCAGATTCGTTTAAGGGCAACAAATTGCTATGATATTTATCCGAACGCACGATCAACGTCTTAGTCTCTTTAATGGGTATAACTCTAGCTATTAGTCTGTCCGCTTTGAAAATAATGGGAGTATTTGTTAACGCAGTTACAAATATGATTCCTTTGCTGCCCTCTATCTTATAACATCCCTGATGTAGGTAGTACTCCCGGTTTGGAATCATTCTAGAGCATCCATCGGAGTATATGTCACCCGTATATGATTCGCGTGTATATACTTCTACTAGCCCCCCCTTCGATATGACTATTTCTTTAGCAACATAAAGATCGAGAACCGTGTCCCTATCGCCAGAGACACCACAAGGAGCATGGTAAAAATTAAGACTCCTACTATCTTTCATTACCATTACGGACGGCAGCTCGGTAAAGTTCTGACCTACTAGCATTGGAGTATCTAACAATTCATCGTCGACAGCCAAAATACTCAGTTCGCTTTCTATTTCATCAATTTTAATCCAAACGGTGGACTGAAACCTTGGCTTGACATTGGAATTACCAAAACCTTTTATAGTTGGTAACAATTCGTGGCGCTCAGAGAGACCGAGGCTTTTAGCTTCTGAATTCCTGATCATACTACACTCGCTCCCAAAATCTATATAAGCATTTAGCTGAGTACCATTAACATAAGCAATTTTATTAAATTTGTTGTTATTGCTCATAGAGTCATTTTTAACGACAATATTTGAAGTTGTGGGATTTACTTGACTAGTTTTATGTAAATCAGAAGTTACTTTAAGCACCTTTTGTTCAGCATTCTGAGTAGACTGGCTATTGGTTTCCTGTAAAGGCTTCCTAGCGCATCTGTTCGAATTATGGCCGACCCTCTTACACTTGACACATTTTATCAAAGGTTTGTTACAAGCAGGGTAACTATGTCCGCGCTCGCCACAATTAAAACAAACACCTTCAGTTGGCCTATTTGATGATGAAACCCTATTCTGATCGTTATTACTTGCACGAAAATCGCGCTTTCTAAAAGATCGATCGGATGATCCTCGCACAGGTTCCTTCACTAGCGTTTGCTGTTGCGATGCTAAGTAGTTTAGCAAATCTTCAGGCTCTTCACATTTAAGAGCTTGAGCCCCATTTCTAATGGAATTATCAGCGATTCCATATATAATACAATCAACGGCCTTACGACCGACAATCTCGCACCTACTTAGTAATGCTAATTTATCATAGAAGTAATCTCTAAGTGTTTCATCTGTGCGAGATCTTCGGTGTAACATTTCTTCCAGTAGTTTACCAAAATTTATATCGTTTGGAAACGCTTTCTTAAATTTAATTTGCCACTCCTCCCATGAGAAATCGAGCGATGGAAGAGACTCGTACCACTGTTTTGCCAGACCACATAATTTTTGAAGCGCGTAATGGATGTATTGCGTTTCATCCCAGCCATAGATCACAGCACACTGATTTACTTTCCTCAACCACCGTTCGACATCCTGGGATTTATTGTTAGGATCAAACTCGGGTAACACATTGGTCGTAGAAGTACTCTTACTTGAATTGTTTGGCAGTGCAGTTAATATCTTCAACAGGTCTTCCGCAGACAGTCCTCTTTTAGTCCTCGACTTTTTCCGGGGCCTACGTGACTCATCGGACTCACTGGAGGGAGACCGTAGTCTTCGTCGTGTCCGTGATCGAGGTCGTTCTGGAGTGTAGCTCTCGTTATCTACACCAATGTATATACATAAACCAATAAAAATAAAATTAACACTACAGCTCACCTACATGGCTATATTACTGCACAAGTGCCTACTCTAATATCTAAACAACAGCACACCTACATGGCTGTATTACTGCAGAAGTGCTTACTCTAAGCTCTAAACAACAGCTCACCTACATGGCTGTATTACTGCACAAATGCATACTCTAAGCTCTAAATAATAGCTCACCTACATGGCTGTATTACTGCACAAGTGCCTACTCTAAGCTCTAAACAACAGCTCACCTACATGGCTGTATTACTGCACAAATGCTTACTCTAAGCTCTAAACAACAGCTCACCTACATGGCTGTATTACTGCACAAATGCTTACTCTAAGCTCTAAACAACAGCTCACCTACATGGCTGTATTACTGCACAAATGCTTACTCTAAGCTCTAAACAACAGCTCACCTACATGGCTGTATTACTGCACAAGTGCCTACTTTAGAGTTCTAAACAACAGCTCACCTACATGGCTGTATTACTGCACAAATGCTTACTCTAAGCTCAAAACAACAGCTCACCTACATGGCTGTATTACTGCACGCAGCATAGGAGTCTACACTACGATCGCACATCTCTGGACAGCTCACCTACATGGCTGAATCAAAGTGCGCGATGCATAGGGGTCTACACTACGCTCGTACATCTCTGAACAGCTCACCTACATGGCTGAATCAAAGTGCACGCCGCATAGGAGTTTACAATACGCTCGTACATCTCTGAACAGCTCACCTACATGGCTGAATCAGAGTGCACGCCGCATAGGAGTTTACACTACGCTCGTACATCTCTGAACAGCTCACCTACATGGCTGAATCAGAGTGCACGCCGCATAGGAGTTTATACTACGCTCGCACATCTCTGAGCAGCTCACCTACATGGCTGAATCAGAGTGCACGCCGCATAGGAGTTTACACTGCGATCGTACATCTCTGAACAGCTCACCTACATGGCTGAATCAAAGTGCACGCCGCATAGGAGTTTACACTACGCTCGCACATCTCTGAACAGCTCACCTACATGGCTGAATCAGAGTGCACGCCGCATAGGAGTTTACACTACGCTCGAACATCTCTGAACAGTTCACCTACATGGCTGAATCAGAGTGCACGCCGCATAGGAGTTTACACATTATATTACAGGTCACAGTCACTAGAAATTGTCGCAATCAACAAAATCTAAAGGTTTTTGTCCGACATGGCTCGCAGGTTTATACCACTTCTGACTTAAAATAAAACTTCATATAATGACATCAATCACTACTATATTCATCACAACAATAACTATATTTAAATTATAATCTTGCGCGTGCGGTATTTTTGTTAGATGTACTTCACCATTCCGCCGTCACCGAACAACTGCCTCGGCCATGGTCAGCCATCGCCGCCGTTGGCAGTATGGAGGGGATGTCCCCTTCCAACTTTACTTACATCAATACAGCAACTAAACTAAACATGATTTTAATAATAAATATCTGACAATCATAATGCTTACTAATAATTTAATATATTTAAAATTCACAGTATGATTTATAAACTATTTGAATCAGTTAAAATTTAGAGTCAAAACAGCTACTGATATGGAATAATTATTATAATATTGCAAGAATTTACAAAGAATCACGACAATAGTAATATGATGTTTTATAGTGCCTAACACATTTTTATAATTTTCAGAATTAGTTTTTAAAAACCTTGGAATCTCGCGAAGCTGTTTCCAAACAAATCAAGATATTACACCACGTTACGTTGAGAAGTTTGGCTTGGAAATAAATGTAAATAATTAGGAAAATAAAAGGTAAATATGATACTTAACGTTTACTTTCTCACAAAGGATTGAGCAGAAAATAAACAGTATAAGGTACATAACAATTAATTTTGTATGTTATTTTCAGGAAGCATCTGATTGACTTTCGGTTATGTTTTTCTACTGAGATCACACCAGAATATTTGCATTTCCTATTTGGAAAGCTGATAATACCTGACATAGAGCTGAGCTGGAAATTGGATACAAATACAAGATGCATGTAGTACATTAATTAATGGTATTTAAGGTACCCATTTTATTGTTCTGTACCAATTGAAAGGTTGAAAATCTAAAGGATCCAAGTACCATTTTGTACCCTTTGTTGTAATTTGTATATTGTTGGATTTGGCATACAGAGTGTGTTTTCGTTCAAGATATTAACATCTTAAATTTTAACATCTTTAAATCCTTTACACTTTTAACCTTTCAATTATTTTCAAACGAATTATTTATCAGTTAACTATAGTACTTATTTATAATTTTATCAAAATGCCCTATTGCTCGGGTTGCGATATTTACGTAGATAGCCGTTGCTGGACCAGTCACTTACGAACTAACAAACACAAAAATAATAGTACCGTGTCTATTCTTGAAAACGTTGAAATCTTACGATCGTCGTTTAAAGGACGTATTATTAGTTACCGAGTTATTGCATCCAAAGATGAAGCAAATAATTTTCCTGAATTCTTTTTTAGTAATATTCGCGAACAGGTTAAATCTTTAATCGATGATTCACTTAAAAAACATAATGCAGTAAAAATTAATTTTCAACTTTTTTCTTTATTTCTATTGTACAAAAATGATTTACAAGAAATCAAATCTTTTGCCACCAAAAATTTTGTCATACATTTTAATTATGATTTTAATACTATTTATGAAAAGATTGTCACGTCGTTGTTGAAAAAAATTGAAGAATTTGAGGAGAGAGACAGTGGATGGACATTCTTAAGTAATTTACATTTAGAAGTCAATGTTAATAAGTATCAGCCACTTGGTGGATCCTATTTTATAGATTTACCTAAGTTTATAAAAAACAAAAAAGCGTGTTTAAATATTCATAATAATGATAATTATTGTTTTTTATGGTGCGTTGTGGCTGCCTTGTACCCAACAAATCGACATCCAGAGAGGATAACATCTTATCCTCACTTTCGCGATGTTTTAAATGTTAAGGATATTTCTTTTCCTATGACTTTTTCAGATATAGTTATTTTTGAAAGAAATAACCCTTCTTTAAAAATATACGTATACGGGTTAAAAAACAATAAGCTGATAACAGGTCCTCTGTACAGACCTGAATCGTGTAAGAATAAATCTAAGAGTATTCATCTATTGTTCTTAGAAAATGATAATTCATCCCATTATTGTCTCATCAAAGATTTGCCTCGTCTTGTTAAAACCCAAATCACAAAACATCATAGTAAATTATATTTTTGTGAAAGTTGCTTATTGTTTTTTCCTACTTCTAAACAAATCGATGATCATCTGTGTAGAGGAATCGTAACTATTTTACCCGAAAAAGGGTCTGTATTACAGTTTAAAAATTATGATAGGAAACAAAATATTCCATTCGCCATATACGCTGATTTCGAAACATTGCTGGAACCAACATCCGCTAGTGAACCCGACACTGCTAATACATCATTTTTACAACGACACGTACCTGTGGCATTCGCTTATAACATTGTTTCTTCGTTAAATTATGCTTTTAATAATGAGGTATTTAAAAGTTATCGCGGTTTTGACTGTGTTTCAAAATTCATAGAATTTCTTTATGCTGATGTTAAAAAGATTTACAAAATATTAACCGAAACCCAGGTCATGACATTTACAGAAGATGACGCGCGAGATTTTCAACAAGCATATAAATGTTACATATGTCAAAACCTACTTTGGACTAATAAAGTTAGAGATCATTGTCATATAACAGGACGATACCGTGGCGCTGCTCATAGACATTGTAATCTACAGTATAAAGTACCTAAATTCATACCGATATTTTTTCATAACTTATCAGGATACGATTGTCATTTATTCATACAGAAATTAGGTGAAATGCCTGGAAAGTTGAGAATTATTCCAAAGACTAAAGAAAAATATATTTCGTTTTCCAAATTCATACAGATTGCTGATAATGAATACGTTCAAGTACGATTTCTAGATTCCTTTAATTTTTTAGGAGCTAGCTTAGACAAACTTGCGAAAACTATGCATAGTGATGATTTCATCACTCTACGCTCTCATTTTCCTAACAATGATCAATTTAATTTGCTCACAAGGAAAGGGGTGTATCCTTATGATTACATGACTAACTGGAAATGTTACGAAGAAACAAAGTTACCATCGAGGCAACATTTTTTCAGTGTTCTAACTAACCAAGCTATTTCAGATGAAGATTATAAACATGCTTGTTTGGTTTGGAATAAATTCAATATAAAAGATTTAGGTGAATATACTGATTTATATTTAAAAACAGATGTTCTGTTACTAACTGATATATTCCAGAATTTTCGAAAAACTTGTAAACAGCATTATAAACTGGACCCTGCGTTTTACATAACCGCACCTAGTTTATCATTTGACGCGATGTTACTGAAAACAGGTGTTCAACTTGAACTCGTTTCTGACTTGGCCATCGTACGAATGATTCAAAACGGTATTAGAGGTGGTTTGTGTATGTGCTCCCATCGCTATGCAAAAGCTAATAATAAGTATTTATCAAAATGCGATGCTTCAAAACCACAATGTTTTATAGTTTATTTGGACTGCAATAACCTTTACGGTTACAGTATGTGTCAATATTTACACCCGTATTCCAAAAACTTGCTTAAGACCATTTTTAGGGTTCCGTAGCCAAATGGCAAAAAACGGAACCCTTATAGTTTCGCCATGTCTGTCTGTCTGTCTGTCTGTCCGCGGATAATCTCAGTGACCGTTAGCACCAGAAAGCTGAAATTTGGTACCAATATGTATATCAATCATGCCGACAAAGTGCAAAAATAAAAATTAAAAAAAACATTTTTATTAGGGTACCTCCCCCAGACGTAAAGTGGGGAGCGATTTTTTTTTTAATTTTGACCCTGACGTGTGATATATTGTTGGATAGGTATTTAAAAATGAATAGGGGTTTTCTAAAATCATTTTTTGATAATATTAATATTTTAGGAAATAATCGCTCCGAAAGTCAAAAACAATGTGTCCCCCCCCCCTCTAACTTTTGAACCATAAGTTTAAAAAATATGAAAAAAATCACAGAAGTAGACCTTTATATGAACTTTCTAGGAAAATTATTTTCAACTTGATGAGTTGAATAGTTTTTGAGTTATATAGCACTTTTTCAAAAAAACGCAAATGATAACTTTGTTTTTCATACAAATACTATGAAAAACAAAGTTATTTTTGCTGACGAAAAATGTTGGTATTTTTAATGGTCTGGGAAGCTACGGAACCCTACAGTGAGCGTGGCCCGACACGCTCTTGGCCGGTTTTTTTGCTTGAAACGGTCTTTGTTGCCATGGTAACAAGGAAACCACTGCAGGCCACCGCCTCCGACACGCCTCCAAATTATGTTCATAGGGTGAGTACAGACTAGCTAAAACATGTATTTTCAACAAGTCATGAAGACACCAAGCTGCTTTACACTTTGTTAAAACTTGATTTAGGTACTACTTTTGCTTCATTCACGTTCATATATCTGGGAACACGCGGCGACACGCACGCAGGACTCGAGCACTGCCACCTGACTTTTTTTAAGAAACCTTTAGGTACCAATAAAGTATGTCCTCCTACGTTCTCTTTCGGTTTTTTTTAGTCGCCTTTTACTCGTTCTATCAAGATGTCTAAACCATCTAAACATATTCTTTTATTTTATTGTCCTTTTACATCTTTTCAATCGCAAACTTGTAGTTTTATCATTATTCCTAAAATTATCAACCAATGTTACATCACACATTCTTGACGGAAACCAAAGGAATGTTACAAGTAAATACGTTGAACACCGTGCCAAGCTTTCGTAAAAACATTACAATACGTTGAAATGCTCATATGAGTACTCACCTTAATCTACCTGCAAAACATGCTGCCCATATCAAACTCAAAATAAGTATGTTGCATGAAGGTTGCAAGCTGCTTTATATGCTAAAAATGTTTCAATAGAATACGTCACAATGCTAGAGATGTCATAAATTGATGTTCGATCGAATGCTCTTGGTTGACATCATCTGTCAAAGAACAAAATCATAAAACCGCATAAAACGGATTAACTTTCAAATAAATATTTTTTCATCATTCAAGAATCATTCTCAAGAATTTAAAATGGCCTCAAGGTTTGCTTTACCTCCGGAGAAAAATCCTGCTTACTGGAACTTGTGCGCAAGTACAAGCTCAATTTATGTACGACGTGGACGGGCAGCCCATCAGCAAAAAAAATGCTTGGGTTCGCCTGACCCAAGAATATAACTCCATAAATAATACGCGCAAGTACCGCGTAAGTACCAAATAACATGTAGGCTGTGAGTCCGAGGGCATGGAGTTTGAGGCACGGCCAAAAAATTTAAAAGGGAATAAGGAACGAGATCAAGAATCACATTTGCTAAAAGTGAAAAACTTAAAGCGGATTCAAGAAAGAGAGGAAGAACTGCGCCAGATGAAAATGCAGGAGAGGAAGTGGCTATTAAAGGCAGCAGAGGAAGCCTACTAAAATGCAAAGCTGGACCGTTTAAGTGCCGCGCAGTTGCTTCAATTCAGTGAGGCTGCAAGGGAGGACGCCGAAAAAAATTAAAAATAAATTATTACACATTATGCAAGCCAATTGATTTTTATTATAAAAGTAGTATCACGTATGTATAACAAATAAGTAAAATATCTACATAACACATTTAAAGACATAGAAAAACAAAGAAAATGATTTTTCATTTTCATTTAGTCCTACGTAACATTAGATCCAGTCTATGGGTTAGTAAAACCCAACAACACTGCATGGCCTGGGAATCGAACCCATAACCTCACACTGTGCAGTTTATGACTAGTGGACCTACGAGACAGCAAAAATATAAATATAAACATCACACAATTATCAACATAAAAAACTGGAGCATACATACATACTTATTTAGAAAAATAGGGGTAAAATCCAAGGAAGTGCCAGATTTTGCATTTTTGCACCCTTGAAACCGCAATTTTTAATAAATTGTACCCTGCTGCCTCCAATCCGTCGCGGCTTCATGGTGGTCTCTTCAACCCAGCTGTGCTTTATGAGCTCACAGCTTCTGAGCTTTTCTTCGCCAGTTTGCTCTATTAGCAAGTTTCGGTCGTCCAGAGTTGAGCAAAGAATTCAGTCGGAAGATGAACCTTCTTCTGCTTGTCGTATCGATGTACTTCTATACTAACTTTGCAGTCCATAACACCCTTAATTGACTTTCACAAAATGGCATTCCAACTTTCACAATTCTTTGGGAATGTTTCTAAATCCTAAGCACTTTTTCAAAGAATTTTAACAAAGTGGCCCTCAATCCACACGCACATAGTTTGGCCCCAGTAGGTGGCCACGTTTATTGCAGTGGCAGAGGCGCTATTCAGGTCGTAACAAGTGCAGGTAAACGAACACCTTGGACACTTCAGCAGATAGCCCCGGCATAGTTTGGTTCGGACCGCCGCACTTGCACTCGGTATTGGAGGAACCAATAATACTCCATTTTGCCAAATATGTTTTGCAGCGGCCTACTTGTGTACGCAATCCATTCAGAGCTTTCCAAATAGGCCACTGCAGGTCACTGTAGGTAAAGGGCGAGGAAGGAACAGGGATGGGTTTTCTTTGATTTCCCATGCGAAACAAAAAAAAAATGTCTGTCCGTAGCCAGGTTGTGTTCTTGGGGCTTCAATTTGTAAGGTGGTGGGAACCTCTCTTGCCATAACTGGCTTCGACGATGAACGATGAACCGAGCAGTTTAGAAGTATTCGATCTGATTATATTATTACTAGCTTCTGCCTGCGGCTTCGCCCGCGTGAAGTTTGATTATTGTCCCATGAGATCTTACTACCGGGATAAAAGTATCCTATGTTTTAATCCAGGTTTTAAAGTATCTGTGTGCAAAATTTCATCAAAATCCGTTCAGTAGATAAAAAAAAAAAAAAACTCAAGGAATGTACTATATTAACGAGTTACGAGTATATGTATAATACCGCAACACAAATATACTAAAGATGTAGGTTGGGGGCTAAATAAAAAAAACAAAACAACCTTAGCCAAAAACTATTTAAAATAAATGATGTTCGGTAAGCAACTTATGTACCGCATTGGTTTCTCATACAACTTGCTAAATTTCAAAAATAAACCAATATTAGTTCCCAAACATCACGAATTCACGAGCTACCTATGCAAGCTCGCTCTTATTCTCTGAGATTCAAAATGCTGCGTTAACATTTTCATCACCATCATCATCATGATTAATGCTCCCATGTGTTCGAATTTTTCATTCTCATGCTTTAGAAATACCAAATGAATTAAGCTTGTATTCATCTTTTATGTGTACGATACTCCATATTATGATTATTTGTCACGACTATATTATTTACGCGATCTTGATAAATAGCTCATACAATTCCACGACAGTGAACAAATACCCACCGATTTGGGAAAGAAACTGTGCTCAATATATATTTACCACGGAGCAAGTGCTTGCAATTCTTAGTAATAATCATGAATTACTAATTCCTCCTACATACTAGGTAGCTTTGAAATTAAACGCGACGGAAAATAGGTATTAGCAACTATGGTCTCCGGCCGTCCATTGCACAGGCTGCAGGTAAAAGTTTTCAGAACGAGAACGTTGGAACCAAAAATGAACCGTGTTTTCTTTTACAAAAATAATACCAGCCTATTACTGTCCCACTGCTGGGCAATAGCCTCTTCTCATACTGAGAAGGCACGAGCATTGATCACCAAACTTGCTCAAGACGGGTTGGTTATTTATTTATTTATTTTACTTTATATCAGCCCGCTATGTCCCACAGCTGGGCAAAGGCCTCTCCCATGGCTTTCCAATTTTGTTAAACATTGCTTTCTTCGACCAATCCGTTATGACAGTACCCATAGACATTATTAATCTTTCGAACCGTTTCTGCATACGAAAATAATGTGATTTTTAAAGTTTTCCATAGTGTGAAGAGAACGATTTCAAAGAAAATCAAGGCACCACGGTTAGGCAAATAAATGGTAAGAACTGCTGTCTTGTACGGATCAAAATCATCATCATCATTCCAGCCGAAAGGAAAGACGTCCACCGCCGGACATAGGCCTCCCCCAAGTGTTGCCACATTGACCGGTGCCGTGCGACTCGCATCCAACGGATTCCCGTAACCTTTACCAGGTCATCGGATCACAATGTTTGGCTACAAAACAAAATGAAAGGCAATTTTATATGAAAATGCTCAGATGAATGGGGGATGTGTAGTGTCATGTGAATGGATGGAATAACAAAGTAATACAAAGAGGAAGACGTCTGAAAAGTTGTGGTAAGTCTATGGTTGTAATGGTATGAGTTCGTGATGCGGCTGAATGAGGAACATGTTGTGAAGAAAGATTTGATTACGAATATTTATTATAAGAGTAGGGGAAGACCAAAGAAACGATGGATGTACTCTGTCAAAAGAAATAGGATAAAAAAAATGGAAACATACTGCGCCGAGCCTAATTGCATTCGGATAACGGCAGCAGAATTATGTTGGACCACTCTGGGTTCTGGCGTCCGCATGTCTCCATATACCATGATAGAAATATTGTGGAGTATGGCACAGGCACTAATGATATTCAAGGTGTTTGGTAATTTGTTTTGTAATTTTCTACTGAGACATGCAAATCGCCTTTTCCAGACCCCTTTGAATCGCTCAATTACGTTTCTTGTTTTTATGTGAGCCCTATTGTATTGTAACTCAGCTGGAGTCTGTGGATGAAGCATAGGCGTGAACATATACGATGTTTGGGCATAGCCGCTGTCCCCGATCAGTATGCAGTAGCTGGATTGTTGTCGGAATTGATAGTCCACGATCAGAACTACGCTAGCACTTTCAAATACCAAGGGTAAAAAAAAATTCTGCACGGTTTCCTTCTGAAACCGAAATCGTCTTTGGAACTGTTCGTTGTTGTAAAAGTCAAATGGGTTATCGGCATCGCGTAAATATCGTCGCGATAAATAATTATATGACGTATCGTTCGCATAATCGACATACTCCTCAAAATTCATCTTACTTTCGCCATTTCTAGACAATCTCAAGAAAATAATTATACACACGTCAAACTTGAATTTCAGTAGGTACATATATCACCCACAACGTAAGTTTCTCGATTTCAAGAATCTTCTGGCGCGGGGCAAACATCAAAACTAATGCAGCCATCTCTTTCTTTTCTAAATATTTCTTACAAAACAATTAACAAAAGGTTAACCATCAGCGCCCCCCTGTTGGCTTCATTCAAGTGTCAAAAGATTCTTGTACTACTGTACGTTGAATTTGACAGAAAAGTGGGCGGATATGTCAAATTATAAACAAACTTTAGCTGTCAATATCTCGAATGGGGTGGAAAGTAGGCGTGTCAAGACGGTTTCGAGTCAAGTCGAGGACTCTGCATACGGGTGTTACCCTATTCAGATTTTAGATTTTTAAATCAAAATGAAATAAACCAATTAAATGTTGAATGTATTGATGATAATGCGAAATGGGGTTTCATACTAGAAGTCGATCTGCTTTACCCTGAATCCTTACACGGCGAACATAATGACTTACCTTTTTGTCCTGAAAAATGCATACCACCTGGAGGTAAAACTAAAAAACTGGTTTCAAATCTATATAATAAATATAACTACGTGATTCATTATGTGCATTTAAAAAAATGTTTGGAGCATGGTTTGATACTACGCAAAATTCATAGAGTCATCACATTTAGACAAAGTCCCTATTTAAAGCAATACATAGAATTAAATACACAACTACGACAAAAGGCAAACAGTACATTTGAACAAGATTTCTTCAAGTTGTTAAATAATAGCGTGTTTGGAAAAACCTTGGAAAACACTGAAAACAGAGTGTCTGTTCATTTAGTTAATCAGTGGAATGATACGAATAACAAAACCAAAAAGTCTTCCTATGCTGAGAGACTCGTGAGCAACCCATATTTTCATAGCGCATCAATTCTTTCCAAGAACTTAGTAATGATACAAATGAAACCAGATCAAGTAATTTTAGACAAGCCTATATATATTGGTTTTACTGTTTTAGAACTGTCTAAATCACACATGTACCACTTTCACTATAATATAATTAAACCTATGTATAAGGAAAGAGTGAAATTATGTTATACAGACACGGATTCTTTTGTTTACGAAATAATCACTAATGATTTTTATCGCGATGTAAAACATCAGTTATTGCAATACTTTGATACCAGTAATTATAATGTAGAAAATCAATTTATGTTACCTCAAATGAATAAAAAAGTTCCCGGTCTTTTCAAAGATGAAATGGGAGGAAAAGTTATAACAGATTTCGTTGGTTTAAGATCTAAACTTTATTCAATAAAAACAGAGAACAAAATAATTAAAAAAGCGAAAGGAGTTAAATCTTGTGTTATTCGTGATCTAAGTATCACAGATTACGAAAACGTTTTATTTAATAGTGAAGTCATTCGTAGGCAAAATATTGTGTTTAAATCCATTAAACATGAAATATTTACGCAAAGCGTAAACAAAATTGCATTATCTAACAATGATGATAAACGCGCGATATCTAATTGTAAAATCGCAACCCAAGCTTGGGGTCATTGCTCATTTTTAAAATAGGTAATGTATATTATTATGTTATGTATATTATGATTTGTATGTATATTTCGTTCTTAACGGATTGACTGGAGACTGTCAAGCTGAAGAAGCAGTAACTATTCTGTATCTATAGATTATAAGTACCTTATGTGTAATTAATGTTTATTAAATGAAGCTAATTATTAATTTACATTGTTTTATTTGTTTAATACTCCCGTTTAATTATTGCTAACCGTTAAAATTACAAGCGAATTAGGTTCTTATCAATAATTCGCAGGTAACGTCGCAGGACAATAGTAGTTTACGATAGCAAATATGATATATACTGCATGTCAATGACACTATAAATGCAAGTTTGCTATTTGTTGATGAGCAAGTTCATACACGTTTTAAATCAACAATTGAAAGGCGTTGTTTCATGATTAAGTCAATGGTATTTCGCTTTTATTGTTAAATAGATAAGATTTATTTTCAATAAAATGTATTACGATCAGTATATGCTTTGTCAATATAATGAAAACCGTTGCCGTAAAACAAATATAACTTAAATGTCGCAATGCTTGTTTCCTGTCAGGGCATTAACTACATATTTACCTAAATTAGTACCTTTTAAATAGTTTATGAAAATTATCTGTCCCGAGTACTTGTACAATATAAGAGATATTAATTTGATCTATCAGTGTGCATCATAATCATGTCAACGGTGAGTGAAATATTTATTTTAAATAAATTTATAATGTAGGTAACGATTATTTTCACTAATTATGTACCTACTAATAATTTTTTTACCATTTTTTCAGATTTGCGATTCAGAAATTGTATTCAGCCAGTACGCGCAGAATCCTTACGAAGGGCTATCAGAAATGATTTACAACGAGTCTCCGCACGGCAGTCAACATACGAAGGAAAAAAAATCCAAACGACAACGTCGAGAAAAGCCTTCTCATAAGAAACAGCCAACAAAATCTTTCGTGATGAGTAAACTGCATCGACGTGGAATAAAACTGATAAAAATATCAGTTATCGATCTCTGCAATAACAATACCAGTGACAGTGATAGTGATAGTGAGAACGTGATTATAAATGCACAATACATCGTTAAAGACGCTATTGATAGTGTTATGGATGATACGGAATCGTTAGTTAAAAAAATATCAAAATCTTTGATTGACAGTGATTTTTAATAATATATATTTTTTTTAGGGTTTAGTGTTTATTATTTTTTATAATTAATTTTATGACTTTTGGTTAGGTAATTAATGTTATTTTTGTTTCATTCTTGTAATTTAATTATTTATATTATAGCAGGTAAACTATTGAAATAAACATATTTTTTTAAGATTTCATGATTTTTTATTTACTCCAACCTGAAATACACCTTTCTTACAAATTCAAATGTTTTTAACACACAACACATTTTTAAGGCATATAATGTTTAATTGTTTAGTACAAATTAAATTATTTTTTTCATCACAGTACTTGTTATACAACACGATACAGTGTTTCTTTTTTACTGAGTTCAGACACATTACAATTCTCACAAAGATACTTGAGCCATTTCACTTTCTAAATAATGAAATAAAAGATTATTTTAGAAATAAAAGGTATTTATTTATAAAACATAATTATGTATTTTATTACCACTCTAAATACTTTTTAATACACAATACATTTTTAAGTGCACATTGCTTTAAATGGTTATTACAATTTAAGTTCGAATCTATATTACAATATTTTTTATGTAAAATAGCTAAATTAGGACATTGTTTTTCATCAAGTTCTGATACTTTACAATTTACACATAGATCCTTTACCCATTGCACCTTCTCCAAACCTTTTACAATTATTTCTTTATTTTGTAAGTATGGAACGATTATACGATGGAATTCCCTATAGTCAACATATCCTTCATTCCAATAAATGCCTCGGTTTTTTTCTAACCATTTAACTTGCTTCTGTTCATTGCTTGTTAAGTATCTGAACAAGTATGGAGGCTTTACTAAGAAGGTTTGGGTATAATCACGAGTGGCCAATGCTAATTCTTTTACTATAAAATTGTTGTAGAGGTCCTTAAATCCTTGAACATCCAATAATATAGTTTCAGGATTCATGATATTTTCTTCACGGTATTGCTCAACGGTTTATACTCGATTATACAATCGTTTAATATAAGACAGTATGCTGAAGTTTGATCGGGTATATCCAAATCAGTTTCAATTTCCACTCTTACATCCACAACCGAACCTGTCTTCAAGTTATCTGCTTGTCTAGAGCAGTCAATAACAAAGAGCGGTGTCAAGTCTTTAAATTGTTTTTCGCTTAATAAAGGCTCCGCACGACGTCCGTAATATGACTGTTGAAATCTAGTATATTGTTCGTATAATAAAGCAATTCTATTATTAGCAAAATTCACATTTAGATTTTCATATGGAAAGTAGTTTGAATTGAGGTATACTCTAACGTCACGAATATGACAATGATCGAACAGAGACATATCAGAGCTTGCATTGTTTTTTCTATTTGTCTGTAAACCAATAATGACATATCTAGGCTTCTCTATTTGTGATGATGTTTTAATAGACCAAGTATGTTTCGTTGTTTTAGGTAAAGTAGGATATTCGTACAGATCCCAATTTCTAAAAATCATCTGGAGCGGACGGTCTTTCTCTAACAATTTTAGCAAACTTATTTTCTCTTTGTCTGATACTTTAACGTGCGGTACACGCCAAACAATTTTATTTATCAGAACATCATCTACAAATTCACCAGTATTCAGTTTTACAGCGTTCAGGTTTGTATTGCTTCGTAACAATATCAATTCATGTCTACTATTTATCACTACTTTCTTAAAATCTTCTGCGAACCCGAGAATATTAGAAAGTGGTATAGAAGCAGAAAAACTACCTCCATTAATATTTTTTGTACCATCAATATTCCAACCCCATGCATAAGACATCTTTGACTCACTCTCATTCATTGACACTAATGATTTCATCGTAGTAGTCACACCTGCGTTTTTTATTTTATCAATTTCTACTCCATTTAGTTCGTAGCGTATATCTTGAAACAAGTAGAGTAAAAAATTATTTGTTAAAAAAACGCTAGTCGCTTTTTCTTTTGGATCTTTTTTGCTAACGATTATAGTTCCTTCCAAATACAAAGTACTCGCTGAAGGTAGTATATACAGATCCTGTTGATTAATAGGTATGCGGATTTCATCGTTCCTGTTGAAGCTAGTTATGTATGGTTTGTAAGAATGAAATTCGATTCCCTCAACAGTGTTGTCGAAAGTTGGAGTAGATAAAATCTCTAAGATATTCATTATAGCAAACCGATTGTTTTAAGAAATTCCTTATTGTCTCGTGTTAATTTTATTTTTTTCTTTGACCGAGGTCTTATTTGCTTGATTACTTTAGTAGAACTGATATTTCCAATTTGTTGATGCACATATTTATTGTAGTCAATCATTTTTTCTAAGATGTAAATATAGCTGCACTTCTTCACCACGTAAGTTTATTAAGCGATTGTTTATATCTAATAGCCTAATATGTATACTGCTTATGTTGTTTTGGTTGATTGGAAAGTATATGGCGTTTTTCGGGATTTCTATAATTCTATATCCAGGGGGCACGTTGAGGGCGAATTCGTGTACAATGTGACTAGGATTTCCGTTTATGTACGAACCACTTACAATATCACATTCTATCCTGATCACGGTCGTAGGTAAAATGTTGACTGGTAACTCTGACACATGCCATTTATTTGCTTTCAAGATCTGCTTCTTAAACCCCAGTAATCTGTTAAAAGTCCCTTCTTTAGTAAAATCGATATCTTTAGTACAGTATATCGAAGTTTTTAGAGTATTGTTATTACATTGTACTTTTATTGAACAATCTTTTATTTCCGATTTTAAATAATCGCTGATATCTTGCAATTCATAAGTACCTTCAGGTAATTCATGGACTTCATTAGACCCATAATATAATTTATTATTCATTTTTTCAATGTTTGGAATTGAATTAAATGTTGAGAAATGCAATAAGGCACACTCATAATGACCATGCAGTTGCAATGTATTAGGATAATATGTACATAAATCGGACGAGTTTCCAGTTATCGATAAGGTGAGTGACATGGTGAAAATGATTGAAATAAAAGAAATACATTAAATTTATATGTATTTATTCCAAAAGTTCCATAGATATTCTAAACATAAGTGTCCACAGTTTACTGTATTAAATTCTTGAAATCTAGTATAGTTATAAAAAACATCACAATTTTTAAAGTACTGCATTAATTCCATTGGAGGTTTCAAATCTCCAAAGCTATCAAAGTATTCACAATATTTGTTTATTTTAACATAAGCTACCCAATGCGTACCTTCGTTCTTATAATCATCCAAGTTTACGATACCACATTCAATCCGTTTTGGTGTCCTTGGTAACTGATCCTTCATGTAGACTCCTCGAAAGTGAGGGATATCGCGTGCATGCTTTTGGATGTCTACATTAGTTAGAGCACGATTAGGTAGCTTATTTTTCAGTTTTTTGAAGATTTTATGAATAAACCTTTACCATTTTTATGTGACTTAATGTATAAACCCTTGCCTAACTTTAAAGACTCCATAGCCTTATTATGTCGTTGTGTTTCTCGCAAATTTTGCTGACTAGCTTTGTAATCGTTAACAGTTTTTGCAATACCAGCCGCACCACCAGCTAAAGTTCCTAAAGCAGATAAACCCGCAAAAATTGGAATTAAAGGTAGAATACCTCCAGTCTTTGGTAAGGGTATCACTCGCGGTACTCGAATTTTCTGAATGTTTGGAAATATTTTTTTTGCAGCCAAGTAAGCAGCGTTAATTAAAGTTTTACTGTCCTTTGGTTTAAGTTTTTTTATTTTCGCTCTTATTTTTGACACGAAACTTTTAAACGTTTTAACTCCGGAACCACATTTTAGTTTGGTTTTCATAACTTTGCTCACTAACCATGAACTAAGTTTTTCACCTTTCCCAGCATCTTTCGATTTAAGTCTTTGTTTAGCCATATTTAGTAGTTGTAAATCAGCTTTGTGACGATTAGGTAAGTCTGTATGGTTTGCATATGCAATATCGTGATGCATACAAGCTTCGTCTAGCTTATTCACACCTCGATCACCTCGCCGCAATCGCTTCTCGAGTTTTGTTCCTGGTCCGCAATAGTTATAACCAGGTAAATGAAGTTCGAATGGTAGATTATTAATTACACTATTAACTAGTCCATCCATTCTCTTGCATAGTAGTAAGTGTAATGAATGAAATATATCTTACAAACATGGTTATATATTCATAATCCTAACCTACAATTTCATCTTTATCAACCCAACTATTTTCTTCGTTACTTAAGCCCAACCATTTCACGTAAAGTTTATTCCCTTTCCTTTTAAGAACCTTTTCTATCAAGTAAACACCGGGATAGCTAGTTTTTTGAAGTTCTTGTTCGTAGAAAGATCCTCTAATGAGCTGCTTTCGTTGATCTTCTATATGATATGTTACTGGTATGGTATTATTAATCCTTTTTACTGTAAATATTTCTGTCGACCAATTAGGTGTGTAACCTTTATCGAAAATATGTTTGTATTTACTGATCCGAACATTTTCACCTACTTTGAATTTAGGTCGACATCGGTTTGATGTACTCGTATGTTTTTGAGTTTTTTGAATATTTTCTCTTATCTTTGACTCATTCATCTTATTTACCTCGACTGGTTTAAATTTGGTGGTATGATGTTTTGTATTATTGTATGTTTTTAGAATAACTTCTAATGGTGGACCTATCCATTTATAGTTCCCAATGAGACTAAAATATTTATACATTTTATTTTTAATTGTTTTAATCACTCGTTCTACAATTGAAGCTTTCTTAGTAGAAAACGAAGAGTAGTGGTTAATATTATAGCTCTTCATAAGCTTTTGGAATGTTACGTTGTAGAATTCTGTTCCAGAATCAGTTTGTAAATGATTAGGTTTTCGATTGCTTGTAGTTAGTATTCGCTCAAATGCATGAGTAACATCAAGTTTACTTTTGGATTTTACTGGTTCTGACCAGGTATACTTTGAGAAACAATCAATCACTACTAAAATGTAATTATACCCCTTATTAAACTTTTTTAGATTTTGCATATCTATTAGATCAGCTTGCCATAAGTCATCTATGCCTTTTAAAATAACTGACCGTCTAATAAAGTTTCTTCGTGCAGCCTTGTGTAGTTCATTAACAATTTGTTGTTTTGCCATCACGGAGTTTTTTTAAGTAATTGTTGTACTTCCTCTTTGTTATAAAACTTATCTTCCAACTGGACTAAAACTTCAGGTATCTTGGCTTTTAAAGTGGATTGAACTGTTAATTGCGCATCTTTTATGATTTGAGTACGCAACAACCCAATCACTTTATTTAGTTCCTTTATTGTATGATCGCGCAATCGATCGACGTAATCCTTATTCACAGCATCGTCTGTTTCTACAGGAGATCTAATTCCTCTCAATCTAGATTTATTCAAGTCAAAATCTCCACTTTCGGATTTTAGCAGTGCATTTTCATTGAACTCTAATAATTCAGAGAAACGCATTCTCTTATGAACATGGTGTCCGAATTTATCTACATTCATATTTAAGGTGTATTATATTTAAAGGTTGATAATAAAATGAACATTGAAAATTGTATACCATTTATTTATTACTTAATCAATTTACTTTCACGCAGTTCTTCAATAATAGATATAATTTCATTGTCTAATCCTGTGTTACCAGCGTCTCGAGATGCAATTAATAATTTTAACCTGTCCACAAGTTCATTAGGATCATTCCAATATATAAAATCAATATTTTTTTTCCACCTTTTGTTCAAGGATAGTCCTTTCCCCTTTGACTGACTGCTTTGAATAGTACTTGACTGTTTGAAAAGAGGTTTTATAACTTGCAAATATTTTTGTCCCTTATTACTTTTTATTGGTTTGTTTGAGTCAAAGTCTCGACGATGTGCGTTTGTGGCAATCAACATCATCTTATAATACTGCATATCAGACTCTGTAACCGTGCTTAAATCTACATCCTTTTTCAATAACAATTGTTTCAGTCCAGGAGTGCTTCGATATTTCTGTCCAGCAACGGTAATATAATCATCGCCGATCGTTATGAAAGCAGAACCTAACATCAATTGTCCTCGCTCCGCTCGAACACCAAATGGATTATCTGTCAATGCTTCTGAAGATATTGACCAGGATGAAGTATCACGCTCTTGCTGGTTCTCTTCTAATGATTGGTACGATTCGTTACTGTTGGTATCACATTCATTTTCTTCCGCGCTACTGTCTCCTTCGTTACTAGAACGTTCTTTCTGCAAAATATCGTTTCTCAACGGAACTTTTGTTTCTTCAACTTCTTTAGATCGCAAGAGGTCAGTTTGTTTATTGATATTAGCTATGCAATTCAGAGACTCTGTTACAGGTCTAAAAACTGATTCCAATGCCTGCTTATTTTCGCTCTCAAAATCTCGCATCTTTCGTACTTTTTTCTTTACGGCTTCTGCAGCGTCCACAATTTGCCTTTTCAATGATTTTTCCATTACAGTAGATTAAGTTAGTTTTCGATTAAGAGTTGGTCATGGAATAATGATATTATGTAAGTACCATAGCCTTAAATATTTGTATTTCTAATCAAAGACTACAAAAGTATCAAATTTATTTCTATAACATCCATTATTTTTATGACAATCTTTATTAATTACAACATAGTTAAAGGGCTCACTCCATATTTTTGAACACATTTCACAAAATTCAATCCATGTCATATCAGTGTTAACATGTTCTTCATAAACATGTCTCAAGTTAATATTATCTTGTTTGAATAGTATAATTAAGTTAGCATTATCTCTTACTAACTGTTTAGGGATTTTGCTATAAGTTTGATTAAGATAAAAACAGTCGATGTGTTTGTGCCTTCCCATTGCAAAATAATCACGCATGTTAGTTTGATTCTCGCAAGCAACGTCATCAAATATAAACACAGAGTAGGGTTTCGCGTCTTGAACGCTTATAACTTCCTCATTCCCTTGATATTTGTGTAGTGAGATAATTGGTACCCGTTGTAAAACTCTTTCTAAAAAAATGTACTTAGGTTGGTGTAAGGTTTTTGAGTAGACATAAACATTTTGAAACCTTAAACCGTTTTCATGTATAAGAAGTCCAATAAGTAAATTTGTTTTGCCACAATTCGATGGCCCACAAATGATACATCGTACTGAATTAGGTAATAATTCTCCATGACGTGAACTACTTTTACAAAAATCTTCGCAAATTGTGTTTACATGCAACGATTGTGGTTGTTTAACAAACTTCATGATTACTGTTGTCAACAAACTGATTAACAATAAGTAAAACTGTTTATAACAAGAATATTTATAGACTTTAACAACAACAGCTACTATATACTATCTATTTCGCGTTCGTTTATCCGAAGCGAGAAGAATTTGCAGCGAAGCATACTCGGGCCATGTGTCACGGGTTCGATTCCCGCACGGACTCATTGTCGCTAACTCGAACAAATGTACGACCCTCACCATGGCTGTTCTTCAATATAAGATAGCGATTGTTTGATTTTAGCCAATCAAGCATCTGTTGGTAGAACAAATCTTCTGTTTGGTCCTGGTGTTTTAATGAATCTTTGTACGTATTTTTCTGTCCAGTTTGCAAATCTTGAATAAATATAATCTCGCTGCTAGAATTCTTCATAATGAGTTTACAAATATCTTTTATATCAGATTTCTCCGAGTCATACATTGTAGTTAACTTAGTTAGATGTATTTAGTTTCGTGATACGAAATGCAACCTTCTTACTACAATAGTAAGAATCGAATGTGGCGTTAAATTACAGCAAATAATTATTTATAGGGAAGTAATTCTCCTTTCTTAGTAAGCTAGTTCATTAGTCAGTATGTTATTGGGCATTCAGTCACAACGGAGCGTAGGCGAACTTGTTCGACTGCGCGACAGGTGGGACAGAATGCCCAATAATATACTACTGTTAAAGAACAACAGGACATACAAATGGTTAATTCCGTGGAGGCGGAACAACATCACTACGTCCTGTACGGCTGTATGATAACCTGTGCAACAATATTCAGCATATGGGTATACGTCCAAATTAAAGCACGCTGTCTCCGTCTACCTCAAGAAAACAGAATAGCAACGCAGGCGCACAAGGAAGAGATTGAGATGGTCCCAAGCCATACTAAACGGGATCTTCCTACGGAAGGACAAGCAACAGCAGACGGCCCGGAACTAGAAGAGGTCACCAGATATCTCCCTAACAGCAACAAGGTGGACCGCGAAACGTCGCCAATAACAGTTAGCAACGAACATACAACCTTCTAATAACTTTCTTTACATATTTTACCTACCCTTGGATAATGCATTTTACTTGACATTTGTACTTTTATAGTCGGCAGGATGTACGAGCATCGCCACATGATATTAATTGTTTTAGTTTTTACCTGAACAAGCAGTTGCTAATTCACCGATTTATGTACATTCGCTGACTAGGTGATTACGCCCGCCACAAGCCACCTACTTTCGATATTATATAATTTGTTGTTTCACTTAATAAATTGTCAATCATTATCGGACACAAAACAGTGAGTTTATTTTCCTGTACACATCCCGAGTGATTCGTCCAACTACATAACACATCTCAGTGTGCGGAGCTAATGCCCGTACAGTAGTACTAGGCCTGAATTCTTGTCGCGCAGTCGGTCACCGCTGACGCCAGTGTCGCAGCATGGTACTATATAGAACACAATGTATAGTCGTACGCGACCGACCGTACGCGACCGACCGACAGCATGACAAGAATAATTGAGGCCTGAGAAACCTTAAGCTTACCTTGGTGTTGTATTCGTAATAAATACGACGAGAACAAAAGAAAAGGGGTTTCAAAGTAAGATTGTAGGTGGTGTTTTTCTCACGATCCATAAGAAAAGGGGAGCGTTTTTTAATTATAGCGAAAAATTATTTCAACATTCAAACAAATGCTTTTATTTCCCGGTAAAAGGTAACAACACATGTTACAAAAGAAAACAGTTACCTCAAAATTAATTTACGTATTTTCCTGCTTTCTGAATTTCTGTAGCTAGGTAGCTACAGAAATTCTCAAACAAAATATTACGTAAAACTTTGAAAGGAGTAAAGTAATACTTCAAAAGAGACGAGAGGTAGAAGCCCTAGTTATTTTAAAAACTCTATTAAAACGGTTTTACCTTCGTTATTTCGCAACCCAACTACTTCCATTTTGAATGAAACTGGAGTAACATGAATGAGTTCGTTCATCGCTGTAATCGATTTGTTTTTCTAGCTAGGTTGTTATTTGAAGCATTTTATTTTTCTTTATAAATAAACGTGAGTCAGGGTAGTGAGTAAGGTAACTTACTCTAACTATCCTGAGTACAATCCGTGCCACGAAAGATGAGACCTGTCACACCACTTGAAACGAGTGAAACTGTGTGAAATCTTGATTATGCCTCGAGGTAAAACATTAAGAACACAATGTAGGAAGATAGTTTACGACTCGTACACCTGTAAGTCAAAAGAAGGATTTCGTCACACAACTAACTCGTATCCAAGTGGTGTGACAGGTCTCATCTTTCGTGGCACGGATTCTACATCTGAGTATTCTGTGCATGCTTCCAAAAACACAAAAAACAAAACGCACATTCGACTGCACAAATGCATAGCTACCTACTTTGGAAGATTGTTTTAATTAGATTAATATTATTTTGTACATTATGTTACTGTTACTGTTACTGCTAGACTGCATCATCCACTGCTGGACAAAGGCCCCTCCCCATGATTTCCAGTTGTTTCGATCCAGGGCTAATGTTGGCCACTGGTCACTGGTTTTATCCAGTTCGTCCCGCCGTCTTCTACGAGGTCTGCCGCGACGCCTTCTGGCTGTATAAGGGCTCCAGAAAGTGGTTATTTTGGCCCACAGCTCATTCATTAATACATATCACCGTAAAATTGTAAAACACGTTAGATTGTAAAATAACTAGAGAGATTGTAAACTCGAAATATTGTCAATCGAACATACTGCTTACAATAAAACGCATTACTTTTCGGTACATTGTAATTTATCGAAACGAAACCGTAATATTGTGAAATGCATGCGATGGAAGTCAACTCGATGGAAGTCCTAACCTAACCTCAAAAAACTTTATACTCCCCTGAAAAGCGTAGTCGACGGAGCCTCGCTATGAGGGGCCCCTATTTCTAAATGCAGGGTTTAAACTAACCTAACGTGGGGGTGCCCCAAGTCTCGATTATGGGGGCAGAGATATTCAGTTAGTAAGCAGTATGTTCAGTTGACAATATTTCGAGAGTTTACAACCTCGCTAGAGAGATTACAATCTAACGTGTTTGACAATTTTACGGTGACATACATACTAAAAAATAGGACTATACAGGGTGTAAACAACCTCATCACAAAGCCGTCAACCACGTATTCTGTACGTCAAAATAAGCAACTTTACGCAAAAAATATTTCAGGGAAACGACTTTTTTTTGCCAATTGACTTTATTTCTTACAATTGTTTTAGTGTCAATGTAATGTCATAGATCCAGACTCCGTGACTGCTATTTAGAAATACCTGATGGAAAACCCCAATAATACTTTACCCAACCCGGGAATCGAACTCAAGAGCCCATGCTGAGCAGTCTCGCTGATTTCGTAGCACGATGCCTACTTTCGCACTATGACAACTTTTTTGTTATTTCAAGTTATCGGTAGCACGATGCCAACGTTTTGAAATCACCATACATTAGATCGCACGATACCAACAATCGCATATTGTCAAAAAACAAAAACTTAATACGCATTCTAATCGCACAACGCCTACTTTGGATATCGTCAGTACTTTTTACATATAGGTTGACTGGCAATTAGTGTACGATACTTTAACACGTGATTGTGATCATGATAACAAACATTTTTTATTATGGGACCAAACACGAAGTCGCGAAAAAAAAATCAGCTGTTCAGTACATTTACGTTCGCCTAATGTACTGAATAGCTGATATTTTTTTCACGATTTCGGCTTTGGTGCCATTGTAAAAGTTGTTTGTTATCATGAGCACAATCACGTGTTAAATTATCGTACACTAATTACCAGTCACCCTATATAAGTGGCTAACCATATGTACAGTCAACACAACATTTTTTTGGGACCACTAGACAAGTGAAGCAGTCGCACCTACGTTTCTTCTACAAAATACACTACATAAACTACCCCACTATAACCTACATCTAACGCTCAATTACTTTACAAAAGAAAACTCCGCCTAAGCGTTTCTTGCGCTAGTTAACCCTCAGTTACATTAACAAAAGACAATTTGCGGGATCGCAAGCTCTCTAAAGATCGTCTATTACCCCCTACCGGTGGTTGGAGGGTTAAGTTTGCTTGCGGTGTCTACCTGAAGCGTCCTTGTCGCCTTAAACTTGCTCCTAAGTCACTGTTTAAGTCCACAATTTGTAAGGAAAGCACGAAGTATTCAGACTTTAACATTTTAGTTTTAGAAGGAGTTGTTTTAACCGACAGACAGTTGAAACAAGCTGTGTAGAATATAGAAGCCTTGTCAAATGCCTGTCTTGCTGACCGAAAGGTCTAACTTTAATACTTTCGTATTCTTATTCGAGTGTTTATTGATAAGTTCTATCTGAAGTGTATTAAAATATGTATTTGTTTTCAATTGATGTTATTTCAACTTCTACTTAAACGATTATGAACTCTGTGTGCATTAAATTATTTGCATTATTATTATTTATTTCTTTATTTAAATAATTTTTAACTATTGAAAATAAATGTTTGTTAATTGAAGTCCTTGTGTAGGTAAACTCAATGTTGAGTACTTATCTTAGTTATTACATGAAAGTACTGTAGTAAATACATACCTATCTAGATTCCTATACATTTTTTGGAAAAAAAAAATTGCGATCGCAAAATACGCACCTACCGATATCCATGTATTAGATGCTTTCACCCTTACGAAGCACTTCTTCATAATCATATCAAAGGTTCTGTTGGGAAATAGCCGAATGGTATGATTGAAAAAACGACCGTTTTCGGGTTATAGGAGTCAACCATACATGAACGAATACACAGTACCTGTTGGTCAGGTATTTAATGATGTCTGTGACTAGAAATTAGTAATTTATTTCATCACCACTGCTCTAAAAACAGTTAAGGAAAACATCGTGAGGAAACCGGCATGTCCTAGACCAAAAAAAAACGAAGACATGTGACATCTACCGACCCGCACTGGGTCCGCGTGGTGGATTATAGCCTATACGCAAAACACGCGCTATGACGTGGAGTTGACGCGGACACCTGCAGCCAGTTGTACAATACAATACTAGAAATTATTGTATTTTCTATCTCTGTACTTTTCCAGGGTAAAGGCCTCCCCCCATTCCGTCTACTTCTCTCGGTGTTGTGCCTCTTCGCGCCCATTTGTGAGGAAGTCGTCCAAGGCTTACCGCCATCTTCTCCTTGGTCTTCCGCGACCACATCTAGCGGTCACAGAGGTCCAGTATTACGAAATACAGGCCTACATTGCAGACATGGCCTGCCCAGTCCCATTTCTGTCTTGCAGCTTTACGAGGTACCTACGTCAGCAATTTGGGTCCCCAACATCCCAAAGAACCATCAGCTGCCTAGCATTTTTTAACTCAGTAAGAGTCAGTAGTCTTTCCGCCGAAAGAGGTCCACTGCTGGACATAGACCTTGTCTTGTCTTGTGTCGCCACCAAGACCGGTCTCGTGCGTCTCGCATCCAGCGGCTCTCCGCTACTTTCACCAAGTCATCGGTCTACTTAGTGGAAGGCCTTTCAACTCAACGTCTTCCGGTCTACCTGCAAATGTGGCTTATTACCAGTATCTTACAAGCGACTGTTTTTCTGAAAATCCCTCAGAACCAATAAGATGTTAATGCAATTTATTTATAACCCGCACATTTACTTTCGGGTAACCCTCATAATCAATTTAATAAATAGAGACAAGTGAAGTGATTCTTTCAATTGTTTTGTTATATGACCCTACTAACAACACACATAATTTGAAAGGTTTTAATAAACTGCGTCGTAGCATAAAAAAACACATAAATGTAGGTTTTATTACATTACTTAGAACATTTGGTGATTTATTGCCGACTCGTCTCTTGAACAAAAAAACTTAACGTATTTTATAACCTACATAAATATTAAGATTATTATTCGGCGCATAATGTATGGGCTTCCATAGATTCATATATTTGTTAGACAAAATGGATTAATTTTCTCTATAATAAGATTCACCTTAAATTTTCTTCTCCTTCACTTAGTAAATCATTGTTATTTATTTCCCGGAGCGACGCAAAACTGCAGTCTTAACAACTGTTTTTATAAAATAAAAGCTTCTAAAGAATCCGGGTTGTGATCTTGTTTACCCGGAGCTCCAAGAAAAAACTTAAACTGGTCCATTTTTACGGAGCTCTCGGCAATTGTTACACATAATAATTACTTTGATAAAAACAATAAAGAGAAAAAATGAAAAATATTTTCCAAGTCTTTCGGAGAATGTCTATTAAAAGTTACGTCGAACGGCCCCTGGGGTGCGGCCGCGTCCACCAAAATGTCTGAAACGACACAGATAAGGTGTAACTTACTGTACAATGGGTAAAATATATGTAAGCTACAATAAAATGGCTATTTAAACTCCTTTTGCTAAGTAGATAGTACTATTTCGTTCTTAAAATATCGCTCACCTAGCAGTATAATGGCACATCTACAAAAAAAGCGAAATTGAGTTTTTACGGCCTATGTGTTTAAAAGTGGATAATTTATAACGCGGTACAACGGCACGGTGCTAGTTTTCCTATTTGTCGAGAGAGGGCGTTTAGTGTCATTGTAGCACTTGGTATGTTCCCGCCGCTTCCGCGTATAACAACGGCTTATTTGTCAGTTGTGCCGGGGCTCTCCGCGATGTGCAACCGATTCTAAAACTGTGCTGGCGTAAGTGGCAAATATGACATTTTATTAACTTAATAAATAAGTAGAAAAGTTACACATTTGACAAATGTGACATCGCCATTTTACTTAATATAATTTACATGGTAACACAACGACTTATTTGACAGATGTGCCGTTTCAATTAGATTACGTTCATCTTATTGGTACTTATGTCGTGAGTTTGCATAGTGTTTTTATGTTTGGGTTAGAAGGCAGGTTGGCTTACTATAAGACTCGGCCTAACTAATCATTATAAATGTTTAAAAGGCGTTAGAAACCCAAAGTAGCAGTTTTAGAGTGGGCCGACCTGCTCCCTAATCTTTGTGCTTATCATAAGTTTAAATTTCACTTTACATTTTAGAAAAAACAAATAAGACATTTGATATACCTACCTAGGTCCATGTTCACCGAAAAGATAACGGTCTGATTATCTAAAAACAGCTGTCACTGTCACATGTTCTCATACAAAAACGTGTTAAAAATCTGTTTTTAGATAATCAGTCCGTCATCTTTTCGGTGAACATGGACCTTATTTATGGATATGGCGTGTGCGAAGAATCCCCGGATGGGGATACCTAGCTGCCTATACCAACGACTGGAGCTTTCAACATTTATAACACGCGTACACTCCGGACCGACGAGAAGATAACGGAACTCGAAGAGGGATTGAGCATGCTGCGATGGAGTATTGTGGGACTATCTGAAGTCCGAAGAGAGGGGAAGGACACGATAATCCTAAAATCCGGAATCCTGCTTTATTTCTGAGAGGGTGACCGGCAGTCTCAGAGTGGTGTTGGGTTTTATCGTCCGCAAGTCCCTTGTGAACAACGTTGTGAAGATCGAGAGTGTGTCGACCAGGGTGGCGTACCTTATACTCAGAATATCTTCAAGATTCGCTGAAGGTCATACAGGTCTACGCCCGACCTCGGCATACCCCCACGATGAAGTGGAGACCATGTATGAGGATGTCTCTTTCGAGTGCCTAGGAAGCTCAGTGGACGAATACAACGATGGGTTCGTGGAAACTGACCATACGACCGGGTCTAATTTCTTCAAGACACGTCGTACAGATCAAAAAAAGAGGTTCTCCCATCAAACTCTCAAGCTCATGAAGGAGCGGTTTGAGATGATCCTGCAGTATCAGGATCTTATCCGCCAAACCGGAGCTACTGAGGGAGATTGAGAGTTTCTATGGACAGTTGTACAAGTCAACCAGTAGTTTACTGATTGTCGATCTAGCAAACAAGCCAAGAGCTAGACTGACCCGGCACTATGCCGAAGACATCCCAGACGTCAGCCTGTACGAGATTAGGGTGGCTCCGGAACAGCTAAAAAACAACAAGTCACCTAGTGATGACCGAATTACGGCCGAACTCTTGAAGTCGGGTGGAAAACCGGTACTTAAGGCCCTTCGAAAACTGTTTAATTCCGTCATACACGAGGGGAAAACGCCAAAAGCATGGTGCAGGGGTGTGGTGGTACTCTTCTTAAAGAAGGGCGACAATGGCCGGTTGAAGAATTACAGGCCCATCTCACTTCTAAGCCATGTCTTCAAGTTGTTTTCAAGTGTCAACACGAATCGTTTAACGATATTCAGCCATCCGGACAACCCGGTTTCCGAAAAGGCTTTAGCACCGTAGACCACATACATACGCTGCGGCAGGTTATACAGCAGACCGAAGAGTATAACTTGTCTAGCGTTTTCTGTTTAGCGTTTGTGGACTACGTGAAAGCTTTCGATTCGATCTAGACTTGGGCTGTACTGCAGTCTCTCCAACCGTGCCAAATCGACTACCGATGCATCGAGGTGTTGAAGTGTTTGTACAAAAACGCCATCATGTCAGTCCGTCTTCAGGACCGAGCCTCAGAACCTATCCTTCTACATCGAGATGTAAGACAGGGAGACGTCGTGTCTCCGAAACTGTTCACCGCCGCACTGGAAACCCTGGCTATCTTTAAGGTTCTGGACTGGAGAGGGTTAGGCATCAACGTTAATGGCGAGTACATCACTCGCCTTCGGTTTGCCGACGGTCATGGCTGAGAACATGGAGGACCTCAGTACTATTTACGCATGGAATATTCGCGTTTAAAAGCTTTACGTAGGTATTTAAACAGAGTTCAAAAAAGGCGAAGTTATGCATCACAAGCGTTACATGCGCGAGTTTTTCATGCACAAATTCATCCAGCTGTTAACTTCACAGAAAAAGGTCCGTATCGAATAGTAAAGATACCTAATCATGAACCTACTGTGCAAGTTCCTAATATGCTTATAGTTTTGTTTACTGTTTAATCAATTAATAAAGATACTTACCTACTTAAAGGTAAGGTAAACTTCCTAAAAATTTCGGAGTAATAAGGTAAAACCTGATTTTAATCTGGATTTCACTGTCGTACCTTTATCTAAACTTAAACTGCCAAGCTTTTAAGTTTTGTTTTTAGAACAGAGAGTATCTAATCACAATTTGGAAAATTTATGACGATTACTTACCTTTGCAATTAAGAGAAGTTACGTGATTATACTTTATTTTAATTGTTATAGTTATTTCATCAAAGATTATGAGCCAAATATAGGTTATAATAATATTTTAGTGAAACTTTTTCATGTATGTTGGTTTCAAATAAAAACTTTTATTTTCTTTTAACCAATTGTTTTTATTTCTTGGTTTTCACATCCTGTATAATTATGGTTTTGGGGGCATATATGACAGTTTTGGAAGTTGTTAAAAGTATAACGGCACAATTGCATGGCTCTTCTTCTTCTTTGACTGTTATGAAGTAACTCCTGGAAACCTGAAGTAGAATTTTTTATCCCTAAGTATCTACTAAGGTCTATACTAGTTGCTAAAACCATAAAATCCATGACAAAATGTAAAATGAACTCATAACTTCGTTTCAAACATTTGTAAAATCTTTGACCCTGATTTCTGTAAAATTAGAAAAAAGTAGATGTGCCATTATACTGCTAGGTGAGCGATTATTAATCTACTTCTTGCTTTATCGGGTGGTTAGTGGTCAACCTGATGAACCCGGTTTTATGCCGCCCTTGGCCTCTGACTTAGCTTTACATGCCGTCGAGAAATATCTCTCAGGCATGCTGTGGTTTCCTTACGATTTTGGTTTTTCACCAAAGCAAGTATAATACGCAGATACATACGAAAAATCAAAGGTGCGAGTATTGGGTTCAAACTTGAGACCTTATTACTTGGCAGTCCTACGGTCATGCCACTAGGCCATTACTGCTGTCCCAGGGTCGTGTTCGGCTGTCAAAGTGTTAATTCACTGATTCGGAAAATGCTTTTCCATGTTACAAGAACTATCTGTAAAGCAGTAAAAGCACCTCTGACACAAAATATGTATTCAAGAAAAAGTTTTATTTAAGATCCTAAACAAATTGTATATTCAGCAAAGTTTTCAAAGAACAAACTCGTGACATTTACCTAGAAAATGAAGAGAAACAAACAAGCGTGGGTAGAGCATATAATATATTCTTTTAGCGTTAAATATTCCTATTTATATAACTTGATATTGAATCTATTTATAGCACATCACAATCTAATTTCGTATTTACATAAACGCCTTCTACCCAACATTCAACAAAGTAACTCACCAATTCGCTCCTTTAACGAAAAGTAAGAGCAGCCATTATTTTTTATCCTGCAAATAAATTTAGCGTCTGCAGACCGAAAATGGCTAAAAATTCTTGTTCTTAAAAATTCTCTCAGGCGTCTGGAATGAGGGCAGTATTCCAGCCGCAATTGTGACGAATTCGGCACAATTTCTCCGCCAAGACTTATGTACAGACGAATTCTTTCATTGGGAATAACTAGTCCTTTGATCCTTGACCCAAATTTGGCACACGGGGACTTGGATCTTGGCACATGTGTGGCCTAAGTAAAAGATATCGTAGAGTAAACGTGGGGCGATGTTTTTGCAAGGAACTCCGGAATAGCAAATGTATTTGGAGTAAGTTATAGATAGTACATACTTGTTTTTGTGTGGGACTGAGTGAGTGAACTTTGAATGTGTGTTGTGTGTTGCTTATTTTGGGCAGTGTTTATTTAGGAAAGTGGACTATCAACCACGGATTGTGTAGTTAAATGTAGCATAACAGTGGATTCTGCTCCTAGCTCGTGGAATCTTCTGCAATGAGGTCATCCAAAAATCGCTTATTGGTATAAAAATAGGGACGTTACCACTAAATAGCGTCCGATAAGGTCCCTATATGTAAGTAGGGTCTATTGTTTCCTAAAATATATCGCAGACAATTTTGCAATCAAACAGAATCGTCTGCCATCTATTTTTCCAAGGTTATCTGAAATCTTGACCTAAAATATAAACGGCACCAATTGATTCTAGACCTGAAGGGAGGGATTACTTGGGTGCTGGATATTACAAGGCTTTTCAGCTTTAACCTAGATTCCTCGCAAGTTCTGCCTGTGTTTGTTTTAAGTTTTATCCATACTTATGTTAATTTTAAATGTAAAAGTAACTTTGTTTGTGTGTCAATGTGTTAATTTTTGACGACTCTGCCGCTGAACGGGTTTTGATGAAAATGGCTTACGGATAGACCAAGATTTGGGTTAGAACATAGGATACTTTTTATCCCGATGGGTAACAATCGCTCCCGTGGGACACTTTCCAGCTAACAGCGGATGAAGCCACGTGCAAAAGCGTGTAGTATTTTATACTTGAAAGGCATGCTCGAGAAACTCTTGTGACGTAAAAGAATGACTGGGAAGACAATGAAAAACGATGTCTTTAATTTTGCTTTACATTCCATTGCGCGCTACCATCAATCTTTTCAATGGCGGTGTTGCACAAACAGAGCATGGTGGAGATTGTCTTGCATTTTGTGGTGTTTCGATTCCGTATGAATACGCGTTTTTGTTTGAAAAAGGTTTCAAGTAAATTGTCCACTTTTGCAAGTGAAAACCACGTGGATTGAACGGCTCCGCAATAACTTGACAGATTCGCAAACTATATGGATTTAGTTAGTGTAAATGAATGATAAATGATGTTTATTTTGTAAGTAGGTTTTCAAAATTTTTGTTAAACTAGATGGGGCCGGGGTTTCGTACCTGAATACTCTGAGAAGAAACAGCCGAAACAAACTCAAGTCTCTTTTTAAGTCCTGGAATGGAACATTTTAGTAAGTAAATAACTAGCTACAGTCTTACACTTTATTTTTATTGGAATCCGTATCTGACCTAACCGTGGCATCTCTTTCACTTTGGGTCCTATCAGAATACCGGGGCTGTGACGTTTTTTAATGTTACAGCACCATGCTGAGATAGGGTCTTTTGACCTCCTACAGGACCAGTTTCTGTACTTCTATTTTTATTCTATGTTTAATTTTTATTAGTTTTAAATACAGTTATACTTTTATGTGTTTTGTACTGTGCGGGCTAATAAATGCCTTTACTTTCTTTCTACAGGCGATCTTGTAATAGATTTACTACTTTAATCTGATATGTGCCGTACTCGTCATGCGACAGAAAGAACGATAAGATAAGATAAGAAAAGAAGAATGAAGAAGACGGCGTGATGACCTGGATCGCCTCCCTAAGAATTGAAGAATCAATTTGCAGAATCACGATCGATGGAAGGAATGGAGAGAGGCATTTGCCCAGCAGTGGGACACTAGGGGCATATAATAACAACCTACTTTAACCTAATCAATGAACACTTGCCTTATATCCGTACATAGACATAGACCAGTAGACCATGTCATTTTATGACGTACCTACTAGCTTATGTCTTCTTCACTCGCTTCACCCGCTTGCAATGGTTTTCGGTAACTAACTATGGGGATCGCAGTACCAATAGTGGTACTTTTTATAGAAAAAGTCCTTTGTATTAATCCCAGGTTATAAACCACTTGTGTAGCATTTTTTATCCAAATCCGTTCAATGGTTTTTTGGCGTTAAAGAGTCACAAACATCCATACATCCAAACTTATATTGTCACTTTCGGGATCATGGCGCTTGCAACAGCATCGAAATAAATAAATAAATATCGCTGGACATTACACACAGCACCACCTAGTGCCACAGTAAGCAAGGCTTGTGTCGTGGTCACCAGACAGTTGATATACTACATTTATACTTTTTGTTTGTAAATACATACTTATTATACATATAAACATCCATGACTCGGAAACAAAATATGTCCATGCTCATCACACAAACATTTGCTCCTACCGGGATTCGAACCCGGGACCCTAAGAACGTAAAGCAGCTTCACTACCGCTGCGCCATTCGGGTCGTCAAATATCGGAAGCTCAAAATAATAAATACTTAATCACGGAAGATATCCCGTAAGTGACACTATAAGTTTAGTTTTAAACAGTGAAATCTTAAAACAGTGAACCATACATTCATCCTCACAAAATTTCGCATAATGTTAATAGTAACCACAAGACTTGTGACATTCATTCCTTTTTTAACCTTTTTTTTGGTTATAAAAAAACTGCTAGGTCAACTATGCATAAAATGAGTGGGAAATGAAACAGGATAGCAATTGCCCGAAATAGAATACCTTTTCAATATGCCAGAAAGGAATTTATTTTAAAGGTCAGGTCAGAGTTCGCCCACGCTTCAATACGTATGCTGGTTGAATTTTGTAGATTATAGGTTTATTTTAGGTATTAGATTTGAAAATAATTATATGAGTTGATCTTTAGGTTAAGCCGTGCGTGCCTAGATTAGTCTGCGGATGGGTGACCACCCTTACTTGCCGATTTTCCTCCGTGCCTCAGATAGCATGTTATTAACCTGTTGGTCCCGGCTTTCATTTGTAGATCTTTGGCAGTCGTTGCAGGTAGTCAGTGGCCCAAGAAGTCTGACAGCCAGTCTTGCTAAGTGATACCGTATTACCCAGTACTACCTGGATTATGTTGGTAGTGCCTAGTCGCTCCATGTCAAATACTGGTATTCAGCTGCATCTGGTTAGGCTGGAAGCCGACCCCTACATATGTAGTTGGGAAAAGGCTAGAGAGATGATGATGATGACGTTTGTACGAGTATATATGTAAAACCATCCAATTATTTACCAAAGTAAGCATACACAGGACACAGCCTCCTCTCTATGAGAGGGAATGGGCTTTAATACACCTCGCAAGCCTAGTTGATAGATGTCACATGTCTTCGAATTTTTGGTTCCAGGACATGCCGGTTTCTTTTTCTCTTCTGTTTCTTCACGATGTTTTCGTTCACCATTTTGAGAGTAGCGGTGATGAAATTAATTACACATAGTAATGTGCCTGCCTGGATTCAAACCCTGCTCGTGAGTCGGGGCCGCAACCACTGAAAGAAAGAAAGAAAAGAAAGAAAATTGTATTTATTTGGCATTAAAATACCTATAACATTTTACATAATACATAAACAAACAGCTTATAATGCCAAAAGGGCCTCAGCTCAGCATAATGTCAGATGGCGACACAAGGTGTGCCACCTGACGCTGATTTTCAGCTGCAGCCCACGAGTGCCATACGCTCGACCACATAAACAAACACATAATAAACTCAAAAAAAAATTGCACAAATATCAAATAACAATATAATGTTATTATGTTACATAAACACATTAAAAATAATAACAAAAAGTAAAAAATGATGGAATGTTTAAAATAAATAACATTGGAAAAAAAAAAACATAACGTAAAATAATTATAAAAACAGTGTCTTACAGTTACAGTGTCAGTGTTGTGTTATAAAAACAATTTATAAAGAAAGAGCAAAAAGACATTATAAATAGCAAAAATATGGAAATAATTTAATATTTAGATAAACAATGCTTATAATTAAAAAATGCATGACATTGTGTTAATGATATACTTGATATACCTAATTATACCTATTGATATGATATACCACTGGGCCACTGCTGCTCAACTAAAACGAAGTCCGATTTGTGATTTATGATGTGATGACGTGCGACTCTTCATGAATGCGTTAATAATGCGATTTATTGTAAATCCTGGCTTTAGGTTTTATTCGTATTTCCGAATTGAAAGTTGTAATATTATTTACCTACTCGCAAGCAACGTGGCGACGTACCTGCGTGGTAACTAATTCTCGTCCAACTTACCGCAGTCTCTCAAGACGAAAGTCTATGACCAGTGTGTGTTGCTGGTGATTACTCACGGGACAAAACGTAGTCGCTCACAATGGGCCTTATCAAAAGGCTTAAAGTCATCCAAAGTGCAATGGAGAGGGCTATGCTCGGAGTTTCCTTGCGTGATCGAATCAGAAATGAAGACATCCGCAAGAGAACCAAGGTCACCGACGTAGCCCGAAGAATTGCCAAACTTAAGTGGCAGTGACTTCCCACTAGTTGGACCGATGAACTGGTGAAGGTTACGGGAATCCGTTGGATGCCAGTCGCATGGGACCGGTCAATGTGGCGACTTGGGGGAGGCCTGTGTCCAGCAGCGGGCGCCTTTCGGCTGAAATGATGATGATGATGATGAAGCAACGTGGAAGAGGCGCACGGAGTATAAGTATAAGTAGGGGAGGCCGGGGCTTCAACAGAGGTAAGTATTAACAAGCGAATTTCTAATAAACTATAAACAGCACAGGGACACAGTCACAGGGACGAAAATTCGTCCCTGTGACAGTTCACAGGAACGAGTTTATTAGAAATTCGCTTGTTAATACTTACCTCTGTTAATTGAAGCCCCGGCCTCCCATATCGTAGCAAGTTGCGTTCTGTAGTATCTACCTTCTACCCGTAAGTTTGTAAAAAGGCGTTTTGTATGTTTGTATGACTTGTATTTTCTTGGAGGACATCATGCCTTAATAAATAACTGCTGCTTGAGCCGATCTTTAGGTTAAACCACACTTGCCTAGGTTGGTATGGGTGACCACCCATTACTTACCTGGTTTCCTCCACGCCGAAGAAAGCACTTTCAGGCATTGGTACCGGCTGTCATTTGTAGACCTGTAACAATCGTTACAGGTGTATGGCCCGAAAGTCGGACAAACAGTCTTATCAAGGGATATTGTATTTTTTTTTTGTTTTGGCAGGAGTGGGAAATCCCCGCGGACACCTCGACTGCCTCACAGGTTGTGAGACAGGCGAGGTAGTGCCGGACTCGAACCGGCTAAAACCACACTCCTGCCTCACCAGTGTCCCTCTGACATAGATCAGAGCCCTTGTGTACTATTTTTTTTTAAAGCTTGTTTGGCGACTGATTTTTAGAAGGCCGAAGAGACCATCGCACGATACGATTAATTTTCGACAATATGTTTTTATTACTGTTTCAGGGATATTGTATTACCCAGCACTAAGTGAGTCGTGCTGTATTCAGCTGCAACTAGTGAGACTGGAAGCAACATAGATATTTGGGATAAGGATAAGCAGATGATGTACATGATTTAAGTCATGTACTTTCTGAAATATTGTCAATTTTAATTTACTTACTTAATCGTCGTTCAATGATTCTTAAACGCCCAAGATAGAAGTGAAAACTAAGTAATCTAAAATAAACTTTATCTTAATTGTAAAAGGTTGATTTTGAGTACCCGTTCTATGGAAGCGTTCGGTGACCGTAGCGCGAGATCCATGACTTTTGTTCACCCAAAAAGTGCTGAACGTGTCTACAGAAGTTTTCACTTCAACAACTCTTCACAAGCTGCTGTACTGCAAATGACACAGATTGTCTGATTGGAAGCTGCAGATCTGGGTCAATCTGAGGGGACAGATAATAACTATTAGTACCGAAGTTCACTGGACCGACTCCTTATAGATTTATCAACGTTACTGTCGTCACTAATTATATCGAAGTGATTACAGCACTCATTGGGTTGAAGCAAGAGCGAAGGAAATATTGAAATCGTAAGATTGATCATAATTGATGGTTCCGTTTGTTCCTGCGTCACATCGGACCACGCCCGTCGTGGAAACATTTATTATCTGTGCCGTCGTGGCACAGTATAATCTGCATTTTTAAATTATCTGTGTAAGCGCTCTGCGCGCCACTCTCTCACCAACGCCCTTTGACGTGTGCACATAAATAAATCGGCAAAAATATCTTGTAACCTGCAACCTATTATAAATCCTAATACAGTCCTGTAAACCGCAGCAAGTAGTTTTACTCATACTCTACTCATCAAGACTAGTCAAGACCACCAGCAACACAACTGGAGCTTGACACTCAACATATGGTCCTTCGACTTCGAGCAAGAAGATCGCCGTCTTTTCGCTGTGCACGTGCATCCTGGGACTTTGGACTGGCTTGGCGTCCGTACCGTGTTTGAGCTCGAGCTTGCTACGCGAAGAAGACACGTCAAGAACAGTCTACCTAGAATAGAGGGCTGAGGGACATTATTCTGAGTGAGTCCGTTCCATTATCCTTGATTTCCTGCCTTTTTACTATCTTTTTCCAGGAATTTTAAATGGTACTATACTGATCGGCATGTTGATCTCTTCTTAGTTAATACCAATACAAGTAATAGTAAATTACAACAACATTCATTCCTTTTTTTTGTCAATTCCTTTGGTTGCTTATCGCACGCATGGATCGCGTAAACAACCACATTATTGGTTTTTAGGTCTTTTACGTGTCGAACCCGTTTGAACGCAGGGCTTATCTGCAATATCAGCTGACGCACCGTGAACCTAGCCAGTCATTGACGCATTATCTCTTAAATTCATACCTACCTTGCTACATTTTAATTTTTTTCTTTGTCTTGGTTTGCACGTCGGCCATTTTGCTTTGTCATAACCACCTCACCACATTATGTCTGAGGCTAAAATAAAGGAACTTATTAAGAGGCGTGGTGGCTTCAAAGCTAAGCTTACGCATTTTAGCAACTTTTTAAGATTATTACCTAACACCGATTTAGACAATTTCCAAGCAGCGGAGTTAAAAAGCCGTCTTAGTTTAATGGAAACACTATATAAGGAATTCGACGTGTTACAGACAGATTTGGAGTTGTTGTCGGAGGATGCGGACGACATGTATGCCGAGAGGAAGCAGTTTGAGACGCAGTACCATGCGCTGGTGGCCCGCGCGAGAACACACGCGGAGACCGCGCGTGCCCCCTCGCCTGCGCTCATGTCTGCCACCTCAGCAGACGACCTCCCACAGCACGGCTCTGGCTGCAAGCACGACTTTGTTCGGCTGCCGAAGATAGACTTGCCTCACTTCGACGGGGACTATCAGCACTGGCTTGAATTCCGAGATACGTATCATTCCCTTATTCATCACAACAATAGCATACAAGAAATCAACAAATTCCACTATCTACGTGCAGCCTTAACCGGCAGTGCATCTTTAGTGATAAAAAGCATAGATTTCAAAGCCGATAACTATGGTACAGCTTGGCAGTTATTGTTGGAAAGGTACAACAATGAAAGATTACTTGTAAATAACCACGTGCAGGCATTATTTAACCTAGAACATTTTGAACACGAATCTTGTAGCTTATTACGGAACATGATCGATGTCACAAATAAAAATCTTTGTGCCTTGTCAACCTTAGAACAGCCCACTGAGCAAGGGGGCTTAGGGGAAACTCTTATAATACACATGATGTCAGAAAAACTCGACAAGGTCACACGCAGAGAGTGGGAAGAGTATAAAAATAATTTAGATGCCTTCCCACATTTAAAAGATTATATTAAATTTTTATCTAACAGAGCAGATTTACTTGAATCATTAAATAATAATAAAAACACAACAAATACTCAAAACATTAAAGAAAATAACAAAACTAAAAGCTACCTTACAACTACTAAAACTAAACAAAACAATCCAGACAATGTGAAATGTCCTATGTGTTCTCAGAATCACTTTTTATTCAGTTGTCAGTCTTTCAGAAACCTTGAGGTCGAAGCACGCATTAAGAAAGCTTCAGAAAGCAATGTTTGTTTAAACTGCCTTCGACCTGGTCATTCAATAAAGCGTTGCAATCTATCACATTGCAAATATTGCAAGGTCAAACATAATACCCTCTTACATAGGGAATCAACAACAGAAAAACCAACAGGGGACAACATTGCATTGTCAACAAACATTGTATTACCCTGTTCAGACAATAATCAGGTTCACATTTTGCTATCCACAGCTTTGGCCAAGGTGACAGATGTCAATGGAGAGCTTCATACAGCCAGAATCCTGTTGGACAACGGCAGCACCTCCAACTTCATCACCCAAGAGCTCTGTGGGAAGCTTGGTCTGGTAAGACAAAGCACTAGCTCCACCGTCTCAGGTATAAACGGTCAAGTTTCTAGTACCTCAGAAACCTGCAGTCTTCATTTGCAGTCTTGTGATGGTAGTTATCAGGCGAAAGTAAGCTGTTTTGTCATGCCGAAAATCACACAATCACTGCCTGGTTCTTATGTGGATAAAAGGTACATCACCATCCCGCCAGGTATTCAATTAGCAGATCCTTCATTTAATATACCTACTGCTATTAATATTCTTGTAGGCGCTGAGGTATTTTGGGACGTCTTAGGTTCCGATACCATTAACTTAGGCAATAATCAACCTAGATTACAGTCATCCAAGCTAGGTTGGCTTATTTCAGGCCGCGTCAGTCAGCCTCGTACACAACCTTCTATTTGTCACTTCCTTTCACAAGAGGAGTCTGACCAGCTGACTCGTTTCTGGGAACTTGATACTGTGTTGTCTGCTAGCTGTTTCTCTACAGAAGAACAGGCTTGTGAAAAGCTCTTTCAAGAGACCACACGTCGGGATACGCATGGTCAATTCGTTGTCACCATACCCTTGAAGGACTCGCCCGAGTACTTAGGTGACTCTTATGCGATGGCGAAGCGGCGTTTCCTTTCCCTAGAGCGTAGATTCGAGCGGGACTCCACATTTAAAAACAGATATTTACAATTTATGCAAGAATATATTGACCTTCATCACATGACAGAATATTCACAACCAAATCCATCAGAATTTAATTACTTTTTGCCTCATCACGGTGTTGTACGCGAGTCAAGCTCTACCACAAAACTCCGTGTAGTTTACGATGCTTCAGCCACCAGCACCTCGGGCAAGTCCTTCAATGACATTCAGATGGTAGGTCCAACTGTACAGGAGGACTTGCTATCCATACTCTTGAGATACAGACAACACAAGTTTGTAGTAACGGGTGACATAGAAAAAATGTACAGAGCCATTTTAGTTGAGCCATCTCAGCGTCCCTTACAACAAATTGTTTTCAGATTCAATTCTTCAGACCCTTTAAAGACGTATGCACTGAATACAGTGACTTACGGCACAGCATCAGCCCCATATCTGGCTACAAAATGCCTAGTGTCTCTTGCAGATCAATGTTCAGACCCAGAAGTTAGTCAGTCCATCAGACGTGATTTTTATGTCGACGACTATTTGAGTGGTGGCGATTCAATTGAGACAGTCATAAAACAATGTCAAGGAGTTGTAAATCATCTTAGTTCTTACAGTCACTTCCAGCACTCAACTCAGTTCATATTCCTCGTTGGGTATCCTGTAACAATGCTTCTTCAATGGAGCTGCACACTTTCACAGACGCTTCTGAACGCGCCTATGGCGCCTGTATTTACGTTAGAACGGTAGCAGTCGACGGAACAGTTTGCGTTCGCCTTTTAGCTTCCAAGAACAGGGTTGCCCCTATAAAGCCCACAACCATACCAAGGCTGGAGTTGTGTGGTGCATTACTGGGAACAAGACTTTTTCTGAAGGTACGTAAATCACTCACTCTAGAGTTTAACCACTGTTACTTTTGGTGTGATTCGACGATTGTACTCGGATGGCTGTCTACATTGCCAAGTCGTCTTGAACAATTCGTTCGCAATAGAGTGAGTGAAATTCAAGAAGCCACGACTGGACAGACGTGGAGTTATGTGCCTTCCAAGAGCAACCCCGCTGATCTCACTTCTCGGGGGGTGAAGGCTGATTGTATCAGCTCGTCCACTCTTTGGTGGTCGGGTCCTGATTTTCTTAATGAAACAAAAATACAATTTCCTATTTCACCAAATACACAAATTCATTCTTTACCTGAAATATCATTACATACATCTGCTGACACACTTAAACAAAACAATATTAATATAATTTCAAATTTAATTCATAAAAAATCATCATTTACATCACTAATCAGAATTATAGCTTATGTACAAAGATTTATATTTAATTGCAGAAAACAGAATAACAAAAAATCATCTTACTTAACATTATCAGAGTTACAGTCATCAAAGACTCTCATATTACAGATTTCTCAGCAAGAAATGTTTCCTGAGGAATACACATGTCTTAAAACTAATCAGGCCTTACACAAAAAGAATAGATTAATTAGTCTTTCTCCTTTCATAGATTCAGACAACTTAATACGCGTAGGTGGACGTCTTAATAACTCTAATTACAGTTATGATGTTATGCATCCTATTCTATTATGTAGCAAGCATGACGTAACAAAAATTATCTTTGAAAAAGAGCACAAAGCACTCTTTCATGCTGGACCGCAATTACTCTTAGCGCACATAAGACTTACCTATTGGCCTTTAGCAGACAGGAACTTAGCCAAGCACATAGTGCGTAAATGCGTTCGCTGCAATCGCTTCAAAGCTCAGCCTATCCAGGTCATCATGGGTGACCTACCAACCGATAGGACTCATCTCGAGTACCCTTTTTTAAACACAGGGGTTGATTACGCTGGGCCAGTGCTGATAGCCAACCGTAGGGGTAGAGGATGTAAATTGATTAAATCTTACATTTGTGTTTTTGTGTGCTTTGCAGTCAAAGCCGTTCATCTGGAGCTGGTTTCCGACCTTACCAAGGAAGCTTTTCTAGCGGCTTTCAGCCGATTTATTAGTCGCCGGGGCAAGCCTCAACGCGTGTACTCCGACAACGGCACTACATTTGTGGGAGCTTTCAATGAGCTTTCACGCTTCTTAAAGGTTTCATCTAGTAATATAGAGTCAGATCTTGCAAACAAAGGCATAGAATTTAAATTCATACCTGCTTACAGCCCACATTTCGGTGGGATTTGGGAAAGTGCAGTAAAATCCACCAAACATTTGTTGCGTAGAGTCATGAGTCTAACTCATTTAACTTATGAAGAGCTCTCAACATGCTTGATTCAGATAGAGGCTATTTTAAATTCCAGACCTTTAACACCTCTATCCACTGATCCATCTGACCTTTCTTATCTTTGTCCTTCTCATTTCCTCATCGGACGACCACTCACGTCATTCCCTCGCCCTCAAATCACCGACGTCAACATCCAGCGGCTACAGCGCTTCGATCGCGTAGAAAAACTACGGCAACATTTTTGGCAGCGCTTCTCTAATGAGTATGTGTCTCTCCTACAGCAGAAAACCAAATGGCAAACAGCTGGGCAAGACCTGAAAACGGGCGCTATGGTCTTAGTGAGAGACGCTAATCTGCCTCCCCTTCTATGGCTGCTGGGCAGAGTGGTTGCAGTGAAGACTGGCTCTGACGGACATTGTCGAGTCGCCGACATCCTGACGAAGAAGGGCACCATTACACGTGCATACAACAACATATGCCCTCTTCCGGTCTCTTCAACATCATCTTGAAGCACTCTCTTCAACCCGGGGAATATGTTCCTGCGTCACATCGGACCACGCCCGTCGTGGAAACATTTATTATCTGTGCCGTCGTGGCACAGTATAATCTGCATTTTTAAATTATCTGTGTAAGCGCTCTGCGCGCCACTCTCTCACCAACGCCCTTTGACGTGTGCACATAAATAAATCGGCAAAAATATCTTGTAACCTGCAACCTATTATAAATCCTAATACAGTCCTGTAAACCGCAGCAAGTAGTTTTACTCATACTCTACTCATCAAGACTAGTCAAGACCACCAGCAACACAACTGGAGCTTGACACTCAACACCGTTTCTGTGTAAAATAACAAAAAAAAAGTATTTACCCTAAGTACGCTAATCATGACGCTTATCAAAATAATATATGTATTCAAAAACCTTGAATATTTCGCAAGCTGCAACGAAAACTTAAAAAAAAACCCCATAAATGTTTTCGCGTTGAAATTCCGTGTACATTTTAGTGTGGAGTTGTTGATATTTTTAACACTGTTACACTTACAAGTCTTATCAGTGCAGTATCACAAACTGAAAATAAAGTGGATAATATGTTCATTAATATGTATATCATTGTCATAACATGCATTTATTTGGCTTTTTAATTAATCAATTTCCACCAACGTTGAAATATTAAGAAAACCGCAACCAAGAAACGACTTCAAATCATAACAACTCGCTGTCAAGATCCTGAAACAAAAGCTAACCCAGCTAATAGCCAGAAAGATAAGCGAAACAACAATATCTTCTCATCTCTTCTAAAACAACAAAGCGACACCAGTTCCTGTATTAATTACAGACAGAATCTCCATCCGAAACGTAATCATAAAACTCTATACAGAAAACAATAAAGGAAAGATCTTCAAGATTTGAATGAGACAATTGTAGCGAACGTTCACATCAAGAAAACTTCCATCTGCTCTACTTTTGTTCAGTGTTAACTGTTATTACAAAACTTCGCTTTAGGGCTGATACTGGTGCTCGACGAAGCAATAAAAATGCTAATACAACGGGCCCCGGGGCTAACATTCCTACAAATATCTGGGAACCCTCATGATTTGGTGCACTGTGCAAGAACTCGGTGTATCTAACACCGAGTTCTGATAGAGCCGGCATTTTCAATAATTTCCAAAAAAACCAAGCGAGTCACCTCTGCAACACAAATTACTTGGCCATAGGAACTAAATCGGTTGGTCTCATAGCCGCAAGCTCGTTTTCTAGAAATTAATTCTTAGATCGGGCAAAGTGGTATTGGGTTTTCTGTCAGGGATTTTGAAAAGCCAGAAGCCAGGACCATCGGAAAGCATGTAAAGCCGTTGGTCCTGTGCCTGATCTCTCTGTGGTCGTACAGGATTGCCGTCCTTTGCAGATGGTCCACAAATTTTGCGCCCAACGCAGTTTCGGCGCCATGAATTTTATTGGTATTGCCGTCTCTAAACGCAGCCGCAGCGATTCCATACTCTGTGGTGCAGTATATATTAAAGAGGTCTGCAACAGACTGCATTCAGAAAATTGCTGTGACACTCGTCCTACTGCAGGGACTGGTGGAAATTGAATCAAAATAAACTTTTTCCCCTCGGTCGTAACCCGGTAAGTGCTGGGTTAAAGATTATCATAAGTTAGTTAAGCGGCAGTGTTCTACGGTTAAGGCTTTCGCTAGAGAAATTGTGTGCTTAGAAACTGAAGACTTTATCTTGTCAGAAGCTTGATATAAATGAGATTATACGAATAACAGTAATTTATAAAAGAATAAAACTGTTCCCTGTGTTTTATTTCCTTTATTTTTAGACGTTGCCAGTCAATTACGAAATACATTTCTTCGAACAATATATTGTTTGCTCCTGTTACAATCGCCTACGCTAATAAGTTCAAAGGTTACATTGGATCGCAAAAAAAATAGATTATCTTTTAGGCTGACATTGTACAAGGATCTATCACATTATGTTTCATAAATAATAAAGGAGACGGAAGAAATACGCCTAAAACGATACATTTGTAGGCTCTTCAAAACATCTTCGGCCACTACTTGTTACGTCTAAGTTACGAGTAGATTTCCAAAAGTATAACAACCTGTCTTAATAAAGGCTGTTGTTCTTAGGGACACAGGCACTGGGTCGTGGAGTTCAGATAGGCTGTTTCTCGTCGCTTCATGTATAATGGTGGTTTTTATCATTTTAAAGTAAGATTGGAAGCCGACCCCAAACATACAAGTTAGGGTATAATAGCCTTGGCAAATGATGATTCTTTTAAGAACATGATGTAAAGGGAGGATCCTACTGGCCTATTTTCGTAATAAATGTCACTAGCGTTATTTTTTCATTTGATCAAGTTTGCTATAATTCATCAATGTCATTATTCTTCAGTGTTGATAATTAACATTTAAAATGTAGGTACTTTTTATCTCTCTTATAAGCAGCCCTAAATCTCGATTTATGAAGCTTTTATTTAGTAAGCTGTCTTTATGAATCGCAGTATCACGACTAACTTAGTCTATATGGGTCGGGAAACTCGGGAAGCAATTCCTTAGGGTGAAGTTTCCATACCGGTACAATTGAGATCTACAGACAATCTTTGTCAGCGTCTTTTGATGGCCCATTTTAACAAAATGATGAGTTTTTTCTCCGTTATAATATGTCGTTTGTGTGTAGAATTTATCTTTGATCAGAATTTTTTTTTATTTAAACGCTTTGCAATGCTTTGTTAACTTTGTTCCAAGAGCGATTGCTGTGAGTGGGGTTTTGAGTTTGATTCTTAGATCAGGCTAACTATTTTTCTAGTTTTTCTTAGAAATCAGTCAAGAGTTAGATAATATTTGATCGATAGCAACAAAATTATACATAGACTGTATGAGGCGATGTGTGTTTTTAAAATCTTGCTTTTTGCGTTAAATCTCGCAATTTTTTTATATGTTTTGAAGAAAAAAATGTCTGCTTTAAGTAAAATGCTTTTAGTTAGGGAATAAAAATTTAAGCAAAAAACCGCCTCATAACTAATTATCTTGAGTAAAACTTAATTTCTACTCGTAACGACGAGAGATGGCGTTGCCGTCACGTAAACAGCGCGCTCCGTATAAATTAGGTCTTAAAAATATTAAAAGCGTAAATTTCGTGTTAAGTGTAGTGTAATAATTATCTAGACAGTGTAAATATACCGTGAAATCGTTATCTTCATCGAACTCACACAGAGAACTTTGTTATAATGATTTAAAGTTGTGAACTGTGAACAATACTTATGTCAATGTGTTTGTGCAATTAAAGTGACTAAAACGATAAAACGATAAACATTTTTAGAATATCCATTCAGCCATATCAGAATCTAATAAAATACAACAGTGCAATACCAAAAAAACAAACCATTAACAAAATATTGAAAGTGCGCGTCGGTTTTTTTTTAAATCAATGCTAAATATTGGCGTCCTAACGAACTTTTTGGAAAAAACAATCATTCGAACCAATATTTCAAAGCATCTATACCAAGCCTGCGTGGCCTGTTGCTAATAGAACGTACATGCGGTGCATGAGTGCCTGGGATCGTTACCGCAGTTCGGAGATTCTTTTTGTATTTTCTTTTGATTATTTTTCAATCCAAACAACTAATTTAATAGTTTAAATAACATTTTAGTGAAGAAAAACATAAGTGAAATAATATTGAACTTTATTATTACGATTTAAACTTGTGAACTATTACTTGATTCAATAAATTTGTGTAAATAAAGTGACCTATACGATAAACAATTTACCAGTCAGCCATAAGAACAGTTTATAATAAAGTGTAATAAGCGCCGATTATTGTGAATTGAAAAGCGTAAAAACAATGCTTATTAACAACGTTAAAAATTCAAAATTACATCGACCCACATTATAGAATAACGAACTCTTGATAAAAGAATACATATCCTTATTTCGTGGTAAATTACATCTACCAGATAGTCAGCTCGATCGGGCGCCGACTTGAGATAATGCGTCTCGAGTTCGAATCCTGCTAGCAACGAGCACTTTTTGTGTTTTCATATCAGTGGTCCGCAAAATTGAACACAATAGAAGAAAAAACGTAATTCAATAACACAATATAAACTCAAAACTAAATCATTTGAGCATTTTATCATGAACTTTCTGGAGAACATTACGTTTCGCGTTCGAGGCGCTCGTCGTACTCGTTCAATGTCAGACTCGCAAAGCAATATCAGTCAAATTGAAAACGGTACACTGGATGACACTGCTACCAGTCTCCCTGAGAGGTGCAACGACGACACATACGACCACGAAGTAATCTCTAAACTAAAGGAACAAGTTGAGAAATTAACTCTTCAATTATGTACTGCAGAAGAAGAAATTGAGATACTTACGCTGGAAAATAGTAACCTTCAACAGTCAAATCAGGAGTTGGAAAAGAAAAATGAACAATATAAAACAATCACCAACACTCCTACTAAGAAAACCAAACCAAAATCTTCTACTCCAAAAAAAAGGGAAGCATTACTTAGCAAAACCACTCAAACGGAGCAAGTAAATACGTCTGACAAGAAGAAAAATAGTAAGGGCACTCAAACCATTGCAATGGATACTAAGGGGTCGTCTAAACAAGAATCGGCGGTATCGTCAGCAATCCTTAATACATTAAACCAGAATGAAGACCCGGAGAAAAAAGTTAGTAAAATCTGTATTATAAGCGAAAATAAATATAGTAAAATACGTACAATTGCAGAAAATAACTTTGAAAACTGTGAATTATGTCATTACTTGACACCATACTCAGGAATAAATAATATGTTTCGTGACTTGGAACCAAAGTTGAAGAAATTCACTATGAATGACTTCTGCATAATTTTAATTGGTGAAACAGACTTCAAATCGACTAAGGAATATTCTAGTATCATACTCCACATAAGAAAAGTACTCGAAAAAATACAACACACAAATGTTGTTCTCTGCATGCCGACCTATAAGCAGTGCATTAGCAATGCTACTTTGTATAACACGAGAGTGGAAAATTTTAATAATCTGCTATACCAAGACATTTTAGCACACGAACATGCCTTCTTTATTGACTCGAATAAGAACCTTACGTGGGACTACAAAATGTACAGACAAAATACAGGATCAGTAAATAATTACGGTATGCGAACAATTTTCCAAGATATCGCCACCCTTATGAACTACATACGTGAAAACACCATCACAAATACAGAAGGCGAAATAAAATCCAATATGGCTGAACAACAAGCGGAACTGCAGTTTTTTCGACTATAAGCACCTTAACGTGATACATCAAAACATTGCGGGTTTACTGAATAAGAGCAACGAGCTTATTGTATGTCTTGAAGAGATCTCAGAGAAAAATACTGAAATCGACATAATCTGTTTATCTGAACACTTCATGATGGCTGGCCATGATCAATTATTGTATATTCCTAATTACATTTTGGCGGCATGCTACTCCAGAAAGGACAGTAAGAGAGGTGGTACATGTATCCTTGCAAAGAAAGGCCACCAATTTAAAGAGCTTCAAGATATAGCGAAACTTTCCATAACTGGAATATTCGAATGTTGCGCTATTGATCTGACAATGTATAATACGATTATTGTTTGTGTGTATAGAGTACCAAAGTCCAATAACTTGTCTGTATTTTTTGAGCAATTAGAAAAAGTGTTAAGTACTATTTGTAACAAAAATTTAAAAAGAAATGTCGTAATTGCAGGTGACTTTAATATTGACTGCCTTAAGCGTAACAATACTATGATAGATCTAGAATGTTTGCTCTTAAGTTATAATTTAAAGCTAGAAATAAATCAGCCAACTCGACTTGCGAGCGGCACTTGCATAGACAACTTTGCACATAATGTGGGAAAGAAGTGTAAATCTGAGGTTATTGACTTCGGCTTGTCAGACCACACAGCGCAAGTACTAAAATTACCGGTCAGTAAAAAAATTTTAATTAAATATTGGCGAACCAATAGACGAGACTATAATAAAGAAAATATGTTAAAATTCAAAAATTATATTAAAACTTTCTCTTTTTCTGAAATGTATAATACAAATAATCCTAGCACAGCATATAATGCATTTCTGGAAGCTTTTATGATGCTGTATAATTTGTGTTTTCCTTTCCGAAATATTACAATAAGAACCAAAGAAAAACCTCAGTGGGTATCACGTGGCATAAAAATCTGTAGCAAAAAAAAGAGAGAGCTTATGTGGAATTATAGGCTGAACCGTAATGAAGTAAATAAAACCAAATTTAAAAAATATTCTAAAACATATAAAAATATAATTAATTTAACGCAAAGAGCACAAAACAATAATAAAATAAAATCCTCCACTAACAAGTCCAAAGCCACATGGGCGATCATAAATAGGTCTAAACTTAATTTACCAAAGAGTAGTATCACTTCCATAGTAACAAACAATAAAACTATAACCAGGCCACAAGATATTGCGAATGCTTTTAACAATTTCTTTATAGAAAAGATTGAACCAATACCAGACGCTGGTAAGAAGGTAACCGTAAATATCTCTAAAACAAATCAATCTATGTTTATGGCACCAAGTACTCCATATGACATACTTCAAATTATAAGATCGCTTAAAAATACTACAAGTGTTGGATACGACGGGGTCTCTACTAAAATTCTAAAGTACATCGCTTATTATATCTGTGACCACCTAAGCCATATCATTAATATGTGTATAACCACTGGATCATACCCGGAAAGTCTAAAAACTTCAATCATTAAACCCATCTTCAAAAAAGACAACAAGCAGAGCATGAACTGTTACAGACCTATTGCACTTATTCCTATAATTTCGAAAATTTTTGAAAAATTTTTATATAATCAAATTTATAACTATTTAGAAAAATTCAACATTCTTACAGAAGAACAGAAAGGTTTCCGCAAGAAAAAAACAATAAACATGGCTATTTTTGATTTTATAAATAACGTCATGGGTAATGTGGATAAAAGGACGCCGGTATGTTCCATTTACTGCGATATGACCCAGGCGTTCGATTATGTTAATCATGACATTCTCCTCCGTAAACTGGAAGCTTATGGCATTAGAGGCAATGTACTAAATCTCATTGAATCTTATCTAAAAAATCGTAAACAATTAACAGTAATTTCTAAAATAAACTATAATTCAAAAAAAGAAGAAACATTTGCATCAAAAAAACGTGTAGTTAAATATGGAGTCCCGCAAGGGAGCGTATTGGGTCCTTTGTTATTTATTATCTATATAAATGACTTGCCATTGGTAACTCATTATCCAGTATCACTTTTTGCCGATGACAGCACAGTCACTATTAATTCTGTAAATAAAGATAGGTATGAACATGAAATAAATAATACAATAAATTCTATCATTAACTGGCTAGATAACAATAATTTAAAAATTAATCTAGAAAAAACCAAAATTATGTTCTTCAGTCAACGTTTAGAAGCACCAAATATTACTGCTCAACACGAATTGACTGTTATAAAAAAGGTAGACACAGCTAAATTTTTAGGTGTTATCATTGACAAACGCCTGAACTGGAAAGCACACACAGAAGAATTAAATAAAAAAGTATGTTCTTCTGCCTATGCCCTTTATAAACTTAAGCCTATTATAAGTACCAATGCGCTTATAACTGCCTACCACGGTATTGTCGGGTCCATATTGAGATTTGGAGTTATATTCTGGGGAAACTCTACTAATAGAGAAATCATTTTTAAGTCACAAAAAAGGTGTATTAGGGCTATGTTTGGCTTGGAAATAACTGATAGTTGCAAACAATACTTTATTAAATATAACATTTTAAGTCTGCCTTCCTTATATATTTATGAAATTGCAAATTTTATACGCGCCAATCCTAACCTATTTAAAAAACTATCAGACGTTTGTATTCGTAATCGACGGGATAATGATAAATTGTGTGTACAACAATCAACCACGGCATTGATGCATAAAAGCGTTTTTTGTTTAGCACCAATAATTTATAATAAAATTCCAAAACCTATTAGACAAATGCCGAATGCTTTGTTTAAAATACATTTAAAAAAATATCTCATAGCTAAGTGCTTTTACACCATATCGGAATTTTTAAATGAACGTAATTAATTAATGAGATTCCTATAATTACGACATTTACACAATTTGACCCTTTAGTTTGTAACTTTTAATTAGCAGTAGGAGTATATATAAAAATACACTTTTTTATTTTTTGTTAATTTTATAATTAGTTATGTAAACTCAAGTTTTATTATGGTTTATTCTGAACCAAAAAGTTATTTTGTACGCCATTAATGGCAAAACATGCAGATCTACCTGTTATTTAAGACCTTGCACATATTATTTGATGTATACTCATGTTTTTACAATAAATATATTCTATTCTATTCTATTCTATTCTATTCTGTAACCTACTTTCTACTTGAGCTTAATGAGAGTTTTGAAAACTTAGGGAATAATAAAAAAGGTCGAGTTTGTAGAGAGTACTAGAGAGGCATAAACTTATTTTCTCTTGTAAAATATTACTTACTTGAGAAAAGTACTTATTTATTCGTATAAAACCTACACGGTGGTACGGTTAAAACTAAATTAAGTAAGTACTGAATTTAGTTTTGGCTTCGTCTGTTTTTATTATTATTTTCTACCTTTTCATAATATTTCACTAGAAGTTTGCTTAGCTTAACTTTACTATCTGACTTTATGATTTATAATTACGTATGTAGACCCTGTATCTAAGACCCTTCTTTACATATAAGCTTTTATTTAAATCGTCTTGTTAGTAAGTTAGTTTGAATTGGTTAAATCTTGCAAATTAATTTCAAACCAGTTTCCGACGACCAATTGCACTGAAATTTTGCACACACTTTTGTTCTAGTGACCAAGTGACCATACATTTTCATGAAAGACATGAATTGATCCTACAGCCCGGATCGCACTAATAGCACACACTAAACGAATACGATTTAAATGTTCATTTGAAAAGGTAGTTTTGTTTTCAACCTATTTTCGTTTCGAAACTTTATACAGCGTGTAGGTATCAGAAATGTGTGGCCATATTCAAGACTGTGGAAAAGATAATCAGACTGAACAACTTTCTCCATCACCTCCATGGGACAAATACTTCGTAATCGTGAAAACTATAACTATTACATATTTTAGGTACACAACAGCAACTACTAAGGCCCTAAACTGACCTTGATTTGATACATCAATCTTAATACACAGCCACTCCCACCACAATCATGTACCCGTAAATCCCTCTACGAAAAAAACTATCGGAATTCCGCACAATTAGATTTCCTATAATGGGAGCAGGGTAACAACGTTAACCTTTATGCTCCGACGTTATTCAACTTTCCCGAGCCTAAACCCTGCCTTGACCTATATTCACCCTAATTTAACCCCTCGCCGATGTTTCGTCCACGTAAATATTCCTAGGCGAAGACGGCTTACCTTGTAACAATCAATTTTGAGCCGTATCATAGGAGAGGTATGATTGAATTTTGAATGATAATTTTCATGTGATTTAATGAATCGTCGAGTACGCTAATATTTTGAAGAAACTTATAATATCCGAATAGTGAGATAAGCTTTTTAATAATTTGTTTGCGCTGAGTTTTAAGTTACGCTTGTAATAGCTATTTGTTCAATAATTAACTACTTTTTGCTCGCGGGTTCGCTTCTGTTGTCACTCGTGAATTTTCACTAGTTTCCAATTAGTGAAAAAAAAAACATTATTGGAGCAGTAATTCCGGAGTTACAAAGTTTTACCTCAAAACATTAACTGTCACTTACGAGATTCTTGATTATTCATTATTTTGAGCATTATTAGGAGCCCAAAATAAAGAATGATCCCGTAAGAGGCAGTATGAGTTTATTTGTAAACCGTGAAAGCTTAAAACAGTGTTTGATTTTTTACCAGTTTAGGGTTCTGTAGTCCTGATAAGGAACCTTTATAGTTTCGTCATGTCCGTCTGTCCGTCAATCCGTCCGAGGTTTGCTAAGAGACTTAGCAATAGAAAGCTGTAATTTTGTAGGGGTGTGTCGACAAATTAAGTTTTTTTTTGTCGTCTGTACCATCATTTTGTTATCTTATTGTTATCGTTGAATAGGTCTTTTAAAATTACTATAGGAGTTGCAATCACCATTTTTCGATGTAATGCTCCGTTTACGAAATATTAAAGTTTGGAGTGCAAATATTTGTTCCAGTAGGGTGCCCGGGGGGGCCCTCTAAAAACAACTGCTGGCTTGAAAAATCTGGAAAATTGATGATGATAGTACATTTCATGAACTTTAAAGGAAATTTATAGTGGTTAAAAATACTTTATTAGTTAAGCAGTAATAGTCGTTGAACTTGCGTGTTGGCCTGTTCGGTAATTTTTTATCAAATACAAAATCTACTACAGAACCCTATAATGCGCGTGGCTCGACACGCACATGGCCGGTTTTATTTTATTATTAGTATAGATGGGTAGGTAGGTATCTATTATCTACTATACAATAACATTTGATTACCTCTCTAGAACGTGGGTGGTTTAATAATAAGCTTCCTATCTCTCGTGGGTGTTTCACTTACGAAGCATCTGGAAACATACATAATTACTAAGTTGAACGTACGAACAGCTGTTTTGATAATCCGAAAACATATGTGTGACGTAGTGTAACTAATTTGATGGCTAAACGTTGTTATTACGAACTTGGAGCTTTGACTGCAAAGGTCTGGAGCAGACATGAAAGTTGAGCAGTTGCTTGGGATGCTCAAGACGTTTGGCTGAGTAGCCCAACTACCACCTTAAAGAAAGTTGGCACAGTGGCTGTGCGATTGACTGCTTCGCTGTGAGTCGTGGGATTGAACAAATTTGTACACTTGTACAGCTTACAGATACACTGCTTTAGACTTTCACGGTTTTTCACTACAAGTACTTACGGGAATATATCCGTGATTTTCATTTGTGAGCTAAGAGGGTAGACAGATTTGTCTACTCATAATTAATAATTTTCGTCCCACCCGCATATATCTCTTCAGTATTCCCGCGATCATGATGCTTGCAACAGCGTCGAAATATCGGACTCACAGAAACAAATAAAAATCACGGATATAATCCCGTAAGTAGCCTACCGTTGTTTCAGGAGCTCGTTGCTAAATAATAACAAGCCATGCTTGCCTAGGTTATTCTGTGGATGGGTGACCATCCTTACATACCGAATTTCCTCCGTGCCTCGGAAAGCAAGTTAAGCTGTTGGTCCCGGTTGCCATTTATAGATCTTTGGCAGTCGTTACAGATAGTCAGTGGCCCAAAACGTAAGACGACCAGTCTTACCAAGTGGTATCGTATTGCCCAGTACTAACTGGGTTGTGGAGGTTAGATATGCAGTCACTCCATGTACAATACTGGTGTTGAGCTGCATCCGCTTAGACTGGAAGCCGACCCCAAAGCAAAGGGTGACCTTTGTGAAAAAAACTTAATCAATCAAAATTTATAAAAAAAAAATTGTCACAGACTTCTGAAGCTAAAGTTATTTTTCACTTTTTTGTTTTTTCTGAAGTCGGTTTTATTTTTTGTAAAAAATGTTTTTATTTTTCACATTTTAGTGGTTCACATGTGCTTACCCCTTCACTGCGTCCCGGCGTGATTTTCTGTTATGAACTGATGTAAACAATAGACAGACATGAGATTGATGATTGATCGATGATCATGATTTCAGCAATCCCAGTACATTTGCTATCATTTATTGAAGAGTTCCGTTACCTATCTCTGAAGCTCTTCATCAGATCTTCACCAAATTGAAGTAGGATCACTTCGAGAAAGTACGCCAAATCGAAACTAACAAATGTGCTTATAAAATTTGAAGAGTTCTCTCTATTGGTCCAGGATCCCAGCATCAGATCCTGAATTGATGATTACGGGACAACCTGGGAAGTATACCCTTTCAAACAATAAAAAAAAAAAAATAAGTCCAGCCATCTTTGAGTAATCGGGGAATATTGAATTGAGAACCTACTTCTTTTTTAAGTCGGTTATTATAGACATTATGGTAGGTGACTCAAACATTAGGATAGCCTATAAAAGATTCGGCCGAGTATCGTCAAGAATTTAAGAGTTCCGTTCCTTTGTCATGGATTCCACAATCAGAAGTAATCAGAACCTAACCAAATTCTCATCAAACTACCCTTGAAGTAATCCTTTCCAATTAAAACAATATATGTCACGATAATAGGCTTTTCACCAATAAATGAAACTTAACACACCTAACTGTCGAAATCTGGTTGTATTGTACACTTCTGCGTACCCCTTCAGAGCATAAAGGCGTGATGTTACGTCATGATGTTGTATCTATACTAATTTTATAAAGCAGAAGAGTTTGTTTGTTTGGATGAACGCGCTAATCTCAGGAACTATAGGATCGAATAGAAAAATTCTTTTTGCGTTTCGATAATCCATTTATCGAGGAAGGCTATAGGCTATATAACATCACGCTATGACCAATAGGAGCGGAGCAGCAATAACAAATGTTGCAAGCGGGAAAAAAGCTTCCGTTGAGCAGGCGATGCGTTGCGATATCAAAACTTTACGCGAACGAAGTCGCGGGCAGAAGCTAGTAAACAATAAACAACCAAACGATTGCAGCAATCACTGCAGATTTGCCGCCTATTTTTGAAGAGTTCCTTTTATATCACCGAAGATCAGTGTCAGATCTCAACCAAATTGAAATGGAACCACACGTCAAATAAATAAAGAACCATCAAAATCGGTTCACCCAGTCGAAAGTTTTGAGGTCAAACACAAAAAAAATACAGTCGAATTGAGAACCTCCTCTGTTTTGGAAGTCGGTTGAAAATACTTGCAAGTAGACATATATTTCATATTCCGTTCGGTATGAGAAACGAGAATTATTTTCCCAACCAATTTTTTGTTGATTAATAAGAGACATTTAAATTGGCTAGCGAAACGCGCCAGGCGCTATAAATAAAATAAATATCGCTTGCTCGAATAGTGTGGCACTAGATGGAGCTGTGTGTAGCAAGCACAGCGCCATCTAGTGCCACACTAACCAAAAGTTATGCCGTGCACACCAGATAGCTGATAAACTACATATATACATTTTTTTTGTATGCAAATACATACTTATTATACGTATAAACATCCATGACTCGGAAACAAATGTCCATGCTCATCATACAAACATTTGATCCTACCTCCTCCGATAGTTGCAAGATAAAACTGGTAGAATAAATGACGACTCATTGTGTATTTAATTTACTCGAATGGTCTACTAAAACAGTGGTCATATTATAAATGGAATGTCTTTGAAATAACAATTGCTGAAAAATCTATTCGATAGTTTCTCATAAGCCTCTAGAACCTAAAAGAAATATGTTCAAGAACAAACTTTATTTCCAAAACATTATCCACATTAATTAAGAATAATAAAACATGTCTACAGACAGGTGCCTACAAAGCAAAAACCTGCAGGCATTTAGGGTTTAATAAAGTTATATTAAAGCCCAAATAGCGCTTTGTGGCCATACTAATTTATTATTATTATAGTAAAAACAATTTTGTTGTAAAGGATTTCTTACATTATCAGGCAGTTGTGTTAAGCTTGTGTTTTACACGGGGCTTTGTTCTTTTGAGGGTAAATAGAAATGTATATTGCTTAAATTCTTGCGTATAAATTTTAATACCCTTTTGGTTTTTGGCATAATGACATTAAATTAATGTGTCATAAGAATTTATGTTTTGGATGCAAGAATGTCTTGATTTGTTTTAACTAAATGTCTTTTCGATTTTAACCAACTTCTAAAAAGGAGGTTATGTTTTCGGCCTACATATTTTTTTTTCGAATTAAGATTACAGATGATCTAGATTTTTTTTATAAATTGGTAAGTATAAAACTAATTGATGACCTTCTATTCAGATTAAAAAATAAACATAGTTTTAGAGTTACATTGCTACACTCTTAGGTCCATGTTCACCAAAAAGATGACGGTCTGATTATCTAAAAACAGCTGTTTAAGACACATTTTGGTATGGGAGCATGTCACAGTGACAGCTGTTTTTGGTTAATCAGACTTTTATCTTTTCGGTGAACATGGACATTAACAGTTATTATAAAAACGCATCCAGTATACTAACTATGTGTTTAGTCGATAGTACTATCTTAAATAGTTTCTTCCTTGTGAAATTCGTTAGACTCAAGACTCAAGGCGAGACATATAAAAACTTCAGCTGATAAAGTAGGTATACGAACAAAAAAGGGACCAAAGAAAAGATGAAAATTTCTCCGAGGCCTAGTAAATTATGTTTTTTTAACCTATATTAATTTTCGTCTAGACTATAGGATCAACATTTTTCAGCATTTAATATTCATAAGATTTTAACCAAAATTAACAGATGGCAAACTAGTATAGATATAGTAGATAGTACTTTAATAAATGTAGATTGTACATTTTATTACAGGCAAAAAACTAGAATAGATAAGAAACTTGCAAAGTTACCTATTATTTTATCACAAAAGGTTTAATTTCCCAAAGGAATTTTGCACTTTTTACGAGATTAATTAATTATTATTACACCTACAGCATTATTTCACTGTTTTTTGTAGGAAGAACCAGTGCGCCCTCTGGGACACTCCTTATTCCATTGGAAATAAAGACGAATTTCCAAAATACAAACTACTACTTTTATCCACTATTCATTTACTATCAGGATTTTCTAAGAAGCAGCCACGAGTCTGAATTTGTGATGGCAATAGGCTCGCTCCCAATCACATGGAATTTAAATAATTATAACTGCCAATGTGTTGTATACTATTAGTACACCGCTGCCTAACCCTTCTGGGTTTGGGCGTGATGTTTTATGTTTGTGTTGTGTAATTAAGTACACACTACAGGTAACTAAGTACTCGGTATTGTAAACATTTATTAAGAAAAACAGATTCTTTTGTGCAGTTAATAATAAATATTCCATCTATCTTACGTCTAACTAGAGAAGATTAGAAAAAGTGTTTCTTCAACGAAGCACTGAGCCTTAACCCTGCAATACCAACAAAAAGTCGAAAAACAACAAGACCTTATCCAACAAATAAGTAGGTCAGTAAAAACGTACACATAGAGCGATAATCAATATCCGTCCCGCACCAACATAAAATTGTTTTCGGTTCGGCATTTGCAAAGTTTCGCTCGCACCAGATGTTATTTATTGGCAGAAACCACGAGGACGAGTGTACCGAAACTGTCGTAAAAGCAGGATTCATAACCCACATTTGTGTTGGTTATGTTGAACATAACTTGGGGGAATGTGGGTTATGTACTGTCACGTTTTCGTCTGGCGTCTCTTCATTTCGCAATGAAGGGTTAAGAGGTCGTACTGTAAATGGGGTCGTTCGATTTAAATTTTGTATACTTAACAGGTTTAGAACCAAGTTCATACGTCATGTCTATAAATCTTAGAATTATATTCCTTAAGAGTCACATCACATTAAATTTATGTAGAACAAAAGTAGTGTTGCTTCTGAAAGCTTCTTAAAACAATAATAATCTTAACTATCTAAGATCCAAAGAAAAAAAAACGGAAAATTATCGTAACAGCAGTTTTTTCGTGCCCTACAGTAACCTCTCAAAAACTTCCCTGATTCTCGCAATGTACAAAAGATAAATCCTACGTTCCCCCATCAATCCGGATGGATAAAATCCGCCATTACACTTGAAGTGTAAAGAAAGAATTCTCACAGCTTACACATGACTGAACAGAAACAGAAAAGATTTGACACGAGTCTTATCCCCAAGCTGAACTGTCCTTATTGGAAATTGCTTCGGGTATCCCTTGTCAGAAAACTTGGATGAAGGATTAAAACTTTGGCTGCTGATTAGGATCGCAGTCCGGGATACGTACCTGGTGACAGCGTCCCTTTAGTGCGGAAGTTTTATGTATCTAAAACTTTTTATTCAAATCTTTTCAAGATGTAAAGTAACGTGGGGTTATCTACACTATCTACATCTACACTAATATTATAAAGAGGAAAACTTTGTTTGTTTGTTTGTTTGGTTGTAATGAATAGGCTTAAAAACTACTGGACCGTTTTTAAAAATTCTTTCACCATTCGAAAGCTACATTATCCACGAGTAACATAGGATATATTTTATCCCCGTACTCCCACGGGAACGGGAACTATGCGGGTGAAACCGCGGGACGTCCGCTAGTGGTTTAATAAATTGAGAAGGTGCCTACTAAACCTCGCAGATTATAATGGCATCAAACCGCATTTCCAGACAAAAAGAGCGAGACACCTCGTCCTCACTGTGCGATAGTTCATACAAAATATAGGAACGTGAAGGTTTTTTGCATCAAATTACCTTGCGGCTGACTACGTGTGCGCCAGTTCTAAATGGCACTATAATGTAAGAATATAGGTAGAATAAAGTTACGTGACATTTTTAGTAGTGTTAGAAAAGGTAATTTCAGGTGGACATATACCAGAAGACCTAGAACAAGTGCTAACACGTGGTGCATTTCTCTCCGTTAATGTTTTTGTAGCCAAAAACTAGGGACCATTTCTAGACCGTATTGTTCAACGTTATGTGGGTCTTTATAACTTGTGTAGGTTTCGTGTAATCTCAAGAGTTAAATTGTTAGTTCCTAAAACCTCCTAACGTACAATGTTTTTAAGTTTTCTCTTGGGGAGGAGTTAGGTGGCAGTTAAGCTACGTTTTGGTGAAAAATTCACAAGATCAAGACCCACTTATGTCGAAATAACACAATGTTTTGGGAAACATTTTATCTTTAATACCGTCATACTTTCTTATTCAAGTCTTTCCAAGAATCCCGCGAAATTCTGCTTCCACGTGCAAATAATTTAAGACGCCGGGATAACTTTAGGAGAGCTATAACTCAGGTACGTGTACCTACAAAGTACCTTTAATTTCGTATTCCTGACTGTTAATTTAAGCAATATATTAAATATTATCAACAAAACAACGCACCATTTGTCAGAAGAAATTGGTTCATAAATATTAAGCAGCGTTAAAGAAGCTTATAATGTAAGCGTTTGGTTTTATGCAAAGTAGACCTAAATAATCCTGAAGAATTTTTCATTGTGGATTTTATTTATTGGTAGCTGGTAGGTTGGTTAATTTGTTTTTGTAGTCGATTATTTGTTTAAATAAAGCCTTGAAGATAGTCATGTTTATGAAAATAGGTGGTCCTAAAATATTATTAGTTTGCTCCGTTATTTTGCCAGAAAGCTTTCTGATTGTCTACTTATTTAGCTTAGCGAGTATTTTGTTCTTTGTTCTATATTTATTTATATCTTCAGAAATAAATCTACTCTCTACTGCGTACATAATATTCTTGTCATGATTTCAAATTTTACTATCATAAACCTAGGATTTTATACAGCAAGACCGAATTGTATACAGGGAATTTATAAGTGTCAACGCACTTTGGTATAAAAGAAAACGAAAAAAAAATCGATTTAGAAAAAGAAGACATTTTCTCAAACATGCTTGGAAAAGACATGGACAAATCTTGCCCCAATTGAACAAAGCTAAAAGAATTACAAATAATTATTATTAAAAAAGTTAAAAATTTTGAAAAATGATTAACGGACGATTACAGATTTTTAATGGAACTTGTACGGTGCACGTACATTGGTTTTAAAATATATTTTTCACCACTCCCGCACGAAAGAAGTGTCTTTCTTCTACTAAAACAGTGAGGAAAGTTGGTTTTTCCTCACTGTTTGTACAGTGAGGAAAGTAATGATCCCGCTCAGAAACTAACCTTGCCTGATTTTTTTTATGTTAAGTTTTAAAGATATTTAAAAAAATAAATAATTTTATGCTTAGAATAGAAGTATTTATAAGTTAAGATTCATGTTTTTTATAACATTTATCAAATTATTGTAAGTGTAGGTATAAGTTCAGAAACATTAATTTATTTACATATGATGACTGAATACTTTCTTGCTGGGAGTGGTGAAAAGTTTTGTATGCAACATGTGAGCAAGTTCATTTGCTATTCGTTTTGTTGAGTCTTTTGCTTACTCAGGATTGAAATTTATAATCACTCGCTGCGCTCGTGATTCTATTTTTCAATCCTTCGTTCGCTCAAGACTCAAAATCAAAACTCATAGGAAAAACGAACTTTCCTCACATGTTGGATAAATAACTATATACGATAGATAAGTTAGCCAGTAGGCTCGAGTATTTGCACTTTGGACGCAACCTACATTTGGCAGTGCATTGACACTGACATATTGCATTGTTCTATTTATTTTATGTATATTACAAGACATTATAGTGTTCAATTAGACGTGGTTTGAGTCGGACAACTTGCATTTTTATTTAGATTCATCCCGTTGAGCATTCACTGACTTTTTCTGCATTAAAGTTTAAATTTGACATTTACATCTGCATTGACTTTACTTATGTTAGGTAAACACCCTACAGAACTCAAAATAAAAAGTATTTTTATGTTTAGATTTCACTCGAAAAGTCAGATTTACCTAAACGTTGCCATACAATATTAACAAAGAACAGATCAGGGGAATATAAACTCATACCGGGCCTAAAATGTAAAATATTCGTAACTTACCGTAACTTAAAATGTAATTTATAATTAATAATAATAATAAAATTGTTTATTAATCCAAATAATACACACAGACACAGTTCAAAAACAAGGTGACAAAAAATACAATAAGCATTTAGGATTTAGTTTTTGTGCACAGAAGATTTCTACCAAAAATAAGTCTACACATACAAAATAATGATGAACCCTGCCTCTTAAACTAGAAGACCTGTATCTTAAGAGACAGTGATCGGCCAAAAATTGAAATTGAATAGAACTATAATTTTACAAGAGTGAAAGTGTGTCGATTATTTTGATATTTTAAATGTATAATTAAAGTTAGTCTTAATCAAATATGTGTGAGTGTTGAGGTGTGTGGTACGTGAGTGTGTGTGTGTGTGGAAAGGGAGTGTAGGTGTGTACTGTGGGTGTATGTGTATTTGAGTATTTTGAGGTGTTTTTGTTTTTAAGAGGCTGATAGGTCAAGCGATGCATGATAGCAAAGATTCTGTTTTCATATAGTCCTGCAGTATAAGCCAGCCAGATGTTTTTGATTTGACATTAAATTTATTTAGGTCTATTATGTCTAGTTCTTTCTGAATTTTTTTAAAGACTTGATGGCTTAAGACGTAGAATTGGCGTCTGGCAAATGAGGTTTTGTACTGTACACCTGGGGGAACATATGTACGCTTGCTTGGATCAGATGGAGGTAGACGGGCGTGTATCTTCAGGACTGATTGGAGCACAAAGAGCTGCCGGACCGTCAGTACTTTGCAATCAGCGTAGGGTTGTAGGGTATCTGTAGGGTTTCCTTAACATAACCTCAAGTACAGCCCTTTGAGATCTTTCTGCTCGCATAAGATAAGTTTTCGCTGCTCCACCCCATACAGTTATACAGTAGCCAATAATCGATTGGCATAGTGTGAAGTACACCATTTCGAGAATGTCAGCACTGGCGGATTCTCGGAGGGATTTGAAGATGTGAATAAGACGAAGTGTTCGAGTAGTTAGTGTATCGAGTTGTTTGTCCCATTTTAGTCCATCGTCAATGTGCACACCCAAGTCTTTAACACTAACAGCTCTAGCAATGGTGGGGCATGAGCACGATATTAACTGATTCTGGCATGAGTGAGCGGTTATCGTAAAACTACTTGTAGGTTTGGTGTTGCACCGGATTGCAAAGGGTACGTAGTGGGTTTTTTTTAGATTGAATGTTAGCAAATTTAAGTCAAGCCAGTTCATCATAGAAGACAGTGCAAATTCCGCCTTTCGTTTGACATCTTCCCACGAGGCCCCATCAACCAGAATCGCTGTGTCATCGGCATATGCATAGATTCTACAAGCTGGTAATGACATTCTACAGAGGTCGTCTATGTAGATTTGAAAAAGTGTGGGGCCTAGGATGCACCCTTGGGTACGGTGTCCACCGTATAGCACAACCTCTTCATCACTGTCGTTGGAGCCAATCTTTACCAGCTGGGTGCGATTCCTCAAGTAATCTTTGAAAATTTCCAGAGCTATGCCACGTGGAGATTAGTTTGGGGACAGAAATTGTGTCGAAGGCTTTTGAGAGGTCTAAGAATATGCCCAGACACTTTGTTCTCCCGTCCAGGGACTCAGCAATAGATTGCGTTAGATCAAGTACTGCGTCTTCAGTGGAGACACCAGACCGGAAGCCATACTGGCTATCCGCTATAATCTTGTATTTATCGAGAAAGAATTGGTTAAGAATCTTCTCGAGGATTTTAGAGAGCGATGACAGTACTGATATAGGCCTATAATTGTCGACACAGCCTCTGTCCCCGCTCTTAAAGATAGGATGGACTATGGCTTTCTTCAGAGAATCTGGAAAAACTCCTGTCTCAATGCAAATATTGCAGATATATGTTATCGGCGACACTAGAATATGACGACATGTCTTAATGAGCGAGGAAGATATACCATCCCAGCCTACGGCACAGTCATGGCGCATTTGGAGTATAATACTGTCTATGTCTCATTCGTCAACCTTTTTTATAACGAGTGAATTTACAGGCGGCCTCAGTGACTTGTCATTACCAGTATGAATGGTATCGTTGGCAGAAGGGGCTTTATTTGGGTTGTTAATTATTTTTGCAGCCATGCTTTTACCTATATTGCTGAAAAAAGAACAGACATTGTTGAGGGAAGATGCAGGAGTCTCGCATATTTTGAGCAGTTCATCAGGACTACAGCCTATTTTACCTGTATTGGTTATTTCTTTAATAGTTTTCCACAATGCTTTAGAATTATCCTTAGATTTTTCAAGCTCACTCTTCTCGTACCTCCTCTTTAATTTTCGCAGTAGCATATTGCAGAAATTTCGATAGTGCGTATAGGTTCCATGTAATATTAAATTGTCTGGTGACTTCTTGGATTTTGCGTGCAGTTTATCTCGGTGTTTGATACATTTTAGAAGACCTGGAGTTATCCACGGTTTTAGGGTTCTTTGTTTTCTCGGTATGCTGATATGCTTTGTATGTTTTGTTATTGCAGTTGACATTTTTGTAATTAATGTAGTCATAGCAGTATTTGCGTCTTTAATTTTGTAGATATCTGATAAATCTGTGTTTTCTAACTCTGTCTTAATTGCTTCGTAATTTAATCGCGATATCGTGAAACTTTTGTTCTGTGACGGGTTTGAATTTGAGATCGAAAGAATAATCGGCTTGTGGTCAGTAATATGCGACTCCAATACCAACGTGGTGGCCGTTGCCTACGTTTTTAATAAATTGTGGTCTAAGCAATTTTCCATTCTAGTTGGCAGGAGGTGGGTTGATAGTAGTCCATGGGACGCATTTAGGATTAAGTATTCTAGTGCACGGTCATTCCTACTGTCCAATTTTATGTCAATATTCAGATCTCCTACAGTTGAAATGGTAGGTGAATACGATAGATCATCATAAATATTATTGAGACTAGTCAAAAAGCTATCGAAGTGATCCTTGGTGTTATTCGATGGAGAGCGATATATTGCTACTACCGAGATCTTGTTATCTATTTAACATACGAGGCTATTTGCATAATTTATATTTGGTTCCCATACCTTGACGTTTAGCCCAATTTTGGTGTAGATTATAACCCCATCGTTCTGGTTTGTAATGTTTTTTGTTGAGTGCGATTGGTATCCGTCAAGAACTGGGAGGTTAACCACTTTACTCAACCAACACTCGGTCAAAACAATTAGATCAAAATCAACACCAATTAAACACAGCAATGTCAGGAGGCTATCAAAATTTTTATTAACGCTACGAATATTGACATGCAATAATTTTATACTACTGTCAGCTCTATTTACAAAATTTAATACACTCATGCGGGTCACAAGAGAAAGAATTTTGAAGATTAAGGTTACCTAGGTCCTGATTTATATTAATTATATTAGCCATTTATGTTTTGTAGTAACGTACAAAAGAGAAACGTTGAGAGTAATGAACTTATTATTTATTTACATTATTAGTTTAGTTTCCAAATTGCATAATTGAGTACACTGTTAGTCTAATTTTGTTAGGAGTTTCTGAACAGATTTTTTTATTAAATGAAGTTTAAATATGGGTATAGATTTTTATTACGCTTGTAACCCTATTATTGACATAACTGTATGTTGTTATAATTTCAATGTGTTTTGTTTTGTGCCAGACTTAAATCTGCTTGTGCAAAGTAAAGAGATTATATTCTTGCCTTTCCCATATGTCTCCTTTTGAAGAATATTTGTCGCAAAGTGTGTGTTAAGTGTTTTTTTAACCAATATACTGTGTTTATGAAATGATGTGTTTACATTTGAGCACAAGGAAAAGCCCGTATTAAACATGGTCGCACGCACGGGTGTTCACCAGTGGCTTGCGATTTTCGACCTTATAGGCACTTATTTACTGTACGAGATTGCCAATCACACCGGAAAAACCTTAACTAAACCAGGTACCCGGAACCTCATAATATTAGGAAAAAATGAAAATCGTGTCGTCCAAAAGGTATCCTGTGTGTGTTGAACTCGCGTGGAGAGAGTTCCGTGCAAAGTCAAATTTTGGAAAATTTTCGTCTTCTTTCATGAGTAAAATCAAAACTAATTATTTTACAATAATAACACAAATATATTTGAGATCCTCATACCGAGCCCGCTTTGGATTGCATTTTTAGGGTTCCGTAGCCAAATGGCAAAAAACGGAACCCTTATAGTTTCGCCATGTCTGTCTGTCTGTCTGTCCGCGGATAATCTCAGTGACCGTTAGCACCAGAAAGCTGAAATTTGGTACCAATATGTATATCAATCATGCCGACAAAGTGCTTAAATAAAATTTTAAAAAAACATTTTTATTAGGGTACCTCCCCCAGACGTAAAGTGGGGAGCGATTTTTTTTTTAATTTTGACCCTGACGTGTGATATATTGTTGGATAGGTATTTAAAAATGAATAGGGGTTTTCTAAAATCATTTTTTGATAATATTAATATTTTAGGAAATAATCGCTCCGAAAGTCAAACCCAATGTGTCCCCCCCCCCTCTAACTTTTGAACCATAAGTTTAAAAAATATGAAAAAAATCACAGAAGTAGACCTTTATATGAACTTTCTAGGAAAATTATTTTCAACTTGATGAGTTGAATAGTTTTTGAGTTATATAGCACTTTTTCAAAAAAACGCAAATGATAACTTTGTTTTTCATACAAATACTATGAAAAACAAAGTTATTTTTGCTGACGAAAAATGTTGGTATTTTTAATGGTCTGGGAAGCTACGGAACCCTACAGTGAGCGTGGCCCGACACGCTCTTGGCCGGTTTTTTTTATTTCCATAATAGTCCCCCGAAAAGGACACTTTAAAAAAAAACTTTTATTTCCTTAACACATCTTTGTTTGGGTCATAAGATTACCAAATTACACCTGATTTGGTCCAGTAGATCCGGAGCAAACTGGCTGTGACAGACGGACGGATAGACAGACAGACGCCACGAGTGATCCTTTAAGGGTTCTGTTTTTTTATTTTTTTGTACTGAACCCTTTAAAAACAATACAACGCATTAGCTGTCTATCAATCTAGCAGAACAAGATCCACTGCTGGGCATAGACTCTTCCCAGCTAGCAAGCTGTACCATGACACCCTGTTGTCTGCTGTCAGCATCCAGTCTGACCCAGACATATTTTTAAGGTCATCAGTCGCTCTCGTTGGTCGTCACCACAGATGTAGGTCGTCAACCAATAAACGAAATTTCAGGCTTGTATTATTAACATAACATAATGCCACACCTGTAATCTTTTTATCTTCGAAAGGTTAGGCAGATACAAAGGGTGTAAAACACCTCTTAACAAAGCCGAAAGGCACTTTGTTCTCCCCGTCATTGCGATATTTTTTTTGTTCTACACCATACCTTCTAGTTACGTAGATATTGGGTGTAAAACTTTTTGACAAGTTTTTTTTTTTAATACCTACAGATATTTGTTGTAAGAATTTTACTTTAAACACCTCCACGACCCCCTTACTATTCAATCCATCCATCAGCACAATGTTTTAAGTTCGTTACATTGAGTTCTAAAAAAAAAAAAAAAAAGTCGTTTCCTGGCAATAATTTGTGCGTAAAGTTACTTAGGTTGATGTTTAGAATGCTTGGTTGACGGCTTCGTGGTGAGGTTGTTAATACCCTGTTTTTTCGGATGGGAAATCATCAAATGACTCCTCCCACTCTGCGTGGAGCGGGAGGGAGTGTCAGAGAGTTCAGTGTCTTTTACTGACTAAAACCCATCCATGTTCCCGCGCGTCATTGGGCCGCGGTATCTCTTTCGAACAGTCCCGTAGCCCCGGCAAGCTTCGGCCCTTGCGGGCAAGCTCCAAAGTCGCTATTGGAATCACTAGACCATCGAGGCAGTACGATTATTTATAACAACCTAATTACTCGTAATAAAGTTCTTAGTTATGAGACATGTAATAAAGGTAAAACTGTTATTACAATTCTTGTTTACTTTGCCTTCTTACATTATTGGGGTCGTAGACATTATTAATAAACCTATAAAATCTGACTACTCGTTGACATACTTACAAATGGTTATGTTTCCATGTAATATTTTAGTATCTTTTACATCAACACCATTAAGTTGACGGCTGACAACAGTATTTATGGTTTAGGCATCCTGTGTCTCTGTCGCAACTAAATTGTAGAACACGCCGTATTACATAATGGCGCGTCGGATTATAAAACGTCGCCGTTATGTAATGCAGCGTCGTCGCTTTCAGCCGGATTACATTAAAGCTGAAATAAAGTACGCTGCTTTGAATGAGCACTTCGCGGTCGTCAAAGCGGTGTAAACGTGCCGCCAAAATACAAACGGGCGCATCGTCGATACGCCGCTTTGAAATAGAGCGAAGCGACCTCGGTACTTAGGGCACCCGACTTTAGGTTACATTAGGTTACTTTAAACCCTGCAGACAGAAATAGGAGCCCCGCGTAGCGGTGCTACGTCTACTACGTCTTATTCTCAGAATTTTCAATATTTTACTCGGTTGTTTTACAATACGGCTAAACGTTGTACGCCGCTTTGTCGAACGTATCGCCACAACAATCCGGCTGAACGTCACGACGCCGCATAACGTAACGGCGAGGTTTTACAATCCAACCCGCCATTACGTAATACGGCGTGTTATACGAATTGGCTACGACATCTCTATAACGATATGCATAAAAATAACCTGATGATTTCAATATACTTTTGTATGTGTAGTCAACCAACCTATCAGTGTCTAGAGCAACTATTTGGTGTGATAGATGATAATGTAATGTATGAAGTTGCGCTATATACGAAACAAAGTAAATAATATTGTATTAAATGTATATCTTTAGCAACAAAAACAGTGGAAATACTCAATAACATTTAGACCAGTCATCATCATCATGATCATCATTTCAGCCGAAAGACGTCCACTGCTGGAAATAAGCCTCCCCCAAGTGTCGCCACATTAACCGGTCCCGTGCGACTCGCTTCTATCGGATTCCCGCAACCTTCAGGTCATCAGTCCACCTAGTTCTTAGACCAACTATCTAAATCATGTTCAAATATCAAGTTTGGTTTAGAATAGGTTTAGAACGAGACTGACTTGCATGCCTTTGAGGATATTAAACGTCTCCGATGAAATATAAGAAAAAAATAAGTGCAAGTAATAAAAGTTTAAATTAACATCTTTAACTTTAGTTACAGACATAAAAATCCACTCTTCACATCCCATATATTAACTTCTGAACATAAATTTTTGCTATCAGACTCTGTCAACACATATTATAAGTCGAATCAGTACGAGTCTCTGTGAAACTTTTCTGTCTTAGTCGATACCATTAGATAAACTTCTGATCAACATTAGTATCGTCCTTTGAGTCTAGACTTGATGGCTAAAGATATAGCATATAATAACTAAATAAAGAATTGGGGACAGAAGTTCCAGTTTTCAGTCCACCGTCTGTCTACTCTTTATTGAGCCAGACACAAATTCTAAATATTTTTATTTCACGCCAACACTTCGCCCGCCGGCATGTTCTAGAACCAAAAAATCGAAGACATGTGACATCTACCAATCCGCACTGAGCCCGCGAGGTGGATTATAGCACATTCCCTCTCATAGAGAGGAGGCCTGTCCCAGCTGTGGGAACATTAAAGGCTGATGATGATGATGAAGATGATGACTTCACCCGCGACTTCGTCCGCAAAAATTGGAATAGCTCGGCTAATATGCATGATATAAATACAATTTATAGCCCAATGTATAGTACCCAAGAATAATGTAACTTTCTGCTAATGTAGAAGATGATGATGTTGTGTTGTGATGATGTGATGTGTGTGCGTTGTGTCGTAGTATTTATGTAGTATATCAACTATCTGGTGTCCACGACACAAGCCTTGCTTAGTGTGGCACTAGATGGGGCTGTGTGTTTATTTATTTTTATTTATTTATACCAGCGATATTTATTTATTTTTATTTTTAATGAAAGAATTTTAAAATTGGATCATTAATTACTTCCCAAAGATTACCTCTACAAACAAACATACAAATAAACATGTGGGGCAGTCTTTGGGGACAGCCGATAGAATTGGAAACTAAGTAATCTATATCTACTACGGGTTGTGCCCCGCGCACGCTTCAGTGGTGCTACGCCATATTGGATCGGCTACGAGTGCTACGAAGCGCTAGATGACGGTCTCGCGAGTTCCATGATTTTTGTTCACCCAAAAACTGCTCAACGTGCCGAAAGAAGTTTTTACATCAAAAATCCTCTTTATATTGTAAGTATAGATAAATTACCATTTATGGGCACATCTAGAACGACAGAAGCTATGTGTACGGTTCCGATTGGTTGTTTTTCGTTGGGAATAAACGGCAAAAAAACTCCACAGCAACTTGTTATTGCACATGCCTGATATTTTCCTTTTGTTTCTTGCATAGCAGCGACATGTGATTTTGTGGAATTTGTGATTACTGTATTTTGGTGCTTTATTATTATAACTTGCAGATATTGTGAGCGTGTCCTGGATTCTCAATATTGTTGAAGCTTCTACATATCGCTGCACAGTGTTGCCTATATATTATTCAGTCATACATTTGCCTACAGTTTCATAGGCTTCGTTGTTTTTATCTTAATAATTTATAAGGCGAAGTGAAAACATCTTTTATGACGGAGTGTCGTCGAAGTCAAAGATTTATCCTTGTGGTCAGCAAATAAGCAAATAATCAGGAGTATCAATAATATCTGTTTTGCACAGCAATAGTCGTATTTTGTTAGGAATACAATAGGAAACTGTTGATTTAATGGCAGTAAAATAGTACTGATTTTCCTACTTTTTATATGTATTACATGTTTCATGTTTCGCTTTTGCAAGATTAGTTTATGCTATTTACATGTTTTGCCATGACATTCTATTGTTAGATCTAAATAATCCTACTAAGGAAATGCAATAATTTTTGAATATTAAAATACAACATATTTCATAATATGATAATGTGATGTAGCACAGTGAGTTTCAAGTCTTATATTCTTACCGTTTATATTACCTAGAACAATTTCTCTATAGTAGAAAGGACTCAACAATATTTAACCATTTAATATCCGTAGTTCTAATAAATAACAAACAACGAACTTTGTTCGTGATTAAATTACCAAGCTTTTCAATTAAACCTAATTATAAACTTTGGTAATTAAACACGTGGCTTCTGCGATAAACGCTGCTTGTAAAAATATAAAACGTAATTAAGGTTCAAAATCGCACATTTCAGTCATTCCATGAAAATTTTAGGGCAGTCAAATCTCTTAATCATGGATTCAGTTTATAGCTCAACTTTTCAAATATTCAGTCAGTATTTATGACAGTAATTAAACTGCCAAATTACGGAACATAAAATACTGAAGTTGGTAAAAGATTAGCGTTATGATGGCTTGTCATTGTCTGGGAGTCGAATGCGGAATTAAAATTGAACCAGAATCGTAATGAAGATATATTGGTGAAGAGTTTTGTGAGGGCGATTACGTCTACTGAGGGCAATAGGGAATATGCATATTATTTTTTTTAATTCGATACGAAATGTAAAAAACTTTTTTGCAAAATACAAAACTGTCTTCAAAAAACACAAAAGTGAAAAATTAATTTAGCTTTAGAAATCGGTGACCTTTTATTTGATTGATTTAGTTTTTTTTTTTGCACCGACTTCTGAAGCTAAAGTTATTTTTCACTTTCAAACAAAACAAATATCCGAATCGGTCCAGCAGATCTCTGAGTAATCGGGGAACATACATAAAAAAAAAGTTTCCGACGAATTGAGAACCTCCTCCTTTTTGAAGTCGGTTAAAATAATGACAAAAAGGCAGAAAAAAAACAAAAATCGGTCAAATAACACAATGGGTTTATAACCAACTAGCGGGCGTCCCGCGGTTTCACCCGCATAGTTCCCGTTCCCGTGGGAGTACGGGGATAAAATATATCCTATGTTACTCGTGGATAATGTAGCTTTCGAATGGAAAAACGGTCCAGTAGTTTTTAAGCCTATTCATTACAACCAAACAAACAAACAAACAAAGTTTTCCTCTTTATAATATTAGTGTAGAAGTGTAGATAAAACTTTTTGTTTCTATTTCTTCTAGATTACGGAATTTAGTATGGTTTTCGTACATCGATAGGTCGAATAACGTCATGAAAGGTATCGGATCTCCCTGTCTAATCAGCAGTTTCAAATGCTTATAACTTAGTGTTTTTATAAATATGTAAAAAAATATGTAACTTTGCTATTTCTGACGCTTTGTTTAGAGTATTAAAAGAACACGCTTATACCCTATTATACTCTGACTTTCTCTGGATAAAGACTTTCAAAAGCCATCTCCTAAATGAAGGTAAAGGCCACTTCACGTGAAGTCAGTGATTATCAAATCCATGCTCATTTATAATTGTTAAAGAAAACTTGATTTTACTCATAATTTGTGTTCCGGTAGTTCCCATCAAAGACTTGTAAGCTGAATAATTATACAGTTATCTTAAAAAAAACTACAGTTTTGATGTAATTAGAAAAAACCCACTCTATGTAGATCAGGTTAAAGTAGTTTTAACACTCAAACCTGTGAGTGTTTTACAAATAACTTATCTCTAACACATATGTAGATGTGTTATTTAGTTACACGTGGAGAAGCCGAAATTAAATAATAGAAACATTAAAGTAACTGAGACGGTTGTATATTCTGAGAAAACAATACATAATATGCGTACACGTGGTTTGTTAATTAATGTGACTAATTTAATCAAGTAGGATAAAAGCTTTCGATTTTTGGGATAAAACTTAAAACGTATTTATATCACAACATAACATCACGATGGGGCCGAAAACTTCTGGAGTGGCGACTGCAAACCGAAAGACGTTGCGTTGGAAGATCTCCCACTAGGTGGACAGGTGTCTTGGTGAAGGTTGCAGGAATCCGCTGAATGCGATTCGCACGGTACCGGTTAATGTGCTACTGAGAAATTTCTGATGAAAAAACACGATAACACCGGGAATCGAACCCAGGACCTCATGCCTCCGGGGCTGCGGGAATGTTCGAAAGAGATACCGTGGCCCCGGAACGTAAAGCGCGAGGTAAGAACATGGATGGGTTTTAGTCAGTAAAAGTCTGACCTCCCTCCCGCTCCGCCCAAAGTGGGAGAAGTCATTTGATGATTTCCCACCAAAAAAAAAAAAGGTTTCCTCATGATGTTTTCCTTAAGGACCTCATGCCTGGCAGTCGTGCTTGCGACAACTACACCAACGAGGCAGTCTTATATCAATATTATGATAGTATAATATCAATAATAAAGGGTATAAAATACCTCTTAACGAAGCCGAAAGACACTTTTGCTCCCCATCATTGCCAACATTTTTTTATCTACACCACACCGGGAACCTTCTAGTTACGGAGATTCAACCTTTGTGGGGTTCCAACCTTTTCTTTTAAATACATGTTCTTACATCACCTCCACGACTCTAACTACTTAATCCATCCTCAAGTACACCATGCTTTGAGTACGTTACATGGAGTTTTCCCACAAAAAAAACTTTTTTGCAAAAAATATAACCGACTTCACACAAAAAAGTGAAAAATAACTTTAGCTCCAGAAGTCGGTGACCTTCGTTTCATTGATTGTGTGCGTACTCCCAGCGGAAAAGTGTCGAATTTCTTAATTTCTGCTATGCAGATAATTAGTGTATGATATGGTGTAAATGTGTATGGTAAACTTAAATTTGTGTATCCAACTATTCGGGAGATATTCAACAAAAACTGTTTCCGCTGGGAGTACGTACTCCTAGCGGAACTTTTTTTTTCCAATGGACGGACAAGAAAAAAATTACATACAATAATTAGTGTGCAACGAGGAGTAAATGTGTATGCATAAATGAAATTTGTGTGCCATAAAACTGCGAAGTTGTTCAAGTTTCCGCTGCGGGAACGTTTGTCGATTTGCTGAAAAACATATAAAACGGCTTTGCACACAGTTGTAATTTTTCACACACGTTGATTTGAATTTGTGTATAATGTTTGTAGAAGCTGAATTTCAAAAAAACATACCGTTCAGTAGATATAAACGTGAAAGTAAATTAAGGTTATTTGGTCATAGAACCTAAAATAGGAATACTAGAGTTTAACTTGTAACGTTTACTTGTATCTTGTAAGCGTTTACAATGTCTTGCCAAGTTTCACATATGTAATCTTAGTAATTAATGAGCAATGGCAGCATTTCTACCACGGGACCACTGCATTGTTTGACATCCGATTGTAGGACTTTTTAATAAAAAATCAAAATAAAACACATTCCAATATTCTGTGTATCAATACAACTCCTCCTATGTCAAATTTCAGCTCATTTCACAAGGTAATTAAAAAGATATAATATAAATACCAGAACAACCTCAGTTCACGGATAAACCGACCAAAATTGAATGGTTACTAAATAGCGGCCCTGCAGTATAAAGAGGTAACGTTCTTAAATTTCCAGTATAATATCCCAATTGTGTTTAATTGTTTGTACAGGTGCGTAGACAATAGTTTAGTAGAGAATAAAACTGCATTAAATATATACACTTACAAATATTTATTTGAAAATAACTCATTGAAATAAAAAAAACAATAATATTAACGAAGTATGAAAAAAACATAAATAATAATAATGGGCCCGAATGTTTTGTTTTTGTTAATCAATGAATATTGACAAAGATAAAACGCATCAAAACTTGGTGGTGGGGGTTCATGACGTCAGTAGGCCTTAATATATTATACATAAGCGTGACGTTTTGAGAATTTGAAAAGCGTCGTATCTTCGTCAATTTTGATTCACGTAACAAAAGAAGAAATGCTGGTCAAATATTTTTTGTTAAACTAACTGACGGGCTACTTAGATTTTTTTTTTATCGTCTGCCCTATTACTTATAATGTACACCCAATTACCTTAATTGCACCTAGGTACTTATAAAATCAAATTAATTGAAACTCCTATTCAACTTTTTATTTCTTAAGTCTTTACTTATTCTTCAACTTTTTAATTATTAATTCTAATGTTTGTGTTAGTGACCATGTCAGTCTAAAAACTCATAATTCGTAAAATTACAGAAGGTAAAATTAAGCCTAGCTTATTTGCTTATCAAAAATGACTGATTATAAGTTTAAAACTATTGTGATTCAAATTTCAAACTTATTATTATCAAAATCATCAAGTCAACCTTTCAAGTTCATAGGAACTGTGTTTTCAAGGTAAAAATTGTTCCTCGACAAAATTTTTCGTCCTAAAATAAAAAAAAAACAACATTCTTAGACATTTTCTATTAAAAAAACATTACTCTAAAGTTTGCTCGTCGTCCGGTGCGCGGGGCGGGCGGGAGCCACTCATCCTCCGTAGGTGCGTCGGAGTCGACACCTCTGTCGCTGGTTGACCCCCGGCGGGTCTCTTCCGGTAACCGGAGGTCTCACCTGATAATACTATCTTATAAACCGAAAAACAAAAACAAGAAAACAAGTGACCTACTATTTTTATCACTAAAGTTATTAGTGAATTGTTTAAAAATTGTGTGCCCACCTGTACCAATTTCAACAATGGAACAACACTGGAAATTTAAGAACGTTACCTCTTTATACTGCAGGGCCGCTTTTTAGTAACCATTCAATTTTGGTCGTTTTATCCGTAAACTGAGGTTGTTCTGGTATTTATATTATATCTCTTTAATTACCTTGTGAAATGAGCTGAAATTTGACATGGGAGGAGTTGTATTGATACACAGAATATTGGAATGTGTTTTATTTTGATTTTCTATTAAAAAGTCCTACAATCGGATGTCAAACAATGCAGTGGTCCCGTGGTAGAAATGCTGCCATTGCTCATTAATTACTAAGATTACATAAGTGAAACTTGGCAAGACATTGTAAACGCTTACAAGATACAAGTAAACGTTACAAGTTAAACTCTAGTATTCCTATTTTAGGTTCTATGACCAAATAACCTTAATTTAATTTTACGTTTATATCTAGTGAACGGTATGATTTTTTTAAATTCAGCTTCAAAAAACATTATACACAAATTCAAATCAACGTGTGTGAAAAATTACAACTGTGTGCAAAGCCGTTTTATATGTTTTTCAGCAAATCGACAAACGTTCCCGCAGCGGAAACTTGAAAAACTTCGCAGTTTTATGGCACACAAATTTCATTTATGCATACACATTTACTCCTCGTTGCACACTAATTATTGTCTGTAATTTTTTTCTTGTCCGTCCATTGGAAAAAAAAAGTTCCGCTAGGAGTACGTACTCCCAGCGGAAACAGTTTTTGTTGAATATCTCCCGAATAGTTGGATACACAAATTTAAGTTTACCATACACATTTACACCATATTATACACTAATTATCTGCATAGCAGAAATTAAGAAATTCGACACTTTTCCGCTGGGAGTACGCACACTCATTGATTTAGTTTTTTTGTCACCGACTTCTGGAGCTAAAGTTATTTTTCACTTTTTTGTGTGAAGTCGGTTATATTTTTTGCAAAAAAGTTTTTATTTTTCACTTTTTAGTGGTTCACATGTGCTTACCCTTTCACAGCGTATCGGTCGATTTTTTGTTATGAACTGGTGTAAACAATAGACAGACGTGAGTCTTCAGCGATCCCAGTACATTTGCTATCATTTATTAAGGACTTCAGTTGCCTATCTTCTGAAGTCACCAGATCTTTATCAAATCGAAATGGGATCACTCCGAGAAAGTACTCTGCCTAAAACTACCCAAACCGCTTCTGGTGTGCCTATAAAGTTAAGGAGTTAAGTACCTCTATTTCTCCGGGATCCCATTGAATGGAACTTTACACGTCTAACTGTCGAAATCTGGGTGTATTGTATACTTCTGCGTACTCCCTCAGAGCATACAGGTGTGATGTTACGTCATGATGTAGTATAAACAATGAACCTACAAGCGGATGCAGCAATCACTGCAGATTTGCCGTCTATTTTTGAAGAGTTCCATTGTATATCTCCGAAGATCAGCATCAGATCTTCAACAAATTAAAATGGGACCCAACGGGAAGCACCAGCTTTCAAATAAAAAAAGAATCATCAAAATCGGTTCACCCAGTCGAAAGTTCTGAGGTAACAAACACAAAAAAAAAAAAAAATAAAAAAAAAACATACAGACGAATTGAGAACCTCCTCTTTTTAGAAGTCGGTTGAAAATGATTTTTCACCTAAAAAAAAAGTCGTTTCCAAGCAATATTTTTTACGTAAAGTTACTTAGTTTGATGTACAGAATGCTTGGTTGAAGGCTTCGTGATGAGGTGGTTTACACCCTGTATAATAATTACATTAAAAGGAAGCAACGCTTTCGTTGTAATGTAAACTTGTTACTGTATCGATCGGTGGTTTACAATGTGTTACGATGGCACACATCGTGTGAAACCGATGTCATATAATTCAAGTTATTAGATTGTGTGATGGAATTTATTAAATATTCCTGGACTTGTATATCTTTGTATTGGCAAAACAACCATTAATAGTAATGCCACTACTGGGCAAAGGCTTCTAACACAGAGAATGTACGGACATTCATCACCAGGCTTGCTCAAGACGGAAGAGGTGAGAGGCGGTACTTTCATAAAAACGTAAAAGCTTGGCTTGCCCATATAACCTTCTACTCTTCATGATGCAAGGGTTTGTGTTCCACGCGCGCCTCAAAGAGATGTCAGCACATTGAAAGGGGACCACTTCAATGGCCGAAGCTTGTCGGGGCTGCGGGACTGTTCGAAAGAGATACCGCGGCCCCGGAATATAAAGGGCGAGGAAGGAACATGGATGGGTTTTAGTCAGTAAAAGTCTGACACTGCCTCCCGCTCCGCCCAGAGTAGGAGAAGTCATTTGATGATTGCCCACCAGAAAGAAAAAAGGTTTCCTCACGATGTATTCCTTCACCGGTTTCAGCGATGTCCAAGATAAACTGGGATAATAAACTTGGATAGTACATTTGATTTAGGAAAGTCACATTCATGTTTGAACCCGGATTTGAATCCACAATCTCATGTATGAGAGGCAACGGCCTTAATCTGTGGGCCATTACGACATTAAGCAACCATTACTGCTTTTAAATAAATGATAAATGATATTCATTGCTGTGAGTGAGTTAACAAATAAATATTTAAAAGTAACATGAGGTTGGTTTTCTGTATTCGACTACTCTGAGAGAGAAACAGCCGAAACAAACTCACAGATAACGATCAATTTTAAAGTCCAGACATAATCTTAGACAAAATCTTGGTCAATTCACATGAGGACCATGCAGATGACACAATACACAAAAACACACTAGATGACTAGAGCAGCAGCAGATTTTGGGCCATCATCATCATCAGCGATAGCCTATAATGTTCCCACTGCTGGGACACGGCCTCCTTTCAATGAGAGGGAATAGGCTATAATCCACCACGTGGTCACAGTGCGGATTGGGAGATGTCACATGTCTTAGAATTTTAGGTTTTAGGACATGCCGTTTTCCTTCACTGTTTTGAGAGCAGTGGTGATGAAATAAATTACACAAAGTAAAGCGCCTGTCTGGGTTTACTGTTCATAAATCGGGGCAACCGCGAACTGGAAGACGGTGCGTTGGAAGACCTCCCACTACGTGGACCGATGACCTGGTGAAGGTTGTGGGTATCCGTTGGATGCGAGTCGCACGGGACCGGTCAATGTGGCGACACTTGGGTCACACCCATGTCCAGTAGTGGACGTCTTTCTGCTGAAATGATTATGATGAAGTCGGGGCCATTTTGGGTCACTGCGTCCTATTTCAACAGAGACTAGCTATGTACGGAGATATTATACCACAGGTGTGTGCGCCGACACAGGTGCACTCTCTGTTCCTTGCTCTAATCCGATGGAACCGCAGCTCGACACGATCGGGGAGAATACATTGAATATGCAACTGTTCAATCTGTTTTGAAGACTAGAAGTAGGACACTTCTTCTGTTGTATGTATCACCTCATGTACCTACCCATATTAACGCAAATAAATTATTTGATTTGATAGTAAAATGCTTAAAACATTAAATTGTAAATTATTTAAAATATAATAACACCTTGTATACCATATTTTATGCAAATAACATATCTTATCTTAAGAAAAAAACGGCCAAGTGCAAGTCGTACCATTGTTGTCCCTTCTCATTTTTCATTTAGTCTTATTATTAGTTGTTACAGCGATACAGCCCGCTCACAGACAGACGAACGGACAGACGGAGGCTTAGAAAAAGGGTCCCGTTGGTTACTTTTCGGACATAAAAAACTAAAAAAAACGCTGGAAAAAAGAAATTGAATTTAGAAGATAACATGACTTGTGCCTACGACAAACGCGTAGCACTCACTACTGTCGTAGCGGTCTTTGCTACGCCTGGCTACGCGCTGCTACGCTGCTACGATTCGGTGAATCGGTAACACACTAGCTTTATGTATTAGCATAAAATTTAGAAGATAACATGAGTTGTGCCTACGACAAACGCGTAGCACTCACTACTGTCGTAGCGGTCTTTGCTACGCCTTGCTACGCGCTGCTACGCTGCTACGATTCGGTGAATCGCACTAGCTTTATCTCTTAGTATAAAATATTTACATACACATTAAAGTTATTTATTTGTAACATCGCGCCTGTATTTTCTGAACGGTCAAGCAGTACCTACTCGTAATAGTGCACCCATATTTCGCCATTGTGTTTAAATCTCATGTAATATGGGGCAAGCCTATTGTCAGCAACTGGGCGCAACTCCAGAATCCGTGACTGCTACTGAGATTTTTCTGATGGAAATTTCCAATAGCACTTCGCCCGACCAGTGAATCGAACCCGATCAACAGGACAGTTCACGGCATCATCTATACTAATATTATAAAGCAGAAGAGTTTGTTTGTTTGTTTTAACGCGGTAATCTAAGAACTGCTGATTGAAATTGGAAAAATCTTTTTGTGTTGCATAGTCCATTTATCGAGAAAGGTCAATGCTATATATAACATCACGCTACAACCAAAAGAAGCAGAGCATAAATGAAAATTGTTGCAAAAACGGGGAATGTTTATTCCTTTTGTGGGCTTTTTCTTAAAGTCTTTAAAAACTTGCATACCGATAGACGACTTAAGGCATTCCGATCGGGGACAAAATGCTATTGAACCTTCGCTTCGCAGACGACATAGTTTTTTGCTTCCGAAGCGAATCGACTAGAACAAATGTTCCAAGACCTGAGCACTGCAAGCCTTGAGGTTGGACTGACGATGAATTGGTCAAAGACTAAAGCCATGAGCAATGCCGCTAAATATAGGGTCGAGGTTGATGGGCAGGAAATACACTATGTCGACGAATATATCTACCTGGGCCAGCTAGTTCCCTTCAACAACAGACAGGACAAAGCGATCGACCGTCGAGTTGAAACTGCCTGGAGGAGCTACTGGTCCATGAAGGCATTTATGAAGGGCGACCTTCCAATTTCACTAAAGCGTAAGCTCGTCGACATGTGTATCATGCCTATCCTAACCTATGGCGCTCAGACTTGGTCTTTGACTGAAGCTGAGAAGTCCAATCTCAACGTTTGCCAAAGAGCGATGGAACGTAGCATTCTAATTATTAGACTCTCCGATCGAATGCGCAACACCTTAATACAGTCAAAGACAGGCATTGCCGATGTTGGCAAGTCTGCGACACTGAAATGGGACTGGGCAGGTCACGTCTTTAGGATGGGGCCGGACAGATGAGCGAAAATAGTCACAAAGTGGGTGCCTGAAGACGGGCGTCATAACCGAGGCAGACCCAAAAAACGCTGGCGTGACGATCTGGACTCGCTTTTGATGGATTGGTCGGAAATGGCACATTGTAAACAGGATTGGAGGCCTTTGCCCAGCTGTGGGACAGAACAGGCTGACATGAAAAAAAACCTCTAAAAATAATCAATCAAAATATACGAGTACATTAGTTACCCTTTCATGCTTAAAATCCATACGCCTAGATAAATCTAAACAACAATATGTAAGAACCGTGAAATAGAACGCCAGGTCAATATTAATACTACCGATGCAATAATAGAACAGCGGTGAGAGCAGCGGTGGCCCAGTGGTGGCGGCCCCGACTTACGTTCAGTATGTCGTGGGTTCGAACCCAGGCAGGCGCATTACTTTGTGTAATTTATGACATCACCGCTGCTCTCAAAACGGTGAAGGAAAACATCGTGAGGAAACCGGCATGTCCTAGAACCATAAATTCGAAGACATGTGACATCTACCAATCCGCACTGGGCCCGCGTGGTGGATTATATAGCCCATTCCCTCTCATAGAGAGGAGGCCTGTCCCAGCAGTGGGAACGATGATGATGATGAATAATAGAACTGTAACAAAATAATATAATAACAATGCTTAGTGGCATTAGGAGGAGCTCGTGACTAAATAAAAACAGCCGCTCGGGTCGATCTATAGGTTAAGCCGTGCTTGCCTGGGTTGGTCTATGGATGGTTGACCACCCATTATATTAAACCGAGTTTCCTCCGTGCCTCTGAAATCACGCTCCAATTTGTAGATCTTTGACAGTTGTTCCAGGTACTTAGTGGCAAAAAGTCTGACAACCAGTCTTACCGAGGGGTATCGTATTACCTAGTACTAACTGGGCTGTGGATGTCAGATTAGGCAGTTGCTCCATGTTAAATACTGGTATGCAGCTGTATCCGGCTGGAAGCCGACCCGGACGTAATTGGGAAAAGGCTGGGCAGATGATGATGAGTGGCGTAATTGAAGCAGAAAATATAATTTGTGTAACAAGGCAAACAACATGGACTAAAACAAAAAAAAAAATATTTTTTTATAAGTACCGTATAAAGGGTGTAAAACACCTCTTACGAAACTGAAAGGCACTTGTTCTCCCCGTCCATTGCGATCATCATTTTGTTTTAAACCATTCCTGGTAACCTTCTAGTTACGGAGATATTGGGGACCAAAGTTCCAACTTTTTGACAAGTTTTTTTTTTTAATTTAAGTTTTTATTGTAAGATTTTTACTTTAAACACCTTTATGACCCCCGTAGTATTCAATCCATCCATCAGCACCATGTTTTAAGTGCAATACATTGAGTTCTACCACAATAAGTGATTTTTCACCCCAAAAAAAAAGTCGTTTCCCAGCAATAATTTTTGCGTAAAGTCACTTTGTTTGATGTACAGGAGAAGAATGTTTGGTTGACGGCTTCGTGATGTACACCCTGTATATTTTTAGTAAAAAGCGGTTATTTTGAAATAAAAAAAAACACACGAGGCAGTCTTGAGGACTGTCTATAGTGAAAACTAAGTAATCTATATCTGCTACGGGTTGTGCCCGCGCACGCCTAAGTGGTGCTACGCCGTAGCGGATCGGCTACGACTGCCAAGAAGGTGACGGTCACGCGAGTTACATGATTTTTGTTCACCCAAAAAGTGCTCAACGCGCCTAAAGAAGTTTTTACTTAAAAAAATATTACTTCAATTTTATTCATTTGAATTTCGCGTAATGGATTAAGTCAATGACTTATCAGAGTACAAAATAAAAGCTGAAAATAATCCCTACACGCAAAATATGTTATTTTGTATATTTGAATTCTCTGGTCCCATTATGAAATATGAAAACCATATTGGAAAATAACAAATCCTCTTACCATCGAAAACTGAAACCATTCACGGAGCTCAGCGTAACAAAAAAACGAAGAATTTATTATAATAACACGCTATTTTCGACGTTGTGTGAACTCGGATAAAGATTACAACGGCGTGCATAGTTTACTGCAAATTAGTTGCGAACGAATATTTTATTTGTCTTGTACTGAGAGTTCAGTGCTGTTAAAATTGCTTCAGTGAGCAACATGTAATATGGGGATGATACAAGCCCAGTATAAAGTGACCCCTCTGTCGCTATTCATTCTTTCTAATGAAAGAGTCAATATAATAAGTCAAGTAATAAATGACACAGAATGTACTATGTACGTCCTTATTAAGACATCGTCAATTTTTTTTTTCTTTGATTTTTTTTTATTAACTTAAATTGTATTTATTTTAAAGTACTGCATTGTCTAGACTAGACTGAAAGATACCTTACTTACATTTTTATTTAGAATTCTAAATGTCTAACAATAAAGCTTTTAGATTTAAAACCTTTGGTAATTAAGTTTGGTAACTAACTTACTAGTAGGCGTTCTATCTTATCATAGTATACACAAATAACAATACAAAAAGTCAAAAACTTCAGGTGAATTAATGACCTAATTCCCAATTCAGTCACAAAAACAAAAAGAATTTTAAAACAAAAGCCGATTAATGCGACGCGCAAACAAAAAGCTTAAACAAACGACTATTTAAATTAACTAAATAAAGCTACATATACTAATGACTAACCTTAATGTACAATTTAAATGCTTCTAAACAATTATAATTGTTCTACGAGTATTTTATACGTCGCTGGCACGCTTGTCGACGACTCAATAGGATTCCTTTATCGAAAAATGGCCTTACTCATCTAAAAGATATATACATATTACCCACTCCTATAAGTTCATGAAAATATATTAGCCTGCGACGATAAATCAGGCTGGATGCTTAGCCAGCCTACTTTTTGTTTTTAGGTCATCCCAGACCTACCCGACCGGTAATATACATATTTCACAGTAACTAAGTACACAAGCACACATGACGTTTCCAATTTACCCCGACGCATCGCTCGTAATATCGATTTGATTCCGATACGATGACGGGGGACGCAACAGGTCAGGCATGCATGGAAAATTCCTTCCTAGTTGCAGTTATTGTACCAGCAATAAAGTCTAGAATCGTTTGCACTGGTTCCGCCAACTGCTGTGCATTGAGCACTAGGTATCCCGTTTGCCCGGGACCTGACGAGTGAGATAGATAGATGGAGCAGGGAAGCAAGCTAGCTTTACAAATTGGAGCGCCCTGGGACGCATCTGACCTTTCGCTGAAATTCTAAATTGGATACAGCGCTTTACAATTTTATAATACTTTTTTTTATGTTAGTAGCACCGGCTCTTTGTTTTTGTGCTACTGAACAAAGAATAGTTTTACCTGGTTCATTTTGTATAAAAACTCTTTTGTGTTATATGGAGTTCTTTGTTAGATAAAAGTTGCAACATTTTTACTTGGTGATGTCAGATTTTTATGTTAAATAGTAAAAAATTAGTAGCATACATACTTATCCAAAAATTATTAAAAAGGGAATGTTTTCAGTAATTAAATGTGTCAGACAAAAAAAAATTAAAAAAATACTTTATCCTATTGAATTCGATCATTTATCAACATCATCAAACTCCTTCAGCATCAACGAACTCCTTGATAAGCAGTGTTTCTTTATTGTATCTATTATTCTTATATTTTATTTTAGTTTTCTGTTATTGCACCTACTGTGTATTGTCTCTGCATCACCCTAAGGTAGACTGGTAGAAAATGCCCAAGGCATTAAGTCCGCCTTTGTACAGTTTTTACTTGTGCATAAAGTTTTAATAAAATAAATAAATAAATAAATACACTGAGGGCATATATTTCTAAAAATTGCAAATAGCTCATTCTTATATTCATATCCAATTAGAGAACTAATAACAATCCCATAGTTTCCTTTCACGAAACTCGTAAACGATTTGAATATGAATCGGAAGCCGGTAGTAGGGGCTTGCCCGGGCGAGCTATTTATAGAACCCAGCAATGCATTTACCTTTGCACTTTACGGAGCTGCCCTGCCCCGTACTATGAGCTGTATCGATTTTACATACTATATTGTATTAGTTCTACATTTAGTTATGACGTATGGCGTTGTAGAGGTAGATTGGTGGTGTTGTTAGACCCGCTTGGGTGATTCATAATCCTGTTGATCGGAATGGTGAGGTGAGCATGGTGCCCAGCGCTGTTCCAGCAATGGCTGCCATGACGAGTTCTATGTCGTGAGTTCGAATCCATCTAGGCACATATCCTTTGTGTGCTTCATCAGTAACGCTTTCAAAACGTGAAGGAATATATCTTGTGGTAACTTTAGAACCAAAAATACGAAGATATTGTGTCATCTATTTTCCGTCACTGGGTCCTATGTCGTGGGTTACAGCCTGGTTTTTTTTCATAGAGAGGATAATTTTAGGTAGGTATATGTCTAAAAAGCAATAACTATCTCCTTTTCTCAGATTTGGGATTATAGGAGGAAAGTGAGAATGACAATATAATGTACATCATACAAGTAACATTCATAAAATAAAACATTTCATATAGGGTGACACTATAGGCGGCCTTATCGGTAAAAGTGATCTTGCAAATCTTCTTGCGAAAGAGATAACTTATGTTTTTTACAAAAAAAAACCTTTGTTTTGTCAAATTAAACGAAGCACCAATTTATTTAAATCAAAATACAATTGAAAACTCTTCCACGAAATAGTAAATGGACACTGAAATATTCAGTTTCCACAAAATATCTGTTGTCCTTTGATCAAAATCGCACGGTTCACGTGTATTGTAAAATATTCCAGAACAGTGAGTATTAATACAAATTGAATGTAACAATGCTGTTTCGGAAACAATGGATTCGATCTGATTGGGATTGGGACATACCATGGTATATAATGTCAAAGCATTCTGTTTCAATTATTTGAGCACTGTTCTCCTCTTGAATGGCTATCGTATTTCCAATAGGTAAGAAGTGAATTGGTGGAAAATTCGTATGTTAACGTGTAGAAAGTTTTATTACAAAGTGTTGTAAGTAGTTAAACTGAGAAAAAATGGCAAGGTGATGGAAGATTGGATCAGGAAAATTATCAGTTCTTAGGTCCATGTTCACCAAAAAGATGACGCTCTGATTATCTAAAATCAGCTGTTTAAAACACATTTTTGTATGGGAAACACGTCACAGTGACAGCTGTTTTTAGATAATCAGACGGTTATCTTTTCGGTGAACATGGACCTTAGTCGGATGTAGGTTACAAGAGTCAAAAGGTACCACTTCAAATTTCGTGTTCACATAAGAAGTAAAAAAAATATTACAGTCACGAGCACCAATATTCACTTTCATAAATTTAAAAACAATTTTCGGGAGATATAACGATTGTACCTTGAAGACATGATCTTTTTCATATAAATATGAGTTCTAAAATACTTTGTTGGTAACAACATAAAATTTAAATCAGAACAATTGGAGAAAAACACTTTTAAAAGTTATACTGTACTAAAGTTAAACTGGAATATTCTAGGGAGTTACGAAAGTGGATGCACAGCGCACATACAATAATTATGTAACATATCGTTTAATCGAATATCATCATCATAATCATCATTATCAGCCTATTAATGTTCCCACTGCTGGGACACAGGCCTCCTCTCTATGAGAGGGAATGGGCTATAATCTAGCACGCGGGCCCAGTGTGGATTGGTAAAAGTCACATGACTTCGAATTGTTTGGTCCTACTATTCGAACTTACTAGTAGTAAGTCGTGGGTTCGAACCCAGGCAGGCGCATTAGCTCTCAAAACGGTGAAGGAAAACATCGTGTGAAAACCGGTATGTTCTAGAATCGAATATAAACCATAGTATTTTTATAGTTTCGCATGCAAGCCCAATCAAACAAACGATGGCTGTGGGCGATAAACATCAAAATATAAAAAATAAACATTACTGAAATGTACTTACACTCAAAAAACATTATTTGTGTAACCATTGAATGTAATAATTTACAACCGCAAACAACATTATTGAAATGCTCAGTGAATTACATTTCTGCGAATATTGCATTATTTCAGTTCACAGAGTACTCAGTTTAAATAGTATTCCTGTGACCGATGTGATGCTTTGTTCGAATTTCATATTAAATGCGAGAGGTAAATGCTATAAAGGGTGTAAATATAACCTTAATCACGAAGCCTAAAGGCATTTTTTTCCCCGTCATGGCGATAACCTGGATACCTTCTAGTTACGGAGATATTGGAGGTCAAAGTTCCAACTTTTTTACAAGTTTTTTTTTTTCCAAGCACTAGTTTTTAAGGCCAAAACTTTACTTTAAATATCTCCATAACCCATTAAATGCGTACCTATTACTTACTATTAAGTACATGTTTTGAGTGTATTACATTTAGTTTTACCGTAAAACATGATTTTTTACCCCAAAGAAAAGTCGTTTCCCAGCAATCATTTTTTGCGTAGAGTTGCCTACTTAGTTTGATGAACAGAATGCTTGGTTGACGGTGTCGTGAAGGGTCCCTGTATTTTGATATGAATTTATTGATTCCTGGAATAGGTACTTCTGTGTTACTCGTAATTAAATAAACAGCTTGAAAGTTTTTATTTAGTACAAAAAAGCATAATTATAATAATGTTTTATTATAACACAAAGTAATCAATTGGTTTGGTTTTTAGTACCCACGAGTATCTTCATATTCAGTGGACCGAAAGTCTGACAACCATTTCTACCATCATCATCACCATTTCTGCCGAAAGACGTCCACTGCTGGACATAGGCCTCCCACAAGTGTCACCACATCGACCGGTCCCGTGCGATTCGCATCCAGCGGATTCCCGAAGCCCTCACCAGATCATGTGTCCTCCTATTGGGAAGCCTTTCAACACAACGTCTTCCGGTTTGCGGTCGCCACTCCAGAACTTTTTGGCCCCATCGGCCTTTCTGCGAGCAATGCCCATTGCCACTTAAGTTTGGTAATTCTTCGGGCTACGTCGGTAACCTTGGTTTTCTTGCGGATGTCTTCATTTCTGATTCGATCACACAAGGAAGCTCCGAGCATAGCGTTCTTTTTTCGTGTTACTCAGTACTAACTGGGTTGTGGAGATCAGATAGGCGGTTGATCCTTGTAAAATACTGGTTTGGCCGTTGAAGTAGTACACTCGACACAAAGCTGTACCTTGTTAACCAAAAGGCTGTTATACTAATACGAGATAGACATTTCTGAGAAATCCGACATCAAACAAATTCGTTCACTGTTATTCAGTGAACAGTAGGTCGGACGTCAATGGTAACAAAGCCAGTATAAGCTAGTCTGTTATTCTAATAGAATTCCTTAGTACGCTAGGCCAACTCAAAGTCCACAGAACCACAGAACCTCGACCGTGTACAACAAAGAGATATTTCTGTGTGGAAATTGACATGTAACTAATGTTAAACCAATTCTTATCTATTATTTCATTATCATCTGCCCAGCGTTCACCAACTATGTTGGGGTCGGCTCCCAGTCTAACCGGATCCAGCTGACCTCCACAACCCAGTTACCACTGGGTAATACGATATCGTTTGGTAAGACTGGCTGTCAGACTTTTTGGGCCACTAACTACATAAACGACTGTCAAAGGTCTACAAATGACAGCCGGGACCAACTGCTTTACGTGCTTTTCGAGGCACGGAGGAAACTCGGTATGTAAGTAATGGGTGGTCACCCATCCACGCAGGCCAACTGAGGCAAAAGATTGACCCACTTCTATTATTTTGCCACGAGCTCTTCAAAACGCTGCTTATCTATTATTTCAATTACAATAATTCGTATCCTCTGACAGCCTTAGCGTCTGCTGGTAAGCAGCTTACAAATAAATTTAAGGGGTTTTTCTTTATTTACTTATGCAAAGTATTAAAGTTTTGTTTCACCAAGCTGTTACGCAATTAAATGCAGGTGTTTGGCATAGTAAAAGTGAATTGGGAAATTGGTTATGTCAAGAAGGGGAGGTTTGTTTTGTTCAAGTGTTAAATCCAAGTATTGAAATAACTTTTTTGAGACTTTTTCAAAATGCTTTAGCCGAACGCAAAGTTTTCAAGATATTTTAAAGATAAATTGCTTGAATTTGATTTTGAAGATGATGTGCTTGTATGACCAAAAAATGAATAATATAGCATTAGTATAGCGTTCCATGCTCGACATAAAATTAATAGACCGTGTTTCAAACGTCGAAATTCGAAGACGTACGAAGGTCTTCTATATTGGAAATCGAGTTATGGAACTCAAATGGAATTGGATAGGACACCTAGCCAGGCGAGGTGATGTCAGGTGGAGTAAAGCTGTGATCGAGTGGCGTCCTAGGAATGGAAAGAGAAGTGTTGGTCGTCCGGCGGCTAGATGGGCAGATGATATTGTTGCCATTGCGGGAATATCCTGGATGAGGCTGACACAAGAGTGTGGATAAATAAATAAATAAATATCGCTGGACATTAGCACACAGCGCCACCTAGTGCCACACTAAGCAAAGCTTGTGTCGTGGACACTAGATAGTTGATATACTACATATATAGTTTTTTGTTTATAAATACATACTTAACAATATATAAACATCCATGACTCGGAAACAAATGTCCATGCTCATCACACAAACATTTGCTCCTACCGGGATTCGAACCCAGGACCCTAAGAACGTAAGGCAGCGTCACTACCATTACGCCATTCGGGTCGTCGTTGATGATGATGATATTGCTGATGATGATGATGGTGATGAAAAGTTCTGTCTAACCCTATGGGAAAAAGCCTTGAGTCTATTTATGTAAGTATGTTTAAAGATGATCCATAACCCTAGTACATAACAACTTATTCTACGTCAGACCTTAGTGACCAAAAACTAGACCAGTTCTCAAAAAGATATAGGTTCATTGCTCACTTAATCCACCACGTACGACCCTTTGCTTTATGAAACAACAAAGAAAATATATAAGACTTTATTAGAGGCTAAATTAGACGGGAATATAAATATTCTGGTCAGTTTGTCAACGGATTCGGTTAAGGAATTGATTGCGGGGGTCGCTCGTAAAGCCTAGTTAATATTAATGAAGGTTTGTTGTGGTATAGGGCCTCCTTTCCCATACATATTGTGATGATACTCTTGCCATTATATGTGGGTATGACCCGGACTGGGGTCGATGTATTGTAATTTATAACAGCTGTTGTGCTTTGAAATGTTGATGATCGTCAGAAGTTTCGGTAGGTACGAGTACAAAAGTTAATACTGCCGCTTGCAACGCAAATTAATGTGTGTTTTCTAACAACTTGAATTCAACTCGTGGCTAGATGATACCAGACGCTCGGGTCGATCTAGAGGTTAACCCACGGCTCCCTAGGTTGGTCTGAGGATTGGTGACCATTATATTCCGTTTGTGCTTCGAAAATCACGTTAAACGTTAGTCCCGGCTGTCATTTTCAAGTCTTTGACAGTAGTTATAGGTGGTCAGTGGACAGTTAGTCTGTCAATCAGTCTTACTACCATTTCTATCAGTCTTCTCATCTCTGTCCTACTTGATCATCATCATAATTTCAGCCGAAAGACGGACCCACTGCTGACCTGTGTCCAGTCTTACCAAGGGGCATCGTATTACCCAGTACTAACTGTGGATGTTAGTGAGGTCAGATAGGCAGTCACTCCATGTAAAATATTGCATAGCTGCATGCATCCGGTTAAACTGGAACTGGATTATTTGATAACTGGATAGTAGACAAAAAATCTATATGTAGAACAATTTATTATGTCGAATACGACATCTGAAATTGAATGCACAGACACAATATCCTGTTCCGTGAAACTTCACTACTTCATCTTTATTTACTTTGTTAATAGGTACTCTACTTCTCATAGAAAATAACACTTTATTTACTACAAGAAAATTATAAAACATGGTTGCGTACAATGAGTAGCAATTGTTGACTCGGAAACATCTCAGTGGAAGTATCCTGTTGTACAAGAGAAAACGTGCCAAACGTCTGTTCTTTAAAAACTTTAGTTCTGGAAAACATCCAATAGTCACAAAGCACTATCAAACAATCAATTTAAAACGTCTGCAGCAAGAATCTAAGCACAATCACTCACCAAAACCAACCAATAGAATCGCTTGACAATTCGCGTGCACCATAAAGCAAATCGTCCACCTAAATCAATAAACTTGACCTGCCTGAACGCCAATGTAACAGTCCCATAAAAGGTTTATTAAAGCCCTACTCAATAGCGTGAAAAGCTATAAATTCCTTTACGCACACCCCTGATTCAGGAGCGCAGAACATTAAGCTGCCGAGTTTAATATAAGTAGGGTATTGTGACGTAGACGCGGTGTTGTGTGCTCCGCGATCGAGCCAGGTAGCCCAGACTGCGTAGTCGGTATGACGTAAGCCGCGCGCGTGTGCGTCATCGACGCTGTGTGAGTGCCCTACATTCGCAGGGCTGTCGGCTCCCGTATTATAGCAGATAATACTGCCGACGTTAAAGGTTTATACGCAGCTTGACTGATGGTTACATTTGAACGTTTGCGTTCCGAAGGGCTGGAATGTACTTCGTTTTATACGTAACCGTTTTATGGATGACAATAAACACTTCTGTTATGTCGTTTCGTATATTTCAGGGACAATCTTTTCTGTTTCAATGTTAAAATTCCTATCTTATTGCGTTCTTTATCTTAATGTGAAAGTGACGTCCCTTTTTTAAAGGATACATTTTCTTTGTTTATCTTTTGTGTAGTCTGTGAAGTGCTTTGTATCAGTACACGGCATGAACGGGGCTTACGGCCGTCTCTCAACGAGCGGGCTGTCTTTCATTTAATGTCAGGGGTCGCGATCGATGTAGCGGCCGCCTACGCCCGCATCCGCATCCCTAGATGCGGCACGAACTGTAGGAGACAGCGGGAATTGTGAGTGAAAATTGTTTTTATTGCTTCTGTTCACAATGGGTAATGGGACAATTTTGTGCGCAAAAATATTGGTCTTTCTATCAGCAAAAAGTGAATGGATGATGCTTTTTTTTGTGTGAACACAACAAAGGGGTTGGTGGAATAAGGTTTTCTGGGAATGTTTTATATTTGAAGCATAATATTTTACCTGGGAACAACATATGAATGAAACCTATCTTCATCGAACAAAGGAAAGATTCTGTAGCATCAAAATAAGAATTATGAACATGATGAATGAATATATGAACAGATTGTTATAATCACAATCATAAATGTATATTCCTACTGAATCTTAACCACTTGCAAATTCTATACAAACATAAGTTCACACCACACTCACAACTAACGAACACAAACAATACAGAACAGCTGCGTACAAATCAAACGGTATATGGGGCTTACAATATAGGACCTATGAGTCTGCTCCAAAAGTATACGAGTAGTATACGAAAGTATAGAGATCCTGCCGTTTTGCCGAAAAGATTTTGCCAAAATTTCATTACCCAAACAAATTTTAGCAACCTTTTTTTATACCATTGCAATATTTCGAATGATTTTAGTACGCATATTTTTATTTGGTCAAATTTTTACTTTGCAAAATGTTACCAAGTAAGTCATTTTGGCATTTGGTCTTTAATCAAATGATTTATTACAGCAAATAATCTTCAGACAATAAACGTTTGGTGAAATGATTTGTTAAGACAAAAAATATTTGGGCAAAACGACTTTTATTAATCGAAAAAAAGATATTGTTTTTAGTAGGTTACCCGGAACTCAACTATTTAGATTAGGTTAATTTCGTCTTGAAACAAAATGGGTAGGTTAGATTAGGTTAAAACTGTGACCTCCTACGGACTGTGACTTCCAGAAACGACTTGCATAAATAGAAAAAAGAGATTGTTTTTAGTAGGTTAAAAAAATGGCAAACTGACGATACAAAAAATATTTGGCTTATTTGATTTTGCGTAAAAACTCTTTTTCCAACTGAAATATTTGACTAAATAAAAAATGTTAAAAGTACTAGTTGGTTAACAAGTTATAGTTTAAACGTTAATTTCCCAAACATTAGGTTTGCGTTACAATTTTTTGTGAATAGATTTTTTGGCAAATGAAATTATGCGAAAAATTTTTTGGGAAGTGAAAATTTGTCAAATTCCTTTCGGTCAAACAAGGGAGACCCGTGCATACGAAAGTATAGTCGTATTATATTATTGCGGTGTTACAAATTGAGCGCTGTTATTTGGTTATTTGAAGCTTATAAGTACAATACCAATTTTTATAAATGCTTGTTTTCATAATTTGTCTGTAATATTTGTATTTAATTATGTACCCATTTCCATTTATACTGATTAATTATGTGTGTTTTAGAATGAAGTCCTCATCTAGCATTTATCAATTGTATTGGGGTCAGCTTCAAGTTTAACTGGATGCAGCCGAATACCAGTATTTTATCATGGAACGACTGCGTATCTGCCCTCCACAACCTAGTTAGTACTGGGTAATACAATACACTTTGATAAGACTCTTTGTCAGACTTCTGGGCCACTGACTACCTGTAACAAATGTAAAAAGATCTACAAAAGACAGCCGGGACCAAAGTGCTTTTAAATGCACGGAAGAAACTCGGTATGTAATAGCCCAGTCCAACCCATCCATGTATCGACCATAAATAAATCTTATACATAAAAATCTTGTGTAAAAGTGTTTGCTATCGAACTCCTTCGAAACGACTTGACCGATTTTTATGTTTTTACTCTTCACGAAACCGAAAGAACTTGTTTTCCACGTCATTGTAATCGTTTTTTGTTTACCATTTAGTTACGGAGATGTGGGGGGTCAAAGTTCCAACTTTTTTCAAAGATTTTTTTAAAATACACTTTTTTTTGCAAGGTTTTATTCAATCCATCCATCAACACAATGTTTCCAGTGCGTTACATTGAGTTCTACAACAAAACAAGATTTTTCAGCAATCATTTTTGCGTAAGGAAACTTTGTTTAATGTACAGAGTGCTTGGTTGACGGCTTCGTGATGAGTATGTTTACAACCGCTGTATTTGGTACGACTGAGAATAGGTCGTAAGCAATTTTTTATACCCCTAGGTGATCTGGGCGCGAGCAAAGCCGCGGGCAAAAGCTTGATAAATAGTTTAAGAACAGACCTTACCATCTACATGTTAGAAGGCATTCCTAAGAAATTGAACTATGGAAGCATGTCGAGGAAAACTTAATTACTGATTGGAAGTTGAAGAACCAACAAACTTGGCTTATGGGAGCCTCGTGGTTTTGCTCGCTTTATATAACTTTATCTCTTTGTAAGTCCTTCTCGGTAGTTGTTCGTGGAATCGTTTCGTGGAGCAACTGAACATCTTATAAAACAAAAGTTTATCGAATCTGGGAACAGTTTTATTCTGTTATATGGTACTAGTTATCTGACAGCTAGACTGTCTAAAATGATTGATATTACTGATTTACCGATAGTTGTGCTAAGAAATAAAAAAGTGTAGTAAAAAAAGTGTAGCAAAAAAAGAAAATGCAGTTCAGTCTTTGGGGACCGCCGATAGAAGTGAAAACTAAGTAATCTATATCTACTACGGGTTGTGTCCTACGGACGCCTAAGTGGTGCTACGCCGTAGCGGATCTGCTACGAGTGCTACGAAGCGTTAGGTGATGCTCACAAGAGTTCTGTGATTTTTGTTCCTTCTGCGAAGCAGTCATGCTAGCGAAGGAGGTGGTGGAACGCGAGAGGGAGAGAACCTCGTGCCCCAGCCGCCGCGGGAGACGCACCGGGTGTCGGGGGCAACGTGGTCGCCCCCGGCCAACGTGGGCGCCGGCCTGGTGACGGTGAGCTATGGGCTAGCTCGCCGTCCGTCCATCTTATGACGACAGGCTGTGTCGACGGCGCGTTCGTGTTCCACGCGCGCCTCAAAAAGATGGAGTGGGAGAAGTCATTTGATGAAACAAACCCGATCCCGTAAGTGACAACATAAGTTTAGTCATTTGACGATTTCCCATCCGATAAAAAATAAAAAAAAGGTTAGCTACCTTTTACATGACACATCAATATAACTTCCGAAACAGGTTTGTAGGATAGGAACACCAGTCCGGTCCAAACCCACTAGGGATTAAAAACGCAGTGTTATGTTTCATCATCATCATTAACAGTCCGACTTCACCCACTGCTAGGTATAGGCCTTTCTTTGTTTCTACCAAACTCCACGCTCATGTTATAATGTTTACTAAAAAGTAGGAATAAAAAAGCTATTTATATCAAGCAATTTATTGGTATCAAAAAGCTTGTCGCTTAATTTACCTGTGTGTTAGTTTGTGTTTACTGTTAATTGATATTCTTAGCACCTGGAGTGCATCCAAAATAACTAGTCCATTTTCACGTTTAGTTTGGAGCATGATTAATCATGCTTTGTCATCCAAACTAAACGTGCATGCAAATTTTCACCACAATCAGTTTTAAAAAACTGTTTTAAGATTCAATTGCATGCTTTGACCAAAACTAACATCCTATTCAATCATCATCATCATCATCTGCTTAGCTTTTTCCCAACTTTGTTGTGTTCGGCTTCCAGACTAACCGAATGCAGCTGAATACCAGTATTTAACATGGAGCGACTGCCTATAATAAATAATAAATAATAATAATAAATATCGCTGGACATTAACACACAGCGCCACCTAGTGCCACACTAAGCAAAGCTTGTGTCGTGGACACTAGATAGTTGATATACTACATATATACTTTTTTGTTTGTAAATACATACTTATTATACATATAAACATCCATGACTCGGAAACAAGTGTCCGTGCTCATCACACAAACATTTGCTCCTACCGGGATTCGAACCCAGGACCCTAAGAACGTAAGGCAGTGTCACTACCACTACGCCAATCGGGTCGTCATCCGACCTCCAGAACCCAGTTAGTACTGGGTAATACGGTACCCCTTGGTAAGACGGTAAGACTGGTTGTTAGACTTATTGGGCCACTGAATATCTGTAACGACTGTCAAAAGTCTACAAATGACAGCCGGGACTAACAGCTTAATGTGCTTTCCGAGGCACGGAGGAAACTCGTTATGTGAAGGTGGCCCACAGACCAATGTAAGCAAAAGATCGACCCGAGTGGCTGTTAAACATCCATACAAATATTGTAAGTTAAATAAAAACTAAAAAAAAAACATACCTGCACTCGTTTTTGTCCCCCAAAAAACTTGCGACGATATCACCGACAGCATAAGTACGTAGGTACTAAAGCTCTTCCACTTATACTCCCAAACGAGGATTCCCTATAGGATTTCTTCTATACGTTCCTTTCACCTTCAGCATAAAAGGTTTGTAAACCCACATTTACCGTATCAATGTAGTTCTGAAAGGAAAGACGGTATTACCAAAGAAAAAGTAGGTTACCGTTAAGAAAATAAATTAAAACGAAAGGTAATAATGGCGCCTTGTAAAAGTTGTTTTAAAGGATTTTCCTCCTAAAAGCTTTCGGAGAAATTGATATTTTCAAATTAAGGCGACACGGTGGTTGTTTTTTCTGTAGGGTGACTTTTAAGAGTACTTATGTTTTATTAATTGAATTTACAATTCGAGTAAAAAATGGTATTGTTTTATGTTGTTTCTTAAGATAACATCAAGTCGTTGGATAGTAACTAAGTAAAACACACACACACACACACATGATAAGTAAGTTTTATATTATTATTACCATTTTATCTCATTTATTAATATTCATTTCAACATACTCTATACATTTTTTAGTATATAAAAAACAAACAAGTACATTTAAAAATGTAAAAAATATTTTAAAATAGTAATCATTTTAGTATTATTACAACAATTTTACATTATTATTTATCTATAAACCTTTTTCGATGTTTAGAAACAAACTATACACGAACACAAACTTTTTCAAAGTTTCGTTAAGCATTATGTGTTTTAAAATATCCACACGAAAAGATAACATTATGAGTTAGAATTTAAAAGTCATATAAAAGTATCTCTCGCCATATAAAAGGTACCTTCGGATGATATTACAGTCGATGTCGCCGGTGGATTTTACGATTTCAACACTTTTAAAGCGCACTAAAAGTTAGTCACCTGCCTGTTACCTAGATGTGTTTTTAAGTGCTTAAGTAATACCTAGGTATTAACTTTATAACACGTCCTCAGTATTTGATCTATGGTCAAGATAATTCTCTCCGTTTTGTGAAATGGATGACTATGGGGGCAGATTCGCAGCTGTATTCACTGTAATACCTAGAGCGGAAAAAAATATCAGACGGTAAAAAAACGTAGAAAAACTTTATTCCTAAAAGAATTTTCAAGTGGTATAATGATTAGTTGAGTTTGAGAGGTTGAAGGTTGTGGAAGTTTGCAAGAATCCGCCCGCTTCTTGAAACTTTACGTTTTTACGATTTGTCCTAAGTATACTCATAGCAACAAATTTTTAAGTAGCACAGTGAAGATAGAAAAATATAATTTTTACCGCTCCGGCCTTATAAATTTGCACTATGCACAACACCGGAAAATTGTTAACTCCATCAACGCTCTCTCATTTCATTAAAGAATTTTCCTTTACGCCATGCCTCCGATGTTAATTTATGCGGAACAACATTATTCAATTCCGTGTTAACGTCCACTTTTATAAAAAAGTTACCTATTTTCACAGCGGCGAATACAGCGATGTTCCAGGAATTCAAAAAATATGAAAAAAAAACCAACGGTGTGTAAAAGAGATGTATGTATATGCCTATCTCAATATTTAACCCTCGAGAATAAAGTAACGACTAACGTCATTTATCTCAACCAAGTAAAATGTATCAACAAATTTCGCGCGACAGTTTTAACCCATTTCACATCTCGGATGCCGCGTATATGTTATTTTGTACGCAAATTCATCCCACACTGAAAAGGCTTTACAAATTTCATTAGTGCTACAGATTTTTTGTTATTTCTGTACTAAATTTTTATTTTTCTGTCCGTTTATTTGGAATTAAATGATCTTGTCTAGGTCGTAGATAACTATCTCGACCGAGAGCAAAAACACTTTGAAGACAAAAAGACTAAACTTTTTTCAATATATCAATATATATTGAAAAAAGTTTAATATATCCAAATGGGAATTGAAGTTTAGGTCAGGCGTGGATCGAAGCCAATTACAACGTTTTCACTCACGCGTAAAAAAAGGACCAAACTTGAAGAACGCGTTATTAAAACACGCTATCGAAAAATTATTCCAGTGGATTGTATAAATTTTCCGAAGGAATATTTTCGGAAAGTTACTGGGAATATAGCTGTGGTACCCATTCATTAAATCAAAAAAGTATTTGAAAGAAACTGTGGGTGTTGAGCGGTCGCCGGCGGCGTTTCTAACTAGGTTAACAAGCGAGCCACGGTTCGCACTAATTAGGAACAGCCGAGGTTTCTCCAGCTTCTTGTAACTCTACTCTCCTGGTACGTCGGATTAAATTCTCTTCATCTCCACACGTTTCAAGGGTGTGTTGCATTAATATGCGTGATACGGTTTAACACGTCCTTAACGAATTTTATTTAAATGGAATATGTTCCCAGATTTACTACTCCTTTGTTAAAAAGTGTTTCAATGCTTTGGTTGCATTACTTTGAACACACAATCAGAGCCATAAAGTATAAACTTACGAGGGAACTTCTAACTACATAGTTAACTTGCTACTACGGATTATCTTTCATTGTAATAATAAACACAATACAAATAACTGACACCAAACTAGGAATTTAACTTACAAATTATCAGGATGCCACATTGCGTCTTCCGATCACTGTCGACATGGCGATGGGACCAAATTATCAGAATATTTGCGATAGAGAATTTGTGACATTGTTCATCGATACCGTTTGATATTTTGCTGTATATTTTGGCACGATTATTATACAGGAATATGATGTGTGCTTTGTTGATGTTAACATAAATTGCGGCACACGTTTTTGTTTCCTACCTACGCGCCTGCCTACAATAAGAATTCTATTGTTTTGTTTATGTAAAGGAGTTTGTTTTTTCATGTTTCGTTTTCGTTTGCATATAGCAAATATTGGCATGCGGTAGAATGGAAACAATACATTGAAATTCTGCAAAAATATGTTTCGACTTTTGAAATCTAACCACTATTTTGCTGAATATTTTGTTAGCTTGTGTACGGGTCTGTCGTAAAATGCGAGAATATTTTCTTATGGCCCTCATAAAAATATGAAACTTACTTTTCCACCGATCATTTGCCATAATTCATTTATAAACATAATAATCAGCTTAATCTAGCGACCATACTCTTCAAAACATACCCAAGCTATAGTCCCACAAAAGACCAACATAGAAAATCCGAGAGACTCATTAATTTTGCCTCTCTCGCTTTTAATTAGATGTCTTTAAGGAGTTTACTCTCTTTTGCCCAACAAATGCGTCCCACTTTCCGTATTACGCAGTGTTACCAGCAAACAAATAAATCGTGTTACAGTGAAAATCATTGCGCTCAACTTTGTCCGACTTTGCCCGAGTTTGGAGACATCTTTGCCTGTTTGTTGCGAGTTTTTAAGTTATAGCTCTTAGTTCTTTAACTACTTGATAATTACTGGTAATGAATGATGTGCTGATAGGCTTTTTGTTCAGTGATTTATTTCATGACTTCATTTATAGTCTTGAAGAACAATTAACTGATTAATTGTTTTGGAAAATAGTGAGACAAGTTGGTATTACAATTTTGTATAAAAATTCGACGTTTCGTCTTGTAGAACATAAAAAGGCGCACAAGAACGAAAGGCATTTTTATAATTTGGGCTGAAGGTTAAATTTTGTTCACACCACACTACAAACACACTAGACTTTAAATCCTGGTCCTTACTTACTGTTTCATTCAGAAATCCGTCACTTTTAAACATTTAGTTTATTGCGTTTACTACAAAATTATTCTGTCAATACAATATCAAAGCAAGTCTCGTAACTCGTAATTAAAAATGTGCACTTTACTAAAACCTCAAAGATTGAAACTGCTGAGATATCATTATATTTTATTGAAGGTTTACTTGAATTAAGTAACAACTGCGCTGCAATTCTTGAAAGCTTTTCTTCAAGCCGATACAATATAGAAGTTTTAATTACCGTCTCGCAAGAATTTTTAACTTTTTTTGTTGCGGTCTCTAGTCAGAGAGAAAAATAAAATGTAGGTTTCAAAGCCGTACAAATAACTACAGGCTACCTTTAAAATGCCAGCAATAATTTCGTAACAAGTTAAATTCGTTTTTATTGTTACGTAGTATATCATCAAACCTATTATCTCCGAAAAGTTACGTAGAACTGTATCTATATGTCACCGTAAAATTGTCAAATACGTTATATTGTAATACCTCTAGCGATATTGTAAAATCTCATAATATTGTCAAATGAACATACTGCTTACAACAAAACGCATTATTTTTCTTGATATGCATGCGATGGTAGTCAACTTATGAGGGAAGGAGGGAAGGAGGGGTGCCCCTTACCCAGTGGTACAACTTTCATGAAAATGTATTGTACCATTCCTGAGAAATACCGATTATTATAACCTAACCTTAAAACACTTTATATTCCTCTAAAAAGCGTAGTCGACGGAGCCCCGTTTCGCGGGGCCCCTATTTCCGAGTGCAGGGTTTAAAGGAACCTAACTAACCTAACGGGGGGGTGCCCCAAGTCCCGATTATGGGGGCAGAGATACATCCGTATGTTCAGTTGACAATAATTCGAGAGTTTACAATATCGCTGGAGAGAAACACGTTATATAGTAATATAACGTGTTTGACAATTTTACGGTGACATAAACATAAAACACGCCCATTTCGCTAGTTATCATCATCATTATCATTTCAGCCGAAAGACGTCCACTGCTGGACATAGGCCTCCCCCAAGTATCGCCACATTGACCGGTCCCTTGCGAGTCGCATCCAGCGGATTCCCGCAACCTTCACCAGGTTATCGGTCTACCTAGTGGGTGGTCAGTAATGCTTTAGTCTTATGTAATATGGACGAACCTATTGCCTTAAATCAGTACACACAATACGGACTGCTACTGAGAAGTCATAACGCCTGTAAGCCCCACAGGGTAAACCCTGTACCTACCTAAAAGTACACCCAAATTTTGCCAGTTATGTTAAAGACCCATTTTCGTGTCCCATAAATCCAGTGTACGTAGCTGCTACTGAAAAATCCTTCATGGAAAACTCCAATAACACATAGCCCTCCACGACCTCATACTCAAACACTATTGATTAACGAAGCCGTTTTATAATTATTTAAAATAAAATACAAAAATGGCAATGCTGACACTTATTAAGCAAAAAAAAATCTTATTCATAAATTTCCATGACTAAATTATACGCCAGACATATTTTCCGTATTTGTATAACTTGAAAAAAGAAGTAACTTTCCAGACGACTTTTCATTCCTATTATTGATTTTGAGTAATACTTTTGCTTCATCTAGTAAATAAATCCATCCTGACTTAGCCCCTTTCTTTCATCCTGATTAAATTCTAGGCAGGTTCGAAGCCAGTCTAGTTTTCGCCGAAACACTGGGAATCACAGCTCAGCGCTTTTCTTTGTGACTGCTATAGGTTCTAGCTTACAGGACTGAAAATGTGTGGAGTGGTACATCGTAAATCTTTTTTCGCTTTTGTTGCAATGTTTGCTGTTTTCTTTTCTAAAAATTGTGTCTACCTACCACAGAGCACCGTTTTGAAAAACAAAGTTGTGTTACTGAAATTGTTGCAGATAAATCAACCTCAAACTTAATCATAGTAAGTCTTTGCCATATCCGGAAATGACGATGTAGATAAATATTATTTTCTGAGTGAGCTCTGTAAAGACCAGCAAAGCCATGCTTTGATAACCCGGATGGGTTTTGAACGAATCGTATCTACCGATAATGTTGAAAGGCCTTGCGCTCTACATGGATATATCGAAGACCTTTTAAAAGTATTAAAGAAAACATTTCCGCTTAATCCAAAAAAGTAACACAAAGCACTCATTGGTTAACGACGTTCTTTTACCAATAAAACACACAAATCATTTACAAAAACATCTCAAACCAAATCGAATTATAACCAACTTCGAATTCCAAGTTCAAAGCAGGATTCACCAAATTCCATTTTCCATCGTAAATAAGATCTATTGTCATCGTCAGCAATCGATTGGCCATTGATACCTTTATCTGTGACGTCATAAATTTCAAGTTTGGGTACCGCTGCCCAGGTGGGTGACATTGAGGAAAAACAAGGAAACTTGGGAGTATTGGGGGCCTTCCCATTTATCTTAGCCATTGTTCCGGAATTGGGTGCGTTTGAGGAAAATGCTTTTGTACTTCGTAATCTCGTCTCAGTTATTTTACTTGCGTACCTATTTCCTTCTTTGTTTAGTACAAAATGCTTCCAGTGATGAATTTTGGGGAATTAATAAGAAAATGTTTCTTGCATGCTACTGTCAGTTTGTATTTTCTTTGAGAATACGTTAGTATTTATGTATGTTTCTTTCTACTTCGTTTACTTAAACGAGTAAAGTATGTAGGACTAGGTATATAAGCCCACACGATAAATCTTTTGAACACAAAGAGAAGTTTAATGAATGGAAAATATCTCGTGTGCCTGAGGAATGTATTAATTAAATATCGACTTTTACTTCGTTCCATTTTCAAATTAGAATGGCATTAATACGTTTTTTGCTTCTCACTGTGTCTATAGAATATTCAAAGGTAAATTTTCGATAAAAAAGGAAGTTACTCTCTAATTGATTTTAATTTTGATCTTTATTTTCTAACATCAGTAGTTTTACGGAAATACTACAATCTTGATAGGTGGGACGTTAAAACCTTCTTGGACCATGACAACAATGATGAACAGCTCTAATCGGACAGAAACAGACCTAATTCGACAAACAGAATATTTTCTATGGAAATGGAACTCGACTATCTTAATGGCGAAAACAGTGACTAAAAGCAATTACTTTTATCGAATTTTTTGTAATATAAATAATTGAGGAAGTAATCCCTTTGAAACAATGAAAAATTTTAACCTAAAGAAGCTCTTTTTGTGGGTCCCTGAAATCTGATCCTAAGAGAGACCCAAGGTTTTTTACTTCAAACAAAAGATATTATTGTAAGGTCAATTAAACTTTTCAAAGGCGCTAACGGTCCGACTTTCTTAATTTATTAAATATCTTGTACCCACTCCGTTTTATTAATTTTGTAAAGTAGACCTTACAATGAGTGGGTAGGTTTTGAATTTGCTCATAGTCCATTTTTGTAATTAAAACGCGTTAATATTTTTTTTAGGTCTAACTTATTCTTAGTACTGCTGCTGTATGAGTGTGTGGCCTTTTTCATCACTATTACTAACCTCAAGTTATTTTACAAGTAACTTGTCGCACTTCACTAGTTTCTAGTTTAGACAGAAACTCACACCATTTTCCTGTATGGAAGTTTCTGCCTACAACTTCCCATGCTCCTGCTACGATTCTTATACATACTTTTTTAGCTTTGTCCAAGCTCGTAGATCTGGTCACACCTACATGCACGCCAGTTGCAAATACGTCGTAGGTTCATGATTTTTCTGCAGAACGTCGAATGTCTAGAGAGGTCAGTTTATTGTATAACCATGTACAAGAAATGTAACACAAAGTTGATGCCAAATATTTGTTTTAGGCAGTGCCAGTCGGAGTTTAACTCAAAAAGGTTGCAATACTGCTCAACTGGACTATCCTGAGGTGACCTCAAATGAATTTCAAACCGGGGGCAGGGCTTGCAAACTAAGATACTAGCGCCTAAATGGTACCTACAAGCTGTCTATTTAAACCTAGGTCACAAACAGAAATATAAGCAAAATACCGTATAACGGTCTTATTAATGGATTTATGAATTTGATTCTGTGGTTGGTAAGATACCGCAACCTGGAGGTTTCGTACGTATATAACTTTCGTGTTAACTCAATTCTCCCAAAAAAACCTTCTTTTATGTGAATAATATCGTTACAGGGGAGGAAAAGATTTTCCGTTGGCATTTTCTCCGCGAGGTGAAATGTCGGGAAATTCAATAAAGTGGTAATAAGTGGATTTCTTTGCTAGAATCATATTTTTGTCAATTCCCGAATTCAAGCTTTTATTATACGACCTTTTCTTGCGGATGTTAGATTGAAGTTAGCAACTGGGACACAGTACAAGCAAACAAATCAAGTAAGGCTTTGGAAATAGAAAGTTTGTTTCCAAAGCCTTACTTCATCCAACCTATCATTCATTACACCATATTATAATCCGGAAAACTATTCTTCTTCTGCTTATTAACATTTCCGTGAAACAAACGTAATAGATGTTTGAGTTCGTAAACTTATTTCCAAAACTAGCTGACCCGCGCAACTTCGTCTGCGTCACATAAGAGAAAGAGAGGTCTACAGAGAGTCGGTCGTAAGCACGGTCTATAATACAATTTTCAAAGAGCACATCATACAAATCCTTCCGCATAATGAAAATGCGCGCCCGGTACATGATCATTATTTTGCTGCGGAGTTATTTAAAACGGTGTATCTCCTAAGATATGCATTGAAATCAATTTACGTACAATACGAAACGCGTCCATCAATTCTGTTAATATTTTGATAGCAAAATTTGAAGTAGATTGGACCAAGGAATCACATTTTCCCATACAAACTTTGCCCCCCACCTTTTCACCCCCTTAGGGGTATAATTTCAGAAAATCCTTTCTTATCGTATCATAGGCATACGATAAGAAATGATTTTCTGAAATTATTATACAAAAAATACACCCTCCAAGCTTCAGGCTTCTACAATCTGCGGTAAAGGCTGTGCGTTGATCCATCACAGTCCTTCAGGACAAAGCATTTTTATTATTTGTAGATAGTAGGATTTGAACTCGTTTTTATTTGTAACTTTTCGGGTTTTATGTCTGATGTACATTCGTATAGTCTACATTTTCTTTGTAGTATTATTTTATTTGTAGGTAAATACAGGGTGGAAACGATTAACCGGGCAGAAAGGGGAGCTTCCTTAACCGTTGAGTATTAGAAGCAGGATCGATTGGCATCAAAAAATGTTTTGTGTAAAATAGCAATTTTCTTGGCAACTGTACTTTTTTTTTATCTGTGAATGGGGATCAAAATTTCACGAAAAATTACGGATGGTTTCCTAAGACCATTTTCATGTAGCGGTTAAGGTTTATCATTATTGGCATCAAAAAAATTGTTTTATGTAAAATGGGAATTTTCTTGCTAACTGCACTTTATTTTTTAATTAAATCTGTGAATGGGGATCAACATTTAGCGAAAAAAATATGGATTCTTTCTAAGACCTTTTTCGTGTCGCTGCAGTTCCGCTTACTGCCCCGTTTACCGTTTCCACCCTGTATTACCAACTACTTATACCGAGGAAAGCCGATTTTCTTGAGTTCCGCTATTTTGGGCGTATTCACTTCAAAAATCAAATTTTAAGAAAATTGAGAAATTATGTTTACCTGTATTAGATTTGAAGTATTTACAGCAACTTTTAAAGGTTTATACTTCATTGGATTTTGTTCTATAGGTGTATGAAGTTTATTAATTTTAAACACAAAACCCTCTTTTTAACGTCTCTGGATGTTTTTTTTTTTTAAATGCTGAAACAGGTATTTCTTTATTTTTAATAATAAGTATTTACTCTGAGTTTCATGATTCTAGAACAATCTAAAAATAAATTTTCATACAAACTTTACCCCCCCTTTTCACCCCCTTTTTCCAAAATTTTCCATATTTTTTATAGCCTAAATGTTATTCTGAGTTTATTTAAATAGATTAGTGAAGTTTTCATCAAAATCCGTCCCGCAGTTTTTGCGTGATGCGCGTTCAAACAAACAAACAAACAAAAATTTTAAAAAATAAAAACTTTGTTTGCAAAAAATAAAACCGACTTCAAAAAAAAAACAAAAAGTTAAAAATAACTTTAGCTTCTGAAGTCGGTGACCTTTGTTTGATTGCAAAAAAAGTTTTTATTTTTCAATTTTTTGTGGTTCAAATGTGCTTGGTACACATGGAAAGTGCATACCGTTACAATTACAACAACTAGCCCAAACACGACTAGGATACATTGTCTCATTATGGAGTTCCGTGACTCTTGGCTTCATCATCCGATCTGATGGTAGAATGGTTCTCATCAAACGCAAGTGCTTCATTTGTTGCAGAAAATACCAAAATCGCTGTACGTTATGCTATAAAATTTGAAGAGTTCCCTCGATTTCGCCAAGATTCCATCATCAGATCCCGACTTGTTGGCTATGGGACCAACTTGGAAGTATACCCTTTCAAACAAAAAAAGAATTTTTCAAATCGGTTCAGGCGTCTTCGAGTAATCGGTGAACATACATAAAAAAAAAAAAAATATATACATACAGTCGAATAGAGAACCTCCTCCTTTTTGGAAGTCGGTTAAAAATGGTTTTAATATGTTCAGTTACTTATTTTAAGTCACCGTGGGTGTTTTTTTTTTTAATCTTCAATGTACAGATTTTTTGGTCTCAACGATTTTATTATATGTATAGATGTATAGATATCCTATTACCTGTAAAATTATTCAAAGTTGCTTGTCATTAAGTTAATTAATAAAGGGAGTCCTAAACAAACAGTTGAGGAGGTGCGCTGACCAAAGGATCTCATCGTCGGAAACACGGATAAAGGGTAATGAACTCAACCCTTATGGATACTTGAATACCAGCTGTTTTTACAACTGTAATTTCAATCTAATTTAACCTGTTTTCTGTAATTGTATTTTTTATTTCAAAGAAAATGGCTACTTCTGTTTAAATCGTATTTTTTTATTCAATTTAGAACAACACTATCGAATCTCAGTACAGTCACGTCTAATAATACGTATACACTTTCCTTAATATTATAGTTATTTTCAACAAACTTTTTAGCTTTGTGGCTAAAAAGTTTGTGGCTTGTGGCTTTGCTTTTGCTGTGTTTCAAAAGTTTGTTTGTTTGTTTGAACGCGCTAATCTCAGGAACTACTGATGGAAATTCAACTTCCCGTGTGGTCCCATTTTAATTTGGTCAAGATCTGATCCTGATCTTCGAAGATATTAATGGAACTCTTCAAAATTAGACGGCAAATCTGCAGTTATTGCTGCAATCGCTTGGATGTTTATTATTATTTTATACAACATTATTATAGAAAATCACGCCTGTATGCTCGGGGGAACGCAGATGTGTACAATACTCCCAGATTTTGACAGTTAGGTGTGTTAAGTTCCATTTATTGGGGATAAGCCTATCATCGAGACATGTACTGTTTTTTTAATTTTATTGGAAAGGGTGTACTTCAAGGGTAGTTTGATGAGTGTTTGGTTAGGTTATGATTATGGGAACCATGACAAAGTAACGGAACTCTTCAATTCTTCGGAGCAAATTTACGATACTCGGCCAAATCTTTTATAGGCTACCCGGATATTTGAGTCACCTACCATAACTTGGTTATTAATCGACTACAAAAAGGAGGAGGTTCGCAATTCAATGTTCCCCGATTACTCGAAGATGGCTGGACCGATTTTGTTTTTTTTTTATTGTTTGAAAGGTTATACTTCCCAGGTGGTCCCATAATCATCAAGTCAGGATACTGATGATGGGATCCTGGAAATATAGAGGGAATTCTTCAAATTTTATAGGCACACAAGAAGCGATTTTAGGAATAGTACTCTCTCGGAGTGATCCCGTTTCAATTTGGTACAGATCTGATGAAGAACTTCAGAGATAGGCAACGGAACTCCTCAATAAATGAAAGCAAATGTACTGGGATTGCTGAAATCTCTGTTTATTGTATAGACCAGTTCATAACAAAAGACCACGCCGATACGCTGTGAAAGGGTAAGCATATATGAACCACTAAAAAATGAAAAATAAAAAACTCTTTTGCAAGAAATAAGTGCGACTTCTCACAAAAATTGAAAAATAATTTGAGCTTCAGAAGTCGGTGATAAAAAACTAAATCAATCAAACAAAGGTCATTATCTCTTTAATGTGACGCAGACGAAGTTGCGTGGGTCAGCTAGTAAATAATAAAAAAAAAATTATACTAGAGTAAAAGATTAAAACAGCTTAGACATTTCATCTTAACAACCCATAATTCTTTTGAGCAGCTGCGAAACTCTGTCACATGTAATTTAACAAATGAAAATCCATTACCACAACGCCTTAAAACAACATGTGGCGTCTATGGTATTTTATCGCCACTCGAGAGTTGGCAACACTGAGTGGTCTATGGCCGAGCGGGACACTCTCGACTCGAACAAAAACGGTCGCATCTTTGTACCCGCGAGTGCTTGTTGAATATTATAATTATTAATTAATAAGTAAGTAGGCTAATCTTCACGCTTCAATAAATAGTTATCCAACCGAACACGCGAGTTATTTAATGTGGAACCTTCATCTTCCATAGTGGTGACCCTCAAGTGCCTCGTGAAGTCTCGCGGAGGCCCACGCCCGCGAGCCTACACAGCAACCAACAAGCTTCGCGGCAGGCAACGAAGAAAAAGACAGAACAGCGCGTCCGGAGGTGCTTTGCAACCCCCGTATCATCATCATCGTCATCGGCACGAGGGGGCGAAGCCCCGCAACACGCCAGAGCACGTGCGGGCGCGCAGACCGCGCACCCGGTTTCGCCTCGGGCAGAACATCGCCGCGAGCAGAGCATCGCCGCGCGTCCCATACTTCCAAGTTACACACGCCGTCTACGGTACGAGGGGGCGAAGCCCCGCAACACGTCAAAGCACGTGCGGGTGCGCAGACCGCGCACCCGGCTACGCGTCGTGCAAACACGTCGTTAAGGTTTTTCGCGTACTTAGTAACAGTTCCCACTGTTCCCAGTGCATAATTTTATCCGTCCCGGCTAGATATTCTGTTTTTCTCCCGCCAACCGCCATATTTTATGTAAAAAGTGCATTTGCATTGATGGTGGCGCCCTCAGCGCGTCCGTTCGGCGGTGTACGGAACTAAAAAACGTACTAGATATTTAGCATTTTCTGGGTTGTTCATTCGCGTTTCCGAACACAACCCCTGTCAAGCAAGTGTCAACGTCACTCATGGACAGCAAATTCTTTATTTCGATCGTAATTTTTTTGTGTTTGTTTTTGTATAACATCAGTGATATTATTGTTTTTTTGTTTTAGTGATTCCAGTTGTTTGTTGTATTGTGTTACACTAGTTTTAACCCTAGTTTTAAGCTTCTAAGTTGTCACAACAACCCCACACGGAGAGAAGTAAGGCACATATTTTTATTTTTGTTTTTTTTTGGGTCCGATCTGTTTTGCTGTTTATTTTTTATATATATTTAAGTTAGGACAATGTTAAAGTCTACAAATAACCCTCCTCCCTCCGGGATTGGTGCTGCTGGTGGTGGTGGCGCTAATAACCCACCTGTTACACAAGGGATACACGCTGGAGCTGCTGGTGGCGGTGTAGTTGATGACCCTGCTATGCTCGCTGAAAACCCGCTTGATACACAGGAAGTGCACAGGGTTTCGATCCGCACTCCACCTTTTATCAAAGATCGTCCTGCGCTATGGTTTTGTAGCCTGGAAGCTCAGTTTTTTATCAATGGTGTGACCAGGGAATCCACCAAGTTTCATTACGCAGTAGCTCACTTAGATATTGAGTGCACTAGGGAGGTGGAAGACATAATAACCCAACCACCTAAAATCGACCCGTATACACACCTGAAAAAGGCTGTAATATCTCGATTTTCAGACTCCTACGAAGAGAAGGTGCGGCGCCTGCTCGAGAACGAACCTATCGGCGACCGAAAACCATCGTCGTTTTTGAGGCATCTTCGGGCACTCGCAGGCACAGCTTTCCCAGAACAGCTACTGAAGACCATATGGGCAAATCGATTGCCTCGACAAGTGCAAATTGTACTGGCAGCACAGAGCCAACAAGAGCTAAGTGAGCTCTCTATGCTAGCAGATCAACTCATGGAGATAGCTTCTCAACCAGCTCAGGTATGTGCTATAACACCTTCTGCTAGTGCTGTCTCACCACCAGCTGTTGAAACTAGCCTCAATCTGCTTCAGAAGCAGGTGGCGGAACTGACTCGACAGGTAGCCTCCCTCACAGCAAATGGTAGCAGAAGAGCTCACTCTCGTGAGCGCAATCCGAGCCGCAGCCGTAGCCGCTCTCGATCACACCAGGGAATCTGCTGGTACCACAACCGCTTTGACAGAAAAGCTGTTAAATGTATACCACCCTGCAACTGGGAGAAACTGCACCCCTCGGGAAACGAAAACAGCGATCGGTAGAGGCGAGCACCGATCGCCAGTCCCCTAGTCGCCGCTTATTCATAACTGACCGGTATACAAACAACAAATTTCTGATTGATACCGGCTCAGATATTTGCTGTTTTCCTCGGCGACTCCTCAGCGGTCATTTTAAAAGTAGTAACTATGACCTTAGTGCAGCCAATGGGAGTACCATAAAAACCTATGGTAGCATTAACTTTAATTTGAACTTGGGCTTGCGTAGGGATTTTAAATGGAATTTTGTTATCGCAGATGTCAGTACCCCGATTATCGGCTCTGATTTTCTTAGTTTTTACAATCTTTTACCAGACTGTAAACACAAAACTATAATTGATGGCAACACCCAACTTTCAGTGCCCGTTTCATTGGCACAGACTTCTCAAGTCAGTATCAAGGCAGTAACCGTTAGTAACTCACCCTTTTCAGAACTTCTCGCTGAATTCCCGGACATCACGCGCCCGCCCGGCTTGTCTCGTGTGATGAAGCATTCCACCGTGCACTACATCAATACCACGGAAGGCCCGCCAGTTACTTCACGCCCGCGTAGGTTGGCGCCTGACAAACTGCGCGCCGCCCAAAAGGTATTTTCAGAGATGGTACAAGCTGGTACTGCTCGACCTTCCATGAGCCCTTGGGCATCACCTTTGCAAATGGTTCTCAAGAAAGACTTGACCCATCGCCCTTGTGGAGACTACCGAGGTTTAAACGCACGTACCATCCCTGATCGGTACCCTGTGCGACATATTGGGGATTTCAACCACAGCCTGGCTGGATCCTCGGTATTCAGTACAGTGGACCTTGTAAAAGCGTACCAACAGATACCGGTACATCCACCAGACATAAGCAAAACAGCCATTATAACCCCCTTCGGGTTATTTGAGTTTCCTTTTATGTCATTTGGGTTACGGAATGCGGGACAGACATTCCAGCGCTTCATCGATGAAGTTGTGCGTGGGCTGGAGTTCTGTTTCGCGTACCTGGATGACATATTGGTTTTCTCCAAAGACCATACCCAACACCAAGAACATTTGCGCATTCTCTTTCAACGTTTGCATGAACATGGCGTAGTTATCAACCCATCAAAATGCGTTTTTGGTGCTGATGAAGTATGCTTTCTGGGATACCAAATTAATGCTGCAGGATCACGGCCTCCCGATGAGCGCATTCAGGCTCTCCAGGGCTTCCCCCCCCTAAAACCATCCAAGGGGTGCGAAGGTTCCTTGGAATGACAAACTTTTACAGGAGATTCCTTCCTGATGCTGCCAAGTTCCAGGCGCCGCTCATTGATGCTGTATCAGCCACACATAGCAAAGGTGCAAAACCTTTCCCGTGGACTCCAGAACTTGAAAAGAGTTTTGAAGCTTGCAAAGAGAGTTTATCCGCTGCCACAATGTTGGCACACCCGGACTGTAATGCTAAACTTGGCCTTTTTACAGATGCTTCAGGCACGCACATAGGCTCATGCCTCCAACAGCGCCTAAATGACAGTGATGACTGGCAGCCTCTGGCATATTTCAGCCGAAAGCTGACTGCCAAGCAGGCAGAGTGGCCTACTTACTACCGAGAGCTCCTCGCTGTCTATGAAAGCGTACAGCACTTCAGGCACATCCTAGAAGTCCAAAATGCGACGATCTACACGGACCATAAGCCACTTGTTTACGCTTTCGTACAGCGGCGAGACAAACTTCCGCCCACTCAGCTAAACCAGCTGTCATTTATAAGCCAGTTCACTACGGACATTGTACACATTAAAGGGGAAGACAATGTAGTGGCGGACGCTATGTCAAGGATCGAGGCTATATCTCTCGAGGAAGACTACGCCTCTATCGCTACCGCTCAGGCGACAGATCCAGAGCTTGATAAGCTTAGATCTGATTCCTCACTCAAACTAGAGCAAACTCACATTCCAGGTACAAATATTACCGTGACTTGCGACACCTCGACTGGAAAACCGCGTTTGTACTTACCTGTGTCATTCCGCCGTCCTGTGTTTCAGAGGTTGCACAGCCTCAGTCACCCTAGCGCGCGCTCGAGTGCCCGTTTGGTGGCTGAACGCTACGTTTGGCCCGGTCTTCGCAAGGACTGTAGTACATGGGCGCGCACATGCTTAGCGTGCCAACGCAACAAGGTCTCGCGTCACGTCTCCTCGCCACTCGGTAATTTTTCCAGCACATCAGCACGGTTCCAGCATGTCCACCTGGACATTATCGGACCTCTTCCCTGCTCTAATAATCACACTTACTGTCTCACTGCTGTCGACAGGTTTTCGCGCTGGCCGGAGGTATGGCCGATGTCATCCATCACAGCTGAACAGGTCGCCATAACTTTTACCAACGGCTGGATCTCTCGCTTCGGTGTTCCTCTTGTCATTACCACCGACCAGGGGCGACAATTTGAGTCAGCTTTATTTCAGAAACTCATGCAGACCTGTGCTACCAAGAGGATCAGGACAACCAGCTACCATCCACAGGCCAATGGAATGGTGGAGCGCCTCCATCGGCAGTTGAAAGCAGCACTAATGTGCCACTCCAGCTCATGGAGCCAAGCTCTACCTCTCGTCCTCCTTGGCATGCGCACTGCTTTAAAAGAAGACTTAAAATGCTCCGTAGCTGAAATGGTATACGGCGAACCCCTGCGGCTTCCCGGAGAATTCGTCGTTCCTACATCAGAAAGGCAGGATAACACACACGACTTTGTGGCCCAGCTTCGCACAAAAATGGCTGACCTCCGCCCTGTCCCCGCGTCAAGACACTCTCGGCCCTCAACTTTTATTTTTAAGGACTTACCAACGGCCACTCATGTCTTCCTGCGCGACGATACAGTGAGGCGAGCACTCCAACCACCTTATATTGGGCCCTACAAAATAGTATCCAGAAGCCCTAAGACACTGACTCTGGATGTTGGTGGCAACAACAAAGAGGTGAGCATAGACCGCACCAAGCCTGCACACGTGGAAGTCGACCCTGATCAACGGGAGCCCTCTACCCATTATCCGAGTTCGGCTCCTCCGTCAGCCCCGACACCGCCAGCTGCAGCTTCAACGCCATTGTCATCTGCGAATTCGTGTCCCACACCTGCTGCACCACTGCCACCACCAACATCACCTGTAACTATTCCCACTCCCCTTCCCTCTACAGTGACCAGATCTGGTCGTAGAGTTCGGTTTAGAGACGTTCTTAATTTGTAATAGCCTTTTTCTCTCCGTAGGGGGGTGATGTGGCGTCTATGGTATTTTATCGCCACTCGAGAGTTGGCAACACTGAGTGGTCTATGGCCGAGCGGGACACTCTCGACTCGAACAAAAACGGTCGCATCTTTGTACCCGCGAGTGCTTGTTGAATATTATAATTATTAATTAATAAGTAAGTAGGCTAATCTTCACGCTTCAATAAATAGTTATCCAACCGAACACGCGAGTTATTTAATGTGGAACCTTCATCTTCCATAAACACAATTACACTTACTAACTAATTTAAAATGCACACACCCTCTTATCCGATTAGCATCGGCAAAAAAACATTTTTTTTACTAAAGATTCCTGTAGCATCCGCACCACGCCGAAATACCGTGGTGGCTTTCTGCTACACAGGGAAGACCTGGACGAGAGGTCTGACGAGTTACGCGATAAAAATACGATGTTCACTTTGATCTAGGCAGCCAACAGTAAAGATATGTGCAAAGTACGTACCTCAGACTGCAAACTGGCACTCGCTGACCTTCCACCTTCCGAATGCACATGAGCTGACGATGGGGCTAGGGTTCACAAATATACATGAGACGATATGGTGATCACACGCGGAGGCGGTTAGAGTTTTTGGATTCTTATATGCCGATCGCGAAGTTGCGCGTGCGTTCCGATTGGTGTCCGTTAAGAAGTGTCATTTGCTCTGAGCTTTGACGTTTACGTACAATGCATGACAGCCAAAAGTTGGCGTCTCGTTACTGCTGGTAAAGCCCAGAGACAAAATGTGAACATCGTATGAGTTTTGAAAAGAGTTCTGATGGGAACGAAACATCCCGCCCACCAAAATACCTATGGTATTTTCTGGTTAAAGTGTAGAGGATCTAGTCAGAAACGATAAGGAGATTGAAGATACGGTTTAGATTGCTAAAGGCTACGATTAGGTTAGGATTATCTTATACTACGATTTGCTTAATTAAGATTTAATAAACTATAGATTGGTGCGATTGAAACTAGTCTTCTGTTGGCAAAGGACATAATTTCACTAGAGGTCGATTGATGATTTGATTGTTTGCATTTTTTACTAATGCACTCCGAGCTACTCCATCAACTCCAACCTGGAGTTCTATGACTCTCGCGAGATTCCAGTGCAATGGGCTGCGATTGTCGTCCTTGACTAACACCATCGAACCTATCGATAACGGTTTTGAGTGTTTAGTCCATTTCGCGCGTTGCGTTAGTGAGTTTAAGTATTCAGTTTTCCACCGAGACCAGAAGTTCTGTTGAAAAGCTTGTATCATCTGCCACCGATGAAGCCGATTTGGATTAAGATGTGATAGATCCTCATCAGGGACAGCTGTTAAGGGCTCTAAGGTTAGGAAATGACCAGGTGTCAAACATGAAAGGTCGTTGGGGTCAGAGCTGATCGGGTAAAGGGGTCTCGAGTTTAAAATGGATTCAATTTGAACGAACAGAGTCGTCAACTCCTCGAATGTTAGGACTTGATCACCCACAACTCGGTATAGATGTGATTTGGCTGCTTTGATTTGTATTTCCCAGACACCACCGAAATGTGGAGCGCCAGGGGGATTGAATTTAAATTCGATTTTCTGCTCGTTAGACGCCTGTTGCATTAAAGACAAAAGTTGATTTTTAGCGCCTACAAAGTTGGTACCACAGTCCGCATGGATAGTGTTACAGCGGCCGCGACGACCTACAAAGTGCCGAAGCGCAGCTATAAACCCATCGGTTGAAAGCGTCGACACAACCTCCAAGTGGACTGCTTTAGTTGCGAGACATATAAACAAGCAGAGATATGCTTTGTCCATCTTAGCGCCACGATGGGAACCAAGTTTGATGCGGAATGGTCCACCTAGATCGACACCTACCACCGAGAACGGTTTTACTTGATTGACTCGGTAAGATGGAAGATCGCTCATGTAGGGTTGGAGCGGCTGTGGGTTTGTTCGAAAACACTGAACGCATTTGGAAAGGCAACGGCGAATGGTACGCTTTGCCGCGATGATCCAAAATTGTTGAAGCAGCAAAAAGTGTGTGGTATTTATGCCTGGATGCAAGTGGGAACGATGAGTGAAGTTGATGATTGAAAGCGTTAAAGGATGGTCAGACGGTAAGAAGGCAGGATGCCTGTGTTCGTATTCTAATCCAGATCGAGAAATCCTGCCGCCCACCCTGAGCACTCCCTGATTGTCTAGAAACGGGTTCAGTTTTCGAAAAGGTTTCGATAACACCTTTTTTGATTTCAAATTGGAGATTTCCTCCGAGAAAGATCGGCCCTGTACGTGTTTGACGATTTGCATGAGAGCGTGATGACGTTCCACGTTGTTTAAAAACTCCTTACGATTTAATTGATTAGAGATGCGAGAATTGTTAATAAAGCGATATATGTAAGCGAGAACGTTAACAAGTTTCGATAACGAGGAAAAACGATTCAGTAAGGTTTCGATGATTGGAGGGTCATTCGTGGCGGTCTCGTCGGTCACTAAGATAACCACTTTGCGTTCTTCAGCCTTTATAGTAACGTCGTCCTCGTGAAGTATGCTGCCTGACCTCGAAGGCCATGACTCATGATTTTGTGGAAGCCAACATGGCCCCGCCCACCATAGAGAATTGTGAAGGAGTTCACTAGGAAATTGTCCACGTGAACAGACATCAGCAGGATTATCACCGGAAGAGACGTGATGCCAACATTCAGTAGGTGTGAGGTCTTGGATTTGACTCACCCGGTTGGCAACGAATGTGGTCCAACGAGATGAATGTGAGCGTAACCAGGAGAGGACAACGGTTGAGTCTGACCATAAGTAGACAGCATCGACTTGGATACGAGCTAGATAGGTATCGCGAACGTGTGTGTATAGGTTGGAGAGGAGAACTGCCGCGCAGAGTTCCAGTCTAGGCAACGATGTGCGTTTCAGCGGTGCTACACGAGCTTTTGAACAGACCAAGAAGACGTGGGCTGCACCGTCCTTATCAGTGACGCGTAAATAAATAACAGCACCATACGCTGTCTCGGAGCTGTCACAAAAGCCGTGAAGCTCGCACGATTGTGCGTCAGAGCATGTTATTTTACGAGGGATTCGAAGTTGGGACAACTGTGGCAATTGATCCATGTATGTAGTCCATGTATGAATGATTTCATCAGGCGGCGTTTGGTCCCATCCAATACCGAGAATCCAAAGCTTTTGGATATACGATTTGATTTGAATTGTGATGGGTGATAAGAAGCCTAATGGGTCGAAGACTCTAGCCAGTTCGCTGAGAATGGAACATTTGGTACATGGACGTTCGGATGGTTTAATTTCGAAAAAGAATGTATCCAGTGACGGATTCCATTGCAGACCTAGAACCTTTAAAGTTGAGGATTCGGAACTATCGAGAGATACGGAGCCATTTAGACAATCCTGGCTGGGAAGATCCGACAGAAGCTGCGCGTTGTTACTAACCCATTTTCTAAGATGAAAACCACCGAGTTTGAATAGAGCGATAAGTTGTTTTTTTGCTAGTTCAGCGGTTTCCAGTGAGTCACATCCGGTAGCTACGTCATCTATATAAACATCCGACAGGATGATCCTCTTTGCAACGGGATACGAGTCCCCTTCGTCTTCAGCAAGCTGTTTCAAGGTACGGCACGCAAGAAAAGGGGATGAAGAAACACCATACGTAACGGTATTCAGACGGTACTCTTGGAGATTATCGTGAGCAGAGGCTCTCCAAAAGATACGCTGATAGTCGCGATGGTCATGCCAGATCAAAATCTGACGGTACATCTGTCGGGCGTCTGCCATGAAGACAACGTTATGTTCCCTAAACCGCAAAAGAATGTCTATAATGTTTGGTTGTAACTTAGGACCGGTAAGTTGCGAGTCGTTTAAGGAACGTGAGTTAGCGTCTTTGGCAGAAGCGTCAAACACAACACGGACGGGTAGTGGCGGAATCGGGACGAAGAACACAGTGATGTGGTATGTAGTATTTTCCATGCCGATTTCCTTCACTGGTACCAAGGTCATGTGTCCGGTTTCAATGTAGTCTGACATGAAGTCCACGTATTGGGCTTTTAAATCGGAGTCACGAGACAACCGGCGTTCGATAGCGTGGAAACGTCGCAATGCAACCTCACGAGAGCCTGCGAATATGGGTTTCCGAATCATCTTTAAAAGGGCAAACGTACAACATATCGTCCAAAGGAATCACGAGAATGACTGGATATAAACTTCTGTTCACAGAGCGTTTTCATCTGGAGTCAAGAGTGACGCTTTCGGTATGGAATCCAGCTCCCAAAAATGTTGAACCAGAGAATTTAACTCGTTGTCTATGTTTAATGATGTGTGTACCAGAGTGCTAGAAGCTAAACGAGTTTTGCCTAACAGGAGCCACCCAAAGATGGAGTTGAAAGCGGTGGGTTGGTTAACGTTTCCTTTGATTTGCTGGTTGAGAAGTGAGTCGGTAAAGACGTCGGCGGCGAGTACCGTTTTTGGTTGCGAATGTGAAGTCGAACTTCTCTGCGTAAGTTCGCTTGACTTGGTTGTCTTAACGAAATGTGTATCGCGTAGTAACGCCTCGCACTTACAATGTAGGAAAGCTTTTAATTGTACGTAGGTAGGCAGTTCGACATCCGAATGATTTTCTTCAAATTCACGTCTTAATTTCGAGTCAAGTTTTGACAAGATATGATAATACTAGAATAAAATCCCATTTGACCAACCGACAGGTTTACTGTTTTTAAAATACTTAAGTTCTCTTCGAACAAATCAAGGGATTTTCTGAACTCGTGAGCGTCGTTGAATTTAAAAATCGACGTTTAAAATGTCTCGCCAACACGTAAAGGCTAGTCACGTTTATTAGTGAAGCGCGCGGTGAGTGCTTGGTACGCGTCGTGATAGTGTTCGTGAGTCATCGGGAACGATTTGATTACAGTCAACGCATCACCGCTAAGAGATGATAACAGATAATGAAACTTCTCCGTGTCAGTCAAAGAAGTTGATTTGTGTATCAAAGCGTTGAAAGTATCGAAATATTCCGGCCATTTCTTGACGTCACCGCTAAAAGTCGGAAGTGTTATTTTCGGTAACCGAATATTCGAAGAAGCGTTGCCAATACCGTGAGAATGATTCGAATCACCTTTAGAAAAGGTGCGATTTATTGACAACACCTTGTAATACATTTCGTCGAAACGCTCCTGAATTTCGTTATCTTCATTTTCTGGATCGTCAAGAATCTCCTGTATTGTAAAATGCGCATCCTCAAAGTTAGCCGCAATATTCTTTACTTCCTGATGATATGATAAAAACAAGTCTCGCTGAGAATAGTCATTAACTGCTAACATTCAACCTCTAAAGCTTTAGTCAAACGCTTATATGCGATGGTTCGTTTTCTACGCAAGGATGGTAAATCCTCAGTAGTATACTGGATCTCGATTGATTTTGACTTAGACTTCTTCAAAGTACCGATCTATTTTTCTTTAGCAGTGACATTGTAGGCGTTTTACTATGTAGGTCGATACGTAAAATAGCAAAATGTGTAGGTATATAAGTTTCGATTACACGTTCAGGTTACTTATGTACCCAAATAGTAGCAGATGGATGACTATTGTCGGTCTTTGAGCAACAACAAAAGACAATTTTATGCAATGTAAATAAGTAGATACCGGACAGATATGTTACGAGTAGTTCCGGCACTATCTAAATGCGCTGCAAACTAGATGTATTTTGCTCTGATATTGTTAATGAAACTACTCCGTAAGTGAGTACAATAGATGGAGGATAGATAACGATTAACAGATATAACTACCTACCGAGAAAGTTTGAAGTAAACAAGTTTTTATGATACTTAAAATGTTCTCAATACTACGTCTACCCGCCTGCCCGATATTCTCGTGCCTACGTTGAGCCGTTCGATCGACCGTTGAGCGAGATTTCGACCTACCCTCACGATTTTAGATAGTGAACAGAACTGATTCAATGGAATATTTTACGCTTTGCCTATTGTAAGAACACGATTTATAAAACACGATTAAATGTTGTGATTGCGATGTATGATGGGTACAAATAACAAATATCGATAGAACTACGAATTGATTAATTGTGAGCGAAATAAATTGTGCATCGATTAAAATGTGATTGCACAAAATAATTCGATCTCACAATTATTTACGATGAACGTTGATTTTAGTTGAGATTTAATTATTTTACACTACGATTTTGTAAAATCCTAGTTCGATGGTGATAGCTCATGAACGTTATGTAAATTGATAGATTCGATAGTGGGCGATTCTATGGAAATTGTGAAATAGCTTAGAATGCGATGTGTACCTGTAGTTTTTAGTTAAAACAATAGATCGATTGAGATATTCTATGCTACACTTTTAACCAGAAAGAACACAAGTAAAGATGGCGATTTACAACAATTAAAAATGGAAGGTCCCTGGTTTCGGCACCAAATGATGTAGCATCCGCACCACGCCGAAATACCGTGGTGGCTTTCTGCTACACAGGGAAGACCTGGACGAGAGGTCTGACGAGTTACGCGATAAAAATACGATGTTCACTTTGATCTAGGCAGCCAACAGTAAAGATATGTGCAAAGTACGTACCTCAGACTGCAAACTGGCACTCGCTGACCTTCCACCTTCCAAATGCACATGAGCTGACGATGGGGCTAGGGTTCACAAATATACATGAGACGATATGGTGATCACACGCGGAGGCGGTTAGAGTTTTTGGATTCTTATATGCCGATCGCGAAGTTGCGCGTGCGTTCCGATTGGTGTCCGTTAAGAAGTGTCATTTGCTCTGAGCTTTGACGTTTACGTACAATGCATGACAGCCAAAAGTTGGCGTCTCGTTACTGCTGGTAAAGCCCAGGGACAAAATGTGAACATCTTTTGAACATTTCTTTGTATACTAATGTAATATAATTATCAAATATTTTGAATTGTTAGTTTTTAATTCAATTCTCATTATATAGGTTTTCTTAAATAATAATTGTGTTTTATCATCGAGCCGAAGAATTGTGAATGTTATGTACGCCTTTATTGTCACGTGCATCAGACCGCTTTATCATAAATTGTGAATTTCTTTGTAAAATGTATGTGATGTGGCTGTACTTATTCAAATAAATAAATAAATAAATAAACATCGTATGAGTTTTGAAAAGAGTTCTGATGGGAACGAAACAATTCCTGTCTCTTTTGTTGAAAATATTTAATTGTCTCGCTTATTACTAACTGCACCCACCAGGTCTCGATTTTGGCAAACGATGGACTTGTTCAGGTCATTACACACTGGTCGGACAAAATTTGACTGAAAATGTATTTATTTATTTAAACTTTACGCACACAAAAGCTATAAAAAGGCGGATTCAATGCCTCATCACCTTGTGCCTCAGGCGCTTCTGCGTGATCTAAGTACGCTGGGGTGTAACTGTAAATAAATAGAATTGAAGTGTAAATTTGTAATGTCAAAATAACAGCTTTTTACTGCATGCACATGAAAATATATACAGCACTATTGAAACAAAAACAATATTATTTTGTCTGTCTGTTTGATTGGTCCGGCTAATCTTCGAAATCGCTGCACCTATTTTGACGCGATTTTAACTGGCAGATAGCTGATATTATAAGAAATAAACTACATTTACTTTTGAAAAATTGTTGTTTTCAAAAAAAATAAACTCCTGATTTTTTTATTAAAATCCCATTCAAATAGGCAAGTAGTCACGGGCCACAGCTAGTCTAAAGATACAAAACCTTTTTCCTATGAAACTAAGTTAATTAAAACTTAAACTTAAGTGTACACATAGGAACGGTTGTAGACTTGGTGGATAGAGTCGTAACATTTGGAGTTGAGCCAAACATCCACTTTGCACCACTAAGAAAGCTTGACTGCTTTATATTAACACGGACTTTCGATATAATTGGTTTCTTTTCAAGGTTGGGGGATTATAATTATCCTTCCCTTATCCCCATTTATTTGAGGTTGGCGCAGCATGTCTTCATCTTCTGTACTTCTGTATTACTCGTCATCTCAGCAGTGATCTCTTTTTTAGCCATATCATCACAGTCTATGCATCGTTTCTTTGGTCTTCCTCCAGTTTTATAGCCATCTACACTCATACTTAACATTTTATAGCCATCTACACTCATACTTAACATTTTGTAGCCATCTACACTCATACTGAACATTTTATAGCCATCTACACTCATACTGAACATTTTGGAAATGGCTGTTTAAATTGTTAGTATTTAACATTAAGTAAAACTCGGTAAGTACCTACGTTCGAAACTTACAAGGCACGTCGAATGCTCCATAATGACATTCAAAGAAATTGGCTGGTTCCTCGAGGTTATTTTGTAATGAAAAATTGCGTATTGTTTAATTATCACTTGCGTCGGTGAAAGAAAACATCGTGAGAGAATAAACATACCTGAGAGATATATTTGTCGACGGAGTGTAAAGCCGAGTCAGAAACCCTTGGGCCGCAAAATCCTCTGACACCAGGTTAGTGACAAGCCATACGATAAAGAAAGAAAGAAGAATGATAAATTCACATGCATTTCTGATAAAACAAGCCATAATAAATGCGGGAACGGAAGATTATTTTGAGACAAAATTGATGTTTAATTTGGTAGAAAATGCTTGTTCAATTCAACTCCCCAGACTCACACGCCCCATAACCTTGATGTAACTCAAAAACCATACAAAACTTAAACAAGAATGGGCCAATGGGAACACATTTATGGTAAAAGGACTGGAAAATTACCGGGTTCCTTACACAGAAAGGGATGTGATAGATGTGACCATTATACGGTAAATATGGCCCTAGTAACCCCGGAAATTTACTCCCCTCTGTATGTTTTAGGGAATTCCACTTTTGACGCATGTTGTACTCGCAGGTATGTAAATATTAAAGCACATATTGTACTTCAAAGAGATTTTGTCGTGGTTTTGGTTGGTTCTGCATATTTTTTTTTTAATTTGGATTTCGGTCTATTTGTTTGTGAGGGGATCATTGTACGAGTATAGGGAGGGAAAATAATTAGACATTCTATAGATTTTTAAAAGTGAATTGTATTTATTCAAACCTGAGTGACCAAAATTTTTGCTTTTACGTTAAAAAAACCATATTTTAACCCTTCGGTACCTACCGAAGCGTAAACACGGAAGATATAATGAAAACTATGTTTTTTATTTCGGCATAATTATGAGAAATATTATGTCAGCCAAACTAACAGAACAAGACATGAGAACCTACTTACTATTGCATTGTCTGGATATTGGTTATACGAATCTCTGAGTTTACTTTAGTAAAGACTCGTAATACGTATACCAGACAGGTTGAAACACGAAAGAGCTTTTGTAGAATGTGTTAAAAGTCGGTAGGTTCAACTAGATCCAAAGTAACCCAAAAAGAAGCATTTCCGGCGTCAGTTTGCGACGTCACGTCCTAAGTTATTTCTCTTACGTTATCGCGACTCCATCTAGGTTTGTCAGTCCCTGGCTGGGCGCCAACTAGTGCCCCGATTGCGCTCTGGTGGCGCCCCCTGCATTAATCGTTGCTCACACTACACTTGCGACTTTCTAGCTGCAAGGCTGATTGGTAATGCTGTAGAGTCTTTGTCGAGAAAAACTGTTGTAATGGCGAGGGTAGAAAGTTTTATAGAAGAAGCCTGTTTAGAAATATTTGAAAAGTTGTAGTTTTAACACGGAGTTGCGAAACTTCACCTTTGTTCATACACGGTCTTCGCCGCTGGTGTTTTTAATAGAAAACCAACGAGTTAGTATCGTTACATTGGCTTGTAATTGTAAACAAAAATGAAGTGGAATAAGTTTAGGTGTAAACTTATTTTAAGTTAATGAACCTTGTGTTTTCACAGGCTTTTATTGGACGTGCAATATTTGCATGTATGTGTGTTTGTTTAGGTCAAATCATACAACTGAATTTTAAAACGGTTATCCCCAACCGATTGAGCTTTGCTTACAGAAGTTTTGCTTACACATTTAGTTTGTTTTTAATGTCAATAGGGTTGCCCCCTTTCACACGGGACTTAAACATACCTAACTGACAAATTGTGGATGTACTATTCTATACTGGCGTGATGTTATGTTATGGTGATATCTAGTTCCAACCAATTATATCAAATCAAATCATTTATTTCTTTGCAAACATGGGTAATTGGTACATAGATGTTTTCTTATGTAATACTAGCTTCTGCCCACGACTTCGTACTCGGATCCTGTTGCTAAAAATATATTTTTTTTTTATTTAAAAAGTATCCTATGTTAGTTCTAATACCTCCAAGAATATGTGTACAAAGTTTCATGATGATCGGTTGAGCAGTTTTCGCGTGAAAGTGTAACAAACAAACTTACATTCACATTTATAATATTATAGGATAGGATATGATGGTCCTCCATATTCTACCGTCGCATAGGCATGCAAATAATATTCAATTCTAAAATCAATGAATTGGATTGATACCGAATAAATTTAGATGTCAAAACATTAGAATTACAAAAAAAAATGTCAGCAGTAAAAAATCATCAGTAATGTCAAACGGAATGATGCGTATGGCAATAAGAAGGATACATAAAATGTCAGAATCGTTAAATTTATGTCAATCATAATAATAGTTAGTCAATCAGTACAGCGATTTATCATTAAGGAAGTCGTCAATTCATCAACGTCAAAACATTTCTCAATTTAAATTTGGTTCAGAGCCCTTTTAAATTTAATTACAGTCATATTTTTTACTTATAAGGTCATTTGAGAGCAGCGGTGGTGCAGTGGTGGCGGCCCCGACTTACGAACAGTAAGTCGGGGGTTCGAACCCAGACAGGTGCATTACTTTGTGTAATTTATTTCATCACCGCTGCTCTCAAACGGTGAAGGAAAACATCGTGAGGAAACCGGCATGTCCTGGAACCAAAATTTCGAAGACATGTGACATCTACCAACCCGCACTGGGCCCGCTTGGTGGATATCCATACGCAAAATACGTGCTTTGACGTGGAGTTGCGGACACCAGCCCGTTATACAATACAATACAATACAAGGTCCTTTGAGAAGTTTCTTTTAAAAAATAATAATATTCAAGTTCTATATTGAACTGTATTTTCACAAATCACGAAATACTTCGAAATTGGTTCAAAATAGACTCAAAAGCTTCTGTAACAATTTATCCCATTACAAGATCATTTTCGGTCAAAGTAGAGACTCTTTCAATGTATCCTCTTTTAGAATCATTTCGTCATACCTAATTTGACCTTTTATAAATAAAATGGTGAATGAATATGAATTCAAAAGCGATAGCCTAAAATAGATATTGTAACAGAAAAACAAGTTCTGAGACTTATTACAAAGGCCTGCAAAAGTTGGTTCATACTTTTTTTTATTTTGTCGTTTCACCGAACATAAGATCCTGGGTTTGATTCCCAGGTCAGACAAACTGCTATTGAGTTTTTCCACCAGAAATTTCTCAGTAGCAGTCACGAAATCTGGATTTGTTCCCGGTTGATGGGAATAGGCTCGTCCCTTATAACATGGAACTTAAACATAACTGGCGAAATGTAGCGATACTGTTAGGTAAAGCTCTGCCCTATCCTTCACAGATTAAAGGCGTGATATTATCTTATGTTATGTACCTACTTGTCTACATTTAAATAAGAGTTGGATTTCTTTTGTGACAATTTTTCTTTTAACCCCTGACGCAAAAACGACGGTGTAATAAGTTTGACGTGTCTGTGTGTGTCTGTCTGTGGCATCGTAGCTTCCGAACGGATGAACCGATTTTGATTTTGTTTTTTGGTAAATTAGTCGGGAGTGTTCTCAGCTATATTTGATAAATCAGTAAAAGATGGCAGCCGCCACAAAATGGCGGATTACATATTTATTCAACAACTCCCTCAATATGGGTATCAAATGAAAAGGCTTGTCTAGTAAAATACTATACTCTGTAGTAAATTTCAAATCCAAGATAGCCGACACGACAAAATGGTAAATTACATTATTTTTTCAAAGTCCTAATTATAACCCTATGTGTCGAAACTTGTTTATATCAAAGCGATTCCTATTTGTAGACACTTTTAATAACTTTGTAATAATAAATATTAACAGCCTATAAATATCTTCTGTAGAATGTCAACTTCCCAATTTAGCAAATTAATTATTTTTATGATAATATTATGTAAGTAATTCGGTACTCGAACCATCGATGAGTGTAATGTTAATTAAAATTCCGTTGAATGTTATAACATTTTTGATGGGACCAACAAAAAATGGTATCTGATTCAAAGATACCCTTTATAGTATAATATACCTCTTATTAGTCACAAAAGGCACAAAAAGACGATAGGTAGCATTCTCATTGTGTATTGAAAAACTTTGACCCGATTTAGTGACGAATTTAGACGTTTAGAATCCAGAAATTTCAGATAAAGGATAATACAATAATAGAAATCATTAATTCACAAAGATGTGATGTTCACAATACGTATATTAATTAATTTCAAAATCCACAAAATATATTATATTCTTGCCAACGAAGCGGTATATAAAAGCTAGTTTAGACAAAAGTTTCAAAGACGATGATATTCATTGAATGCCAATGCAAGGTGGGTGCTTAAAATCTAAGTGCTCTCATGAATTCAGCTTAGATACAAGCACCCTTATGCTTTCAAAGCATTTTTAAGTGTTCACGAAGAAAATTCGTACTTGAAGTTTAATACAGAAACAAGATCTTGTCAAATAGGCTTAGCTTAGTGTTTTGGATTTAAAAAGACCAGGATTAGGTGCTTGAGTTTATTTTTGGTCCTTTGAATTTCGTTGTTCACTTCAGGTTAAGATCACTCTAAGTTTTAAGTAAAAACGATGTGAATAACATCATCATTTTTCCATTTTATTTATTTCCTACAACCAAAAATTCGAAGATATGTGACATCTACCAACCCGCACTGGGCCCGCGTGGTGGATTGCAAAATACGCGCTTTGACGTGTAGTTGCGGACACCAGCCCATTGTACAATACAATACAATGCAATAGGTATATTTAGTATGTTATTAGTCGATACATCACTATGCATTATCTACGTCTTCTCTATGATTGTCGTCACTTGCCTAATGGCTGTCTTACTGTGATGGGGATCACAGTAAGACAGTCTGTGAAACTCCGACTATGTAACCTGTATAATAAACCAAGTCTTCCAACGGTGTCTTTGATTCAACTAGCCAACGAAAACAACAGATCTAAAGGTTAAGCCGTGCTTGCTTAGGTTGGACTGTGGATGGCCCTTACATACCCAAATTCCTCCGTGCCTCGGAAAGCACGTTAAGCTGTTGGTCCCGGCTGTCAATTGTAGATCTTTGACAGTCGTTACAGGCAGTCAGTGGCCCAAAAAATCTGACAACGAGTCTTACCAAGGCGTATCGTATTACCCAGTACTAACTGGGTTGTGAAGGTCAGACAGGCAATCGCTCCATGTAAATGACTGGTATTCAGCTGCGTCCGGTTAGACCAGAAGCCGACCGCAACATAGTTCGGAAAAGGCTAGGCAGATGATGATGGTGAAAGCACGTCTTCTTCTTCTGTATTTCTCCATTACCTACTGGTCATTTCATCAGACACCATAATTATCTTTCACGCAGATTATTCACCGTTTCTTTGGTCTTCCTCTACTCTTTAACCCATCCACTTTTATACTCAAAACTTTTGTCACAACATAATATGAAGGTCGCTTTACCTACTGTTTCTATAAATACCTAAAATCTCGGCTTGAGAGAATGCGAAAACGTGACGAAGTGTATTAAATTAGTAAACACAATTCCTTGTTAATTGTTTAACGTAACCACCTCAGCAAACCCACTTTTGTTAGCTAGATAAACAATGGCTGATAAGCAAAATTAACAATCACAGTTGTAACAATTTACGGAGGTTGCATGACTCTTCTATAATTTATTATAATATGTATATAGATTAGATGTATAGATAAAAAGGAAAGATTTTTATGTTTATAACGAACAAACTCAAAAACGACTGAAACACTTTCAAAATTTAATTCACCATTAGAATGCTGCATTATCCCTGAGTAACATAGGCACCCGTTCGAAGCCGAGACAGACCGTTAGTGCTTTATATTTTTGAATATGAATTTACACAACACGGAGATGGTAAGATCTGGTGAGTACCCGGTAGAAGTGGTATAAGGTTAGAAGACTAACTGAAAACTAAGCTGAACAGCTTATAATAAACTCAACTCATCAAAATGACCTCACGAAAAAACAATGTAAGCGAAAGTCTTTAATCTCCAACTACCAAAATCTTATAACAATAGACGAAATCTAACTAAAATCTCAACAGAAAAATGGTGACCAAGTTTATAACTTAACCACCAAATCGATGATTGAAAAACATTGGAAGCCTAGCACGCAGAATTAAATAGAGCAATTTTGTTTTCACGACCTTTTCTATACAAGTTATTCATGCAAAATATTACTTTTACGCAATCCGAGATTAGTTTTCTTTGTTCTTTTGTTGTTAAGACAAAGATAAAATAACTTGTAAGTAGGATACGCAACCATTAATCTTATTGTGTGTATAGCTAAGTGTCGTAAAGGCCAGATTTCTGTCCTACTTTCGTTTTAGGTCTAGACTTACAGTAATAGTTGGAGGTTGGTAAGTAGAAAGTCATTAATCGTTCTAGAAAAATTGAATTGTGAACAAGTTACATTTTGAAGAAGGAACAACCAACGGCTTATTGTTAGCACTTCAAAGCAGCACGTCAGTCAGGCTACAGGATACTTTTGTCATAGATTTCGTGAAGAAGTCGGCATGTCCTAGAATCAATTTGAAGTGTGATATCCCAATTTGCACTGGGCCCACGAGGTGGACTACCAACTCTTTTATACAGAGAGAAGGACATTGTTCTACATTCAGAACGTTTACAGGCTGGAAACAATTATGCTTTCAAAGTTTGTCAGTGAATACAAACTGGATAAGTAATGTGTCTGGCTTAAGGCGACTACGTGAGCTAAATTAGCAACTCAATCAGTGGTGGTTCAAACTTCGTTTGTAATTCTGATAGAATAAAGTTCAAATCAGCTTGCACTACAAAGTGGTTGTTACGTTAGTCACTGCGGGCCAAATAGTGCGAAATGCAAGTGGTATCGATCGATTTACAAAAAAAACTTTTGATTGGGCTAAAAAAATAAAACACTACAATTTATAATTTAGATATGTTGCTTGTAGAGTTATTTGCCTAAAATCAGAATGATCGCATGTATTTTAATATGTTTTTTTTATGTTAAAAGAAATTTTAGAGACAAGTTCGTGTTTTTTTTTATCGAGTAAAATTTATTGTATTACCTATGTTTACAAAACACTATCATACTAGCTTATATCTTGATGAATATCATATATTTTGGTTTTGTTTATTGCAGTGAATCATGTACTTTTAGGTATTATAAAACTTGCGTTTAGCTCATGCAGTCGCCTAAAAATAATATCTGTTTAAATATTACCTCTAGTACCAGCTAACACTCTCTCGGGTTCAAGATTCAGGCATTTTAAGTACCAAATTAAGGCCAAAAAGCCACCTGGCGTTCAAGCAGACACATTCAAGAGACAATTTGACTCCCTAACACAGTTACAAATTAGACCAGAACGGTAAAACACGTAGGTCTCCTACAGTTTCATAACGTGTCGGCAATCGTGGCATACGATTCCAACCCGAATTCGATGCAATAACACTTGGCACTGTTCCAAATGTGTCTGTGTAGGCAAATCGATTGGGAGTTCTCCGTGCTGAACAAAATATAATTGTGAAGGCGGAAACTTCCTACGGTTGAAATATTGTACAAATATGGCCGGGCTTTGTAAGCAATTTGTTTTCTGAATTGATCGGTGGTGTTTTATAAAGGGACATTGTTTGGCCTCCCCGATTTACGGACTTAATATCCTTGAGGTACCGAGATGTTTGGATTGTTTGGCTTCTAAATCGGAGTCAATGGGAAGAAAATTACGACAGTAGCTGCGAAAGTTAAGTTGTTTATTCAATTATCACACTTTTTATAATGAGTGGAAATTGCAAATTCATTCGCTTTAATAAAAACAACATCAGACAACAGCGTATTGTAGAAGTCTTGTAGAAGCTATAATATCGCATTACGATTCTCGCTCCATTCTTGATAGAACAGTTGCTATTTGAAAACATTTTCCCTTTGAATTGCAACAGTATAATTCTTTATCATCTTTTTTATATCTTGCCCTTTATCGAAGAAAAGAAAAAGACGTTTAGATATTGAAAGCACTATGCGTGAAGCCCTAACTGGTCCCTTTCTGACTTTAAAATATAAGAAACTATGAAAGATTTTCCCAGAATGGCAGTTATTTCAATTTGATGTAGAAAAAGCAGGCCTAAATCGAAAAGAAATAAAAGGACCCTTTTGGAATCGTTCATTTATTACCCTGAGTTTCTACACGAGATAAAATTTTACTCCCAAAGGGGACCAAATCGATAGCCTTCAACATTCGCGACGTTGAAAACTCGACATAAATAGTGGACATTTCAAGATTAAATGTCCAGTTAAGAATAATACTAAAATATGGATTGCGAGTCAGCCATGTTATAGTTAAAATCTTTATAAAGAAAGAAAAATGGCTTATATTTTGAGTCACACTTTCTTTTCTTATATTATTTAGCACTTTTTTTGTAAAAAGTTATCAAAACTATAATCATTTACGAATAGACACCAGTATATGTTTACTGTACTGATACGTCTGAGCAAGAATTGCATGTGGTTTCCAAAAATAATAATGCAATCAAAATCATGTCTAACATTAACTTATTTCAAAGTTTGCAGAACCCGGTTCCTTAAAAAACTTATGGAAAGGCTACTCATTTTCTTCCAGACTTCTAAACAAAACAAAACAACCAAAGATGAAAAGCACCTTATTTTCATTAACTTTATATTTCTAGAGCTGCTTCCACAACAAAATTACGTGATAGAAAACGAACTGAACAAATACATAGAAAGAAACGAACCAACTTGCTATCATCCGGAGAAGATGGGGGACGGAAGGCAGTCAGTTTACCCAATATCCTTAAACTAAAATAAGGTTAGTCATGTTTGTCCTCCTATTTAGGTCGGAATAGGGTAAATTATCATGTAAATACATTCCAGGCGATGTTTATTACACGCACGAACAGTTCCATAGAATAAACACAGTTGGCACAGTTCCAAATTTCCGTGGACAGGGGCCTTAGTGATGTACACTAAATTTGTCAACATGTCAACTTTAGAAGCGCAACTTTCTAGCGAAACTCGTTTGGGGCGACACATTTTTTGAGTTACGTAAACAAGTAAAATTTACGCTCTCATCGGGGAGCACGGAAAAGTTAAGTAGTTCTGTGTTTTCTGTGTTTTTACGCTGGAGAGTTCTGATTTTGCTGCCGAGTGAAATGCATGTCATTTATTCGCTGAAACAAATCGAGTGGAGTGGTTTGTTTGCTAGTGAAATATGGTGCATTTTGTTATTGTGTAGGATTATGAGATACTATGGGTATTTGCTTGATATAGAGGGAAGTGGGAATTATGATTTTCTCACTCATCTGTACTCTTTCCTGAATTATTTTCTTTGCAGGATCCAAGTCAGTTGAATAAATTTATTCGGGTTGATCAAGCTTCACTGTCCTATCAATTTTCTGGTGGTCGCCAAAACAAGTGTTTAAGAAAAGAGTGAATGGTGTCCCATTAAAATAAATAGGCAGATAAATTCAAGGTGTACTTTAGCAGTTGTTCCTACTATTTTGGCCCATGGTTACTTAAACATAAGGTAGGTAATTAATGTGTATCAGAAACCTGACTGTGTCAACACTGAAGCCATGTAGCTCAAAAGACAGTTAATCCAAATACCAAGTACCTACTTCACAGGAAGAGCTCGCGTGTATAAGCCACATTGACATGGAGGTGTGAGGTGTTTCAAATGTTTCTAATCAGGAACTGTAAAGCGAGACACACGTGTCACGACAGGTTAAACACGCTCCGTGTGTCGTTAACAACACTGTTGACGTGTTTAGAGTAAATATAGCTTCCTTTGTCGAGGAAAACAAAGTATTAATTGAGGAATATAAAGGGTGTAAAAAAATCTCTTAACGAAGCCGAAAGGCACTTGTTTTCCCCGTCATTGCGGTATTTTATTTTTGTTCTACATCATACCTGGAAACCTTCTAGTTACGGAGATATTGGGGGTCAAAGTTTCAACTTAAAAACAGTTTTTTTAACACAAGTTTTAAATGCATATTTTTACTTTTAACACCTCCTATCAATCCATCCATCAACACAATGTTTTGAGTGCGTTACATTGAGTTCTACAACAAAACATGATTTTTCACCCCAAAAAAAAGTCGTTTTCTTTCAGTCTTCGAAACAAAACAAATCAGCTAAGGATGTATATAATTTTTGCGTAAAATTACTTAATTTGTTGAACAGTATGCGTGGTTGTCGGCTTCGTGATGTGTTTGTTTACACCCTGTAGATGATATATAAATGGTGGATTTTTTTAGTTATTTTTCCGCAAATTGATGCAGGCTTACATGCAGTATGCAGCACCGCTCTTAAAAAAATTAATATGCAGGAAGTGCAAAACTGAACATGTAATCACAGATACTTATACACACATGTTTCGCCCCTCGACGTGGTTTCCTCAGGAGATATTGACCCGTTTGATGGCACCCGTGATTATAAATGATTTTCAGATGAAAATCTATTTATAGGAATCAATGAATTATCTCTAACACAACTTTGCTCCTATACTTTCGGGATACATTTTTGTATAATCCAAAAAATGTTATAATGAAATGTCCAGCAAATATACGTTTGAACCAAAGGCTACCGGAGCCAGCTTGGCTATTTAAAGGGTGAGCCGAGTTCAATTAAATTCGCTTAGAGGTTTTTGTATCAGCCTTCTGCGCACGTTTATGCCTCATACTATTTACATAGCTTACTTTACACACACTTCGTGTAGAAACGCCCTGAAAAATGTATGCAACATGTACTGAAAAGTAAATTTTAACTCTCAGCTTTTAAACTAACATAATGTGCCACCACGTATAAACCAGACAAGGGGAAATCTAAAATAAAATTCTTGCCAAAATTCATTCATAAAAAAGAAACATTTTATTTTCTCCAATCGAGATACGAAAAGTAGAATTGGCCTACATACGTCGAAAAAGATAGCTTACGTTACGCGTGCGTGCGCTGAATGTGAACGGATTTATACAGGTAGGTGTTGCAGATAGTTTGGCAAATGTAACTTGTTATTTGTAAATTGGAAAAAAGGGTTGCTCACTACCTGAAGCGGCCTAGAACAAAGGCTTAGGCTCACGTAATAAATAGGAGCTTACAAAACAAAGATATAAATCTCGAACGTTCTTCTTCTGCCTAGCTTCAACTAAAATCTTTGGTATGACCTAATCGGATGTAGCTGAATACCAGTATATCTACACGGAACGACTGCCTATCTGACCTCCACGACGCAGTTATTGGGTACTAGGATCTTCTTAGTAAAACTGGTTTTCAGACTTTCGAGCTTCTGTCTAATATCAAGTGTCAAAGATCTACAAATGACAGCTTAAACAACGGCTTAAGGGGCCTGCGGAGCATGCGTTTTTATACAAACGTAATACCAAAGTAACATGAAAATCAAACATTCATAAGGCAGTGTGTATATATTTCGATTGTGTTATAGAATATCTATGTTATTAAATAAATATTTTGAAAGAATGATCTATAGACGAGATATGAGGAATTTAAAATTTCTATAGAAAAAATATTTTTCTCCTAACTCCTGTTTAAATCAGTGTACTTACTCGTGCATTCAAGACCAATATTTTTATCAACATACAACTTAGCACTGGCCTGCAAATTGCAAAAAACGTTAGAAAATTTAAATTCCGCGAGACACCTTGGAGCATCAGCCTTAAGTCAAACAGCTAATATCACATAGCGGTAACAAGTAAATCTGCAACAAGGAAGACGTACATCGAAAAGCCATCAGTACTACCCAGTTTTATTAAAATACTACCTTCTCATGAACAATAGGCTAGTTTCCACCATCAATAAATTGCAAAACTAATTAGTCCGTCAGTTAGAGTATTGGAAAATAATGGACACGTATTTTTTGTTTTTGTAAATCACTGAGTACTGACAAAGATAAAACGCATCAAAACTCGGGAGTGGGAGCTCGTGACGTCACAACGCACTAAAAACTATAGCACGGCGTGACGTATTGCGAATTTTAAAAGCGTCGTATCTTCGTCAATTTTGGTTTGTAACAAAAAAAAAAATACGGATCAAATATTTTTTTATAATCTAACTGACGGACTAATTAGATTTTTTTAGGACACAAGCCTATTGTTGTTTTCTGGTCATTTACTTATCAAAAAGGAGAATTTTGGTACCATTTTGGAAAGCTTATAATACAACAAAGTCGGTTCTGTAATTTGCATGATAAGTGTCATACATTAATTTTGAGAAACCTGCCTCGTAAAACAAAAAACTGTTTTGACAAATTGGTTTTCAAAAGATACATTTGTTCATGAGCTATCAGAAAAGTATCAGTTTAAAATCCTGAATGAAGCAGATTTCTCACAATCGGCGCTGTGTAAAGGTGAAACATTTCAAGGAAATCTTTGAAAGTTCGATTTCTGAAAAACCACCCAATTTAGACCCCAAGGTATCGGGTAAATGTTTCGGGAGGTACCTGCACCGAATCGGGCGGGAGGAAACGCCCGGGTGTTTCCACTGTGAGGATCGACCGGAGGACACGGTGGAGCACACGGTGGAAGTCTGCCCTGCGTGGGCGGAGCACCGCCGTGTCCTCCGCCCACGAGGATGGTGACCGAGGTGGCGGAACAAGAGAGGGAGAGAGCCTCTCTTCCCGGCCGCCGCGGGAGACGCACCGGGCGTCGGGGGCCACGTGGTGGCTACCGGCCACCGTAGATGCGGGCCTGTGGACGGTTAGCTATGGGCTAGCTAGCCGCCCGTCCGTCTAGTGACGACAGGCCGTGTCGACGGCGCGTTCGTGTTCCACGCGCGCCTCAAAGAGATGTCAGCAGAAGAGAGGGGCTCGCAAGGGCCGAAGCCTGCCGGGGTTGCGGGACTGTTCAAAAGAGATACCGCGGCCCCGGAACATAAAGGGCGAGGAAGGAACATGGATGGGTTTTAGTCAGTAAGAGTCTGACACTCCCTCCCGCTCCGCCCAGAGTGGGAGAAGTCATTTGATGATTTCCCATCCTAAAAAAAAAAAAAAAACGTATCGGGTAAAAATTGTTGCAAGTAAGGTCTAGTATCCCCCATTTCAAGGCTTTCACCCAATTACCAATTACCAATCATCCTGTATATGCAAAGATAATGCACCATTCCTGAGAAAAACCGATTAATGTAACTTAACCTCAAAACACTTTATATTCGCCTAAAAGTGTAGTCGACGGAACCCAGCTACGCGAAGCTTCTATTTTTGTCTGCAGGCTTTAAAAGAACCTTACTAACCTAACGTCAGGGTGCCCCAAGCCCCGATTATGGACACAGAAATAATTTGATCGCATGCATTTTACAATTTTACGGTTTCACTTCGACAGATTATAATCTACTTACCAAAAAATAATGCGTCATATTGTAAGCAGTATGTTCAGTTGACAATATTTCGACAGTTTACAATCTCGCTAGACAGATTACAATCCCGTTCTTCTTCCCAGGATCCTACTCGGTCTTCCCGGTCTTTACGGTTGTTAAGGTTAGATGGTTTTTAAATGATGGATTGTGTTTAATTGGTTGATGACAGATACTAGGATGTTTTGTTTGTCTAATTATTCGGTTTGATGTACTCGTATATTTTATTTTTTTAGCATGTCAGAATTAGATTTTGATGTGCCCTGACAGGGTCTACAACGGCTCTTGGATATAAATTGCTAGAATAGAATAGAAGATTGAGATTGTTAGAATAGAATAGAAGAATAGAATAGAATAATCACTTCTCCTCCTCCTCTTCCTTCTTCTTTTCTTCTTCTTCACTTCTTCTTCTATTACTTAGTTTTTTAAAACCTTCTTCAAGCGTGACTGTGAAAAGTTCATTCGTTACATACAAATAATACAAATCTTTCCTCTTTATATATCTATTACTATAGATTAAGCCATCAGCCCCTATAGAACAAAGTATCAGCAAGAAATACATAGGAGCTTACAAAACAAATACATAGATTAATGCCAAACTTTTCTCTGCGTTATTAAATACAGCTGCCTCTATCTGCAAACAGACTACGTCACAACAGTTTCATTGCGTCATAAAATTTTCATTGACTCTTCCCCTTTCATTTTCACATGGCACGGTTTCCTGTACATACATAATTGATTCGTTCATTTAAAATACATTAAGCAGGGCGCGATCAGTGCTTGGGTGGGTCAAAGGTAATTTCCGTGGCCATCCGGCTAACCGAAACGCGAAGCTTGTGGTTCTGTGTACCTTCGTACGGTAATAATTTATGGGACATGGTTTAAAATTAACTAGCTTATAACCGCTGCTTCGTCCGCGTGGAGCTCGATAACTGTCCCAAGGGATTATACTACCGGGATACACAGTGTCCTATGCGTTAATACAGGTTATAAACTTTAAAGGGTGTAAAACACCTCTTAACGAAGCTGAAAGGCACTTGTTCTCCCCGTCATTGCGATCATTTTTTTGTCTACACCATACCTGGGAACCTTTTAGTTAGGTAGATATTGGGGGTCAAAATTACAGTATTTTTTTTTAAATACACGTTTGTATTGTAAGATTTTTACTTTAAATACCTCCACGAACCCCGTACCAAACCATCCATCCGCATAATGTGTTGAGTGTGTAACATTGAGTTTTACCACAAAACATGATTATTCACCCCAAATTAAAAGTTGTTTCCCAGCAATAATTTTTGCGTAAAGTTACTTAGTTTCACGTACAGAATGCTTGGTTGACGGCTTCGAGGTGGTTTTTGTGTAAAAGAGTAACAAACATACTCACATACTGACATACACACATACAAACTTTCGCCTTTATAATATTCGTGTGATTTCATGAACAGTGGAGCGGTGTGTCCCGTTCATATTTGATCAGGTGATTTTGCTCTGACGTGTTTTTAATCAAGGTAATGTGCGAGCCCAATGTGTTCTGTTGTTTCTATGTTGTTAATTTCCTTAACGAGTCTATTATATAAACAAGTTCGTGAATAATTTATTCCAGTACCTGGAGACAAAAGATAAAATGAAAACATTTTTTCATCTACTGTTTTATAAAACAGTAGATGAAAAAATGTGAACCTGAATTAATAAAGTTGAAGAGGTCAGATAGGCAGTCAGTCATTCCATGTAAAATACTGGTAAAATTGGGTTCGGCGTTTCGGTAAGACCCGACCTCGACCTGATCACGAAAAAGGCTAGATAGATAATGATGAAATTGAATGATTAATAAACTAATGCATTACTAATTATGTTAAGATACGTACAAAGAATATCTAAAAACCTTTTCAAACCTATCAAAAGAATAAAAAGGCCATGTAATTCGAGGTTAAGTTATCACCTTGAAACCAAAAGAAACCTTGAATTTGGCCCTCAAATTGATAGTTCAAGTTCAAACGTCAATTCCCGAACTTGAATACGCTGTAATGTATTTTATATTTAACCCTAGAGTACTAATCATCGCCTGAGAGGCCACCCGCGGTCGGTTTTTTCTGGTTATTTTGAAATTGCGGGGACGTGTCGCGCCGTGCTTTCGCGCCAACTCAGTGTAGCCCACGACGCGGCGGGGAGAGCTTGCGCGCTCGGCGGGGATACAGCGTTCCCGAGATATTGCCTACGTGATCGCCTGGGAGGCGATCATTAGTATTAAAGGTAGGTTTTTTACTATTGACTTAATTTACATTTTTGAGTTTTTTCTTTGTTTACTCACTATTATAAGATATAAAATACATGTTTTATTTCATAGATGGATCTCAACGAGCAGCAGATAGCAAATTACTTGAAAGATGACACCTCTGATAGTGAGACCGAGGATAATTTAGAAGTCGCGGATTACGATTCTGATGACAGTGTGGTTGATCCCACTTTTGTTCCATACCGACTCGAAAATGAGTTAAAAAATATTGTGCTAGATGACCCTGATCCTCAAGACCGAAGCTCCCCAATACCTTCATCATCCGGAAGCAACAAAATTATTGTTTGGAACATCGATCTCCTAACTGCTATTCGTGTGATAAAAAATAGAAGTCTGAGTTCGACTTAGTCTGCAGTAAGCTATGTGATGATTAGAATAGTTTTTTGTTATGTTTTTCATACTATAAATATTATATTGTAGTTTTTATACCAAAACAGTGGTCCAATGTCAACATTTTTTTTTTTAAATAAAATATCCCTTAAGGCTGTGTTAGAAAGTTAAGTTTTATGTGTAAGGCTGATTTTAAGACAATTATGAGTTTCTCAGATATATATTTTTTTGCATTTCATAAAGGCAGAGGTATGCCTGTTATTTTGTTATAAATTTTGTTACATTTTAATAAAAGTTTAGTACTAAAATTTTGCTTTATTTTTAAAGTAGCCTCCCAGGCGATAATTAGTATTAAGCAGTAATAAATTTATATTAGTACTCTAGGGTTAAACGTAGCCAAGAGGGTGAGCTCCCTGACTGCTCTTGGATATGAATCTTTAAAATATTTCCTCCTTTTTATCCGACTGAGGGAAAGAGAGAGGTCATGAGTCTTACTATACAGGGTGGAATTTAACAATGCCACCTGGAGGGAAAGTACTCTAAATACGATAGAAAATTTTACTCAAAGGAGACATTAGGTATTTTTAAGAAGAAACAAGTCTATATTCACAGTTTTTCGAAAATTATTTTGCCAGGCTCGGACTTCGAACCCGGGATGGATCGACTAAAGTTCGACAAAATAAAATTCTGTACCTTTTTGACATCAATCGATAGGGTCAATCAAATGGATCAAATCTCTCTAACACACATGATAAATTAAATGAAAAGAAAACCATGAATAAAAGTGCTTTATCTTGTTGAATTTATTCATAACTGTTCTTTACTTTTCCTGGGTTTCCTTTGATTTAATTTATCATGTTTGATAGAGAGATTTGATTCATATGGTTGGCCCTATCGATTGATGTCAAAAAAGTACAGGATATTATTTTTTCGAACTTAGGTTGGTTCGATTCCAGAGAGTAGCAAGCGATTTTTTGAAAATCTGTGAATGCAGATTTGTTTCTTTCAATAAATAAAGGAATGTTTTCTTTAAATAATTGTGTATTTCCAGTATTTCGAGCACTTTCCCTCCAGGTATTTGAAAAATTCCACCCTGTGTAAGTATAGTATGTACTTAAGTTTGTTATCTATCTGCATTTTAGGAAGAAGCCGTTTATGGTACAGTTTTATGCACCGAATGAATCATTCTCCTATCAAAATCAACTCGGGTTACCAACCAACGAGCTACGAGGACGCTACGGCGTAGCTTCGTAGCTCGTTTTTAGATTCGCGTAGCTTGGCGTAGCAAGCACCTGCGAAAATTATTGAGTATCGGTTTCAAAGTATTTTTCAATACACTCCCTCGAAATCGGTTTCACACCTATGGTTTACTTTCAACTTGTGAAAGCAAAGCGTGAAAAAAAGCAAGTTATCTCATAGTTTCCTAATAATTTATTACAAAAATACTTCGTTTTATTTTATTTCTTCGAAAGTGTATTGAAAAGCATCGTTTGATACACGTGGTCATTTGGTGCTTTAGTTCTCGGGTCCATAACACCCTCACCTGTGGCTTGGGCGTGAATTCCGCCGCGCCTGCAATAACATTAAAGTTACTCCACTTGTATAAAAATGTACTATTTTCAGCCAGACTTGCTCAGTAGCTGAGCAAAGTAGATTTTTGTGGTCAGGCTCGCATATAATTTAAGACTAACAAATTTGGGTGTATATTACAAGCCCTAGACACAACACAATCTTCAAAGCTCGCCGGTCACCAGACAAAACATTCTCATCAAATTAAACAACCACACAATTATAAAAACACCTGGCTCACATTTCCAAACAAAAAACAGTGACAGTGAAAAAGCAAAACTAAAATAACAACAACGCCATTTTGAACACAAACGTTTATTATACTGCCACGAACAGTCAGTAGCCAGTAAAAGCTTGTTCCACAGTCGCATTAAGATAATATGAAATAACAAAGCAAGCGAACTTTGTGGTGCACTTGAAAAGTTTTTTTTGTGATTTATAAATATGGTAAAGTCTGGAACAGACTTTAATTAAATGATTATTTAGAAGGGAAATTGCTGTTACTTTGGAAATTTTATGTAGGTACTTGCTATACGAGTATACTACCTGTTTTGAATAAAATCTGGGCATACCAAAATTAAAAACCGAAATTACCGCATTGCACTTGGAATTTCCACTCACGGTACTGACCCGAACGTTGAAAATGCAAAAAGTTAGTGAGTGTGTGTAATAAGGCCAATTAAGGTCCATGTTCATCAAGAAGATGACGGTCTGATTATCTAAACACGGCTGTTTAATAATAATAATAAATAATATATCATTTAATTCAGGTGACAAAAGACCCATATTACATATACCTTACAGACTAACATACATAATTATTTATAAAAACCACTAAACATAAATAAACTACACACATACACACACATATTTGTATGGGAACATGTCACAGTGACAGCTGTTTTTGGATAATCAGACCGTTATCTCTTCGGTGAACATGGACCCTAATAGATCACATTTGACATCTATCAGATCTAAGTAAAGGTTACCTTTTTTAGGATACAAATACAAATACAAATAATTTATTTTCTTTCACAAGTTATGTACTACATCTAGTGGTTGAAGTGACCTTTTAGACAAAAATTGCCTGTGTTAGGTCACTTCGCTCTTCCAAAGCTCAAAGTTCGTGGTGTACCAACAATTTAAATCTAAAATCATAATGTTTTAAGAAAACATTTTAAAGTAATTTTATATAAAGAAAAAGATATGAATTTAATAATAATAAAAAGAATAAAAATTTACAAAGGCAAAAGTAAGTAATTTAGAATCTAATAATACTCATATTTAAACAATTTTATAGAACAGTAGTAACTGACTTGTCTCATGAGGATTCCGTTGCCAAATGGCAAAAAACGGAACCCTTATAGATTCGTCATGTCTGTCTGTGTGTCCGTCCGTATGTCACAGCCACTTTTAACTATGCTGTTGAAACGTGGTAAGCAAGATGTATTCTGTGAACCGCATTAAGATTTTCACACAAAAATAGAAAAAAAAAAACAAAAAATTTAGGGGCTTCCCCATACATAGAACTGAAACTCAATTTTTTTTTTCATCAAACCCATACGTGTGGGGTATCTATGGATAGGTCTTCAAAAATGATATTGACGTTTCTAACACCATTTTTTTTCTAAACTGAATGCTCGTAGTTTGCGCGAGAGACACTTCCAAAGTGGTAAAATGTGTGTCCCGGGCCCCCTGTAACTTCTAAAATAAGAGAATGATAAAACTAAAAAAAATATATGATGTACATTACCATGTAAACTACCACCGAAAATTGGTTTGAACGAGATCTAGTAAGTAGTTTTTTTTTAATACGTCATAAATCGTAAACCGCAAAATTGCGGTTTACGATTTGGTTTGGTTTGTTTGGTTTGGTTTTTGATTGAGGTTTTTTGGTTTTTTTTTTCTTGCAGTTCGTTGTAAATGAAAGGTAAGGTGTAAATAAAGGAAAATACCTTTCATTTACAACGAACTACAAGAACTTTTGTACTATGTTACTTGCTGTTAAGGAACCCTTCATGGGCGAGTCCGACTCGCACTTGGCCGCTTTTTTTGCCATTATTTCAATAAATATGCAATCGTAATTAAAAAATGTTAAGCAATTGTGCAGTTGTAACTTAAAAAAAATAAATCACATAGCCAGCCGTTACAAGGTTACGTTGTTGTATTTTGATGAAGTGTCAAATGTGATTTATTAACTTGGCCCTACTGCATCATTTAGCGCATAAGTGGTCAGTGAAAAATGTTAGCTGACTGTTCAAGGTACGACAAAGTACTTCACTTATGTTGGTTGACTGATATTATTTGGAATTCATTATGCTGAATTGAAGACGTAGTATTTTAGTTGAAAAAGAACTGCAGATAAGTTAAGCTCTTCAGAACAAATTGTTTTTGACTTGACGGCACGATTGGAGCAGGTGGTTCAGCGATTGGCAGCTACGCCGTGTTTCACGGGTTCAATCCCCGCACAGACAAAATATTAAGACATTTATGACCTATAAGCAGCCTGAAAAGCTGTAAGCCTGAGAGCAGCGGTGGCCTAGTGGTGGCGGCGCGGCCCCGACTTACGAACAGTAAGTCGTGGGTTCGAACACAGGAAGGCGCATTACTTTGTGTAATTGATTTCACCACCACTGCTTTCAAAACGGTGAAGGAAAACATCGTAAGGAAAACATCGTGAGGAAACCCTTAACCTACTATTCCGTGATGGTGGTAACTAGTAACCGGCATGTCCTAGAACCAAAAATTCGAAGACATGTGACATCTACCAATCCGCAGGGCCCGCGTGATGGATTATAGCCCTCTTTTAGAGAGGAGGCCTGTGTCCCAGCAGTGGGATAATTAATAGGCTGATGATGACCTACAAGTAGTTATTCAGGGTAATGTTGCTGGGTGTTTGTGGGTTATTTTAAAAGTTTGGAAACGAACACAATTCCAAAAAAACAGTTCCGAGGAAAAAAAACAGTTTCAGTTTTTAAAAATGAAAAAAAATCTTTAACTGGGCAAAAGCAAAGCTTCTTCTTGTTGACTCTCACATGCAATATTTTTGTCAAAAAAATAAAACAGCATAAACACATTCAATAAATATTTTGTAGCTGTAAAGTACAAAGTGTAAATACAATCGTTTAATTTTTAATAACGAACTCATCACGGTTTAGGTAAATCTCCTAATAAATAATTGAAACGTTGTACAAAACCAATTCGCTACGGGGAGAGATAACCCATTTTAGATTCCCATGCACCCCTCATTACGTATGTAACATGACGATCTGTAAATCCCTTATATTATTGCTTTCCGTGGTCATGAGAACCATTGACGGAATATCGGCAGAAAATTGGGGTTGAAACCCATTCAATTGGGAAAGGTTTTCTTTCAATTTTCTAAATTAAGTAAAGCTGATCGAATATTTCAATTAATTGGGTTTGTTTGGTTCGATATTAAGACTTGACATCGGAATTTACTTGTGTCTAAACAAATATTTAGGTACTTTAGTGGTCTGTTACCTGGGCCCTGTTTAATAAACGTTACAAATTTGTAAATTGTAATTGTATTTTACAAGTTTTAAATCTAAAAGCAACTTACAATCCTACTGTCACAACACTAGGCTATCATTGCTGTAAACCAGAACGATACTAGAGATCGAAAATGTCCGCCATTTACTGGTCTATTGAAGATAATGAAGGAAAATCTGTCCGGCTCATCTCGAGTCTTGTAAGTCTTTTAGACTTTTTTTTTTGGGACAAGCCGGCGCCCTCGCCCAGACCACTGTAACTCCTGAAAGCCAGAATCAACAGTGGCGACCACCAGAAAAGCGCCGAGACAATGAAGCTCGACGAAGTCCCAGAGAATGAATTAAACTGTCTTGGATCCCGCAAAGAAATGAATCAGAAAGTATAGCGGAGGAGTAGGAAAAAAACCGTTATTTCCACTTCCCTCCATATCAGCAGGAGACAGAATGAAACAAAGCCAATAGGCACAATGGGACGTTTACAACGCAGTTAATGGTTGTTTTATTCTCATAAAACTATTTGTACTGTAAATATGACAACCCTACCACTTCCGACCTTCACGTCGCAATTAACCCTATCCTGACTGTCATAGCTAATACCAAAGAGCACACATAGCAACAAAACATAATACGTGAGCTAATACCCACATTAAAATTCAACGCGTAATTTCTGAAACTACAACCTAACATAATTTATGAAGGCCATTTGAACCCAAAATGTCGTATATTTATGTATGAAATAAATCCAAAGACCCGTTTTAGATAGCGGATGGTATTTCGATGATAATAAAATTACGAATAATTTTTGGGCCAACGGCTTCCTTCGATATTTTTAGAGGGATCTCAAATGGCTTTGTAAATAAAATGTTTTGCTGAAGTTTTTGTCCGTCATTAAATAAGGTAGAAAGATTATTTATCTGGGTAAAATTAAGTTGGAATCAGTTTTTTCAAGTAATTCACATTATCTATTTATAGATTACTGCCGTATTTATCCCAAATTTTCTGATTTCATCGAACAGGTAACAGAAAGGTTTCTTTATAAATAATTAACTTGGAATTAGTTTCTTACTTAAATTTCACTGAATTTAAATAGAATATGGGTGTAGGTATATTTTTAAGAGATACTGTTTTCTGCGAAAAAATTGGTAGTTTCTAGAAATGTTCAGAAAGGTTACCCACTTTGGAGTTGGTCGAATACTTAATTTATATTGCCTGATAACGAGAATAAGGATGTGCGTATTATTCTTACAGTTCACCTGATTTCCTCGAAAATATTGAGGAGCTACCAAGGCGTGAACAGTCGCCTGTAATGTAACAGTCCAAGATACGATTTTGTACAGAAATAAGTGAATCTGAACTGTTCCGTTACAGGTGAATGCTTCCGGTGAGCACGCTTACCCTCACCATAAGAAGATTCCAAAAAAGTTGACAAACGTTTTTTTTTTAGGATCTATGTAATTCGTTTTGTACGTTACTTACATTTCTGTCTGTCCTTTGTTTTTTTTTTAGTATTTAATATCAGTAGTATCTAATGGCTTATAGTTCTCTTAAGTCATGATATTTTAGTATCTGTTTAATAATTATTTATTGAAAATATAAGGCTTAACGTTTACCTAAAACACTGCATTCTCTTTAAAAAAAAAACTTCTGAGAGTATGCTGGGCAATAATGTAATTAAAAAAAACTACTTATTCCTTTAAAGATCCGCTACTCAATATATAAAACACTCTTTGTTTATCATAAGTAGTCCACGTAAATTATCTAAACAAAGAAAGAAAGAAATGAAATGAAATGAAATTTATTTATTTGCCAGAATATAGGTGCTTACAATACATGGTAAAATAATTTTAGTCTCACTATATTCGACTTATCAGTCGTGCAAATATTTCTAGCAGGTACATGCAATAATTGGTCATACACATCATAGTCATAATATAATTTACAATCTTGCTTCGTTAATATTAATTAGAAACATTAAAATGTCTACAATTTTAATTTAAATAGGTCATCACTAATTTATACATCAAGTCTGCTTAAAATTCAAATAATCATCTATTGAATAAAAACATCTGTTACACAGCCAATTGGTTAAATTTCTATTAAATTCTAAGTTATTTAGTTTTCTTATTTTTTCAGGTAGTTTATTATAAACTTTCACCGCCATGGTGTAGCAGTTTCTGTCACATGACTTTAATCTGTTTCGAGGTACTACCAGAGGTTTTTGTACTATTTTCCTTTTAAATTGTGCTTTCTCATCTTGCTCAAAAAGTGAAAGGTGGTTTCTAACGAATTTACTCATTTCAAAAACGTAAAGGGATGGAAGTGTAAGTAGACGTTTATCAATGAAAACTGGCCGGCACGAATCAGACCATTTGAGACCATAGATGGACCTTATGCATTTTTTCTGGGCTATAAAAGCTCTCTGGGCGTCTGTAGAGTTTCCCCATATGATTAACCCATTTACGAAAAAGCATTTACTAGCCCGCACAGGACAAAACACATCAAAATTATCAGTATTTACAACTTACTAATAAAAATTAAACAGATAAAAAATTAAAAGAAACGAAACTCGTCCTGTACGAGGCCAAAAGGCTCCTATCTCAGCATGGTGCTGTAACATTAAAAAAACGTCACAGCCCTGGTATTCCGATAGGGCCCAAAGTGAAGGTGATGCCTCCACCACCACCGACTTCACTTAGTCTTTTCTGCCCTACCCCTAGAGTGTAATTTAAGCCCGCGTAGGCGCGGAGGGGCGAGGCGAAGCTCGCGTGTGACCGCCGGAGCCCCGCAGCGCCGGAGCCGTGACAGAAACCATGCCTGCTGCATGCTTGCTGTATGCTTGCTGCATGCCTGCTGCATGCCTGCTGCGTGCTTGCTGCATGATTGCTGCATGATTGCTGCATGCTTGCTGCATACTTGCTGCATGCTTGCTGTATGCTTGCTGCATGCCTGCTGCATGCGTGCTGCTTGCTAGGCAACTTTTAAGTGGTTTTACGTTAGGTTTACAAAAAATCGTTTTTCTCGGAAACGGTGACAATTTCGGGATTTTGAACTTCGGGGATTTTAAATTTCGGGCAAATGAACTTTCGGGATTTCGAACTTCGGGATTTTAAACTGTCGGGCAAATGAACTTTGAGGTATTTGAACTACGAGATTTTAAACTTCGGGATTTTAAACTTAGGGTTTATAAACTTCGGGATTTTAAACTTTCGGGCAAATGTACTTTCGGGATTTTAAACTTTCGGTCAAACAACCGTTCGGCGTTCGGACGGCGGCGGACACAGTGTTATTGCGTTTAACTTCAGGAATTTCTCAGTACCACGGGGTTGGAATTTTTACCCAGTTGATGGTTGCAATGCCCGCCCCTTATTACACCATCTGCCTAGCCTATTCGCATCTATGTTGGGGTCGGCTTCCAGTCTAACCGGATGCAGCTGAATACCAGTATTTTACATGGAGCGTCTGCCTATCTGACCTCCACAACCCAAATAATACTGGGAAATACGATACCACTTAGTAAGACTAGTTGTCACACTTTTTGAGCCACTGACTTCATGTAACGACTGCTAAAGATGGACAAATGACAGCCAGGATCAACAGCTTAACGTGCTTTCCGAGGCACGGAGGAAACTCGGTATGTAAGGGTGGTCACTCATCCACAGACCAACCTAGGCAAGCACGGCTTAACCTAAAGATCGGCCCGAGCGGCTGTTATTATTTAGCCACGAGCCAGCTCCTTCTTACATAGTACTTATATATACTTAACTGGCGAAATATGGGTGTACTAAAGTTACTTTATACAGCTCATCTCAAAAACAATAGTAAAACACGAACAAATGAATAGTTTACACAAAAAAGCTAGTAATTCGCTGAAATAATTGTTTGTTTTCCTTTATCTCTGAATTTAATTGTGTGTTGTTTACACGTGTATCAGTAGTACCTATTTGCAAGATCAAATAGTAAAAACCATTACGTTGCTTATTATTGCAATAAACTATCATTACGTACATACCATCACCCCATTTACTAAGTTAGTGTTTGACAGAGATGCTTTACAATCTCACTACGTTTCGAAAGCCTATTGGAAAATTACTGAAAATGTTCATATACGTATATAAAACAAAACAAACATTAAAATTGACCCACAGACGAATATTCCAATCTTGCATCTGTGCACACATGAAATAACCGACAAATCTAATATTGGCAACCTCGTTGATGCAATAAAACCACTAGCATAGTGCTCCGAAATTCAGTTCGCTCGCCAAAAATTCTCAGTCCGAATTCAAGGCCTTAACTAAAGCGAAAACACAGTGGTGCACTTAAATCATGCGAGCTATCTTTTGATTAGCATACATTGTTATGCACTGGCCACCGTCCTAGCGACCAGATTGCATGTATCTGCATAATTTTGTTTAGAACTCCGTGTGGATGGCAAACGCCCCAGTGGGCTGTAATTCCTGTAATTGTTGGTGGGACTGTGTGATATTTTTAGAGTGGTATACCATATTCTTCTTTTTCAGGTGGCAATAATCAAATGTGAAGATTTCTTCAGAGTAACAATAAATTTGTTAATTTTGAATCTAAATTATATTGAAAATTCCAATTTCGTTTCATTATTGCCTTTATTTCATTTTTCAATGTAGCTGTGTATAAATTAAAATTCGCGGAACCTGCAGAGCCATTCCAGTAAAAACAGCAAAAATAAAATAAAAAGTCTACTTCATTCTCTGTGAATTTATTAAAACTTCAATAACAGTTTCCTACAGCAAATATTGTACTTGTTAATCATAATAAGTTCTATTAGACTTCAATATAAATGCTAATAAAATACTAAAAGAAAAAATGTTTTTATTTTTGTAATCCTCACTTTTTAGGAAGATTTTCATAAGAAGTCTCAAAAGTGAAGACTTCCAAAGAATTACTTAAGTAGCTATTCATTCATAATTTGAAATTTACATTCACGAATAAACAAATCATCAAATAGATCGTCCTTCTCAGGACAAAGACATTTCTACCTTAAATAGTCTTCGCAAATATAGAACTCAGATATTCATGAAACATAAACAAAAGCGAAACAATATGAAAAAAAAACAGGGAGCAGTAATAAAAAGTGAGTAAGATTTAAGGACTCCAAATATCAAATATTCACACTCTGAATCAAACGTCTGCAAACTGGCACAAAAAGTAAACCTTGAGACAGAATTGTAATCCATTATGTTTACAAGAAAAACAAAACTTGTCTAGACGCACCTACATTTCTCAACTCTAAATTATGAGGTAAGGGAAATAAAACCCAGGCTAATAAAAGCTAGCAGAAGCTGAATATAGCGACAATGGCGCAACTAGGCGAGTGCTGGTACATCCGGGAACGCGGTCGGGTCAAGGTCACGGCCCGCGGATCGATGCAGCTACGACGCCCGTGCTACGCCCCACTACGCCGCCCTCGCCCCGCTACGCCACTACGCCCGAATCTCCAAATCCGTCAAGTTTGCGTTCTCAGCGCTTTTTAATTCCGCAGACCTGGATTCGTTTGCTGTTATTGACGTCATAATGTGTCGAGTTCCAGCCGAACTTTTATAATTTATTTTCTTTGATGAAATTGGAGAATAACGGTAAGTAATAAATATTGGGCTTCCAGATTAAATTGAGCGAACGAGGTTGAAGTGGTTAGCTCGTCAGCGAAGCGAGGTAATGAATCTTTTTTATCATGTCGACATTGGAAAGTCGTACGTCATTGTTGAAAACACTGTAATTTGAGGCTTTGGCTGTGAATATTTTAATTTTCTGTTTGCGTAGGTTGCAATCGGGGACGAAATGAAGTTCAGGCATAACCTTTATAATATTTTAATTTCATCCTGAAGCTCTTTATTCATAGCGCCTATTGTTCTCGCGCGTCGTGCCTCACAGCTATCCTCTTTTGTCTACGGTTTGCTTTTTGTAAAAACTTTTAAAGACACGACGGCTATAAAAGGAAATTGAGTAAAATTAATTAACAGGACATTTTAATGACGGCCATTAATTCCGTATCTGGGCTCCCATAATCATCGTTAAAATATGGGGCAATTAGGTTTTTTAGTCGTAAAATGAAGTGCCCAGTGACCTCAAAAAATGTAAAGTACCTTTGGACGTAAAACAGAATCGACTTGAATAAAAAAAGCAGCCGCGAGCGAGAGATAACTAATGGCGTTGTTCCAAACTCGCGAAAACAAAAAACGCCACAAAAATGATATATAGAACGCCCCGTACACTCGTACAGTCCAAACGGCCCTCGTTACATTAGCAAAACAACTTTATAGGCTTCGCGAATTAAAAATAAATCTGGTTAAATAATAAACGAATGTTCTGTTTACAAAGAGCTGTCAGATGTTTTGTCAGGCTATAATCTTCTATCGGCGCGAGATTACTCTGAATAAAACATTTGTTGAGCTAGCTAAGCTTACGTGAAAAATGCAAGCTGATTAGTAAATCTCCCGTTACTTGGCCAATTTGTAAGCTAAATTAGTTTTAAGGAAGGATTTACGTCGTTTAAGTACTTATCTGAGTTTAGCTAACGTTTATTTGATAAATTGGAGAAGAGTTTTGAGACAGTAAATATCTTACTTATCCGTTGTACATTTTCATGTTGAACGAAACTATGGCCATAGTAATTTGCTCATACGTGTTTATAGACTTTTGTCCGGTATTGGAAAATATTAAATTTGTAATCCTCCTGAAAATAAAAACTAAAACCCTTGGTAATAATAAAGTCGGTTGATGACCAAATCAAAGGAAGAAGAAGTATTGATTCATCACGACAACGCATGAAGAACATGGAATTTACATATGATATTTCATAGAAACGCATAACACCAACAATACTTAATCCATACAATCCGGTTAGTAATACAAATACCAATGTGTGTAGAAGTGGAAACTCCTACTGACTTTCGCTATTCTAGGTATGTTTCCACTGTAGAGTTACCACGCTATTTGTGCTGACCTATTCAATAATCCTTAGAGTAAACCATATTTCATACTACCCTTCCTACTCTCAGGATTATATTCGTTACCAACATAGAGTTACAACGCTATTTTCCGACAGATTCAATAGACCTTTGAATGGTTACTATCTATTAAAAGCCACAGATTTTACCAAGGCTGTATGTTGTTCCCGATGACTGTCAGAAATACGTCACGCAAATGTAGTTTAGCTGGCGTGTTCAAGATTCATTACCATCAATTTCTATTAGCTGTTAATAGTAAAAGCATCCGTTCATACAACTCTGTCACGTCAATTCGTACACCATGGCCTTGAGAGTGACTTTACTGCCATAGCGAGCGACAACCCCTCCTGACTCCAAACGGTCATGGTCGCGACGACCTCTGCATTATACAGGAGATGTCCGCTCACCTCCGGAGCCGGCGCTCGAATGGCCTTCTACACCGACGAGCTACCGAGGGGGGAGGGGGAATGTTTACCCTCCCACACCCCCCGCCCGTGCCAGCTGAGCAGCGGCACGCTATATTTAGGTTGCGCTGTAAATATTCGGTCCAAGTACGGAAAAGCTCCCTCCTCCACCGGCGCGGGAGGGGAAGGGGGACGTAGGTACGCTCCCGCTACATAAGCGGGTAAAAGTTGAAAGTTCACCAACGCCCCGCACACGAGTTCGCGCTGTTAGGGACGCTTCTTTATTTAAATTCTATTGCAACTTGTTCGCCATTGTAGTCTCGGCTGAATTCGCAATGCCGACTCGTAATTTTTCAATGTTGGCCGAAGCCCGTTTTTCTGTTGTGGAAACTTGTGCAATTGTTTTCAGGATTTTCAATTTGGCGCCGTTGAAATTCGACACGTATTTCGATGAGTTTTATGGTTATTGCAGTTGCGGTCCAATTCGGTTGAAACAAGCTTTGCAAATTATCATTGAAATGACGAGGATACGTTGAACTGGCAACAGCGGCGATGCGAAATGGACACGAGTATCTCTTTAACGAAATTGAAACGGATTACAGTTGGGGTGATGGGCTGTTCGCGTGCCGATGTAATTTGGGCTATATCATCATCATTTACATCAGTCATACTTACTGTACATATGGCCTGAAAGCTTATACAGGGTAAATAGTTTATTTAATTAAGGTTGTTCATTAATAAAAACAAAAGGATATAATCAAAGCTACAATTAAATAGAAATTATAAATACATTTAGATACAAACTGGGAAAGGAGATATAAACATTCATAATCATGTTTTTTTCTTCTCATCTTCGGGTTTTTCCTCATTGGGGTTTGCTTCTTCTTGCTGTTCAAGGTCTACTTCACCCTCGCCTATTACTGATGAAGTGGTACTTGGCTCTGAAGACGAGAACTTGGGCTCATCGTCATAGTACAGGGTAATGACTCTTTGAGCAGTCCTCATGGCGTGTTCAGGTTCGATACCTATGTTGTATTTATCCCGTTCTAACTTCGGGTCGTGGAAGGAGACGATATTGAATGCGCTAGAAGTGCCTCCGAAGGCGATGCGCTCCTCGTGGCTGGTGATGGCTGTGATGACGCCAGTGGTTGGGTACGAACAGGTGATGTATCTGTTGTGTAAGTTGATCACTTCCAGGCAATTAGTGCCGCTTCCACCTATGATGGCGTATTTACCTTTGCGGTTGTACTGTAACAATATTAATCTGTTAATTATTAGCTACATAGAGCCTCAGTGAACTTTGATTGATATAAGTTGTTATTGATTTAAATCATGGATATGTATTTGTACATGTTGTAATTGGGATAATTATTAGGTAGCTTTGAAATAGCGTCTATAAAGGGTGTAAAACACCTCTTAACGAAGCCGAAAGGCACTTGTTCTCCCCATCATTGCGATAATTTTTTTGTTCTACACCATACCTGGGAACCTAGTTACGGAGATATGGGGGGTCAAAGTTACAACTTTTTGACAAGTTTTTTTTTTAATACAAGTTTTTTTTGTAAGATTTTAACTTTTAACACCTCCACGACCCCCGTACTATTCAATCCATCCATCAGCACAATGTTTTAAGTGCGTTAAATTGAGTTCTACCACAAAACATGATTTATAACCTCAAAAAAAAAGTTGTTTCCCAGCAATATTTTTTGCGTAAAGTTACTTAGTTTGATGTACAGAATGCTTGGTTAACGGCTTTGTGATGAGGTGGTTTACACCCTTTATAGTAGGGTATATAATAGGCTATATTAAATAGGGTATACATTTATGTATAATCTACATCGTTCTCACATTTACATATGTATAATCTCAACATGAATTAAATATTTTGTAACAATATTTTGATTGAAAAGAATGTTCATGGAGTTTCTTGCCCATTCTTCTTCCATAGATATCTACGCTTTGGAATGTGCTACTACAGTACTTTCTCAAATTTTTATGCCTTGTGACTGTGACTGTGGCTTAGCTGCTTTTTGTTGTTTTTTACATTCAAAATAGTCTTATCAAAATAAATGCATTGAGGTTTGAGTTTTTAACGTTTTGATCTGCCTAGTTGTACTTACTTTTTAACCTTATCACTCAGGATATAAGAGTCAAAAGTCGTCGACCGCCAGTTCTTAGTTTAGTTACCTACTGCTGTTCTCAATTATCTACGTGTAGGTACATAATCACAACACGATTGGAGTCTAAGATTTTATCAGTAGCACCCATTGGTGTCTTACAATATTCACAACCAAAATGTTTTACTTTAACTAAGATATATAATATTCATCTTAATTCATTTAACCTTAATTACGAAATATCTGAAAATTGCTCCAGACGGGATGGTTGAAACGTAAACTGACCGAGTGGAAAATCAGTAAATTTAAAAGCACAGCCATATAATTTCATTAGCGAAGAAATTCTCGGATCAATCGTACCTCGCAGGTGTTCATAAACTAAATTTATTTGATTTTCAGCGAATCAGCTGAAGCGACCCATAAAGAATTTGGATTCAAAGTCTGTTATTACGTAAAAGATTTTGTTTGACTTACAAACTCAAGAGAGGACGATTTAAAACTAGCAATATCATAATCCCTTTTCATACAGGTCATAGAATTAATTTAAAAAAAACAACGCGTTTCACCGGGAGTGCCGGCAGAAGTGAAAACTTGAACATTAACGTTGTGCATTTTTGATATTTTGGAATTGATAAGGAACAGTTTAGCACGAATTGCTTTAATTATCAGTTTATGTGGTAAAATACAATATTCATTTATTTCGTGTACTCCTAATATATATAAATTACGTGTCACGTTGTTTGTCCGCGATGGACTCCTAAACTACTAAACCGATTTTAATCAAATTTGTACACCGTGTGCAGTTTGATCCAACTTAAAAGATAGGATAGCTTACATCTCAATTTATGAGACGCAGACGAAGTGGCGCGGGTCAGCTAGTGTAGGTAATATAAATTGTCATGTTTGTGTGCGATAACACAAACATGACAATTTATATTACATTAAAAAACACTTCAGAACGATTACAATTATTTTACATTAATAAGTTTACCTCTCAGAAAAATCAACTACAGTTTCCATGGTATTTATTGAGAGAGCCAATGTGAAAAAGTTCAACTGTCTACACACCAACCATTTTTCGTCTTACGAATTTTTGATCAGGTCACGTGTCCTTACGTGAGTTTAACATTTTTTACCCTCCCCAAGAAGTGCACAACGCCGCTAAAGAAGTTTTCACTTAAAAAAAAAACACATTGGCCTTTTAAAACGTAGATCGGGTTGTCTGTCGGTCGTCTCCTATGGAGAAGAACCGACAAGAAACCCCATGGTAGCTCCTTTATAATGATTTGTTTTCACAATATTAACATATTCTGTACAAAAGTAAGAAAATATTTTTAAAGACTAAATGAAACATGATTGTGACACAAATGATGTGATCGTTGCTGTAACTATTCTTAGCAAATGACATATAATTATTTCATTCATTATCCGGTTAGTTACCTAACCTGGTGTCAGAGTTCTTAAGCCACCCATGGGGCTCTGAGTTGGGATTACATGCCGTCGAGGAATATCTCTCAGGCATACTGGTTTCCTCACGATGATTTCCTTCACCGAAGCAAGACGTGATAATTATACTATACACACACGAATCCGAAAAATCACAGGAGCGTGCCTTATGGCGTGGCCACGCCGCGAGGCACACAGGCTGGCAGGTAGGCAGTGGTATGGCCACTAGGCTACCACTGCTTATAATAATTGATTTGAATACCATTGTGATTGTAACTATTAATCCATGAATCCAATGGATATGAATACATGGTAAACTAACGAGGCACTACTGTCGTGCTAAAGAAAAATTCTGTCTCACAGGGACGAACGACAGAGGCGGGCAATACAAAGCCGAACTTTTTCAAAAACTCAATGACCCATATTATTATGGCCGGCTATGTACTTCGTCTTAGACCATTGGATACGATGTGGGTTTGACAAATACCTATCTCTCCCGAAATGAGATAAAGTAATAATAATATTTCTTACGAATTAAGAAATATTTATTTTACCTAAGGATGTTTACTCAGTCAGTTCTGTTTATAACTATAGTGTGAGCCATGAAAAAGTAACTCTTAGCAAATAGCCCGGTATTGAAGATTGATTACCGTGAAAGAAGCTTACACCGTCATTTTTCTGTAGGCGGGTGTGGCAGTGGATTGCATTATGTTTTGTGAATTATTAAATCATTTGATTTCGTTTCGTTTCGACGCCTCTTAGACCTCACTTTGTCCTTGATCAACAGAATACCACATAATGCCATAAAAAATCATAGAATACATTATATGACTTATACCTAATGCATTATGACTTTTTATGGCAGGATGTGCACATCTTGTAAGATGTCGTATGAGCTCATACTTCTCAGTATTGACACCTTTCCAACGAAAAACATAAAGGGAAGCACTCTCCCTTTTATGTATTTTTAGGGTTCCGTAGCCAAATGGCAAAAAACGGAACCCTTATAGTTTCGCCATGTCTGTCTGTCTGTCTGTCTGTCCGCGGATAATCTCAGTGACCGTTAGCACCAGAAAGCTGAAATTTGGTACCAATATGTATATCAATCATGCCGACAAAGTGCAAAAATAAAAATTTAAAAAAACATTTTTATTAGGGTACCTCCCCCAGACGTAAAGTGGGGAGCGATTTTTTTTTTAATTTTGACCCTGACGTGTGATATATTGTTGGATAGGTATTTAAAAATGAATAGGGGTTTTCTAAAATCATTTTTTGATAATATTAATATTTTAGGAAATAATCGCTCCGAAAGTCAAAAACAATGTGTCCCCCCCCCTCTAACTTTTGAACCATAAGTTTAAAAAATATGAAAAAAATCACAGAAGTAGACCTTTATATGAACTTTCTAGGAAAATTATTTTCAACTTGATGAGTTGAATAGTTTTTGAGTTATATAGCACTTTTTCAAAAAAACGCAAATGATAACTTTGTTTTTCATACAAATACTATGAAAAACAAAGTTATTTTTGCTGACGAAAAATGTTGGTATTTTTAATGGTCTGGGAAGCTACGGAACCCTACAGTGAGCGTGGCCCGACACGCTCTTGGCCGGTTTTTTTTTTTTTGTACAGTAATTTTGTATAATTAACCTAGCTATGACTTAAACTGCAGCAAACCCTATTTCCCTTAAAACAAAGGCAGTGCACTGAACTTACTAATGTTAAATATACGACAGCAAATTACATGAAATCCCCGGCATGAGTCGACTTATCTGAGGACAACGCTACCTGAAACCCTCCCTAAACGTGATATTTAAGAAAAACATTACCTTTGCTCACATGTACAGTGAAACACATAGATAAACTAGTGTTGTTTACTGTTTAAATAAAGTTGTGGTGGTAGGTGTGTTTCTGTCCTGCATTTTAATTTATGGTTATGTAGGTACTGATGCTTTAAACTGTTCCATAAGTTTATACATTAAATCACTGTAGTCGAACAAAACTACAGAAATAATAAGAATAAGACGCAGGGAAGAGTCACAAAACTTTTATAAAATTCAGGGGAAGAACTTTTGGTTTATCTATCAAAACTAAACGGATATACAACGTTTGGAGTCGTAGTAGACTAGTTCTCTCATAAGGAGACCATCTTGACTGCCGGATCAATCCATGTCTGGCTTATAAATGTATTTTCACCGGAACCAAAAGGTGTGTGCAAAATTTTTGCACACACCTTGAAATTCAGTAACAAGATTTGACCAATACATACTAAAGTAACTAACAAATTTTTTAATTACAGTACAGCAGTGGTACCGTATTTCTACTGATAAAGTGGTTTATTTACTTGTAATATAATATAAGTTCACCAACAGCATCTTTGTACAACATTTAGGTATACATAAGGCCATCTTTACATGGTGCAAGTCAGTAAAATGATGAGGTCTGGTGTCAAGAACTTTTTGACCATGATAAACTGAACAAAATTTGTAGTAAAAACTTAACGACCAAAAACCAAACCCATACGTAACAATAGTACAAAAAAAACCTTTTGCGAATAACCTTTTGTAAGATCGAGTTAACAACAGTACCGACAAATGTCAAGTGTATGTGACAGGCTAGCAACCCCGAAATCCGAGGTTTATTCTACGGTAATTGTATTTTCTTACCAAACAAGAGTTTTGTAAGGAAATTTACTTGTCGGATAAGGGTAGATGACTTTACATGTCGGTTTTGTATCCCCGGACTAGGTAAATATTGGATTTACTTTAGGCTGATTAATGAGAAGTTTACATTCTATATCAAAGAAAACTTTACCTAAATAAAAAGCTGAAAAAAGCTGACCCGCGCAACTTCGTCTGCGTGAAGAACCGCTCGACCGATTTTGTGCAAACTTCACATAAACCATCTACTAAATAGTCCGAGCCTAAACATTTGGTTTGGATAGGTGAGCCCGTTCTTGAGTTATAAAATTACAACGACAAGTGGCATTGTTTTTTATATTATATTGATTGATGATTGGTAAACACCGAAGAAAAAAATCTGAAAAAACAACAGTTTTTTAACTGTAACAATGGTATTAAAGATTTAAAAATAACTATTACAATAAATAGGCCGTAGAGGTTGTCCCAAAATGTACAAGAATTTCAATACAAACTGACTGATCATAGCAAAACATTGATCGCCTCGTTAAACAAAGGTCTGCTGTTAGTTAGAATAGCTTTCAATTAATATAATAATTTCAACAAACCAATGCTTTGCTCGGCTTGACATTGCCTTGGTTTTGATAATCAACGTTCTGTTCCAATTTAAGTACGGTTTAATAATTCCACAACACATAACCAGCCTCCATGTTGGAAGTTTAGCCTGGATCTAGAACGATAGCAAACTTAAATGACAAAGACAGCGTCATGACATTCGGGTTATCTAAGCGAAAGTTAAACTAGATCTGAACGAGTAGTTCATAACTGGGTAGAAAATTTCGCTAGAGAAACTCCAGAAAATGTTACCCGAACAAAAAATAAATCTAGCTAGGATATTCCGGAAAATATTGCTAAAACGGATAGAGCTTTTTTATTCATTGTAAATTTTTGTGCATAACGTTTTTCCGGTTGAGATAACGTGGATATGTATATCCTGAAAGCAGCCGGTTGTATCAAATTGGTCGTCATTCATTTAGATACACGGAAATCATGTTCAGTATTTTACGAGCTAAAATGCGTTATCAGTTGTAAACATCTGATAAAAAGTACTTGCTAAATCGAAACGTATTGCATACTGTTTATGGGCAACAAAAACAGATGTGCACCCTAGATTTGTTGTCTTATAAGTCGACCCAAAACAATCACTAGTCTAGTCAAAGTGCCTGATGACTTTCGTTCGGCTCGTGTACACTCTTTGAATCATGTTCTGGTCGGCTAAGCTTCGAGTTAACCCGAACAGCTGTTTTCCAAACATACCTATTTGAATTTGCCTACCGCCTGCGGCGAATGATGCCGAACAGAACATTTGTCTATTACCTGTATAGCGACAAAGCGGTCTAAAATAAATTGTATGAATCCGGTCATGACTTCGTGTAATGGAAAACTGTTGACACTACTTATATTCTTAGGTAGATATTATTCCAAAGTGATGGTTTGATTCCTATTTCGTCGAGAAAAGTACTATTCCGTATTTTAATAAGACCATCCTACGCCGTACTCAATAAATACTACATAATAATACCGAAAAATGTTTAAGGCTAAAAATAAATTCACTGAGATCTATTTTGGTATAGTCAAAATAGATCTCAGTTAAAGTTATCTAAATCAAATATAGATCCAAAGCCATTATATTCGCAAAACTTTTGTTCGTTTTATAGTACATACCTTCATTCACGTACATATAGTCGAATCAGCGAAAATACAATACAGTAAAAGGAATTCTGTGTATTCGAATATGCGATGTGCATCGAATCGATTTTGACAACATTTCACCGGTGTAGCGTTGGAAGCTTATTTCTTTCAAACTTGTTACTGGCACAGACTACCTACTAGTTCTATCCAGAGGTAAAATATTTCCTTTGTGTGGAACTAAATACATGGTAAGTATAATTATGGCCGTACTTATAACATATTTATGCTTTTATTTTATTTGCCTTGCGAGTTATGTATTAGGCAAATCTTGTAAATGAATTTCAACAACCAATTGAGCTGAAATTGTATCACAACTATGGTTCTAGTGACAGTTTTATAATAGACGACTTATCCTTCAGCTAGGATCGTCTCCTCACGAGAGAACTCCTCAACGGTTAATAGCACGAACACAAAGTTTGTATACGCGTTCAATTATGATAAATAAACCTTTTTTTTTTTGTCTGGTCCAGAATCAAATAAAATTGTCGCAACGACGGGGAGAACAAGCCTTCAGGCTTCGATAAGGGATACACTCATCATTTAAGTGTCGTATATTATACCAACACTAGCTGACCCACGCAACTTTGTCTGCGTCACATATTTAAAAAAACTAAGGAAGTAAAAAACCCGTTTTTGCAACATTTTTCATTCATGCTCAGCTCCTATTGGTCGTAGCGTGATGTTATATCTTAAAGCCTTTCTCGATAAATAGCCTATATAACACAAAAATAATTTTTCGATTCGAACCAGTAGTTCCTGAGATTAGAGCGTTCAAACAAACAAACAAACTCTTCAGCTTTATAATAGTAGTATAGATAAGTATGGATAATTTGTACCTTAATTTTGACATTCAATTAGTTGTCGATGAGTATCAGCGAAGCAGGAGTCAGTGAAGGTAAATTAGTTAATGAACAAATATATACGTACAGCTTTGGAACGCCAATATCGACAAGCGTAGATATATTCTCCGTCGACATCGAGTCTTCGATTCTGAACCCTGACGACAGTCATCAGCTTCCTTGCTGTGAGGTCCCAAACAGTTAGAGCGTCAGTCGGCTGCCAGCTTCCGACGAGGCAGTGTTCTCTCTGTATGAAAGGAATAGGTTACTTTAGAACAAGACTGTATGTTTGGCCGGCTTATTGACTTATGCTGTGAAACATTGCAGCGGGCAGAAACGTCACCATCATTAATAATAATATAATATTCATTTTATTATCAGGCAACTAAAGCTCATAGATAAAATACACAAACCAGCATTTAACACCACTCTCTTTCCCTTTCTTTCTTTTTCTCTGTTTTTTATGGTAGCTAGTGTTCATAGCTAGCTGTGACGGTTTCCGTGTAACTCTGTGAACTGCTATTCAGCAGCTCTGCCAATGCTGTTTACAGGCACGATCGCTTTTGGAATTGTGCCTTGATACTTTAGTACAAGAATAGCTGAACGGCACTGCCGCGAATGACAACAGATTTCAGACTCAAATCACGTTTTGATTTCAGCTATGTTCTAATAACCGTGTCTCATTTCTAGAAGCAAATAATTATAGTGATGATGTTGTAGTTTTTCCCGAGATTTCATCAATTACAGTTTGGTTCAAAGTTATTGGGTTACTGTGTCGCTAATTAGATCTCGATGTGTTTCCAATCCGATGGGAAATTCATTTGAATTTTAATGAAACGTACGCTTGTATCAACCGAATTGAATTCTGTTAAACATGACCCTTGACCTTTACCGAAACAGTACACGTGTTACCTACTTAGGTACGTGTGAGTAGGTAGGTACGTTATACCACCACAAACTTAAACTGTAAACGCAAACCCGAAACGCGTGTAAATCTTTCCCCTCGAGGATTGAGATAAAAATGTGGCATATTACATTTATATTGTACACTTTCCTGCTTTTACAAGGAGTGAGAGGTGGAAATAGATAACATAAGTTGTACAATATCTGATACGCGATAACTTGGAGCCACGGGAACGCGATATTGGAGTTAAGATGGCGTTAGTGGAAGTATGATAACAGTTCTATGGGAAGTAAAACTTGAGAGCAAAATTCATTATGGTTTTCTAGACGCTCACCTATAAACAAAAAATATTCTCAATTGAAAGTCGTTTATTGTTTGGTGCTACAGAACTCTTTGTGGGCGAGTCTGGGATTTATGATATTTGGAACATCCAATTATATGTATTTAATCCGGCAACAAATGAGTCCCTTAGCATATTGAATTGCTGTTTTCACGTTTGTCAAGTATCAAAATGCAGACAGCCGGTCAATCGGTATCCAACATTATATGGATTTAACAGTTCCAATCCGTTGAGTATTTTTTACGTTAAGCATGTTGAAATAGTTCAGTCTTACCAAGTGGTATCGTATTTCCCAGTATTAACTGGGTTGTGGAGGTCAGATAGGCAGTCGCTCCATTTAAATACTGGTTTTCAGCTGCATCCGGTTAGACTGGAAGCTGACCCCAACATAGTTGGGAAAAGGCTAGGCAGATGATGATGTTCAAATATTTGTATGCTATTCTACGGCGAAACACGTAACACTAATACAAATTATTCTATTTTCCCAAAATGGTCGAGGCCAATGTTTTTTTTTTTGACTAGATTGATTTTAATGTAATATTTTGTTATTTTAAATATTTCACCAAGTTTCATATCATCATCATCATCAGCCTATAATGTTCCCACTGCTGGGACACGGCCTCCTCTCAATGAGAGGGAATGGGCTTTAATCTACCACGCGGGCCCAGTGCGGATTGGTAGATGTCGCATGTCTTCGAATTTTTGGTTCTAGGACATGCCGGTTTCCTCACGATGTTTTCCTTCACCGTTTTGAGAGCAGCGGTGATGAAATAAATTACACAAAGAATTGCGCCTGTCTGGGTTCGAACCCTCGACTTACTGTTCGTAAGTCGGGGCCGCCACCACTGGGCCACCGCTGCTAGTTTTATATAATAGAGAAATATTTTAAGTTGGGAGTTAAACTGCTATGATTACATAAACACAATTGTTAATTTGAACATAACAAAATTATAATATCACACTTGTAATCACAAAAGATTAGACCGTGGTTGTGTTTGTTAGTACACCCACATTCATATAAATGCCATGTATTATAGGGGGTGTACCTATTGCCATTAGATCACTCCAGTTTTCAGGCTGCTATTGAGAAATGAAATAGGCAGATTCAATTTGCTCAAAACCGAAAGCCATTGCCACTTTTCAAACAAAAGAAAAATAAAAATCGGTACATCCATTCGGGTGCTACGATGCCACAGACAGACACACAGACACGTCAAACTTATAACACTCCATCGCTTTTGCGTCGGGGGTTAAAATAATGTATGAAAATAGACACATATATTTCTAGTCTAACAATTTCTCAGTCATTATTTAACTTCTGCACAAAAGAGTATCTACATCATCATCTTCTGCCTAGCCTTTTCCCATCTATCGTATTACCCAGTTGTTCGATATCTATGCTGTTGAATTGAGGGTAGATTTACACCACTAAACTCATCACCAGCGGCGAGCCGCTCGTGAGCCAGGTAGCATTCGCGCGTCGAACTGAACGGATGTTTTTTTTATTTGATCGTATCAAAACCTCATCTTTAGACATTTTAACAACTTTATTGTGTTTGTGGATTCACTGCCGTGTAGTGTGCTTTTCCGAGACCTATTGAACCTAGGTCAGCCGTGCTTTCCCTGGAGCCGAGCTTCAGCCCCCCTGGTAGAACGGAGGTAGGTGGTGTTCAATCAGCCTTCTTGGAGACAGCAGGAACGAACTTTTCCATCCTCAGATACTATACACACATCTATCCAGACACACAAAACCTGCCAGTAAAAATCTCTCAAAAAGATTGTAAAAACTGCACACCAGTTTATACTGGGATTACTGGGTAATACGATACCACTACTTCTTATGTTGGATAATTTAGGATTTTTAGGCAATGCTTCAATACCCAACAAATCAAGAAAATGATTGGTAATAAGTTGGCATTTGTTATCAAATCTTTCACATATAAGTTGCCAAGCAACATCATAATTATCATTAGAAAACTCTAAAGATTTGATAACAACCGAAGCGCTACCCTGCAACGATGAACGCAAATACTTAATGCAACTTATTGATCTCACTTAACCTTGTATTGTCATGTATCAATGATTTAAAAGTATGTTTGAACTCGAGCCACTTGCTATAATCTCTATCGAAGACAGGCAGCTGAATCAGAGGCAACTTAACGTTGAAGTTGTCACAACCATATGAATTTACTTTATTTTTAGATAAATTCTCATGAGCATCACTAAACTGGTCCTAATTCAACAGTGCTGTTTCTTGAGCTAAGGTGATCAAAGAATAAAATTGATTTTTCATCCCCCCATCTCGGAAAGAGTATTTTTGCTCTTCGATATCTGAGTGCAAAAGCCGTTTTTATCGTCTTGAGGGTAAAGTAAATTTGAATTTAGAACATCGTGTGCACTAAGCATGTGAATTCAAAACATCATTAATCCTATTTACTTCTTCTACCTCTATGGTGCCGAATTTATCATACAATTTTTTTTTAATTTGTTAAGAACTCAGACTCAGAACCTTCTTGGTGTACTTTTTTTAAATGTTTTGCGCGCGCCATTTTCTTTTCAGGTCATCGTGCATCGGTCATATTGTTAACACCTTTGGTTAAAAACTTTTTTGCAAAAAATAAAACCGACTTCAAAAAAAACAAAAAAGTGAGAAATAACTTTAGCTTCTGAAGTCGGTGACCTTTGTTTGATTGATTTAGTTTTTTTGTCACCGACTTCAGAAGCTAAAGTTATTTCTCACTTTTTTGTTTTTTTTGAAGTCGGTTTTATTTTTTGCAAAAAAGTTTTTATTTTTCACTTTTTAGTGGTGCTTGATATACATGGAAAGTGCATACCGTTACAATTACATCAAGCCCAAACACGACTAGGGTACATTGTCTCATTATGGAGTTCCGTGACTCTTGGCTTCGTCATCAGATCTGATGGTAGAATGGTTCTAATCAAACGCAAATGCTTCACTTGTTGTAGAAAATACCAAAATCGCAACACATTTTCATATAAAATTTGAAGAGTTCCCTCGATTTCGCCAAGATTCCATCATCAGATCCCGACTTGGTGGCTATGGGACCATTTGGAAAGAATATCCTTTCCAACAAAAAAAGAATTTTCCAAATCGGTTGGCAAACGACGGAGTTATGCCCGAACAAACATAAAAAAAAAAAAACAAAAACATCCGAATTGAGAACCTCCTCTTTTTTTAGAAGTCGGTTAAAAAACAAGGAATCCAACTTGAAAAGAAGTGAAAAACCTAAAATGACCACTCATTATCTAGCGACGAGGAAGTTTATTTGACGCCAACAGATTAACCGAATTTGTTAATAATGCGCAATTTTTTTTTGCGTTTATTCATTTCCTCGCTGAGGTGGGATGAAAAGTTACGTGTTGCACTCGAGTGCAAAGATTTTTCACCTCGAGCTCTTTTGATTCCCTCGCTAACGCTCAAGATTCTAAGTTTTGAATCACTCGCTTCGCTCGTGACTCAATTTTAGAATCTTTCGCTTGCTCGGTCATCAAAATTGAGCACGCGGTTAAAAAACAATGTTGCACTCTTGTATAACAAATAACTATTCTATTTCAGAACGTTCATCGAGCTGCCTATCACTATCGTCCGATAAAACTTCTATTTTATTCTGAATTGTGTCAAACTCATTAAATAAAACCTCAAACCTACATATTATAACTACATAAATAACTTTTTTAAAGCATTCCTATCAATGTGAAAACCTTCCAAGGGCACACGTGTACGTAAATAGGTTGACATTGATAAATTAACTAAATTATTCATTCGCGAAAATGTATACAAAATTTACTTTATTCGTAATAAAACATTTGTTACGACTTTGTATTGTGAATCTGATGTAGCACCTACTCGTACTAGGGTAGGTTTCTATTTTGTATGTGTTCCCATTAGGTAAAGATTTTTGTCATATAAGTTTTAGTTTAATGACATTAGATCTATCAAAGCCGCAAAAATAGTTGTAATTCTTGACCCGACAATCTACACTTCTACACTAATATTATAAAGAGGAAAACTTTGTTTGTTTGTTTGTTTGGTTGTAATGAATAGGCTTAAAAACTACTGGACCGTTTTAAAAAATTCTTTCACCATTCGAAAGCTACATTATCCACGAGTAACATAGGATATATTTTATCCCCGTACTCCCACGGGAACGGGAACTATGCGGGTGAAACCGCGGGACGTCCGCTAGTACACAATATTTTTTTTATTGTTAAGTCATACCACACCACACGATGCGATTTGACAACGTTATGGCATTTTCAGTCTTATTGTCACAACAAAATAACTGTAATATAAGTTCAAGTACAACGTTTTTGACGAGAATCGGTCCTGGGCAATTTAAACGATAGAGGTGAAAAGAATCAAGGAGTCCTTTGCCCAGCAATAGGACGGCTAATAATACAATACTGAAGTGGTTTAATGTCCAATAAAATGTCACTTAGAAACTTCTAGTTCTCAAAAACATAAAAACAACGGTTACACCTAAAAAAATTGAAGCAAACCAATATCAGTGGGCCAGTGCACAGACAAAGTTGTACAGCTTTACAAACTAAAAATATCGAGAGCGCAAGCAATAATAATATTCTTCAAAGGCAAAGAACAACTATACAGGAGCATCAAACTTCATAACGAGGTACAGTGAAACACACGTTCTTAACACTTGAACACCGCTTAAGGCCCGTTTCCACTAGGAAACTCTTGCATGCAAGAATGACAACACATTTGCGTACCTACAAGTTGCTTGCATTGGAAATATGTTTTCAAGAGTGTGCAAATTGAACGCAGGTTTTACTTGCATTTTGTAAGACACGTCCATCGTTCGCAATTCGAAACGTGCAACTAACGTTTGTGCGTTCAATTTGCTCGTCACTTGAATATAAAATGTACAAGTTGAAGCTTGTGTGCAGGTTTGTTCAAGTTGAATGCAAGTTGCAAATGGAATCGTGCCTTTACTGCTAAGAACCAAAGATGCTGTTAAAGTCTAATTTTTGGCATAGGCTTGTGGTTGACTGTACCAAACTACGGCTAAGCTGTAGATGAAACACCGCAAACTTGCAGCACGACAAAGCGAGAGTTTTTAATTAAAGGGACTTGTACTGCTGCCTAAGACCTGGAGAGTTTTGTGTGAGATAATTTAGGAACATAATTATTTTAAAGTTTCTAAAGAAATGTGAAAAAGGTTGTGTACCTCTTTAAGTATCTTGTAGTAAAATGAAGACAGTGCTATTCAGACATATGGATCAAAATATCTCAGAAGAAATACGCCCCGATTTCAAATAAGATGAAGTAATTTCCTGATGAGCGGAACCATTTTATGTATAAGATGAAAAACAAATTGGCTTTCAAGGAAAAATGGGATCCAGTCAATGTACCTATATTGAAAAGGATCTACACGCTAGAGTTCCTTCATGCTGTCGATTTTATTGGGTATTTACAATAGTTTTAATGTGCTTATGAAAAGTGGAAAATAATGGAAGAAAATCGGCCAAGTGCGAGTCGGACTTGCGCATGTAGGGTTCCACCGTCGGTAACATCGTAGTAAAGTGTAATTGGACGTAGATAAGCAAAAAGGATCCAACCCACAAAATGTTACATTTGAGTTATTGAAGATATTAAGAAAATATCAGTGTGTCAATGTATATTTTATTCCTACAAATGAATTTTATTGAGTTTAGTTTTATTTCTTGAGATATTCAGCTAAACGTGTGGTAGGATCCTTTTTGATAAAAGCTATTTTCAATTATGTTAAGCTCATTTTCATTTCGCAAAAACGATTCAAAGTAGCTAATTGCCACTTAAATCGTTAAAAAATTGTTCTTTTCAATTTTGTATTTTTTTTTTTTATAAAACATCTATCCAATTTACTTTTCTTCCTGTGTGAAGTCCGGTTCATCGCCAAACCCGCCCATATCGTCATGAAGACTAGGATTGCCCCTTAAAGATTTATCAACCCAGCGTGTCATATTTTCGGCCGCCGCCTCGTGCGACCTCCTTTGCGCCAGCACCAGCGCGTCGTCCGCGTAGCAGACTATGCTGACGTGCTCCTCTCGGAGGCTGGCCAGGTCCGCCTGGAGCTTCGCTTAGGTATATTAATGACTGCGATGTGTATGGATCCCTTTTGTTGTATTCATCAATACCTACAGAAACACAGAAATGTGTTTAGCGAAAAATATCTAAGCGTACTGAATCGTTTTTGTGATTTAAGCAGTGCATTTTTAAATAAAAATTTAGTTTAACAAAAGAGTCGATCCAAATGTTCTGAATTGTTTTTGTGATTTAACCAGTGCATTTTTGAAGTAAAAATTTAGTTTAACAAAAAAGATTCATGCTTTCTGAATCTTTTTAGTGATTTATCTTTTGTGCTTTGGATTTTTTTTAACATTTTAGTTTTGTGTCAGTTTTTTAGACTAACCGTTTTACAATATGATCCAAGGAGAATGGATCGTTTTTACGAAACTAAAATAGGGGTTCGCCATACATGTGGCTTGGTAACCAGGGTCATTTAAATGTCAAAATATTCGTATTTTACTTGGATTGTTTTTGTTAATCGAAAATATAGACCTTGAAGAGCAGGTTGGTATACTTAACTCAATTTCAGTCATGTTGTGGGTTGGATCCTTTTTGCTTATAGTCCAATTTTTTTCAATATGCGCACACTGTTCACTAGTGTAGTGTGCTGTCCTAGTGTGAACCGGCCCTAATTAACATTTATGAAGATCAAGTGAATAGCTGAATAAACGCCTTCACTTTGCTGTCGCGGTACCTCCAATACTTCAGTCTCCCCGCGACCACGGCTGGTGCAATCCGGTCGAAACGTCGGGCTTAAATTAAAGGTAAATTCGCGATAAATACCCGTTTTCATATTATGTTATATAAGTTGTCATTTTGTTATAGCGGCAACAGAAATACACATTCTGAGAAAAGTTTCAACTATCTACCTACTACGTAACATGAGATCCGGTCCGTCTGTCTGTCAGCGGAAAGGCGACTATATGAGCTGAATTAGCAACTCTATTTGTGGTTCAAGTTTGGTCTGAAATACTGTTACAATAAAGTTCTGATCAGCTTGCACTACAAAGTGGTTGTTACGTCAGTCACAGCGGGCCGAATAGTGTCTCTATAGAAATGGAATCTATAGATTGGACTAAAAAACTAAAACACTAATATGTTGCTTGTAGAATTATTTACCAAAAATCAGAACGATCGCATGTATTTTAGTATGGTTTTTACTCGTTAAAAGAGTTGTTTTTTTTTATCGAGGAGAATTGTATTATGTTTTCAAAACACTATCAAACTAGCATATTTCCTGAAGAATATCATATAATTTTCTGGTTTTGTTTATTGCAGTGAATCATATACTTTCAGGCATTACAAAACTCGCGTTTAGCGCTTGTAGTCGCCTTAAATGGTTTGTCAAAGAATAATAACTTTGTCTATCAGACATGTGCCCGTGACACCTAAACGAATGCCTAAAGATTATTCTTATTTGATTATCTCTTGGAATTTCGACTCCCGACGCTATGCTGCCGGTCGAAAATTCAAGGTCCTTCAATAGCGAGTGAAAACAAGCAAATGTTTTAATTCCAAATCACGTATGAAAATAAGTGGTAGATTATTTAGACAGATTTCTTAGTAACAAACATGGAATGTTTCATATTTTACAGCAGTACTAAAGCTCGTTATGTATGCATAATTTGGCTTGCATTACTTATTTACTACCACTTAAGCGGTCTTTAGTGGTCCTAATAAAGTTATGACGCTCAAAAACAATTTTAATTTTTTCAAAGTAAATTAGAGTGTTTGAATACATTTTGAAATCTAAATTATTTCGTGTTGTTGACGTTGAAAGACATTATACGAGGTTTATTAAATCTAGCACTTAGTTTGAAGATTAGATAAATGCGTATGTATTAAAGTGAACGTGATTTGCATAATTATTTTATTTTGCACAAGTGCACAAAGAAAATTTTGTTTCAAGATGTTTCTATAAAAGTGGTCTAGAAAAACACTTTGAAATTTTTATAATAAAATACAGGAAAATTGACTTGAAGAAAGTTTTTCGTAACAACACAAATATCTATAATATTTTCATATTGCAGGTAACTTTACTATATTGCAGGTAGGATTAACATTTAGCATTCCTTATAATTACGACACCTACCTAACACAGGTAGGTTTATAATTTTAAGCAACGACCATACAGCCTAATATTGTGATAAAAAATACCCATTCTTTATTAAAAACTTCAGGGTAGATGCGGTTACGATAAGGAGAAATCTGTTGTCCTCAATGTGTGAACAAAGTTTTCGGGTATCTCTAACATACATTTAAAATGGAGGAGAAGGCCACTGACTACAAAATAATATCAGTAGGCATGTTGATTATGTAAAGTTTAAGGAATATTTAATTTTCACTCACGTATTTTTGTAAATCATGGTTCTTTTTTTAAATTATATCCTTGTAATGGGTGTTTACGACGTAGAGTGTCTTGTTCCCGAAGGTGAACCGACAGGAATCGGGTTCTTAGGTGCCTTCGGGCCTGGTTTTTACCCAAGGCGCTTTTCCCTTCCCAAGCCTTCCAGGAACTCTTTCCCGCGCCACCAAGAACGAGTCCTTGCGGTACCCGTCCAGGTCATCTAGCCACCTCTTTCTGGGCCTTAAACGTTGATGATTATTTTAGGATGTTTTCTTAGTCTATCCCTAGTGGCCAAGATATAAAGAGCACTAGTGCATACAGTATTTAACGGGGGTATAAAAACGCGTGCCCATTTTTGCAGATTTGGACCTCGGGCTTCGACGTCCCACAAGCGTCCCACACGAAAAATAATCCTATATCGGGAAACCTGTAGGTGTTAACCCTTACACATTGTCTATTCGAGGTGAACGAGTGGGTGTATTGGTTATGTATGGACTAGAGAGATAAAAATAAACTAGGTTCAGGTACATCACTTAACTGAGACATTCTTTCTTTATTAGTGTGGTTGGTGCTTAATCTGGTGTCAGAGTATTTATGCCGCCCATGGACCTCTGACTTAGCTTGACTAACCGTCAAGAAATAGCTCTCAGGCAAGCTGGTTTCCTCACAATGTTTTACTTCACTTCGGTGAAAATTAGACAATACTCACATGAATTCCAAAAATCAGAGATGCGTGTCTTGGGTATACGAACACGAGACCTGTGACTTGCCAGTCAACGGTCACACCCAGGTTATCACTCACACATGACACATTTACGGAGACATTACCTGAGGTAGATGCGTGGTCAGATAGTGGTGTGGTCACGAGTCACGAGTGATTCCCTCGCCCCCTGTCGGCGACAACACAATGACCTACCCCCTGTTCACGACGAAGCTGCTCATGCACTCTCCTAGTCACAGCAGATACGCCTGCAGTATCCATAACAAAGTATACGTACGTTCAGGTCAATCGAATCGCTGCAAATGTTAACGCCTTCAAACGTCATAACGCAGCCGATGGGGCATCTCACGTCCCAGATCTGAAAGTAACATGAAATTATTTAATTCAAACATAGTATCATTCTGCACGCATATGTCATCCCCGAATAGTCTGACGGAGGTGGAAATACCGAAATGGAAATGATGGAGATAACCTTATACCTTATAAAATCATGTTTTGTAGTAGAACTCAATGTAACGCACTTAAAACATTGTGCTGATGGATGGATTGAATAGTACCCGGGGTCGTGGGGGTGCATGTTAAAAGAAAAAATCTGACAATATAGACTTGTATTTAAAAAAAAAATTACAAAAAGTTGTAACTTTGACCCTCCGTATCTCCGTAACTAGAAGGTTCCCAGGTATGGTGTAGAACAAAAAAATGATCGCAATGATGGGGAGAACAAGTGCCTTCCGGCTTCGTGATGATTTGTTTTACACCTTTTGTAATAACTTTTCTTTTTTTTTCATATTACAAACAGGATTGGAAAGCCATGGGGGAGGCTTTTGCCCGGCAGTTGGACAGAATAGGCTGACATAAAATAACTTTTCCAAAGAGATGGCAATTTAATTTTCCAAAATGAATACAATTTCACCCACATTTTAAACATTTGGTCTTTTGCCATTTACGAGGCACAATTTCCGACTCCGGACAAAGAATGATATGGTAAGAAAAGAAGTGTCTGATGAGATGACGAAAAATAGAGGAGTATGGAAGAAGAAGACATGCTGCGCCGACCACAAATAAATTGGGATAAGGGCAAGAGAATGATGAATTTCCGATTCCGGATTACTACTGAAAAGTTCCCAATGAAGCTCAGAACCCAAGTTTTAGCAGTTCCACGTCCGGGCACTAAGGTCCATGATGTTCACCGAAAAGATAACGGTCTGATTCTAAAAGCAGCTGTCACTGTGACATGTTCCCATACAAAAATGTGTAATAAACAGCTGGTTTTGGATAATCAGAATGTCATCTTTTTGGTGAACATGGACCTAAAGCAACTAAGCCTTTTGTTATGAAGGATTTTTAATTATGGACTAGCTATCGCACGCGACCTCCGTCTGCGTGAAATTATTACAAAAATATATTTTTCCTATTTGAGTCGGATTTTGTTGACTATGTCAAGGGCTTTAATTTTTACACGGAACCTTAAGCCTTATTCTAAAGTAAAAGTTACCTAAGTTACCTTATTATTACATCTGCTATCTGCCTGTAAAAGTTGGAGAACAGCCGGAGCAAGCAGACTGGCAGACAGAAAATTAAAATAAAAAGAGGTTTCTTGTTATAAGTTAATCCTTTCATAAGTTTTCAGTAAAAAGCTATGATTTTGAAATTATAAACAAACACTTCAATTTTTTTTATTAAAAAGATATTACAAACATGATTTATCATGTTTGTAATATCGAAGGGAAAAAATTAAAACTGCGAGGAGGAAAAAAAACTGGAACAGTATTTTCTTGTGTGTGGGAAAATGCTTACATAGCGTGACTGATTTGTTGGATTATAAGCTGAACTTTTATTAAAGGACACAAGGAAATGCAATTAAAAACGCAAAAAAAGCAACGTCGTGAATGAATGAGTTTGCACTGAAAGGAAATATAATGTTGTAACAAAATAATATTTTATGGATTGTTTGTGAAAGATGCGTGGGACAATTCCAACAATAAATTAAAGTTATTTTTATCTTTTAACTGTTAAAAATGATGATAACTAGGAGGAGGAGGAGCTCGTGGCTAAATAATAATGCGTGCGTAGCAAACAGTCGCTCAGTTCAATCTTTAGGTTAAGGGGCTACCTCACGCCAACGACCTTGAGCGAGTGGGAGAAGTTTAGCAATAGCGTATACCCGTGCGTGAGAGTGGTCAGCGATACACTGCCGCCCGTCGCCCCGAGGAGCCCCGCACCAAGATTATTTGAAAAAACAACCCACCTTGATTTATCAAACGCAATACGGATAAAACCCGTATACTAATATAAAGGGCATTCAATTGTCTTTGAGATGATCTAAGTTTCATGCAAATACGCCCGATAGTTTTTGCGTGATGATCGTTTTTTTGCCGCGTTAGACATTACTTCACAAATTAATTACACTAAGTTATAAAAATATTTCTTCACATTTTCACATATCAAATTATGAAAGAAATGGTCTAGTATAACATATATTTTTTTCAAAGAAATCAGACTAGAAGTTAAGACGTGATGATCAATTTAAAATCACTAAAAGTCATGTGTCTGCGCCTTAAGCCATGTTTGCCTAGGTTGATCTGTGGATTGGTGACCACCCTTACATGTACCGAGTTTCTTTCATGCCTCAGAAATCACGTTTACAACAAATGACAGCCAAAGATCTACAAATGACAGCCATTAAAGATCTACAAATGACAGCCAAAGATCTACAAATGACAGCCAAAGATCTACAAATGACAGCCAAAGATCTACAAATGACCGCCAAAGATCTACAAATGACAGCCGGGAAAGATCTACAAATGGTCCCGGCTGTTATTTGTAGATCTTTGGCAGTCGTTACTAGTAGTCAGTGGTCCAAAAAGTCTGACAACAAGCTTACCAAAGGGTATCGTATTACCCGGTACTAACTGGGTTGTGGAAGTCAGATAGGCAGTCGCTCCATGGAAAATACTGGTATTCAGCTGCATCCAGTTAGACTGGAAGCCGACCCCAGCATATTTGGGAAAAGGCGGAGCAGATGATGACATGCCAAAAATGATTTCGCTTCTTGTAATGCAGACCAATAACGCTCCATGAGTACACACACACACACACACAAACATTAGGGAGAGAGAATGATGAGTGTTATTCTGGTTGCAAAGCTATTGGATAACTAACTAACTGCAGATCATCTCATCTGCATCATCCCAAAGGATGGCAGTCCATTCGGTCTATTGCAACGCCCACTAACTTAAGAAAAGTTCCATCGTTTTCCTCGTTACTATTTTCTCTGTGGAGTCTTAATAGTACATTGTGATACAAGGGGCTAAAATGACCCATTATAGACGAGGTAGTTTTACTACCGAGCTTTAGCGTGGTAGTAAATAGGAACAGAGTTATAATGGGATTTTAGCGCCGTGTGTTACACCGTACTTTTCACTACGATTGCGAGAAAATAAAATAAAAATATTTAATATGATAGTTTATTTTATTAAAAATTAAATGTACAATTTGTACTGTTGTTCTAATGAGATGCTTTTTCCCGGCAACATAATCTCAGTTCTCTGTGAAGACGAATATAATATTGTGTCGTCTGTGGGGTAAACGTAGGAGATAAAAAGGAATCCTACTTATACTTAATTCAAATAAATAATACAGAAAATATCTTAAAATTTCGCGCCAATGCCTTTTTTTATTTCTTCTGTAGCTGGAATGCAACGCACACATCCTGCCAAAGAGTTCGGAGTTCGGCGCGTTTGGTTCCATTTTTAAAATAAAATGTTTTTTTTTTTTTATGTAGCAGTAATAAGTCTTCTTTATGAATTATGAGTAAAGACTTTGCGTTTTCGAACACCGACGACGAAATTTAAAAAAAAAAAGCTGATTTTCCCTAGGGCTTTAATGAGCAATTTTACGGCCCCTCTGGTACGCTATTATGACGGTCTTTTCGAGCAAGAGGAGTGAAAAATATTATTATTAAGGTGGATGGATGATTGATCTCACTGCCATTTTGTCGTTAGATGGCGACACATCCACAGTTTCGAGGAGCTAGTGGCTAAATAATGTCAGCCGCTCGGGTCGATCTTTAGGTTAAGCCATGCTTGCCTAGGTTGGTCTGTGGATGGGTGACCACCCTTACATACCGAGTTTCCTCCGTGCCTCAGAAAGCACGTTAAGCCGTTGGTCCCGGCTGTCATTTATACATCTTTGACAGTCGTTACAGGTAGTCAGTGGCCCCAAAAGTCTGACACCAGTCTTACTAAGTGGTATCGTATTTCCCAGTATTAACTGGGTTGTGGAGGTCAGATAGGCAGTCGCTCCATGTAAAATACTGCTATTCAGCTGCATCCGGTTAGACTGGAACCTGACCCCAACATAGTTGGGAAAAGGATAAGCATGCAGATGATGATGGATGATTGATCTCACTGCCATTTTGTCGCTAGATGGCGACACTTCTTGATCTCACTGCCAGATGGCGACACTTTCGAACACCAGTTCGAACATTTTCAATTTTTACACCTAACATATAATTTTTTAATAGACATCTGTATAATACGCGAAACCTAGGGCATTAGCTTAATTTTTTTAGATAATCACTGTGCTACAGAATTAAAGTAGGAAGTTACATCACATATAAAGAAAATGTAACTAGCTTGTACCTAGTTATATTTTCTTTTCAGAAAATTATTACCTGTTTAATCTGGTTCGTTCCTTGTTCCGTACTTCAAAAGGCTAAACGGAACTCATATAGGATCACTTCCTTGTCCGTGTCTTTTTTTCTTAAAACGCGGTTTGTTATGAGATGTTATGAGTTACAAGAGGGAATAGACCACGCTGCTGGCCCAGTGAGGGTTGATATTGGCACATGTCACATGCCTTCGAATATCATTCTATCGTATGCTATTTATCTATTACTTTATGTCAAAACTATTTAATTTCAGTGATAGGTACTAATGAAAACTCTTAGTTTAAATTGAATCAGTTAAATGTTTTAAAGGTATTTCATTGTTTCATTTAATTAATTTTTAGCTTTAGTAGACTTAGATCCGTGTTCACCGAGAAGATAACAGCCTGTTTATCGAAAAACAGCTGTCAATTTAATGTTCCCATACAAAAATGTGTTTTAAACAGCTGTTTTAGATAATCAGACTGTTATCTTCTCGGTGAACATGGACCTTAACAGTGTTTAGCTATTACCCTACTTTTTACAGAATCAGTCAAAAATGCAGGTAAATACCTAATTTACTAAATTGCTCTTTTATTTTTAATTTGAAATACCCAAATAGATAATTTAGATTAGAATTATTTTGTTTACAAATTTTATAAATTAAATCAACTCAGATGAAAATCTATATCACGGTCAGAGCACTCGTAGCTTTTACGCGAACTCAACTGTAATGTGATCCGATTCATAAATGTCTATAATAATTTATAACGTAACTATAATACGTATATAATCCGTTATCTGCTACTAGTAACGCCCAAACCCATTTAGGATTAAAATTCCAGCGCAAATTGAATCAATATAGGTTGGTACTTAATCATAAAATATAATTGAAAACGTTATTAGGTACTTTTCTTCTACTCATTGATTTTCATCATTCCTTTGAATTTTATGTCTACCAAATTAATTTAATCATAAACTAACTATGTATATACCTACCTTATAAATTAAAAACTATTTAAGAAACTAAATTAACTTTGAATTTACATAAATTTCTCAAACCAGAATATACTTATCGTAGAAATCAACGAGAACTCTTTTCGATTTAAAAAAACAACCAAATAAATAAGAATGGCAGAGTATGTTCTAACTACCAATGTTTAGGTATCATAGGTACAATAGTGAAGACATTATCAAATCAAATTTGTTCGACTGAATAGACTACGTCTTCGCTAGAGCACAACAACGCTATGGTTCAAATTGAAAACAAGTCTAAATAAAATACTACATGCAAAACATCAAAGCAATACCAGCAAAGCAAGAATAGAATATTCCATAATAACCTGCGAACAATACCTTACCGTCTGTTAAAGCGCGCTTAATAAATAATTTGAGCAGTTAACCGCCGAGAGAAATATTTTAATCTCGACAGAGATGCTTTGAGTCTGTCCGCGGTCGTTGTCCGCCATGTTTAATTCAGCACGTGTTTACTAGCTTCCAGTAAGTTACTCGCCCCACGTACTTGCCGACAGCGCATTCGTACATTTATAGGGCGACGACAGTGCGCGTGGGGGTATTAAAAAACTATCACCTAAACTGTTCATTGCGGTGGTGACACCTGTCTTTATGACACATACTTGCACACCTTTATGGCGATATTTACTAAAAACAAGTCAACTATCTAAGCACTTTAAAGGCCATTTTTAAATACACATTCATTTAGATTAGCTAAGTACCTACCTACCCAAATTACAAAAATCATTTCGATCGGAATAGAATATTATACTATACTACTATCTTTATTTACCTGAAATATAGTACATTGAGGTGTTAAAGATAAACAGGTTCCACACATTCCGCTTACTATAATCCAGTATTTAAATATTGTTAAATAAAAACTAAGCTAACAAAGCATTAGGTATATGTGTTACTGTGACCATAATGTCTCCACGACGCGACATCGAATATATTGCGGACACCATAGTGACTTTATGTTACTCAGTTATAAGAGTCTCATCATTAGACAGGGTTTCTTCAAAGTTTGTGAGTTGTATTTGTACAAGTCTAAAGTCCAAACTTCACCAAAGCGGAGACATGCGGAGATGTACCTACCAACCACCAACCAAGCGGAGAGGAGAGAAGATGCGTAGGAGCAAGGGTGTATCTACCGAATCTGTGGGAAAATGTGGACAGATAGACCGGAGCAGAGACGTGTGTAAAGGCTACTCACGCCCAATTTAGCGCCATCTGACACGAAACGAACACGTCCCTTAAACGCACGTTGCTCACAGCATGCCGATCAGCTCTTTTCTCGTCGCCACCGAGTGCGGAGGGTGGCCTAAACAAATACGAAACATCTCCGCTCTTTTCTGTTCAACCAATTCAACAAAGGCTAATAACGAGATTCTATTAGAATTTCACGATACATCTCTTTTGCTCTCATCTCGTCTTAGCTTTGGTGAATTCCGGGCCAGATACATCAAGTCCCAAAAACCTTTTCGCTAACGAGAACATATAGCCCATTTTTTTTGGGACATGTATTCCGAATCGTGAGTTCACCTACAAATACAAAATGATAAGTGAACAAAAATACACACGTGCTTTATAAGGACCGTGTATCCTGGGTATACACAATGTTTACCGAAAAAATACTATACAATTCTAATTTGTTGAGCTTAAACGGAGCTTATCAACACTTTGTTCGCAGTTGATGGGCGTGGAGACCAATTATCACATAGGTTTACACAACGTGTAACAGAAAGGGTATAGTCATATGGAAGGGTGTGCTTAGATCAAACTGAACAACTTTCTCCATAGGACCAACATCGTAATCGCGAAAAAATAATCAACTGTCTCATACATTTGGTCGAGTAGGTATTGGAATTCTGTATGGGGCCGTTGATTATTTTTTCGCGATTACGATGGTGGTCCTATGGAGAAAGTTGTTCAGTTTGATGGTCTTTACCACACCCTTCCATATGACTATACCCTTTCGGTTACACGTTGTATAACAGCTCTATGTTTTTCATGATCAGAGTTCCCTTTTCACCTTTGCCTGGGATAGACCCCTGCTTATTAGATGCAAGGGCGTCAGGGTTAAACATTCTGCGGTAAAATCGCGCTCATATTATCAAAGTTATCCACAAATGTACGTGGTACTGTTATTTTTTGTTGTATGTACCTCATAACAAAGTTGTTTCACTGCAACTATGCGAACAATTTTGTTTTTCGTGTACAAAAAAGTTGAGGGTTGAAATCTGTTTAATTTGAGCTCATATTTGTGTATGTATATAAAACCACTTTAATTTATTAAGGTAATAGGGACCAGTTTTGTCTGTGAGATGGAACTCAAAGGTTTACTAATTCACCATCTGTCACAAATTCATAATTGGTAAATGATTGCTCTGTTCCAATCTTGTAGGACTACGTGACTTTGCGCTTCACTAAGATTTTGTCAAAGCAATTGAAATTGTTCTAATTGATAGGTCGTTGTTTATAACAGCAGCTTATACGTAGACCACCAATCAGTCATTTAATATAATTCAATACAGAAATAAGTGAGTAATAAACACAGGGTGTTAGCGACTGCTTCGTTCAACCAAGCATTCTATACATCAAACTAAGTAACTCTACACAAAAATAATTGCTGGTGATATGTAGCGCACTTAAACATTGTGCTGATGAATGAATTGAATAGCACGGATATCGTTTGAAGTAAAAATCATACATAAAAACTTGTATTTTAAAAAACTTGCCAAAAAGTTGGAACTGTTACCCCCAATATCTCCGTAACTAGAAAGGAACGTACGTAGAAAAAAAAAAAGATCGCAATGACGGGGCGAACAAGTGCCTTTCAGCCTAGTTAAGAGATTTTGTACACCCTTTAGTGCCTACCGTGTCAGGATTCTGCCTTGTCCTACCAACTCACCCTAAGGGTACTGTCCCAAGCTCCGCTGGCGAAGATGTTCGGCTTCTGCGGATGACACCGGAGTGCGACCACCTGACCAAAATGCATTCTCTGCAACTTCTTCGGAATGTACGCAAGCCGCGACTTGTGCACTTTGTACGTGACTGTCGTCTAAATTTGAGGAACAAACAGAATAAATTATAAATAAGGTAGGTACTATGCTAGTCTAGCAAATTGAAATATACTTCATCAGTTGTATTGGTTTCATTTTGGATCATTAAAGTGGAAGCGTCAGGGTAGCCCGCGAAATTCAAATTTTCTTACGTTTCTTGCAATTTGCAGGGCAGTGCTAAGTTGTATGTTGATAAACATATCGGTCAGTTACAGAATTATAATCATCAAAATCATCAATATAACCCTCCAAGTTAATAAGAGTCGAGCAACGAATTTTTCACGGTCAAAGTCGTTCCTTCCGCGACTGATATTTTTATCAACTTACCACTTAGCACTGACCTGCAAATTGCAAAAAACGTAAGAAAATTTGAAGCTCGCGGGTTACCTTGGAGCATCAGCCTTAACTTAAATATGGATTTCTTATAAGGTACCTAATGACGACTTTTAGTTTTCAACGTCTATGAGGGGTGGAAGAGGTGTTGAAACAGTGTACCTTAGCATTACAACAGCATAGTCCGATATCGACACAAAATAAAATCCATTGAAAATACAACACCCTGAAAGCTTAACTTTATTCGTGTCATGTGTGGCAACCATTAAAATGCCTAACGTTGGATATTCAACATTTTTCCATTTCGGCACAGCTTAACGATTCGTCTTTCCAATAACATTTAAACTCTCCGGCCTAAATTTTAATGTCAAGGACATCAAAGTTATAATAAATCCAATGCAGAAATGTCAGTTTTATTACCACAGTTAAATGGGATTAAGCCGTAACCTTTTATTGGTTACATTTTATGCAAAGCCGTAAGGAAAGTAGGTAACAGACTTGTGACCCGGTATGCCAGGCAACCTAAATCTGGCAAAACCATTGGCCAAAAATTAAATTTTGTCACGAATACCTAAGTCGTCACCAATGAGCGTTTGTGTTTTGTGTCCGATGTTTCAAGTTTCAAATTAGCGTCCAAGGGCACACCCCTGGTCGCTAGTTTTTAATTTAAAATATCAAATGTTTTTAGATATTATTATTATTTTATTTTTAGATTTAATTTTGTTAAATGACTAGCGACCCGGCCTGACTTAGCACGGGTGCAATGTAGATGTTTGATGTACATATAAACCTTTTTCTTGAATCACTCGTATCTACTGCTGAAAACTGCATTAAATTAAAACCCGTTGCGCAGTCTAAAAAATCGAAGAAGTCGTTCAAACAGCGGTAGCGACTTATGTAAAGACGCAATATTAAAGTAGTTGTAAGACCTTTGTAACCAACTATTTTGGACAATTACATGATCTGAAATAAATGTATTTTATTTATCAAGGTTCTATATCACATAAAGCCTTTAATTAAAGCTCTGCGTCTAACAATTTGTAAGATAAACCTTATTGCTTGACTTAGCAATTTTATGTTATGACTGTAGGTACTGTAACACAATATCCATCTAGTCTCAGTTTGCCCACACGATGCCCGCAAGAGATAGACGGTATCCATTGTTTGAAAGATAAACTTCAATTTGGTGAATTGGTTATCGGTTAATCCGTAAAGTTATTGTAGTATCTGACTCTGGTTTGTATAGTTACCCAAAGAGATAACATTCCTTACATTCTGAGAATTTGATGAATAGCTTTGTGATTCTTCCAGACGGTACAGTGGCATCCAAAAGATAATAATATCTAATTTCCGATACAAATAGGAGAACTTCAAAAGCGATATTCGCTCTTCTATTCGGTTATAAAGAACAGATTTTCGTGAGCACATAAGAAGCCTTACCGGTCTATGGGAAAACCAGTTTTTACCCGACTACGGAGAATCCAAAAAGAAGGGTTGTGGATTTTTCCGGGGTTGCGGGACTGTTCGAAAGAGATACCGCGGCCCCGGAACGTAAAGGGCGAGGAAGGAACATGGATGGGTTTTAGTCAGTAAAAGTCTGACACTCCCTCCCGCTCCGCCCAGAGTGGGAGAAGTCATTTGATGATTTCCAATCCTAAAAAAAAAAAAAAAAAAAAAAGGGTTGTGATTTTAATAGTCTATGTATGTTTGAATTTGCGTATATGTTCCTCAGTAGCGCCTAAACTGTTAATCAGATTTTGATTAATACGAGTAAGTAAGGTGCCTCTCGATTCGTTATTATGGCTCGGTAACATAGAATCTGAGTTCAGCAATAGGATTCGACTTAGAGTCGATTTTACCTTATAAACTCAGAATTTAATTGGCATGGCATCAGCCTCTCTTATTTTGTTTTTTTTTTTTCACAACAATTTATACTAAATTAAAAATTATAAAAAAAAAACCCCGCCATAACGGGTCATAATTTCAAGGTACTTTAAATATTTTTAGTGGAACGAAGTTCCCTAATGCGTCTTACGGGTGTTGTGTGTATGTAGTATAATAATATAATATTCCTCATGCCCATTCAATCATTTGAAAATCATTTGATACCCATATTGAGGGGGTTGTTAAATAAATATATAATCCGCCATTATGTGGCGGCGAACATCTTGAACTGATTTTTATCAAACATAGCTAAAAACACTCCCGAATAATTCACCTTTCAAACAAAAAAAACAAAAATGAAAACCGGTTCTTCCGTTCGGGAGCTACGACGCCACAGACAAACACACACACAACTTATAACACTCCGTCGTTTTTACGGGTTAAAAAGAGAAGGTATTTTGCTTTTACCAAATAACAATTAAAATACCAACGCAACGGATCGTTTTACGCTTTCAGATCATTTTTCTTTTTCTTTGCGGGATAAGTAAATAAACGCCTCAAAACGAAAATAATATTCAATGGGTATAAATTTACTCAAACACAAAAGAAAATGTTTAAATCACTTCACAAGACTTTTATGTGCTGTTAATGTATTGGACAATGCATATTCAGTACATTTCAGTAGGCGTCTAATACTTTCTGTAGTTAATGGTAGGAATATGTTTTACAAAGAAAACCTTAAATAAAATTTGCTTTAAAAACAGATTTATTGTTATTTTGTTTGAAATAAGTTGCGAGAGTTCGAGAGATGAGAGGTCTTTAAACTGCAATTTGCAGACATCAATTATTATGCATAACGGAAATAGGTAACTTAAAAGATTAAATAGATGTAAATTCTATTATGCATGCTATGGTCTCTTAAGGAGTAGACCTACGTTATACTTTTGTCCATAATTTATTTATCATGATAAGTATGTGTAGCTACATTCCTTGTTGGAGACCCTATAAGACCCATTATGGCCAAAGCCAAAAACAACAGTAAAGTGTATATTATACTGTCACGTCAGTGCTGTTTTACGAGAACATTGTGGATTACTCTGGGTTCCGAGAAGAAGCTCCTAGAATTTTCCTAGAATGTTCGACTATGGAACCGTGTAGAAGGTTTTAGAAATTTCCTAGAATATACCACTATTGAGCTGTGTAGAAAATTCAAAACTGTTCCATTTTATTAACCGACTTCCAAAAAGGAGGAGGTTCTCTATTCGACTGTATGTATTTTTTTTTTTTTTTTTTTATGTATGTTACCCGATTACTCGAAGACGCCTAAACCGATTTGAAAAATTCTTTTTTTGTTTGAAAGGGTATACTTCCAAGTTGGTCCCATAGTCGCCAAGTCGGGATCTGATGATGGAATCTTGGCGAAATCGAGGGAACTCTTCAAATTTTATAGGATAACGTACAGCAATTTTTATATTTTCTACAACAAGTGAAGCATTTGCGTTTGATAAGAACCATTCTACCATCAGATCTGATGATGAAGCCAAGAGTCACGGAACTCCATAATGAGACAATGTATCTTATTCGTGTTTGGGCTTGTTGTAATTGTAACGGTATGCACTTTCCATGTGAACCACTAAAAAGTGAAAAATAAAAACTTTTTTGCAAAAAATAAAACCGACTTCAAAAAGAAAAAGTGAAAAATAACTTTAGCTTCTGAAGTCGGTGACAAAAAAATTAAATCAATCATACAAACGTCACCGACTTCAGAAGCTAAAGTTATTTTTCACTTTTTCTTTTTGAAGTCGGTTTTATTTTTTGCAAAAAAGTTTTTTGTAAATAGCCGTTGGGTTTGCGTTAGAAGTCAGTAAGATTTTAGCTATGCAACGAAGCAAACTGAACTGTACTACAAGTGCGACATCTAAGTAAAGAAGAAAGAAAGAAAAAAAAAATATCGTCGCACATAAAATCTCAATGGTAAATTTGTAGTACTGACAACAGACGGTATTTGGCACACTGAAAATGATGTATAGGTACAATAAGAGCCTATATACATATATATTTACCCGATATTTTGAATCTTTTGAACAAATCCTCAATTTACTTAATAATCAAAAAAGTGATAAATGATGAAAAAAAACTACTAATTGATCAACGCACCTTCTCAGTTTCCATGTCGTAGATCTTGATTGATGTGTCAGCATATCCAATGACTACATTTGTCGTAGTCGCCAATATACCCAAGCATAGTGCTGGGGAACGTTCTGGCAGATAGAAGAAAAATATTTTATTTTGTATTAAGTGACTTTGTTACGAAATAAGCTTTTTGGCAAACTTCATGCAGTCATTGTGCAGTTGCAACTGTATGCGTTTAGCGATGGATAGCGTATGTCGACACTAGGCACACCGACCGCTGATGTTCACGCGGTTGTTACACACGACTATAAAGCCCGGTTTCCACCGCAAGCGGAGCGGACCCATTAATGACTTATTTTACCTCACAGGAGAAAACTGCTTACTCATATTGTTTTTCCACCAACAAAAAGTCGAGCGGAAATGACTCAGCGAGCAAAAAGGGTAAATAATGAGCTCGTTAATTTCTAATGGTGGAAACATATGTAAGCAATTTTCTCTTGCGTGTCAAAATAAGTCATTAATGGGTCCGCTCCGCTTGCGGTGGAAACCGGGCTTTAGCCCATATTTGTCCATAACCGACCGTGTGAAGTTGATATCATAACTGAACGAAGTCGAACGTAGGTACAACTGCATGCAGTTGAACGCATGGATTGTGCGCGGTTGCTACGTTGCAGTCCGTCTGATGGCAGCCTTAGATTTAGACTTTATACTAGACTTGCTGAAAAACTAACCTGCTACCAACGGCGTGGAATGCGCCGAAGTCCCATAATTTCCATAGAACTGCGTGCTGAGGCTGTCCAGCATTGGGTCAGCTCTGATGCAGTACGCTGGAGGGTCTGTGACGGACGTATCTATCTTCACACATAAATGGACAACGTTAATCGATAGGGCAGACAGCCAATTTGAGTTGATTTATGTAGGTCTCCTCTTAAGCTGGGGCTTTCAAACCAGCGATTTTGCTTTGGCAATTGGCATTTAACTACCTATGTTGCAGACAAACTGTCTTCGATCAAGTATTTTAATAAAGTGTTATAAATTGTATTTATTTACAAAGCATTGGAATCCAATTAAAATCTGTTAGTCGCTGTCTCTTCTATAGTTGTTGAAGTCTGTGTTTCACTCTTTTTTTTATCTGATCAGACCAAAGAGATATTTATACTGACACGTATATAAATATAACTAAATTTTATTATACAATGGTGTCGATTCTGTTGTGCACTAACTAAACTTTATTTAGGCTATTGCTATCTTTTACTAAAAGACGGAAAAAGGACGGCTATAGCTATGAACTAAGTTAGAGATGTCAAACTAGTTTATGCCTTGCGCTTCACCGTGTTTTTAGTCGACATGTTTTTACGTGCTCCCTTCATTTGTATGGAAATATTAGTTCCAATTAAATTTGACAGCTCTAAATTACATCCGTCTCTTTCTCGTTTTATTGTAGAGAAAAAGACTTACCAATAGCCTAAATTAAGTTTAGTTTATGCACAACAGAATCGACACCAATGTTTCGCCAATGACGTGAACACATTGTTAGCCAACATCAAAGAGAACCGAAACAAACGATTAAAAACTTTACTCATCATCATCAGCCTATTAATGTTCCCACTACTGGGACTCAGGCCTCCTCTCTATGAGAAGGAATGGGCTATAATCCTCCACGCGGCCCCAGTGCGGATTGGTAGATGTCACATGCCTTCGAATTTTTGGTTCTAGGACATGCCGATTTCCTCACGATGTTTTCCTTCACCGTTTTTGCCTGTTTTCGAACCCACGACTTACTGTTCGTAAATCGAGGTCGTCACCACTGGGCCACCACTGCTCCCTTTATAGATTAATTGATTAAAAATTAACTCAACCATCCGTACACACACACTAGAATGCGACGTGAGACAGCAATTCATCGCATCGCTTGTTTCAAAACCTCGCAGGAACAATTTCTGGTGAAAGGCTATCTACACACATACCGCTGGGCCACTAATACCAAAGGGAATGGAGGATAACATTTTAATCTTTGTTATTCCCAGTTGTTATTTGCTACATCGCAAAAACGGAAATGTATACACGCGCTTTTGTTCTACGATAAATAATTCTATTTCATGAATTGAATCCACTCAGCAATTTTGCGTGAACAATATGAGTATTGAATTGTGCAGGTACCGGGATAATAAAAAATTGATGGCCTTCGTTGTTTCGGTGAGTTATGCATGTGTTTTTGTAAAAATATATTCCGAAAAAAGAATGCGATGCATAAAAGAGAAGCATGATGAAGAGATTTTGATGAAGCAACACGTTGGTGTTCTGTAGGACGGTGTAGCTCAGCGTTTATATAATAGAGCATCGTGTGATTAGCTTCCAATTTCAAATTGACCTCACGACGAGACCTGAACGGTTTATTCACGTCTAGCAACACCGCTCTGCCACCACTGGTGGTAGTTGCAACGGTTCACTAATGTTTCACCAAAACTCCATTGACAAATTTTCATTATACAACCAACGTTTCGTATAATATTTAATTCGCAAACAACTTATTCCGCAAATGTTTTATTTTAAAAGTATTCGTTTCATTTATTTGTCAAATACATCTTTTATCATTTTCATCAGATGATATTTATTCATTTATACATTTTTCATTTTTTATTTAATACATTTGGATGAATCACATTTCAACAAAATAATTTACAGGATAGTATTTTTTTTATTACTCTTTTTTAACAAAAAGTTAAGGATTTCCTTAACTTTTTGTGTGTATACTACTGTAACTTTTTGTACATAGTGTTTTCATAACAAGCAAACAAAGTGAATTATTTGTTAAATTTGTTGTTGTATAATGTTGAAATGAAAAATAATGTGTTTGCTAATCGTTGCTTGTCAAGAAAAAAATTTGTGAAACTAAGTATTTGTCACATCTACCACCACTGGTGATGGTTACGTCTGGTCTGTCACGGTGACCAGTCAGATCACCAAACATTAATTCACAAACTTTTACTTGACAAGCAACGATTAGAAACCACATTATTTGTCATTTCATCAGTATACAACAACAAGTTTAACAAATAATTCCTTTCGCAAAGTAATTATCACATAAACTTTTATTTAATAACATATTATTTGACAAACAATTCACTATTTTTTCGTTCTATCTCATAAGACAACGTTTGAAATAAAGACGTTACACAAATTGATTGTGCCATTAAAAAAAAAATAGAAAATCAATGAATTTGGTTTCCTCTATGCACAAATTTTGTGACAGAAATGAATCGCTGCAGAACCGACTCCACGTAGTCTTTTCTGCCCTACCCCTAGAGTGTAATTTAAGCCCGCGTAGGCGCGGAGGGGCGAGGCGGGCCGCGAGCTGAGGAGCAGGCGGCTTTAACACTCGTGGTGAGCGTTAAAACCGTCTGCGACGATAAGCTCGCGTGTGACCGCCGGAGCCCCGCAGCACCGGAGCCGTGACAGAAACCATGCCTGCTGCATGTTGCATGCTGCATGTTTGCATACTGCATGCTTGAAGCTTGTTGGTTGCATGCATGCTGCATGCTTGCTGCATGCTTGCTGCATGCTTGCTGCATGCTTGCTTCATGCTTGCTGCATGCTTGCTGCGTGCTTGCTGCATGCTTGCTGCATGCTTGCTGCGTGCTTGCTGCATGCTTGCTGCATGCTTGCTGCATGCTTGCTGGCGTTGCTGCTCGTTTGCTGCATGCTTGCTTGCTGCATGCTTTCTAAATGCCTGCTGCTTGCTTGCTGCTTTCTTGCTGCATGCATGGAGTATGCCTGTTTGCATGTTATGAAAAAACTATGCATTTCCTTATTTTTTTCTTAAAAAAGAGTAAAACAAAAAATACTAGCCTGTAAATTATTTTGTTGAAACGTGATTTGTCCAAACGTATTTATGTAAAAAATGAAAAATTTATAAATGAATAAATATCATCTGATGCATTTGATAAAAGAAGTATTTGCCAAATAAATGTTTGTAAAACAAATATTTTTAAAATAAAACATTTGCGGAATAAGTTGTTTGCGAAATAAATAGTATACGAAACGTTGGTTGTAAAATGAAAATTTGTCAATGGACTTTTGGTAAAACATTAGTGAACCGGTCTGTCACATTTGCCTCTACCTGGACGATGACACTAAATTAGTGGAATCCTTCACCAGTGAATGTGGCAAATAGTTGCATCTACCACCAGTGGTTGCAGACAGGTGGTGGCAGACGGGAATATAGGGATCTGAAATAACTTCAAGAACTGCATGTGTACCTAAGTAGGGTATTATTGGGGGTTCTGCATCACTTGCTCTCGCTTCTCGCTCGAGCGCGTTATGCAGAACGCCCCAATAACACATATGTATTTTTATCCACTACGGTTTTAAACTGATGAGCGAATGTTGCTGCCGGTTCGTTGTAATTTCCTCCACAGCAGTTCACATGTCTTTTTATCCACTACGGTTTTTTAAACTGATGAGCGAGAATGTTGTTAGGTATTGGTCTACAATACAGTTCTAGATTGAATATTCTGAATTCAATAGAGTAACGGTTTTAGACACTTATTAATAAAATTCAAGCGCATTCGTTCGCATTCTGTAAAAAGTACTACAGCACCATCTATGACACGTCGTATGAACTAAAAAACATTAAATCCTACATCGCACAAGCAAAGTTTTCAGCGTCTTAAGACTATAAAAGAACCGTCTGTTCGTCATAAAAAATGTGTTTAAGATCGCGACACAGATGCGCGATGTCTGTTTGCTTAGATTGTATTCGCAACAGAAACAGGAGCAAAGTAAACAATGAATACTATGATACAGACAAAGTAGTCACGATTTAAGATTTCAATTTGTTTTTTTTTTCCCACTACTGGCACAAAGGTCCCCTCTCACAGAGAACAGTGGTGATGAAATAATTTACTCAAAGTAAAGCGCTAGCCTAGGTTCGAACCCACGACCTACAACTTGTAAGTCGCAGCCGTTACAACTGGACCACCACCGCTCTCCTTCCTCACTCTCAAATATGGGTTTTAGAAAAAGTTCAAAGGGTGAATAATCATGACGTCGTATTGATGATAGTGGTCATTGTTTTAGAGGAGTATCGTTGAGACTCGTTAGCTCAGTTTGGTAAGAGCGCCCCGATTACGTTCGGAGAAATGGAGGTCGGAGGTTCAAATCCTTCACGAGTCTCTTTTTTTTTATTCTTTTTTGTTTTTTATAGATATATCAATTTTAACGAATAGTTTTATATTTTTGTTTCTTTATATATACTTGAATAGACATCTTGACTTGTCAACATAATGTTTTCCTTTCACAGCATTTAAATAAAAGCAATCCGGAAAGTTTTGAACATGCTGCAGCCAAGGATCATCGTAAATCTCCCAATCTTCTATAACACCTCCACATGAGAAACAAGCTGCTTTATCATTTACACCATTTCCACAATAAAAAAATCCAGCGTCAGCCATTTCCATCACTAATCTTCTCCTCGAATCAATAGTTGCCCAATAATGATTAAATGAAAATTCACGCATTTTATACGTGTTATACATGTCATAGCGCGGACTGTATTTGTTTTGAGACATGTTCTGTTTACTCGCTCTCTACTTCTTGCTGCAAATAATTCTAAAAGCATAATGGAGCTGTATAGTTGTTGCTAGCAACTTATAAAGATTAACATCTAGGAGTTTGGGAGGGATAGGAAACTGTAATCGTAAAAATTAAACAAGAAAATATTTATATCAAAATTTTATTATCTATACACCATTTATTTAAACATAAAACATTTTTTAAAGCACATATTGAATCATGATAAATACAACTATACAAATCATGACAATCTTCATATATTTTGTACAAGCTTATCAAACTAGGGCAATCTTTATCTTCTAAATTATTTACATTATTATTATTTGAAATTTCTTTCAACCATAATACTTTTTCTCTACCTTTGGTGTAAACACATTTATCTTTTAAAATACCTTCAACCAAGTTCAGATAATTTACGAAAGGCACAAATCCTTCACCCCAGTATATCTTCCTATTACGTTCAATCCAACCAACTTGTCGTTTTTCTGGCTCCGACAAACCGCGATATGGAAACGGTGGTGTAATTAAAAACACCTGAATTTTATTATTACATAGTATAGCAATTTCTTTAATGATAAAATAATTTGATTCTGTTTTGAAACCTTGAACATCTGTAGATGTTCAAGGTTTCAAAACAGAATGGCGGTCATGATAACCTACGCACTATGTTACTCAAAGGTTTGTATTCCACAAGTCGGTCGTTAATAATTAAACAATATCCAGTTGTGTTATCTGGTATTGGTGCTGAACATTCAATCTCCAAACGCACATCTACGGGACCTGTTTTCAAACTATCGTTTTGCCTTGAACAGTCTATGATAAATAGAGGAGCCTTCTCCTTGAAACCGATTAAGTCAAGCAAGGGGTCTGCAGGACAGTTGTAATACGACTGACGAAATTTCACATACATTTCATATAATATACTGTATTTGTTCTCGGAAAAATTTAAGCATAAAGGCTCGTAAGGATAATATTGTGAATTCAAAAACAAAGTTACGTTAGTAACCCCACAGTGATCGAAAAGAGAACTGTCTTTGATTTTACTATTTTTTCTACTGGTTTGCAAGCAAAAAATTACATACCGAGGTTTCTCTAATTGTGAGGCAGTCTTAACAGACCAGCAATGTTTTGTAGTTTTAGGGAGCAAAGGATACTCGTATAAATCCCAATTTCTAAAGGCTATCTGAATAGGTTTATCTCTTTCTAAATGTTTAAGAAGCGTCAGTCGTTCCCGATCTGATACTTTTATATGTGGCACCCGCCATTGCACTTTTTGCATATCTATTTGAAAATGTGTAACATCGTCAGTTACTATAACACTGTTTAAGTTGGAGTTACTTCTATTCAGAATAAGTTCATGTTTACAATTTATTACAATTTTATTGTAATCCTCAGCAAATCCTAAAATCTTATTAAGAGGAACAATAGCACTGAAATAACCGTCGCTTTTAAATCCATCCATGTTCCAACCCCACAAGGCAGCGACTTTATTTTCTCCATCATTCATTGAAACGTATGACTTTATTGTTGATGTTATTCCAGAATTTTTAATGCGATCTATTTCTATACCATTTATTTCGTATCTGATATCTTGAAACAAAAACATAACAGGGTTGTTACTGAACGTAATAGCTTTCTTAATAGGATTTCCATCTTTACCGAAGAACTTTGCTTGCCCTTCGACGTAAATTGAGCTGGCTGATGGTAACACATATACGTCTTGCTGGTGTATGGGAATTCTGATTTCATCGTTTTCTCTAAAACTGTTGTTGTAGGGATTGTACGAATGGACTTCATTACTTTCAATCGAAGTATCGAAGTGTGGTAATTCAGTAATCTGTAGCATATTCATACTTTTATACCTAGGGCTTTAAGAAAATCTTTATTTGCTTTAGTTAATTTTATAACTTTTTTCTTACGTCTTTGCACCTTAATGGTTGTACAAGAAATAGGACGCTTTTTGGTAACTACATGGGTTTTATAATATGATATCATTTTATTTTTCTTATATGAAGGCGTAGTTCAATATTTTTATGTTCTTCTCTAAAGTTAATACAGAACCCAAATTGATCAACTATCTAAATAGATATTGATGTAATAGTATTTTTGTTCACTGGAAAGTAAATAGGGTTTCGCGGTATTTCTATGATTTGCTGACCTGTAGCAGTATTAGATACAAATTCATGAATTACATGAGTTGGTAACCCGTTAGAGTATGAACCGTGTACAAGATCACATTCGATTCTGATCACAGGAATAATGTTGTTATTAATACGTGCATTTGGTATTGAATTTAATACTGAAAAGTATAACAAACCACACTCAAATTGACCAGATAAATATAGAGGTGGTTGAAAAAATGTATCTAATTCTGATTTATTTCCAGAGATGGTTACCGTTATGGACATGCTTGTAGACTGAACACTTTTAGAAGATCCTGTTCAATTTATTCCTAAACTACACCAAAAATTCCTTAAAAAATGTAAACATAGGTGTCCGCAATTGTAAGGGTGGTCGCGTTGTATATTATCATAATTATAGTGTACTTTAGCACCTAAGTATCTTATCAACTCCTTTGGTGGTTTAAGATTTCCATAACTATCAAAATATTCAATATAATCATTGTATTTTGCATAGGCTACCCAATGAGAACCTGGATTTTTAGAACTATCTAAATTTACAACTCCGCACTCTTTTTTAAAAGGTTGTTTAGGGAGCTCATCTCTCATAAATACACCTCGAAAATAAGGAATATTATTTCCATACTTCAAAATGTCAAAGTTAGTTAAGGCTCGTTTGGGTAGCCGATATCTTAGTTTTTTTCTTTTGATATAAAAATTCCAAGGCCATGTTTATGCGGTTTAAGGTGTAAACCTTTTCCAATGCAAAGAGCTTCCATTTTTTCATTGTGTCTCTTCGATTCAGCCAATTGCTTTTTAGCTATCTTGAATTCATTTATAGTTTTGGCAATACCAGCTGCACCGCCTGCTAACGCTCCCACCGCTGATAATCCAGCAAAAATAGGAATCAAAGGTAATACACCACCACTTTTCGGTATAGGAATAAACCGAGGAAGTTTAATGGATGAATCGTCAGCTAATTCTCTGGCTGCCGCCATAGCTAATTCTATCGCCACTTTATTGCATCTTGGCTTTAATTTTTTAAAGCGTCTTTTCGTTTTACTAATAATATTTTTAAACTTATTTTTTAACCCTTTTCCCGATGTAATTTTCCGAGAGCGCTTTTTGCTGCTTTTTTTTTGGCCAGAGCCGGTTTTAATTTTTGCAGACATTGTCTTGCTTACTAAACGTGACATGATTTTTTCGCATACACTCGCATCCGAGGCGACTGCTCGCTCTTTTGCCCTTTTTAACAAAATCAAATCAGCTTTGTGACGATCCTTTAAGTTTGACGATTTGTGATAGGCAATATCGTGTTCTTTGCAATATTCGTCTAATTTATTAATTCCTTTATCTCTATTTGCAAGCCTTTTAATTAATTTTGTACCAGGTCCACAATAATTGTATCCGGGTAAGTGTAATTCAAATGGTAAATTGTTTATTAACCAATTGAGAAGACTGCTCTCTCCAATACACATCATAAGACTAATGAATCTGAATCGAGCGCTAAAATAAATACGTACACGCTTCATCAATGATCAACTTTTGAGTTCATTTTATTTTTTGTTTATAATACTATATTCGATTTATCAATCCAGCTGTTTTCAGTAGAAGACAAACCTAACCATTTTACTAAAACTCTGTTTCCTTTTCTTCTAAGAACTTTCTCGACTAGATATACATTGCAATGTTTTGTCTTTTGAAGCTCTTGCACATAAAATGCTCCTAAAATAGGCTGACCTCTGATTGTATCTTCAATTAAGTAGGTGATAGGAGTTGTATTTTGTATTTTTCGAATTTTAAATATTTCTGATGACCAGTTAGGGGTATATCCTTTTTCAAATGTTCCTTTGTACTTACTGATACGCACATAATCACCTACTTTAAACTTGCTTCTATTACTATATTTTTTTACCAACCTTAAGTATCTTTCTAATATTCGTTTTTTATTAATGTTATCCACGTTAGCGGGGATTTCATCAATTGTCCGATGGTAAGTGTGATTGTATTTGTGAATAACATCATTAAGGGTATTATTTACCCAATTGTAGTTTCCTTTTAAACTAAATTCCTTATAAAGTTTAGACTTCAATGTTCTGATAAATCGTTCAACTATCGAAGCCTTTTTTGTTGAGAAGGTTGAATAGTGGTTAATTTGATAAGACTTCATAAGCTTTTGGAATTTATTATTATAAAACTCTGCTCCATTATCTGTTTGTAGATTTTTAGGAACACGCCCATTAGCTAGGACAATTTTGAAACAGTTACACACATCATCTTTGGTTTTAGTTTTTAGAGGAAAGGCCCAAGCGTACTTTGAAAATGTATCAATAACAGCAAGAATAAATCTACAATTTTTATTTTCTTTTGAAATTGATTGCATATCAATTAAATCTGCTTGCCACAGGTCGTCTATGTCTTTCATAATAACATGTCTTCGGGGAAAGTTTACCCTTGCATTTTTATGAATTTCGTTTACCACGTCGGCTTTGCTCATGTTCAGAATTCAGTTAATTTGTCTTGAATTCATGTATAATACTGAATGTAGAGCATATTATTACGACTATTTATTCTTTAATTATTCCAGCTTCTTTTAATTCTTCAATTATCGATAAAATTTCATTATCATGGTTTGTATTGCCAGCATCTCTTGAAGCTACTAATAGTTTCAATCTCTCGACTAATTCGTTAGGATCATCCCAATATACCAGGTCGGTGTTGTTTTTGTATTTTTTTAGCGTCGGCAAGTTTCCACCAAGTTTAGCGTGAGAAAGTTTATCATCGTATAACGATTCAGAAAATAGGGGTTTAATTATTTTACAATATTTTATACCTTTGTCACCTTTTATTTGACCTTTAGAATTAAAATCTCTTTTATGCGCATTTGTATAATGTAACATATCCTTATAGACAAGTTTATCTTGGCTCGATATTAACTTTAAATCAGGTTTTCTTCGAAGTAAAAGTTCTTTTAGCCCAGCCGTCAAATTGTAAGCTTTGTCGCCGATTTTAATTAAAATGATAGTATCGTTATTCAAACTATCAATTTTAGAAAATGATACCGGCGAATTACCCATCAATAAAGTTTTGTTTTCACTTCTAATTCCGAATGGTATACTAACACCGTCATAAATACCAAAGATATCATCACCCTCTAATGACATTTCTGAATGATCTATTGATTCCTTTTTAGCATTTTCTTCAACGAATTGGATAGAATTCAGATTTGCATCGTAATAGTCATCGATCTTTGTAGATGAACTTGTATTATTTTCATCGGACTCGATTTCTTCAGAGCTATTTAGAGTTGTATTTTCAATTTTATTCATTTTATCTGCAAATCTATTAGAATCAACTATAGTTTTGAGAGGATCTGTGACAGGTTTTAGCATTTTATCAAGTGACAAGTTTATTGTATGTTCCTGATTTTTCATTTGTTTTATTTTATTCTTTATGGAGTCGACAGACTTCACTAATTCTATTTTAATATTTTTTTCCATCTTTTAATAAAAATATCAGCTGTATTCAGCTATGAAAGAAATAATACTGACGGCATTTATGTGTGTAATTCATATTTAAGTAAAACCTTCATTCAAAGTTTAAAAAAATATCAAAATTCTGCCTATACCTTCCATTGTTTAATGGCGACTCTTTGTTAATAAGTAGAAAATTATAAGGGTTACTCCAAACAGTTTTACAAATGTCTTTAAACTGATTCCATAGTAGATCAGAATTTACATGTTCGTCATAGATATGCTTTAAGTTCACATCATCTTGTTTAAATATTATAAGAAAATTAGCGTTATCACGCAGCAACTGTTTCGGAATTTTTGAGTAGGTTTGCGATAAGTAAAAACAGTCAATTTGCTTATGTCTTCCCATAGAGAAATAATTACGAATGTTTATTTGCTTTTCACACACAACATCGTCAAAAATAAATACAGAATTTGTTAAAGCTTCATTCGGAGTTATAACATCTTTGTCGTCATTAAACTCATTGAACTTTATCTGAGGTACTCTTCTTAATACTTCCCTTAAAAAACGATATTTTGGCTGGAAAGTAGTTTTTGAGTAAAGATAGAGATTTTTAAATTTAAGTCCATTTTCATGCAGCAGTAAACTGATAATAACGTTTGTTTTACCACAGTTCGAGGGTCCGCATATTATGCAGCGAATCGTATTAGGCAATAAAACGCTGTGTCTGATCTGACAACTAGACTCATTAAAATTTATATTTTTCACATTCAGGCATATGGGTTGCTTGATCAACTTCATCTTGCCTACTACTTCCAAAAACTACTATCCTTCTAAATAAGATTTATCAAAATAAGATTTATCAGTGGTAGATCGGGACCAACCAAACAGCCAGATTGGCTCCTAGTCTACCACTATCGTTAACTGTATAGTTCAGATCCTTTTATAGACGCCAGCAAGTGAAACAAGAGGTGATAGGTACGCCTAAAATCAGATAGTAAATTGATTAAAATATTTTTTTTTGAGTAGATTTGCAATAAGTAAATTTAATTATTACATAACATTTATGCATATTATATACTTTATCTTGAGCTATCCTAAACGTTCCTGCAGTGACAAGTCTAAACTTGTCACCGCAGGAGACTAAAGATAGGTATGTATAAAAATGAACTAGGTAATGACTCGTGTTACACATCGCGCATTTAATAATTTTTGTATGTTTAACTAGCACTTCACCCACGACTTCAGCCGAAACAAGCGCATAGTTCAGTTTACTACTATTGTTGCAATAAGTAGGACCTATACAACTGAATTACAATTTAATTATATTTTCAATGTAAGTAGGTATTCTTATAATTTTGACGATACTTAGTGATTAGAATTTATGGATTAACCTTTCTTTTTCCTTTTTACAGAATTATGTCTGCCTCCCCATCGTACAGTCCTGTGGAGAATGTTTTTTTTTGCGGTGTGCATCCATTTTAATTTATCGTTATTTAAAGCATCTTTAATTTACTGTATGTTATAATAATTTTATTTTATTACAGGAAACGAATAATCTTTGTTCAGACGACACCTACGCTCTTGGAAATCCATTTCTTTATGCGCAAGACAGGGAAACGTTTTACACCACTGAAGCAGAACTAGTACATCAGGAGTATTTAAATAAAAAAAAGGAAGAGGAGAAAGTGGAAACTAAAGACATTAAAAGAAAGAAATGTAATATCAATAGGAAGACCATAAGAAAGTCTCATACACTGCCTTCATCTTACGTCATTCGGAAGGAGACAGGAAAACCTCATCATTTAATAAAAATACAAATATATGATCTAACCAGATGTGTTAAAGACACTAAACAAAATTGTGAAATTGACAATGATGTTGTTGATAGCGCCGACGTAAGCATCCAGTACCTTGCGAATGATGATTATGATGATATTTTAGATGAAACTGAGCATCTAGTCGGTAAAATAGTGAAAAAAATTAGTAATAAGCAGTAATTAATGTGTATTAAGAATAGTTTGTTTTGAAATTGTGAACATGGAAGTGTGTGTTTATTAGTTAAATACTTTTTAATATGTAACTATAATACTTAGAATATTGCATTAATTATTTTTTGTAAATATTTAAGTTAAAAATTGTAGTAGTAATTTAAAATGATGCGGAAATGTTTAAAAAAAATAAAAAAAAAAACAAACTTAATAATATCAATATAGCTGTTTTATTACTTTTCCTTTTTGGGGTATAGGCACAGACGTTACCCTATCAAGCTACTGCAATCTGTCAATTTTCTTTAATAGATTTTCAACTCTATTGCTAAAGCATTAGGTCCAAGGTTGATTGGGAAAATTTGACTGTTTTGGATAGCTTGATGTGGGGGGGGCGTCTGGACCTTTTGACTGCGATTCGTAATGGGTAAGGGTAAAGTTAAACAAACATTATTTCTATAATTATATTTATTTATTATTATTTAGTAGTACCTACAACAATTATTTATTTCACTTAAGTAAGTAGTAAATACAATAATTAGGTATATAATTATAAAGAACTACAAACTAGCAATTCAAGTTAGGAACATAAAATTATAACAAGATGCTCAAATATATGCGATAAATAGTATCCCTAAAAATCAATAATTTGTTTTTATTTAAAATATTGTTTTATAATGACCCCATGGTAAAGTTGTTATCTTATCATCCATTATTTGTCGTTTATCATCTCTGTTTGACAAAATTACTTTATTTATCTTTTGAGTAAATATTCTATGATGCTTAGACCTAATAATACACATATCATCTCTGAGTATTTCATTGTTCAGTAAAACCTTTTTATATTTTTCTATATTCAGTTTTTTGGTAATGCATTTCTTAACACCTTTAGCTTTCTTTAACGTGGAAATTTTCGAATCTATACAGTATAATTTTGCTCCTAAGCCTACAAATTCTGAAATAATTTCACCACCCATCTCATCTTTGAAGTAGCCAGGTTTTTTTGCATTTACCAGTGGTATATTAAATATACTATTTTTTTCAAAGTTGCTTGTATCAAAATATTTTAAATGTGCTTTTAAGTCTTCGTAAAAATCCTTTGTCTGTATTAAATATAACAGACTGTCAGTGTCTGTATAACAAAGCTTTAATTTATTTTCATATTTTTTTTTCATTACTGAATAGTGGAATTTATATAAGTGACATTTTGCAATTTCTAAAATACTGAATCCGACATAGATTGGACGATCTAAAACAATTTTTGTTCGATTCATTTGAATTGACGCGAGAGATTCTGAAATAACAGAAAAGTTATTGAAAAGTATTATTGTTATAAAAAGATTTTAAATGTTTGAAATCTCCGGGGTTCATAGTCTTAACCAATTTGTCCATACTTGAGCTTAAAAAATTAAACGAGTCAATAAATTTCAATTGTATAACTTTTGTTGCATTGATGTTTATGAATTTAGTGAATGAAATATATTTCTCTTTAGTTCTCGGTATGAGATGAATTCGACCGTTTATCTTTGAAAGTTCATTTATAAATAAATGACTGTCATAACCGGACAAGTTATGAAACACTATTGGTATAAAAGTGCATTGCTTTGCATTTAAATTGCATGTGTCATGCGCAGGTCCTCTGTATTTTCCAGTAAAGTGATCATGGTCTTTAACAATATTATCATTACGCGAAAACGTATTTTTACAAATATGGCACTCAGTACTGTTAATAAAAGATATTTGCTCATCCTCAGTTAGTGGGATCATATTTTTACTCTCTAATAATACTTCAGATAATCGTTTTACATCATTAGTCAAAGATTTGACAAATTTCTTGGAACAATCAGGCCCTCGGTAAGATACAAAATCATTTAATTCGGGATTTGAATTACAACAAATATAGTATGCAAAACAGGTAGCCTCATGAACTTGAATATTTTCCACATATGTTGATTTATGTTTGTCAGAATATTCACGCAATAAACTTTCAAAATCACCATATATCACTATTGGTACTGTTTGAGTTCTTTCATAGTTTATGAAACTAATTTTAGTACCCCTCTCTGGTAATATGGTTTGTATTCTAGCACATTCGTGACAAGACAATTTCTCTTCAGTGTGAAAGTAAATAAAACATTCATCACATAAAAATATTTTACTTTTATGTTGAGTCAATTGGTTGTGCACAAGTTTTTCAAAGCTTTTAATTAAACAGAAATGACTCTTTCTATTGTTGGTAATGTAAAGCAAATTGGCATGGTATAAACGACGTGATGTTGTTTTATATAATGGGCCTGTAACTGCACCGTTATTATCTAAACCGTATATATTAATGCTGATATTAGAATTGTTTATTTCAAAGCGCTTAATGTCATTGAAACTGGGAGGAAAACTCATGTCAGAAATATCAAATAAGTCGGAATAATGCGGATATGAAGAAGTTCTGTTTGGATTGGTCTTTGCCGGAAACATATCAGCTACAATACACCAAAGAAAACAATGCTGGTCTTCATTTTGTATGTTTAGGCATGATTTAGAATTGACAATACGTTTAGGCAATGGTAAATAAGAACCACCTCGCAAAGGATTATATTTTACGATGTTAATTTCTAAATGACTGATAGACTCAATTGTCCAGCCTGATTCGGACAGTTCAAATTCGGAACATTTACAAATAAGTTTATTACAAAATGATTTATATAGGGACAAAATATCTGTGTTTTGCAATACTACATTATACTTTGTGTTAAATGACTTTAAAGATTTTTCATAATTTTTTGGTAATATATACCAAACAAATAGTTCAAAATTAACTTTTATCGACTTATGTTTTTTCACCTGGTCGTTGATAAGGTAGCAAACCGTTTCAGAAATTAGCGTTAAAAATAATTCAAGTGAAATGTTAGCTATTCTAGGATTCACTCTATAACTAATAATCCGATTTCTAAAAGCCGTTGCTATTAAATAAACATTATCAAAACGTGTCTGTAATAAGCAATTCGATTTGTGTATATTAGTTTTTTTGTGTGTAGAATATTTCGGTACTGAAACGTTACAGACTTCACAGAAAAACATATTTAGATATTTATAATTACAATATTCCAGATTTCTGATATTAATTTCCTGTAAATTTATTATTAAATTCGATTTTAAAGTGGATGAAATGTAAACGAATTATGACCGATATGTTGAATATTATTATTATTATTAAAATAGTATCGAGTATTATCAGTGTTGAATTTTCTCAGAATCGAGTATTCTTAGTATCGAGTTTTCTTAGTATTGAGTATTCTTAGTATCGAGTATTCTTAGTATTGAGTATTCTTAGTATCGAGTATTCTTAGTATCGAGTTTTCTTAGTATCGAGTTTTCTTAGTATCGAGTATTCTTAGTATCGAGTTTTCTTAGTATTTCATATATTTAAGCTTCCTGTAAGTAAATCACAAGTTAATATAATGAAAATAATATTTAATAAGTACCTACGAGTATATCATAATATTATTATGGATTAAATTTGATATTAAGTAATATTTAAATGAAAGTAAAAAGAAGAGTATAAGAGTAAAATAGGTATCCCAATAATATTATTTTATTCCGTCAAATAACATTATTTGGATATAGAACAGGCTGCACATGCTTAAATTCTGCTTTCGCTGCCGATACAAGATTATTAGCAGCCCTCCAAGTCGACGAATCGGAGTATACAGAGGCCTTATACGTGAGAAGCGCTTGCTTCCATCGGTCCTTTCCGAATTTTTCAGCGTCCCTATGGTTATAAATACGAAGCTCGATATAATAATCGCCGCCCCGTGTTAAGTCCTGCTGGTAGGAGTTTCCAGAAGCTGTTCTTCTGGACAGGGACGATCGCAGTGCAGCTGCCCTCACCGGTTCAAGATCTCCCTCTTCTTCCTGTAAACATTGTTATAAAATAATATTAGATAAACATATTTGAGAGGAGGCAAGGACAGCAGCAGTGGTCCCATGGTAACGGCTGCGGCTGCGGCTGCGGCTGCGGTCATGGGGTTCGAACCCAGGCGCATGCGCTTTACTTTTTGTAAATTATTTCATTAAATAACATTAGATAAACATATTTGAGAGGAGAGGAGAGCGGCGGCGGCCCCGTGGTAACGGTCGCGACTTACAAGTTGCAGGTCGCTGTTTCGAACCCAGACTGGTGCTTTACTTTGTGTAAATTATTTCATTGCCACTGCTCTTAAAACGATGAAGGAAAACATTGTGAGGAAACCGGCATGTCCTAGGACCAAACCCGTATGCGTGTCCGCGTGTGTGCGTGCGTATGCGTGTGCGTGTGTGTGTGTGTGTGTGTGTGTGTATAATTTTTTTAACTTACCGAGGAATCAGCCATGCGCATGCGCTTCAATTTTTTAGGCCCCTTTGGTGAAGTATTTGTTTCGGAATCCGAGTCACTACTAAATGACTCTTTTACTGCAGGTGGAACAGCTACTTTCTTCGATTTGCCTTTAGCCACTTTGATTTTTGGCTTTGAAGATATATTTTTCTTTGGTTTAAACGATGTAGAGGGCTTGTTGGGATGCGACTCTACATCGGATTCAAATGGATTCACAAATGTCGACCTAAAATGAAAATAAATAGTAGGTAAGAAGTTATAAAATGAACGATTCCTAAAATGATAGACAAAGAAATAGAAGAACCTATAAAACAATTTCTGTATCTAGAAATCAATCTTATAAAATTTGATCAATGTTTCATGTTGTGCATTATTAGTAGCGTAGCAAGTAAAATAACTCCATAACATGTTTTTATTAGATCTGGAATCGATCCCAAAACTTTGCTTTCTACAGTGATGCTAATGTCGACTGAGCTATAGAAAACGTTAATTGAATAAGTCGTTATTCGGGTCTAGAACGATGTCGATGACGAGTCGTCGTTAATACTTCATGTTTTGCAATAGTAGTAACGATTATTAAACCACTGTACGAGGAGAAGCAAGTAAAATAACTCAATAATGCATTTTAATTACATCTGGGGAATCGAAGCCAAAACTTTGTATTCGACAGTTACACTGATGTCGACTGGGCTACAGGGAACTTAAAAATAAAAACAATTAACACATTAAATTATATTATCTCGGAGTCGAACCGAAGATTTTACGTCACCGAGTTATTAGTAAGTAATAAAACCCGTAAATAAACAATATTTAAAATTGGGAATCGAGCCCTAGACTTAACTTTCGATTACTGCAATTTACCATCAAATTGTAAGGGTAGTACTTAAGTTGTAAAAAAAAAAATGTGATACATACATACTTGTTGGGGGGGGGGGCGATATCCTCGTAAATCTGCACACTAAAAATGAAGTCTATGATGTGTTGCAAAACACCTCAAGCACCTATATTTATAGACCGAGATTATAAAGTCACGATCAGAGTATTACTTTTTATATTAATTATAATTTTCAAGCTAGCATGATGAAATTCATTTGTTTTAAATTAATCTCTATAACCATCTTGCATAGGGCTTAGTTTTAATTATCGTATGTTAAAATCAGACACTTCAATATAAACATAGTCTTACCAGACCAATTTGGGAGCAATACTATCTCGACGACGCTCTGTCGCTGAAATTCGAGACGAAATTTTTATAAGGTAATGATATGTACTCGCAAGTAATACTAAATGCTCGAAGCAGCTTTATTTAAAATGGTTTGTAGTACCAACTTAATTAATTGCCGTTATAAATTGACTTTCATATTACGACAGCGATATTAATAAAAATTTAGAAACATCCATATTTGGAAATTTGAAAAGTAATCGTGAACAGAGAAAATAATAAATCTGGATAAATAAGGCGATTATTTTTCTATTTTTATACAAATTAACATTACTATGGCTGTTTTAATAGGTACTTAGGTACCAAAAAATAGTTTTCATACTTGTAACTAAATCACATTAGAACACTAATGAAAACAAATAAAATAACAGGAGAGCATAAAATTCAATCGCATTATTTCTACTGAAAGCATTATGAACTATAAGCACGCAAAAATTAGATCTATTTTAGAACAACTGGAACTATTGAAGTGCAAAAAAGGTCTTAGCTATAAGTTTTGGTTGCAACTGGAATTAGAAAATTCTTGTGTTACAGTTTGTACTTACTTCCAAAAACTTAATAAATTAAATATTAAGTTTGGTAACTATAGGACAAAGTGGTCCAATATTTTGTCACATCTTTAAAGACACATTTGGTGCATTGGCTAAGAGCGCTACATCACAATGTAAATATTAGGTTTAATAGATGCCTTAACGAATGCATCAAAAGTGTTTTTGCGGGTTCGATTCCCGCACAGAACAATTGCATATTTTGGTCCAGTTTGGTTTTTATGATTTTTTACATTCTTTTATATTATAATCAATTGCTCTATCTGCATAATACATTTAAGTAATAGATCTTGGGTCCAATCCTTTTTCTGGATTTCTATCCGTATTCAAGGCACCGATAACATTAACTTGTACGGTTGCTAATATTATGGAGTGCTATGCGCTCCATGCATCGAGTGATGCGCAAAGCGGATGATGTCATTTCACACTATCTGCGGACCGCTGCCTGATACCTGAATACTTTGATATACTGAATACTCGATAAACTGTTTGCTTATGAATGTTGATTGATGACTTACAATGTATTGGATGCTATACGATTTCTTCAATGTTTTATTTGTCACGAGTCGGTAAAAAGAATTGAAGCCTCTGTATCATGCAGTTAGAACAAAACGAGAACAAGACTGATATCAATACAATATTTAATCAACAGGTGTGTTGTAGACTGAGGACTCAGAATATTCAATCTAGAACTGTATTGTAGACCAATACCTAACAACATTCGCTCATCAGTTTAAAAACCGTAGTGGATAAAAAGACATGTGAACTGCTGTGGAGGAAATTACAACGAACCGGCAGCAACATTCGCTCATCAGTTTAAAACCGTAGTGGATAAAAATACATATGTGTTATTGGGGCGTTCTGCATAACGCGCTCGAGCGAGAAGCGAGAGCAAGTGATGCAGAACCCCCAATAATACCCTACTTACCTACATACCCTCCAATAAAACAGGAGCCTGCTCGTATCATAGATAATACACTACAATCTGATACTATTATTCAGTACCTAGCTATAGTTGCTACTATTAATAGATTCTAATTTGACATACGTGTGGGATATCGATACGATACACCCCTCCATCCAAGCAGGCTGCGTAGCAGACATTTGGTTCAGTCTGGCTGTACTCCAGAGCATGCACGGGTTTCGGAGGGAACTGAATGTTTCGTAACGTGGCAAGGACCGCGCCTGTACTGCCGTGACGCATCTAGAACAACAGAGAAGAATTTTCGAGTCTACAGGGTATAAACAACCTCATCACGAAGCTGACGCTAAAATTACTGGGAAACGATTTTTTTTTTTTTTGGGTGAAAAATCATGTTTTTTGGGGGTATGAAGAACAGGGTGTAAAGCTCGTCATCCCCCATAGAAACGGGAGGATCCTCCAACCAGACGGGTGTTATGTCTGGTTGTCGGGTTCTCGTATATGCTCTTAAGTCGCGGAGAATGTTGCTTACGCGATGTAGGAATTCTGACGTATTTCGCTTGATAGTTAATTACCTTTGTCATAGATGTCGCTGTAGTACTTTTTGTTCAATGTAGCTGAAGTACTTTTTGTTAGTGCCGCTAAATTTTGGTTTTTTGTGGTAGAATTCAGTGTAGTGTGCAGATTAAAGTAAAACTCTTACAATAAAAGTTGTATTTAAAAACTTGTCCAAAATTGGATCTTGGTTAAAATTCCAACTAAAATATCTCCGAAACTAGAAGGTTCCAGATCGAGAGAGTTCCACACCATTGTAGAACCAAAACAAAATATCGCAATGACGGCAAGAACAAGAAGCCTTTCGGTTTCGTTAGGAGTTTTTTTTACCCTAAACATCGTCATTCCTCTTCCTTTATTCCAAGGTTTCGATGGTCATGATTGTTTCAGTTCGTTGACCACACTTGAAAAGGAAGAGAAATGTTGGGTTCATGTGCTAGGTTGTTATTTTAGGTTAGCTTAAAACATCATCCTTCATATCCGTTTGTGGAGTTAAAACAATTATCTAAGCTTACCTCGATACAGCCTGAGGCATGGCCAACAATAATATGATATCCATTTGGTGAAAATTGCATTGAAGTTATAGCTCCCTTTTCAGCAGCGTACCATCGGTTTTGCAAAATTTTGTTAGGAGTATTTGTCAAGAACTTCTCATTATTTTCCTTTACCCATGCGAATTCCCCATCTTTAAGTTTCGCTCTATAGAACATCGGATACCATATTTTCGGATGTTTTTCATTGCGATAATATTCTTTAATATTCTTTGCGTACTCCTGAAGAACCTCGTTTAGCTCAGGTTCAGGCTCTGCATTTTCATCCATGGCCTACCTGTTTAGCGATACACTTTCAAGTCTTATGTCATAGGATTTCTATCCAAACCATTAACTTAAATTCAAATTCAAATTCATTTATTGTTTGTCACAGGTAAAGTATCAGTTCTTATGATTATATTATAGGATCGCTGTAACATACCTGTATGGTGTACAATATTTAGTCTTGATTGAATATTAATTTAACATCATAATTCGTCCTAAGTCAACGTCTGTCATTAGTCATGCATCAACAAAGTTGTTCATTAACAAGTCAGTTAATAAGTAAATAGGACCAGGATAGCACAATAATTATACTTATATAACTTAGTTATTGAGTACTCTAGGTATGTGGGTAATTGTTGTTGTTTTACGTTTTAGTTCCAGATAAATCTAAATCTAGACTCAAAAACCTAACTAAGACTAAGCATTTGTGCTCGCAACCATGAGATTAGCAACCAAGTCAAAGAGACGACTAGAGAATTATTACCACAGTTTTGGGCAGTGGCAGCTTCGTTCCAGATGGGTAAAGTATAGTCCTTTAGTGTACATTTTGATGCAAGAGGCCAAACTTTTTAAACGAAGAGGAATTGGCATATTATTATGGAGCCGAACATTGCAGTGATTAATGCCCACGCGTAACAAACGACGTGTTTCAATACACTTACGAAAAAATAATAGAGCCAAAAGTACTTTTGTCATTAGTTACTTGATCGCAGGTCAGTCCTAATCATTCAACGGGAGACTTATGACACTGACTGAGATGTTCACCGAAGTTCTTCATCAGATCTTCACCAAATTGAAATGGGATCACTCACAGAAAGTATTCTTACTAAAACTACCCAAATCACTTCAAGTGTGCATATAAAATTTGAAGAGTTCTCTCTATTTTTCCAGGATCCCGTCATCAGATCCTGACTTGATGATTATGGAACCACCTGCCCGCGTAGCATGACCACTGTAGACACGACAGAGAGTCGACAAATCTTTTGTTCATCTGTCATTTTATCGATTCAATGACAGATGAACAAAATATTTGTCGAGTCTCTCTCGTTTCTCCGGTGGTCATGCTAAGCGGGCTGGAAAGACCCTTCAATCAACAAAAAGAATCAAAATCGGTCCAGCCATCTTCGAGTAATCGGGGAACATACACATAAAAAAAAAGAAGTAAGTACCGACGAATTGAAAACCTCCTCAATTTTTGAAGTCGGTTAAAAAAAGGTTGAACTCACATAAAAACTTTGTGCAAATACTCTTTAAAATTGGAATGTCTCGAAAGTCACCGTACTATATGCCGCATTTTGAAGGTTCAGGTTTCGGCCTCATAGGGACGCAGAGTTCGAAATTTGAAATGATAAGTAGTTATTGAGGTGGTTGGTCCGCAACAGTTTACAGCAGCTGTATCGTGTTGCGGCTCAACTTCAGACCTAGCTGGAGTATGACTGTCATCGAGTGTCTAAGGATGAAGACGTAAGGCTCGAGAGAAATCCATAAAGCTGTTTTTGTAAACATGGCAATTTATCCTTATCCAAATAAATACGTTGTTAAACACAAGTATTTCATTTTGAACATAATTGCCCTTGGGTACGTAATTTGATTTAACGAATATCTTACTACGCAGACACACCGTTTTAAATAACTCCGCAGCAAAATAATGATCAGGTACCGGGCGCAAATTTTCACTATGCAGAATGACGTGTGTGATGTGCTCCTTGAGATTTGTATTGTGGGTGCTTACGACCCACTCTCTGTAACCCTCTCTTTCTCTTTATGACGCAGACGAAGTTGCGCGGGTCAGCTAGTTGACAAATAGTACAATTAAAGATAAATACTGGCTTACCTCTTACAAAATTGACCCTTAACTACTGTTAGGTACCTATTAATGCATAATGTGGTCTTCCTTTGGAATGCGCTCCTTCAGAATATCAAGACGGTTGGTTACCATACTGTTTTCGGTTCACTTTTAAAGTGAAAGCTCGAGAACACATGACACAAGAAGTTGGCATATTCGTCTCAGAACTAACCTGTAGTTTACTACTTGTTTTATGTATGTATAATAATATATGTATCTAATTATGTATTTTTGTTATAAGTATTATACTACGAGTATTTTGTTTTCTGTTATTGCACCTACCTGCTATGTATTGTCTCTGCATTACCCTAAGGTAGACTGGTAGAAAATGCCCAAGGCATTAAGAGGCCTGCGGAGCATGCAAAGTTCATACAAACGTAATACCAAAATAATTTGTAAATCAAACATATTCTTAAGGTAGTGTGTATTTATTTCAATTAGATTACAGAATAAATAGGTTCCCAAATACTTATTTTGAATGGACACTGATTTCAACAAGAGTTATGAGAAAAATATTTTTTCAATAGAATGTTTAAATTCCCCATATCTCGTCTTTATATCATTGTCCTTTCAAAATAATTATATATTTAGGAACTTAGATATTCTGTAATCCAATCGAAATAAATACACACTACCTTATGAATATGTTTGATTTTCATATTACGAGTATTTTGGAATTACGTTTGTATGAAAAACGCATGCTCCACCGGCCCCTTAAGTCCGCCTTTGTACAGTTTTTTGCTTATGCATTTTAGTTTTAACAAATAAATAATATTCTGTGGACATACCTGAACCAAGCCAGATGAATGTCCCACGATGATGTGTTCTCCATCAGCAGAATAAACCATAGAACAGATAAAGCCATATTGTGTTAAATAATGCACCTCCACTAAATTTGTATTAGCAGTATGATCAAAAAATCTTTCAGTATTATCTTTTAACCAAGATATCTCAGCAACACTGAGCCTCTTTTCAGCAAATGACTTAAATTGAGTTTTGGCGCCGAGTTCTTCACGTCGCAGGCAGTGTAATACTCGGTCTCTAAATTCATTAACGAAGACCTTAATATCTGACGTGTCGCTAGAAATATTAAAGCGGCTGTAGTTTGTTACATCATAGCTGGAAATGCCTTTTAGATTCATCGACATTTTATATGCAGTACGCTAGTAAAATTCAGAAAATATTCAAGACCAGTGTCCAAGTGTCTTCTTGAAATAGGTAGGTACTTAGGTACTTTATAATATTTAAATGTTTAAATTATCAATAAATTGGTGATAGACCTACGTAAACTATAAAGAACACAAATGAAATGCTCGTAAGTAATATATATTTGAATATAAAATAGACACAGAGTATATAATCACTACCACAGTATATAATCACTACGTTAAATCACTACGTTTAAAATAGACAGCATATAGATGCTCTGTGAGACAGCGCATCAGTTGTCAAAGATATTAAATACAGAGTATATAATCACTACGATATTAAACGCCAAAAGAGAAATATATTTTTTTTAGGGTTAGGTACCTTGCCTGATCCGTTACTAAAGCCTTCTCTATTTGTCAGTATGTTCGTTTGTAAGTAAGCTCTTCGGATATTATCATCCTATCTTTCAAGCTGGAGCCAATTATTCACATTCACAAAATTTCATTGAAATTGGTTCGGTTAGCGTGTCATCCTACAGCTGGGCAAACGCCTCTCCCCATGACTTCCAAATTCTTCAATTCAGGACCAACGTAGACTGGTAGTTGGTTTTATCCAACTCGACCCGCCACCTCATATGAGGTCTACTCTGCAGTCGTAGTAGCAAATGCAGTAATCGACATTTCTCGTTTTTCTCAAAAATGTAATCTGGACGCTTTCAGCTATACACGTAGAATTTTTTTTTTATTTGGTACCGAACATGGTGAAACAATAAGAAAAAATGCAGTATTTTCTGTGAAATTATCTCATATTGTTAGTATCAATGCGGCAATTATCATAAACCAGATTAAAATGCAGTAATTACGTATTTACCTAGTACCAAGTTGGAACGCAGTATTCATCTAAATACTACAAAGAAACGCAGTACTCGCATTTTTGCTGCATTTTAATTTAGTACATTCCTATATTTGGTTGGTTTCGTGCCATTAGGGCCTACGAAGCACAGAGCATCTATATATACGGCTACGAAGTCTCCATCAGCCCTTTGCCGCAGTTTGGCACGAAGGTACTTCAGACAGGAAACAAGAAGACAACATCAGCGCTTATTAGATAAAGCGTATTTTCTCACCAAACGTGACTGTTCCGATATAGTTGTGTGTGTGTTGTGTTGTATTTTTTTCTTCACTTAAATCATTTAATTACACTATTATCAACCCAAGAAAAGTATTACAGTAAAGTACACTTCTGGACACATCTATTGGCCCACCTTGTATTTTCAGTTTCGTTTGGTCCTAGCTAAAATTTTATACTAGGTCGAGCAAAAAGTTTTTATGCAGTTTTGAACCTGGCACATTCACAATTTCATTCAATAGTCTTTTTTTGAATTTCGAACACAGAATTTAAAGAAACAAAAGACAATTTGGAGCCTGTTTGTTGATATCAAACAATCGAATACTAAGAAAACTTGGTTTTATTGGTTTACTTGGATTTAATTCTTGAAAGAGTGATTGATATCTTTGGTTTTGCAACAAACATTACTTATTCTTAACATTAAGGTGAGGTTCTATCAATAATCTATGGATACTTCACCTGAAGTCGCCGCCCAAGCTGTGGCACTTATTCAGGCCGGACACAGCCAAAGAGACGTGAGTGCTCAACTTAATTTAAGTCGATCTGCGGTCCGAAATGTTTATCGGAGGTACCTAGAGACTGGCGGCTTTGTTCGTCGCCAAGGAAGGCCACGATCTCGGGTCACAACTGAAAGGCAGGATCGATTCATCGTGACGACCAGCTTGAGAAATTATCACCTTACCTCCATTGAGATACAAAACCAACTTCGCGACTTCCACGGAGTATCTGTGAGCGCTCGAACTGTTCGGAGAAGGTTAAAAGAACGCGATATGGTACCACACAAGCCAGCTAATGGGCCCTAACTAACGCGAGCCCACCGAACAGCGCGCCTTCATTTCGCACGCAGTCATTTAAATTGGACACAGCAAGATTGGAGCCGTGTACTCTTTTCTGATGAGTCTAAAATTGTGTTACATGGCAATGAAGGAAGGAAGAAGGTCTACCGACGTAAGGGAGAGCGTTTCGCACAATGCTGCTTTGAAGAGAGGGTTGCTTATGGCAGTGGCTCATGGACTGTCTGGGGCGGTATATCCGCGAGCGGCAAAACTCAACTTGAGGTTGTTACAGGACCACGGCTGCCAACATTAAATGCTGAAAGGTACATTCGTGAGTGCTTAGAACCTCACGTGATACGCGGACTATGTGGGCCCAAATTTCCTTTTTATGCATGATAATGCAAGAGCCCATGCGGCCGGCATCGTCAGGGAATATCTTCGGGATGTGAACATCACAGTTATGGACTGGCCAGCCAGAAGCCCAGACATGAACCCCATTGAGCACCTGTGGGACGAGCTAAAAAGACGTGTTAGGGCTCGTCAGCCAGTTGCCCAGACGATGCAGGAGTTGAAAACTGCCATAGAAGGGGAATGGGAGATGATCCCTCAAAATTTCATAGAGCGGTTGATAAACTCTATGCCTGATCGTATGAGAGCTGTGGTAGATGCCCATGGAGGCAACACGCGTTATTAAATTATACCTTTATTTGACAAAACATGTTTTTTATTCAAAAATCAATTGCCTTTAACAAGGCGCAGATCCGACTTGTTAGGCGTAGCTCCATGTCGTATGGTATTCTAAATTCAAATTTAAAACAATACGATCGAAAAAGATGGTAAAATGTATCAGGTTTAAAACTGCATCAACAGTTTTTGTTCAATCTAGCAATCATATTTCGGTAGGGGCCATCGAAACCTAAACTCTAAGGTGGGCCAATAGATGTGTCCAGAAGTGTATGACAGTTCAAACGTCCGTGATTGTCGTGACCATACTTTAACGTCATTTATCAAAATCTACCTTGTTTACATCTGTTTTTTCGGCCTCAATAAAGTAATTTTACTAATTGTATGTGCTTTATTCAAGCAAAAATTGCGATAACGATATTATAATAAAATCGTAGTGCAACTTTACCTACATTTCAAATAAAAGTTATTTTTTGACATATGAATTTTGATGTCACTACCGCCGTTATCGAGGACGACGTGTTTTGAGAGTGCGTTCCGTTTCACCAAAAACATGCTACATAAAACAATAAATTGTAAAATAAGTGATGTATTAGAAACTTAAACAAGCGCACCATAATGTTTATAAGCGCCAATACAAGGCATTTTTAATAAATAAAAAGAGTTTTGTATTTCTTGCATATTCCCTCTTTTTTACATTTCATGTGCAGATTGTAAACAGTTCTGAAATATTTGCCGAAAATATTACAATCAAATATTTAGAACCTGGACATACTTTTATGTCAGCTGACAACTTTCACCACCAAGTCGAAAATCAACTCCAAAAAGCAGGAAAGGTCTATGATTTTTCTGATTTCGTTGATTGTGTGCAGTTAGCTAATTCAGGGAAAGTCACAGTTGGGTTGCGGGACTGTTCGAAAGAGATACCGCGGCCCCGGAAAGTAAAGGGCGAGGTAGGAACATGGATGGTTTTTAGTCAGTAAAAGTCTGACACTCCCTCCCGCTCCGCCCAGAGTGGGAGTAGTCATTTATTGATTTCCCATTCGAAAAAAAAATTAAAGTCACAGTAAAAGCAATGGAAGTTTCAGATTTCTCAAAATATATGGATCATTGATCTCAACATAGACTTAACGGCGCATAGGATGACAGCTAGTAATAGTACATTGTTACCCTAGGGGTGAAAGTGACTTATTTAGTCCCGAGACGGGGTTTGACGCCCCAGCGTAGCGCGGGCGCTAATAGTTCGAGGGACTAAATAAGTCTTTAACCCGAGGTAAACACTGTGCTTTTCATTACGAATACAAGGAAAATAAAAATAAAAACACGAAACAACTGGTAAAAAAATGAAGATCGGATTGCCGCTTTCCCGCCTATTTTGTTTTTTTTTTCTGTGGCCGGCTATTGTAACGTTACGTTTTCCTGGGGAGGAAAATGTAAGGTTGCATTGTGTAAAGTTTAAAAAGAAAAATGGCAAGGGAATGAATTATGGTTTAATAATACAAGGGAATAGAAATTTACTAAATTAGGGAAGCCGAGGTAACGTGATCAGGGTCCAGGTCGAGGTAAGGGTCCAAAGCTCGCAGCTGACAGAAACCGCTCGTCGCAGTGATAGGCTCACTCGCAGTCGCCAATCTCCGATGGTTCGAGGATCGAGGCTCACCCGCTGTCCGTGTCCATCAGGTTCTCAGAAGTAGGAGTAGCAGCAGTTGTAGCAGCCGCAGTAGTAGCAGCAGTAAGTTTTCAAGGCAGACAGCGTCCAGGGGCTCTCAATAGTGGTAATTGCAGTAATAGTTGTAGTTTTTCATGACTTCAGGACTTTAAAATGACGCCAGGACTAGATCTCGCCGGCTTAGTGACCACGTCAAATATTTCAGAGTAATTTCCAGCTTGTTGCTGGCTCAAGGACGCAGACCGAGTCTTTCCGGCTCGGCTTCCCGTCATGATCACAGAGTATACAGTATGTTAGTTTAAACGAGGGACTTATTCAAACCTGCAATAGTCCATGCTTACATGATACTAATCAACATATGAACAAAAAGAAAACACTAGTACATAACAGATAGATCCATACCAAAAACTTCGCCTAAGTTTCGCAACGTGTGCGCCATGCGCTTATCGCAGAACATGTGTGCGGGTCAATGACCGTTCTAGGTGTAATCATTTCATTTTTTTTTTTCATTTTTGCGCGGGGATGTGCCCTGTCGGTGCTTCGGGGACATTACAAAGGAAAGGGGCGGAGTTTGCGCACGGAGCTCAGGACCGGCACGTGTTTTGCCGCGTGACACCTACTTGCGCGCTCAGTGTCCATGAGTAATGTATTTAATTAGACACTAATGTCAAAAATTAAGGTTATAGGTTTTTTCCTTATTTGGATTGAGAATCGAATACTGAATGCCTTCCCTCAATATGTCCCTCGTTTAACCTAACACGCTGTATAATCACCATGATGAAATTATGAATTTCATAATGTTGGTTCTAGAACATAGACTCCTAACAAAGAAGGTCTAACATCAAATGTATATAAAACCTACAACTCCAAGTTATAGCAATAAATTAAAAAGAAAACTAGGCTTGTCATTGTCATTCTCTGTCATCACAAAAGTAAACAAAGATTTGGAAACACTAAAATGTTCAGAAATGCTATAAGTAATATGAATTAAAAGGCGAAAATGCATGCTAAGCCTCCAAATAAAGGCTATGCAGTTATTCGGAAAGAACGTATGACAAAATTTTGGATTACAATAGTCAAAAAGCAAGGTAAGTACAAAAACACAAACATTACACTATTCAGCCTTTATTTTTCACTTTCGTCACTGAAAAAATAGTAAATATATCTTGCCCAAATCTATGTTATAAGAAATATTTGTAACTAAATTATAACTAAGTTATTTAAAAAAATATAATATATTCTTTAATTGATACTGAATTTTATGTTATTTTAATTTTACGTCGCGCTGTAATTTAGATGCTGTATAGAAGTCGGAACATGGTTCAATAGAAATGTGAAAATAGAACAGGTTTTTTTAAATAATTTGACAACTGTCAGTTGAAAGCGATTCTCCCTGGGGCTGAAAAATGTTACTTTCAACCCGCTCCTCAGGCAACTTTAGACCTACTTTCCGAGTATGAGTAATGAATAGTACATTGTTACCCTAGGGGTGAAAGTAACTTATTTAGTCCCGAGACGGAAGTCTTTAACCCGAGGTAAACACTGTGCTTTTCATTACGAATACAAGGAAAGTAAAAATAAAAACACGAAACAACTCGTAAAAAAATGAAGATCGGATTGCCGCTTTCCCGCCTATTTGGATTTTTTTTCTGTGGCCGGCTATTCAGCCTTTATTTTTCACTTACGTCACTGAAAAAATGTAAAAAAAGTTCCCAAATATATGTTATTTTAAAGAAATATTTGTAACCAAATTATAACTAAGTTATTTATAGAGAATATATTCTTTAATTAATACAGAACTATTCCAAGGTATTTTTGTATCGAATAAAATACTGATTTCTTTCACCATTAGGCTCTAACACTGGCAGCGTAGATTGATATTATTAATACGTTTTTCACCTTAAACACAAATTCGTGCTAATTTTAAAATTCCGGAACAAATATCACAATAAATATGAAGTTCCTGTATTTTGGAGGCATAAATCCATATCCTCTACGTTTGACGTCAACGACCTTAAATCAATCTACCTACTCCGACCTCTGATTATTCTGTTCAGTATATTTTTATTACTCCATGTCGCAACATAAAAACTGTTTAAATTTTATTAAGTTTAAAATATAAGTACATTTTGTTACAAGTGGAGAAAGTTTGTTATTACAGTTCAAGGCGGTATTAACACACGAGCCGAGGGTGTTTTTGAGCCGAGAACTGCAATAACAAATGTCCACGTGTATCAAACGACGTTTTTCAATACACTTTTGAAGAAATAAATTAAAAGAATATAAAATATTTGTGTCATGAATTATTACGAGACTATGATTTAAATTTCTTTTTTTGCGCGCTTTGCTTTCGCCAGGTTGAAGGAGAAGCAAAGGTATGAAGTCGTGTATATAACTCTAGCGATAGTGTAAAATCTCGAAATATTGTCAAATGAACATAATGCTTACAACAAAACACATTATTTTTCGTGAAATGCATGCGATGGTAGTCAAATCACGCGGTGTGGAGAGAAGGAGGGTACGCCCTTGCCCAGTGGTACAAGTGGTACAACTCTCATGAAAAGATATTGTAGGTACCATTCCTGAGAAATACCGATTATTATAACCTAACCTTAAAACACTTTATATTCCCCTAAAAAGCGTAGTCGACGGAGCCGCGCTTCGCGGGGCTCCTATTTCCGAGTGCAGGGTTTAACCGAACCTAACTAACCTAACGGGGGGGTGCCCCAAGTTCCGATTATGGGGGCAGAGATATTTCCGTATGTTCAGTTGACAATGTTTCGAGAGTTTACAATATCGCTAGAGAGAACACGCTAAATTGTAATATAACGTGTTTGACAATTTTACATTGACATATAGGTATACATATACAGCCTAATAATTATGAAAAATAGTTTTTTTTATAAATTTTTGAATTTCGAACACAAATAAATGTTAATTTGTTAAAAAAGTAAATAATAGTTTTAAATAATCATGTCTACCTATGATATTGAATTTATAAACATAATTTGAATTTTCAAAAAATGTTTACAAAGAAAGACGTAGATCGCTTTTCCGAAATTAAAAAAAAAACATTCACCTCTGACTATAGAGTCAGAGGTGAATGTTCTTTTTTTTTTATTACTTATGCTTTGAACCAATTTGGACTAAGTATATATGTAGGTATAGTTATCTGTGGCAATTTTGCTTTCTGCACATGTGTGGAAAAAATAGCAAAAACGCACGTGTGTGAAATACACTGCATTTTGAACCTAATCGTAGTTCGAAAAGAACCAGTTTTCGAGGAAGTGTATTGAAAAAAGATTTTCATAATACCCATGTCTTTCCTTTTTTTCCCATTTTCAACCGACTTCTAAAAAGAGGAGGTTCTCAATTCGTCTGTATTTTTTTTTTTTTTTTTTGTGTTTGTTACCGAACTTTCGAGTGGGTGAACCGATTTTGATAAATCTTTTTTTATTTGAAAGCTGGTGCTTCCCGTTGGGTCCCATTTTAATTTGTTGAAGATCTGATGCTGATCTTCGGAGATATACAATGGAACTCTTCAAAAATAGACGGCAAATCTGCAGTGATTGCTGCATCCGCTTGTAGGTTCATTGTTTATACTACATCATGACGTAACATCACGCCTGTATTCTCTGAGGGGGTACGCAAATGTGTACAATATACCCCGATTTCGACAATGTTTGTTACCTCAGAACTTTCGACTGGGTGAACCGATTTTGATGATTCTTCTTTTATTTGAAAGCTGGTGCTTTCCGTGTGGTTCCATGTCAATTTGGTTAAGATCTTACGCTGATCTTCGGAGATATAAATGGAACTCTTCAAAAATACACGGCAAAGCTGCAGTAATTGCTGCAATCGCTTGGTTGTTTATTGTTTATACAACATCATGACGTAACATCACACCTGTATGCTCTGAGGGAGTACGCAGAAGTATACAATACACCCAGATTTCGACAGTTAGACGTGTAAAGTTCCATTCAATGGGATCCCGGAGAAATAGAGGTAACTCCTTAACTTTATAGGCACACCAGAAGCGGTTTGGGTAGTTTTAGGCAGAGTACTTTCTCGGAGTGATCCCATTTCGATTTGATAAAGATCTGGTGACTTCGGAAGATAGGCAACTGAACTCCTTAATAAATGATAGCAAATGTACTGGGATCGCTGAAGACTCACGTCTGTATAATGTTTACACCAGTTCATAACAAAAAATCACACCGATACGCTGTGAAAGGGTAAGCACATGTGTGAACCACTAAAAAGTGAAAAATAAAAACTTTTTTGCAAAAAATATAACCGACTTCACACAAAAAAGTGAAAAATAACTTTAGCTTCAGAAGTCGGTGACAAAAAAATTAAATCAATCAAACAAAGGTCACCGACTTCTGAAGCTAAAGTTATTTTTCACTTTTTTGTGTGAAGTCGGTTATATTTTTTGCAAAAAAGTTTTTATTTATTTAAATAATAGGACTTAATTACATTGCATTACGTCTATTATTTTAACTATCTTCAATTTTTAACTTTGCTAGTGCTAAATGCAGCTAATGTATTTCCTAGAAACAAACGCAGTAACAGTAACAAACACGAGTACCAACTTCATTTTACTGCACTACTTTGATATAATTATGTATTTGTAAATGGCGACATGACACAAGGTGTCAAAATCAAACTAAATAATAATTTGTATTTTTTGTACTTGTTCTGTAACAAAACATATGAATTTTATAATGAGTTTTAGTAGAGATTCAGAAAAAAACACTTAGCCTTATTTTTCTCGAAACCGCCATTTTGCAAGTACCTACTGCATTTGCTATAACGAGGGCAGTACTGTGACACGTGATTTTTATGGATCTCCGAAATCTGTCACTAGCACTAGTTGCCGCAGCGACAAGAGTGCAACATGTCCATGTTCCACAACTGTCAGAACCGACTGATAGCCTACAGTCATGATCGTTCCCAAAACTTACTGAAATAGGTACGGAGAAGTACGAAGAGCAACGTAGGTACGTCGTGTTTGGTCTTGCGAATTTTCACTCTAGGCAGCCATTAAAACCCGGGTGTTTCCACTATGAGGATCGACCGGAGGACACGGTGGAGCACACGGTGGAAGTCTGCACTGCGTGGGCGGAGCACCGCCGTGTCCTCGTAGCGGCGATCGGCGGCGGCGACCTCTCGCGTCCGGCCCTGGTTCAATCCATGGTCCGGAGCGAGACGGAATGGGAAGCCGTCACCTCCTTCTGCGAAGCAGTCATGCTAGCGAAGGAGGTGGCGGAACGAGAGAGGGAGAGAGCCTCTCTTCCCGGCTGCCGCGGGAGGCGCACCGGGCGTCGGGGGCCACGTGGTGGCTACCGGCCACCATAGATGCGGGCCTGTGGACGGTTAGCTATGGGCTAGCTAGCCGTCCGTCCGTCTAATGACGACAGGCCGTGTCGACGGCGCGTTCGTGTTTCACGCGCGCCTCAAAGAGATGTCAGCATAAGGGGAGGGGCCCGTAAGGGCCGAAGCCTGCCGGGGTTGCGGGCCTATTCGAAAGAGATACCGCGACCCCGGAACATAAAGGGCGAGGAAGGAACATGGATGGGTTTTAGTCAGTAAAAGTCTGACACTCACGTCACGCTATTTCCACAATACTAAAGTTAAACAGCTGTTCATTCACAGATGTGATGTGAATGATGTGATTGATGTATGTGGGTCTACGGGTACGGAACCTTTAATACACGTGTCCTTTCCGACTTTGGCCATTTTAGGGTTCCGTATCTCAAAAAGGAAAAAAGGGAACCCTTACAAGATCACTTTCTTAGCCGTCTTTCCGTCTGTCTGGTCGTCTGTCACCAATGATTTTCCCAGGAACGGGTGGCCCCACCCGCGAGTTGCAATTTATACCAGACTAGCTGACCCGCGCAACTTCGTCTGCGTCACATAAGAGAAAGAGAGGGTTACAGAGATTGGGTCGTAAGCACCTATAATACAATTTTCAAAGAGCACATCATACACATCCTTCCGCATAATGAAAATGCGCGCCCGGTACATGATCATTATTTTGCTGCGGAGTTATTTAAAACGGTGTATCTCCTTTTTTTTTTTTTTTTTTTTTTAGGATGGGAAATCATCAAATGACTTCTCCCACTCTGGGCGGAGCGGGAGGGAGTGTCAGACTCTTACTGACTAAAACCCATCCATGTTCCTTCCTCGCCCTTTACGTTCCGGGGCCGCGGTATCTCTTTCGAACAGTCCCGCAACCCCGACGGTGTATCTCCTAAGATATGCATTGAAATCAATTTACGTGCAATACGAAACGCGTCCATCAATTCTGTTAATATTGTTGATAGCAAAATTTGAAGTAAATTGGACCAAGGAATCACATTTTCCCATACAAACTTTGCCCCCCACCTTTTCACCCCCTTAGGGGTATAATTTCAGAAAATCCTTTCTTATCGTATCATAGGCATACGATAAGAAATGATTTTCTGAAATTATTATACAAAAAATACACCCTCCAAGCTTCAGGTTTCTACAATCTGCGGTAAAGGCTGTGCGTTGATCCATCACAGTCCTTCAGGGCATTTTTATTATTTGTAGATAGTAGAATTTGAACTCGTTTGTATTTGTAACTTTTCGGGCTTTATGTCTGCGATGTACATTCGTATAGTCTACATTTTCTTCGTAGTATTATTTTATTTGTAAATACAGGGTGGAAACGATTAACCGGGCAGAAAGGGGAGCTTCCTTAACCGTTGAGTATTAGAAACAGGATCGATTGGCATCAAAAAATGTTTTGTGTAAAATAGCAATTTTCTTGCTAACTGTACTTTTTTTTTAATCTGTGAATGGGGATCAAAATTTCACGAAAAATTACGGATGGTTTCCTAAGACCATTTTCATGTAGCTTCAACGGTTAAGGATTATTATTATTGGCATCAAAAAAATTGTTTTATGTAAAATGGCAATTTTCTTGCTAACTGCACTTTATTTTTTAATTAAATCTGTGAATGGGGATCAACATTTAGCGAAAAAATTATGGATTGTTTCTAAGAACTTTTTCGTGTAGCTGCAGTTCCCCTTACTGCCCCGTTAACCGTTTCCACCCTGTATTACCAACTACTTATACCGAGGAAAAAGCCGATTTTCTTGAGTTCTGCTATTTTGGGCGTATTCACTTCAAAAATCAAATTTCAAGAAAATTGAGAAATTATATTTACCTGTATTAGATTTGAAGTATTTGCAGTAACTTTTTAATGTTTATACTTCATTGGATTTTGTTTTATAGGTGTATGAAGTTTATTAATTTTAAACACAAAACCCTCTTTTTTTACGTCTCTGGATGAAATTTTTTAAAAATGCTGAAACAGGTATTTCTTTATTTTTAATAATAAGTATTTACTCTGAGTTTCATGATTCAATCCAAAAAAAAATTTTCATACAAACTTTACACCCCCTTTTCACCCCCTTTTTCCAAAATTTTCCATAATTTCTATAGCCTAAATGTTATTTTGAGTTCATTTAAATAGATTAGTGAAGTTTTCATCAAAATCCGTCCAGCAGTTTTTACGTGATGCGCGTTCAAACAAACAAACAAAAATTTTAAAAATGGTTTTAATATGTTAATATGTTACTTATTTTAAGTCACCCTGGGCGATTTTTTTTTTTATTTTCAATGTACAGATTTTTTGGTCTCAACGATTTTATTATATGTATAGATACTGAGGACTATAGTCTCTAGTAGGTGTATAAAATCAAGATCCTGAGTCAACACAATAAAAAGATAAGAGCAAATTTAGATTTTCGCGAAAACTTGTTCTAGGTCAACCGGAAGTACCCTATAGCTTTTGGGTCGAAAACCTAAATGATAGTTCCCGCTGACCTTTTTTTTTTAGGATGGGAAACATCATATAACTTCCACCGTGTGCTCCAGCGTGTCCCCTCCGGTCGATCCTCGCAATGGAAACATCCGGGCGCTTCTTCCCGCCCGATTCGATGCAGGAACCTCCCGAAACATCCGTGTCCGGTGAGGACCTGCGTCAGGCGGAAGGAGAGGACGCCGTGGCGCCTCTCAAGCCACTCCTCAAAGAGGGGACTTACCTCCAATGTCGTGGCGTGCCCTGCGCGGGGTTGCGACAGTCGCTCTCTCCATGTCGCCATGAGATCGCGCCGGAGGTCTGTCCGCTGAGCGGCGCCTCCGCGCGCCATTCGTGCAGGCGCGCGAGAACTATCGCCTCCAGATCCCATGGCGGCAATCCGGCAAGCAGGCCTGCCGCCTCGCGGGAGATCGTGCGGTACCCACGGACCATCTTTACGGCCACCACTTTTTGGGGCGCGTTCAGATAATGGGCGGCTCACCGTCTCAAGGAACGCGCCCACACTGGGGCCCCGTAAAGGGCCATGGACCGCACGACCCCCGCGTAGAGCCTGCGGCAGGAGGCGTTTGGCCCCCCAAGGTTGGGCAGGAGCCGCCTGAAGGCAGCCCCAGTTCGATCCAGCCTGGGGGCCAAACGTCGGAAGTGCTCCACCGGCTGTCGAGGACGAGTCCAAGGTACCTACTTCAATGTTGACTCGACGCCGATGGATACCCCTCCTACCGTCAGTGTGGATCCCGACAGTGGCGCATTCCGAGGCCCATGAAAGCACAAAATGGCCTCGGACTTGTGCAGTGCCACCTCGAGACCCAGTTGCCGGATCCTCTCTACGACTATCGCAACCCCGCGTGTCGGTGTGCGACACTGCGACCTCCCCTGTGCCAGCACCAGCTGTAGCAAACGACGCTGACACCACTAGGGAGGTCGGCGCGCAGCACCCAGTCATAACCGATGTTCCAGGGGCGGTCCCAGAACCAATCCCTGTGGGACACCGCACGACATCTCTCGCCGGTTCCATTCTCCGCAGCGACTGGGGTAGATGACGGCCCTGTCCGTCAGTTAGTCCCCGACTACACGACGGAGGTAGATCGGCACCGTTCCCGCTGACCTAGAATCACGAAATTTGGCGAGAAGCAATGTCTTACAGCACATATAAAAGAAAAGAAATCTGAAAACCGTAAATATGTACCTAGTATGTATAATAACAAAAAAAAAGGATTTTACTGTTACACACTTATTATTTGCAGTTAGTGCAATAGCCGTTTCATGGGATCGAACAGTAAAGTTAAGTTTGTCCTATAAACAATTTGTACGGAACCCTCGGTGCGCGAGTCTGACTCGCTCTTGGCCGGTTTATTTTTACAGCTAGTAGTGGTTTCCCGTTTCTCCGATTGCTGACTTGCCTTAATCCTAGAAAAATGTAAACATTACGAATCTCTTTAAAAAAAAACTCTTAAAGTATACTAAATTATCGAATTCAATTTTGATTAAATTTTAAAAATGAATTTATTTTTAAAATAAAATATTTTTTGAAAGTGCTATGCCACAACAAGTTTCTAACGTAAAACGAAGCGAAGCCGAATAAAATGGTTTAGTTGGTATAACTGTTGCTTTGATGACAGAAAAAGATAAACTTACGTTGGCGCAGCGAGTAAAAACGAGAAAGCAGTATAGCAACCGATCCCTACGACAACACCCGATATTTCACGAAAAGTTACGATTGCATGGGCGCCATATTGTGATGTCAATTTTGTGACGGTGGTGGGTTCATTGTGCATCAGTTTATCGGAATAATAGTGTAAATTAATTGTATTAATCTCTTGCAGCTTACGGTAGTCAAGGCAAGTATTACCCGCGTCATATTAGTTAGTGATAGAATAAAAAAAACAAAGTGTAATGATCAATCGGATACCAAACATTTTATGGGGTCGGGTGTGGTATTGGTATTTAGTTCATGCAGTACTTGTTTGTTTTGTTTCATACATTTCCTAGAGCCGTTGAATGCATGAAACAAGGTGGAGATTGAACTGTTTATGTGAATAAAAGTCCCTGTCTATCTGTTTACTCTTTAGATCGATAGTCATGGCCGCGTAGTGATCGGTAAAATCATGGTGTTTTTTTTTACAGGCGCAGGGTGCATTGTTGCATCCCTTGAACCATGAGCTATCAGATACCATCGTCCCAGAGCCGCACGAGTAAGTAAAACATAGTCTATTATTCATTACATGAATCAATAAGTATGCTTGGGTTAGATAAAATAGAGAAGTGTTCTAGATACTGATTATAGTTACGTAGGTACTTTCGGATCGTTGTGACTGTGATGTGACTCATATCAAAGGTATTGACTGGAGTTTTGACATAATTATCAAATACATTTCATTCATAACTGCTTAAAATGGTAATTCTACTCTCATGTCACCTTAAGTTTTTCACAAGTGTTTGTTATGATTTAATCTTTTGTTCCTATAATTAAGTACCTCTTTCACACAATACAACCTTGGATGAATTCCTAAAATAATTTCATTTTCTACTGCACTCCATTTAATTTCAATCAAACAATTTAATTTAATTCCTTCAAAAAACCTTCATATTTCCGGTGATTACTTTTCTGCCTGACCAGACTTGAATCTATAAGTATTGTCATTCTCTTTTCAAGTGTCTCACAGCAACTATGCCGGCTCCGATGTGCCCATGGCACCCAGCAAGGAGCAGCAAACCCTCATGTGGCAGCAGAACTCCTACCTGGTTGACTCTGGTATCAACTCTGGGGCTGCTACTCAGGTATTTTCAATTTACTTTCTTTTAAGGTGTTATCACCTCTGTAGGTATGACTAGAATCAGGTTACATGAAATTAAAGGGTTGTATTGATGATTTCAATGATTATTTTTCTGTAACTCCATAAGTTTTACAGCCTCATCACATATTTTAATCAACATACAACCTGACACTGATCTGCAAATTGCTAAAAACATAAGAAAAATTGAATTTCACGGGCTACTGTGGAGCTTTCACCTTAAGTTAGTCTATGACTGTAATGCCAGTTCAACAAAACAGATGTGTGTTTATTAGAGATGGGTCGTCGACACATTTAGAGTTAACAAGACTGTCCACTTTTGTTCATTGACTAGTCTATCAACTAGTTGAATTCGTTGACTAGTTATGCGTCGACTTGGTTATGGACATTTAAATAAACGTTGCAACAAAGTCTATTATGGTGATGTCAACGTAAGCAGTAGACTAGAGACTCCAAAATAATCGCTCAAACAAACATTTTAACTCTAAATCTTGCAAGAGACAGTTGATATTTGTATGTGACTGATGTAAAACTCAAGGAGGCAAGTAACACAAATTCATTTGTTGTGGTATACAAATATGAACTCTTTGCGGTCTTAGCTCTTGGCGGTTTTTTTTTGGTTTTAGACTTAAAATTTGTTTGAGCGTTTATTTTATTTCAAAGAGACGAACAACTTTCCTACATTCTTGAGTCGATAGACACATTCAGTTTAGCTGTTGACTGCCGTTGAGCCGTCTACAGACTATGGATTGTTGGTGAACTGTCCATTCGTTCACAGTATGTTGACGGTCAAATTAACTAGTATGTTCATTCAAAGCTCATTACTAGTGTATATTGATTTATTTGAATTAATACATGTCATCATGCCTATAATCCCTAAACGGTTAGCCAGAGGGGTACTAAATAGTACACCTACATTTCGCATGTGATGTTTATCATGTAATAGAACCTATTGCCAGCAACTGAGCACTAATCCAGACTCCCTCACACACTGCTATTGTGAAATTCCTGATAAGAAAACCCAATAACACTTTGTTAGACCTGGGAATAGAACCTAGGACTCAGCAGTCGCATTTGTGACCGTTACAACAATGAGGCAGACAATTATATGAATTGAGTTAGGAATTAATCAATCAGGTATACTTTTTAATGAAAATTGTGTTTTGACTGGTTGTTTCCTTTGTTGTTGTTGTCCAAAATTTGTAATTGTGGGCAAATTCGAAGTTGGTGAGAAAAAAAATAATATTGCAGACAGCCATCAACTTAGTTGGAAAAATAAATGTAATTATGAATAAAGTTTCCACAGTTAATAACCTTCATAATGCTAAAAGTATTCAAACACATGTTATGGCTTTCCATTAGTATTAAAATGTAGTAAAATATTAATTGTTTTTTTTTGTCAGACTCATCACACTTTTCACATTATTCCAAATTGAAGAATTTTGTACTAGCGAGGCTTAGCAATAGAAATATATTACTTCCTACCTACCATGCCTATTTGAAAAAGGCATAGCTCATGGATTATTGTCTCTTCTAGGTCCCATCACTTACGGGCAAGGAAGATGACGAGATGGAAGGAGATCAGCTCATGTTTGACCTGGATCAGGGATTCGCTCAGGGTTTTACCCAGGAGCAAGTTGATGGTAAGTTGTATAATGAGCTGCATTTGAAGAATTTCATTGAATATTTATCTCATTTGCTTCTATTAATTTTATCAAAAATTCAAAATATGATATTCAATGGAGTTCGATTATTAATTGATTGATTCATCTGTTATACAGACAGGTTGCTAATAAATAACTCATTAACCATATGATAACAATGTTGTAGGTACTTATGTTTTTCTATGTTGACATATGTGTTGTTCTTTGATATGAGAAATGAAAAATGACACAAGCCATTTGCAAAATAACTTTTTGGCGTTGGATCCAATCAAGCGTTAATACAAGAGACACATTTTATTTACTTACTTAAACTTTTATGTACAATAGTGGTACACACTCACAGGCGGGCTGAATGCCACAAGACATTCTCTACCAGTCAACCTTTGGGTTAATTCATTGTTATAGCATACAAAACCAATAAATGTAAAACATAACTACTTGTTTTACAAAGTTACTATACCCAAAGATACTAAATACAAATAAAATAAACCAATAAATATTTTAATTTTAATATCAAAATAAAAAACAAGACACATTTTACATGTTCTAGAACTGTACCTCATATTCTTGATATAGTTGAAGTAGATTCTCTGATTACAGTATCTGTTCATTCATGTTGATGAGAAATATTAGCTAAAATAAGTACTCCTTTCTCTCAGACATGAACCAGCAGCTTTCTCAGACGCGTTCTCAGCGTGTCAGGGCTGCCATGTTCCCTGAGACCCTGGAGGAGGGTATTGAGATCCCCTCCACCCAGCTGGACCCTGCCCAGCCGACGGCAGTACAGCGCCTTGCGGAACCATCGCAGATGCTCAAGCACGCTGTCGTCAACCTCATCAACTATCAGGATGACGCTGATCTTGCAACCAGGTAATCTAATATCGTATTCTGATTGAAGCTTTAGCCAGTCATCTTTGATTATTTTATGGGGGTGATCCTTTTACCATCAACAATCAAAGCAATGCTGATGGCAGCTGAGAAATTTCATTTTAATAACCCTCAATGACAGTTGCTTATGAAAACTAATATTCATAATAATCCCTTGCTCAGAAATCACAACTACTATAAAATGGGGTGCAAAATATGACAAAAGGCAGACAGCCAGTTTGGATTACAGCTGAATGTTGTTAAAGCATGCTAGCAATCAAGTTTCTCAGAAAGTAAACATCTAAGTAATGACTGATCAATGCCATTGTCATACTAAGTAGACTTGCCACTCAGTCAGTCATGTGTATCTGTGATATTCTAAAGTTAAAGTTACTTATAAAGACATCATTGTTTGATCACACTTTTATTTCAGGGCTATACCAGAGTTGATCAAGCTACTCAACGACGAGGATCAAGTGGTTGTCTCTCAAGCTGCCATGATGGTTCACCAGCTCTCCAAAAAAGAGGCTTCTCGCCACGCCATCATGAACTCACCTCAGATGGTCGCTGCTTTAGTGCGCGCCATTTCTAACTCCAACGATCTGGAGACTACCAAGGGGGCAGTGGGAACCTTGCACAACTTGTCTCACCACCGTCAAGGTCTACTCGCCATCTTCAAGAGCGGTGGAATTCCCGCATTGGTGAAGCTTCTAAGCTCGCCAGTTGAGTCTGTCCTCTTCTACGCCATCACGACTCTCCACAACCTCCTCTTACATCAGGATGGATCCAAGATGGCTGTACGTCTTGCTGGAGGTCTCCAGAAAATGGTGGCCCTACTCCAGAGGAACAATGTGAAGTTCCTGGCGATTGTAACCGATTGTCTCCAGATCCTCGCCTATGGAAACCAGGAATCGAAGTTGATCATTCTCGCTTCTCAGGGTCCTATCGAATTGGTCCGTATTATGCGCTCGTACGACTACGAAAAGTTGCTGTGGACCACCTCTCGGGTGTTGAAGGTAAGGTCAACAATTTTTGAATTTGCTTAAGAAAAAAGTCGAATCATCAAAACAATATTGAGATAACAGCAACGCCATAAGCATGAAAATCTGGCCTCCTCTTTATGAGACAGATGAAAATGTTGCTTTCGGACAATTCGCGACTATTGTTCCAGGAAGATATGAGTTACTTAATGATGTCAGTGTTCAAGTCTCTACTATATCAGAAGTTCGTCACCCACACACACATTGACTGTAAAATCTACTTACCCCCAGGTGCTGTCAGTTTGCTCCAGCAACAAGCCTGCAATCGTTGAGGCCGGCGGCATGCAAGCCCTGGCCATGCACCTCGGCAACCCTAGCGGCCGCCTTGTGCAGAACTGTCTCTGGACTTTGAGAAATCTGTCCGATGCAGCCACTAAGGTATTACAAAATTATGGTTTCTATTATATGACTTATATTTATGAAATTAGAACTCTCAGTTATAACTAAAATTCAATTGGCAAAGTACTGAGCTTTTGTTCGATTATTTACTTTGATGATGTAATTGTGTAATTTGTGGGAACTTTATAATGATTTTATTTTAATTTCTCATGAGGTGGAGGGCCTGGAAGCTTTGCTGCAAAGCCTCGTGCAAGTTCTCGCCTCTACTGACGTCAACATCGTCACTTGTGCTGCGGGCATCCTGTCCAACTTGACTTGCAACAACCAACGCAATAAGGTAATCTTCGTGATTTCTTCTTTTTTCAGTAGCCTCACAAAAAAAAAAACAGGTCAACCGAATTGGATTCACATGGATTCTTCGATTCTCAGTTATGTGTGAGTGTAATGAATTATGTTGCTGATACAAAAATCAGTAATTTATCAACTCTGAAAGCAAAGTATCAGGTCAAAAGCTGATGCAATTCTCTTTTAAATTGCATACGTAAATAATCTTCACAGGACTCTTTGTTATATAGTAAGCAACATCATTAATTGAGTTATTTTAATCTCAAGTTGCATTGAGATAAATGTTCATCATGTCATTAAATTATGTTTCAATGTTGATTGCACTAGTAACTTGTTAACCACAGGAGAATAATAATTGTGGCAGACGCTTTAGAAGTAGAATTGCGGACATGATCCCATGAGATTACTATTACTATTACTGAGATTGTGTTCAAGCGTTTTGCCATACCCATTATTGGAAATGTCCCTTTGTGCCTATTGGCCTTGTTTCGCTTTATCTCCTGCTGATATGGAGGGAAGTGGAATTCACGGGTCTTTTCTTACCGATTAATTTCGTTGCGGGATCCAAGACAGTTAAATTCATTCTCTGGGACTTCGTCGAGCTTCATTGTCTCGGCGCTTTTGTGGTGGTCGTCACTTGATTCTGGCTTTCAGGAGTTACAGTGGTGTGAGAATAGTGTGGCACCCTTGTCCTAAGAAAAAAAACCAACAGCACACCCTTTAGAGAATGTCATTCAACTGAAAAAAAAACCAATGTAACACTATATTGTCCCTCCAGGTGACAGTGTGCCAGGCCGGCGGCGTAGACGCGCTGGTACGCACGGTAGTGTCGGCCGGAGACCGCGAGGAGATCACCGAGCCCGCCGTGTGCGCGCTGCGGCACCTCACGTCCCGGCACGTCGAGAGCGAGATGGCGCAGAACGCTGTGCGGCTGCACTATGGATTGCCGGTACGTACTACTTATCATTTGAAGAGGACATCTATAAATAAATATCGACACCACCTATATTGAGCATATTGTATAGTTTTATAGCGATGCCAGACTATAGACATGGTGACAGTATCAAAAAATTGCAAATCTATTTAGTCCGTCAGTGAAAGTATTGGAAAAAAAAATGGACACGTATTTTTTGTAAATCAATGAATATTGACAAAAGATAAAACGAATCAAAACTCGGAAGTTGGGGCTCGTGACGTCACAACTTGGTAAAAATTATACCAAGGCGTCTTCGTCAATTTTAGTTTATGTAACAAAATTAAAAAATACGGGTCAAATATTTATTGATAATCTAACTGACGTACTAATTATATATTTTTTGTCGCCTATTGGAATAGATGGAGGCTAGTGATAGCTCTAAACTCAGATAAGTTATGGGCTGACACTAAGATAGCAATATGCACCCTAAGAACAGATTTTATTGAACTTGTACTATGTGATACTACTTCTCACTTACTGTCTCAAAGTTGAAAACAAAACTAACTTTATAGGTGAACGCACACTTATCCGCGCCGAAAGAAACATTTTTCATCCGTATAACGTTATCTATTCGTCCGATTCGACGCGGATAAGTGTGCGAGGTTTTATAAGTAGGATCTCATACAAGTCATTCTAAAATTTTTCGGGTCTTAAACTTCATTCGGCTCTAATAAGTGTCCGTTCACCTTAAGGCACCAGTCCTACTATTTTCCAAGGCTGACTATTTGTTTTGGTTGGACTTGTTGCAATCTAGGCTAACTATCCCTTGTGATAGTCGGAAAATGCAATATGCGCATTTCAAATTTTACACGCGATCTTCGAAGACGAGCGTATCTTCTTTTTTGAACAAATAAATCCACTTTGACTTTGTTCCTAGCGTTAATCACAAATGTTGTATTGTCAGGTGATAGTGAAGCTGCTGCAGCCTCCGTCTCGCTGGCCGCTGGTGAAGGCTGTGGTGGGACTGGTGCGCAACCTGGCGCTCTGCCCTGCCAACTATGCGCCGCTGCGGGAACATGGTGCCGTGCATCATCTCGTTAGACTCCTGATGAGAGCCTTCAACGATACGCAGAGAGTAAGTACATTTTACGTATAAATTTTATGGGTTGCAATATCGGTATAGATGCATGGAGATAGAGAGATCAAAGAAAAGAACACTGGATTGTGTGAGGAATGATGTGAAAGAAAAAGGAGTGATTGATTGTCTGACAGTCGACAGACGGACAAAAGATGAAAAAAAATTAGTGAGTCAACCCCAAGTGACATTAGACCACAGCAGGAAGTTTCTTCTTTCAAAATTGATCTACTTTATATTCTGGTTTCTTGAGAATAAAATTCCTCAAGCTGTAGTGTGATTACTGCCAGTCATCAAGATGCCAACAAGTCGACGCGCGCCCTTTGTCCGAACGACATAACTTTGTGACTCCCATTTTTGCGAATAATACAGTTTCAGTTTTCTCCGAACCTTACTCTACTTACGTTATTTCGATTCTCGCCCTCTTAAAATTCAAAATAACACTAAACTTATGAAACAAACGAATCAACACTGCTAACCTAACACCTTATTTTTTCTAGCAACGCAGTTCATCAGGTGGAGGCGCGGCGGGTGGCGCCTACGCCGACGGAGTGCGCATGGAAGAGATCGTGGAAGGCGCAGTGGGCGCTCTGCACATCCTAGCTAGGGAGAGCGTCAACAGGCAGCTCATACGTCAACAGAACGTCATACCGATCTTCGTGCAGCTGCTCTTCAATGAGATTGAGAATATACAGGTAAGCTTCTGATAAGATACACGGTACAGGTATTTGTGGAAATTTACGGAACCCAGATCATATTGGAGCGAAGGTTTAAAAACAAATAAGCAAGAATGCCCAGTCTAACCTCCCTAGTCTCTAATCGACGATCTTATGAAACTCGATTCTATTGCTTATAAGCATCCAAAGCTTTACTGTGTGGTGTCGTATTTTTTTTTCTATCGAAGAATTTGGAAGTCATGGGGAGAGGCTATATTGGAAACTCATTCCTTCATGAAAAAGTTTTTGCTATATTTTAAAGAATACTCATTTCACTCCTATCATTTACTATATTTCTTGTGAAAACCCTTTCAGCGTGTGGCTGCAGGAGTGCTCTGCGAACTGGCTGTTGAGAAGGAAGGAGCTGAGATGATAGAAGCTGAAGGTGCCACGGCTCCACTCACCGAACTACTTCATTCACGAAACGAAGGTTGCTACTCAAGTAATTACATTCTTTAGGGCAAGATAGACAGGTGTTTACATGTTGCCTTGATTCGGTTAGCCAATGTGTCGGTTTGAACGACTGAGTCCGGTCAATGTATAAAAATGTCTATCGCTCCACTCGTGTGTGCGTGTAGAGTTGGTCTTGATTGTGTTTTGACTGTGATGTTTGAAGTAAATTGTATTCTTTGTTGTTGTCATATTATCATCAATTCATCACATTCAACATTTTAATGCATCAACTAAGCTCAAGTATTTGTTAGACTAATAAATATTGGAACGATGTTATGAAATCTAAAATACATGATAACCCAACTACAAAGCATGAGACTCATGATTTCATTTCCGTTAAATCACTCAGTAAGGTTAGTTCTATCCTTTCTCTTCCATAAGCATGGTACATTTATCATTTTAATAACAGTTAAAAAGAATGATACTGCATACAAGAATAATAAACTTTCCTCTTGCCTTTTGCAAGCAAGCTGCATGTGTTTGGAAATTTGGTATTGCAAACATTAGACAAGTGTGTGTATATCTTTTGTTCACTGTGTTCTCATCTAGATGGGTTACAAGTTGTAACTAACAACCCTATTGCTAATTAACACCATGATAAAAAACATTTCTGTTTCCTTCTTTCCAGGCGTAGCGACTTATGCAGCAGCGGTACTGTTCCGCATGTCTGAAGACAAGCCTCATGACTACAAGAAGAGACTCTCCATGGAGCTTACCAACTCGCTGTTCCGCGATGATCATCAGATGTGGCCCAACGATCTGGCCATGCAGCCCGATCTTCAGGTAAGGAGTTTTTGTTGAAAGGAGGTAGAGTTGCAGTTTAAAAAAAGTAGATCAAGATTCGAAATTTGAAAAAAAAATGGTTTGGTGCCAAAAATATTTAGATAAAGCCGTGCTTAGAGATTTTTATTTATGTAATCGGCCAGTATTTTTCGTATAGTTATTATTTGCGAATCAGTATTTACAGTTATTGTAAAATCAATGTTTTTGGATATATTGATGGATTAGAAAACATTTTTGTCCCAGTGTACCAATTTTACGCCGATGTCGTGTGTATACGTATACGTGTGTACTTGTGAATGTGGCTTCCCCTTTTAATTTGACTCCTCACTTTATTTAATTTTTGTCCGTAATCCCTTTACTAGGATATGCTCGGGCCTGAGCAAGGCTATGAGGGGCTGTATGGCACTCGACCGTCGTTCCACCAGCAAGGTAAGTTGGGAACGCCTCTGTAGAAGTTTGGTCGACTAACACTTAGAACTGTGTAGAATACGATATTACAAAACCTCACTTAGTTTGTTTTTAGTGGCTAGTACACCTTTTGCACGCGGAATAGTATGCTCTGTGATAGTTAGGTCTTCTAGAATTTTAGTAAAAAGGTACTAATTTGTATGCAACCTTTAATATTGTAAACATTTTAGAAAAGAACTATGGAGTTCCTTGTACATACGAAACTATCTTTGTGAATGGGCAACTAGAATCAATACTATTTCCTTGTTAATTTTGGGAGTCAAGAATACCTTTTAATGACCTATTGGAATAAATAGTTAGACTTTAACTTTGCTTTAAGTTGATAACACTTTCCAATCCTTCATCATGTCAGAATGGATTTAATAGAACCTATAAAATGAATGGCATCTCTTGGTAAGTTATTGACAGCATAATGCATCAACAAACTATGTTAAACTTGAATTAAACTTCTTGAAGTCTTCTCTTATAGTTTCTAAACTCATTCTCAGAATAGAAACTAGTGGTTTGAAAAGTAGTGTTCCTAGTCATGAGTACAGTATTTAGACAATTATAAAGCCCTTGAAAAGTTTTAATACTCAACTTTGTACATAATGAAGTAAGGTTATGTAATATCTGAAATTACTTGAGAAGTATTTTTGTCATCACATTTTTCCTAATATAAAAATTCTATACAGAAATGCTTGTCAAGGCCTCACGATTGTATATTTTGATAGCACTGTACTATGTTCCTATCATAAGAATATTATGGTGTCTGTATAAATACGATTTTCTCTCTTCTTTACACGCAGCTTAACCCGGGACCTATTTATCACTAAACACAGGTGATGGGAATATTATTTCTATTGTTTTCGTGTTAACCTTTTATGTATATTTTTATATATTGGACTCTATTTGTGATGTAACAGGGTGTGGTTTCCATTAATTGCTATCAGCATGTCACATTTTTAATATTTTGTGTTGTTCATTCATACCTGGCAGGTAAGGATTTTTCCTATTAGGAGATCAAAATGATTATTATGATGGTGTAAATGTTTAAAATTGATTTGTGCTTTCTTTTATGTCAGCATTATCAGCTCTACAGATAAGTGGAAAGGAAATATAATAAAATAAAATAATAAATAAATTATTTAATGGTACTCATCAGTATACATTAAAACATAATATCTCACTTGCACCACAAATCACATCAATCATACATATTTTAGTGCTGAAAATATATTTAAAATATCATTCTATCAATTTCAAACAATAGTCAGGGGGTCTAAAATTGTTGTTTCAGCAGAATCACATTAGGATAATAATATGACCCATGTTAAAATTCTTAAAATGATCACAGACGCAGTTAATATTATGAATTGAATGGTCACAAAGTAATTTGTGACCATTTTTGTTCAAATATTTCATGTATTTTTACTTAGCATTCATTGTGTTTGTTAAGTCATTTGTGGTGTAATCAATTCAGCAGCTCATTGATAAGGTGACGGAAAATATAAAAACCAGCTTCATTATTAAAATTCAGGTTTCTCACCAAGAACAAAACTTTGTAATTGTAACAAGACAAGCTAGCATGTTTATAGAGAATTTTGAACTTGCCATGCCAGTGCTTTCAACCCTCAGAGATATAAAGCTAAATGTCTCATTAGCTGGACGACATAAATAATAAAACTATATACGCTTCCACGCATTAACAGCCATACCGTGTGTCCCCGATGCTCAAATTAAACGCCAATACCCTTTTTCTCACTCCAAACACATAAACCTTTTGACTGCCAGAGCAAAAACGCACGTGCGTGCCCTCCACGCGAAGCCACTATTTCATGTCACATATTTTTGTGTCGTTTGGCGGACAGGGCAAGCGCTTGTTTGTCATGTATACGTGACTACGGCGGTCAAAAGGTTAATACATTCTAATATCCTTCTATTTCGCAGGCTACGATCAGATACCGATAGACTCAATGCAGGGGCTAGAAATCGGCAGCGGTTTCGGCATGGACATGGATATAGGTGAGAACGAAGGTGCGGGCGCCGCGTCAGCTGACCTGGCGTTCCCTGAACCCCCACATGACAACAACAACGTCGCCGCCTGGTACGACACCGACCTTTAGGTTCAATGCCCTTCTGTAGCTAAACATTGACATATTTTATGAGAAATTCAGTTCAATTTAACTTTAAGGTATAGGTATGTAGTGTGTTTTTGTTAGTGTTGTGTCAGTTCAATAAGTTTTAAAATAATGATATACGTAAATGGAAAGTTCTGTACATCGCAATAATATCTACCCCTAAGATGTATTCAGTATACACTAAACTTAATACAATTCCCTTTAAAGAACTGCATGTATTATGAGCTCATGAATTATACTTGCGTATAATTTACCAGTGTTTTAGTCGTTTAAAAGTTCCAAGTTACACTAAGCTTGTCTTAGTCTAGTTTGGAGACAAATGACGACGTTTTATCAATTTATGTCAATGTAATTTGTTCAAAATCAATGATTAATTGACGCAACTACAATGTTATTAAAATCTGTGATGAAAACCAGCTAAGAAATGCAATACAAAGCTTGAAATGTTACCAAGCAGATATCACAAAACTCGAGTTTATTTACATTGGTGCTATGAAAACAACAATGAATGTTGATTGCAAAATTATACACGACAATTTATTTTATTATATTAATTGTTTTATATCTCAACATCAGTGTGAAATGTCAAATTATTTGGAGAAGAACCCTGCATTGGTTATATCGCTGTTTTATACGCGTACGTATAAAATGCGTTTAATCGGGAGATAGGGTAAAACTGTAAGAATAAGATTTTTTATAGGCTTTAAAATCGTATTTCTTAGTACTTGTAATTGAATTAGTAATGCGCATTTAAAGTATTGGATTTATTTAAGAATGATCGAGTTTTTTTTTTAATATTTTGTTACAAGTTTGTATGAATCATTATTTAAATGATGTATAAGACTGTTTGATTGAGTGAGTCATGTATTCGAAGTTTAATTTAAATGTTTGACTGCCATTTTTTTATCCTGCCCTTCTGAACAAGGCCAAATTTTAGGACTGTAGAACGAAGGTAGCCATGCGTACGATTTTTTATTGTAGGGTAAGTTTAGTATTTGTTGACGAGAATGTGATATTCTCTGAAGTAGTTTAAGTAGTGAGATTAAGCATAACAACATTTTATGTATTTAATTCACGTGGACTAATAGCGAAACTTTTCTGATATGAATGGATGCATGTTTTTTTTTGTTTCAATTATTTTATGAGTGGTACTTAAGATGAAGTACGTTCTACTATAGTTTTTAACAACAATATCGGCTATTTGCACATCCTATGATATACAGAAACTTAGAGAAGCACTAAACCATTAGAAGAATGTATCTTAGAATAATATAATCATTTAATATAAGATTTATAATAATTTACTTGATTGTCCACTTAGGATCCTCTATATATTTTTTTTCTCTTTGATATTTTAATCGACTTTACCGATGTTTTTATATATCGACCCGACTATGGAGACATTCGTAAAGTGTCACAATTTGTGTCCATTTCTGTATGGATAATAAACTAAATTTAATTAAAATAACGATGTTTTTAATTTCTTAAACAAACAGTCATACCCCCACACACGCACGCACACACACATGAAAATTCTTGATAAGTTATATTTACAAACCCATACAGATTCCATGCGTCGTGGCATCACGCTGTTCTAAACAATATCGAATCCTCACTGCTTAAACCCTGTATCAAATAGTAACTACATTGTTACCCTAGGGGTTAAAGTAACTTATTTAGTCCCGAGACGGGGTTTGGCGCCCAAGCGTAGTGCGGGTGCCAATAGTTCCGAGGGACTAAAGTAGTCTAACCCGAGGTCGAATACGAATACAAGGAAAATACAAAACGAATCCTCGAAAAAATAAACCAAGATCGGATTGCCACTTGCCGCCTATTTTGTTTTTTATCTGTGGTCGGCTATTCAGCCTTTATTTTTCACTTTCGTCTGAAAAAATAGTAAATTGTTTGCTCAAATCTATGTTATTTTAAAGAAAATATTTGTAACTAAATTATAACTAAGTTATTTGTAAAAAAATAAATTCTTTAATTAATACTGAATTTTATGTTACTTCAATTTTACATCGCGCTGTAATTTAGAGGCTTTATAGAAGTCGGTTCAATAGAAATGTGAAAATAGAACTAGTTTTTTTTATATTTGTCAGCTGTTAGTTGAAAGCGATTCTCCCTAGGGCTGAAAAGTGTTACTTTCAACCCGCTCCTCAGGCAACTTCCGACCTACTTTCCGAGTACCTATGAGTAATGAAAAGAATATTAATAACTAGCGGACGTCACGCGGTTTCACCCGTGTAGTTCCCGTTCCCGTGGGAGTACGGGGATTAAAAGCAGCCTATGTTACTCAGAGTGAATGTAGCTTTCCAATGGTGAAAGAGCGGATAGTGATGGTGGTGGGTTTTTGAGTTTATTCATTACAAACCTACACACAAAAATACATAATATAAATTCAATTTATAAAATTTGTGTAGATTAGGGGCCAGACTGTCTCTATTGATTAAAAACTAATGCAAAAGGTTGAGAATAAGACAACGCCTACAGCTTAAAGCCTGAAATCACCTTCAGTTTCTTTAAAAAACACCTATGTACCTACTCATTTTTTACGTCTTCATGTTACGAATTTTTGTTTACTATACGGTGTCTACGTCCCTGGTAGCAGCTTAAGCTAAATTGTAATAATCATTCTAAAGTTTCTACATTGAAATTACTGTAAGTATAGATAGGTAGATAGATGCCCAGCAACTTCAGTACCGAACACACAGTTCAGTTCAACACACAAAACCACATCAATCTTCGCTCAATTCAAATTACATCCCATAAACCTACGTATCTAAACTTCAAACTAAACGCGAGACGTAGGTGTATCAGCAAAAGGCGACATAACTCAGCCAGGCCGCAAATTGTTCCAGCACCGAGGTACCTGAGTTCGTACGTGCGACCACACTGCCGCCATGCCGTGCCACGCAACTTCACCGTACATCTTTGTCCCGACTGTTATTATGCACAATTAGGACTTAGAGGAACACACACAAGGAACTAATCTTGCACTAACTTCGGCGGCTATACGTGAAATTGTTTCGAACCTTGTAGTTGTGCTATTATTTGAAGGGGGATGGGTTTATAGGTAATTTTTGTATGGAGATTGGAGATACATAGGCGTGCCTGCCTGTTATAACAGTAGATACCAACGATTTCAAAAAATCTTTTTTTTATGTGAAAGGATTATTACTGTCTTGGTTGGTCTTAAAGAAATTCAACAAAATCGGTTCAGTTGTTTGTTTTTTTTTTTACAATGTAAAAAACTGTTTTGTAACAAGAATTTGTGTGAAATATTAACTAAAAAGGGTACAAATAGAAAACTTTTTTGCAAAAAAGACTTCCACAAAAACTCTAAAATAACTCGAGGAATTCGGTGGCAAAACAATGAAACAAACATTCACGGACTTCCGAAAGTAAAGTTATTTTAGAGTATTTAATCAATAGCCAATGAACTTATTTTAGTTATGTACGTTTTTCATGCTGTTGTAAATTCCCAATGAAGTTAGAGTAATCAATACAATACTATAGTAGCCACTACAAAGTAGAATCTAATTTACTTTGCGCTTCTACGAATGCTCCAGGCGCGTAGCACGCCTACGAAATCGTAGCATTTCACTACGCCTGTCATGATGGTTTCACAAACAGACATGTTCAGACGGTTAATGTCTTATTTTATGTTCGTTAATAGCCAAAAATACCTTGTAACTACTTAGTCTGTAGGCAAATTACATAATAACGTGTCTACGAATGCAAATCACGTAGCACGCCTACGAAAGCGTAGCATTTCGCTACGTTTTTCATAGTCTTATAGACATAACCCAGCTTTGTAAATTACTGTCTAACTATAGTCACAAATAACCAACTATCAATCCCAATAATTATGGGCGTCCCTAATTAAAAGTTATACTTACTAGAAACAGTCAGACGACATTACACCGTATGTATAATTCTCACGGGAGTTCCCAAATCACGGTTCGTACCCAGCAATCATCGAGAAATTTGCTCATGTATATTTAATACAAGCTAAATGGTTTTCGGTATTTTCCCATGCGACGATCAGTAGTAATTAAACCTGGATTGTATCGACTCTATTGAGCTTCTCTTAAGGTTGTTATCCGTGTGGCAATGTTAGTTAGAAGTTGTAATTATTAAGGAGTGAACTGTTGTCGATAATTATTGTTCGTGAACTTAAATGTAGACACTACGTGTATGCGTTGGAATACGAAGTTGTCGAGTGTATTAATAAAGCAAATTGTAGGGAGAACTGAGTTCATCGTTTGCCCTCTATCATTAGTTGTGATTTATAAATGTGGCAGAAATACCTAACTCTTTTTCTGGGTAGTGGCTCGGCAGAAAATAATATTATTCCTTAAGGAAATGTTGGGGTATTGTTTGATTCTTAGTATTAGGGTATTGTTTAGCTTGCGATTAAAAAGAACATTGAAGGCGTTCAAAAAATGCCTTCTGCAGCCTGGCTGTAATGTTTTTAACCGACTTTCAAAAAGGAGTACGTTCTCTCATCATCATTTTCTTGCCCTTATCCCATCCAACGTTTCTTTGGTCTTCCTCTACTCATATACCTAAATACCCATCCACATTCATACTCAACTTTGATTACGAAATGTACTCTGTTCGTGTGTACCTACCTATGTAATTTGTTAAATGTTGTTTAGTGCCCGACTTCCGAAAGTAAAGTTATTTTTAGTTCTTTTTTGGAAATCGGTTTTTTTTTCGTAAAAGAACGACGGACAGGCGCATAGATATACTGTACTGCAGAATTCAAACATAATTCAACATAATAAAAAGTCCAATGTAGCAGATCGAGCTCAATAGTACCGGAGGTACATATAGGTAACTACACTCAATCTTTATTGTTGGTGAATTCTACGTAATTAGAGTTCAAAATGCACAACCTGTAACGATGTAACATGGTGGGAAGCTGTTGCAATTGCGAAGTCGCAACATATTCGGTACAACCACGACGAGTAGCAAGTTATCACAAAGTTTTTTCATTAGTTGTTGTCGCGACCAAATGTCCCAAAATACAGTGCTCGTCCATTCTTCCACATGCTCATTTTAGTTTTCGTCATAAATTTTGGCAGTGTTGGTAAGCGTTGGAAACTTTATTGTTTTGAAATTACCTATTAAAAAAAATTGTTGGTAACTTCTTAGGTAAGCTAATCTTTCATAACCCGAAAAAAGCTGCTAAATTGTTAGTGTTTGTTGGTACTGCTTACGTGTTAATTTTTACCTATTGGTATAAATAATTAAGCTTAGGGGCCGTAGAGTTTCGGTGGTCTGAAACTTCCTCCATCCAATGAAAAATCATGTACCCTGTGCTTCCTGCTTCAGTTTTAACTTTTCACCGTAATTGTAAGAAAACCGAAAAACCGCGGCGCGTAGCTTATTGTCAAGGTAGGTCGCGTCATAAGTTTATAAACTGTCATAGTCACTAACAAAACGGCATACACACCACATGAATACACACACAGTGAGTTTCGTGTGTCGGGAACAGAATCGTGTTGCGAGTGACTGGTAGCGGTATCTGAGTGCAAAAAACTATAAAGAGGGAAGACCGATTTTCCTGCTGAACACCCACCCGCAATAACTTCAATTTATCCGTGATCGTGGTGCTTGCAACAGTGCCGAAGTATTGGGAACTCATCACAAATTCACGACAAACAGAGCCTAAAGTCTAAACATGGTAAATAACCCGAGGTCGCATCAATCCCTGCTAGTTGAAAGACAAGACAAGACCGGTAACAAAATCCAATAAGAAAATATATTAATTTTAAGCATCAATTTCAGATAGGTACCTACCACATTCGTGTTATTTCAGGTAACATGCCCCTTAAATTCTGAATTTCTTTGTAAATATTGTCTCTGTAGATACTTTATGAATCTACTTCGGAAGTTAAAAGTTACATAAACACCCTACGATAGCGCTAGATAATGAAATCTAAGTGAAAAATCTAGAACACCGTTTAAAGGAAATCGCCCATCATAACGGGCATACAGCCAAATTTTTGTTTAGAGAAAGTTAGCATTGACCCATCGTAAACTTTCTTGAAGTAAGCTGAGTTTTATACAAACAATGTTAATGTGCTTTCTAGGCAATTTTTTAAGGATATTTGTGTTTATATTTAGGTAATAGTTACTCCAGAGCATTTACAGCCAAGTCTTATTGCTTAGAACCCTAGATATGAGGATGGTTTTGCAGAATAAAAGATAAACTACTAACCTAAGACTGAGACAACCTACTTAATATAGGGTGTAAAAGACCTCATAACGAAACCGAAAGGCGGAGATACTGGGGGTCAAGTTCCAACTTTTAGACAAGTTCTTTTTTTTAATACAAGTTTTTATTGTAAGATTTTTACTTTATACACCTCTACGACCTCCATACTATTCAATCAAAACTCTACCACAAAACATGATATTATTATTTCACCCCAAAAAAAAGTCGTTTCCCAGCAATTATTTTTGCGTTAAGTTACTTAGATTGATGTACAGAATGCTTGATTGACGGCTTCGTGATGAGGTGGTGAACACCCTGTATATTTGATGGAAGAGTAGGAGTGTTCTAGCTTAACTAAGGTTGCCAGCAGACGGACTGCATCGCAGCAACTGCGCGCATTAAATTTATTACTGCATGCAGTTGTACGTTCGACTTCGTTCAGTCATGATATCAGTTTCAAGCGGTTGGCTGCAGTCGTGTGCTGCAACTACATACAGTTAGTGTGCTGTTGCAACTGTGTGCGAGAATGTAACGAGAATTGTAGCTACCTTACACCTGAACACATTTTTGTTGTGTTTTATGGTTACACCTGATTACACGAAAGGTTTAGCAGCGGTTTAACTATACCACTCGTACACACATTTCGACAGTACCTAATGATTAAAGTCTCACGAGATACAGTTCCAGTCTCCGACATTCCGGATTTCTGTTGGAAAAACCTAATTACATTTAGATACCCCGATCTGGAAACCGAATCCAGAACATCATGGTTACCAGATAGTAGTGCTGACGACCACACGATAAACAACTTTATGATTACCTACGTCACAGAACTTATGATTTAGTTTGCTCAAGAGCCTTGATCTACTTTCAGGCTGGAGTAAATATAATGCAATTTCTTCTGAGGTCACTCGGCCGCAAGTCAAACATAATTAAATTCAATGCAACGTTCGTGTCATACGGCCGGGACACGAACAGGTGTTTAGATACTCGTATCTTACTAAAGAAAAAATAAACATGTTTCACTAACTAAGCGGCACCTAAATTAATGCCTAAATATACACACTCAATTTCAACTCGCAACGCTAAGCGGAGCCTTAAAAAATCAACTATTTACTTACTGTTTTTATGTAGGAGACTGCCTAGCTGACTTCCACAACCCAGTTAGTAGTGGGTTATACGTTACGCCTTGGTAAGACTGGTTGTCGACTTTCAGGCCATAGACCACTTGTAACGATACGACTGATAAAGGTCTACAAATGAAACCTTCACGTGCTTTCCGAGGCACGAAGGAAGCTCGGCATGTACTGGATGGTCACCAATCCACGGGCCCAATTCTTCAACGAGCTTCTATATACACATAAATACCAACAATAAGTATCTCTCGCACATAATAGGTAACCTACCGTCCCCTGACTTCGTTTACGACTACTTAATAAACCCTGGCCAAGGGCGGGAGGAGATAATATGCTTTTTTACGGTGAACATAGAACGCGCATCTGTCCAACACTTAGGGGCAAAGAGATATAAAATTGTAGAATATTACTGTATCTTTGTGGTTCTATAGAAGAGATGGTTGGGTTTGTACGATGGGTATGATGAATTTGGTCGTGAATCACAGATGTGGCCAGATTTCCCATTCTATTTGATTTTCAGAAATTATGGCGAAATGGTCTTTTACCTTTCTTGTAGATATTGCTGGGGCAGCTTTAAAGTATGAGGTTATTAAAGGCAAATTGAAACCTACAACGAAGTTCCATACGGTGGTATTCCGTTCTATACCATACCGTTCGTTACCGTGCCGTACCTTTAATGTAGAAAGAATAGTTTTGAAAGTGGTATGAGCTAATCTATTTTAATAGTTGAAATAAATCCTACCTAGTTACCGCACAGGGTACTAAGAACACAACCAGTTATTTTTCCAGGGAATAGAAAAATGATAAAAGCGTCTTCCAACACTCCAATTTATTTTTTTCTCCTGAAAATTCCTAGAACGAAATATTAACCCAACAATTACTTATAGATTTCTCAGAAATTCTTTTCTCTCTTCAGACCTAGAAAATAACAGTCTACAAAAGAGACTTGAAAACAAGTCCTAAGATATTAAAATATTGAGAACGCGCAGAAGTTTCTTAATTATTTTAATAAGGCAGCAAGCGGCTATCGATCCGACTTCACCTGCCAACTGTTACCGGATTATGTCTGAGAGTTTTTACTACTTTTTAAAAGCCCTGTATCCGCATTTTTATGATGCTGCGGGAATTATCTGCGTTTTATGATCGCTGTACGGTACATGATTATGTTTAGGAGGGTAATGTTATGATTTGTTATTATGTGTACCTATCTTTTGTAGGTTTTACTCGTATTTTTGCTTTCTACTGAAGTCTCTCCTTTTTATAGTGATTGATAGTTTCAATGATCGAGAAAAGAGATAAAGGTATAATTAGGTACTTGATGAATAAAACGAAATTCAAGGAGCTAGTGGCTAAATAATAACAGCCGCTCGGGTCGTTCTTTAAGTTAAGCCGTGCTTGCCTAGGTTAGTCTGTGGATGGGTGACCACCCTTACATACAGAGTTTCCTCCGTGCCTCGGAAAGCACGTTAAGCTGTTGATCTCGGCTGTCATTAGTCCATCTTTGGCAGTCGTACAGTCAGTGGCCCAAAAGGTCTGACAACCAGTATTTAGTCTTACCAAGTGGTATCGTATTTCCCAGTATTAACTGTGTTGTGGAGGTGAGATAGACACTAGTCGCTACATGTAAAATACTGGTATTCAGCTGCATCCGGTTAGACTGGAAGCCGACGCTGACATAGTTGGGAAAAGGCTAGGCAGATGAAGGTGAATATAAATTCAAGGAAAGATGAAGAAGCAAGAGAGCCTGAGCTCTCTTGCTTCTTCTTTCTTAGAATTTCTTGGGCCCAGGTGGCCACGTTACCTAATTGTAGAGTCTGTAATATTTTAGGTCCTCCAATGTGTAGACGTAAGGACACATTGGACATTCCAGCAAGTCAGACTTAAGCTCTCTTGTTAATTTATACTCACGTATGTGTTACGAGCCTTATCACACTAGCGAGTTGCGAGCGAGTAGAAAGCGGGGCGAGTGCGAAGCGAGCACATGTTGCGAACTCGCGACGAGCTCGCTGCGCACTCGCCCCGCTTTCCACTCGCTCGCAACTCGCTAGTGTGATAAGGCCCTAAGCTCCGATAAAGTCAACAAAGGATTATTGGCTTTCAACTTTTCGAGTTGATGACCTACACGTTTTCACGTTTGGTTATATAATGACAAGGAACTAAGTACCTACTCATAGGTAACTAGATACCTACTTAATATTAGGTTGGGTTCGTGGTCCGCCAGTCTAGTCTAAGTCTTGTTTTATTAAGGTATATTAGCTTTATTCTAAAGTATTTTATAATTAAAATTCCTTTTCCAATTGACTTGTTCTTTGTTATAAATTCTTACATAAAGTTTCTTATTTATTTTTATGACTTTTTTATAACTACAAACAACGTACAAATCAGAATAGGTATAACAAAGCTTGCATTTGACGTACAAACAAAAAAGTCTCACTTTAAATCCTAGTGCAATGTTTTGACAGTGGCAACACTGGTCACGCTAGAGTAGGGTGACCTGCTCTGCAAGTGACAGGCCGCAATTAGGACCCACCCGATGTCCAGCATCGCCACTCTCACCCCGGAATGTTAATTAAATTCCTCGTCCGAAAGATTGAGAAACTTTGGTTATTTCGCGTTTCTATCGCGGGCCTCTTTCTTTGATTACTTTTGAGTTTTTAAAGTTTGTTAAACATCGTTTTAATTATTTGAGTTAATCCTGTTTAATGTGTTGCGAAGTGGTGATGATGTTTGAATGGTGTGAGGGTTCGAACTCCTTGCAATATGTCTATATGTCAATATGTATCTATACAATCTGTTGAAAAAGAAAGTCTACCTAGGTTTCCTGTTACGCCTGCTTTTATCACTATTTATGATAAGGTCTTGGTGGGTAGGTATTTTTGCTACCTATCCTAGTCATAAGCGTCAAATATTATGAATAAATTAACGCTTAAGTTCGAAGGACATAGAAATCTATTTGTTATTGCAGGAAAATTACATTGAATAAAAGTTTTGCTTACGTCGGGCTTGGAAACCCAAAGTCACACCCACGATTGTCAAACGCGCACTTATAGCCACCCAAAAAATAATCTTACTGCCACCAAATTAAAGTCGAAAGTCATCAATTACACTGGTTTTCCTGTTGTTTGAACAAAAGGCAATGGCAACACTCGTTTATAAAACTTCTCTCACAGAAACCTTTATTTCTTCGTCGCTAATTAAAAATTTGCTTGTGTTAAGTTTCACCGCAGCAGGATAAAACTCAAGCTTTTGCAGAAAAAAGTTGACGAAGCCTCTAAAGCGCTTAGGAAACTCCATCAAGTTAAAATTAAGTAAAATATATATTACCTTTAATTTAACGCTATCTTGGTAGACCATCAAGAATTTCAGTCTATAAATACCTAGTTTAGTGCCATGATTTGAGAATCATAATTTGGAATTTTTAAATTAGTTTTTATTTGACAGCATAACGTTCACAGCAAAAGAGAGACCAGTAGTGGGTTCATTCAGGCTGTAGATGATGATGATGAGGTTCATCACCTCAAGACTCACAGAAGGCAACTCATATTAGGTAAATAACGGTTTACTATCTACCTACACGTGTGCGTTCACCAACTGCTCACGCACACACGCGTACGACATCGATTACATAAGACCTTCTCAACAGACTAAGCCCCTTCGTACACAAGGCAACAAAAATCTTCGATACTCGACGATTTTAGTCTCCAAGCGACTGCCGCCATACAAATCCATTGAAGTTCGTACACGAGTCGCGTCGCCGACATTATGGATTTGTATGGCGGCAGTCGCTTGGAGACTAAAATCGTCGAGTATCGAAGATTTTTGTTGCCTTGTGTACGTAGGGGCTTACAATACTGGGCGGAAGCGACGATGAATTTATTGTCACTCGCATACTACTAATTTCAAATATATACTGTCTCTCATTGACAGATCTTTGTTTCCGCCACACGTACTGGGACTTGTAATTTTTTTCCTATAAGTACATTAAACCAATTTATTGTAATTTATCAAACTCACTTTATTTTTCCACCCCGCCTGATGATTACCCACGTGAAGCTCAGTACGAGTATGAATGTTTATAACTATTCTACCTTCCCAATGTATTAGTTCGATTGGAGTTACGGTTGCCTTAGCGAAGAGGGCAGGCTATTATTACGGTAGATGTTTTGTCAAAAACATGGAAATTCAGAAACCCCAAAATAAATTTGTACAAGCGAGTAGTTGGGTAGGTACTTCATTGCACCTTTCTGTAACTTGATGAAGATTCAAGATTTTTTTTCCATTTTTGCCGTAGCCGTTTGATATCTTTCGTTAATATAGATACTTAAGTAAAACTTTTTAACGCAGCACATAGTGCGACATTTTTTTTTTTTTAATAACCCCATGTACTTACTTTTACCACACATGGCTCATCATCATCTGCCTAGCCTTTTCCCAACTATGTTGGGTTCGGCTTCCAGTCGGGTGGTTACCCATCCACCGACCAACTTAGGCAAGCACGGCTTAACCAAACGATCGACCCGAGCGGCTCACAAATAAAAATTGAATTACAGTTTTTTTTTATCGATGTGTTTGATCTTATAAATTAACCTTCTTTACTTTAAAGAAACCTGATAATTGACTGTATCCTGCCACAAATCCCGTTCAGTTCACGGAGCAATTATTTTAAAACGTTATTCCTTGTGCCTATTTATAACGTCTTATCTCAGTACACATAAATTAAGTTAGCGACAAGACTCCAATCTCGCCTGGAGGTGTAGGTACTACGTAAGGTATCTTTGTGGATTTCATCGTCGGAGAGTTGGTAATGATTATAGTTATATGAGTTTATCCTTTAGTTATTTGTCAGTAAATTGATAAAGTGGATCTATACAAATATTGACAAGGTACGGTCGAACAAGCTATTTGGTTTACAGTTTAACCCACAAATTACATTGTAAAATCTTCACCTGCCTAACCTTTTCCAAACTATGTTGGGGTCGGCTTCCAGTCTAACCGCTCCGCGTCGCTTGTGCAGCTGAATACCAGTATTTTACTTGGAGCTAGTGCCTATCTGACCTCCACAACCCAGTTTGTACTGGGTAATACGATACCAAGAGAGCAGCGGTGGCCCAGTGGTGGCGGCCCTGACTTACGTTCAGTAAGTCGTGGGTTCGAACCCAGGCAGGCGCATTTCTTTGTGTAATTTATTACATCACCACTGCTCTCAAAACGGTGAAGGAAAACATCGTGAGGAACCCGGCATGTCCTAGAACCATAAATTCGAAGACATGTGACATCTACCAATCCGCACTGGGCCCGCGTGGTGGATTATATAGCCCATTCCCTCTCATAGAGAGGAGGCCTGTCCCAGCAGTGGGAACGTTAATAGGCCGATGATGATGATGATGAATACGATACCCCTTGGTAAGGACTGGCTGTGGCGGTAACAACTGTAAATGACAGCCGGGACCAACAGCTTAACGTGCTTTCCGAGGCACGGAGGAAACTTGGTATGTAAGGGTGGTCACCCATCCATCCATCCTAGGCAAGCACGGCTTAACCTAAAGATTGACCCGAGCGGTTGTTAATGTTTAGCCACGAGCTCCTCAAAATTACATTGTAAACCAAATAGCTTGTTCGCCCGTACTTGATTTCTAGATATGGCGCTGTTGATGTAGCACTGATTGATTTATTTCTAGATATGGCGCTGTTGATGTAGCACTGATTGATTTATTTCTAGATATGGCGCTGTTGATGTAGCACTGATTGATTTATTTCTAGATATGGCGCTGTTGATGTAGCACTGATTGATTTATTTCTAGATATGGCGCTGTTGATGTAGCACTGATTGATTTATTTCTAGATATGGCGCTGTTGATGTAGCACTGATTGACTTATTTCTCCTCATTTTGATGCGTAATATAAAATAAATAAATAATAATGTGTTTATTTTTCTCATCATAAACGTTACAGTGAACAAAAATCATTAAATCTAATACACAGAGCAAACATTTTGTGAGAAATGTTCCCGAAATAAGTATACAATACCTATATTACGGGCCACGAGGCCCCCATACTTACAGGTACTTATAAAACTAATTTAAATTAATAACTAACAAATATGCGTGATGATTTACTTAAATACTAGGTACGGAATGTTGTAAAATAAAACATTAGAAATAAGAAAAAATATTATTTACTCTAAAATGCTGTGGGTATATATAAAAAATATGAATATTTGCAATTGCTAAACAATTGTCTGCCGTGCTGCATGTGCCGGGTTCGATTCCCGCACGTAGTTGTTTCGGGTCTGGCTGTTTGTGTATGTAAGTTTAAATGTGTGTAAACGCACTAAACGCACTCACGATACAGGAGAAATTACAGGCGTGGGGCAAATAAAAAAAAAATGGAGACAAAAAATGAAATACGTACCCATCTCCGGTCGAACAAGATATTTGGCTTACATTTTACAATGTGATTTGTAGTAACCCACTGTAAACCAAATAGCTTTCTCGACCGTACCCAGTTCAGACATGTTTTATTTTTCTTTAAAATCTTTTCAAATAGCAACCACCTACTTTACGACATACCTATAGGTACCTACCTACATTTCCCACCGAACCTTGTTTACATCTCCAGTCCACAGTTACTTAAAATTATCCGCTCTCTTGAATCATAACTGCATAGCACTCAATTCAAATTAGGCTCAATGCAATAAAGGAAAATGAGTTTTTTTTACTGACATTCAAGTGTTGTTTTTATTGGGTGAGCGAAGTTGCCCTCTCCACCCTGATTAGTTAATTTATTTGGGACGGATTTATTATGATTTCTTTTACGCTTATTATGTTCTTTATACATACTTACAATGTGCGATTTTTTATGTAAAATTTAGGATGGTTGATTTTAGTTTAGTCAATGAACCACCACAATTTCAGTTAAAAAATAAAGGCATTTTTTTTTAATCTTAACATAATTTTATTTTGAAGTGAATTCTTGAAGTTCCCTATTGCCCAGAAATATCCATCAGAATGTTCATTTTTTAAAAGCCTGGACTGCCCCTCTCCTGGGCAAAGGCATCCCCCAATTCCATCCATGTGCTCTTTTCCATGTATGTTCATTACCAAAGTAAAAGTCTCCACTAAAACACATTATGAAAACCGACACAATCAACGCAAAAAGAGCATTTTACAAAGCTACTCACCTGAAAAAATGAAATTGGCTTATCAAGGAACAATCGTAGCGTAAGCAAGTGTCCCCCTCTCCCCTTCCGTACCAATTTGCATGGCTACCGTAAACCCCAAGGCTAAGGAAAGCAAAACAAAACAGTCGGGACACGGATCTTTGGATATTATTTTACTTCGCGAAAAATATTTGAAAGTATTTCAGAATATGGATGTTATTTAAATTAGGTGAATTAAAGATTAAAATCCAAGATAAATTGTGTAGCCGTACAGGCGTAGATCACAATAGTGCCTATTTTGTTTATAAAAAACACTTTATTGTGTTCCTAGAACTAGATAAAAATGAATGAATAAATAACTACCTACATTAATAAAGCGAGCTATGTGCTGCCCACTGTCACTTATCTTTTGCAATTCTTCGGGCTACGTCGGTAACTATGTTCGGATGGTCGATGCCTGATGGGGCCGAAAATTTCGGCAGTGGCGACCGCGAACCGGAAGACGGAAAGGGAAAGTGGGATTCCCGGTACCCTGTTCCCGGTTCCAGGTTCCCGGTTCCCGGTACCCGGTTCCCGGTTCCAGGTTCCCGGTACCCGGTACCCGGTTCCCGGTTCCCGGTTCCCGGTACCCGGTTCCTTTCCCCCGGTTCCTTAAACCCATTGAAGCTGACATCGATACCCAGGTTGGAGCAGTCACGAAACACGAAAGGAAGCCCGACCGTAAAGTGTTTTGGACAGACAGTAAGACTGTCCTAACCTGGTTAAGGACAGGGTCACGTTCCTACAAACCATATGTGGCTCATCGTGGACCGGGTACCTGGAACCGGGTTCCACTAACTAAAACTGCATTTTTAGATTTTTGGAAAATCAATACATATTCCTAACCAGGAAACGAACCAGTTGATTTTGACAAAAAAAAAACACACACACACGTTGTATTATTATACCATTCGATAGTGCCGCTAAGGGTCAAATTCTGGGAAGTAATGACATGCGGCAAATTTAAGGTTAAGGTTTTTGTTGTTGTTGTTTGTTTTTGTGTTTTTCGCATTTTAAATTGTATTTGATCGCTGGCACCCGCAGCGCAGTTTTATCTTCACAACATTTTGTTCTCTTCGCGGTTGCACGCAAAAGTTAAAGAAACAAGTAAAATTAAATTAAAAATTTAAGAAACTCCCGACACATAATGTACTAAGAGTTAATTAGAGAATAATTCGTTAATCGTTAGTTCTTAGGTACCAGTCATCAATTCACTTTACTTTACTCATCTCATTTATTTAGTATCCCTCTTTCCCTTTCAATAGTAAACATTGTCGTACTAGTCAAGCCCTTTCATTTGATACCCATATTAAGGGAGTTGTTGAATAAATATGTTATCCGAAATTTTGTGGCGGCGGCCATTTTGGACCGATTTTCATCAAACATAGCTAAGAACACTCCCGACTTATTCACCTTTCACCTTTCAAACAAAAAAAAACAAAATTAAAATCGGTTCATCCGTTCGGGAGCTACGATTCCACAAGCAGACACACACACACACAGAAACACGTCAAACTTATAATACCCCGTCGTTTTTGCGTCGGGGTTTAAAAATAATACTAATCAGAATTTACAAGTAAGTTGGCGGCAATAGTGATTTCGTTAGACGTTTCGTTGATTACTAGTAACTATTTGCATAAGATTATGAAAAGTCATTCAATACAACCAGTTCTGGACAAACACTAGAAATCGGTGAACAACTTACGAGTATGCGTGCAGTAAGCGATGGCCACGAATTGGACATTTTTCGAACGCTGGACATTTTGCGAATTGGACATTCTGCGCCTAAACGAAATTAATGTCACTGAGCCAAGTGACCGCCAATCAAGTTGCCCACCAGCTGCTCCTTAAAGGTAAACCACCGCTTCGATCAGCAAACATGAAAAAGCTGTCTGAAGTGCTAAATAAACGTAGTGATTATATACTCTGTGGTGCTAAATGACAATGTCACTAACATAAGCAACCCTTTTAATTTATCAGGCACAATATACGGGATTAAAACCTAATAAAAATGGCCTAAATCTTCTGGTTTCGATGATATTACGGTCGACCAATTAAAACATCTTGGACCGGTAGCAGTATCCTGGATGTTATCTCTTTTCCTGTCTCAAAGATCACAAAATTCCGAAATTCTGGAGACGTGCTAAAGTGATTACTTTTTTGAGCCAGGAAAATGCCCGAAAGACCCTAAAAGACCGATCCCTCCAAAACCCTTAGAAAGGACATTGTCAAAAATACCCTATGAATCAACACACATGAAACATTTACTATAATTCATAATTCTTTTAATAATATACATTACAAATATTTCAATAGAACGGACACTTTTTAATTTCGAAAACATTTTAAAAAGTATTAACTTCCGTCGTAATCCTCGAACATAAGATGTTATTATTTTTTGGTTCAATTTGGGGTTTTTAATAGGCAAAGGTATTATAGCTCATACAGCCTAGGCTTTGTACAGCACTCTTAATAAGAGTTTGACACAGACAAGCGTCAGTATTCTCAACACTTGATATACGATAATGGTTTTTAGTTACAAACAGTCCGCTATGATTTTGCGGAATAATACGGCTTATCAAAAAACTTGGTTGAAAGCGCTGTTTGAAACGAGCAATAAGAAAGAAAAAGCATTTATTAGCCCGTGCAGGACAAAACATAAAAAGTAACATTATTTCAACTATTGTAAACAAAACATAGATAATAAATTAAAAATAATAAAAAGAAACGAAAGGTCCTGACCGAGACCAAAAGACCCCTATACCAGTTGTTACATTCAGTGTAATAAATGCTAAGTTATTGCTACATATCGAATGTTTTATTGACGTAAATATAACCTCAAAATCCGAAAGTGTTTTGATTTTTTCCGAATTCTCAAAAGTGTCCGTTGATTTAATTTAGGTTCATTCGAATATATACATTATCTAAAACCCAAAAAGTGAATACACCTCCCTGTTGGATCTTAGGCGAGCCATGTATGGACGACGAGCAATGTCCTTTGGGACAAGGAATGACATTCTTCGTCGCCTGACATCCGCTCTATTTCTTTTTCTGCTAGGGAGTTTGCATGCTCAGTGTTGCATTGATCCGCCCACGCTAAATAGGTTGCAAATCACTTAACAAAACCTGTCGCAACGTCACGGGGTGCTAAGACTTACCCCGTTGCAATGTTGTTCTTGTCTTGTCAGGTATTTTTCAGTAGATGTACGCCGCGAAATAGAGTCGCATAGAAAAGGGAAAACAGGAACGAGACCACCGCCACCCCCTGTACGGGCATAAGAGCCGTAAAAGCCTTTTAAGATATATTATGACCTTCTTAGAAGACGGTGCGTCAAATGAGAAATGCGAACATCCCGTCCCTCCACATTTCATTAACCCGTAAGAACACCTTCCGCCCGGACAGAAACTGCAGTGGCCAAGATGGAAGTCCCTTAACCAATTGTGAGCCCAGGTGCCTACCTGGGCACGCTGTTGATATAACCTGGCTGAATAAGGTATCCTCGAATCATCCCAAACAGATTGCCAGTGCAGAGCCCCACAGAAGGATATGCTCCACCTCCTGTCCTGCCTATCCTGCACAACCTCTTGCGCCTATCAAGATTTATTCGAAGCAAATGTTAGAGCTGTGCAGGTGGTTACATACTGGTTTAACATAATTTGAGTTCATCGAGACGTAAAGAAGAAGATTTGCATACTGAGTTTGTGGTCTCGGACGACGAAGGCTTCTGTTCCACCGTCGGCTTGCGGCCCCTTCCCTCGGAACGTGTGACGGGCTTGTTGGCATCTGATGAATGTCTTCAGAACACTCTTCCTAATAAAATCTTCCCTATAAAACTGTAGCACGAAGTCTTCACGTAGAAATATCTTCCCTAGTAACTGTAGCACGGCGTCTTCACTGTAGCATGACGACTTCAGTTAGAGAAATCTTCTAGCTGGTGAAGTCTTCAGGTCTGTTCCCCACGATATTCGGCGCTCGAAGGACCATTTTAATATGCAGAGTGAGTACACTTGTGTACTGGGTTGGTGGAAAATAAAGCCACTGATTGCTTCTTTCTTCTACTTCTTCTTTTTTATTAGGAGAGTGTGTTAAGCGATTGACCAATCAGATTATAGTTAGAATTTACAAAAAGTGCGGGAAAAGCTTAAATCCAAACAGAACAAGGAAAAAGGCGCGACACGAACATTGTGCACATTACCTTAAGTACTGCGAAGCTTTACCGTAATGGGAACCGCGTGACAACATTTGCGTTTTTAATCTACTTTTTTTATGTAAACCTATATAAAGCGATGTATTTATGAGATCAATATATCACGGACTATCATATAAAATCAACAAAAACAAACATAATAAAAACTTAAATATCCTAACGCTAAGTCTACCATGTACGTGAGAACAAAAGTTAAAAACTAAGTTTATATTCACTTTTTCACTGTATTTAAGTGTCTATGTATCACCATCACATTATGTACTGTCCTATCAGTATCTATGTAACACTTTACACTACGTACTGTCCTATCAGTGTCTATCTAGCACTTTGCACTATTTTTCGTTGGCCCGCACACTTTCTAACACCTTCAACCACAGAGTACACAGAGTATATAATCACTTGCCTTCAACGTTCAAAATATAATTTCGCGACAGAGGGCAACGCTCCTGTCAGACTTGTCGAACAATTCTACATTATGTCATAACGTCATGACAAGTTTTTTTACGACAAATTGTCACCTGTCCCTCAAAAAGGTTTGTAAAACAGAAATATATCGCATTGTCGCGACAATGCGACATAATATCTTTTGTATTTTCCACCTGTCACCTGTCAGCTTCATAAAACAAAAAAAATACAATTGTCACTTTCTGACATTTGTCGACTTGTCGGATTGTCAGCTTCATAAAACAGGGCCTTGGTGAAGGTTGCGGAAAACGCACTTAGGCCTATGTCCCGCAGAGTACGTCTTTCGGCTGAAATGGTGATGATAATGATGACGTCTATACTCGTTTTCACAATCACTTAGTGACACCAGGTAACCTAAATATTAATTTTGCTTAACTAAAAGCACATTGTTGAATTTTCAACGTTAAGTTCCACGCCGAGGTTGACATTCTAACAGAGCAATAACATTTAGCAATAACAGTTATGTAATCACTTTTACACTATTCGCCTAAATAACGTTCGGAAGTTCTCTCTAAAGACATTAATTTATATTAGGTACTCTGAAGACTTGCCAGTGAACCGCTCGCTTCAAGTACAGTCACTAGTAGTACAAGTATAATTAAGAGCAAATAGTGTTTACATATAGTGACTGTACATAAACAAACCACCCACCATTACCAACTACTGCAAAAAAAGTAAATTGAAAGTAAATTCATTTCTTCTAAAAGCGTAGTTCCTTTAAGTCTTCAAGTTGCCAACTTAAAGGGAAGCTATTGAAAAGTATTGAATTACAGAACTAGGTCACGAAATCTTAGTTAAACTTCTTACAGACTGTTTCAGTTCATAACGGAGTTTAATAAAACATTCTATTGCATCGTTTCGGTTATAACAGAAAATAAGAAACTTAGCTGTAATGGAAACCCTATCAGATCACGTTTGTAAAATTTGATTTTGTTTACCCGAGAATATCTAGGTATTAAGCCGCGTTCGCGACCTCAGATAATGCAATTTGCGACAAGCGACGGTTTTCTTCCTTTGCGTGAGTGACGTCGCATCTCGATTCTTTTTCGTATTTAAATGGTATTTATATTTTGTTAGCCGAGAATTTCGCCACTTCCTCGGCGTCATCGATAGCAGCGCAGAGGTCACTTTAGCTGCATATTTTTGGGATAGGAGGGGGAGCATAGTTCGCTACACAGCTCCATACCCACCCCACACTTTTCTGTACATTTTGTGTACGTTTACTTTAAATACTTCCATGACCTTGTACCTAGGGTTACCAACCGTACTATAATATATAGTATTGTACTATATTTCGGGTCTGCGTACTATATAGGTACTGTTGAAGAAAAATATAGTACGCAAAAATACTATATTCAGCATCCAAATCTAACAAACATTTGTTTGCTTCATTTAAAAGAAATTAATCGCGCAAAAAAAATATTAACTTTAACTTTCGACTGATGCCATCATAATTCTACAAACATCTGTCACAAGTAAAAGATTGTAGTGATTCGAGTTTACTGAAAAAACTACAGGCCAAAAATGGAGAAATTTAAAAAAATACCGAAAACAACTTACCAAAACAGTAATTTTAGACCTGCTCTCTATATTCCCGCCACTTTGGCATTCTCAGAAAGGAAAAAAAAATGAAAATGCGAAAAATAAAAATGAAAAATGAAATGGCGAGTAGAAAGAAACTGAAGTTGTACGTATTTAAGTAGGCAGGTAAGATAAAAATACGATTAATCTATATTTTTCTAATTTATGTAATAAATAAAGCAGGGAGTGCAACAAAATATTTTTTTTGTAAATAAATAAATAAAGAACAAATGATGTTTTTCTATTTTTGGCTTTTTCCTTAAAAATACTAAATCTTTTTGGGGTGTACTATATTTTTTGTAGCTTATTTTGAAAAATACTATATTTTGCTGAAGAAATGTTGGCAACCCTACTTGTACCATGCAATGCATCCATCAGCACAAAGTTATGAGTGCGTTACATTACATTGAGGCCAACCATTTAACGGTCCTAAAAAAATCGTTTCTTAGCAATATTTTTTGCGTAGATTTATGTTCAAGAAGAATACTTGTTTGGCTTCATGAGAGGTCCGTTTACACAGTCACATTCTTGCGACCCGTATGTCGCTTAAGCGCGTAGCTTGTAGTCAAGCTGTAGGTCAGCAAAAAAAAACACTCAAAGAAACGAGTTGAAACAGTCTTAAAAGCTTTAATTACAATTATTTGTTTAGCAAGGTTCTTTACGAGAAAATCCATTGAATTTGAACAAAAAAATACTTTTCTTTTGTTAGCTGTACCTTATATAATTAACTTTTATACTTTCACGTGCGAAGCAGTCGAACCGGCTTTCATGAAAATATAAAGTACGTGGGTAGTCGGAAGCCTTATGTTCACGGGCAAACCATATAAACGTTTACTTTTAAGAGGGAACAGAGTTCACAGGGTGGGTAGTTGAAGAAACTGTTGCCATCGCGCTGCGTCATGCTTGCCCCTGTATGGTGCGATAGGGACAGCTGCAGCTCAGACCAATAATATCACAAAATGTTTGAGGAATTAGGCGTTTCGTATAATCTTTGCTCCTCAGAAACTGAGCATATTAAATTATTTTTAAATTAAAATTTTGTGAAAAAAGAAGATTAGAAGAGAAAAGATTAAGAAGAAGAGGGAAAAGAGGATAATAAGAAGAAAAGAGATAGGTAGAAAAGAAGAAAAGTTTTTTTTCTATCAATTTGTTTTATGTTAAAAATTGAATCAAATTGGTCCAGAAGTCTTTTAATCACGAGCGTAAAATGGGGCATTTTTGACATGTTTGGAGAGTTATTGTTTTGTTTACTATCTGTTGATGACAAAAAGAAAACGAGAGGGACGGGTCTACAGTAAACCTTGATTTCATGGAAAAAAAATTGATTGCTGTACAATTTTATTGATTGTTATTGAGGAAGATAAAAGAGGATACATTTGTTTGGAGACTCACAGCCCCAGTCTCTTAAATTGAACTCATAGAGTAATGTTCCTAAGAATACATTAGAAAAAAAGTTGTGTTAAAGGTACCTGACACTTCCCGTCAGGTACCTAACGCCCATGTTCCTTCCTCGCCCTTTACGTTCCGGGGTCACGGTATCTCTTTCAAACAGTCCCGCAGCCCCGACATCTCTTTGAGGCGCGCGTGGAACATTAACGCGCCGTCGACACGACCTGTCGTCATAAGACGGACGGACGGCGAGCTAGCCCATAGCTCACCGTCCACAGGCCCGCGTCTACGGTGGCCGGTAGCCACCACGTGGCCCCCGACGCCCGGTGCGTCTTCCGCGGCAGCTGGGGCGAGAGGCTCTCTCCGTCTCGCGTTCCGACACCTCCTTCGCTAGCATAACTGCTCCGGACTATGAATTGAACCAGGGCCGAACGCGAGAGGTCGCCGCCGCCGATCGCCGCAACGAGGACGCAGCGTTGCTCCGCCCACGCTGGGCAGACCTCCACCGTGTGCTTCCACCGTGTCCTCCGGTCGATCCTCGCAGTGGAAACACTCGGGCGTTTCCTCCCGCCGCAGGAACCTCCCGAAACAGCCGTGTCCGGTGAGGACCTGCGTCAGGCGGAAGGTGAGGACGCCGTGGCGCCTCTCAAGCCACTCCTCGAAGAGGGGACTTGTCGCCACTATCGTGGCGTGCCCATATTACCGCATACTGGGTTAAAAAATATCCTTTCTATACGCAGGTCGTGATGAATTCGTAATAAGTCTTCGATCAGAGCTAGCCATGTATTAAAACTGTTCACTCGATGCAGCAACGATAATTTACTTCTGTAAAATATACTTATTAGTTTAGCAGAGTTACTCAGAATTATTAAGTTTTTCTCTCCAAGTATTTAAGGCATAATTAATTTACCTGAAAGCTTCCGTGTTTGAGATGTTAGCTAAAGCTTGCCTTTTAGTGAGTTTCGCTAATTTATTGATGCAGCTGAAGTAGGAATTATTAAGACTGAACTTTATGACTTCGTTAGTAAAATCTTAATTCAATCTCTTACCTCTACTGTGTAGTCTATAAAAGGATAAAGAAAGATAAAGTGTTTCTACATGTGAGAAAATATCTGTAGGTATATCAAGGTAATCCCTAAAATTCCCTGTAATAATGACATTATAAGAAAAGAAGGAAAGAAAATGCATTTATTAGCCTTCACAGGACAAAACATCAACAACAACAACACCAACAACAAAATCACCAACAACAACATCATCAACATCAACACCATCGCCGGCATAAAAAATGTATGCTCTTGAAAGATGTATTAAAATCCAATTCCAGTTTTCACAACGGATACCAATTTATAAGCAACCTTTTTACAATAACAATCCATTATCCCAAACAGGCCTAGAAAGCTAAAATATACTTTCATATTCCCGTACCTTCTATTATAACCGACCCAATTAAATATTGCTCCACAAATACTTTTGTTCCTCACACCTTCGACGATTCATTGTTCCTTTATATTGACTCATATTGTCGCCGACACCAATTATAAAGTTGGCACACACATTTCAGTACGCCGTTAACAAATTGCCTTGTCTCCTACCGACTTGTCATTGATTGACGGTTTTCCAAAAGCCTATCTGACAATGTGTTTTGTGAAATGTGATTATTTTGGGAATGCTACAATTCTACGTAGGTAAAGTCATATTTATTCAATCTTTCATAAGAAAACGACTGTTTATTTATATCTTTGGAAGAGTGATGGTACAAAAATCATTAAGATTTTTCTGAGAAACAAAGGATAAAGTAAAAATAGGTTCGAATGTATTTTAGAATAAGCTGTTTTCCGCAACTCCAAGGGTTTAATCTTCTATCTATCTTCTTCTATCTATATACTTATAATAAATCTGTAGAGAGGTCAATTCTGTACATGAAATATATTTACAAAATAACTATCGGGGGGTGATTAGTGATCGATACTGATGCCAAAAATGCAATCAGTAAAATTTTTGGTCTGTCTTTCTGTCTGTCTGTCTGTCTGTCTGTCTGTATGTTATTTATAGAAAAAAAAACTACTCGACGGATTTTAACGAAACTTGGTAAAATTATTCTACATACTCCTGAGCAGGTAATAGTATACTTTTCATCACGCTACCATTAATAGGAGCAGAGCAGTGAAAGGAAATGTTGGGAAAACGGGAGAAGTTACTTGGTTTTTTTAGCTTCCGTCGCGTGTGCAGCCTTAATGGTTAAAGCTACATAGAAATCATGTATAACGGAAATATTCCACATAAAATTATATAAAAAATATCCCACGACAGCATATGTCTATCTTTTATAGTTGACTCACAATAACACGTGTAACTCCCGATAGCTTAGCAGTTCGGAGAATAAATGTGAATGTAAGTTTGTTTGTTGCGCTTTCACGCGACAACTACTGAACGGATTTGGATGAAATTTTGCAGACAGATAGTTTATAACCTGGATTAAAACATAGGATACTTTTTATCCCGGCAGTAAGATTCCATGGGACAATAATCAAACTTCACGCGGGCGAAGCCGCTGGCAGAAGCTAGTTATTAATAAGAAGGAAAATATGAGTAGATACCAACCTAAGAGGTAAATAAAAATCTTTTTACATTAAAAAATAAATGTATTTCTCTATCTTTCCCTGCGTATATAAGTAAAAAATGAAACCACAACAAACATCACAGACTCTTAGCAAGATTTTAACTCAATTAGCCGACCGCGGTCCAACCTCAAGCGAAAGCGGAATCACTTCTTATTAGATTAAGACATTCCGTATTTTGCAAAGGGCGTATTTTGCAACCGTCGTATTTTGTGACTGGTGTACTTTGCAACCGGCGTATTTTTGATGCGGTGCGCGACCGCGACTTAGCCAAGTTTCAAAGCCTCGGGGGCTTGGCACTGTCGAATAACTTAAAAGTTATAAGGTACGTCTTAGTCGTCACGTCCCCGGATCGTGGCAGGTACGTGGCTAGCTTTATTTTTGTACAGGGATAAGTATTTTGTAACCGCATCTTGGGGCAAAAAGGAAGGCTGAAGGTATACCCGCGGATTTTACTTATTATTTAAGAACCTTTTGAATATTTGAAAATCATGTATTACAGGTGTTTTCATCGTGCATTAAAGAAAGTTGTTCTGTTTGATGGTCTGCGCCACTCCTTTATCTATACTAATATTATAAAGCTGAAGAGTTTGTTTGTTTGAACGTGCTAATCTCAGGAACTACTGATTGAAATTGAAAAAATCTTTTTGTGTTAGATAGTCCATTTAGAAGGTTATAGGCTATATAACATCGTGCAACAACCAATAGGAGCGGAGCATACATGAAAATTGTTGCAAAAACGGGGAATATTTATTCCTTTTGTGGGCATTTTCTCTTAAGTGACGCAGGCGAAGTTGCGTGGGTCAGCTAGTACTGTATAATTAGGTACAATTACTTTAACCAAAAATAAGCATCTTACAAGTTACGAATACAAAGAGAATAAGAACCAAACAGTTTAAAGGAAACACAAACAAAAACCTTTTGTAACAACATCCAACAAATCTACAGTAAATCGATTCAGCCTTCGACACATCCAATGCATTCTGATTCTCCATAACCGGTTCAGAATCATCCCAATTGTCTCTATTTCCCAGTAGGGCCATTCTCCACTGGTCGGCCGACACCGCGGGTTACTGAAGTACAATCATACGTATAATTGGTATCAAAAGATTTATTATGTCTTGTCTCGCCGAGTTTACTTCGAGCAACGTTTTATCTAATCTAGTGTCTCATTAATCGTTGATTGAGCGCTTTCCTTTGTTTTCATATTTTGTTATTGGATTATATTGGGAAGATGAGCTAATGGTGTTCGGGTATAATTAGATTTAATTAATCTGTTGTTTGATTTGGTTTTATTTGGTAACATTTCTAGGTAGTATCAAATAAAAGACGATGTATTGGTTGTGTATTTTTTTTTCGTCGTTATGTTTTTTTAATGGCATCTCGCAGATCAACCTAATAGACTGGTTTGCTTAACTGGAGAATCCTGTGAGTGACTAGAGAGTTAGGCCTCCAACCAAGGGGTTATGAACTTAGCGAAAGAGCTTACTTAAATATAAAGCGACTCCGGAGGTTAAAAAGAAGCTGTCTGCCACAAAATATCAGTCCGCTCTTAGTTTATCAAACACATGAATAGCTTCTCGTCTGAATCATGTCGCGAGAACTTAACTCCTGAATAAATATTAATTATGATGCGTCTAATTAGCTTTTCAGTGCGCGTCGGAGAGTCGTGACCGCGCGGCTACACCTCATATTAAGAGTAAATCCTTTTAAATGCATAAATAATTTAGCTGACGGCGGATTAGGGAAGGTTGCGTTTACAACGGAGCGTAAACTGAGGCACAAATAATTTAAACTAAATGAAATAGTACGAGTAACCTCTATGCCTATTGTTCTGTGTCTAACTGTAGAAATATAACAACCACACACTTATTGATGAATATGCTTTAGCCAGTCGGAGAAAGCTTTTGTCTGTCAATAACAGTGTGAGTGCCATCAGTTACCGTTCGGACGAAGCGACTTGCGCGTCAGAATTTTCGATTTTATTGCATCCGCTTGAAGGTTTTTCTAGCACGGAAAAGGCCATTCCGCGTCAATAAGTATGCTCAATTCTTTAGTAAAGACATTTTTAACTGGGACTTCAAAAAGGAGGAGGTTCTCAATTCTCAAACATAGAGCACGTATGAAATGTAACATCTCGCAGACTCTGTAACTACCTATGTTGACAAATAAACATTCTGATTCTGATTCTGATTCTGAATTCGTCAGAACATTTATTTTTAATTTTTTTTTATGTATGTTCCCCGATTACTCAAAGATTGATTGAGCGATTTGAATTATTCTCTTTTTGTTTGAAAGGGTATACTTCCCAGGTGGTCCTGGTCCTATAATCATCAAGTCGGTATCTGATGATGGAATCCTTTTTTTTTTTTTTTTTTTTTTAGGATGGGAAATCATCAAAACCCATCCATGTTCCTTCCTCGCCCTTTACGTTCCGTTGATGATGGAATCCTGGATTTAGGTAGTTTTTGGAAGAGTACTTTCTTAAAGTGATCCCATTTCAATTTGGTGAAGATCTGATGAAGAACTTCGGAGATAGGCCACGGATCTTCTTAATAAATGATAGCAGATGGACTGGGATTGCTGAAATCTCATGTCTATCTATTGTTTACACCAGTTCATAACATAACATCACGCCGCTACGCTGTGAAGGGTAAGCACAAGTGAACCACTGAAAACCGACTCCGAAAACACAAAAAAGTGTAAATAAAATAACTTTAGCTTCAAAAGTCGGTGACCTTTGTTTGATTGATTTACTTAGTTTTTTGTCACCGACTTCTGAAGCTAAAGTTATTTTTCACTTTTTTGTGTTTTTATTTTCGGTCGGTTTTATTTTTTGCAAAAAAGTTTTTGCGTCTTCTAACAGCATGGCTTAAGTACTTCAAACTCTTTTTTTAAAAGCAAAAATCCTCACAAAACTTATTCCAACCATCGAACGTCACCATAAATTACAACAAAATTCTCGCAGACGTTGCGGCACGGTGTAACAGGCGTTCATAAATTCATGCGAGACGTGGATACGACCCTCGTCTTCCTGGCTGCATCTCGTAATCCTCTTAATAGATTCCGACGGACTGCGACGAGTACGTAGGTACCTATGATAAACACCTTAATACACTCGCTCTCGAACATATTGGCTCACGGGCGAAGCTTGAAGTTAAGAGGGTGGTCTTCGTGATTTTAATAGATTTGTGTAGCTATTTTATATTGGTAGATGTATTTAGCTTAGTCTTGACTTTCTCTCTAATGATGTGAAAGGGAGTGTGCTAGTAGACTTGTATCAGGCGTTGCTTTGTGGGCTGCGGGACTGTTCGAAAGAGATAGCGCGGCCCCGGAACGTAAAGGGCGAGGAAGGAACATGGATGGGTTTTAGTCAGTAAAAATCTGACACTCCCTCCCGCTCCGCCCAGAGTGGGAGAAGTTATTCGAAGATTTCTCACCCGTAAAAAAGGCATTGCTTTGTGAAATCCACGACATTAAATGCTATACAAAATATTTAGTTTTAATTCCGCGAAAAAGATTCAGTCCAGCTCGGCTGCTTAAAATCAAAACATAGTAACTCGTTCCAACAAAAATGTTCAGGAGAGCAAAAAAACAGGTCGGCTACTTTGATTCGTTCGCCTGAAGAAACTAGAAAAGATAGCGATTTGGATGTTTGGCGAAAAGTTTTGCTATATTGTTGACATTAGTTTGTAATACTCGTTATCGTTATGGAGTTTAAGGTTACACTTGAATCACTCACACTTTATTTTTTTTTGTGAATTTACTCAATTAATACTGTAAAAACAATATCAAAACTTAGTAAGTCTGCTTACTAGGTTAACAATTTGATTTTCTATGGTAATAGTAAAGACTAAACAAATTCATTAGGCATAGTGTTAATAACTGAGTGAAATAAAAACAATCCCAAAATACATAATGAATGCAAATTTTGATTAAAAATTATGTGACTTATAAAAACATATTTAGTAACGAACCTCAAAGGGTTCTTAAATCAAAACATAGCTCAGACTCTCAATAATCAGCAAAAACTAAAATAAAAAACTTGAGCTAAAATAAAATCATTCATATTGAAAATCAACTACTCGTTACCATTGGTAACAATTTGACCATCAGTTTGCAAATCAGTGGAGTTTTCACTCGTAGGTAGATTCAGCCAAAACTCCCTTCTGCTCAATGGCATTAGGGGGACCAATTTTGAAACAATACCATCTTTCTTCGATGATTTCACCCCCGGGGGATAGTATTTGAAAGTGGGGGAATAGTGTTGACATTAAATTTCTGCATCAAGAAGTTCAGTTCTTTGTAAGACTCATCAAAATCGGTTTTATACGAGTAGAACAGATTTCGTGATCCTTTGAGGAACTTAGCCTCAACCACTGGGTTTAGCAAAAATGTGCTGAGAGGATAGTCATTTGTGTTACGCCGGGGAACTCGTTTTAGAGTAGAGTAGAGCATAGAGTATTAATAGTTGTACTGGGTGGTGGTTGGCCTCCCACCAGGTAGACCGAAGATTTGTTGAAGCCTGCGGGGATCCGATGGATGCGAGTCGCACAGGATCGGTCAATGTAGTGACACTTGGGGAAGTCCCTTCACTTGAAAGGTCACTGGGAAGGTCTTTCCAGTGAAATGATGATGATGATGACTGTTATAGTAAGAATATTCATGACCCTTTTTTGGTGACGGTGGCCGAGATTGATTATAAAGATTATCCATCGGTGCGGGCTATACCAAGTGTGTGTACAGACACAGGTACCTACACTCTCTACGTTGACTCTTATAGACCGATGGGACGGAATTCCCACACGACAGGAGTGAAGTCAGGCGCGGGACCAACGGTTTTCTGGTCACAAAAAAAAACTCTAAAACCACCAAAAAAAGTTGAAAGTTTGACTTTTAATATCTCTGTAACCAGAAGCATCCCAGGTATGGTCCAGTACCAAAAAAAAAACACAATGGCTAGAAGAATAAGTGAATCTCGTCTTCGTTAAGCGTCTTTTTACACACTCTATATGATCTCGTGAGAATATCCAAACCCGCTTAAAATATCATGTTACTTTTGTATCAACCCCAAGCGTAGGGTTCTCGTTACGCCGCCGCTTTCCATATGTTTCCCATAAAAAGCAAGATTCTATTTGTATTTTTACCATAACCTTTACCAAACCGGATTGAAATAAAAAGCCAATAATAAAAAATGAAAGGTCAATACAAAAAAGGCAGACGCTTTTTTACTTCATTTCATAAACATATTAATGAGGTTATTTTCCAAAAATAAAATTATTCCAAATGGATTCTATTTCCGCTGGGGCCAAGTCCCAACCCCTGCAATGCATAATGAATTAACATTTTAAGAATATAATTTAAATTACCGTACGTGAAATAATTTAACACGGTCAGTGAAAGGGTTAAGATTGTCAGTTGTCACAAATAAATGGGGGAGCGAAATGGTGTTAGTTAATAATTAATTTAATGAATATAGAAGTGTTACAGAGCATTGTTTTGTTGCACATCATATATTTATGTAAAGAAACATATAGTTTTCAAAACTGCAGAGCATTCATAAAGAAGTATTGTTAGTTGTTAGCAATATCACTATCACTACATATTATAAAACAAAGTCTCCCGCCGCGTCTGTCTGTCCCTATGTAGGTATGCTTAGATCTTTAAAATTACGCAACGGATTTTGATGCGGGTTTACTTTAATACATAGAGTGATTCAAGAGGAAGGTTTTAGTATATAATTTTACGCGGGCGAAGCCGCGGGCATCGTAAAATATATTTATTTAACTTTAGAATGACAGCTAGTAGAATAATTAAAAAAAGGGCAAATTTATATAAAAATATAAACTAACTAAATAAGTAAACAACAAGGCGCTTAAGCGTCCAAGTACTCCTCCACATCGTCGTCATTCTGTAAGCAGCTTTGATTAATTTATTTACAACAAATACACATCCTTATCCAAATAAATACTTTCCTTGAAATAAATTAATACAAAAACTTTGCAACGGAAAAGCTAAAAGAAAAATCGAAAAAAAGAACGCAGCATCGGTGGGAAGCTCGTGGAAAGTCTACCAATCGTCTTCTTATATAAGTCAATTTGTGGAGCTTATAGAATTAACTTATCACTATCCAGTTTTATTCATGAAGAAGTTTCAGTTAAAAGGAAAATCCTAGAAGAACATAGGGTGATGTTGTTTGGAATGGCTTGAATGTATGACCAGATATACAGGGTGTAAACAACCTCATCGCCGTCAACCACGCATTTTGTAACTTGACGCAAATATTATTGCTGGGTAACGAATTTTTTTTTGGGGTGCAAAATCATGTTTTGTGTTAGAACTCAATGTAACGCACTTGAAACATTGTGCTGATGGATGGATTGAATATTACGGCGGTACAAATCTTACAATAAAAACTTGTATTTAAAAAAGACTTGTCTAAAAGTTTGAACTTTAACCCCTAATATTTCCGTAACTAGAAGGTCCCCAGGTACGGTGTAGAACAAAAAAAAAATGATGGCAGTGACGGGGAGAACAAGTGCCTTTCGGCTTCGTTAAGAGGTGTCTTACACCCTTTATGAGAACGAGGACCACGTGGAACGCCACCTGATTCGACCCTAACATACTCCATGTTAGGGTCGAATCAGGTGGCGTTTTGCAATCCCTGTCTGTCTACCCCCGAAGGGAAAATTAGTGGGTCTAAGTATGTATATATGTCTACTCAATGCAGTATGCAGTGAAAACAGCTTCAACAGTTATTAAGTGTGTACAATGAACATATTAGCGCTTTCGACTGCGCGTACATAACGAATTTCACAAAGGCAGTGAAAAGCCGCGTACTTCGTTTAAATTTAAGTCACGAAAACTTCGGGGAAGAAGGAAAATCATTATTTCTAATTGTTCGAACATTCAACGTCAAAGGACCTAACATCAGATATTGTTTTTTTTCAATTGGGCCAGTTATATTTTATTGTAACTAAGTTATATATAACTATTTTGAAGAACGTTAAAAATAAGTACATTATTCATTAACAACGAACTATAATTATTAAAGGAATGTTGTCCATATTCGTGTCTATCAAAACGACGTGAGTTTTACTGAAAAACAGCAAAACTCACGTTACAGTCGACGTAGAATAGAATTTTTTTTTTCATAGGTATATATTGTGCCTAACTTGGAGTCAGAATTTTGTGCCACCCGTGCCTCTGACTTGGCTGGCGTTGAAAAATATCTCAGGCATGCTGGTTTCCTCATGATGTATTCCTTCACCGAAGCAAGTGATAATTATACAATACGCACATGGCATGAAGCCGAAAAATGAGAGGTGCGCGTGTTGGTTCGAACTTGAAACCCATTACTGGTCAATCCGACGGTTACAGCACTAGGCTATTATTGCCTACAACTACCTTAGAATGGCGAATATATGCAGTATATTAAACCATCTTTAGCATAAATAATGAGTTCCATATGTTAACTTCTATCTATCTATCTATACTTATAATAAATCTGTAGAGAGGTCAATTCTGTACATGAAATATATTTACAAAATAACTATCGGGGGGTGATTAGTGATCGATACTGATGCCAAAAATGCAATCAGTAAAATTTTTGTCTGTCTGTCTGTCTTCTGTCTGTCTGTCTGTCTGTCTGTCTGTATGTTATTTATAGAAAAAAAAAACTACTCAACGGATTTTAACGAAACTTGGTACAATTATTCTACATACTCCTGAGCAGGTAATAGTATACTTTTCATCACGCTACCATTAATAGGAGCAGAGCAGTGAAAGGAAATGTTGGGAAAACGGGAGAAGTTACTTGGTTTTTTTAGCTTCCGTCGCGTGTGCAGCCTTAATGGTTAAAGCTACATAGAAATCATGTATAACGGAAATATTCCACATAAAATTATATAAAAAATATCCCCAGACAGCATATGTCTATCTTTTATAGTTGACTCACAATAACACGTGTAACTCCCGATAGCTTAGCAGTTCGGAGAATAAATGTGAATGTAAGTTTGTTTGTTGCGCTTTCACGCGACAACTACTGAACGGATTTGGATGCGATTGCTACGTAGCAAAGTAAATTACTAAGAACAGGTTCTTATTCTCATCTTGATCATTAAGTTGACAGGCATGATAGTTTTTAATCACAGATGTAGATAAATACCTAGATAACCCAAATATCATGGACCGTATGAAAACCAAGCGTGCCATTTTTTTACTATTATGACGTTATAAGCACTATTTAGTTACAATACAAACAAGTTACCATTCAAAATAGACTACGTTTTTGTTCTTTAATTGTCTAGAATTAAGTTCCCGATTTGTAACGTTGTTATTTTGAACAAATTAGCTTGATGCGACAGTAACCGTGTTAAGCATAAAATGCGTACGCCAGGCAGGCTCGCAAAGGGCTGCGGGACTATTCTTGGGCTGCAGGACTGTTCGAAAGAGATACCGTGGCCCCGGAACATAAAGGGCGAGGAAGGAACATGGATGGGTTTTAGTCAGTAAAAGCCTGACACTCCCTCCCGCTCCCAGAGTGGGAGAAGTCATTTGATGATTTTCCATCCGTAAAAAGAAAAAAAAGGCAGGCACGCGAAGTAGGTGCCCTTGCGTTTTCTAGACAAATCTATATCTGTGGCTTCAATGGTGGCGTGACTTCACACTGACCTCGACCGTTGACCTAGAGTGCAGCAACAGGTTGGCAACAGTAGCTACGAAGGAAAAACGTTCGGAAAGGTGTTAGGTAACTTAAGTACTACTTAGTATCATTCTCTCTCTCTCTCTCTCTTATTCTTTATTTTACACAAAATAACAAGTATACATATAAACAATAACATAGCTTATGTACAAAGGCGAAGTTCACCCAGAATTGGGTTTTTTTGCAGCAAACCTAATTTTCAAAGCGTGATGTGCACAAGAGGATACACTTACGTATGTGCATTAACATTACAGTTACATCCTGTTACTTAAAATAATTGAAATTATAAACAAAACTAAAAACCTACAATATAATATACGTTATACATATAGTAAATACATACCTGTAAAGTCCTATATCTTGTTACTAATTCGCGTCTGTAATAACTAGAGTGGATTTTATGCAATTTAAAGTCGTGGAGATATATTTGAAAATATGCATCATAAATGCCCGAAATATGTGAAAAAAGTTCTTAGACTGATATGGTTACTACTGGATATGGGAACTTAAAACAAATATTTAACATACTTAGTAAAAATCTCGTTTTCAATGATAATGTAAAAAGTGCATTTAGTAAAACACTCAAGAATTAACCCAGTTCATATTCCTGACATTTCCTGAATTCATTTTAATAATATTCAAACACAACTACGCAATTCCACTTAAATGCTCAACACGAAATGCACCGGTAGATTTTATCATTTTATTTTCCACTGGGAGCCATCTTGGAATACGGTACAGAAATAACCGCAATATTTCCCGACTACCCGATACCCGTTTCCCGGGATTGGAACAAAACATGTATTGCTTGAGAGCTCTTCAGTGTATGTTATAGGAATAGACAGTTTCTTGTTTCTTGTATGTTATGATTATAAGGAACACAAATGGGACAGACTTGCAAGAAGAAGGTTATTAGCATAGGTAATGAAGTGCAGTTTATTATAGAAACAGTTATAAAATAACAGCTGTCTTCATTAAAATGATTGATTTTAAACCATGAAAAGTACAAACACTTAACTGTTTTAAGTTTTCATGGTTTAACAAAAAACTTGTATGAAAAAAAATAAAAAAACTAGAAAAAATCAGAATAAAAAAAATTAAAAGGGACGTAAAAAAATCAATCGAGAGGATGGCTCAAATTGTCTACTTAGTACCTACGTGGAATCCAGTTTTGAGTAAGCTCAAAAGTAGCAGCCGGCATTATAATAAGGACTCCACAAAACCTGGTGATAGTGCGTTAAGTCATCGAATTCCAATTATAGTGCGCATAGAAAGAAAGAGGGTAGACAGATTTGTCTGCTCCGCCCGCTCGTGGACCGCGGGCGCCTCGCTAGCCACGCGTGGCAAGCGCGCCGTAGCCTAAATTCTAGACAACGCTGGCTGTGCTGGTGCGGTGCTGCTGCGGTGCGTGTCAAGTGTGCCACGACCTTCAAAAAAACAAAAATATTAAAAAACAGAGTTACCACGTATTTTTTTAGTTATAATTTAAGTTTGCTTTTCAAAAATGTCGAGAAAACATTTTAGGTCAACATTCTTAAAAAAGTCGCTTGAAGTAACTTAACTACCCTCTCACCCGCCGTAACCGCTCGACCAGGAGGGGTTAAAACGCTATTAACCGCTACAAGGTCACGAGTTATTTCGTGTAATTTTACACTTGTAATAAAAACACTTGACGATCGCAAACTACAAGACAGACCAAAATAAAATTTACAGTGAATAGCTGAATAGTTAAGGAATCTATTTAATCAAAAACCAAGAAATTTGTATTAATTAAATACTCTAAAATAAATGTAGAGTTTGAAAAACAGTCACGTAACGGCTATTTCGCGATTAAAAATATTTATTTTACGAAAAACGATTAACTCCTTATCAATAAAAAAAATCTAATTAGAAACTAGATTATATTTCCTTTCCAATAAGACCAAAATCTTAAATTCTTATTGGAATGTAGATCCTATTAGAATCCAAAGATACTGGGTATACGTAGTCCCCAGTAGCGGTCGGGCCGCTGGTACTTTTTAACACACATATTTACGTAACTTTTTAACTCTAAGGCACCTCTTTTTGTTGTTTCTAAAATTATAAAATGTACTCACCATACTAAATAATTGCTATTTATCCGTTATTACACGTTTTAATAACATAAAATTATTTATTCAATGTTTACACCCAGCACTATAGTTATAAATACCTATCACTTTTTCACAGGCAAATTACTGCAACTTTGAGATTCTGAAACTAAATTGCTTTAACATAACATTGTAGCACGGTTCTTCACCTTCATTTTGATGTATAATACTATACTAAAATACGACTATTTCGATAATAAAACAATTTAAATACGAAACTGCGCAGACGCAACACGGAAAAAAATGGCCGGGTATGTTTACACTAAAGTGTTTATTTTATTTTGACGTTTGTCGATGCATTTGGGCACAGATAATCAGTATAGAGTTGGAAAATATTGTTGAGAATGTAGTGTAGACTATAAATGCATGGCCAAAGTAAGTACAGTCGAGTTTTAATGCATTTTTTGAAAGCGGGTATTTGAAAATTCAACTGGGGCATTTACTCCCCGGTAGCGTTCAACTGGAAAATGACACTGGGGCAGTGGCTGCCCCAGCAGCGTTTGAGAGGACGACGTACCTAAAAAAAAAAACTATTTATTTATGTTCCATAAATAATAATAATAACATATTTAAATAGTAGCCAATTGGTATCAGAAACAGAGTCCAATAGCATAGTTGTTACGTATTCGGCTCGTAGGGAGGCCAAATACTTTTTGTGGACTGTATTATTATTGTTCTTCGCACCCCGGTTCTCGTAGACCAGTTGCTGGGACTCGGCTGCTGACCCAACCCATATGATCCCAACGCTGGGACTCAGCTGCTTACCCGGCTTATATGGCCAAACTAGGTGGGGTGGTTCCTCTATACGTCTAATGAATTAAACGCGATTACTTTTAACACTTTTTATTATATAGTTATAGGTTTACATAGCGGGGCACAAGACTTTACATAAGACTGTATATAAGGAATTTAACACTGGGGCGTGGGACTCACTAGAACTATGATTCTACTTTAACTTCTCATGACAATCTGTCTGATATGGAGCTCTTCCTTGACTTCTTGAAGACTTCTCCCTGATTATCTGATGGAATGACTTAGTTACATGTTTCTATTTACTACTATTTGACTCGATTATCACCAATTTAATCGGTCCCCCTTACATAAATAATCACGTCATTGCAAGTCGTGGGAGCACCTGAGCGTCCTTGAGGGAACTTTATCCAACCACAGCCCGTAAAAATGGACTTTCCCAATTGCTGATGCAATGATACTCTTTATTATGGAATATTCCACGTCGGACAGGTTCAAACCTGACCGTATCCCCTCTCACGAATGGCTGATGCAACATTTCGAGCCATGGTGCAATGCTTAAGGCTTTTAGTATATAATAGTTTGGGGGTGGACAGACATATAGGTCCCCATTGTTTACATAAAAACTACTTAAACTAAAATTACATTTTTGTCAAGGGCTCGTCGTCCATTACATCTCTCCCCCCGGCGTAGCCTGCGCAGCCTTCTCTTCCTTTTGCAGCACGACGAGCTTGCTAACCGGACGCTTGAAGACGCCGGTCCTCGTTCGCACGTCGACTACTCTGATGCCGCCGTCAGGTCCCGGGTAGATGTTCTCGACGACTCCCATCGGCCACACGTTCCGTGGCAGTGTGCTGTCGGCGATGATGACGACGTCACCGACCTCCGGTGGTTGGCGTTTGCTCTGCGGCTCGCCGCGGGGTACCAGCGTAGGGAGGTACTCCCGCAGCCAGCGTCGCCAAAAGTGATCGGCTAGGGCCTGGCTGGCCCGCCAAGCACGTCGATCGGCCTCGTCACAAGGCCCAGTTGAGGGTAGACCCATAGAGGACCCCAACAGGAAATGGTTGGGGGTGAGGGCCTCCGGATCAGTGGAGCTCACGCTGACATGAGTCAAGGGGCGTGCGTTGATGGCGAATTCCGCTTCTGTAAGTAGAGTTAGTAATACTTCTTCGGCAGGCGCCCTTTCGCGCAGAGTTGCAGCGAGGGCAGTCTTCACGGAGCGCACCAGCCGCTCCCACGCACCTCCCTGATTGGGTGCGCCAGGAGGGATGAACCGCCACTCCATCCTGTGCAGTAGTCCTTCTTCCTGCAGTGCCGGTGCCCACTCTTCATAAGCCGCTCGCAGTTCTTGATCAGCTCCTCTGAAATTAGTTCCGTTATCGGAATACATAAGCCGCGGCCAACCGCGGCGCGCAGCCATCCTTCTCAGCGCCATTATTGCTGAGTCTGTTGACAATGATGCGACGAGCTCGAGATGCACGGCGCGGGAGGTGAGGCACGTAAATAACGCACCCCATCGCTTCTCTCGACGCCGGCCCACCTTCACCATCATAGGCCCGAAATAGTCCACACCACAGTTGGTGAACGGGCGGTGGAAGGGGTCCAGGCGGGCGCGAGGCAGGTCTCCCGTGGCCGGCGGCTGTGGCGTTGCTCGCAGTCTCCGGCAGTACGTGCAGGCCTTTTCAATGGCTCGCACCGTGGGTCGCAAGTGGATGATCCAATAGCGCTGCCGTAGGTCGTTTGTAACTCGTTCCCTGTTGGCATGCCCAGCGGCGCAATGCTCGCGCATCACAATTAACCTACTTATTCGGTGGCGACCATCCAAAATGATGGGTCGCTTGGCCTCCACGGGCACGTTAGAGGCTTCAATTCGTCCTCGCACGCGCAATAGGCCGTCTTCGATTACGGGGTCCAGTCTGTACAGCCGACTCGTCCTGGGGACGGGGCGTGCAGACCGGATTCTCTCCATCTCTTCGGTGAAGCTGTCCTGCTGGGCTTTCAGCAGGAGCTCCTTCTCGGCGCGTTCTATGTGCCGATGCTCCAGTCGAGGCGAGACGCGGCGGCACGCATCAATAAATGCGAGCACGCGCGCGGCAGCGCGCACCAGCGTCTCATACTTTGAGAAGCGGGCGGGATCAGGCAGCCAGCTGTCTCGTTCAGGGCCCGGCACAATGTGCAGGACCTCCTCTTCGGTGTCTTCCGACGCCGGCGTCCCGGGCCAGTCCCCCTCCGGCAGGCGGAGGAAACTCGGCCCGCGGAACCAGCGGTCGGTCGCGCAGATCGGCGCGTCGGTGAGTCGAGTGGCGTCATCCACCACGTTGTGCTCCGTCGGCACCCAGCGCCATTCCTCCTTGCTGGTGAGCTCGGCGATTTCCCCGAGTCTGTGCGCGACGAACGGCGTGTATCTCTTCATGTCGTGATGGATCCAGTGGATCACCGTAGAGGAGTCCGACCAATAGGTCGTACTGTCGATCTCGATGCGGTGTTCTTTCTTGATGGTTTCGGCGAGTCGGGCTCCTATCATCGCTGCCTGCAGCTCCAGACGTGGTATTGTCTGGGCTCGCCGCGGTGCTACTTTTGCCTTGGCCGCAACCAGCACGACATCTGTGCTCCCATCTTCGTACATCGCCCTCCAGTATGCTACAGTCGCGTACGCTTGTTCGCTTGCGTCGCACAGCACATGTAGTTCGATGCGCTGTGTTTTCTTTCTGAGGTAGCATCTGGGTAGCCGCAGTCTGCTTACTTCCTCTAGCTGACCTAGCCAGGCCGCGAAGAGCTCGTTCTCTTCCTCCGGAATAGGCGTGTCCCACGTTGTTTGTAGGCGCCACAGGCTCTGGAGTACTATCTTCGCTCGCACTGTGAAGTGACTCAATAGCCCCAGCGGGTCGTAGATGGACATTACTGCGCTAAGTGCCTCCCTTTTGGTGGGCGCACGGGTTCGGTCTCTTACTTCGGACGGCACTCGGTTCATGGATGTGTTAAATCCGAGTTCGTCTCGTTCCGCGTTCCAGTACAGCCCGAGTATCTTGCTCTCAGGCTGCTCCCCTCCTAACTGCGTTGGGGCGGTGGTGTGTAGCGTCTGGGGTACATCGCGCAGAACCGTCGCCTCGCTGGAGCTCCAACCTCGCAGTGTGAAGCCGGCGGTTGCATGTACCTTTCTTGTCTCTTCGACTGCCTTCCACGCCTCCTCTGGATCGCTGTAACTTGCCACCAGGTCGTCCATGTAGTGGTTCTTGGTTATGGCCTCCAAGGCCCTGGGATAGTCTCCGCCATGAAGCTCCGCGTTGTAATCTCGGACGTAATGAGCCATGTATGGGGAACTGGCTGCTCCGAAGATCATGCTTCTCATCTTGTAGTGGCGCGGGGCTGACGTCCTGTCTTGTTCTCTCCACAGGAATTGCTGAGCCGGTTGGTCCTCCTGTCTTATCCTCACCCGCAGGAACATCTCCTGTATGTCCGCGGTGACTGCCACTGCCCGCTCTCGGAACCGGAATACTATTCCCGGCAGGGACTGCAGTAGATCTGGACCTTCCAGCAGCTCGTCGTTGAGACATTTTCCGTAGCTCGTCGCCGCCGCGTCAAAGACTAGTCGCTGCTTCCCAGGTTTGTTCGGATTCTGCACGGCGAAGTGAGGCAGATACCAGCAGACGTTACTCTCCTTCTCGGTTCCGTCGCATGGTACTGCGTATCCTTTGTCTAGTAGGTTCTTGACCTGCGTGGTGTACTGCACGGCAAAGTCCGGTGACGCATCCATCTTCTCTTCGATCTTCTTGAGTCGTCTCAGCGCTGCTCCGTAGCTTGAGGGCATGACCACATGATCGGTCCGCCACGGCAGCCCCACCTCGTAGCCTTCGTCGATCTTCTTGATCGTCCTCTTTACGATGGTCGCCGCCCTCTGGTCCGCTTCGTTCACGCGGGGTTTCTTGGCGACGCCCAAGGCTTCAATCTTGAAGTGTGCTTCGACTAGATCGTGTAGTTGCTCGTCTCCTCTCCCGGTCTCGATGACGTGCAGCACGTCTTCCTTTTGCGTGATGACGCTTCGTGGTGCTGTTCCGTGCACCACCCATCCCAGCTTCGTTCGTGATGCGGCTGGCTGATCTGAGCCACCGACTCGCAGTTCCCTGGTCACTATGCACTCCCAATGGTCTGTGCCTACCAAGAGTCCTGGACGAGCTTGCTCGTAACATACTTCCTCTCTTGGCAGGTCTCGCAGGTGCTTGTATTCCAGCAGGGTTTCTGGGATGGATTGTTGGTGGAGCCTCAAGTCCTTGATGGTCCTTGCTCGAAGCTCGTGCGACTGACCGTCTTTCCGGATGCTTCTGACCCGCACCCTTACCGCTTTGCTGTCCTGCTCCTTTGAAGACATGTTCACGCCGCATAGACGTAGCGGGCGTGAAGTCCCTTCAGCTCCTACTCTGGTCGCCAGGTCTTCATCAATGAGGGTGACGGTTGCTCCTTCATCGAACAACGCATACGTCATAACCTCCCCCCGTGACCCGGTGACTATGATGGGGCACATCTTCAGCAGTACCTTCTTCCGGTCGGCGGCGAGCTTGGTCGCTACCGACAGTACCGCTTCTTCCTTGCTGGGCTCTGCGGTAGCCTTCGCGGTCGTCGCTTCTTCCTTGGCGCCTTCCTTCTCCTCGTGGAGGGAGGCGTGATGAGGCCGGCGGCATTGGCCTACGCCGCACGGCTTCGCCTTACACCTATATCGCCAGTGTTTCCTCTCGGCACATCTAAAGCATATGCCGTTGGCCTTGATATACTCCCACCGCTTCTTGACACTCATTTCCTTATATTTGGGACACTTTGTTAGCACGTGATCTTGTTTACAGTTAAGACACCGACCTTTTTCCTCCTGGCTGTCGACGGCTGTGTAGACGGGGCTGGCCTTCTTCTTTGCTGTCACCGGTTGTCTGGTTTCCCTTTTCTGGCTGGCGGTTGCGGCGCTGGTGGGAGGGGCGTACGAGTATCGCAACGCCCTATCCGCTTCCCGCATCAGGAAATGGGACAGCATTACTATCTCCGGCTCCGTTGTGTCGTCGTTGTCACAGGCAAAGTCGCACCATCTTGACCTTATATGGGGGCTTAACTTTTCTAGTACTTCACGAGTTAATAACGGGTTATACAAGTATCTCCTTCGGTCGACCGATTTAATTACGTTTACGGTGTTTTGTACTTTGATGGCGAAGTTATTTAAGTCGGCGGCTGATGCCGTGGGCTTCGTCATCTTCTTCAGCTCCTCGATGGCGCGGTCGATGAGTACTTCCGGTCGTCCGAAACATTGTTCGAGTGTCTTCATGATGACTTCTGGATTGGTGGCAGTATGTAGGAGGGCGGACACCGCCTCTCTTGCCTCTCCCTTGAGACAGCTCCTCAATCGCTGTATGTTCTCAGCTGGCGATATGTTGTACATGTTGGTGGTGTCGTTTACGGCCGCCTTAAACGGCAACCACTCGTTCACACCACCGGAGAACACCGGTAAATCCGTATGCCGTAATCGGGGCCTTGCCATCCTTTCTAAGGTCGCTGCCAGGTTGTCGATGCTGTTCCCGTGCTTCGTTGGCGTCGGTGACCTCTCCCGTGGCAATTCGAATTTAATATGTCTTGGGTCCTCCCGGGGGGGTCCTTGGTCCCCCTCCCCCCGTGATCTGAGGGGGTTCGTTTGAAGCCATTCGTCCACTCTACTGTGGTGGCCTTCCTCCTGGGTGATGAGGGGCTCATCCCGCAGGCTGTCCTGCTCATCTTGCAGAACAGATACTTCGGCGGCTAATCTTCTCTTGACCAGGTCTGCGTCCAGGTCGAGAGACTTCTTCTGGATGGCTGCCAGCTTTTCTGCAGCCTCCAATTCCGCCAGTCTTAAGCGCGTTGAAATACTGTTGGTTGACCTCTGTGACCTCTGTGACCTATGTGACCTCACCGATCTGGTGGGCGACCTCGTCCTTTGCTCGTGCTCCTCGCTCAGGAGAAGTCCTGACGATGGTCCTGCTAAGGTCGTGTCTGCTGTCGTAAGGGGCGCGGTAATCAGTCGTGCAGCTATAATATTTTGCTCACCTGTTACTGCCGGTGACAAGGGCGGGTCCATTGAAATCCTCCGTAGTCTCTCTCTTCGAATCCGTTCCGCTTCCTGGCGTAGAACTGCCTCTCTATGCTCGTCTGCCCTCTTCTGCAGGGCCCGCCTCTGGTCCTCAGCTTCTGCAGCATCACCCTGGCTTCGGGTGACCACCATCGTTCTTTGGTACGCTGCAGGTTGACTTTAAACGGGGAGCAAGGAGCGCGACAATCCAAACTAACCTAACCTGGTTTTGGACTTCTCCAGATTCGTCCACTACGACGTTTCACTTACTCGCACTTCAATACTGTTATTATATCACGACTGGACATTTATTTACCGCGACGGCACTTATGTACTTGTTACGGCACTATGTACTTACGGCACTATGTACCTTACGGCACTATGTGCTTACGACGGCCCTATGTACCTGACGGCACTATATAGTTACGGCGACAATAATGTTCCATGCGGCGCGCACTATGTTCTATAACGCGCGCTTATATATGACGCGTAACTATGTATTCACAACGTGGTCATTTATTACGTTTTATAACGATAATACATCCGTTAGTATTTTATTCACGGCGCGAATCGAGTCAATTTACTTTTTAATTTTCATAAGAGTCCCACTATTCTGCTTACCCCTTTTTTAACGCGCGCTATGATCGCGATTTTTGGTACACAGAATATCACTTTTCCTATCGCGGCACTTTATTCACTCACGACATATGTAAAGTTAATTTTGTTCAGTACTTACAGTTTATGTGCCCGCTTATATCACTTATTTACGCGCTATGTATTATACCGGCACTTCTGCTTATCCGGATCGCAAGGACCAAAAATGTTACTTGGTCATCCGGCTCGTAAGGACCAAAAATGTTACGTATTCGGCTCGTAGGGAGGCCAAATACTTTTTGTGGACTGTATTATTATTGTTCTTCGCACCCCGGTTCTCGTAGACCAGTTGCTGGGACTCGGCTGCTGACCCAACCCATATGATCCCAACGCTGGGACTCAGCTGCTTACCCGGCTTATATGGCCAAACTAGGTGGGGTGGTTCCTCTATACGTCTAATGAATTAAACGCGATTACTTTTAACACTTTTTATTATATAGTTATAGGTTTACATAGCGGGGCACAAGACTTTACATAAGACTGTATATAAGGAATTTAACACTGGGGCGTGGGACTCACTAGAACTATGATTCTACTTTAACTTCTCATGACAATCTGTCTGATATGGAGCTCTTCCTTGACTTCTTGAAGACTTCTCCCTGATTATCTGATGGAATGACTTACACCCGTATGCAGAGTCCTCGACTTGACTCAAAACCGTCTTGACACGCCTACTTTCCACCCCATTCGAGATATTGACAGCTAAAGTTTGTTTATAATTTGACATATCCGCCCACTTTTCTGTCAAATTCAACGTAAAGTAGTACAAGAATCTTTTGACACTTGAATGAAGCCAACAGGGGGGCGCTGATGGTTAACCTTTTGTTAATTGTTTTGTAAGAAATATTTAGAAAAGAAAGAGATGGCTGCATTAGTTTTGATGTTTGCCCCGCGCCAGAAGATTCTTGAAATCGAGAAACTTACGTTGTGGGTGATATATGTACCTACTGAAATTCAAGTTTGACGTGTGTATAATTATTTTCTTGAGATTGTCTAGAAATGGCGAAAGTAAGATGAATTTTGAGGAGTATGTCGATTATGGGAACGATACGTCATATAATTATTTATCGCGACGATATTTACGCGATGCCGATAACCCATTTGACTTTTACAACAACGAACAGTTCCAAAGACGATTTCGGTTTCAGAAGGAAACCGTGCAGATTTTTTTTTTACCCTTGGTATTTGAAAGTGCTAGCGTAGTTCTGATCGACTATCAATTCCGACAACAATCCAGCTACTGCATACTGATCGGGGACAGCGGCTATGCCCAAACATCGTATATGTTCACGCCTATGCTTCATCCACAGACTCCAGCTGAGTTACAATACAATAGGGCTCACATAAAAACAAGAAACGTAATTGAGCGATTCAAAGGGGTCTGGAAAAGGCGATTTGCATGTCTCAGTAGAAAATTACAAAACAAATTACCAAACACCTTGAATATCATTAGTGCCTGTGCCATACTCCACAATATTTCTATCATGGTAAATGGAGACATGCGGACGCCAGAACCCAGAGTGGTCCAACATAATTCTGCTGCCGTTATCCGAATGCAATTAGGCTCGGCGCAGTATGTTTCCATTTTTTTTATCCTATTTTCTTCTGACAGAGTACATCCATCGTTTCTTTGGTCTTCCCCTACTCTTATAATAAATATTCGTAATCAAATCTTTCTTCACAACATGTTCCTCATTCAGCCGCATCACGAACTCATACCATTACAACCATAGACTTACCACAACTTTTCAGACGTCTTCCTCTTTGTATTACTTTGTTATTCCATCCATTCACATGACACTACACATCCCCCATTCATCTGAGCATTTTCATATAAAATTGCCTTTCATTTTGTTTTGTAGCCAAACATTGTGATCCGATGACCTGGTAAAGGTTACGGGAATCCGTTGGATGCGAGTCGCACGGCTCCGGTCAGTGTGGCAACACTTGGGGGAGGCCTATGTCCGGCGGTGGACGTCTTTCCTTTCGGCTGGAATGATGATGATGATTTTGATCCGTACAAGACAGCAGGTCTTACCATTTATTTGCCTAACCGTGGTGCCTTGATTTTCTTTGAAATCGTTCTCTTCACACTATGGAAAACTTTAAAAATCACATTATTTTCGTATGCAGAAACTGTTCGAAAGATTAATAATGTCTATGGGTACTGTCATAACGGATTGGTCGAAGAAAGCAATGTTTAACAAAATTGGAAAGCCATGGGAGAGGCCTTTGCCCAGCTGTGGGACATAGCGGGCTGATATAAAGTAAAATAAATAAATAAATAACCAACCCGTCTTGAGAAAGTTTGGTGATCAATGCTCGTGCCTTCTCAGTATGAGAAGAGGCTATTGCCCAGCAGTGGGACAGTAATAGGCTGGTATTATTTTTGTAAAAGAAAACACGGTTCATTTTTGGTTCCAACGTTCTCGTTCTGAAAACTTTTACCTGCAGCCTGTGCAATGGACGGCCGGAGACCATAGTTGCTAATACCTATTTTCCGTGACGTTTAATTTCAAAGCTACCTAGTATGTAGGAGGAATTAGTAATTCATGATTATTACTAAGAATTGCAAGCTGCACTTGCTCCGTGGTAAATATATATTGAGCACAGTTTCTTTCCCAAATCGGTGGGTATTTGGAAATGTTCATTGTCGTGGAATTGTATGAGCTATTTATCAAGATCGCGTAAATAATATAGTCGTGACAAATAATCATAATATGGAGTATCGTACACATAAAAGATGAATACAAGCTTAATTCATTTGGTATTTCTAAAGCATGAGAATGAAAACATCGTGAGGAAACCGGCATGTCCTAGAACCAAAAATTCGAACACATGGGAGCATTAATAGGTTGATGATGATGATGGTGATGAAAATGTTAACGCAGCATTTTGAATCTCAGAGGACAAGAGCGAGCTTGCATAGGTAGCTCGTGAATTCGTGATGTTTGGGAACTAATATTGGTTTATTTTTGAAATTTAGCAAGTTGTATGAGAAACCAATGCGGTACATAAGTTGCTTACCGAACATCATTTATTTTAAATAGTTTTTGGCTAAGGTTGTTTTGTTTTTTTATTTAGCCCCCAACCTACATCTTTAGTATATTTGTGTTGCGGTATTATACATATACTCGTAACTCGTTAATATAGTACATTCCTTGAGTTTAAGAAACTTTTTTTTTTTTAATCTACTGAACGGATTTTGATGAAATTTTGCACACAGATACTTTAAAACCTGGATTAAAACATAGGATACTTTTATCCCGGTAGTAAGATCTCATGGGACAATAATCAAACTTCACGCGGGCGAAGCCGCAGGCAGAAGCTAGTAATAATATAATCAGATCGAATACTTCTAAGCTGCTCGGTTCATCGTTCATCGTCGAAGCCAGTTATGGCAAGAGAGGTTCCCACCACCTTACAAATTGAAGCCCCAAGAACACAACCTGGCTACGGACAGACATTTTTTTTTGTTTCGCATGGGAAATCAAAGAAAACCCATCCCTGTTCCTTCCTCGCCCTTTACCTACAGTGACCTGCAGTGGCCTATTTGGAAAGCTCTGAATCGATTGCGTACACAAGTAGGCCGCTGCAAAACATATTTGGCAAAATGGAGTATTATTGGTTCCTCCAATACCGAGTGCAAGTGCGGCGGTCCGAACCAAACTATGCCGGGGCTATCTGCTGAAGTGTCCAAGGTGTTCGTTTACCTGCACTTGTTACGACCTGAATAGCGCCTCTGCCACTGCAATAAACGTGGCCACCTACTGGGGCCAAACTATGTGCGTGTGGATTGAGGGCCACTTTGTTAAAATTCTTTGAAAAAGTGCTTAGGATTTAGAAACATTCCCAAAGAATTGTGAAAGTTGGAATGCCATTTTGTGAAAGTCAATTAAGGGTGTTATGGACTGCAAAGTTAGTATAGAAGTACATCGATACGACAAGCAGAAGAAGGTTCATCTTCCGACTGAATTCTTTGCTCAACTCTGGACGACCGGAACTTGCTAATAGAGCAAACTGGCGAAGAAAAGCTCAGAAGCTGTGAGCTCATAAAGCACAGCTGGGTTGGAGAGACCACCATGAAGCCGCGACGGATTGGAGGCAGCAGGGTACAATTTATTAAAAATTGCGGTTTCAAGGGTGCAAAAATGCAAAATCTGGCACTTCCTTGGATTTTACCCCTATTTTTCTAAATAAGTATGTATGTATGCTCCAGTTTTTTATGTTGATAATTGTGTGATGTTTATATTTATATTTTTGCTGTCTCGTAGGTCCTCTAGTCATAAACTGCACAGTGTGAGGTTATGGGTTCGATTCCCAGGCCATGCAGTGTTGTTGGGTTTTACTAACCCATAGACTGGATCAAATGTTACGTAGGACTAAATGAAAATGAAAAATCATTTTCTTTGTTTTTCTATGTCTTTAAATGTGTTATGTAGATATTTTACTTATTTGTTAAACATACGTGATACTACTTTTATAATAAAAATCAATTGGCTTGCATAATGTGTAATAATTTATTTTTAATTTTTTTCGGCGTCCTCCCTTGCAGCCTCACTGAATTGAAGCCACTGCGCGGCACTAAAACGGTCCAGCTTTGCATTTTAGTAGGCTTCCTCTGCTGCCTTTAATAGCCACTTCCTCTCCTGCATTTTCATCTGGCGCAGTTCTTCCTCTCTTTCTTGAATCCGCTTTAAGTTTTTCGCTTTTAGCAAATGTGATTCTTGATCTCGTTCCTCATTCCCTTTTAAATTTTTTGGCCGTGCCTCAAACTCCATGCCCTCGGACTCACAGCCTAAATGTTATTTGGTACTTACGCGGTACTTGCGCGTATTATTTATGGAGTTATATTCTTGGGTCAGGCGAACCCAAGCATTTTTTTTGCTGATGGGCTGCCCGTCCACGTCGTACATAAATGGAGCTTGTACTTGCGCACAAGTTCCAGTAAGCAGGATTTTTCTCCGGAGGTAAAGCATTTAAAATTCCATTTAAAATTCCCATTAGAAATTTGGCCATTGGCCATTTTAAATTCTTGAGAATGATTCTTGAATGATGAAAAAATATTTATTTGAAAGTTAATCCGTTTTATGCGGTTGATTTTGTTCTTTGACAGATGATGTCAACCAAGAGCATTCGATCGAACATCAATTTATGACATCTCTAGCATTGTGACGTATTCTATTAAAACATTTTTAGCATATAAAGCATCTTGCAACCTTCATGCAACATACTTATTTTGAGTTTGATATGGGCAGCATGTTTTGCAGGTAGATTAAGGTGAGTACTCATATGAGCATTTCAACGTATTGTAATGTTTTTACGAAAGCTTGGCACGGTGTTCAACGTATTTACTTGTAACATTCCTTTGGTTTCCGTCAAGAATGTGTGATGTAACATTGGTTGATAATTTTAGGAATAATGATAAAACTACAAGTTTGCGATTGAAAAGATGTAAAAGGACAATAAAATAAAAGAATATGTTTAGATGGTTTAGACATCTTGATAGAACGAGTAAAAGGCGACTAAAAAAAACCGAAAGAGAACGTAGGAGGACATACTTTATTGGTACCTAAAGGTTTCATAAAAAAAGTCAGGTGGCAGTGCTCGAGTACTGCGTGCGTGTCGCCGCGTGTTCCCAGATATATGAACGCGAATGAAGCAAAAGTAGTACCTAAATCAAGTTTTAACAAAGTGTTAAGCAGCTTGGTGTCTTCATGACTTGTTGAAAATACATGTTTTAGCTAGTCTGTACTCACCCTATGAACATAATTTTGTAGGCGTGTCGGAGGCGGTGGCCTGCAGTGGTTTCCTTGTTACCATGGCAACAAAGACCGTTTCAAGCAAAAAAATGGTCTTAAGCAAGTTTTTGGAATACGGGTGTTAGTTACATGTTTCTATTTACTACTATTTGACTCGATTATCACCAATTTAATCGGTCCCCCTTACATAAATAATCACGTCATTGCAAGTCGTGGGAGCACCTGAGCGTCCTTGAGGGAACTTTATCCAACCACAGCCCGTAAAAATGGACTTTCCCAATTGCTGATGCAATGATACTCTTTATTATGGAATATTCCACGTCGGACAGGTTCAAACCTGACCGTATCCCCTCTCACGAATGGCTGATGCAACATTTCGAGCCATGGTGCAATGCTTAAGGCTTTTAGTATATAATAGTTTGGGGGTGGACAGACATATAGGTCCCCATTGTTTACATAAAAACTACTTAAACTAAAATTACATTTTTGTCAAGGGCTCGTCGTCCATTACAATAGTTGTTATGTTTTACGTAAGTTTTAACTGATTACTCAAAATAAATATAACCTACATTTGACCAAGAAAACAATAAACTCAGTCCATTCCATTTACTTAACATTTGGCACGCAACTAGAAAGTTTTACTCAACCTGACAAAGCCAAGCTAAAGAGTAATGTGAATAAATAAAATATTGTATTTACAAATGTTTATTTACTTACACTTTGCTCTGATTTCGATTGAGGTTATAAAGTAAATAAATCGTTAAAGGATGGAAATATGAACAGAATATAAATCGAGGACACTCACTTTTGCTTCACCTAAGCTCCGTTTGAAGTAAGTTGTTATGGAGAGAAAATAGATCGTATTTCCCTGCCTCATTAAAGGTCATTAACCCGGCGGCACAGCCACCCGCGCAAATCGCTTTCATACAAAAAAAAGCTGCCAAATCGGTCGAGCCCTCTTCAAGTGATGCCCCGTAGTACATGTGATTTTTTAAGTCTTTCAGCGTTTCATTTTTTTAATTCAGTCTTACAGACAAAGAAGATGGCTGAATGTAATTTTTTGGTTTTGACATTACGAATTCAAAAAGCTATCGTGTAACAGACAAAAGTAGACTTTAATGTGACGAAGGTAGAAACGACTTGACTGTACGTAACTACGAGTGGTATCTATTAGGTGTCAAGTGTGGTGACTGTACTCACTGATTTCTATTTATTAATAGAACAGCGAGGGTTATTAAAGAGCACCTCGTTATTAGCTACGACCCATGTAAGGTCAGGTTATAAGTTATATAATATTGTAACTACACTACCATGCTGCCTTATAGTCAGTGGCCCAAAAAAAGTCTAATCACCAGTCTTACCAAGGGGTAAAGTATTACCCAGTACTAATTGGGTTATGTAGGTCAGATAGGCATTCGCTCCTTGTAAAATACTGGTATTCAGCTGCATCCGGTTAGACTGGAAGCCGATTTCAACATTGTTGGGTAAAGGCTAGGCAGATGATGAAAATGACTTCCATGCTGCCTCGTTGAGGTCGTAAGCAAGACTGCTGAGCATGGTGTCCTCGATTCGAATTTCCAAGTCTGCCAAATTGGAATTTTGTGTTTCCATCAAGAAGTTATTAGTAGCAGCCACGGAGTTTATATTTGTGCCCGGTTAAACTTAACTGGCGAACTGGTGACCACTATTTAATTACAGGTTTGAGGTTATGTGATTTCTAAATAAATTTTGATGGTTGGAGAGGGAGTGGACAACGAAGGAAACGATGAAAGAATCGTGTGATGAATGAATATGAAAGAAAAAGGAGTTAAATGAATGCGTGACGGTTGACAGGGACGAACGGAATAAAACAAAAGGCAACAAAATAATAATCACGGAAGATATCCCGTAAGTGACAATATAAGTTTAGTTTTAAACCGTGAAAACTTAAAACCGTTTGAAAACAAAAGTGTTGCGGTGACACCAAATAACATGGTAACAGGACAAGAAGATGATGATGAGGTTATGTGATTTCTATAATAATATTAAAATGCTGAAGTAAGTCTGTCTGCCATCCTACATGCCTATTCATGGCTGACAGGATCTCAATTAAATCGTCATGGTATATACAGGCTGTAAGCAACCTCATCACGAAGCCGTCAACCAAGCATTCTGTACATCAAACTAAGTTATGCAAAAATTATTGCTGGGAAACGACTTTTTTTTTGGGATGAAAAATTATGTTTGTAGGTAGAACTCAATGTAGCGCACGCAAAACATTGTGCTGGTGGATGGACTGAAAGGATTTTTTTTACATCCTTATACAGGCAAAAATAGACCTGTGTGAGGACATAAGAAACTTTGTATCCCAATAGTTTACACTTACGACTGCTAAGGCCTACGGCCTTCATTTCTAGAAATGACCTTCTTAGTACTCACCAATCTGGTTATCGACCTGACCATAGCACAGAACGGCTCTTTTAAAGATTACTAACAATATCCGCTGGGCTATGGACCACAAGTCACTTACCTTACTTGTTCTTCTAGACTTTAGTAGCGCTTTTAACTCAGTTGATTTCAACGGCCTTCTGGGGATCCTTAAATTTCTCAATTTCTCCGCTTCCTCTATTGGTTGGTTTGACTCCTATCTTAAAGGCCGCTCCCAGCATGTTCGTTTTGATGAATCTTCCTCTGATTGGTGTCTCACGCTCCGGGTGTGCCTCAGGGTGGCGTTCAATCTCCTCTTCTCTTCTATATTTTCATTAAATCTGTTACCAGAGTCATTTCCTCCTTCTTCCATGTCTATGCAGACGACCTGCAGCTTTACCATCATTTCTTAAGGGAAACTGCCGTGTTTGCTATCAACAAGAATCTGAGATTAGTGAGTGGTCGCGGTCCTTTGGGCTGCAGATCAATCCTAAGAAATCTCAGGTCTTAATCATTGGCGGCAGGTATATGCGGAATAGGCTCGATGTTGCGTCGCAGTCTCCTCTCATGCTGAATGGAGTTCAGATTGATTACGCGTATTTTTTGCGCCTCGGGTTGACAATGAATTCCTATTTATCTTGGACTGTACATGTGGCTGAGGTACTATTTTCTGTTCCTTTCTTCTTTTCTATACTTAGATTGTTAAATATATAATTACTTATTAGTACGCAGTTCAGTCAACTTTAATATTACACGTTCATTTATAGAGAAGGAAAAGAAATAATATGAGTATCATATTATATCAGACGCTACACGGCTACAAGTGGTTACAATTAGCTATCTACCGTTTCCCTCTAGTTTATATTTATTAATGCAGGCGGCGAATGGCGAGGTATATTTGAGTGTCGATCATTAATAAGTACTACATTTGGCCTTTAGGCTACAATTTGTGTTAGCACTAAATTCTAGCTGTATTTTAGAATAAAGTTAACAGATATTCTGGTTTTGATTGCTTTTGGAATTAATTATGTTATGTTAGGTCTGTTTAGATGTTCCTAAAATTATAACATATTTAATACAGGTTCAGGTTTATTGGTGGTAACTGGCTGCCATAATAAAATGTTATAATAAGAATTAGTAACACAGAAGTGAAGATGGCGCGGTACGCCTTGGATAGCTTTCTCGTTAGTTGGAGAGAAGAGGCACAACACGAGAAAAGTGAAAGGAATGGGGGGAGGCCTTTTCCCAGGAGTGGGACAGCTCAGGATAGTAAAAAAGAGTTAGTTTAGGGTAGACAGAAGTTCTGATTGGTTGTGAAGTTAAGGTTTGGACAAGCTGTGAATACCGGACACAGAGATACTTCAATGGGTACATTGTGAGTCAGTCTTCGTGATCCAGGATCACGCCCGTTTACCCAGAAGGTATCTTTTTTTCAGGATCAGGTCAATGCAGAAGCTATAATAAAACCTGCAAACTTAATACCTTGAAATAAGACACTTTTTTTTGCAAAGGCCTCCCTCATTCCTTTCCACCTCTCCCGGTGTTTTGCTTTCTTAGACCAATCAGTCAGGAACGGGACTCTGGCCCGTCTGTCCTGACCCATCCTGCAAACCAGCCCAGTCCAATAATAGCCTCGGAAAATTTACCATTATAAACTTAATTGTACGAGTGAATTGAAAGCAACCTGAGAGCAGACGGGATATTATGAGGCTTCAGTACTAACTCATCCCGCGCGCTATGAATCACCTGAAGGTGAGGCAGGGTTACTATGGCAACTAGACGATAGAGCATGAGCAACCACGAAGTAATGTTTTTTTTGTATCGTTGTCTGTAGACATTAAGTATCTTTGCATGTATTTTTTAATAATTGAACAAGGTCAAATGGTACAAGTTTAGAAAGGTGCTGATCACACTGTATGGCTTTATTTATTCCACACACTGGAACATGGACGACTTTCCAGTTTCCTCTCGTTTGAATTGCCATTGTATTTAACTTCATATGACTTAACAAAGAGAATAATAAATTAAAACTAAAGAAACCTGTTTACTCGTTTCGTTTAAAAAATAACAAACTACGAAAACCTGTTTACCCGTTTCAAATACTTTTCATCGCAAATTGGAAAAAAGTAAAATAAATAAAAAACTTAAGCCCGAATCAACAGAAATATTCCATTTTTCTATGAAAATATTGCTGTTTGAGCTATTACTAGCTAGTACTTTAATAAAATCCTACACGCGCTACAGATCATCTGAAGGCTTAGCAGTGGGTTACCACAGTAACTCGAAGGTGGGAGGGTGAGCACTCAGCAACCTAGAAGTTATTGTTCTAAGTAGTTGAACTGGGTGTTATGTAGGTATGTTTTGCGACGGTGTACCTGTGTTGCTTAGATATGTGTGTACTTAGCCAGTTTGAGTATCTACTTTATCTGGTTTAAGATGGATGCTGCAGGGTAGCCCGCGGTAATTTCTTGTTCTTGATTCTGGCCTGCAAAATGTAAAAGACGCACGATAATTTAAATTAAGTAAAATAACATTGAGATCTTGATTATTTTTGGTGTCTTAATTCTTTACTTATCGTCATCAGCCTACAACACCTAATGCTGGACATAGGCCTCTTCTATCGCATGCCACTCAACGGGATTTTCGGTAACTCTCATCCAGTTGCTACCATGGCTGGTCGCCCCTGCGAAGATGTTGCTCCACCGAGCCTGAGATCGTCCCACCTTACGTTTGCCGATTCGGTGTTTGAAGACTGCCGATAGGTTCAACTTTAAAATGAACTCTTGCGCAGCATGCTTCTAGACCAGCGGCTGTGCGTAATCTGTTAGTGAATTTAAGATTTATAATAGACTAGCTTCTGCTCGATAATTGTCCCATGGGATCTTACTACCGGGATAAAAAGTATCCTATGTGTTAATCCAGGTTAAAAACTATCTGTGTGCAAAATATCCAAATCCGTTCTGTAGCTTTTGCGTGAAAGAGTAACAAACATCCATCCATCCATCCATCCATAATGATAATGAATAATGATGATTATTTTAATATGTAAAAAAATACAATAATGTAATGTTGATGTAATATTGTCACGGTTTATGCACCAGTGTTCAATCTCTGTAGGTAATCTATTTTAATCTAAATGTTATTTTTAAAATTTAATGTATTTTTTGCACGTTGATTTTATTTGTATTTTTTTATTCATTTGTATGTAATATCACTTTTAAATTCTTATAATGTGAAATAGTGTAGTTTTTTGAGTTACTATAATCTAACTATAAGACCAATTGTATCACCAAAAAGCACACTAATAAATACTTTGACTTTGACTTTGACTTGACCATCTCTTCCTACCAATTTGTACGCCACGATATGCGGCTGAACATACAATGTACTTTCGGTACTTTTCTGTATAATATTATTATCTTGCATGCAGTGTATCAGGTACACCATGTTTAAACAAATAAATTTAACTTACTTATACTTACTTACATACATACTCACAAACTTTCACATTTATAATATTAAGTAGAATAATACATAATTATATTATGGCTTGATTTGCCAGCGGCTTCGGTTATTTATTTATTTAACAATTTACGAGCGTTATACTCGTAGCTGGAAATTTTCCCACAGGAACGGTCAACAGAGCCTATGACGCTCGGGAATAATCTTCCCATTAAGGCGACTACACGAGCTAAACGCGAGTTTTATAATTACTAAAAGTATATGATTCACTGCTATAAACAAGACCAGAAAAATATATGATATTCTTCAGGATATATGCTAGCATGATACTGTTTTGAAAACATAATACAATTAATTTGGCTCGATAAAAAGAAATCACGAACTTACCTCTAAAAATATCTTTCAAACAATAGAAAACATACTAATATGCATGCGATCATTCTGATTTTTTGGCAAATAATTCTACAAGCAATATATTAGCATGATACTGTTTTAGTTTTTTAATCCAATCAATAGTTTTTTTGTAAATCGATCGAAACCACTCATTTCGCGCTATTTGGCCCGCAGTGGCTGTCGTAACAACCACGTTGTAGTGCAAGCTGATTAGAACTTTATTCTAACAGCATTTCAAACGAAGTTTGAACCACCACAAATAGAGTTGCTAATTTAGCTCGTATAGGCGCCTTAATGAAATAATTTTGGCAATCCAATCGGTAGTTACGAAGATAACCCTCCACATCTAAACGTATAAACTTTATCTGTTTATAATATTACTATAGCTGATGCCCGCGGTTTCACCCGTCGGTACCCTTCGTGTACAAATTGTATCCTAAAACCTTCCTCGAAAACCACTCTATTTATTGGTGAAAACCACATGAAAATCGTAGCAGCAGTTTTTAAGTTTATCGCAAACAGACAGACAGACAGACGCGGCGGAGGACTTTGTTTTAAATAAATACGCCGCCGTGTAGTGATTAATTAGTATAGATTCACAACTAAATAAAAAACCGATACAAACAAATTTTAGGATTTCTAACCATAAACTGTTTCACTTAAATAAGTCAATGTACGTACAACTTTTCAAATCATTACAGAAAAATCCAAAACAATATTTAATAGGAATCAAATTTATTTCGTTCATATTTATGCTCTGCGTCATTATAACAACCCACAAATGTAAACAAAACCGAACAAAACAAAACAGTATTTCCATCATGTTCCATGAATAAAAAAAAACAAAATGGTATCTATATCTATGTACCACAATACTTTAGTTGACTTCGTAACTGCTTCAACATTCAGGTACCAAAGCAGTTACAAAATCGACCTTTACGGTTTAATTTCACTTGCACTTTATGATTCGGCAAGGTCTATATTTGCGTTAAAGATCAATACAATTTAAAGGTCATATTTATTTCCAGTGCATCCTGCTGGGTAGATTTGACGCCCACCTTCCTGATTGTTTAACCTTTCCATTACGGTATTAAGATATTATGAGCTATTTTCGTTTAGCGCGTGCTAAAGCGAGAAGGATAGAGTAGAGCAAGAGAGAAAGAAAGTTTTAATTGACTAATTCATTTATTTAAAAAAATTGTTTCACCTGGGGCCCAAGTCTGCTATTTTTATAAATTTGACACTCCAACACGATTCCATTCCCATCCGATTGTCATTTTGCTAAAAGTTCGTAATCTGCTAAATTCATAATGGTCGGTCAATGGTCTCGTAATAAAATTGTGTTTGCATGACATTGTGGAATCGTCATTATTATAAAACCCTTAATTAATACAAATGGTTTTCGAAATCTACTACTAAAGTTGAACATTTAATCCTGCCAGATTTAATTTATAGGATTTTTACACATTTGTCAATGTGTACGAGATTACCATTTTATGATATTTCTTCAATGGAGTGTCAGTGGTTGACCATTGGAAAGTCATAATGACGCCATTATATTAGTAGATTGCCAAACTTGTCAATTATTAAATCTATGATAGACTATTCTGACACTATTGTAATAGCAGCCCTGATATGAGTAGAGATAGTCTCAAGTCAATGTACATAAAGGTTTCCTTAATGAAAAATTGTTTCATCATCAAAGGGAAAGTCCTGAAGTTAATACCGATAAAACAATATCACAATAACCAACCATCACGGGCGTACATCTTAAGTAAAATTATAAACCTAAATAATATAGCGCGACTTATTCGCAACAAACATCAACAGTATCTCGAGCTAACTTATTTATCTCGTAAAATACTTGTTAATACTCCACCCCGGGAATTGTGCTACGAGGAGCTCCAAAAACCCGGACGAGTAGGTCAACCAATCGGCCGACTCAACAATCCAATTTATTAAGACCTTTGAATTTGTATTTCTTCACGTCAGCTGAGTTTATTGTGACAACATTGAAGGGGTCGCGGGGGGTCAAGATAGAGTGTTGACCAGATTTGTTTGTTCACAATTCTATGGATAATTCGTATAAAGGAGTGTTGGAGGGTGTGGGGGGTGTGGGAGTCAACTAAGGACAAAACTTGTTTACACTACTTACGGAATTAAATCACTCTAGTCGGTGTTTGGTAAAGTGGTCGGATGACTTTTGACTTAACGTAACGACTTATTTGTTTTTCATGGTGTCTGAAAGGGTTCGCTTTATATTGTAATGAATTTTGTAGAGTTTTTTTTTATGTTTTGTAACTTTATTTTTTTTTCTAAAAGTTTTTATGTTGATTTTTGATCATAGAGTTTTTTTCATTGAATATTTAATGTTCTGTGTTCCACCCACCGCAGTTAAAAAGTGATTATTCTCATTTCCATACATTATGCTGCAAACACCCCAATAGCACACAAAAGTTATGTAAATGAGAAAGCATTAATATTAGGTGACTCACCATACAACATTTGTTTTGTTGAACCACCAAACGCTTGAAAAGTGAGGTTCCACTGACCTACTGTATAAGTAAAACTTACCTACGTGATATATCTTACTTAGTTACATAGGAAAAAAGTAATTGGTGGCTAGCGCGCGCAAGTCCAATATGGAAACTGCAAAACTTCAAAATAAAGTTTTAATTTGAACTTGGTCAGCGATAACAATGCAGCAAACTTGTGGCCGCCCGCGCAGGGAGCGGGGAAACGCCAATCTTCCTCACATTGCAGTACATAACCGTACTTCTTTGTAAGAACACCTCGCAAAACTTTGTCGCAAGTAAACTCCGCGAAGTGGCTAAGTCGGGAGCCGGGAGCCGTCGCCGCCGACCGCTCCCGCCGATCGCTCCGCTCGCTCCGCTCCACCCCCCGCTTCACTGCGAACAACGATCCGCCTCCGACAAACAAACGGACAAGTTTTAATGTTTTGCTCACAAAGTGTATGATTAAACGCGGAGAGCGGCGGAGAGAGTCGGCCGTAAGTTATTGATTTTCCCCGACCGAACCCCTGTCGACTACGAGGCTCGCGGTGCAGTACGGGAGCGCTACGAGGTTATACCACTTTTAAACTGTTCAAAAACGCAATTAAAACTACTTTTGTCGGTACCTATCTATTTCAAATCACTTTTTGTGATCTGTACAAGTGTTTTCAAGTGCCAAAAGAAGTGCATACAAGTTGTATAAGTGACTTACAATGTGAAAAGTTAGTGTTTGCTGCGCAACTGTACCACGGGCGGCACAAGTCGCGCACCCTACAACTTCACGTCGTTCTACGTTCCGAAGTTAACGCAAAGTTCCGCCATTTTGGAACATGCTCACAACCCACTTGTTTTATAAAGAAACTTTTTATTAATTCCTGTGGGCCGCGGAGTGTCAGTAAGATGTTTTGAGGTTATGCTGAAAGACGAAAGACGTTATTCTGACTCGGAGGTGGAGTTCTAGTGTTATTGTGACTGTGAGGAGGCTGAATACGAGTGTTTGTGTTCATTTAAGATATTGTTTTGAAGTGTAACGCGGCTGACGGACCTTGGATGCTCTTGTAATTTGTGTTTACTTCTGGCAACAGAGAGGAGGACGCTCGCAGCTCTGTTTTGACCTTGCCAATGGATCTGGCACACCAATAAGTGACAGGTGATAAGTAGGAAACTTTGTTTAACTAGTTTATATGGCTGGCAGAAAAGTTGTGACAGTGAAAAGTTTTGCTCAAAAAGTGTTTACGAGTTACTATAACTACTTATATGAAGTGAGAAATCATTCGAAACTGAGGCAGTGTCGTGGTTTTGTGTGAGATTACGCTAGATAATGCTAAGAATGTCGTGTTTGTACTCAGTATTGTGATAAAAACTGCTTAGCGAGATGTTATTCGGGAAAAATAAATTATCATTCATACGCTCATGTGATTTAAGACGATAATAAACGATAGGGAGGAAAACAGGACGTCTTAATAAAGGAAAAGCCAAAGGAATACAATTTCCCTAATGACTCTTAAATAAAACAAGAAACAAATAATTTTCTTATTACATCAAACGAATTAATTTTCTTGGAATCGTACGGCGTTGAACACAAGCTATGAAGATTCGAAGAGAAGAATTTTAAAATCAGTTTTAAGGTGGATCTAACTGTTAGGACGTTCTATAGGGTCATTTAAATCTTAAAATATTTAAATTCATATACATATACACGTTTCTCGTAAATCTCTTTTGAATAGATAAATAGAGCAATTCTAAAACCGTTTATGTCTAAGAGTCAGTTACTAACATTTCCGGTCGGTTTGATTTATTTTGACGTTACTAACACTCTAAGCATATTAACTTACGCATGTATCAGCTTTGGAAAGACTAAATTGAGCTCATTAAAACTTCGAAAGATTGTAAAATCATAGAGGTATAGTTCACAACGTTCTACAATGGCCGCAAGTGAAATATGGCATTGTTACTCTAAACAGAACTTGGCTTATTGACTGTACTGCCAACACCAGTATTACTGCTTGTAAACAACATTCAGGACTTACTTTGCCTATTTTCGATTGATCCATTTTGTACGTACGCACGTTCCTTTTATCCTTTACGTAAACATTTATTTAGTAAGGAAAGTTCTGTCCAACTATCTCATAAATAAAGTAAAAAGCCCACGATATTGGGTCGTTTTATTGAGCACGCTATTACAAAGTCATTTCAGCGACCGGTCCCAGTCTCAGTCCATTGTAGAAGGAAATCTTTCTACAGTCACGGCTCTCGATGGGATAACGCAGATGGCTTTCAGTTCCAAAAGGACCCACGTTCTATCCAACCGCCAAACGATAATTAACTTAATCTCCTTCGCTTAGAGCCCAATCTCGCACACAGCCCAAGAAAGCTATGAAACTTTGTTAAATAACTTTTCAGATAACTTGAACTTGGCGTATTTGCGCAAAGTTGTAAGCGGAATTCTACCGCGGGCTAATTCAATCTGTACCCGCTTGTAATAAATGTTGTTTTCGCGTAATGCCAATTGGGGAGTTGGTGTATTCCGTTGAGTTGAAAGTTCTGGACTTCACGAAGCAAAACGCGAACTTTTGTAGAACATTTCAGTGTAGTTAGTACAATGTTATAATGGAAATAAGCACTTCAAAATGGCGTAGTCTGCAGCTGTGCTTACCTATAGGTGTGTGGATCGATTGTCGGATGTTTGGGTGATTGGTAACAATCACAGTTTTGACAGTTGTTCGATTCGATCTGTTGACGATATACGAGCCTGTTATTAGCTTTGAGCGCTCCCTTAATAATTACAATATATTAAGTATAACGTTTTATGGACATTTATGTTGTTTGCTTATTGTATTTGTTTAGGATTCTTGTTTGTGTAGGTATGCTTCTGTGTTGACTGTTGCGTAACAAAGTAACAAAGGATTCATTTTAAAAGCATATTTTCTTGTTTAATTTTCTTTTATGGAAATGTGTTGTTTATATTCCTTTACGAGTACCCTTACAAACTTACTTATGTGTAAACGAAAGTTTATGTTTACATTTTGATATTAACATTAATTGGTACAGCTCCAATATTCGCCTGTAGCCCTATTTTACAACCCATTAAGCGCCCTTTATTTTTAAACTTTTTACGCTTCAACGAAAACATAAAATGCAGCCACCCCGGCCTCTTCAAGCTCTCTAAATATAGAGACAAAGGAATATACCGTCACGGCTACCATATAAATAAACATAACAATACAAACGTTAATATAACTACATATAGACGTAATCCCACAAGCCTGATACCCACACAACTATATATAACACGATTATATAATCCTACTAATAGTTATACAAGTTTCCCTGAAACCTGAAAGCTCACAGTAACAACATATTTAATTGTATAGTATGTTATACATTCAAGCACATTCAGAATTTACTACTAGCTCCTGAATTAAACCCTAATAACTCTCGCCATTTGAAACGTAACAACTGCTATTTATGCACTCAATTGAAAACGAACCCTGTCGTTTTCTGCTTAAGTTTTATTTTAGTACAAGTGCTCGAAGCTGTCGAGTCAGTTTTCACTTGGTCGTGTACATTCTGCTCCGTTTCTTTTTATTTACTTTGAACAATAAATGGGTCTTGACTACAGAACTGTCTTATATACGTGACTTAGCGATATTATGCAAGCGTAAACAGTATGGCTTCGATTTTATTAGATAATTCATGAGTGGGTTGTAAAATTTCGATTTTGCATAATATAAGGTCAGAGGGACCCTAAAAATGGGAGGATAGAGTAATAAAATACTAGTAAAGTTTCGTGATTGGATTATAAAATGTTAATCTTGTTATTTTTCTTGTAAACGTACAAGTACTTTAGAAAGTAAGTGTATTAAAAACTTTGATAATCTTTCGTTTACTACAACTATGTTGTTTTATACTAGAAGATAGTTTGAAAGCGGCGTAACCAAGGCGGCGGCGGCGTAACTAAGGAGTATGGACCGCTTTTCACATCATGCTTGTGCTAATTGGAACTTTAGTCCCTGGTAATACAGACGATGCTGAATTCTAGTTGGCTGTCGTTCCGCGAAAAGGCGTGCTCTCACTACATTATAATGACGCAATAGATTTGACTTCAAATGCTAAATAATTACGTAACCACTGAATTCTTTTTTCAATTATTCAGAGAAGTTATTTAAAGTATATGTAAGTCATAGAAATACGTTTATGCTGGTGTCTTCTGTTGTAAAAGGTTCTGATGTGATTTTATTTTCTTCATTGTTCTAATTCCCTACTTCCTTGACCATAACCTAACCACCAACACGAAAGCAAATCGAATTGATTCCTGCAATCACCCTCGAAGGCTTACAAACTAGAAACACATCTATTCCTAGAACAGTCGGTAGTCGTTATAAATTATCAACAACTGTATCAATAGTCAATATACCCTTTGAAGTTCTCGGTACGGGCCGTCCTTATCGATACTCAGTAGTTGCAGATATTGATGTCGATATACTAGTGCTATGAACTCTATCGATAAGTTTCACACGGATGTCGAGAGTTGAGTTGAATAACTTTGTGCAAATAGTTGATATGGATACTGTAATATGAAGGTTGTACGATTTGAATACATCAATGTACTTTCTATGTTTCTCGTAATAGTGTAGGTTATAATATTGTGCTTATAGTTTTTCGTGCGAAAAAGTTTTCGACTGGCAAGTTTGGCCATTCATGGAAGTTAAGTACACTTCTGTGCCTTCTATGTATGTTGAAAACTAACGCGTATGATTTAGTACAAGAGAAATAAACTCTGAGTTACCTATTTCTTTTAGTGCCATATATTTATCAATAGATACTGTAAACTAAAGTTGTTTTTCGTGTTTGTCCGAGTTAAATTTCACTATCATTAAAAAAAACCAAAAGGTTTATTTGTATAACATAAATATTAAAGACTTAATTTCATTATTAAACTTAACTGCATTTAACAAAGAAATTTCAACGTTTTGCACCAAGCGAACTAGGGGCCGATCGCTAGTTTTCAAACTAGATTTAATTTAGTTTATAGTAACAACAGTTTGTATTACAATGTTCTTATTACAATGTTACTCGGTACTCAGCAAGTTACTGGAAATATCTTTCCGTAGATAGCTGTGTAAATACTTCAGAAAATTATTTTCTCAGAAGAACTTGAACTTTACCTGTAAGTCAATGATTAGAGTGGAATGGCACGAGGTCAGAACGTGTACACTCACAGCCTTTTAAATCTACAATGCAGTACAATTATTGTGAAATATGACACATATATAGAATACTAGTTTATGTCAGCGGCTTAAGGCGCGTTGAGATTGGTAATTGTACCACGGGATTTTAGTATTAGTATTAAAAGTGTTAATGCAGGTTGTAAACTATCTGTGTGCAAAATTTCATTCAAATCTGTGCAGAAGTTTTTGCGTGAAAGGTTAACAAACAAAGATCCATCCTCAAAAACTTTCATCATCATTTCAACCGAAACACGTCCACTGCTGGACATAGACCTCCCCCTAGTGTCGCCACATTGACCGGTCCCGTTCGATTCGCATCCAGTGGATTCCCGCAGCCCTCACCAGATCATCTGTCCACCTAATGGGAGGCCTTCCAACACAACGTCTTCCGGTTCGCGGTCGCCATTCCAGAACAGGCCCCATCGGCCATCCGTTCTGCGAGCAATGTGCCCTGCCCATTGCCACTTAAGTTTGGCAATTCTTCGGGCTACGTCGGTGTCGGTAACTTTGGTTCTCTTGCGGATGTCTTCATTTCTGATTCGATCACGCAAGGAAACTCCGAGCATAGCCCTCTCCATTGCCCTTTGTGTGACTTTAAGCCTTCTGATGAGGCCCATTGTGAGCGACCACGTTTCGGTTCCGTATGTAATCCTCAACAACAAACAAACAAACTTTCGCATTTATAATATTAAGTAGTTGGAAAGAAGAATAGTAAGATGTTCATTGAAATAACTATGTCGATATTTTTAAAGTGTTTATTTTAGAATTTCGAAATCTAGTGTCGTTTTGAAGGTTTGCTTATCTACTAAGGGTTTTAAGTACTATGAGTTTACTGACGGTCGAACACTTTTCACGCAGACCGGGATGTCATGGCAAGGGATTAATTTTTTTGCCAATGGACTTAAACTTATAGATATAGAAATACAACCGTGGCGCGTCTTTCAATGCAAATCGCCTTCGATGCCACGGCATGCCACGGTATAATTTTAAAGCATAGCATTTAATGTCGTATTTCTATATCAATAAGTTAGAATGTCTACTGGTAAGAAATACAATCCCTTGCCATGCTGTCCCGGTCTGCGTAGGCCTTTATGCACTTACAGATATTTTCAATAACATTACTGTTCGGTTTCGGTAGATTGCTATCTCTGTCTGTTTGACATTTTGCTTACAGACGGTTAGAAAATCTTTCTTTGATTTTTCTATGAATCAAGTGACAGGTAGGTGACGCGTTATAGGATATTTAAAGCTAACTTTGTTAATAGCAACACTGATAGCTTTGAGACGTGGCTTATTAACCGACAGTTATACGTAAGTAAGATATACAAAACAGGCCTAGTAATAAGGTTGAAAAGTGGTCGACAATCAGTGAACTAGATAGTACACACGGCGGCACATCAACCTATACATTTTCCATACAACATGGCCTCTTTTTGTATAGATTTCCCGTCCAATGAGAGATCTGCTTAAACTGGTTTTGTATAGCTTAATAAGTCGACGAGGAGTAGCGAAGTTCTTTGTGCTCGTCTAATTTTCTTAATACATAAACCCTCAAACTTGTTAAACTTTTTAATTACCTACTTGTCACAAGTTTATTTCTGTTTGTCCATTATAATTTAAGCTAAATGTCCATTAAAATCCAAAGTCTTAACGTCCAAGTCAAAGTCTTACTTTTATTGGTTTATCATGTTAACAAGCTCTCCGAACAAATTACCCGATTGATAACGTTACAATAGTTTCCAAAGCAAGTACTTAACCAACTTCAACTCATGCTTATTACCTCCCAAACTAACACAAAGCCAAACTCTACCTTATTAATAGAGCAAGTGAACCCACTTTTCAGTGCCGCAGATAAGTTAGATGAAGTCCACAGATACGAAAAGATGTGCTGTTGTAATATTCATTTTATGTCACAGTCATTAAGATACATTTTTACATGCACCATTCCACTTTTCGATATAGATCCGTAGCCTACTTTATTATTGTATTTAATGAATATAAATGAAGGTAAATATTACTTTAACATTTTCCTTCGAAATTCAATTATTTATGATCAGTTCGTTGCGATACATTTTCAGGAGGTAATCTATGAAAAATAGATAACATAGAACATTGAAGCTTTCTTTTCTTTTAAATACATAATGTTTTGATCAAAATAAAAACTTTGTTCCTCTGATGTGGTAGCTACTTAGTTAATGAATGAAAGTTACTTTACTTCGATTTCGCAATTAGCAATAGGTGGTGGTGTTTTTGTACCATTCTTATTTATGCCACCAATCAGGATTGCTAAGTAACGACGCGAATATTAGAGACAAATTCAAAAGTAAGCACATCTGTCACTTTGAATAATTACACCTTTTTAGGGTTCCGTAGCCAAATGGCAAAAAACGGAACCCTTATAGTTTCGCCATGTCTGTCTGTCTGTCTGTCTGTCTGTCTGTCCGCGGATAATCTCAGTGACCGTTAGCACCAGAAAGCTGAAATTTGGTACCAATATGTATATCAATCATGCCGACAAAGTGCAAAAATAAAAATTTAAAAAAACATTTTTATTAGGGTACCTCCCCCAGACGTAAAGTGGGGAGCGATTTTTTTTTTAATTTTGACCCTGACGTGTGATATATTGTTGGATAGGTATTTAAAAATGAATAGGGGTTTTTTAAAATCATTTTTTGATAATATTAATATTTTAGGAAATAATCGCTCCGAAAGTCAAAAACAATGTGTCCCCCCCCCTCTAACTTTTGAACCATAAGTTTAAAAAATATGAAAAAAATCACAGAAGTAGACCTTTATATGAACTTTCTAGGAAAATTATTTTCAACTTGATGAGTTGAATAGTTTTTGAGTTATATAGCACTTTTTCAAAAAAACGCAAATGATAACTTTGTTTTTCATACAAATACTATGAAAAACAAAGTTATTTTTGCTGACGAAAAATGTTGGTATTTTTAATGGTCTGGGAAGCTACGGAACCCTACAGTGAGCGTGGCCCGACACGCTCTTGGCCGGTTTTTCTTTTTGAATCCTCGTCGGCATACAAATGTACTGTCAAGATCTTTATTTAGTACTAGCTAACCCAGACAACTTTGTCTGCGTCACATAAGGGAGAAAAACCTCACAAAAGGAATAAATTTTCCCCGTTTTTGCAACATTTTTAGGGTTCCGTAGCCAAATGGCAAAAAACGGAACCCTTATAGTTTCGCCATGTCTGTCTGTCTGTCTGTCTGTCTGTCTGTCCGCGGATAATCTCAGTGACCGTTAGCACCAGAAAGCTGAAATTTGGTACCAATATGTATATCAATCATGCCGACAAAGTGCAAAAATAAAAATTTAAAAAAACATTTTTATTAGGGTACCTCCCCCAGACGTAAAGTGGGGAGCGATTTTTTTTTTAATTTTGACCCTGACGTGTGATATATTGTTGGATAGGTATTTAAAAATGAATAGGGGTTTTTTAAAATCCTTTTTTGATAATATTAATATTTTAGGAAATAATCGCTCCGAAAGTCAAAAACAATGTGTCCCCCCCCCTCTAACTTTTGAACCATAAGTTTAAAAAATATGAAAAAAATCACAGAAGTAGACCTTTATATGAACTTTCTAGGACAATTATTTTCAACTTGATGAGTTGAATAGTTTTTGAGTTATATAGCACTTTTTCAAAAAAACGCAAATGATAACTTTGTTTTTCATACAAATACTATGAAAAACAAAGTTATTTTTGCTGACGAAAAATGTTGGTATTTTTAATGGTCTGGGAAGCTACGGAACCCTACAGTGAGCGTGGCCCGACACGCTCTTGGCCGGTTTTATTTATGCTATGCACTCCTTTTGGTCGTAGTATGATGTTATATAGCCTATAACCTTCCTACAATTCCAACCAGTAGTTCCTGAGATTAGCGCGTTCAAAAAACGAACCAACTCTTCAGATTTATATTATAAGTATAGATAATATACACTCAGCAAAATTCTTACTCTACTAAACTACTATCTACTATGACAATATTGTGTTAAAACGAAATCATCATCAACATCTGCTTAGCTTTTTCCCAACTATGTCGGCTTCCAGTCTAACTAGACTCAGTAGAATATCAGTATTCTACATAAAGCGACTGCCAATCTGACCTACCCAAATCAGTTAGTAACTTACAAATAAATACCATATCAATACTCTTGGTATACCTAATTTTAGTATTCGTGACTGTATCTAAGTACTTGTACGTGTTTTTCATTGTATACAGATATAAGCATTTGAACAGACTTGCTCTAGTTGGCTCTGTATCTAATTGTGAGCCTGAACAATAGACTGGCCCCTGTCGACTCGACCTTGACTGTTTGCCGAGTACCTTAATACTAGGGCAGAGCTATTTTGTATTGGTATAGAGATCGGCTTTAGAATTGCAGATGTAGAACCTTTTGAGTTTCATATTAGTCTCTTTATTTATTTTCTATACACATATTACCAGACATTACTTACCGGGTTTCCTCCGTGCCTCGGAAAGTACGTCAAGCAGTTGGTCCCGACTGTCAGTTGTAGATCTTTGACAGTTGTTATAGGTAGTCAGTGGCCCAAAAAGTCTGACAACCAGTCTTACCAAGGGGTATCGTATTACCCAGTACTAACTGGGCAATGGAGATCAGATAGGCAGTCGCTCCATGTAAAATACTGGTATTCAGCTGCATCCGTTTAGACCGCCTCTGTACTTTTGTGCTTGAAGTGTTAAATAAATAAATAAATAAATAAAAGGCTAAGCAGATGATGATGATGATGACATATTATTTTACATTTTTAAACACTATAAAAAACATTTAAAATTATAAAATAATAGTAGTCCACCAGCGCTGGGAACATAGTCCGAGCTGCCGGTTGTCATGGCAGGGCTCTTGAGAGAGGAACCTCCTAACAATACGTGCCGTGTCTAGAAGTACTGCTTTCTGAATCAAACCCATGATCCAGCTTAAAAGCGAGTTTTATAATTATTATCAAAATGCCTGTAAAGTTGAAAATCTGATAAAGAAATTTGACAAATTGTGGTAGCTGATGTCTGTACAAGTTTGCTTGAAATAGAGAGGCTTTTTTATTTTATTTATAAATACAATGACGCACAAGGGGTCAGTTAACAGCCGTGAGGTGTTTGGGGATTTTCCTCTTAACAGGAAACTTGTACTTATCTCAGTACACCAACAATGTTCCGATAGGTAACAACAACAATCTCTAATTGGGTCTAATTAGCGAAATTTGCGTGGGCAAATTGTTATGTAACATCAGAAAGAAGATAAACTTACCTAACTGACCGATTTGTCTATCTTTTCTGAGAAAAAAATTATGTATAATACAGTCATGTTTCATAATATTTGTGTGAACACTTGGTTCTTGTAAAACTATGAATTTATTTCAAAACGAATTCTACGAGTATTATTAGTATTTAACTTTACAAATAAATTTCTACGTCTCCACTGCACGAACGAAAACCATTCAAGCTGTAATTTTTTTTTTATGGGACAAGCCTGCCACACTATTCCCAAACCACTGTAACTCCAGAAAGCCAGAATCAACAGTGGGAACCACTAGAAAAGCGCCGAGACGATGAAGATCAACAAAGTCCCAGAGAAAGAAAAAAAATAACTGTCTTGGAACGAAATAAATCCGAAAAGTATAGCGGAGGAGTAGGAAAAACCTTAATTTCCACTTCCGTCCATATCAGCAAGAGACAGCGAAATAACGGCCAATAGGTAAAGAACCAGTTTATGCGGATCTATGATTGTACCGGAGATCTATACAAAACGAGGCCACGTTACACTGGAAAAGCATAGCTTGATTTGTCGCTGTGTGTACTTGCCAGAACTAGCGACGCGCCCGTGCATCTTACACGTGTTGGTAGTTTATAAATAAATTTCTCCGCGTTTTCCAATAACCAATAACTCTCTTTCTCCTTCAGAATGTCACGCAAGTCTCGTCAGGGGTACAGCATCCGTCACCTGCTGCAGCTTCCCAATGCCCCGCGCAGCCCGCCCTCCGCGCCTCACCCCCCCGCACCATGCATCAAGGTCAGTGCTAATTTAGGACTGGCCGGCTGGCCCAAGTATTTTTGGACTGGCTGTTTTACAGCCGGGGTGTTTTGACCTTGACTGCAATGCAAATGGTTGCGTCAATAACGGAATTTCTACTTATAACTGTGTGTAGACACGGAGAACTTTTATTCAGATTTAAAAAATAAGTACTTATGCCTTAATACTTTGACCTAGTTCTGAAGTGATCAAAGTTTTCGAAAGATTTTCGTAGAACCTAAACATTGTTCTAAACAAAGGTAAGTAACTTATCGTTTTTGTAACAATTTGGCTGTATTTGTTTAGAAAAAAAAGTCCTAAATAACTTTAATGGTAGCAACAAGTTGAAATCATTCTACACGTTGCTTATATTTAGTTAACTTATACTTAGCTAAGTTGGTTGCAAAGGGTGGAAATTTGCTTAAATGAAACCAACAGTGTGAGTGGAACTTTATAGACGTGACTTTTTAACTGTCTTAAGTATTTTATTTTAGTTGAAATATAAATATGTTTTAAAATCAACTTTTTAGTATATGAAATACTAGCGGAGTACGCACGTAGTTCCCATTCCCGTGGGAATACGGGAATAAAATATAGCCTATGTTACCCGCTGATAATTTGGCTAAACAATCCATTGCTAAAAAAAATTTCGTTAACATACAAAAATACAAAATTGAAAAATGCAAATCTTTCCTCGTTATAATATTAGTATTGATAAGTTACATAGGTCATCATCATTTTCATGACCTTATCCCAATTCATTAAGTTACATAGGTCATCATCATTTTCATGACCTTATCCCAATTCATTAAGTTACATAGGTCATCATCATTTTCATGACCTTATCCCAATTCATTAAGTTACTTATGTCATCATCATTTTCATGACATTATCCCAATTCATTAAGTTACATAGGTCATCATCATTTTCATGACCTTATCCCAATTCATTAAGTTACATAGGTCATCATCATTTTCATGACCTTATCTCAATTCATTAAGTTACATAGGTCATCATCATTTTCATGACCTTATCCCCATTTAATTAAGTTACATAGGTCATCATCATTTTCATGACCTTATTCCAATTCATTAAGTTACATAGGTAATCATCATTTTCATGACCTTATCCCAATTCATTTGGGGTCAGCGCAACATGTCTCCTTCTTCCATACTTCTTTATTACTCGTCATCTCATCAGACACCTCAGATATAAGTTACACAGGTCCTCTCTAAAAATACCAATCATCATCATCTGCCTAGCCTTTTCCCAACTATGTTGGGGTCGGCTTCCAGTCTATCCAGATGCAGCTGATTACCAGTATTTTACATGGCGCGACTGCCAATCTGACCTCTACAACCCAGTTAATACTGGGAAATACGATACCACTTGGTAAGACTGCTACGTGTCAGACTTTTTTGGGCCACTGACTACCTGTAACGACTGTCAAAGTTGGACAAAATGACCGCCGGGACCAACAGCTTAACGTGCTTTCTGAGCCACGGAGGAAACTGGGTATGTAAGGGTGGTCACCCATCCACAGACCAACCTAGGCAAGCATGGGTTAACCTAAAGATCTACCCGAGCGGCTGATATTATTTAGCCACAAGTGCCTTAAAATACCAATAACAAAGGTTTTATTATGAAAGAACTGAAGGTCAATTCCCGCAATTAAAAACGTTGAAAACCTAATCACAATCATATCTTAGCGACAATCATTGTCAAAAACTTTTTAAAATCTAGGTATAATCGACATCGAGGATCAGATGAGAAAGCCAACGCATTAAAAATTTTGATCATCATAAAAATTGCCAACTAGAGGCTTTTGTTGTTTTGTAAAACCTCGATTCCACTTAAGACACCGCCTATTATTCTCAGGAGACTGCTACCGGCCGGTATAAACGAGTTATAAACTCATAACCATCTGACCTTATCCCCTTAAAAGACAAGTAGTTTAAAAGCCCTGTAGTTTAATCCAATAATCTATGAATAATGAATACGTTTCTAAAACCGAACCGCGCACTAGAATATGATGTGTTGGAAGACCTCCCACGTGGACCGATGACCTGGTGAAGGTTGCGGGAATCCGTTGGATGCGAGACGCACGGGACCGGTCAATGTGGCGACACTTGGGGGAGGCCTATGTCCAGCAGTGGATGTCTTTCGGCTGAAATGATGATGATGACTTACAATAGCCAGTAAGTACTTTTTGACACGAAGGAGAGCGCAGTTAGTCGGAAATTACGGCCCTACTGATGCGTTTACAGATGGAAACTACAAATCTTTTGCTATTTACTTAATATCACACAACATGATGCCTGTAATATCAGTAGGGTTAGGCAAAGGTGTACAATAGTGCACTCATATTTCACGATGCCGAGGTGATCTGGACGAGCATCACGAATGCTGGCCAGAGGTGGCGCTGGAGAAGAGAACCTGGAAGTATAGGGGGTTTGCGCTGCAGTCGGACATTCAAGGCTACTAAAAAAAAAGTAAATACCTATTGCCATCAACTGGGCGCAACTCCAGAAACCGTAGCAGATTCTAATATAAAGGGTGTAAAACACCTCTTAACGAAGCCGAAAGGCACTTGTTCTCCCGTCATTGCGATCATTTTTTTGTTCTACACCATACCTGGGAACCTTCTAGTTACGGAGATATTGGGGGTCAAAGTTCCAACTTTTTGACATGTTTTTTTTCAAATACAAGTTATTATTGTAAGATTTTTACTTTAATCACCTCTATGACCCCCGTACTATTCAATGCATCCATCAGCACAATGTTTTAAGTGACAAAACATGATTTTTCACCCCAAAAAAAAAAAGTTGATTGCCAGCAATATTTTTTGCGTAAAGTTACTTTGTTTGATGTACAGAATGCTTGGTTAACGGATTCGTGATGAGGTGGTTTACACCATGTATTCCTGACCTGCAATCAACCACACAAATTAACTTAATAAAGTTCCTTAAGTCATTTACTCACAACTTTTCCTGAATTGCTGGGTCTAGAAGCTTTAAATGTTCACAAGAGTTCATTATAATAACAAAGGGTGAATAATAAATGAAGTTTTTTGGAAATCCATTGCCTAAAGATAGGTTAAGGAAGTGGGTCAAAGGACCTAATCCTGCTTCAATTGAACAAAAATAATAGTATTATTAATGATTATAACAAAAAAAGTTAAAAGTTTCGGAATATGAAAAACGTACTGTACCAGATTTTGAATATATCTCAAAATAAAAAGAATTTTCACTCGAAAAGTCAGATTTACCCCCAACGTTGCCATACAATATTAACAAAGACAACTGGGGAAAATTAACTCATACCGGGCCTAAAACTATTAGCAACTAACCGTAACTTAAAATGAAGTTCACTACATTTTTTCATTATCATTATTTTTATGTGTTATTATGCTTATATGGAATGTTTTATTATTGAATTAATAGTTTTAGGTCCATGTTCACCGAAAAGATAACCGTCTGATTATCTAAAAACAGCTGTCACTGTGACATGTTCCCATACAAAAATGCGTTTTAAACAGCTGTTTTAGATAATCAGACTGTCATCTATTTGGTGAACATGGACCTTAGGGGTTCCAATTTTTATCAAGTCGTTTAACTTTTTGACGACTCGAAAGGCGTAGTGGTAGTGAGGCTGCAAATGTGAGGAGCAAATGTTTGTGTGATGAGCATGGACATTAATTGTTTCCGAGTCATGGATGTTTATATATGTATAATAAGTATGTATTTACAAACAAAAAAGTATATATGTAGTATATCAACTATCTGGTGTCCACGACACAAGCCTTGCTTAGTGTGGCACTAGATGGTGCTGTGTGTACTACAATTTTTTTCCATAGTTACAGGTGAAAGTCAATTAGAGCGTGTAAAAATAGATCTATTCCAAACCATCCCACTGACTCCTTACACAGCAAGAAACGAATATCGTTGAGTGGTATAAAAATACTCCTACATGTAACTCACTCTGATTGAAAATAAGTGTCCTCGAAACGACATTAATATCAGTTACAAATGTCTGAAATAAAATAGGTAAGTACTTAAAGGATGTCTCTTTATCTCATAAAAGAAATGGACCTCAGGCCTTCATCTTTACAAAACATATGTGTGTAGGTGTAATAAATCTCTTCAACTTTGTGGAAATTCAAAGAAGTACTCGAAACTGGCTTTTCCGAGTAACAAACGGTTTACAAAAACAAAGTAGATTTATAATTGAAGAACTCAACGGTACATATAGGTAGGTATAATATGTGCCCGGCACGAAACGAGCCAACTTCGTGGAAACACGATAAATTATTAAGAAAAACAACCAGTGTAGGTAATCGTGTCGTAAAAGTTCGCCGTTACCGTGGCGCCTCTAGCGGAGGAAATTCGAATTATAATATTTTAATAAAACATTACTTCTGAAAGGAGTTTTTATTGAAAACATTCCTCTCTTTTGGTTTTCGGTGTTATTTTTAAATTATGTTAATGAAAATTATTGTTTTGTTACTTAACTTTATTGCTAATTTGTTTTCTATTGGCTTGAAAGCGCCCTCTACAGTGAAAATTGAATCTACGTAAATAAATTTAATAAATCACAGCAATAGATTATTTAAGTATATTCTATTATTGTGACACTTTTAACTATCGCAAATATGTTTTTTAATACTTAGACACAATTAAAACCACTTTTAAAAGAAATAAAGGTTAAAAAAATATAGTACCAGTTGTCTCCACCGAGAGAGATTCGATACAGAACCATTTGTAGCAAGCTTGTGTTTGAACGATACGACCCTCCGAGGAGGGTTGCTTAGGTGAGGGGACGAAAGCATATAGAAGTTCTTACAATAATATCGAGATGGCGCTGTTTCGAATATTTAAATATAAAGTATAAATATTATTAATTTTATTCTTTCAGTGGGTCTAAGATACTGACTAAAATATTTTAGATAATTACACGAAGTAATACTAATTTTAGTGTACCTACTATATGTTATTGGGTATGTGAATGTGGGCACTTTGACATACCTAACTAAGGTTTGTTACGGTTCTAGGACGATATTTTGTGAACTCGGGATCAATCTGATAAATTATTTAAATTAGCTTTCCGCTGTTTGTTGACATCCTTTTTCAAGTTAGGATAGTCTTCGTACTTTTGTTCTGTTCATCACGATCGCTTTCTTCAGGACCTTCGAAGCCAGCTTACTACAGCTTTCTTGAATCCAGAAGAACTGGCTAAGAATGTTGACCCTTCATGATCCAAACTCATTCTCATATTTTCTGACAGTACAAGAGAAGAAACTGCAACTTAGGATTGCTGGCTATTTTACTCTAACAGAGTTTGACATCATGTAAACTAACTTAATCTACATTCATTCACCCATTGGTATTTCTAAAGGACACCCAATAATTTCCAAAACAAACAAGTAAATCAATCAAACAGTCGAACGAGGTAAACAGAATTCCTAGCTAAAGCAAACGTACTTAGTTCTCGTTAGTTAGGTTGACCCTACCGCCCCCTGTCGCATACCTTCGGAACTATTCGGGACTTCTTGGTATTTATTGTGAAAGCAAATCAAGTATTTATTTATTGGCTATCGCTTTGATCGTCGAATGACCTCGTGCAAACACGATTGTCGTCATAAGGGGTTCGGTTGGCTTAGTATGGATAAGGGTTTTGTTAGAATTGGAATTATGTAAGTATAGAACACTCCTCTGGCAATAGTTGTGAGTGTTTCTGGTTATTATAGTACTTTTAATTTGTGGTTTTACTTAACAACAAATGTATAATGTGAAAATGGTATTATTAATGTTGTATTTAAATTAATACATATATACATAGTATTAATACATATATACATATATATTAATTTTTTATTTAACTGCACAAGCTTTTCAAAATCAGGTCACCTTTGTCAGTTAATTTGCTATACCCATATGTTAAATAACTGCTATGTTAAAAAAATAAATGCCCTGTCCATTTATTAACCCCCGACGCAAAAACGACGGGGTGTTATGAGTTTGACGTGTCTGTGTGTGTGGGTGTGTGTCTGTCTGTGGCATCTGGTAGCTCTCGAACGGATAAGCCGATTTTGATTTAGATTTTTGTTTGAAAGGTGAATTAGTCGGGAGTGTTCTTAGCTATGTTTGATCAAAATCAGCCCAAGATGGCCGCCGCGCCGCCACTAAATGGCGGATTACTTATTTATTCAACAACTCCCTCAATATGGGTATCAAATGAAAGGGCTTGACAAGTAGAATACTATACGCTATAATACATTTCAAATTCAATATGGCCGCCACTACAAAATGGTAGTTTACATTTTTCTTTAATGTTACTTGTTTTATTTAAAAGTAGTATTTTTACACCCTCGTATAACACAAAAAGAAATACCTTTTCTATGAATCGAGCCTTGGTTTCATTGACTGAATTATTTATCAAGAGCTTTTTCGCTCAATGTGAAAAACATTTTGGTACCTATTTATGTATGTAACTTCTTGAAATAATTTCATGATCTCAAAAACTAAAATAAAGTCCGGTCCACACATATTCCGCCTTCACCGAGTCCATACATTTCCCAACGTCTCATAAAAAGGGTTTTCTTTTCACGGGCCGCTACCGGCCCGGACCGGCCATTTGTCTTGTTTTCTTTCTTGTAAGAATTAATGTCTTTAAAGGGGTCGAATTCTCTTGTGTCTACGACCCTTGGATATTGCACGATGTGATTTTAGATGTTTGGTGAGATACGTTCTGTACTTTGCATTTTCTGTTCAAAGGAAATGTATTAGAGTTGCATTTTTGCTCCGAGCTTGAAACATTGTGCATTTGCCGATTTTGATTATTGATCTTTGATAATGTATAATTATCACTTGCTTCGGTGAAGGACTACATCATCTTCATCATCAGCCTATTAATGTTCCCACTGCTGGGACGCACACCTCTTCTCTATGAGAGGGAATCGGCTATAATCCACCACGCGGGCCCAGTGCGGATTGATAGATGTCACATGTCTTCGAACTTTGAACGATGTTTTCCTTCACCATTTTTAAAGCAGTGGTCATGAAATAAATTACACAACGTAATGCGCCTGTCTGGGTTCGAACCCACGACTTACTGTTCGTGAGTCGGGGCCGCCACCACTGGGCAGCCGTTGGTCTCAAGATAACATCGTGTGGAAACCAAACCAGCATGACTTAAAAATATTTGGAAGGTTCCTAGTTGCCTTTTTGTACCCTCAAACTAATTATACAGATAATTCAGTGTCATGGTATTGATGATTGCAATACATAATCAATAACAGTAACAATATATAAGTTCGTTCAGTAACTTTAATAAGTTGATGAAAACAGTTTTATGCGACGTTGCCAACTATCAAAATGCAACCTCTCAATGTTGGACCCGGTCGGAGCATTTTGATACTAAATAATAGCCTGTTTATTTATAAGTAAGTAATGTATAAGTAAACATAATACTTAGTCGATAAATTCCCCGTTAATCCTCGAGTGTTAAGTGATTAAGCACTCGGCGGGCGGTCGGGGGCGGTCTCTTACGCACCGATTTGTTCTAACAGTTATAAACACTTAGCGACGTAGTAACGGTCAAGTTGTAAGTAGGAAATGTCGATAGATTTACTTCTTTTTTTCATATTCACCGCTGGGCGAATCTTCCAAATTAGGGAGTCACACATAATTTATTAGTAAAACCCTCTGAGTGTAACAACATTTAAGAGTATGTTAATCTTAAAGATAGTGCCAATTTATTAACAATACATTCTCTATGAATACATTTTGTGGTAATAATATATCAAATTTTCAAAAAGATTAGTTACATTTCGTCTTCAACATAAACCGTAGCTCGTGCTACGAATCGTAGGCCACTGCTACGGCGCGTAGCCCACGTAGATGGCCTACAAGAAAATAAAAGGTAACAATGTGTTTGAAGAAGCTTATAAAGTTCTATAAAGCAGTCTCATGTCAATGTTTAGTCCTAAAAACGTCAGACTCATTTATGCGAACACTAACCGTAGCGCTATCTACGAAGCGTAGACCACTGCTACGACGCGTAGCTCTCGTAGACGATCTACGAAAAACCAATCGATCTCATCCATTTCGGTGAATTATCGATACAACTTAGATAAAACATGTTTATTGTATCATAAACCATTCGAATGACCTTTTATCGACATCCTCTACCCCATCACTGACCGGAACATTACAGCGGGCGTTGAAGGCGATATTTCTTTCGTCCGGTAACACCTTCGTGATAATTTAGTACCGCTATGCACCGGCCGATTGAAACCTTAACGTTAATTGTTATTTTTATTGCTGGTAAACTAGTAGAGGGTAGATTTGAGAAAGAAACTTTAATAAATCCAGCCAAAAGGATTTATGTTTGTTTTCGTAAACAAATAATTATGGGCTTTGAATAATATTTTTCAGCATCTTTTAAGTATGGGGTATCTTTTAAGTGTGGAGTAGGTGCAGTCAAACGAATACAACACGAATGCTTACGGACTATCTGCGGACACTGAACACCGACAGATACTGCAGTACGGTAGTCGTGTCCGTAATATGTCCATACTGCAGTGCAAATACGTAGGATTCGATAGGACTCGATTAGATAAATTTGATAGTTATTCTCGATAAAATGAGAAATTTATCTAATCGAGTCCTATCGAATTCTACGTACTTGCACTGCAGTATGGACATATTACGAACGAGGTTTGACTGAACTTGTGGTGTGGACTACCTTGGTTTTGTGAGACTACTTCGTTTTTATTGCTTAAATAGTTGTTTGAAAGTCGTCTATACTAATATTATAAAGAGGAAAGATCTTTGTTTGTATTTTTATATGTTACTGTTTAAAAACTCCAGGACCGATTTGAAAAATTCTTTCAGCAATGGATAGCTACATTATCAGTGAGTAACATCCAAACTAATATTATAAATGCGAATGTAACTCTGTCTGTCTGTCTGTCTTTCTGTCTGTCTGTCTTTGCTTCACGCCTAAACTACTCAACCGATTTGTGTGAAATTTGGTACAGACATAGTTTGGAACTTGAGAAAGGACATAGGATAGTTTTTATTACAAAAAATAAAATAAAAAATAAAATTTATTCCGGACATACAGCGCCATCTATTGGTCAAGAGTCGGCATCAATTCAGTACTGAAAATTCATCGGAAATCCAAACTTCCAAACTAATATTATAAATGCGAATGTAACTCTGTCTGTCTGTCTGTCTTTCTGTCTGTCTGTCTTTGCTTCACGCCTAAACTACTCAACCGATTTGTGTGAAATTTGGTACAGACATAGTTTGGAACTTGAGAAAGGACATAGGATAGTTTTTATTACAAAAAATAAAATAAAAAATAAAATTTATTCCGGACATACAGCGCCATCTATTGGTCAAGAGTCGGCATCAATTCAGTACTGAAAATTCATCGGAAATATGTAAATAAATAGTAAAAAGGTATGAAAAATATAATATAATACAACTTTTAGTACAAAGAAAATGCTCTAACGGAGTATAAATAATTGTGATCGCGCAATGGTGTCGATCGTTACACGAGTTCGGTTCATGTTATTGTTTTAATTCATCGGAAAAAAGTAAATTTTACTATTTAAAAAGGTATGAAAAAAATAATATCAATATAATAAAACTTTTAGTACAAAGAAAATGCCCGAACGGAGTATAGATAAATAATCCGAGTTGTCACTATGCTCGATAGATGGCGTTGGGATCGAAATAGATCGCGCTATGGTTTCGTTACACGCATTTGGTTGGGTATCGGCCGAGCGCTTCGGTACTGTCCAGGCTGTGCTCTCTTAGAACATTGGAGCCTGCTCGAAAATTTTGTACGGAAACTAGCGCCAGCTATCCCTGAGGATGAAATTATTTACTGGTTGGGTTGCCACTTTATAACAGTGATAAGATTTAATTGAAAATAACAATTTCGATAAATTAGATTGAGAAACCATATTTATTTAGGTAAATATAAAAAAATAAAAGAATTAAATCAATCAATGATAGAGACATAATTTATTCATGGTTACACTATCAACCATGTCACCAACTGACAACTGTCATAGCATGCAATAGAACCGCTATTTTAGACAGATTTTCACTAGAACGCGTAGCCCGCTGAGGACTACCACTGACTTAGGAGCTGCAGATCGTAAGATCAAACCTCGGTCACGACACACTTTTTGTATTTATTTTGTTAGATTTTGATTTAACCACCACGGATAGAGAGCGCTGCTTGCATGATGACGGAAATACTGTTGAGAGTACAGTCTATCTCATTATATATGTCACCGTAAAATTGTCAAATACGTTATATTGTAATATCTCTAGCGATATTGTAAAGTCTCGAATTATTGTCAAATGAACATACTGCTTACAATAAAGCGCATTATTTTTCGTGAAATTCCAGCGATGGTAGTCAACTCACGCGGTGTGGAGAGAAGGAGGGGTCCCCCTTGCCCAGTGGTACCACTCTCATGAAAAGAAACTGTACCATTCCTGAGAAATATCGATTAATATAACCTAACCTTAAAAGACTTCATATTCCCCTAAAAAGCGTAGTCGACGGAGCCCCGCTTCGCGGGGCCCCTATTTCCGGGTGCTGGGTTTAAAGGAACATATCTAACCTAACGGGGGGGTGCCCCAAGTCCCGATTATGGGGGCAGAGATACTTCCGTATGTTCAGTTGACAATAATTCGCGATATTACAATATCGCTAGAGAGAAACACGTTATATTGTAATATAACGGGTTTGACAGTTTTACGGTGACATATATATTGTAGTCTTTGGTACTGTCGTGGAATTGTGGATTGATCGTTTCGTTAATTTAAAATTGGCTCCGTTGTATCAGTAGATTAAAAGGTTTATTTGTTGGATTATTAGTAGATACTAAAATTGAATGTCTAGATTCGTTTTAATTTTTAAATTAATTAGATCGTTCCTTTTAAATTATTTAGTTTTAAGCTTGGTAATAACCAAGCTTAAAACTAAAGAATAGGTTATAGGAATAGGCTAAAACAAGAGAATAGGTTGTAATATAATTTCTTTTAAATTGTTATCAAGTTCGTAATTCGTATTTTTTTTGAATTATTTTGTTTTCAGGACCTATTTAGGACGGAATGTCATTAAAGCCGTTATTATGACTGGAATGGCAAAAGGCGAAACTGTAATTATTCCCCGCATTCCCATCATTCCAACTGATTTGCCATTCCAATTCAAAAGAGTTCAGTTTCCGCTGAAAACTGCGTTTGCAATGACCATAAATAAAGCCCAAGGGCAAACGCTTAAAGTTGCGGGGGTACATCTTGAAAAAGACTGTTTCTCCCTTGGACAACTCTACGTTGCGTGCTCAAGAGTGTCAAAACCACAAGACCTGTAAATTTTTGCAAAGGATGGCAAAACTAAAAACGTGGTATACAGAAATGTCTTGGTGTAAGAAACTTTAATAATATAAATAATAGAAAATTTGTCAAGGGAGAAACAGTCTTTTTTTCTGAAATGGCAAATCAAAATAATATTTTGAAAATAAGGGAAAAAAACATTTTCGCCTTTTTCGATCGGCAATAACGGCTTTAATGCCCTAAGTGAGTATACATACCTATCTTCAATTCAAACGCAGAGCTCATTATGTTGATTTTTGAAGAGTTCCCTAGAATATCTTCCACATTTCATTTTTGAAGAGATCCCGCGAGATCGGGAACTATGTGGGTAAAACCAAAAATCTGCCGGAAGTCACTATTCCACGCGAACGAAGTCGCGGGCAAAAGCTAGTCCAAACTAATATTATAAATGCGAATGTAACTCTGTCTGTCTGTCTGTCTTTCTGTCTGTCTGTCTTTGCTTCACGCCTAAACTACTCAACCGATTTGTGTGAAATTTGGTACAGACATAGTTTGGAACTTGAGAAAGGACATAGGATAGTTTTTATTACAAAAAATAAAATAAAAAATAAAATTTATTCCGGACATACAGCGCCATCTATTGGTCAAGAGTCGGCATCAATTCAGTACTGAAAATTCATCGGAAATATGTAAATAAATAGTAAAAAGGTATGAAAAATATAATATAATACAACTTTTAGTACAAAGAAAATGCTCTAACGGAGTATAAATAATTGTGATCGCGCAATGGTGTCGATCGTTACACGAGTTCGGTTCATGTTATTGTTTTAATTCATCGGAAAAAAGTAAATTTTACTATTTAAAAAGGTATGAAAAAAATAATATCAATATAATAAAACTTTTAGTACAAAGAAAATGCCCGAACGGAGTATAGATAAATAATCCGAGTTGTCACTATGCTCGATAGATGGCGTTGGGATCGAAATAGATCGCGCTATGGTTTCGTTACACGCATTTGGTTGGGTATCGGCCGAGCGCTTCGGTACTGTCCAGGCTGTGCTCTCTTAGAACATTGGAGCCTGCTCGAAAATTTTGTACGGAAACTAGCGCCAGCTATCCCTGAGGATGAAATTATTTACTGGTTGGGTTGCCACTTTATAACAGTGATAAGATTTAATTGAAAATAACAATTTCGATAAATTAGATTGAGAAACCATATTTATTTAGGTAAATATAAAAAAATAAAAGAATTAAATCAATCAATGATAGAGACATAATTTATTCATGGTTACACTATCAACCATGTCACCAACTGACAACTGTCATAGCATGCAATAGAACCGCTATTTTAGACAGATTTTCACTAGAACGCGTAGCCCGCTGAGGACTACCACTGACTTAGGAGCTGCAGATCGTAAGATCAAACCTCGGTCACGACACACTTTTTGTATTTATTTTGTTAGATTTTGATTTAACCACCACGGATAGAGAGCGCTGCTTGCATGATGACGGAAATACTGTTGAGAGTACAGTCTATCTCATTATATATGTCACCGTAAAATTGTCAAATACGTTATATTGTAATATCTCTAGCGATATTGTAAAGTCTCGAATTATTGTCAAATGAACATACTGCTTACAATAAAGCGCATTATTTTTCGTGAAATTCCAGCGATGGTAGTCAACTCACGCGGTGTGGAGAGAAGGAGGGGTCCCCCTTGCCCAGTGGTACCACTCTCATGAAAAGAAACTGTACCATTCCTGAGAAATATCGATTAATATAACCTAACCTTAAAAGACTTCATATTCCCCTAAAAAGCGTAGTCGACGGAGCCCCGCTTCGCGGGGCCCCTATTTCCGGGTGCTGGGTTTAAAGGAACATATCTAACCTAACGGGGGGGTGCCCCAAGTCCCGATTATGGGGGCAGAGATACTTCCGTATGTTCAGTTGACAATAATTCGCGATATTACAATATCGCTAGAGAGAAACACGTTATATTGTAATATAACGGGTTTGACAATTTTACGGTGACATATATATTGTAGTCTTTGGTACTGTCGTGGAATTGTGGATTGATCGTTTCGTTAATTTAAAATTGGCTCCGTTGTATCAGTAGATTAAAAGGTTTATTTGTTGGATTATTAGTAGATACTAAAATTGAATGTCTAGATTCGTTTTAATTTTTAAATTAATTAGATCGTTCCTTTTAAATTATTTAGTTTTAAGCTTGGTAATAACCAAGCTTAAAACTAAAGAATAGGTTATAGGAATAGGCTAAAACAAGAGAATAGGTTGTAATATAATTTCTTTTAAATTGTTATCAAGTTCGTAATTCGTATTTTTTTTGAATTATTTTGTTTTCAGGACCTATTTAGGACGGAATGTCATTAAAGCCGTTATTATGACTGGAATGGCAAAAGGCGAAACTGTAATTATTCCCCGCATTCCCATCATTCCAACTGATTTGCCATTCCAATTCAAAAGAGTTCAGTTTCCGCTGAAAACTGCGTTTGCAATGACCATAAATAAAGCCCAAGGGCAAACGCTTAAAGTTGCGGGGGTACATCTTGAAAAAGACTGTTTCTCCCTTGGACAACTCTACGTTGCGTGCTCAAGAGTGTCAAAACCACAAGACCTGTAAATTTTTGCAAAGGATGGCAAAACTAAAAACGTGGTATACAGAAATGTCTTGGTGTAAGAAACTTTAATAATATAAATAATAGAAAATTTGTCAAGGGAGAAACAGTCTTTTTTTCTGAAATGGCAAATCAAAATAATATTTTGAAAATAAGGGAAAAAAACATTTTCGCCTTTTTCGATCGGCAATAACGGCTTTAATGCCCTAAGTGAGTATACATACCTATCTTCAATTCAAACGCAGAGCTCATTATGTTGATTTTTGAAGAGTTCCCTAGAATATCTTCCACATTTCATTTTTGAAGAGATCCCGCGAGATCGGGAACTATGTGGGTAAAACCAAAAATCTGCCGGAAGTCACTATTCCACGCGAACGAAGTCGCGGGCAAAAGCTAGTAGGCTATATTTAATCCCCGTACTCACACGGGAACAGGAACTACGCGGGTGAAACCGTGTGCCGTCCGCTAATAACAAATAATTTTACTTCGAACAACTTAGAGGCATCTACTGCGATTAAAAAGAACGATGAATAAAAAAGAAATAGAAGCGAAGAACGCCGAAAACACAATCAATTACACATCCTGCCATATAAAGTGCACACATTGCAATATATTAGGATCGCCCGATCCAACAAGCGATATTGTTCCCGCGCGGCCACTTGCCGATAAACACCGCTAACGTTTGCCGATCACGACAGTGTAACGTTCACAGATTGCCAATTTTTCTACTCGCTAGAGGTTTGTTGCTGTTTACAGCCGGTGATTTAATTTGGCCTGCAGTTTACAAGGAAATGTTGTGTCTGCACACGAAAGTACGGGTTCATGTTAATTATCATTTCTCGATTGTTTTGAGTTCAGTTTTGCTACGAATGGAGGGACCAGAAACCTTAGAAAGTGTTGTGTATAGTATACAGGGTGTAAACCACCTCTTCACGAAGCCGTCAACTAAGCATTATGTACATCAAACTAAGTCAATTTACGCAAAAAAAAAATCTGGGAAACATTTTTTTTTGGGGGTGAAAATTCAAATTTTGTGGTATAACTCAATGTAGCGCACTCAAAACATTGTGCTGATCGATGGGTTGAATAGTACAGGGGTTATGGAGATATTTAAAGTAAAAATCTTACAATAAAAACACGTATTTAAAAAAAATCTTGTCAAAAGTTGTAACTTTGACCCCCAATATCTTCGCAACTAGAAGGTTCCCTGGTGTAGAACAAAAAAATGATCGAATTGACGGGGAGAACAAGTGCCTTTCGGCTTCGTTAAGAGGTGTTTTACACCCTTAATGTATAAAATTGAAATAGAAACAGCAACGTATTTGTGATATTTTCTTACTTTTACTATCTAAGCATTTTTTAACCTTGGGTTTAGAAACTGCCTCGTAGGTCTAGTGACCTCAAGTGTGTCTGCTAGGCATAAGCTCCTGGATTCAATTCCCGAGTCAGGCAATATGATATTGAATTTTGCCATGAGGATTTTTTTCAGTAACAGCTGCAGTTTAGTTTTGTGCCAGGTTGATGGCAATAGGCTCGCCGGCTCGTCGCTCGGCAATAGGCGGCCACTGACAAAAAGGGGGTATAATTGAGTACACTTCTGCCTAACCTTTGGGGGATTAGACGCCTGATGTTATGTTCTGTGTATTATTCCACAAAAAGAAAACTATAAATAATAACATTTTCTGAAAGTGGAATTGATTTTAAGAATACCTAGCCGGAATAAATGAAGACTTTTTAAGAAAGAACGAGTATATATTCACATAGTCTATTTCATGCAAAAATAAACAAAGAATTATACAAAACAAGCTTCTATAATAACTAGAACACAGCACAGCAATAAATTTACTTAAACATGGCACACGACAGTGACTACAAAGTTTCTGTGTAACATTTTGTCTTGGAGCAGCCGCCGTGCATCGCAACGTGACCCACCACCGCAGAATGCGAACCTCCTAACGAGTTTTTGAAAGCACCCCCTGTCAGGGAACGCCATCTTAAAGGGATTTGCACTTTGTAACTAAATTGTCTTGGAGAAATGGATATGACCAGGATAGTCGAGCTCAACAGTGTCGATGACTTTCTTGAAGTATCTCTTGTTATACTATCGATTCTTGAACCATGTTACAAAGATAACTCTGTCTCTATCGTGAAGCTCTGATGAAGGCAACATGTCCCTTCAGCTTATCAACATGACAGCCTAACGCAGCGACCGCATCTATTATAACAGGAGCTGCCCTTTCCCAATCCATCTGAATCCTCGGCTGATCCGTCCATTAAGTATTCATCTGGCGACATTAGTGGCTGCCGTTATTAAAACCACCTGTAAATCCCATACTCCTGCGACTTGCGGACGCGGCACACGTACGAGGGGTGGAAGGAGGGGGGAGGGGTCCGTCCCTTCCGCCCTTGTGACTTTTGTCTCGAATCTCAGCGCACGTCTTGGACATCGGGGACACGTCTTACAGAATTAATAATAAGCTAAGAAACCGGGTGCGGTTTGGCCCACAATGTGCCGAAATTTCTTACCCTCATTAAGGGCCCTCTGCACTCACCGCGCGCAACAAACTTTGAACGTTCGCGCTCGCGTTCGCTCCTTGTTTATTGATGTTGCCAACATCTTGCCGCTTGTAACGGGTTTTAATAGTCGAATTAAGAATGTTGTAAGCGTTCGTGATGAGCGTTGGTTTGTTCAGGTGATTTAATTTACTTTGTCATTAATTTATTTGAATTTAGAACCAAGCACAGAACAAAAGTAGTTCCAATCTCTAAAAATAATACTGTGAAACCTACAGTAAGTAAATACATCGGAAACAAGTTACCTAACATTATGGATGTATTACAAACATAACCTACATGTTTTCGGAAGAATCGAGAAACTTTTCACATTACTTTCTTTTTAGTTCAGAAAAGTTTGACAAACACAGTTTGACGTTAACATATCAGGCTTCGGGCTATGTTATTTAGTAAAAAGCAAATTTCGTACAAATATATCGGTTGTCTGACATTGTTAGCAAGTCTGTGACAAGTAGAACATTGTAGAAACATTTTGAGCAAGGGTTTAGATGACAGTGCCTTGTCACTTCGGGCCTCGGGGTATCATAGTTCGGGTACAATAGTCGTAACATTGGGAATGATAGATAATACTTGTAAATGGAAATCTTAGGCTTAACTATTACCTAAGTGTTCAAATGGTGCTATGAAAGTCGTGTTTTGTGTGGGATTGACAATAGCTTGAGCGGAAAGGTGTTGAGTTTAGGGTTCGAAAGGTCATGGGGTCGTTTTGTTAATGCAACAGTTGTAAGGGTTTATTGAATATGTATCTTAGTACAAACAATACGAGTAATATGTGCATGCAGTCTTCATAAATATATTCAGTAGAATAGTTTGATTAATACTTGCAAATGTCGTCTTGCTGCATAAGATACATAGTGCATTAAGTTCGCAAAAAAAAAAAAAACAAAACTGTTCTATTGACATTTCACAACCATAATTTCAGAACGAATTAATTATTATACAAACAGTGTTCTTAGAAACACCTACATGCAATTCCGAGAAGCGAGGCCAAGCAAACTTTCCCATTGATTGGCAGTTCCCGGAAAGACAAGGTATTGATACGACTCTAGGAAAGTTCTCAACTTTGAGAACTAATCGCTATTAAATACGTTTACAAGTATACAGGTTTCAGGTTTAACAGCTTTCAAGAAATACAAAATAACTAGGTACAATGGTTTCTTCAAAGAGGAAGGTAAACTAATAAATGTCAGTGTTGTTTGAAGGCCTTCATACAACACTGCCATTTACATGTTTTTTTTGGTACAATAATAAGTAATAGCTACTGCCGAGTAGTTATTACTTATTATTGTACCAACGCTAATTCAAACTGCCCCGTAGTCTTGTAAACTTCTGAAAACCTGTGAAAATCATTCAATTCATCTTGTCAGTGCTTTTTAAGCTGTCGCGTAGCTAAAATTGGGTCCGAGCTGGTGGTGGTCAGGGCTCTTGAGACAGGAACCTCCTAACAATACGTGCCGTGCCCAGAAGTACTGCTTTCTGGATCAAGCATAGCGAGAGCCTCCTCAGATATTGATCGAGAACATTGGCTGACACGACTATCGGCACGATGACTGCTAGGACCTGCTTTATAATGAAAATTGCCTGAGTACTTAACCTTACATCCACGACACAAGCTTTGCTTAGTGTGGCACTAGGTGGCGCTGTGTGTGATGTCCAGCGATATTTATTTATTTATTTATATTTCAGCCCCCGTTAGCCTAACAAGTACAGAATCAAAACATTTCCTTACCAACCCTTTAGCTCAAACATGGATGCAAAACCCACACATTTCCTAAGAAAATGTAAAACATTTCCTGGCCCTATATGAAAAGAACCGTTACAAGACGCGCCTTCTTTGTAAAGGAAATTCATAATAATTTCACAAGGTATAGGGTGAATTTCGTAAAATCAAAAGTTCGTTTCAAAATTTCAATTACTTATTCGTTGTACGCGTGTGCTGCGTGGAACGGAAATGAAATAACACTTAAATTTGATTTACGATAGAAAATATTCTAATATGGATGAGATATATTGTTTTCTTGGTAAATTAAGGCATTCTGTATGCACGTGTTTGGATTCCGATGTGGAACTACGGATGATGTTTAAGGTTAATTGTATATGGTTGTCGGTATAAATCTTGGTACAGACAATATTCGAAGGAGGTTAGGAAAGTAATTTATTTTCTATGATTTATTATATTGAGGTACTTGAATATATTTTTTAATAGAAATTCTATGATGCCAACTAAACAGTAAAAAGGCAACTATTCCGGTCACAAGGACCAAGGACCGCGTTGTGAAAGGGGGCTAGACGGAAAAAAATCTTACGAAAAAGTTGTCACGACACTTTTTGCTTTTTAAAAATAAATGAAGGTTGCAATGCGTTTGTTTCATTTCTATTTCGCATTGAACAGTGTGGTGTCGCGACGATTATTTTTGTTGAGTGAACATTATATTTGTTAATAATAAAAAAAATATTATTATAACTTAAAAAAAAAAAAATATTACAATTCCTTTACTAGTTAATCGAAAGAACTTCGTTCCATCCGGGTGTCCCTTGACACCTCTCAAGTTTTTTTTTTAATTATTCACTGTTTTGAAACCGGCTACGAATCAGAAAACCAAATTGTATCATCGACACGTCGTATGTCTGTCTTTTTTTGGCATTACGAAAGCAAGCGGGTCCTTGGATATATAAATGGTTTGGTCACACTAAAGTATAATATCTATAATGTTATTTGTGATAAAGTATTTCAGAAGGGCTCAAAACACAGAAAGAAATACATAACACTCCTTATTACGACCTAACTCATTACAGTCATCACACAACAAAAAGTAACAGTCAACTCCTCACGTAAAATTTACAATTTCCCTCCGCTTTTAACTTAAGTGTAATCTTGGTTATTATAAAGCACCTACGGCCTCCAAACGGCTGCATAACAAATTTTATTTCCTTAAGAAAATGAACGTCCGAACAAAAACAGAGCGCGAAACTTGGGCGTTCCTTCGCGTCCTCCTGTGAATTTATATCGTTCACCAACAAGAAAACAAAAGCGGAAACGCGCCAAAGGTACATTATCTTAACAAAGTACAGCAATTAGGTACACGTTCTACATCTGACTCTAATAATTTAAATATGATAAAACAAAGTAAGATGGCGAGGAAGAATGAGGCGGGTTCTTACTTAACTTATTTATAAATTCTTCGTTCTCTCGAGACGGTGAGCCAACCCTTTCGTTCCCCGCATTATAATGCAATGAAAGGGGCACTCATATAAGTATCGCGGTAAAGGCTAATCCGCCGCTGGCTATGCACTGATCTTTATTTATTAGATTATCATAGAGTTCTTGGGAAGAATACAAGGTTAAAATCGTCGTTAAGAAACGCTTTGGTACTTTAATGAAGTCTTTTAAAGTTTTAACTAAGAAAATGGACTTGTTAAAAACATTTGTGACACAACTGTTTGACAAGAATGTTTACATAAATATTTAGAATATATTCTATAAGGACCAGTGGATCGACAAAACTGGAAGTCACGGGGAGAGGCCTTTACCCAGCAGTTGGATGACGTCAGCTAACAGCATCATTACCAGTATTTATTTCTATTATAATCTTACAACATCTTTTTGGAAATTGAACATTTCTGGATACGACTTGTCAGCGACGCGCTCATGTTCTGTACAAGTAGATACATAGATTAGTTAGTAAGTAGTAATAATATAATTATAAGTATGGCCTATGTAAGTATAGGTGTACGGGCCGATGGACCCCCACCTAAGACGCCGGCAGTTCAGTCCGTGCGAGCACCGCAAGCGGGTGCGCTTATACATTATTGTAACCCTGTTTGTTAATTTTATCCGTGTCTTTTTCAAAAATATAAGTTTCTTGAGCTACTAAATCGTTTATCTTCGCCGATTACCACCCACAACATCTACAAAGTGGTCAATCGAGCCAGATCAAAAACAGTTAGTGTTTGTCACGCCACCAGTGAAAAGCAAAATGGTGGGCACGCGAAGTATGGTGCGCCGCGAACTCGCGCAACGTAAACTTTTTGAAGAACAAAAGGGAGCTCAAGAAATAGACACTGAAGAATGTCAGTCTTCAACCAGTGCAGCAGCCAAAAATACGGAGTTCAAAACACCTGCGGCAGGGCCGAGCGTCAAAACAGAACACACGTTGCCAAGGTCGAAAGGTCAATCCGACACATCATCGGTAAAAGCTCGAAAGGCGCAGTTGCTTTTGGATGCTGCAAAACAAAAGGCACAGATACAACTGGAGCTCATAGACAAACAGCTAGAAGCGGACTTAGCTGAACTAGAGGAAAAAGAAAAATACAGTCCACACGAAGAACGCACTCACGACGTGGAGCAATGGCTGGAACGGAGTCACCACGAATTAATGCAATCGGCCCCCGATCATGGCAACCCCTTGGGCAAGTTGCATCCACCTGAGACAGAACCAGCCGCGCCTGCTAATGCCGTCATCTTTAAGGCACCAGCAGCACCACCAGGGCTAACTACGTCATATCAAAAGCCACCACCTTCAGTGCCACATCTGCCGATGGAGTCGCACCCACACACTGTAACCGTACTGCCACCAACGGCGGAGGCGACCAGTATGCAGGCGACTATTCAGATACTAGCTGGCGCGCTGAAAGACCTGGCTTCTACGAGTGCACCGAATACCAACCTTTTAACTCGATTAAGCACGCCGAAGGATCTTCCAGACTTTTCGGGAGACCCACTGGTATTTCTGCAGTTCAAACAAGCCTATAATGAGTCAACTGAACTTTGTAAATTTTCTCCTGAAGAAAACCTGTGGAGGTTGAGAAAGTGTCTCCGAGGAGCTGCCAAAGATGCCGTCGCAGCCTTACTTATTTCTGCGAGTCCACCGTGCAAAATCATGTCAACTTTGGAGCTACGTTTTGGCAATGCTGATTTAATAATATCCAAAATAGTACAGGATATCAAGAAATTGCCCTCAATGTCACAAAACTATCATAGTGAAATCGTGCCATTTTCAGTGAAAGTGCAAAACCTAATACAAGCAGTGCGAGCAGTTGGACGCGAAGAGTACTTACAAGGTATGAGCATTGTTTCAATTATATTGTCCAAGCTGCCTACAACACTGTTATCAAGATGGTCTGATTATAGTTTCCCACTCATTACTGAAGGACAGAAATCCCGTATGGTCATTTTATCTGATTTCTTGCACGATGAGGCCGTAAAAATATCAGTTACATCAAATATCTATTTTACGAGTCCTCGCACTGACCAAAATAAAAACAATCACCAGAAAAACAAAGATAGTTCCGGTAATCGATCTCAAACTATATTATTGCAAACAGATAATGATACCGATAACTGCAAGTTCTGCCGTACCTCGAAACATAAATTAACTGAATGTAAACAATTCAAGAAGGCGTTACGTAAAACCAGATGGGAATTCGTAAAACGTAACGGGATTTGTTATAAATGCCTACTGTCGCGCCACGCACGAGACACGTGCTCAGCACCGCCTTGCGATAAGAATGGCTGTGGCGAGGGGCATCACAATCTACTTCACTACGTCGGTAACAAGCCGAAAAATGACGCTGAAAGCAGCCAGGTTCCAGAGCCGAGGTCAACGCCTGTGCCGACGCTGACGTCGGCGACGTCGTCGTCGCCGACGTCCTCCGCCGATAGTACACAAACAGTGACGCATATAAACGCGAGTGAAAACAAAGTGTTACTTAAAGTCGTACCTATACGTATACACAGTGCTAACGGTGTGTTCAGTGCAAACGCGCTCCTTGATGACGGATCGACCGTCTCGCTTATCAGTGCGGGGCTAGCGAAGCGTGCGGGGCTTCGTGGCCGCTCAGAGACGATGCGAATTCGCGGAGCCTGGTCTGACGACGACTGGTGTGTAAAACGACCATTGCGAATGTTAAATTATCGGGTATGGACAATAAGATGTATAATATAGAACTTCGGTGTGTAGACAAATTAGACTTACCTTTGCAACAACTTTCTGTGATTGATTATAGTTATTATAAAAACCTGTTTGGAATAAATGATAAGATATGTAAACATGATGTTAAACCCGAAATTTTAATAGGTCAAGATAACTGTCACTTATTGTTACCTCTCAAAGTTATAGTAGGGAAATTGTATGAGCCGTCCGCTACATTGACTCCCCTAGGTTGGTGCATGCATGGTATGTTGCGAAGGCAGCACGCTGGGCACGCGCAGGTCGACGCCGGCACCGTCGAGGCGCACGCCACTCTGTTGTTGAGCTCAGCAGCTAGCACCGCCGCGGGCAGGGACGAGCGCAGGCTACGGGACCTCCACGAGGAGGTGAGGCATTCATTCGCTGTAGACGCCTTGGGAGTGTCAGGTAAGCCGAGACAAAATATTAACGAAACTCGTGCCGTCGAGCTGCTGGAAAAGTCTGTCGAACTCGTCAACGGTCGCTGGCATGTGTGTTTGCCTTGGAAGAATGAGGCCTGCACTATGCCCGACACCTATCCTAACGCTCTCAAAAGGTTAAAGGGAATAGAAAGGAAGATGGCACGTGACGATGGTTTCGCCGAAAGATACCGCGAGCGTATAAATCATTTGTTACATAATGATTACGCTCACAAGATGGAAAAGCCACTGCCGGCACCCAGGACGTGGTATCTACCCCACTTCGGGGTAGATAACCCTAACAAAAAGTCACTTAGGCTAGTGTTCGATTCTGCCGCTCCAGTTGGTGATAAATGTCTAAATGACTATTTACTCACAGGGCCGGACTTGTTGTCATCTCTGTTTGGTATAATGATGCGCTTTAGGGAATATTCAATTGCAGTAACCGGTGATATCAAGGATATGTTCCTTAGAGTTAAAATTCGGCCTGAAGATCAACACGCGTTTAGATTTCTTTGGCGGAACAGGCCTGACGACCCAGTTGATATTTACATTATGACGTCACTTATTTTCGGTGCTAACTGTTCTCCCTTCGTAGCTCAGTTTGTTAAAAATATAAATGCGCGTCGATACGAGTCTAAATTACCAGCTGCTGTTAATGCGATATACAAATCGCACTATATGAACGACTATATTGATAGCCTGCCGGATGACACGGCGGCGATAGAAATGGTTAAAAATATAACTGAAATACATAGCAGTGGTGGTTTCCAAATCCGTAACTGGACAAGCAATAGCATTGCTGTTTTAGATAGTGTTCCTAAGGATACCTTAGGTTCTGCCAGCGTAAGGTTCAAATTTGAACAGGAGTACCATGGCGAGCGCACCTTGGGACTCATCTGGTATCCTGGAGAAGATGAATTAGGTTTCGACGTGTCTCTGAAACGAATACCTGAAAATATTATTTTAAATAAGGATAGGCCTACTAAAAGAATCATGCTTCGAATAGTTATGTCGATTTTTGATGTATTAGGATTCTTAGCACCATTCACCATTCAGGGCAAAATTATGTTGCAAGATACTTGGCGCTTAAACATAGGCTGGGATGACGTAGTACCCGATAGTATCTACAATAAATGGTGCAAATGGATTGAGTTATTAAAGGATACAAAACAAATACGTATACCTAGGTGCTATAACAAAACTATTTTGTTACAAGGTGGGAACGAGACGGAAATAAAACCGGTCTATGAGATTGCCATGATAAGGCCATCTCCTCCCGCCGCCGCCGCACCCGCGACCCCCGCGCTGGAGCTATCTGCTACGAGTAGCTGCTACGAGACGTGTAGACCGCCTACGACAACCGCTACGTCTGCTACGCCGGCAAGTAATAATTATTCACGCTTACAGCTGCATTTATTTTGTGATGCATCTGTTCAAGCCATGTGTTGTGTGGCGTATTGGCGATGGATAGTCAGTGGGATTGTTTACGTCGCATTTATAGCAAGTAAATGTCGTGTTGTTCCCGTTAAACCCATGACTGTACCTCGAGCCGAGCAACAGGCGGCGCTGTTGGCTGCACGATTGGCTGATACCGTTCTGAAGGAACACAGATTAGCGCCCGAGCAACGATATTTTTGGTGTGACTCCACAACCGTTTTACAGTGGATTAGAAATAACACACGTAGGTATAAAACGTTCGAAGCGAACCGATTGGGAGAAATTGACGAACTCACGCGTATTTCCGAATGGAGATATATACCTACCAAATTAAATATCTTCTGGTATCTGGATCTTGGTACTCGTGATGAATTTAACCACACAATGTTTCACAGTGAGTGGTTCCCAGGGCCTGACTTTTTATACAAAGTTGAGGCCTTATGGCCTGCTGACGTCGTGAGCCCCGACATCGACAGAGACGAAGGGAGTTTAGAGTGTGTGGCTCTGATGCATCAGCCTACATGTAACTTACCTGTTCCTGAGCCGCAGCGGTTTTCCTCCTGGCTTCGCTTGCAGCGAGCCACGGCCGTCATTCTGAAATTTATTGACAGATGCAAGAAACTTACGGGTGAGGTTGACTGCGATGCGATGGCTCGAGCTGAGATCCTGTTACTAAAGAAGGTGCAGGTGGAATCGTTCTCCGCCGAAATATCTGCAATCAAAAATGGTAAACACTTATCACGAGATAGTAAGTTACTTACCTTGTCACCGTATCTAGATGAAACTGGTTTACTCCGCCTCGGTGGCCACATCGATGCCGCGATAGATGTGGACCTAGAAACGAAGAGACCAATCATATTAGATGGAAAGCATGACATAACGCGTCTTCTTGTCCTGTTCTTTCACATTAAGGCAGCACACGGGAACCAGGAAATGGTCGTCAATAACCTGAAACAGAAATTTTGGATTATTAGAATAAGGCCAACAGTTAAAAGTGTGGTTTCAAAATGCATGCTTTGTCGCATAAGGAAATGTAAGCCGCAAGTACCCAGAATGGGTGACTTACCTCACGCTCGAGTAGCACATCACCAACAACCATTTTCATTTTGTGGTTTGGACTTGTTTGGTCCAATGGAAGTGACTGTGGGCAGAGGAAGGCAGAAGAGGTATGGCGTTTTGTTCACCTGCCTCACTATACGAGCAGTTCATATCGAGCTTGTTCCATCACTCACGTCAGATTCTTTAATAATGGCGCTGCGACGCATGGCAGCACGGCGAGGATGGCCCTGCCATCTATATTCTGATAATGGCACTAACCTAAGAGCAAGCGATAAGGAACTGAAGCAATCAGAGCAGGCACTTAATATAGATGTTCTCAAGGCCGCCGGCGTGAACAACGCCATGCAGTGGCATTTTATACCCCCTTCCAGCCCTCACTGGGGTGGGGCCTGGGAGAGGTTGATTCGAAGCGTGAAGACTTCACTTCGAGTAATAATGAAGGAACGCGCTCCCCGCGAAGAAGTATTACTTACCCTGATGGCGGAAGTGGAGAACATGGTGAATAGTCGTCCGTTGACACACGTCTCCGTGGATCCTGAAAGCTTAGAATCTTTGACTCCTAACCATTTTCTTTTAGGTAGCTCATCCAGCACACCAATCATTGGGACTTTCAATGATTCCGACTTGTTTCTACGCAAACAATGGAGAAAGTCACAAGCGTTAGCGGATATGTTTTGGCGTAGATGGGTGAAAGAGGTTCTCCCTGAGTTACTGCCTCGAAGAAAATGGAACGAGGAGGTGAAACCTTTGCAGGTAGGTGACGTAGTGCTAGTGGCTGATCCTAACAGTCCTCGTAGTACCTGGCCGAAGGGTGTTATTCAGAAGATATGCCCAGGTAAGGATGGACGAATCAGACTGGTTGAGGTGAAGACTAAGACTGGTATCTGGAAGCGACCTGCAGCCCGCGTCGCGCGAATTTCACTTGTTGAGGAGTGCTGAGCCAGCACTAGGGGGGGGAATGTCAGCGACGCGCTCATGTTCTGTACAAGTAGATACATAGATTAGTTAGTAAGTAGTAATAATATAATTATAAGTATGGCCTATGTAAGTATAGGTGTACGGGCCGATGGACCCCCACCTAAGACGCCGGCAGTTCAGTCCGTGCGAGCACCGCAAGCGGGTGCGCTTATACATTATTGTAATCCTGTTTGTTAATTTTATCCGTGTCTTTTTCAAAAATATAAGTTTCTTGAGCTACTAAATCGTTTATCTTCGCCGATTACCACCCACAACATCTACACGACTCATCTGGAATCGTAAGTACATACTCATACTTGTAATGGGAAGTCACTAAAACGATTAATTAAATTAACTTCACCAAGAAAATCGCTGATGCTATCTCCTCTACTTTAACCCTCACAATAGTGCAGTAGTTCTAATTCACGTCTCGACCCGCTTTGTCCTCAGTTCCGCGGTACTTACCGAACAAAAACACAAGACAAGAACAGATCAATAGGCCACAATTCTCGGAGCGTAAGCTAGGGGCGGCTCAAAGCTATAAAATTACAGATCAGAACTCTATCGAGACATGGTCTTTATTCAAAATCAGTAGAGCGCGCTATCAAAGAAAGTCTTCTTAGGAGTTAGCGTCTTGGGGTCTTCAAGTTTGTTAGCAAGGGTTACGATGCGGGCAAGGGTGTAAGGGTACGTTTTTGAATGTAAATAGTGGTGTAGGGTCTCGTATGAATTAAATTTAAGTAATTAATGGGTGCTGCGCGGTCTGAAAGGCCGGCTATGTACCATTTAGATAATGTCTGCCGGTTTGTTTGTGGTGGTTCGTGGGTGTGTTGATAAAGAACTAGAAATAAAGATTTGGGAGTTTTTGGTTGAAATTTAAGTGGTGCCAAGTGATAAGGCCGTTTGCAGCCGGGTGTTAGGAAGATATAAGTGAGTCGAAGTTTTTACTTCAGTTAATTTCAAGGAGAGCAGCGGTGGCCTAGAGGTGGTGGCCCCGACTTACGAAAAGTCAGTCGCGGGTTCGAACCCAGACAGGCGCATTACTTTGTGTCATTTATTTCAATACCACTGCTCTAAAAACGGTGAAGAAAAACATCGTGAGGAAACCGGCTTGTCCTAGAACCAATACGTTCGAAGACATGTGACATCTACCAATCCGCATTGGGCCCGCGTGGTGGATTATAGCCCGTTCCCTATAGAGAGAAGGCCGGTAACCCAGCAGTGGGAAAATAATTTGGCTGATGATGCTGATGAATTTCTAGTAGTAGTAGTATGTGTGTTAGTGTGTACTGAAGCAACCGTGTGTCGTGTACACTATCATCTGCCTTGCCTTTTCTCAACTATGTTGGGGTCGGCAATCGGATGCATACCAGTATTTTAAATGGAGCGACTACCTATCTGAGCTCCAAAACCCAGTTATTACTGGATATGACGTTACCTTTTGGTAAGACCGGATGACAGACTTCACTCACTAAACAATATAGTTGAAAAAAGACTATGCAGGTGATGATTACGTAACGTTCCGTTCTTGTCTAATTTTCCTGTGGTACCTATTTAGTACCTAACCTGGGGTCATCGGCCTCTGACTTGGCTCCACATGCCGTCGAGAAATATTTCTCAGGTGTGCTGGTCTAAAAAATATAGAAGAACGTTTCCTGTAAACAAAATTTCTTGAAAACAGCCTCCAGCTGCAACCAGTAGTTTACCTACTAATTTCATATTAATCTAATCCCCAGCGGACTTGGGACCGTGTGGGTCATTTATTAATTACAGTGTACCTCGGGTTAGGGGGTTAAGAAAGGGTCCCTAAATTTTAAGACGTCGCCGTCATCTGGCCCAAGTATGCACATTGTGCGTACAAACAGACACGGACGATTTATGACTGTATTTAAATGCGTGTGTCGCCATTATTCTGTCCGCAAATGTGCGCTGTGTCTTAGGGATTGGCGGAATACAGTCTAATGTGTGATAATGAAGAATAATTATGGGTGTATGTTATGTGACTACCTGCTCCCAGATGTGGGGTTGCGGGTAGTATTCTTTTGGTCTTTGGATACCTACGAACTGAGTAAAATCAGTTTTAATATTTCCATACAAAAATATGTGTTAAATCTTACTATAATGTGTGTAAAACTCCTCTTAACAAAGCCGAAAGGTACTTGTTCTCCCCATCATTGCGATCATTTTTTTGTTCTACACCATACCTGGGAACCTTCTAGTTACGGAGATATTGGGGGTCAAAGTACCAAGTATTTTTAAATTACAAGTTTTTATCGTAAGATTTTTACTTTAAACACCTCTACGACCCCTGTACTATTTAATCAATCCATTAACTCAATGTTTTAAGTGCGTTACATTGAGTTTTACCACAAAACATGATATTTCACCCCAAAAAAAATGTCGTTTCCCAGCAATAATTTTTTCGTAAAGTTACTTAGTTTGACGTCAGAATGCTTGATTGACGGCTTAGACATGAGGTCGTTGACACCCTGTATATCACGACTGTAATCCCCGTAGATTCTGGGAGAGATATGTCTATTCTATAGTGCACTATCTGCGGGAGATTTCAGCTCGCAAACATACGAAATAAAATTCTTGTGATTCGAAAGTAGTGTAATTTTTAATACGTCCGTTGAGAGACATAAATAGCATCTGTCACCTGGCCCTAGGGATGTGTCCTCTCCATAGTGATGTTACACATTGACATGGATACCAAAGAGGGCGATGTTATAGTCGCCACATATCCACCTTATGTTTGTAAGCATTATTATATTGGTAATAAATAACATGTACTTATCTAGTTATAATTTACTTTAATTGTTTATAATAATCAACCTACTTGTTTCGTTTGATCAGTCTAACGACTTTCAATTTGCGATTATGCATCATTTAAATCATATTTTTAATTACACTTAGTTATTTCACTTCTAACTATTTAAATGATCAAAAATACAATAATAATTATTTACAATATAAAACAAGTAAGATGACTTACTTGTTTTGACTAGTCGGTGTAACGTCTTTTAAATTTAAATAGAATCAGGTGATAGTCCGCCCCCACTTTTAATAAGTGACTTTTAGAGGGAGTGTGGACTTTCGAGGCAGACTACTCTTAGCGCTCGCACTGAACAGTCGGTTTTAGTTGAGACATATTAAAGCTACACTAGAAATCGTTTTGAAAATATTGTAAAGTGAATAAAGTGAATAAACTTGATTTATTGGAAGGCTGTGTTTTTACTCCTGAAACTTCCCAATAGTTTCAGAAAGTGGGATTATATTGAGGGTTATCCCTCGATATTCGCTACGCCTACACACAAAAAAAAAACGTAAGTTATTTCTTTCCATTTTTATTTTCTGTTGTTTTCTTTATTTTAATTTTTCTCTTTCTCTTGAAAAGTGTAATTAATAACGAGTCAAACATTACCTATGTGGATCACCACAAACTTCATGCCAGGGCTACTCCCTGGGGTTGTGCGTGGCTGATTTTAGGGGAGCTCGCGCCATACGGGGCTACCCCGTGGTGCGTGCTTTATTTTGATTCCTTATTATTATACATCATCCTTGATATCGCTGAATGTGTCTAGCCAGGGCTACTCCCTGGGATAACATGTAGCTGATGTCACATAGGGCAAACATTTTTTTTCCCCTTCTTTATTTTTTTTTATTTTATTTCTTGGTTCTTGATGAATGTATATATTATCGAGTTAACATTTCATGAGTCGCTGCGAGCCTCTTGCCAGGGCTACTCCCTGGGGGTGTCAGTAGTTGATTTTGAAAGGGCTCGTACCATCCGGGGGTACCGTGTGGTGCGTGCCTAGTTAACTTCTTAAGATATGCATTTATTGTGCTCCTGATACTGCTGCATGTGTCTAGCCAGGGCTACTCCCTGGGATTACATGTAGCTGGTATTACAATGCACGATCATTATTTTTTTTCCTTTATTTTTCCATTGATCTTCTTTACTTGATTGATGTGTATTTTATTGTGTTGAAATTACGGGAGTCACTGCAAACCTCATGCCAGGGCTACTCCCTGGGGTGGTGAGCAGCAGATTTTGAGGGGGGCTCGCACCATTCAGGGTTCCTGTGTGGTGCGTGCTTTATTTTAACATCTTAAAATGCACATTTGACATGCTTCTGATACTGCTGCATGTATCTAGCCGGGGCTACTCCCTGGGATTACATGTAGCCAGGTATCACAAGGGGAACTTCAACCAAAACTTGCATCTTTTCATTGTCTAATTTTAATGTATAGTTTCTTACCAGTTGTATGCATCCTACCAGGGCTACTTTCTGGGGAATGCATGCATTCTGTAGTCTACGTTATATAAAACCAGGGTTATGCTCTGGTAATATATGATGGCAATTGCTTATCTCTTTACTAACGGCAATCGACCAGGGTAAGAACCTGGACTTGTCTGCGGCTCCCTTTTTCATGTATTAAGCAAACTAATGTCAGTTTCAGCAATGGATCCTCACGAGAATTATGGCTCTGACAGAAGGCTGTCAAATCATGTGATTGACCTAGGAGCACCTGGCACAGGTCAAGGTCCAGACCTAGGAGTACCCAATCAAGAGGGTCGAGGTCCTAATATGTATATTTCCCATCGTGTCAATCACGATGACCCAGGAGTGCCCAGGCAACAGGGCCGGGGTCGTGACGTTGACCCAGGAGTGCCCAGGCAACAGGGCCGGGGTCGTGACGTTAACCCAGGAGTGTCCAGGCAACAGGGCCGGGGTGAAAATGACTACACCAGAGGATCTAACGGGAATAATGACTACCGCGATGCCGAAGAAGGTGAATATTCGCCTACCAGACGTCGGCGGCGTCAACGAGTTTCATCTTCTGAAGATTCTGATGTTGAAGGTACGGTTTACAGTAAACGTCGTCGTGTTTCTAGACGTAAGGAATCTTATATACTAGATAAGTTCATTTCAATTTTGGATCGTGTCAAGAGCTCGGATAAGCCTCGATTAACTTTCAATACAAATGTCATTCCGGAATTTGACCCTATGTCAAAGGAACAGACTGTACTTACCTGGTTAACCAAGGTCGAAGAATGCGCGGAAATTTATGGTTGGGAGGATAAAGAAACCATCCATTACGCCCTACCTAAATTAACCGGTGTCGCTAAGTCTTGGTATCAAGGATTACCATCTTTACTTTTTTCTTGGTCCGAATGGAAAAAGAAATTAATTGAATCTTTCCCATGTCGCGAGGATTATGCCGAGCTTTTGACCGAAATGTTAAATAAGAAAGTGAAATACGGCGAGTCTCTGGAGCATTATTACTATAACAAGGTTAATCTTTTAAATCGTTGCAAAATATATGGCAAGCAAGCCGTCGATTGCATTTTGTATGGGGTAGAGGATAGAGCGATTAAGGTAGGCGCGCAAGCGGCTCAATTTTCTGAACCTGAACAGATATTAAAATATTTTAGGACAGTAAAGGTCGGTCAAGTTAGGGATAGGGAACATCTAGATTCTCGCTCTCGTAATGATCGTAGAGGTGCCTCCACTTCAAAGTCGGGTCTTTCTAAAGATAGTGTATCAAGTGACGTTAGGTGTTTTAACTGTAATGAAATGGGTCATCGTAGTTCTAAATGTAGCAAGCCAGCAGTAAAGTGTACATACTGCGATAAGCTAGGGCATCGTTTGGAGCATTGTTATAAATATAAATCTGGTAAGGGTCTTCTAGACAAAAATCTGGGGCAAGATAAAGAAAGGAGTGAAAAACAAGTTTCAGCATTAAATATTGATGATGCTAACAATAAATATATATTGGATATAAAAGTTAACGATAATCTGATTAAATGCTACGTTGATTTGGGGAGCCAGTGTTCTTTAATCAAATCAAGTAGTGCAAAAGACCTTGGACTCCAATTAAATTGTTCAAATGACATTCCAATATTAAGGGGTATAGGTGGTAATGTAGTTATTCCGTTAGGATTTGCACCAATTTCTGTAGAAGTTCAAGGTATACAAGAATCTATTAACATATACATTGTCGAAGATCATGTAATAAATCAACCAGTTCTATTAGGTCACAATTTTACCGAATTGCCAGATGTAGTTATAACAAAAACTCCAACTAGGCTGATCTTTGAAAGGTTTACTCCTAGCAAAATTACTCTGAACATTGGAGTTCATGTAGTTGTACCCAGCAATAGCACCAAATGCATCCCGGTCAAATCAGATCCCCTAGTCACTGGTTATATCTTGGTTGATGGTTCTTTGAGAGGCCCTGAAAGCGAAGAGTATTATTTGTATCCTGGCCAATATAATATAAAAGATGGTAGGAGCACTTTATTAATATACAATGCAACAATGAATCCTATTACCTTCAAAGAAAAATTCTTGCTAACACGGGCTTTATTTAGGACCAATTCTATTGAAGCCGGTTGCCTCCAGTCTTTTAGTGTACAGTTTAGTGAAAATGAGTTAGATAAAAGAATTTATTGTGGAGAGACGCTTAGTACAAAAGAACGACTTGAACTCCAGCAGTTACTTTCCAAATATGGAGATCGTTTTTCAAATAATCTGAAAGATTTAGGAATCACTAATACCACCGAGATGATAATTGAGTTGGACGATACTCAACCCGTTGTCTATCGCCCGTATAGGTTGTCCTTATCTGAACGTAACCTAGTAAGGGATATGGTTCAAGAGATGCTTGACAGTGGGATTGCAAGGGAGTCTTCTTCTCCTTATGCAAGCCCTATAGTCTTAGTTCAAAAGAAGACCGGAGAAAAGAGGCTATGTGTCGACTATAGGGCTCTAAACAGGAAAACCAAAAAGGACCACTACCCCCTACCTTTAGTTGATGACCAGTTGGATAGGTTATCTGGTAATTTTCTATTTACATCTCTTGATTTAGCTTCTGGTTATTACCAGATACCTCTATCAGAAGAGTCTAAGTCTAAAACAGCTTTCGTAACCCCCGATGGCCAATTTGAATATAACCGCATGCCATTCGGATTAGTTAATGCTCCTTCGGTGTTTCAAAGAACCATTAACAAAATTCTACAGGAAGCTAAAGTTAAATATGCCGTTGTCTATATGGATGACGTGTTGATTCCAAGTAAAGATTTTGCTGAAGGCCTCAATAGATTGGAAGAAGTCCTTAGATTACTTCAAAATGGAGGGCTTACGCTAAAATTAAGTAAATGCAACTTCTTTCAAAGTAGTCTCGATTTTCTCGGTTTCGAGGTCAGTGGTGAAGGTATCCGCCCAGGGTCTAAGAAAACCGAAGCTGTATCAAACTTTCCGTTACCACGAAATCAACATGAACTTAGGCAATTTCTAGGTCTATCAGGTTTTTTCCGTCGCTTTGTCAAAGGATACTCTCTTATTACCTCACCTCTTACTAACCTTTTGAGAAAAGACATACCTTGGTCGTGGAGCGAAAAGCATACTCAGGCCTTTGCCAAAATTAAAGAGATGCTTACCCGGCGCCCTCTTTTGGCACTATATAACCCTGCCTCCGAAACACAACTGCACACCGATGCTAGCAAAGATGGTCTTGCAGGAATTCTCCTTCAATCCAATTCGGATGGTGTTTTTCATCCAATATCTTACTTCAGTCGTAAGACTTCACAAGACGAAAGCAAACTCCACTCCTATGAACTTGAGACATTGGCAGTGATTGCGTCCATAAATCGTTTTAGAGTTTACCTGTTAGGAATACCATTTAAGATTTTCACAGACTGCAACGCTTTAAGATATACACTAACAAAACGAGATATCATTCCACGAGTTGCCCGATGGTGGGTGCAGCTCCAGGAATTTGATTGCTCGATAGAGTATAGACCTGGATGTAAAATGGCTCACGTAGATGCTTTGAGCCGAAATCCAGTCGAAGATAACTCACCCGATGTACATGTACTTGATTGCCTGTCCATAGCAGAACTAGGACAGGATTGGATTAGTACGGTTCAAAGCGTCGACGAAGAAGTCAAATTAATAAAACATGTACTTTCTGACCCGACTTCCGATCAAGTGATAGATTACTGTACTAATTATAAACTTAAAAATGGGCGTGTATACCGCATTGTTGATAGTGAACTGAAATGGTTGGTACCAAAGGGGGTACGTTGGCAAATAGTGAAAAGAAACCATGACGACGTAGGTCACTGTGGTTTTGACAAGACCCTTGATCGCATAAAGAAACATTATTGGTTTGCGAAGATGCGACGTTTCGTAAAAAAATATGTCTCATCTTGTCTCGAATGCGCTCACCACAAAGTTCCCGGTGGAAAACGTGAAGGCGAACTCCATCCTATAGAAAAAAATACTACTCCCTTTCATACCATCCATGCGGATCATCTTGGACCATTCATAAAAAGTAAGAGGGGTAATTGTTATTTACTTGTAATAATCGATGGGTTTACCAAATATATTAATATGACTCCGGTAAAGAACACTAAATCGGTCACTAGTGTCAAAGTGTTAAAGGATCACATTAGCTATTTCGGGGTCCCGTCGCGGTTAATTACTGACAAAGGAACTAGTTTTACCAGTAAAACATTTAAGTCATTTGTCTCCTCGTATGGGATAAAACACATTGAAAATGCCGTCGCGACACCCAGGGCCAACGGCCAAGTCGAGAGGTTCAATAGAACCATTCTTGACGCTTTATCAACATCATGTCATGGCCAGGATGAAAAATCCTGGGACGACCACGTTGCGGATATTCAGGTAGGTTTGAACACGAACACCCATAAGACGACGGGGAAAAGCCCATCTGAATTGCTATTTGGATTTAATATTACCAGCCGCTCTCAGGGTATTTTAAGTGACGTTATCAATGAAACTTTAAACGTTAACAGCCCTGAAGAATTAACGGTTATTAGGGAGAAAGCCAGTGACCTTATTAAAGAACAGCAGGTTAAGGATTCTGAAAGATTCAATAAAAAAAGGAAAGTGGCTACACTATATTCGGAAGGCGATTTAATTAGGGTTGAAAGGCAAGTACCACATGACGGTAGATCTCAAAAGTTAGTAAATAAGTATCAAGGCCCATACCGTATAGTAAAAATGCTCCCGAATGATAGGTTTCTTATAGAGGATACTCCTCTCACTCGAAAGCAGGGTAAGCGTTACGAAAATGTTGTTGCTATTGATAAAATACAACCATGGTTGAGTTTCGATAGGGATATTGCTACAGATGATGATACTGATAATAATGAAAATGAAATTGATACTGTATAAATTAAATATAATGTATTTTAATTTTAGTATAGCCGTTGATTGATAATATTATAATAGAAACACTGCATTATATTAACTAGCTGTTAGATTTATAATTCTCATTAAACCTTAAACTATATAAATAATATGAAATAATTATATGAATATTGATATATTTTAATCGGTAAGATTTTATTTTATACTATAGTCGAAGTTAAACGAGTTTGTGAATGTTTCATATTTAAAAAAAAATACATTTTATTTACTACCAATTAAATTTTCAATATGTAAAATCAAAAGCAACGGGGCTTGCTTTGAACAGGATGGCCGAGCTGTAAGCATTATTATATTGGTAATAAATAACATGTACTTATCTAGTTATAATTTACTTTAATTGTTTATAATAATCAACCTACTTGTTTCGTTTGATCAGTCTAACGACTTTCAATTTGCGATTATGCATCATTTAAATCATATTTTTAATTACACTTAGTTATTTCACTTCTAACTATTTAAATGATCAAAAATACAATAATAATTATTTACAATATAAAACAAGTAAGATGACTTACTTGTTTTGACTAGTCGGTGTAACGTCTTTTAAATTTAAATAGAATCAGGTGATAGTCCGCCCCCACTTTTAATAAGTGACTTTTAGAGGGAGTGTGGACTTTCGAGGCAGACTACTCTTAGCGCTCGCACTGAACAGTCGGTTTTAGTTGAGACATATTAAAGCTACACTAGAAATCGTTTTGAAAATATTGTAAAGTGAATAAAGTGAATAAACTTGATTTATTGGAAGGCTGTGTTTTTACTCCTGAAACTTCCCAATATGTTTAAGTGCCAATAAACACAGTAAAAAGCCAATAACACTTTGCCCAACCTGAGAATCACACCTAGAACCTCATGCCTCACAAGAACCTTTATAATGTATCCTGTGATCTCTGAAGGATAAGACAGAACCGTATCTAATAGCAAAATAAAGCAAAAAAAAAATAAGCAAAAAAAAAAAAGGAAATTAAAAAAAAACATTTATTTGAAGTAGGCAGTTAGAGGCACTTTTCAATTGTCGAATCAAAAATGAACAATTAATGTTGCTACAGTCCATCTATACTTCTATACATATATTATAAAGCAGAAGAGTTTGTTTGTTTGGTTGGTTGAACGCGCTAATAACAGGAACTACCGGCTCGAATTGAAAAATTTCTTTTTCGAGGAAAGCTATAGGGCTAGGCTATATAACCAATAGGAGCGGAGCAGCAATAAGAAATGTTGCAAGCGGGAAATTCACGCGTGAAAGACGTAAAAAACTGTGAGAGTACTGTAGTTGCCCATGCCCTAGCGTAGATCTCTATGGAGAAGAACGGGCAAGAAACTCCATGGACACTCTTTTAAATCATAGTGTTGTTACAAAATCTCGGTGACATCATTCATGTTGAGATAACAATTTAGCAAGATGTGCACGTTAAAAGTGTCTCTGTTATGTTGAAGTCCCATGACTCCGTCGCTGCTACTAAGGTCCATGTACCGAAAACATAACGGTCTGATTATCTAAAAACAGCTGTCGCTGTGACATGTTCCCGTACAAAAAATGTGTTTTAAACAGCTGTTTTAGATAATCACACCGTCATCTTTTTGGTGAACATGGATTTAAGAAGTCTCTTATGAAAAATCCAATAACACTTTGCCCGACCTGGCCATCGAAACCAAGACCTCATGCTAAACAGTCACGCTTTTGACCACTGGACCAACAAGGCAGTACCGTCATAATTTAATTTTAGTACATAAACGAAATATTTAAAACCACGACTAGCCTATTCCTCAGAGACACGAAAACAAAATAAAGCATAAATTAAACACCAAATCTTAACCTTAATTAAAATCTAAGGTAAACTCCGGCAGCACTCCTTTATTTAAACGGTCAATTACCAACAGAGCGGAGCTCAAATTATCAAACAGTATACGATAGCGCCTTAAGCAAGTCAAGTCGATGCCTCTCAAAGGCGAGAGATACCTAGATACTCTGAGGCCCGGTTTCAACAAAAGCGGTAATGAACGGAGCGGAGAGGAGATGTGCAGAAATTGATTCAAACTCAAACCAAAGCATTTATTTCAAACTGTGAAGTGTGTGAAGTTTAACAAAAACAAAGAGGCACCTCTTTCTAAGCGCAGCCATCTAAGCGCAACTAAATCTTTCCTCGAAGCGTAACCATGATTACAAATAGAAAAGGCTTCATTCATTATATCGATAGACAGTTTTAAAGAATCATTCCCTCTGCGTCGAGTCCCTTAACGTCGACTCGTGATTTTTCTTGGTTTTTATTTTTGTCTTTCGTTTCGCCTCGACATGGCTGTCACAGAATACTCACACTAAAAACGAAAGACGACTTTTAATTTGTAAAGTTATTTTACTCATCCGGTGATCCGTATTTTTAACCGACTTCCAAAAAGAGGAGGTTATCAATTCGTCTGTATGTTTTTTTTTTTTTTGTGTTTGTTACCTCATAACTTTCGACTGAGTGAACCGATTTTGATGATTCTTTTTTTATTTGAAAGCTGGTGCTTCCCATGTGGTCCCATTTTAATTTGCTGAAGATCTGATGCTGGTCTTCGGAGATATACAATGGAACTCCTCAAAAATGTACGGCAAATCTGCAGTGATTGCTGTTATCGCTTGTAGGTTTATTGTTTATACAACATCATGACGTAATATCACGCCTGTATGCTCTGAGGGGGTACGCAGATGTGTACAGTACACCCAGATTTCGACAGTGTTTGTTACCTCAGTACTTTCGACTGGGTGAACCGAGTTTGATGATTCTTTTTTAATTTGAAAGCTGGTGCTTCCCGTGTGGTTACATTTTAATTTGCTGAAGATCTGATCCGGATCTTCGGAGATATACAATGGAACTCTTCAAAAATACACGGCAAATCTGCAGTAACTGCTGCAATCGCTTGAATGTTTATTGTTTATACAACATCATGACGTAACATCACGCCTGTATGCTCTGAGAGGGTACGCAGATGTGTACAATATTCCCAGATTTCGACAGTTAGGTGAATTAAGTTCCATTTATTGGGGATAAGCCTATTACCTTGACATGTATTGTTCTTTTTTATTTTATTGGCAAGGGTACTTCAAGGGTAGTTTGATGAGAATTTGGTTAGGTTCTGATTATGGGATCCATAACAAAGGAACGGAGCTCTTCAATTCTTAGAAGCAAATTAACGATACTCGGCCAAATCTTTTAAAGGCTATCCGGATATTTGGGTCACGTACCATAACGTCGTTACTAACCGACTTCAAAAAGGAGAAGGTTCTCAATTCAATGTTTCCCGATTACTCGAAGATGACTGGACCGAATTTGTTTTTTAATTGTTTGAAAGGGTATACTTCCTAGAAGGTCCCATAATCATCAAGTCAGGATCCTGATAATGGGATCCTGGAGAAATAGAGAGAACTTTTCAAATTTTATAGGCACACCAGAAGCGATTTGGGTAGTTTTAGAAAGACTACTTTCTCGGAGTGATCCCATTTATTAATTGTTTGAAAGGGTATACTTCCCAGAAGGTCCCATAATCATCAAGTCAGGATCCTGATAATGGGATCCTGGAGAAATAGAGAGAACTTTTCAAATTTTATAGGCACACCAGAAGCGATTTGGGTAGTTTTAGAAAGACTACTTTCTCGGAGTGATCCCATTTAAATTTGGTAAAGATTAGATGAAAAACTTCGGAGAAAGGCAACAGAACTCCTCATTAAATGTAGCAAATGTGTGTCTCTTACTGGGATTGCTGAAATCTCATGTCTGTCTATTGTTTACACCAGTTCATAACAAAAAATCACGCTGGTACGCTGTGAAAGGGTATGCACATGTGAACCACTAAAAAGTGAAAAATAAAAACTTTTTTGCAAAAAATAAAACCGACTTCACACAAAAAAGTGAAAAATAACTTTAGCTTCAGAAGTCGGTGACAAAAAAATTAAATCAATCAAATAAAGGTCACCGACTTCTGAAACTAAAGTTATTTTTCACTTTTTTGTGTGAAGTCGGTTTTATTTTTTGCAAAAAAGTTTTTATAAATAATACATTGATAGCCTATCAAAATGTACTAGGCTAGCAGAAATTCAAGGAGTAGTTTTTTTATATATTTTTTTATATTCCGGGTATCTAAGTAGGTAGGTACTTACTGTTTAAAATTATCTCAGAGCAAACATGTGATTGAAATACCATCTTCAATTCCTGATAGCCTAGTACTTCTGTACATTACTGATCAATAGTTGCTTGAACACTTAGTTCCAGTAAATATCTGTTTGCCTGGAAGTCTTTTTTAATATATAAACAGTTAGGACAGTTGATTTAAAACTGTCTGTCGATATAATGAATGAATTCATCATACCCCTGTCTATTTTTTTATCATGTATGGTTGCGCTCTGAGGAATGATTTAGTTGCGCTTAGATGGTTGCGCTAAGAAATAGGTGCGCTCTGAGGAATACCTCAAAAACATGAGGTACTTCCTAAAAACTAAATCGTATTTTGTTAACAATTTCAATAGCGTTTTTTTTTGCATGGAACACTATTTATAAAAAAAGTAACCTAAGTTTACTCCTTACAACATCAGTTATCTGCTAGTAAAAGTCCCGTTAAAATCAGTCCAGTCGATCCAGAGCTTAAAAAATACATTTTTTTTCATGCATTCAGAAAAGAGGAGTAATTTTAAATTACAGACCGACACTTCTATTTCACTTATTCGTATAGGCCAACTTCATGTAGCTTCAAGCTGCAGTGCAGCTACTAGGCAAAATATCTGTGAAGGTACTGAAGTTGTCCATTCTAAACCGTAGCTCTCTAGAGAACCTCTCTGTCTTTAAAGTGAAAGCGTCAGAGTGGCCCGCGAAATTCAAATTCTTACGTTTTTTGCAAAGTTCACAAAAGTCGAGGAACGACTTTGACCGTGAAAAATTCGTTCCACGACTCTTATGAACTTGGAGGGTTGTATTGATGATTTTGATGATTATAATTCTGTGACTATATACGTCTTACGGTCGCGACCGATATTTTCATCAACATAAACTTAGCACTGCCTGCAAATTGCAAACAACGTAAGAAAACTTGAATTTCGCAGGCTACCTTGGAGCATCAGCCTTAAATTTAAGTAAGGTATTAGTCCTGGGTACATTATGATTGTCTCCAAAGTTAGAAAAAAATCCAAAAACATAAAGATTACGATAAACCCTAGAGATGGCCAGGCTCAACTCACCCTAGCGCCTTTGAATCAGCACCATTGGAATCCACATCACACTCTTCTCTAATCTGATGTGTCGAATATTACGCGTCTCCGCTCCGCTCGGCTAATCTCCGCTCAGGTCGAAACTGGGCCTTAGACACGTCTACCAGTAGCCGGTCGGTAACGTGATCAAAGTGTTTCGTATTTTGCGCCTGTTATCGACAACGAACTCGTCACCTAAGGTAGTTCAGACAGGCGGGAACGGACGGTGTTCAGTATTGGCGGACATGTTTAGGCGTTGACAGTTGAAGGTAGAGAAATGTTTCTATTCATATTAAATCGAGGTTGAAATGGTATACTTATGCTGGTTTTATATTTGGTTTGCATTAACGATGATTTGGCACTGACTGCAGTAAAATAAATGTCGTCTGGTGATAAAGATGAGGATTCCATTATTATTCCATTCTAATTAATGCCTAAGAGTGCGTTAACATTATGATTATCAAATAGGTATAAAAAATTGCAGTTTAAATGACTACTCACTCATGTTGTAAAATATGTATGACGTAATAGAATTCTGACTGTCTTGTTACACAATGTGTCATAAGTCTTATCCCTCCATTTTTTCAATACAATTTTTGTTATTTAACTGCAGTTCTTAATTTAAATTAGGATAATCTGAATTAATTTATTTAAAGTTGAACATGTTTCGCGAAATAAAAACAACCCATTTAGTTTCAGTTCTAAATAAAAACGTCCATTTTGTAACCGTCGCAGGTGAAGTCACGAATGTGAAAGGACATTTGTTTCGCGTTAAATATTCAAAGAACAAGACGGCTGGTCTCCGGGGCCAAAAAGACCCCGGTCGGTCCGGGTTAACCCTGTATCGCTCATGCGTCCCTAATTTCCGATTTGTCGACCGAAGGGTTGACTGATTAGCATCTGACTTGTCAGGACGCATCACTGTGCCTCTGTTGTGTTGATTCCGAGTATTTGAGATGTGAAATTAGTGATGGACTGATAATTTTGCTTTTGAATTAGGGACGATTTAAATGTTGGTTTATAGATATTTTAATCGAGCCAACACTAACGCAAGTACTTTTACAATATTATACATTGGTGCAATCAACCTAAGCTACTTGCACTAAGCAGGTAGTGGAGATTTGAAACCTGCTGGTCATTAATTAGAATAATTGCACTTAAAACTCTTGATAGAAGACTGTCAAAATTATGAAAACTACCTTTCTATTTTTTCAATTTTTACCTGACTTCTTCCAGTCTCGATCTTCCTTCAAAATGATGCACCCGCCATAATCTATAACACACATTTGGCAACATATCTCACAAATAAATTTCTAGATTATGTACACACCAGTCTACAAGCTCCCCGGGCATATGCAGTGCATGTAGATGAAAACAAAGCCATTTCCCAGGTATTTTCCTTTGGCAGCACACGTACAAGTTGCAAAGTTATTAGCCATCTGATACCGGGACAGGCAATTGAATATTTCAATGTATTAAACTTGCTTTTCGGAGATACGACTCGCTTGTTAGTCTAGACATTTTTATTTTTGCAACGATTCGTATGTGTGCCAGCCTTTTTGGATAGAATTTGAATGTAATTTTGGTAAAATAGATTTGGATGTACGATTATTCTTTTGAAACGAACTTTTTAAGACATAAATGTAGTGCGATTTTCTTTTAAAAACTTTTATGAGATGGCCTTTATAGACTGACACATAATAGAACAGATTTTAATGATGTATTGGAAAAGTTATAATTTAGAAGTAAAAAAAATGTTTAACCCTGCAGAATTGCGCTCACTTCAATATCACTATTGACTGATATATCTGCTGATTTTCAAAGAAACACTTTTGTTTATTTATATAAAATGCATGTACAAGAGTGGTACACAGGCGGATTGAATGACAAGAGGTATTCTCTAACAATTACCTTTTGGGTCAAATAAGACAGCATTGTGATAGAGTACAAAACAATAAATTAGAAAATACCATTTTCGTAGGTTTTTTTAGGTACTTAAGAATTCCCACAACCTAAGCACCATTACACCACAACTCGCCATCACATAGAGGGGCCACTTCCACCACATTAGCGCGCAAACGACACATGTGATCCCGCATCGCACCTCATGAATCTATCATTTATCATCACTGAGCCATAGGAGCTTTGTCATTCCTTCATTTGCTGTATTTTTCTGTTGGTTTCATTTCGAGTGTTGTGGTTAGGTATTCATTTATCATTGTGGATAGTTGAGTTGCGGTTGTAAAGATCACGACTTCGATGGTATGACAAGCTGTTGCAGTATTTGGAAAATACTTTGAACTAACTTTTAAATGACAAGGCCGCGGATTCACTCTTTCTAAAAAGATCAACAATGAACATGAATAAAGTATTAGCACATAAACGGACTTAATTAAATGTACATAGCAGTTGTTAAATTGTATTATTTTCAAATGTCACTATCAAAATGATCAAAGATCAAAGAAACAGAATGCAATCAGCACAAAACTATTTTGATAAGCTTCCAGTGACAATAGTTCAGACCAATGATACACTGTCATTGAATCAAACTAGTACGGATCACTAATTAATGTCAGCCCAGGAAAAGTAGCCCTACTGCATCCTTTACTCCACACTGCAAAAAAGAGATACCCAGTACCCATACAAAGCAATACTTCCCAACGAAAACAAATTGCCATCTGCCGGACAATGGCTGTTCGAAATTTAAACAGCCGCGGCCTGGCGACGTATCGGCTGTCACATTACCGCCGTTGCTGGTGTTATTATCAAACTTTTTGAAGGGTCTCCGGTCGTCGGAGTGACGCCGACCCCGTGTAGAGGACGAACGGTAGGGAGGAGTGGAATGTGCTCTTTTGGATGTAAGAAAAAAAGATAGATGTATAATAAAGTCTACTTTAATGGACAATTTAGATTTGACCAAATGAAAAACTCCAGTTGATACCGGGTTTTATGAGTTTGGTGTTTTACTTTAGGCGACTAAAAACACCAATAGCTCATAAACTTAAGATATTAACCCCAGCTACTTAGTTTGAATAACTTTCAGGACATTGGTTGACAAAATAATCCTATTAGACCAAAAATTTCAACATTTGCCAAACAAAATTCGTTCTTTACTTTTTCCTGAACTAATTTGTATCCCCGTTAGAATAAAAGCACTCCCGTAGGTACTCCCGTTTTTTCCAAAATTTACTATTTAAAGGCATACATACGGCTCGAAGGACTGGTCCTTCGGTAAAATCCTCCTCCACACTAGCATCCCGTATCCGGCGTTGTGTCCGGGCGCATATGGTAATTCCTTATTCCAATAGGAAATAGAGGCGGTCACTGGCAATAATCCATCACTATGCTGTTTGTTCGTCCGGCCGGACATGTTTTATGTCATTTTATGTATTCCTTACAGGTTTTGATAAATATTTGTTTCGCTCTAGTTCGGACATGTCCAGGAATTGAATATCCGGAGGGTAACTCGTTTCGTGATTGGCGTGGGTGGGCACACGTCTCTTGTTTTTTGCTTGAATTATATTTGTGAGACGTGTTTGTTGTTTACGTAATCTCGTGGCAGCAGGATATATTTATTCACAGTTTTTGTTTTGCGGACGGGCGTTGTTTAAAATTGCTATTTAGAGTCATTCTTTCGTTAGAAAGTTAAAACAGCCAAAGCTGAGATGATGACATCTCATTAAAACGTGATCTTACTTCTTTGTTCAAGAAAAAGACTCCCATTCCTAAAGTTAAGTAAGAATTGCCATTCGTTCAAAGTCTTTCATTGTGTTTGAGCACCATACTTTTATCGTCTTATCTTACCTATTTCATCCTGTGTTATCCTCTCATATTTCACTCAATAATGGAGGATTGCTTCATTATTTCGTAAGAATTTTTACACATAACCCTTTAATCATGTCCCACGTCAACCACAAAAGATATAAACATAGTCTAAAAACTGTGTTGTTCACTATTCCCACGGGTGTGACGTCATTATACCCACGCAGTGTTGAGGCTAAGGATCGCATGCATACAAAATCGAGCCTTATCAGTTATGCATAATGTGGAGACCCCAAAGGTGGGCAAAATATTGCAGTGCCCGGAGACTCGGAGACATTGTCTACAGGCTGGTATTTTAGTTTCTAAATTATTTATTTTTCAAGTAAAGTTATAATAGAGGTTGGGTGACAATGTTTTTTATATCTAGGGTTTATGTTAAAGGAGCTACGGCTCCTTAAACACGCATAATTAAACAGCATAAGTTTTGCTGGTCTAAAAAAGCTAACACGTATCCAATTAATGATGACATAATATAATAAAACCATTCTATACTTTTCCCAGGAATCAATTTTCATCGTTACGAAGGTGACGTTTCATGAGGTCTATTTTCTCTATTAAGATTGACATGTATCAAAAGCCATCACAACATTGTTCGCATTATTATCAAATACCTGCGTTACCTACCTCACCAATACGTAGTTCTTACATGGTGTCACGTCATAACGGAAGTACGCTGTCGAAAGAGGCTGCTTGTTTCACTCATTATAATGTCTCCATATTGTCCATCAAAAGACCACCTACACAAAACACGTCATCACATCCCAATATTCATACATGGTGTAAACCACCTCATCACGAAGCTGTCAAACAAGCATTCTGTACATCAAACTAAGTAACTTTACGCAAAAATTATTGCTGGGAAACAACTTTTTTTTTCGTCTAAAAATCACGTTTAAAACATTGTGCTGATGGATGAATTGAATAGTACGGGGGTCGTAGAGGTATATGAAGTAAAAATCTTGCAATAAAAATTTGTACTTAAAAAAAAACCTGTCAAAAAGTTGCAAGTTTGACCCCCAATATCTCCGTAACTAGAAGGTTCCCAGGTATGGTGTGGAACAAAAAAATGATCAGAATGATAAGGAGAACAAGTGCCTTTCGGCTTCGTTAAGAGGTGTTTTATACCCTTTACATTCTTGTAAGGTAAAGTTATCACGTCGCTACGTCATCACGCTGCATAAAAAACCCATACACTTCAGTTCTACATAAAGATAGTCTTCCAAAAATTAATCACATTTAATTACATCACCACATCTCCAATACTTACACATTTTTATAAGATAACTTTGTCACGTCGTTACGTAAGCACGCTGTACAAAGAGGCCGCATGTATCTACGTCACGCGTGTCACTGTGATGGATTTTGTTCTCTGATTCTATTACTGTTTTTTGTTTGTTTTTATTTGCCGGTCGACTGTCATTTTGACCGTGCCCATGAATATGAATGTGGAGTTCCGAATGCTGATGAATTTTAATAGATAGATACCTAGGTATTGGGTATTGGTATGTTTATTAGCATATTGATGTGTTTCTTTTTTCTGGTCAGAAAACTACGAACTTATGTAGAATCCTAGATATCCTTCATTTTTTTTACGTAAGATAAAAAAGTTAATATTTTGTAGTTTTTCACCTTACCTAACTTACAAAGGTTTCAAACAACATTATGGTCAGAAAATTGAGAGTTTACTTAAGAAAATCTAGACACATTCAGTAGTAAAAGTTTCATTTTGTAGGCTTTCACTTTGTAGTTTCATAACTGTTGAACTACTTGAGAAACTGTTACCTAAGAACTTAACAGTTCTTAGCATAAATGCACCATTTTGATGTTGCATTAATGTTTTGAAATAGGTAATACAAGTGACAATCTCTTCCAAAGCATTTTTTATTTCCAACAAAGACTTTTTACTGTATTAACGACCTTTCCAGTAGATCAGTAACTAAAAACAAATTGTGTTGAGAAAATGTGTGAACAGATTTTTCCTATCATTACTTGCATCTGCGTCTTTAAGAAATATGCTTACTACAATATACGACGTTTTAATGCGAAGCAGCATTTTCAAATATTAATAAATTGTCAACTTCAACAAAAAAAATATATTTGCGAAACGCATCAACTTAATCCCCTTAACTCGTCCAAACATTTTAAGAAAAAAAAAGATAAGATGAGAACGAAGATAATCCAGCGGCTGCAGCGCGGTGTTCACGCTGACAAATGAGCACGATTACTTACAGCGTGTTTTGTGTCAACGTGCAAATATGTCAATGGGTTGAGAAAAAAACTGAAAGTGCAAATGTTTAAGTACGTTTTACACAAGAGGTGTAAGAAAGGGACAAATTCTTCACATTCCTTCTTCTTTCGTGTCTATAGTCATCATCATCTGCTAAGCCTTTTCCCAACTATGTTGGGGTCGGCTACCAGTCTAACCGGATGCAGCTGAATGCCAGTATTTTACATGGAGCGACTGCCTATCTGACCTCCACAACCCAGTTAATACCGGGTAATACGATACCACTTGGTAAGACTGGTTGTCAGACGTTTCTTTTTTTTTGCGTCTAATCTAATTACGTGGACCCAGAAGGTGGCCAAGTTAATCACGGCGTGAGTAGCACTTTTTAAACACTCCATCAAGTTGGCCATTTTCTAGCCAGGAGCTCCACAATTGCACGGAGATTTTTGTTTTCGTTTTTGCAATTATATTTCCTTTTGGCCTAGCAAGTTGACCTCTGAAAAAACTTTTTTCTTTAGGTCTCTTGTCACCATCAATATACCTACATCAAAACAACAGCCTGTCTATACCACCCTCTGAGATCGGTTTCCAATTAACACCGGCTCAGTTCAGTCTCATTATATTTTTAATTTGGGGGAGGAATCCTAAATTAAAGCAAGCGACGTCAAAGGACATCGTTGGCAGCGATTAGAGCTAAATAATTAAAGAATTCGCCGATCTTCTTCGTCGTTAAGGACCGTTCATTGGAACTTTGTAATTTTGATTTAGGTGCTACGGTACCCTAAAGTTCTTTAACTTCCGTTCCGTGACTTTTCGAAATGTATTTTCAATTTGGATGAAGAAATCTTGGAATGCATTAAGTATTTGTATGTGTATCAGCAGCGATTTAGTAAGTCACATTTAAAAACTTTTAACATAACAAAACAAAGTCCATAATCAGAAACGGTTGCCGCAGTTCTAAGAAGATAATGACCGAGCGAGAGTTTGCACAGTCTAATTCATCCACTTGGGTTATCGATGAACCATTCCAGGGTAACTAAATAGCCTTTTCTATCAAAAAACCCACCCGTATCTGGCCAAACTAGGAATCGAACCTAAGATCTAATGCTCAGCAGTCCTGTTTGCTACCACTAGACCCGTTACAGTCAGCCAGTCAATAATAATCTAGTTTTATCAAAATTCCATTGAAACTTTTCAAAAAGTTAAGAATCCATCATCTTAAGTGGGCTATGTTGTAAACTAGCAAAGTTTATGAATGTAAATTTCAATTTCGTCTAGACGTGTGAACTACGGGTTTGCATGTAAACAAGATTCATTACCACTACTGCGCAACTTATAAAATTCTTAAGCGAAGTTTACGTACAAAATACTAGAAGACTTACATACTTGCTCCATATTGAAGACTCTAAACAATTCTATGAATTGTAGGCATCAGTATTTCATTAAAACAAAATAATTATGTAGTTTTATAACGCTTATTCAACATGTTGTATAAAATTAGTGGTTCTAAAATAGTGACTGATATACACATCTATAGGATTTTGTCGACTATGTCTTTGGTATTTTTATAATGTGAAACAAAATACGTCTGCTAAAAACAGGAACATTTTAGAATCCATATTTTACTCAAATACTGCACACTAATAACACATCTAATAATCCATGTTTAAACGCAGAAAATCACACAATCATAATATGATTTAAAGTTACAAATGTGTATCTACAAATAAGATTTTTCCATTCCCCATCATAAGACTAAACAGGAAATTACTCTGTTATTTCTACAGCTACTTCCCAACTCAACATCACACGTTTGAATTTAATCTATTCCAACATCTTCACGCTATGTCATAAAACATTCAGGCATCGCAGAGGTGTCGTTTGCGACACTGGGTATTCAGACGGAATAAATCCGGATTCCTGGGGTCTAGGGGACCCCTGGGAGTGATCCCGACAGAGATGACCGCTCTGAGGTACTCGACACTTAGATTAGACGCTCTTATTATGAAGGAACGGTAGACGAGCGTTTGTTGGGCGTTTTTGACACGCGGTTATGAGCGGTTCTTATCTTATGTTAATTTATGAGTTTGAAGCCGTGGTAGTAGTATTAAAATCGCACGAAACGATTGAAGATTGAAGCTATAATAATAATAATAATATCGTTTATTTCAGGCATTAACCCATATAACTCAGTTTACATAAAATAATTATTTCATAGATTACATCAAAAAATTAAATCAAATTACATGATAAGAATCAAAAATCATAATCAAAGTTAAAATCCACATCTAAATCAAATTCACCATCTAAATCTAAAATTAAAATCAATTTATAACTCAGAATTAAAGTCAACATTAAAATAAAATAAATATCACAACCAGGTCAGTTCAATTGATGTATGATACTCCATCACATACTGTGTGACCATAATTATAGTGAAAGAAAGAAAGAAGAAAGAAAGAAAAAATGTTTATTTGACGTCAGTACATTAAGCACACACACAATAATTTAAAAAAAGTTACAAACAGGACAAAAATACATGGTATGTGCTGTGTGCCCCACGGCTGCGCCAAAAAGGTCCATTTCAGCATTCATGCCAGACAGGTGATGCTGTCTGACGCTGGTCTTCCAATGAACCTTGAGGGGGTTAGTGACAGACAGAAAACAGTTTCAAACATAATAAATATATAAATAATAGTAAATAAATGGATATAAGTACAATAAATAGTTATCGGGTAAATCAATGAAATGAGTTCGTACTTAAGAAGAAAAAAAATGTAAGTAATAAGTATTTCATTGTGTGAGAAAGTAATACTGGTAACAATAAATAAAAACACAGATAAGCCGAGATAGAAGAAAAAAGAAAAGAAAATATACGGTATTCGGCGCTCAATGAGTGCCAGGTTCAGTAAGTGAGAGATGATTATGGTCCGTGAACAATATTATGGTTAATATAATTGTGGTCTCAAGAGTTCGCGTGTATGCGTATGAAGGTACATATAGGCACAGTCGTACGCAAGTGCTGCAAATTACCTACTAAGCGTTTATATGATTGAAACATTCATTGTAACCATATCCAGTTTCTGCTGTGCTGCTATCAAATACTGCCGCAGTCGTGTTCTGAAAGTGTGAATAGTGCCCAGAACCCGCAATGGTGGAGGAATATTATTCCACACTTTAGATGCGGCGTATCGGAAGGTACCTCTGAAAGCTGCTGTCCTATGAGATTGCGTTGATAATTGTTGGGCACAAAGCCTAGGTGCGCACTCTCGTTTACTAGCCATCCAACTTAACTTGTCGTACAAATACTTCGGCTTCGTAGTCCTAATAACACCAAACAGTAGACACGCAAGGTGTAACTTTCGCCTCGACTTCATTTTAAGCATACAATGTTTGTTCATATATGGGGTGACATGACTTCTAGGGGGAACCGAGTAGCAAAATCGAGCACACGCGTTTTGGACTCTTTGTATAAGTCTATCCGTACGAGCCAGCAAACGTGGGCCGTAAACCGTATCAGCGTAATTAAGTTTGGAGAGTACAAGGGTTTCGACCAGCTGTTCGCGAAGCTTTTCCGACAGGTAAGGCCTCATTTTGTACAGCAGTTTCAGGCGGTAAAAACAGTTTTTTACGGAGTTAGCGACGTGTTTCTCAAACCTAAGACTGTTGTCCATACACAACCCTAGGTTCCGCGCCTCATTAACTCGGTCAATAGGCTCACCCATTAGAGTCAAATTAAGGCTTAAAGGTACCTTCTTTAACTGCTGCTTCGTACCAAACAACATGTACTTAGTTTTCAATGGGTTTAAAGCTAGACAGTTCTCATCTGACCAAGTAGCGATTCTTTCCAGGTCGTCATTTAGGTCTTTAATAGCCGAGTCAATGTCGTCAGGCTTAAAGGATAAATATAATTGCACATCGTCAGCATAAATGTGATATTTGCATTTCTTCAGACACTTTATTATGTCTGCACAATATAAAATAAAAATAATCGGACCCAATATAGATCCCTGAGGAACTCCTCTTTCTATTGAAGTAAGAGCCGAAGTCAGAGTAGTACCGTCCGGCAACCGTAATTCCACGAGTTGTTTTCTGTCACTGAGGTAACTATGGAACCACTGGATTGCATTGTTGTCAAAACCGTAGTATTTTAACTTGGATAATAATAGTGGGACATTTATGCAATCAAATGCACGGGAAAAGTCAAGTAGCACCATAAGTGTACACATGCCCTTATCTTGGGCAGACAAAATGTTATCAGTGACGTCCAGCAACGCCGTAGAAGTACTGCGCTGTTTCCTGAAACCAGATTGCAGGTCAGGTAATATCTCGTTCTCTTCCAAAAACTTGGTCAATTGACGGCATACCACCCTCTCCATTACCTTTGAAAGACAGGGCAGAACACTGACAGGCCGCAAGTCTTTAACCTCTATAGGGTTTGGATTCTTAGGTAGGGGTCTAACTGTTGCAATTTTCCATTGGTAGGGAAACTTAGCTGTCCATATGGAGCAATTAATCATGTCAGTGATCGTTGCTAACGTGTATGGCATAGTTAGGGTAAGCATGCTCAAGGTTATGTTGTCGTAACCTTCAGCATTAGACTTTAGGTCAGTTATAATGCGGGAGATATCATATTGGTCTACCTGATCAAGTGTGAAAGTAGATTCACTATATCTGTTGGACTCATAAAATGATATAAGCGAAGTGCTAGCTACTGGGTTTCCAGGGACAGTCAAAAAAGTGTTATTAATTAGGTCTGGGTTTCTAAATTGTGAGGGAAGGTCTAATCTTTGTTTAGAGGGTGCAAACGTGGATTTAATGTTCTTCCATAGTAATTTTGGATTATTAATTTTATTATTTATATTGTGTTTGAAGAATGCAATTTTTTCATGATACAAGGAACTATCAACTAAAGATTTTAACTGTTTGTAATATTTTTTTTTAATTTCTGATTTGGTACACCTATACTTGCCTAGTGCATTGTCTCGTAACTGCATCATCAGTTTAACAGTGTCCGTAATCCAAGGATACGATAATTCCTTAATAGTGCAGGTTTTTAGTGGTGCGTGGACATCAAACAAAGATATTAAGCAGTGATTAAAAGTGTCAACCATGTCATTGATATCAGCTTGTTCAGAAACACGCTCAATGTTTGATTGTGTCAAATCCATATGGAAACTATCCAAACAAATATCTTTAATTGGCCTAAATCTAATTACGTAAGGTATAAACTTGTCCCGCTTTACATGAAATTCGCTGACTAAAATGGAGTGGCCAGTAATCGAACCAAAGGGTTCCACTGTCGTATATTTAGGCTTTAGGTCTGTGCACAGTAGGTCGATCAGAGTTTCACTCGTATCTGTAAAATGAGTCGGCATCGTGACTAGCTGAGCGAGACTCGTGTAATTTAAAAACTCTTGCACCTTTTTAGTTTTAGTCTCGCTAACGTTGAGCATATTTACATTAAAATCGCCTAGCAAAATGTAATGATCGCATTTTCCCAGTGTGGTAAAAGAATTCGTGATGGCATCCAAGAAGAGGTCAATGTCTAACCAAGGTGGCCGGTACGCTGTACCGATGGCAATTTTTTTCCCGCTTTGCGAGATTGTCAGCCACATCTGTTCGACGGAATCGAACCTGGGATCCACCGTGCCAGAACAGATACGCGCGCTCAGGCCCCGGCGCAGGTAAAAACCGACACCCCCACCACGCCCCGCGCGAACAGCTGTAGGCCGCGGAGTGTGACGTAGCCGGTAGCCGGGGACAACAGGCGCGCGCCCCTCCTCGCCCGCCCGAAGCCAAGTCTCGTTTATTGCCATAACATCAAAACCATGTTTTTCTATTGCACAAATCAAATCGTCATGGCCTGTTCCCAGAGACCCTGCATTGAGGAAGCCAACTTTAAAATATGTACCACTTTTAGGCATCATGACAATAATGAAAAAAGGCTATTAAAGGTATTGCATAAAATATTAACATTATGTATTGGTTTAAAAAGAAACGTTGTATAGGTATTTGGGTATATTGTTATTGAATAGTAGATATGCGTAAATAGTAGTAGTGTATTTATGAATCTGAATATGTTTAAATTTCGTACTAGTGATGTTTGTATGTTGATGTAAGTAATACATAATATAATACGTGTATATTGAAACCGGTTTATGAGCCAACGGAGTAGTTGCGTCGCCGTGTGACAGACAACTGCGACGATTAATAAAGACAATAGATCACAATAATTGTTGTGCCATGACCATTTGGCGACATACAGCATTGATGCCATGGATACCTTATAAACTAAAAATACGCAGCAAAAATACATTGAAAAAGAAACGAAAATAAAAATGTTAATGAGAACAGTTATAGGAAGAAAACATTTACCAAAAAAATCATTACATTTAGGACAGCATGTGGCAGTCGGTAACAGGCAGAGGTGTAGGTTCAAATACGCGCGGTATATCTGCCTCGCAGCTGATTTGGAACGTGGCGTCTCCGGGTTTGTTACGGGCAAGAATACGGCCTCGTTTACACCACACAAATTTCCACCCGAGCCGCCCCCCAGCCTCTCGCGCCTTCCGAAATAACTCACGGTTCTGCTTGGTAAGACGCTCGTTGACATAAAATCGCACTGGCGGGCCGGGCAAACCGAGATCAGCAGAAGTCATGCCACGGCGTACTCGTGCAGCCTCCAACAACTCGTTGCGTAGATCGCGGCGCGCAAGGCGCACGACGAGAAAACGCGGGCGGGATTCCACCGGCGCTGGCTGCGTTGCGTTAATGCGTCTCCCCCCCAATCGCTCGGCGCTCACTATGTCGCGAGTCTCCACATTTACTCCCATCTTTGACGCCACCAACATAGCCGTATGGACCGGGTTTTCACCAGTCACCTCAGGCAAGTTAGATATTTGTATATCTGTGGCTAGAAGCTCCTGATCCCGAATATTTATGTCGCTCCTCAATTGGGCAATTAAATGATGCACATCCGGCGATACCTGGGCGTGAACCTGTTTTTGGTTCTCCATAACGGCCACTCTTTCCTCCAAACTGGTCATACGGTCATTAGTGGACTTTAGAGAAGATCTCAAGTCAGCCAAGTCATTTCTCAGTAACTGAAACTCACTCCGAACTGTGTTTATGAAATCTTCCTTAAACTTCCTCAGCTCGGAGGTGAAGTCTTTCGAGAGTTCTGTCGTCGCATCCGAAGCAGTGATGTTAATTAAATTCGCATCCATGGCATTTACCGTGCTCTCGTCCAGTGCTTCTTTTGCCTGCCCTCGTACTGGTGTTTCGGACCGATTGTCCCGTACTAAGTTTTTCTTGCACTCCGGGCAGTGCCAGGGAGATGCTATGGGACCTGTTTGGTTCAGACCAGCGCACTGACGATGGTACCACAACACGCATTTGGTGCATTTAGCGGCTTCTGCCGAAGCGAGAAATTTACCACAGGCGGCGCACTTCACCATTGTAAAATACTCGATCTTGTTCGATCGATCTACAAGCAGTTTGTGTTGAGAACGATAGATGGCGCTGTTTTCAAAATATGCGTTTACGGATTTTTTTATGGTGTTATGGTAAGTAATGACACCACTAGACGTAACACAGCCACTTTGTCAAGATACGCAAACACTGAAACTATGTCACTAAGTATTTTCAGACACTGAGCAAAACGACTGTTATTATTTATACGTGTCGGGTAGAAGTCCAGCAGCACCAGAATGGTATGGAGTTTTTGGTTTTTATATATTGTACACAGCACTGATTCGCAGGATAACAGCGTCACTTGTAAGTTGCACTCTGTTAATGACTTTAACAATAAAGTTTATGTAAATAAAGAGTTTGTTTGTTTTTTAAGAGATTGAGATATATTTGATACTGTCACTCGATAAAAGATCCGTTACCCTCTAGTGCGTTGCAAAGCATGTTAAGCCAATGATTCTCGGCATGTGTAGAACTTTTAGAATGGTTAAGCGTATTTAGATACACCTAAGTTTGACAACTAGTCTCATCAAGGGGTAACGTGTTACAATCAGTAACTACAAAGAGGTGTTCGCGCCATGTAAGCTCTCCAAATTTTTTATCGTCGAATTTGTGTAGAACTTGATAGTATCTTTCATTTCAACTCAGTCCTTCTCCTATTCTGGCGTTTTAAACGCCTGTCTGCCCAAAATTTTAATGCCACAGACAAATGACGATTCTGCCCTACAGTGACTTGAGGGAAGGGGTAAGGGGCAATGTTTACATTTTAATGTAAGAACACCGCTGTCCCAGGACTCGTTAAGGGATGATATCACGTGCGTGTTAATAAAACGACTCTTTTTGCCGTCTCTATTAATGAGCTGAGATTTCATTAAGGTCCCTCCTTAATAAGATGCTTTTTTGCTGAGATTTTTGGGTTTCTCCTTAGAGGATTAAGGTTCAAGCATTAAGTGAGGTGAGGATTTTTATAATGTGTCGCTAAGGTGTTTTTAAAAATGTTAATCACGAGTCCCTGTTTGTGATTTTTAAACTTGGTTTTTTGGTCCTGTCTAGAAACTTGAGAAAAGTTAAAAATTTATGTATTTTTAACAAAAAGACTCAAGTTAACAAACTGAACAAACTGTTATACTTAAATAATATAGTCAACATCAAAAAACGATTAATAAAATACGAGTAAAATAACAGCGGTAGGCAGACCGCTGTTATTTCTTCTATCAAAAAAAAAGAAATAACGGATCCAAAAATACTGACTTGTTTTTTCACCAAAATATTTTCAAGCTTCAAAAACAGCAATCCTACAGGCTACTTCAACAATTATAATTACCACAAATCACTATAACTGTGTCTTCAAATTTTACGAGTATTGAATCTCAAAGTAAACTCTTTCGGATAATAGCAGTAAAAATATTAAATGTCCCCCTATAAGGGGCCTATAACAATTTCAGTTAATATTAATCGTTTTTCTTCGTAGACCCTTCCGGGTTGGCGATTTGCTTTATTTTCCCTTTTATTTGTCCCAAGGGGATAACTATGATATATTTATTATTGCTACAAGACTTGGAAGACACTCGCGAGATGTATTAGGAGGTGCTTATTGGAACAAATAAATGTAATAGTATTGTTTTTGATTAATGTGTAATTTTCTGTAGTGGCAAATTGCTTGTGGATAGATGAATTTTGTATCACCGTGAATGAATCGACTACTATAGTTGTTGCCAGTGTCAGTAGCGGTTTTTGTTTCACTTACATTTTTTAACTTTAAAAACAAATAATAAGCTTGTTTAAGTTTTAAATTGTCACGTATTGTGATCTTCAACATTTTTTTAATGAAAAACCATGTAACGCGGTTTTGGGTTTGTACGAAGAGATTTTAGGTATCGTGGTAGGAGTCGTATTACCCAGTATTAACTGGGTTGTGGGGGTCAGATAGGCAGTCGCTCCATGTAAACTACTGGTATTCAGCTGATTACTGGAAGCCGACCCCAACATTGTTGGGAAAAGGCTAGGCAGATGATGACGAAGATATATAGGGTAAAGGGCAATACCCGCTTTTGACATCTTAACTGGCCGCAACTATAGTAGTAGTAGTACCTAAAAGTTCCATATGAATCAGTTCCATATGAATCAGTATCCTACACCAGTTCTACCAGGAATAAGATGAAAAACAAAAATAATTTGGCTGTAAATGTTCTCCAATCAACATAAAAACAAATGGCATGAAACATGACAAAGCAAATGTCAGAGTTGGTTAAAACTACACTTGAAAAGACAAACGAACAAACAAAAACCGGACAGCCAGCCACACTTCGAATCGATACAAATACAAAATGGAAGTCGACAACATTCTCGACACACCGCTAACGACCAAACTGCGTTCTAATCACGCCACGTCAAAAATGGATATTGGAAATTGAATTCGCAAGCTGAATTTCTTTTTTTCCAAATGCAAAGGGCGAGGGCTGTACAAATGGCCAGATCAACTCAATAAGGGGTACGGCGACGTGTTTACCCGCTACCCACAAACTGTGGGTGCTTTTTTACATTTTTCCAAACGTTATTTACCCAGTGTCGTAAAGGCATTGTGAGCCGGACAATGGTATGGGGATATTTCGCCATTTTTTTCGAGAGCGCGAATTTTTGTTTTTTGCCGTTCGCCGGTGAGAGCGTTTGTTCGATTTTTGAATACGATTGATGTCACTGTGAATTGTGTTTGATACTGTATTGATATTGCAACGTAGATCTGTAAATGGATCTTTTGATGCGTCAATATATTTTGTTAACCATTTTATTGTGCAAATGTTTACTACCCACTCAGAACGTCATTTGAGTACTCAAAGACCTCACAGGTCTGTACGTCATAATCCCTTGGTATTTTCTTTGTCGAAGTTTCAAGTAACTGCGTCCTATAGGTGACTGCCTCGATAGTCTAGTGGTCTCAATCGCAACTGCTGAGGTCCTGATTTCGATTCCCATTTCATGCAAATTGTTGATAGGTTTTTCCATCAGGAATTCACTCAGTAGTAGCCACGGAGTCTGGATTTGCGCTCGATTGATGGCAATAGGCTCGCTCCCTATTACATGGGACCTAAACATAACTGGCGAAATGTAGATGCAGTATTAGGTACCCCTCTGACTACCCATTCGGGGATAACAGGCATGATGATTACTTTCAAGTACTTTGAGGCTCCTGCAGTACCTACATCTTCATCAAACTTGTAGGTACGTCAAGTTTATTTTTTTCGTGTAAACAATGTAAACACACAATCTAAGCATAATAATACATTTCTTAAGACTACATCACTTAATTATGCATCCTCCGGCACCTGACGCGGAAACTATTATAATATTAGAGTCCCCCATCTCGGTAGGTTGGTAAGACGTCGGGGCGACAACTATCAACCCTAACGTGTTTATGTAAAGTAGTCACTGCCTATCTAGTGCTCTAATAGTGGCTGTAATGCCTGTCTGAATTCGGTGCATCTATATGTTGAGGTGTGAATAGGGAAAGTGTTATAGAGTAATCTTTGGTCATTACACAGTCGAATCTGAAATTAGTTGCGAGTTGTGGGAGTTTAAATTTTAACAATAAAATTTCTATTATGTCTCGTTGAAAAAATACTTTGGCAAGCAGCAAACAGAATAATGCCTTGGGATTTTCACTGTTGAGGATACCAGCGTATCTATTTTTTTTTCTTGATATGCAAGCAGGCAGCTTTTAGTCTTCTTAGTCATTTTAAATTCTATAATCATAGACACTTAACGGGCAAAGCAAATAATTATAGTTTAACCAACTAATCTGTGCAGACGGAAAAACAAAGAACTAAAAAAAATGTACTAAGTTTGATATAAAGGGTGTAAAGGGACTCTTAACGAATCCAAAAGGCACTTGTGCTTCCCGTCACTGCGATCATTATTTTGTTAAGGATATATTGGGGTGTAAAGTTACAACTTTTACATTAAACACCTTCATGGCCCATGTTACAGTCAATCCATTCATCAGCATTATGTTTAATGTGCGTTACAATGAGACCTACCGAAAAGTCTGATTTTTCACCCCAAAAAAAAGTCGCTTCACAGAAAATAAAATTGCGTAGGGTTACTTAGTTTGTTGTACAGAATACTTGGTTGACCCTTCGTGAAGAGTCTGTTTACACTCTGTTTATCGATACTAATTTCCTCGACAAGCAAGGCCACCTTGAACTGCAAGTTTAAAGTGGTCATACTACCAGTCGCGATACTTTCATACAAGCCTAAAATCCTGGTTTGCTCTTATAACCTACTACTCTTCATGATGCTAGGGCTTCTGAGCAGTCTCCTTACCATGGGCTTGCCGTATTGTTGGCCCCTAGACACGCCACTGCATACTACTACTTACGCTAGCTTTGAAGTATCACTGTTACGTATCATCACATTTTTTATATGTTATTTCTTCTTACAGCCTCTCTAGAATCTTAAATATTTATACCTGTATAGTATACAGTAGCGAAGGGTGATTTTTTATAAGAGGTAAGCCTTATATATCTTTAATGTGATTATATTTTCTGTCTACAGAATACTGACTGCGCCATTTTTTAAAGAAATTCCGGTAGGAATCGAGTTGTATGGATCCTTCGCCACTGATAGTCTATGATATACACATGTTCATCTTTTATCCATATCATCATCTGCCTAGCCTTTTCCCAACTATGTTGGGGTCGGCTTCCAGTCTAACCGGATGCAGCTGAATACCAGTATTTTACATGGAGCGACTGCCTATCTGACCTTCACAACCCAGTTATACAAATGACAGCCGGGATCAACACCTTAACGTACTTTCCGAGGCACGGAGGAAACTCGGTATGTAAGGGTGGCACCCATCACCAGACCAACCTAGGCAAGCACGACTTACCTAAAGATCGGCCCGAACGGCTGTTATTATTTAGCCACGAACTCCTCTTAATATTCTTTTACCCAAATCATCATCATCATCATTTCAGCTGAAAGACGTCCACTGCTGGACATAGGCCTCCCCCAAGTGTCGCCACATTGACCGGTCCCGTGCGACTCGCAACCAACGGATTCCCGCAACCTTCACCAGGTCATCGGTCCACCTAGTGGGAGGTCTTCCAACGCATCGTCTTCCGGTTCGCGGTCGCCACTCCAGAACTTTTACCCATATACAAAAAGATTATTGCGTCAGGTATAGCTATGCACCTACATTGTCTGTCAGCTCAGTAATCAGTCATTATTTCACGGCACATTACGTTCGTATCACACAGGGGAACGTTTTTGTGTCGCGGGATGAAATACAAAGTCATTGCGTTCTTTGTCATCCTGTATTACGGAAATATCTTGATGTGATGTGAGATGCGATGATAGATGGGTCAATATATGTATTTTTGTTTAGGGTTCCGAACCTCAAAAGGTAAAAAAGGAAACCTTAACCCTTGATCTGTCAAGCCTGACCGTATCAGTCTGACGCCATTATTTAACTATTGTGTCTACTTCGCTAACAGTTAATGAATTATAAGATTACTTTTTTGTCCGTCTGTCCGTCTGTCACCACCGATTTTCTCAGGAACGAGTGAACCTAGTAAGTTGAAATTTATACCCGATACTGAAGTCCCAATTAGGTGTATAAAAATCAAAATCAAACTCAGGACTGATTCAACACGTTAAAAGATATGGGAACATTTAGATTTTCGCGGAAACTTGTATGTTTAATTTTTTTTTTGTCTTACCTACGAACAACAAACATTGTCATACAAGGTGTAAAAGAACCTTTCAAAAAGCCTTCAACCACGCATTCTGTGAATCTAAATAAGTAACGCTACCAAAAAACTTTTGCTGGGTAACTTTTTTTTGAGGTGAAAAATCACGCTTTACAGTCAAACTCAAAGTACCGCACTGAAAACATTGAACTGGTGGGTGCACTGATAGTAAACCGGTCGTGGATGTATTTAAAGTAAAGTTACTTAAAAGCTAGTATTTTTTTTAAGTTTAAACTTTGACGTTCAATACCTCCGTAACTAGGTTCCCCGGTATGGTCAATGACGGGGAGAACAAGTACCCTTTCGGCTTCGTATAGAGACTTTTTATACCGTTTATTTTGTACTGAGTCAACGACAGAAAATTATTAAAGTAAGAAACTACAAATAAACGAAATCAAAGACAAGTGACAGCACCAACACACCCATCACCGTCACTACTACGACCTCATCCCGCTATGGGTACGCGTGCACCGAGCATTCGATTTTTAAATACAATACACTAAGCTCGGGGTCGTCCCCCCAGTTTATACAAGTCAATGTAGCTCAATAAGTTCTGAATTGTACCTAAAGCACAAGGTCACAACTTTGAGACGTCTTTTTTTAATTGAGTATTATGAAAGGCCGAGCTGAACAGCTGTTCATTACGTAATTGTTTCAGTTTTCAAGTTTATAAGTCGTTTAAAGCAAATGCTGACGTGTACGTAAATACCTACTGTGATTTATATTGCATACTTGTGAAGCTTACGTTGTCTGAATTGTGAAAGTATGCAAGACTGCTAAGCCGTGCTACGCGCTACGCCGCCTACGACTGTACGTAGGTACTACGCCAGAAGTGGCTTCGCTCGTAGCAGTTGACTCACCCAGCTCTCGCTTTAATAATAAAGAAGCAATAAAGTGCTTCGTCCTTACCCGTTTTCAATAAACACCTTTATCGATTATTCAGTCCGCCGTCCATACTTACAGCCTCGGAGCTACGCCATAGACAGAGAGTTGGCAAACTAATTCACGACACAGGCATAGCTTGCGTCGGGTGGCTGTAGGTGGTCGCCAGGCGATAGCCGGTGGCCGCGGGGGTGGGGGGCGCCTCGCGGGAGGGGGGGCGGGAGACGGGGGGCGTACTCGCGGCTGGGCGGCGCCGACCAATCGTAACTTGCCACCCACCCGACCCCGCCCACCTCACCTGCGCCACACCATTAAGCCTGCTCTCCTTGTACTTTTTTCACGGACCTCGCATCCGTTCGCTGGCGCCGTCTTTATTTTATTTTCTCCTTTATGCCTCCTTCCCGACTCGCCTCCTATTTTACGCCCGCCGCCGGCGTAGGTAGAAAAACCTTTGTGAATACGAATGCTGAGCAGGTATTACGCTCGTTAGTTACGGGTGCTGATATGTAAAGTAAATAAAGGTTCTTTTTAGCTTTCGTGTTGCAGCGGAACTGGGCATCGCAGTCCCGAATAAGAACACCATGACCGGAGAGAACGGAGCGATGGATGAGAGCTAATTAAAAGCATGGTTGTCGCGTTTCGGCATGAGCGGCGGTAGACAAAGTTCGGTTTACGACGCCGCGGTGTCGCGCTCGTAATAAACTTTTAACTTCCATATCGATCCGCAAAAAGTTCCCGACGAAAGTAATCTCGGCCAACCTTGCTCCACATTTTGTTTCAATGGCCCGCCGGCCGGAGTCGTATGCAAGTGTCCCTGCCAGGGTGAACGATCCCCACATCGATGAAGTTTAACTGAACTTGGAAAAAACTTGGTGGAACTTTGTTCGCGCCGCGTGATTAGGAAGACTTAGTTCTGAAGTGAGTTGGGAACTGTTTTTTCAGTTTTGAAAGTGGGTGGCTCAGTTTATGATCCGGGTGAAAGTCGCCGGATCGATGAACCGGGGTCAACCCGCCTGATCAAAGTTTGCGCGACTAATAACCGAATTTAATACGCGAAGGCGCGCGGTGCACTTCGTCTGTGTCTTAGCATTATCGATCGAGTTACTTACAGCTTTCGCAAAAAGTATGTAAAAAAAATACAAAAATTACTTTGTACTTATGTACCCATAATACGAGTACGTGTACTTTGATGATGAATAATGCATTTACTTTTTCATCGAGAAAAAAGGTTTTTTTAGGTAACTTTCATTAGAAGGATAAACATGTCTTCTTAAAAGGCAATTAAATGTCCACTTTCCTAAGGTTAGTCAACCAGAGGCGATCACTTAACCATGACACTAGGTCCTGCAAGTATGCCTCACCACCAGTTGAAAAACCAGTGAGCGGTGGCATCATCAAAGATCCATGTACGTGTGGATTTTGTGACAAATAAGGTGCAGTCATTTTTGAGTTTATCGCGATTATACAGTTAGACGCGGCGGAGGACTTTGTTTTAAAGTATGTAGTGAAAACTAACGTAACGTTACTGCCAATAGCCCTTCACATCTTGACTTGTGAGGTCAATTTTCTTACAAAAATACCACAATTTAATAAAGTACTTATAACAAACAAAAGAATGTCAAGCAACTCCCACAATATCCAAGGATCATATTGCAGCAAAGCTTGCGTTCACCGCCGCAAGATGTCGCCCTAATGTTATTGCTAAAGTAATAAGACGAAGTAAACACCTATTATACGTGAGAGACTAGAATTGTGAATCAGTTAGGAGTCAGTTCTAGGGTTTACTGAAGAATTAATTTACATTTATTATTTTATTAAGTGCCACAGAGTTTTGTGTAAGGGTTACTGCCGAAAAAATAAATATCAGAACACTGATTTAAAAACCTTGGTAGAGATACCTATATATTATATCAGAACAGAATTTGTTTCTCGAATATATCCTGCCATATAAAAAAAAATGTTATACCTACTAGGTCAAAATGAAAACCACAGCATTTTTTTGTTCTACACCATCCCTGGGAACCTTCTAGAAACGGAGATATTGGGGGTCAGAGTTCCAACTTTTCGACAAGTTTTTTTTTAAACACAAGTTTTTACTGCAAGACTTTTAATTTAAACACCTCTTCGACCACGTACTATTCAATCCATCCATCAGCACAATGTTTTTTGTTCTGTAACAAAACATGAATTTACACCCCAAAAAAAAAGTTGTCTCCCAGCAATAATTTTTCCGTAAAGTTACTTAGTTTGATGTACAAATGCTTGGCTTCGTGATGAGGTTGTTAAAAGTTTTTTCTTTTTCTAAATGTGAAAAGACTTCGTTCATATTTCCAGTCTATGCATTTTCCCCGTTCATATCGTGATACTATACCATCCCCAATACATCAAAAGTACACTCGAGTCCAAAACAAAAACATGTCCAAACAAATAAAAGTGTGTACAACCGTAAACAAAAGAGTGATGAACAAAATCGTTTATCTGCGTACTATCGCAACTGCCGCACGAACATTATCGCTAACGAGCGATCGCAATAAATAGCGACGTATGGAACTGTGGTATGGAGTTGCGAAGATAGTGGAGAACTGGAGGTCCAATCTTAATATTGCAAAGAATTTTCTAGAAGCTGGTGTGAGAATAGGTTGAAGGTAGCTTCACTGAAAGCATTGTCTATTTTCAATGTTAACATCACGCCTATAATCACAGAAGGGCGAAATGTACACCCTGTACCTACAACTACATGTCGCCATTTATGTTTAAGACCTATATAAAAGGGGGCGAGCCTATTGCCGTCAACCGGCATAAATACAGACTCCGTGGCTGCTGGTGAGAAATTCCTAATGAATAAAGCGGCCAAGTGCGAGTCGGACTCGCCCATGAAGGGTTCCGTAGCAGCAAGTAACATAATGTAAAAGTTACGATTTATGACGTATTAAAAAAAAACTACTTACTAGATCTCGTTCAAACCAATTTTCAGTGGAAGTTTACATGGTAATGTAGGTACATCATATATTTTTTTTAGTTTTATCATTCTCTTATTTTAGAAGTTACGGGGGGGGACACATTTTACCACTTTGGAAGTGTCTCTCGCGCAAACTATTCAGTTTAGAAAAAAATTAACCTAAATATATTTTTTAAAGAAATACGTGTGGGGTATCCATAGATACCGCACACGTATGGGTTTGATGAAAAATTCATTTTTGAGTTTCAGTTCAAAGTTTGGGGAACCCCAAATATTTATTGTTTTTTTTTTTTTCTATTTTTGAGTGAAAATCTTAATGCGGTTTACAGAATACATCTACTTACCAAGTTTCAAGAGCATAGTTCTTATAGTTTCGGAAAAAAGTGGCTGTGATATACGGACGGACGGACAGACAGACAGACAGACATGACGAATCTATAAGGATTCCGTTTTTTGCCATTTGGCAACGGAACCCTCAAAACCCAATAACACTGCCCGACGCGGGAATCGAACTTAGGACCTCATGATTGGCAGTCGCGCTTGCGACCACAGAGCAACGAAGCAGTCAATGAATTGATTTAGTGCTTTTACTTTTTTTTTAATCTTTATAATCAATGTTGTTCCTGCGAATTTTCTTTTCTGATCTTCAACACAACCGCAACCGTAACCGTTCAATATTCAACACTAATTGGTCTCCTTTAATGTACATTGCTTTACCAGGTCATGGACTGCCGCATACTACTCTGACAAAGTCACCAGTCTACCTGCCCACGCCCTTTTGACCAATTCTGAGTCTCTACTCTTCCAAATTTCTCACTCCATTTATTTTTACGATGCTTTCGAAAAAAAAACTAGAAATGTATTAACAATAGACGAGTGACTCAAAATAAACTAAAAACTAGCACGCTTGCTCACATCTATATCTCTCTGAACTTTATACGATTGGCAGTTCAGAAATAGAATTAGATGTATGAATGAGGTGAGTAATAACATCTTCTATTCAGTTCTTCACGTTGCTGCGTCAAAAAGGTCTAATGAGGCCTGAATTCTTGTCGCGCTGACGGTTGCTCGTGACGTCAGCGAGAACAAAATACGGCTGTCGGTTGCCGCTGACGTCAGCGTCGTCAGTATGATGTTTTGTAGAACACAATGTATACTCTTACGCGACCGACCGTGCGACTCTGGGTTAAGCTCGCCTTTGTACATAAGCTATATTATTGCAATTTATATGTAAATTTGTTGTTTTTTTGTGTGCAATAAAGAATAAGAATAAGAAAAATTCAGGCCCAACAATGCCGTGTCCACACATTCATATTGCCAGTCCACTCGCCCCCGCCATTGCTCAAGTGCAGCGTCCTTATGAAAAGTGTTCTGAGATAAGAAAACTTGGCCGCCGCGTCAGCTGACCATGTGTCATTAGATTTTAGATTACGTTCGCTTGGCTCGTGTGTTGACGCTTTAAGTATACACAGTTTATTGTTTTAAATGTTTTCATGCCATATTATATTTTGTTTTGAAAACCGTTTGGCAATGATTGTAAGCTAATAAAGCTAATTTCGTGTCCGATTCTTGTTGATTGTTTAAAGTAGTCATTTTCAAATGATATAAGTACAAGATGTTTTATTTAATCCATCACTACTTAAATATCAGACGATCTCATTAAAGTGACCGAAAGGAACTGAATAGCCATGACACAGAGCCCGCAAAAGTGGAGAGATTTGGAAGAGACCTTCGACCTACACTCAGCATTGGGTGGCCAAAGCTTGAAGAAGACAGAAGATCTTTCTGCTTTTACAATAAGTAATTAATTATTTGGCTCTGCATTAAAGTGACTGTTAAGTACGAGTAGGTAATCGTCAACCTAGTATTTGTAACCGTCAATCAAGCATTCTGTACATCGACGAGTTGACCCCCAATAATACCAATATCTCCGTTATTAAATGTATCCTACAAAAAAAATAATGCAATGACAGGGAGAACAAGTTCCTTTCGGCTTCGTTCAGAATACTTTTATAACAATTATTATCGAATAAAGGTTTTCCTTTTCATCACTCATTATCTGCCTGGCCTTTTCCCAACTATGTAGGGGTCGGCTTCCAGTCTAACCGGATGCAGCTGAATACCAGTATTTTACATGGAGCGACTGCCTATCTGACCTCCACAACCCAGTTAGTACTGGGTAATACGATACCTACAGGCATAAAGAAAAGTTGATAAAGGCGTTCCTTTGATCAACCAAAATTTGCCATTGTACGAGTACTTACTTCATATTCCTTGTTTTCTTAGTTCAACAAACTCCTCCCTCACTGTCTGTCTACTTTTTCATGACCCTAAAACAATTACAATCAAATCGAACTCCCTTGAACAGTCGACCTCACCACATCGCAACTGTTTTGAATATATTTCAATCAATTAGAGGGCTATGTGAGCCCGATAGTTCTACATAATACCTCGTCAGACCCTTTGAATATTCAGCCGATATCTTTGATGTACTGCTTGTAAGTTTGTCCAAGGAAATTATGGATACTGTTCCTATGTTCTGCCAAGCAGTTGTTTTAGTGAATGTTCGTTGGGTGTTAAGTTAACTGGGGGTTAAAAGAGGTTCCTATCAATATAAAGGACGGTAAATATTCATTCAATGAAACAGAACGTCTGCTAGTTTTATAAAGAGTGTAGCTTTCACGAAAATGATACCTAGGGAACCTTCTAGTTACGGAAAAGTTCCAACTTTTTTTTTTAAGTACCTTCATATTTTTAGTGTAAATACCTCCATAACCACCGTACTATTTAATGCATAGTAATGCATCAGCACAGTGTTTTGAGTGCGTTATATTGAGTGAGGGTAAAACGTGATTTTTCACCAAAAATCCTTAGATTGATGTACAGAATGCTTGGTGAAGGACATGTATATCTTTTAAAACAGTGTTTCTGATTTTCTGGTAAATAAGAAACACTGTAAATAAGAAACAATATAAAATCTTTTATACTTAAAACATATTGCCAGACAATGTCGGTAAAATCCCAGATAGTTTTTGAGTTAAAATAAATCTACTTCCTAAGATTACTAATACTCAAATTCCTAAATAAGTACAGGAACACAAATTCCCTTCCACACAACCCACAAGTTATTAGTACTTTATAATTCATCTAATCTCTTGAAAGTTGCCAGCTCAATAAATCTTAAGGATAGTGCTGAGCACTTCTTATTAACCATTGTCTCAGCCCGCAAGTAATTAAACCGTGGGCCGATAACCATTATGGCGGGCGAGGTTGCCAATATTGATCTAATAAATTATATGTACGGTGCAAGGATTATTGGGAATAAGCTATTGAGGTAAATTGCTTACATTGTTTTGGTTCGGATTGGGTACAGGTTTCATTGTAGTGGGTGTACGGTTTCTTTGGTAGCAAAGAGGTATTTGGCGTCACTGTACTAACCCAACTGTAGTTTTCATCATTTGCGAATCGAGTCTAGTTTCTTGTTTTAAAATAGGTTGTGTTCATGTCGGGTCTTTGACAACTACATGAGGTGTTTGCTTCAAGATAGAAACCTACTCTTAAAAAAAAACAGAATACTGATGTACTTAGATAAAAAAACTTCGTTTATCACGCTCTTACTTTGGTTTTTTTTTTATCTTAAGCTCGGTACGTTTGTCACCTTGGCTTGGGATATTTAGAGCTCCACAGCACTAAAACCAGTGAAATAACCTTAATTAAACTCAAGCGTTTTACTAGTAGCCGCTGAAGGGTAGTGCTATCCACGTCCGGGCTCCATCATCAGATCGGCTCCAAATATCAAATTATGGTATTGTCATCTGGCCTACATGTACACACAAAGTTTTATTTCTATACGATAATGAAAAGTAGGATAAAATTGACTGTCAAGATTTGATAACATTGTTAGTTACAACGTCTGTGCGCAGTCTGTAAACCCTTACTTTTAATGAGTAGCAACGATGACCATTCTTAACGTCACCACAACTACAGGGTGTAAACCACCTCATCACGAAGCCGTCAACCAAGCATTCTGTACATCAAACTAAGTAACTTTACGCAAAAATTATTGCTGGGAAACAACTTTTTTTTTGGGGTCAAAAATCACGTTTTTGGGTATAACTCAATGTAACGCACTCAAAACATTATGCTGATGGATGGATTAAATAGTGCGGGGTTCGTGGAGGTATTTAAAAAAAATCTTGCAATAAAAATTTGTACGGGGAGAACAAGCGCCTTTCGGCTTCGTTAAGAGGTGTTTTACACCCTATATATTAGGCAAGTAGCAAAATTGTATATTTAACATTCCCCAAACAAATAGTAGGGTAGAGCGAGGCACATAAAACACCCATAATTCACAATCCTGAGTCAACCACAACGCCCTGGCCAGTGGGTACATGCCACAGAATGAGATGGTAAAATCTTGCAATAAAACTTACAAGACATTCCCTCCAAGGAATGCACACCGTCCGTTCTCAAGAATTCCACCACTAAACGCAAGACAGCTTTAAAGCGCTTTACAGCCGGTGTGTAGGACTGAATGTTATTAAATAGAGGGTTTAGCCATACTTGGAGCATACATAGCATTGGCTCGCCCGAGATTCCTGTATATTAGGTATCGACCTTCCTATCCTATTGCTTCTCATAGAGAGGAGGCCTGTGTCCCAGCAGTGGGAACATTAATAGGCTGATGATTATGATGATGAGGTGTCGACCGTTTGGTCAAACTAGAGTTTACAAAAAAACACCTGAATTGTAAGGGGATACATTTTCACATAATGCACTGGATTTTCGTATTTATTATACGAACGATACGACTACAACATTGTACGTACACTACATGGTAATTATTGGTAATTAAGTTACCAAAAAAAACGGGTCCAGTCCAGACCGTGACTTCTTTCGAGAAACATCCATGTTGGATTTACGTAAATGTCAACCATCAACACTCTTTATAATCCCAATTTGTTTATTAATTCACTAACCATATCAACATTTTATGCACATACCTTCCTGAGTTTATGATCACTAAACAGATTTGAAGGCGGAATCACGGCCACAACAGCCAAGTTCCCTAAAAACTTCAAGAAGTTTAGAGTACAAGTACAATTCCACCTCATGTAGTGCCTAGTCTCCAGAGTGTTATGTCCTCGGTCATCACCTTAGGGCCCGGCCACATTACGCGCTAATTGCTTTACGCAAATGCCTCGCGGTGTGCGGACGACGCCGAAGTGGACGTTACGATGTTTTCGCAGACCCTTTCATTCTCAGGGGTGACGATTTCAATTGGGGTTATTTTAATAAAAAGCTTTTGGTATCGGAGCTGTCATTTGTTTAAATAAACCACCATAACTACATTATTTACCGTGTGGTTAGTGCCTGGTATCATAGTTTTTGTACCGCCTATGGGCCTCTGAAAGCAGTCTTTTGGGACTACAGATAGAAGTGAAAACTCGTAAACTCGAATGCTAATCCTCGGGCTACGAAGCGTTAGGTGATGATCACGCGAATTCCATAATTTTTGCTCACTCAAAAAGTTCTCAACGCGCCTAAAGAAGTTTTCACTTAAAAAAATAAGGTATTTTTTTTAAATTAATTATTGTATTATAAACACTACTAAACTGCTATATTCTACGCAGTAATAAATTCGCAACTCCCTCGAAAGTGTCTACGAAAAATAAACATCTGCGTCGCGTCGCCTAGATTATTATCAAAAAAAAATTCTCTCGAGACGAGACAAACAAATGAAAAACCATTTTATTCACTTTTATTGGCTTTGTCCGATCTACAGATATCAGGATCATTGACAAGACACAAAACTTAATCCGCCAACCCTAGCTGCCCCAAGATCCTCACACTATAATGGGGTTCGGATTAAATGCGTTGAAGTTAGTAATGCCCCTCTAAAAGCGAATTGTAGTCGGCGGCAATGGTTTATAATATCGTTATCGTGATGTCCAGCTTAGATTAAGAGATACTTTCATTCGGACGCTGCTTTTGAGAAAGGGAGGTACTCTAAGAGGGGGGGGGCGAGGTATTAATGGAATCAGGACGCGGTCACTCCGAGCTCGGCTGGATCGCTCCGCTGATTTTAAAGGATTTCCAGGAATTTGCGACTCGCTTTAAAGTACGTGTGGTGAGTTCGGACTTCGAAAAGCTTTTGGGGTAAACTTGATTTTGTATGCTGGATTTCAGTCGAGTGCATATCTTGTGCGAGATTTATTTTGTGGTGCAGCTGCCTTGACATTCTGCAGATAAAGCTTTTCATTTCACAAATTATATAACGTTGTTACAGAATTGTTTAAATATTTTGACAATATAAATCAAGCAAAAATATTTGGCCACAAGGCATTTAACCCATTTTTAGAGAGATTTCTGGAAGTATGATTTCTTTTTCACCTTTAATTATCAAAGAAAGACAGAAAATGTAGGTATTGATTTGTCTGGCAAAGGACAAAGTAAACCTAAGATAAACTGGAAAATAAGACATGTAACATACAATTAAAATTGGTTCTGTAGGATGCCAATAGCCGCCATTTCATACCAAATATCTCAGCATGGTGCTGTAACATTCAAAACAAAATATCACAACAGATTTCCAAACATCCACAATTTCCAACCCAATCAAATACGTAATTACACTCACAGAAAGCAACTAACAACCCAAATAAAACCGTACATGTATCCGTTATTTTAGCAAATGTAGTGCAAAGAGTACGGTATGCGAAAGGTTTTTACTAGCAGGACGAAGTTCTGAACACAATTTGTTGCGGAGCGGGTAAGCGGGTCCAAATCAAACACATAGCTCCTTTGAGAGCACCCTGTAGTTATGTGGACCACCAACTCACTGGGTGAGGTTCGCAATGATTTTGTTTGATTGTGTTTAGGAATGAATTAATATGGAGTTAGTGGGTTTACATCTGAATGGCAGTGGTTTTAAATAAAATTATTCCTGTTATGAAGTTTTTAATTATGTAGTTAATTAATAGCTTTACTTACGAGTTTACAATACGTTGATGATAGGCGTAAGAAAGGGTATTGGAAAGGTGCGTTCTACTAAGGTACCTAAACGGTTACTCATGGTCCACTAAAATTGAATCCTTGTGAAATTGAGTTGCGAAAATATTATAAGTGACAAAAAATAATGTGGCTTAAATGATAGTATTAATGATAGTTGTTCCGGGTCTGTTTGTGCAAGTGCGTTTACGCACATACACGTAGAACGAGCAACGTTTATAAAAAAGTGTCACTTATGAAACCAAGTTGTGAATCATGTTTTCATTTCTAGTTATTCAATTACTACCCTCATTACAAAAGGGCCAGATCATGTAGACCACACTAACTTCACGATCTACAAAAACAAAGAAACATTTCTCTACTGTCAAGTAAGGAACTTTTTCATCATCTTTAACTCCCCACAAGATACATAGCCAGCTTGCAATGATAGGTATATACTTATTTGTGTTCCCGTATGTATGGAAACGTCTCGAATACAAATATTCGCGTGAAAGTTGTAGGCAGCATATGTGACGTCTTCGTTAGAAAACTTGCTTGCCAAGAGTGGGCGGACTAACTCGTTTCATTCATCGTCTTGTACTGCTCGCGATAGGTTTTGATACTTGGGTCTTAATTTAAATTGTGCGTTAGTTGGCCTCGAAAATGCCTGTGCGTGGAATGATCCCAAGTGGGACGTAACTAGTTAATACACTTAAAATAATGTTATAAAAGTTCTGGTTTTAGGATTGGAAGAGAAACACTGCAAGTTGTTTGACTGGCTGAGTTTCCCATAAAGAAAGGGGATCTTTAATTCAGAATATCATTTGTGATCAATTTTTTCAATGAATGTGCTAGATTCGGTTTTTTTTGGTATTCGAATCTACGCTAAAATATGTATTTACATGTATTTAAAGGGAAAGTGTCTATCCACAGCCCCAGAATTACCTACTAAAACTTTATTTTGAAATATCCCTAAACATCTTCCAAAGTATCAAGACCACCAAATCTAAGTACAAGTACAATCAGTCGGCGCATTACACGAGAAGATGTCCGATGCGGCGCGCGGGGGTGTCACAGCTCGGGCGAGGGAGGAAGGGGAAAGGGGGGGGCAGGGTTTCAAATATGACATATCTGGGAGCCGTCAGCACCGCAACACTGTACCAGAAGTTGGTCTGCGGCCAGCACAGATGTGTACTGTGCACAAGTACATACAAGAACACGAACGTCCAAAGTTTTACGCCTCGGGTGAAACGCGCCTACTCTCCAGCGTTATTAGCGGCCATTGAGACATGACTATTTACTTACTGGGTACGTGGTATCTCGTGTAAGGTATTGCCCAGTGGCTGTTTGCATCTCTCTTGGGTATTGCAGTATTAATGGGTGAGGATGTGTAGTCTTTCGAAATTTTGATTCGCTCGCGGCTATGAAAAGTATTTACACTTTTCCCCTTGCGGCTTTTGTCAGGTCTGAACCACGAGCAATTTTTGATTGCTAATACGTGGAACCTACTATAAAATTACTTCAAAGACAAACAAATTGATCCTTATAAACACATCTACATCTGTAAGGGCTGCAGGTAACCACTAACTTACCTCGGCACATGTCGAGAGCAAGAGAAGATTATTATTATTATCTATAGAACATTATCAACATTATCTTTATCAACATTATCTCTTGAAACATTATCTATCAATTTAGATTATCGAAGAACATAATAAGATATCTATTTAAAATAACATAACATCGCCTGTAATCCCTGAAGGTTTAGGCAGAGCTAGTAGTACTCCCACATTTCGCTTGCAGTTATGTTTAAGTCCAATGAATAGGGGGCGATCTTATTCCCATTAAATTCGGACTCCGTGGCTGGTACTACAAAATTCTTGATTAAAAAACCGGACGTTAACATATGCCAAACCTGGGAATCAAACCCAGAACATCAATCTCAGCAGTCAGCAGTCGCGATAGCGACCACTAGCCCGACAAGCTATCTATGTATTAGACCAACACAAAACACATTGAAATATATAAAAACCTTACTCAAATCAACTACAGCACTCCAATTTAATAAAACCCCAAACACAGGACCGTATTCGCGCCAAAAACATTCAATAAGTCCACCATCTTTTATTATGCACCGAAACTTTGTCGCATTGAATTTCTGTCACGTCACTATCGCCTCCAATTTTCAATAGCAAACATTTGTCCAAGTTCCGAAATCAAATTTAAAAAATATGGATATTTTGGGTGGATATTTTTATGTAGATTCGACCCTCTCGCTCGGTCCGACGCGGGTGACGAGTGGGCATGGACTTAGCAAGTGTATGGCTGAAGGCGAGGTTTCCATTGTCACTGCTGTGGACCTGTTCAATCTTTTTTTTTTCAATTTTGTGTATACGTGCTTGAGTTGTTGTTGTGTTTTTTACAATAAGATTTTTGGAATTAAATGTGATATTTTGAAATAAGAATTAATATTTTTAATTTTGGGTTGATTCGAGGTGACGCGGGACAACAGCTCTTGGAAAGACTGGGGAGGTCTTCGGTCCATGTTCACCAAAACGATGACGGTCTGATTATCTAAAAACAGCTGTTTGAAATACATTTTTGAATGAAAACATGTCACAGTGACAGCTGTTTTTAGATAATCAGACCTTTATCTTTTCGGTGAACATGGACCTTAGTCTATCAGTGGGACATTATCGTCTAGCAAAAATATTTTAAGAGTCTAAGAAAATATTAGTTCATTTATTTATTATTTAATTATTTATTTCTCCACCTTACGACTACGTCACGGTACGTCATGGTTGAATCTACAATTTTGGACCTCGACATCGTCAGTATTCAAATAGTAAAACCCTTCTTTTCCTTAACATTTTATTTTTAACAAATAAAAACTCAAATGAATGTAGTGTACTTCCATGCAACAAAGTTTTTCCACCCCTAAGGAAGAATCAATGATTCGAATTTATGCTTTATGCAGTGGAAAATGATAAGTTTATGTGCGTCCAGTTCCTGCGTCACTCGTCGATACGCGGTTATTGTGGATAATGTCTTGATTTTTATGGTTACAGTGGCACGTTTGCATAATGTACTGGATGTCTTGGTCCTTTGTGACGCCTGGTTTTCTACGTGGTTGCTATTGTTGCATGGAAATTATGAATAAGAAAACTAATCTGTTTTGCAACATCAAGATGAAAAAAAGTTTTAATTTTCAGAATTATAACAATACAAACAAAATAAAACAAAGAAAGTGTATATTGGCACTTTAAAAACAAAGACAGCTTAACGTAAACTGTTACGATTTCTGTTTATTTAATAGATTGAAACCTTCGAATTTGTTGTGGACCCATGAAATCGATTGACTCTTGTGTAGTCCATTTTTAAAACGAAAACGATCATTCCTCATAAAACATTGGTGTGTTTCAAATTACTTCTGTAGTTAGGTAATTATTGTTATTATTACATGCATGATAGAACACTCAACCTTTTCTCGCCAAAAAAGACAATTTCTAATCCAAAAACGCTTCTTTATCTACGAGATAAACAAATTCCAGTCGGCTGAAGACAGATGGCGCGCCGGCTCACGTAGGACGTACGGCTCGGCCTCAACCCTTCCAGGATAATATCTTTAAAAGTTTGCTCCAGCCCGCATCCTCCCCGGGGAGAGCGATCGCTTTAAATTATTCTACCAATCAAATGTTATAAGAGTTCAGTAAAAATGTTGCGTTATTGATTAAATGGTTTAATGTAGTATAGTAGTAACTTCTATTGAATTTTCATGAAAAAATAAAGACAAAACGTTTTAACAATAACGTTTTAATTTTATGGTATAACTTTTTTTGTTCTAGTTTTAGTAACTGCAATTGGTTTAAAAATACAAGCATCGTGCTTAAATAAATAAATATAACATAATAAAAATAAATAAAATAAATGAATAATATAAGTTATTTCAATTACTGTATGTGGCCTAATTGCTAACAATGCGATATTAATTTTAGTTTAGAGTTTCTACCATAATTTTCTAGCCAGAATAAAAAATCAAAAACGTCGGAAAATTCCACACTGAGATTTTCCGACGCAAGCAATCAACAACATTACAAGCAACGTTATACGAAAATGATCAAAACACACCAAAATACGACTTTATTTAGTTGCTTACGACGAAATCCAATATAAGTTGAGATGATGCGAACTTCGCAAACATCTCAAATTCTATTCCAAAAGGCTATCGAGTTCAAAGCATCGACTCAATTCGTTTAAGAGTATTTAATTCAAACTTAATTTCACTGAAAAGATTATACACCACGGGGAAAGGATGATTGATTTAATTATTCTACTCCTCAGACGTGTCCTCTTATAATTACGCTTCATTACTTAAGCATCGCTTTATACTGACTAATTACTTAATAGAAGTAACGAGTTATTTCCATCTCAAAGTTGAACCTTGGAAGTGGAATGTAATCAACATTAAACGGGGTCGGAAACGAATTATAGAGGAGAAAATAAATAAGATCGAAGGACGGCTGAGTCTTGTTTGCCTGGCTAATTCGCTTCGCCTTGATCAGCCTTCAGGTAGGTATTTCACCTGATTGATTAATAACCTCGTAGTAAGGAACTTACTCGTATTTTGCTTAAGTAGAAATTGCTGTGCTAAATGTTCATGTTGGTTGATAGTATAATTCTGTTAATTTGAGATGTTGAGTCCTTGAGAAGGAGTTTTATCTATTTGCTGGTATAATACAATCATGATGATGTAGTTTTCCTTAATTCTTTTTTATGGGTTCAATGGGTTGGTCATTTGGTGACAATATCAATAAATCAATCATCAATAAAATTTATCAATCATGAATCAAAATAAAATCAATCATCAATAAAACCTAAATGTTTCCATCAAATTGTGATACAATTTGAAAAAAGTGACATGCATTTTTATATAAATGAAGAAGATAACATAAAACACAGCAAACATCATAGCTTGAGCCTTAGCTTTTTTTATTTTGTTTGTTCAGGTTTTTATTAGGTACTGTATTGAATGTGGCATAAATAATGTAAGTTTAGTTTAAGCTTAAATGTTGTCCTGTATATTTTTTTGTGGCTGTATTGTGTTATTTGTGTTGTTCACTCTTTTTCTTTAAAATCTGTTTTCAGAAGTGAGAACTTTTAATTGGCTGTCAGTATCACATACTATTTTTAATATGTTGATCTTAGCTGTAAGTCTTTCATAGTTAATAATTATTTAAATAAAATTACTTAAACCTAAAAAAAACATTGGCTGTATTTTTTTTGTAATATTGTTGAAGTTTTTTCCAAAACTTCAACAGTGTCAATTCTACCTACTTCAAAAACATACAATTTGAAATGTGACCTCTGATTTTTTCAGACTTTCTTAAACTTTTCAGGCTTTTTTAAACAGGTGCAAGAATCCATGCACCTGTTTTATCATACTCTATCTAATTCACCCAATTTTTGCCATCCCAATAACTAGTACACATTCATCGACTTTCCTCATTCTCTCACAAACAAAGAAAAACATAAAACAAAACAGGCGCAATCAGTCCATTTCACTTATTATATCCATGACATAAAACAATAACTGCGGACTGCCATGAAGATACACATATCTTCATAGATAAGTCCAATCAATAGTCGCAACTGTGATAACTCAATAAGCGAGGACCGATGTGGCTGGATGTGTGACCGGCCATCTTGGATTTATGAGAGTTGTAAATATTTTTCGGCTAAAAGGACCAGTTACCAAATTGACTAATGTCCCTGATTTTAGAAGTTTTATTTTGCTAGTTTTTTATATAGAAAAGTGCCTCGAGAATAGGACTCCCGCACCTAAAGTTCCCATCAAAACTATTTTAAAAAATAAAAATAAATAGTGTTTTATTGCAGGCAAGAATACCCATAAGTAGACCACAAATACAATTGAACCCGATAAAATAATAGTAGCAAAGAAATCAAAAATCATAAAAATATCATTAAATTCATTACAAATCATAAAAAAATTCATTAAATTCATTACAAGTCATATCAATATGTCACTCAAATTACTTAATTAAAAATCATAAAATATTATTCAATTAATTAAAGGCTTCAGTATCAAGGCTTTTTAAATTAGTTCGCGACGAACGTCACCAACAAACAAGTGTAAATAGTGTCTTTGCAATAATAGTGTAGAGTCAGTGAAACATGGGCAATAACAGTGATGAATAAATAAGTGCGCCAGTGATTAGAGTTAGTAAATAAACCAAACAGTAAGCGCTGGACTCATATTAACTTGAAAGTGGTATTTATAGTCTTAATTTAGTCATTTGTTGAAATCCAGGTAGCCTAGGTTGGATATAGTTTTTTTGATTAACTTAGCCCTTTACGAAAACCACTTGTCAAGAATATGACGGTCTAACGCAACAATTTTTGTTGTTGTTTGTTGTTTTTTGTTTTTTTTTTGTTGATTTTTGTTCAATTTTTGTTTATTGTGTTTGTTTGTTTGTTTGTTTGTCTAACATACCAACAGTGGAAGGATCGTTACAGGCTAAATAACGTAGACATGTAAAAATAAATAGTAGGTTTTAATAGGTCATATACCCCTACTTGTATATGGCACCTTATATACTTACAGTATCAACGACAGTTTTCGTGTAATTCATCCTGAAAGATCCTTCAACCGGCCAAGTTTTGAAAAGTTGTGTACTAATTTAGTAATATTTCTTTAATGTCAATATAGAAAATTTTTGTGTTAATAGATAGATAACTTTATGTAAAAGCCTTGTGACATCTAAAAATACTTAGGTAGATATAAGCACAGAATTGTGATATTACAGAAAACTTGTAAATATTTAAATGAAAATTTGCAATAAAAAAAATCCTAAAACAGGTAGCGATTCGCGGTTCTCGCTACAGTAAAGTTCCGTAAAACGATAGTAATTATAGAATTCCATACAATTGTAGTCATCAGTACGGCAAATTTAATATTATAAAGTAAGTGAATCAAACAGTGAAAAGTAGTGCGCGAAACTCCTGAAGAAGTTTCGAATCGCTTCCTGAAATAGTTATGAAAGTTTATCAGTATTATGTATTCCCAGTAACCCTTTCCCCTAGTAAAGATGACTGAGGTAGTCTGAACCTATAGTTGTAGGACGTCAGCGCCGTCTCAGTCCGAAGATTATGTGCACACAGGTTACAGTGTAGGCAGGTCGTCAGGAAGGCACACATACATCCTCGCGTCCAGCGATTACGCTGTCCGGCACAAGAATTAAAAACATATACAATAACCACACATCTAGGAATAAATTAGATTTTTATTTAATTTCTCAACCATTGTTGTTACCACGTGACATAAATAGTGTTACGAGCTGGGTTTGGTATAAATTAAATACTACCTATTAACAACAAATAACTTTAATAATTACAAAATACTTATAACTCAATCACTAATATACCACTGTTCACTATTCACTTAAATATCGCACTTCTAGTTCATAGGATTATTCTGGAATCAACGAGACAGTTCCACAGTGGAACATTCTAGACTCGAATGTTCTGGCCAGTTCCATAGTGGAACATTCGAGAGTCCAGAATTTTCTCGTAAAGCAACCCACGCGAAGTTACAATAGGTAAGGTTTTTGAAAATATTCTTTTGTTACACATTACCCTCGGGTCACCTATTCCAGCAAGCTTCGTGTAATAAAACGTTCTTAGCTGCAGCTACAGTGGATCATCTCATCTCGAGAAAAATGGGTCAACGGACCCCTTCTTAGGGGTGCCATGATAAAACTTGTAAGAAACTTTTGTTTTGAGCACCTTAGATAGAACGCAATGTAACAAAGCGTCCGTAGGAAGAATACGAATATTCTCCTTTATCTTGTTGCAAAAACATTGTTCGTATGGTACTAAAATAATTATTAGAAAAATAAATAGGAAACAAAAATAAGTATTTCATTTTGGTGTTCCAAAAGCCTTAAAAAAAAGTCCTGCGAGAGGAAAGTTGGATAAGAAATGTAGACACGTGGTTGAAAAGTCAAACGAGAAAATTTAAATTAAAACTAAAAACAAAAAAAAAATGATAAATTAAATAAAAATACATAAAAATAGATATAAAAATTACTAAGTACTAACTATTGGCCTTACTTTTTTATGTAGATTTTAATACTATTCACAATGTAATTATTGCCTGTGATCCATTTCATAAGAACAGACTAGGACTTTATGGCTATCTTTATATTTTTACAAATAATATATATCTTTATTTTTTTGTATAACTGCAAATATTTGGTTTATATGTAATTTTACAACAGAGATGTTTTTTTAGGTCTAGACGTGCTTGCCTAGGTTGGTCTGTGGATGGGTGACCACCACCCTTACATGCCGAGTTTCATCTGTGTCTCGGAAAGCACGTTATGCTGTTGGTACCGGCTGTCATTTGTCCATCTTTGGCAGTCGTTACAGGTAGTCAGTGGCCCAAAAAGTCTGACAACCAGTCTTACCAAGTGGTTTCGTATTACCCAATATTAATTGGGTTGTGGAGGTCAGATAGGCAGTCGCTCCATGTAAAATACTGGTATTCAGCTGCATCCGGTTAAATTGGAAGCCGACCCCAACATAGTTGGGAAAAGGCTAGGCAGATGATGATGTAATTTCACAACAACAGAAATACAACATAATTTCTCAGTATTTTCCACAGTTTTTCCTCCAAAACACACAAAAGGTCAAGCTACTCGGTAGGTTGCGAGCAATCAGCTACTTTGTAACCCTTGGCCGGTGGTTGCGCGCAAATAGGGGACATAAACGGGAATGGATGTTAACGTGTTTTTTACGACCCACGGTCAACATATCGTTCTGTTTGCGACCACGACCATATCTTTATTTCCCCGTTTCACCCCAAAAAAGTGTAGTGCTTCTTTGTACTGGAAAGGGGATTGAGGGAATTGTATTTATGATAAGCAATGAGTTTTACTTAAAACTATTTAGAAAGAGAACCTTTTTAGTCAAAAACGTAAAAAATAGTTAAAATTAAAATCAAGTCAAAGATACTGTGTCTTGGATTTTTTTGGAATTCTATAATTTTATTGTAGACAAAAAAAAATATTACATAAATAAATAAAGTACTGCATTCCGAAACAAATAAGATCATCGGAGATTGACAAAGGTAATTTATTTATACGATTTATTGTCGCTATACGAATAGGGGAGATCGGGGCAAAGTCAACATTGACTCGATGTCGAACTGTTTGCTCAGTGGTAGGACCTCCCCGTATTCTTTCTGGGGATCAATTGGATATCAAACACAGCAGAGAGCTTAATATTTGACAGATTTTAAAAAGTTAAGTAAAGGTCAATGGGTGATTGAATGCTGTTGAGGAAAAAAGCATAGGATTTTTTGAAACTGCTTAAATGAGTAAACCAAAATAAAACTTGAACCTTCTGGAAATAATTCATATCTATCTACTGCGGAATATCAATATTTATTAAAAAAAAGTATTTTCTGAAACTACTTAGATGAGTAAACCAAAATAAATCTTCAAACTTCTGGAAATAATTCATATCTGACTACTGCGGAATATCAATATACATTAAAAAAGTAATTTTTCTGAAACTACTTAAATGACTAGACCGAAATAAAACTTCAAACTTCTGTAAATAATTCATATCTGACTACTACGGAATATCAATCATGAATTAATCTACACTAATATTATAAAGAGGAAAACTTTGTTTGTTTGTTTGTTTGGTTGTAATTAATAGGCTTAAAAACTACTGGACCGTTTTTAAAAATTCTTTCACCATTCGAAAGCTACATTATCCACGAGTAACATAGGATATATTTTATCCCCGTACTCCCACGGGAACGGGAACTATGCGGGTGAAACCGCGGGACGTCCGCTAGTAAATAATATAAAAGTATGCCAAAATAAAATATTTTCGAAAAATACTACTATGAAAATTAATTTGACTATTTTGACGCACATATAAAAAATGGTCGTAACTACATTTTTTTTTTCGATAAACAAAATCCGAAAAAATATCGCAACCTACAAAAAGGTCGTAAGTGACTTTATTCCATTATTCTGGCACCGCTCACAGACTCGCAGCCCCGGGCCTGTTGTCATGTCGCATTAACGTGAATCGCATCATAACTCCCGATAATCTACGTTTATTGGCTCCACTCGCTGCTTTATTACCCTCTACTGATATAACTAATAGCATACACGGAATATCTGTCTATTTGTACATGTGTAAAGGTCGTGTGTGTGTTTGTAGGTAGAAAATATGTGTTAGACTTATACAAGGTGGTAATTTTCTTTTTGTCTATTTTTAACCGACTTCCAAAAGGAGGACTTTCTCAATTCGTCGGAACCTTTTTTTTATTATTTAAAACTGAAAGTTATAGTGTGAGGCGTTTGCCCATCAGTGGCATTGCGCAGGCCGTAAGAGTATTTCTTATTAAAGACTGGCTTAAAAGTCACAAGCATTGCTGCTGATCTATGATCAAGCAGTACGAGACTTCATGGTCTCGTGGTGGATTTTCAGCTCGGACAAAGTAATACTGGATTTTGTCAGCAGGAAATTTCTCAGTTGCAGTCCGGAGTCTAGATCTATGCCCGGATGTTAGTAAGTAAGTAAAAATTTATTTGTTTAAACATGGTGTACATGATACATTGCATGCAAGATAATAATGATAAACAGAAAAGTTCTAACATGTTCAGCCGCATATCGTGGCGTACAAATTGGTAGGAAGAGATGGTGTCATTACATTGTAGGAATTATTACATATTAAATCATCATTATTCATTAAGGATTAGGTATAATTACAATTCAAAAAGCATGTTTTTTAGATAAAATTAAATGTCAAAGTACTTGGTCATTAATAAAATAGTCAATAAAATATAAATACAATACAATAATATAATTAAAATTTCAATTCAAAATTCAAAATATGTTTGTTGTGACTTCGCTTGACCTATGCGACCTAAACGTAACACACAAAATATCTATTTTGTGTGTTACGTTTAGGTTTAAGTAGTTGGTGTAGGTAGATACCTACCTACACCAACTACTTAAACACTATTATGATAGGTTAAGGCTGAAGCTCCAAATTCAAAGTTTCTTACATTTTTTGCAATTTGCAGGCCAGTGCTAAGTTGTATGTTGATGAAGATCTCAGTCGCGACTGTAAGACGTATGTAGTTACAGAATTATAATCATCAATACTAGTACTCCAAGTTCATAAGAGTCGATGAACGAGTTTTTCACGATCAAAGTCGTCGTAAGAAAATTTGAATTTCGCGGGCACCCTGACGCTTTCACCTTAAGATATTTTTTTTTCTTTAACATAAAACATGACTAACTATCTTTATAAACCAGTATTATGGTTGGAACAAAGAGTTGAGCGATATTTCAATGTGGCCTTACAAATGTACAAGCTGAGAATTAGGTTAGTGCTCTAAATAAATGTGCCTTTAATTACAGCCACGACTTATGTACCTACTTATATACCATGGCCACGTAACAGGCCATCTATAATATACAAAGAAATATAATTTAAGTGAAGTGATTGTTTGTAATTAAAAAATAACAGCCTTTTACTATCACAAAAAAAAAACACTTTTATTTTACTTTAGTTGGTCTATCTGATTGTTCCGGCTAATCTCCGAAACGCCTAGACCGATTTTGACGGGACTTTTTTATGGCAGATAGCTGATATCGTGAAGAGTAATTCTACTTTTATTTTAAAAAAGGCCTCCGTGCAACTAATTACAGCTAGTTGTAAATATAATATCACGTCTGAAACCTTGAACGGGTTAGGCAGAAGCGATCATATAGTTCACCAACAGTTTGACAGTTATGTTAAAACCTCAGGTAATGCTCCCTTCCTGTCGGGGCTGCGGTACTGTTCGAAAGTGATACCGTGGCCCCGGAAATAAAGGGCGAGGAAGGAACATGGATGAGTTTTAGTCAGTAAAAGTCACACACTCCCTCCCGCTCCGCCCAGAGAGGAGTCATTTGATGATTTCCCATCCGGAAAAAAAACAAGTAATGCTCCTACCAAACAACACTTTCTCTGATTTCGGAATAGAACACAGAACGTCACGTATAGTGTATAATAATATAGCTTACGAACAACTGGGGATTATATAAAATGCTAAAGGCATTTTTAAACGTTACAAAATGTAGGTAGGTAAAAACAGAAGATACCCTTTTACACAGCGATTCATAATTTAACCAAGCAATTATGAATTTCATCCTATTAATCTAGAACAAAAGCGTTATAGCTCGTAGTACAATCACGATAAGACATTATACTAAAGACAATTCATTATTAGAGTGCCGTTACAGCGGCCATAATCGGCTAAAATCGGCCATTATCGCCCTTTTATAGCAGATTTTATGAGCAAAACTATTCACCCAAGAAATGTACTCGTTTCTTATCTGGGTAGATCCTTTGTTAGACCTAATTACTAGGGTAGTATTAATGTTTAGGAGTACCTTGTTAATGTCTAATTGGTTTTATTTTTTGATCATGAAACTGATCCTACAATAAAACTTGCGGGAGCAGTCTTTGGGACTGCCGGTGGAAGTAAAAAAGAAGCAATCTATATCTGCTACGGGTTGTGCCCCACGGACGTTTAAGTGGTGCTACGCCGTAGCGGATCGGCTACGAGTGCTTCGAAGCGTTAGTCAAGCGAGTTCCATGATTTTTGTTCACCCAAAAAGTACTTTAAGTAAGTAAGTTAGTGTAAATTTTCACTTCAAAAAAAAACTTTGCATATATGTTTGCAGAGGAGAAAAAAATAGATTTACTCATTTAGCATCCTTTTACTCCAAACAAATATTTAATAGGAAAGAGGCTGGAGTCTGGATTTTTGTCCGGTTGATGAACATAGACTCACTCTCTATCATGATATTATGGGACTCTTACATAACCAGTAAAACGTGAGTCTGGGACACCTCTAACTAACCCTCTCAAGGCGAATTAATAGGCTTTTTTTTGTAATTAAATTACGTTTTTTTATCTACCAAGCAAATAGCTACAGGATTCAAATTCTGACATAACCGAAACATATTAATATCTAAAATCATTTTCAACCGAAGAAAAAATACAAATAAAAAACGAAGCCCCATAAACTGGTACCCCGTTTTCCTATTAAGTTGTAATAGTTGTTTACAGCCGGCACTCGCTGTGCGTTTACAATATATTACGAGCTTGTCGGCAATAAAAAAGGGGTAAGAAAAAAAAATGAATAAAGCAAGAAACGTTAAAATAAAGGCGCCCGGGAATATATACGACTTCCTGAAGGAAATAATAATGCTGTTTGCAATTCATTTGGCTCGCTACCTGGTTACCCCCGTCTTTAGAAAACAACGCGCGGTATTTCTTCTTTTTTTTTCTAACCCTCCTTGGCCCGATTTTTCGCGAGAGGGTCGCGATTTTTATTTTTTAACCCTTTGCTTTTCCGAAATCAAAGCTTAATAACGGTGAATTTGTAAACGGATGTTAATGCGAATTGTTAATGATTACTTTAGGTAAAGAAAAATGCTTTCGAAAATCTGTTTAATTTTTGGAATATTTTGATTAAAACCATATCTCTGAAAGCGCATTGTGTATTTTTTGCTGTAGAATAATGATGAAAAATAAGGCACATAAATAATAGTGCTTTTTCTCTCACTTTCTTCTGCGTTTGATGGCTTAGTACTCTTAATCTCTCCATAACATAAAGGGAAACCTAAAAAACTTAAGTCCTAAAAGTAAGTAAACGACTAGTATACCCACTATACAGTAAATAAAAATAAAATAAAATAAAAAAGGCTTTATTCTACTACCTTATTTCTAACTTACACAATAATATGAACACTAAAGAACAAGTTTAAATTTACGATACAGTAAACACTATTAAATATTTACTAACGCCTCCGCATGCATCATTCTCATCAATTCATCTTACGGCCGTTTTCTATAACTTACCTTCGTATACCTGTCAGCTAATATGCCACGTCTCATAGCTATCAAATTGTTAGCTTGAAATATCCTATCTGACCTGTCACTTGATTTATAGAAAAATCAAAGAATCTTTTCTGTGACGTTTTGTATCTAACCGTCCGTAAGCCAAATGTCAAACAGACAGAGATAGCATTCTACCGTTACCTGTTAGTAAGTTATTGAAAATGGCCGTTTATTGCTGAAAACGTAAAATGAGCAGACACAACACTTTCCTTTACCGCCGTAGAGCCGACAAATGGCGTGTCGCACAAGAAAAATCAAATCGTAACAAGGAGCCGGCTTGCTTACATTTAAAAACGTAATTGTAACTAACCGCCCCCCCTTATTAATTTAGCTCATTTATTTCTGTCGGTTCCAAGTCGTCACGTACACGGAAAAGGAGTAAAAAGTCGGTTCTTTTTCCTATAAAATATTCATGATTGTTACCGACGAGATTTTTGTATTCCGACGTTGTTTATTTGGTTTCAATTTGTTGTTTTTTTCGGCGGTTGTGGTTTTTGAATTGTTAAATGTTTTATTAATGTATGTAGGCTGCACAGAGCTACTCTAAAATTATACAATTTTTATAATGTAAATTGATTTTATTTCCTTATTGTATAATTATGTCAGCGTCACATTGTAAAACCGTTAGATTGTAATATAACTAGCGAGAATGTAAACTGTCGACATATTGTCAAACGAACATACTGCTTACAATATGATGCATTATTTTTCTGTAGATTATAATCTGTTGAAGTGAAACCGTAATATTCGAGAATAGTTCGCAAAAGCCAACTAGAATTTAAAAAAAAATTGAGTCTCACAAATTCGTTAAAACAAGACTTATGACTTAGTAATGTTATATTGAGTGATATCTAAAAAGTCGACCGTCTGTCAGTCTAAAGATGCGATCGACAATCACGGTCTCTGAATATTTAAGAAGCTTCGAGTGAGTCTCGAGAGGATCGCGAGAGTCACTTAAAATGCTTGATGAGCAATCGAGTTACAGACAGAAACAATTTATAAAGGTTACAGCCCTACTATGTAAAAAAAATGCGTTTATTTGCTTATTCACCTTATTTGTAAATATAAGTAGACTTAGAGATAACTTACAATCTTAACAGTACAGTGGAAAGTAATGTTATAGTTTCAGTGCTAATAACGAACTAGATCTAAAAAGAAGAAAACAGCCTCTTTGCATTCTTCTAAATAAATTGTCCTATTAAGTATTTTGTGTGTACCAAAATAAAATTTAAACAAAAAAATCGTCACTCTACTGCAGCTGCAGTCCAAACCCATGCTCAAAGAGAGAACACAGATCTTTTGGGAAAAAAAAACTCTAGCCACGCCCAACTTACCATTAACCACTCAAATCATGCAGCAAATATGACTCACAAGTCAAATGAAATAGAAATTAGCAGCCAACATAAAATAAAAAGTGAAAAAATCAAAACGATCACAAAAAGGGTGGCCTTTTTTTCAAACCATCAAACGCGCGCCGAGAGCATGGGAGGCCAGGAGTCCGGAGTCCGGGACGCATTCCTTTCCTTCCCGGCCCGTCTGCGACGATCCTTTTTTTTAAATCCCGGTAACAAGCCAATAAATCCCAGCGCATTTTTTCTCAGCTCCGCAAACCCCACCCCGGAAAAAAGGCTTACCCCGATTACATTCTAATTTACTTAACACCTACACATTAAACCGGTTAATAAGGTTTAATGCAATTTTCTTATCCGTCGGTTATTCGGATATGCGGGCCCATTTTAATCAGATAATGTTGAAATTGGGTCTTGAAAATTTCGTTACGAAAATTGAATTTTGATTTATTTATAATAATGAAGGACAGTCGAAGTGGGTGTGGTCGGTGAAATATATTCATGTGGACTCGTTGGACAGTTTGTAACTTTTCGTTTGCAATCGAATAAATGATGATTAAGTAGTTCGTTAGTTGTGCAAACATTGGCGCAGGTAAACAGGATGGCACCGGAGCTGGCTCGAACTCGAGTACTCTTTTAATTAATTAAGTATATGGAGTGAGTCGAGCAGTCGTACACATCTGTGCTGTCGTACCTCGCTGATTAGCTACCGAAAGGGGACTCTGAGAGTTACTAAGCAAACTGAAAAATTTTGCCATTAATTAACTACATACTAATTAGAGTGGAAAATGATAAAGTTTCGCTGTATTTGAAGTCAAACACCTATTAAGTGGATTAAAGACGGGGAATCTTAAGTTGAGACGTTTTACAACTTTAATATTTTGAGTCTCCTTTAATTTGGCTACGACAAAATTAGTTGGTGCCAACTACCTATAATTATTATCTAGGTATATTATGTACTGGGACTTATATACTGTTTGACGTGCTTTAAACTAAATCGTTCTTGTGTTTTCTTTATTAATTTCAAATTAATAAAAATCAGGTTTATAAATGTGGGTACTTACTATATTACTCATTCACTTAATATTTCGTACATAACCCTAGCAGAGGATTTATAACAAGAAATCCATCTGCTCGTGTATGCTGGATAATGAGAGATACTTATCCCACCACTTACGATATTACTGCTAATGAATCAAAGTACAATGTTGTTTCATCATCGTGAAGGGACATGTTTTACTGTGATTATAAATTTCATTTTGTACCTTGCTGTGAAATTCATGAACAAAATTTTAAGGCCAAATTGATTTCTGTTTGATTTTCGAACAATAACAATCAAAACATTTTTCTTTTCATATTGCAGTATACAAATAGTACTTTAGAAATAGCATGACATCCAAAAGAGCTAAATCAAACCATGTAAAATTTATACGTGGACCAATATTACAGTAGCCCTTTTAGTCTCCATAAATTATTTGCAAATAAATTCAGGTCGCCATTTGACTCATACCCAAAACTCGAAACTTACTCGCATTTCAAGACGAACATCATCAAAGTAAATAAATTATTGAGGCCGACACAAGTCTTAAGACTGTGGGGTCTTATTACAAATTCACTTTGGTGTAGTCGAGGTCCAAATAATCCGAACCATTAGTAATTTGTACCTACAGGAGGTATAGTAATTACATTCCGGTGGTGAACTGTCATCGGTCAGTCCGATCGGTTGGTAATTAGGTTTTCGCGGTCGGTTTGACCAACAACGGTCAGTCGATGCGGACGATTGATTAGACGTGACGGAACGACCCAATTCTGGTTGTTTTGAATATGTTATCGTGACCACGGCTATGGGGTGGGGAGCTAAACAAGACTATGGGAGACGAAATGTTCCAACCGATGATGGAATAGTCTAAATGTATTGGATTGGCATGAAATCGAAAATCTTATGTCAATCTTTTTGAAAGTCGATATAGAAAGAAACGTTTTTAAAGCGACTGCCATTTTGCCCTCAATTTTGTTCTTTTTCCAAAGGTTATCAAACAATAGAGTTATTGCTTGCAAATCTTCACATTAATTATCTCTAGCGTCACTCTGTCCCATTTAAATTATTAGTTTCTCAGATCCCTTCACAAGCAGCACATGTGCCACCTCCTCATTTTGATCCGCGGACCTTCCACCAATAAATTACTGATATAAATTATTCAAATTCGTCATCGGACAACCAGATTAATTATTACTATTCACCACTGGCAACAGAAGGCTCCGGCGATTAGCGATACGTCACCAGTAAATATGGCAACACTTACTCTACAATTTATACGGGGGAGAGTGGGGTAATGGAGACACTGGGTAATAAATCTACACGAAGTGATTTGGTACAAAGCAGTGGGCCCACATAGTAAGCTCGGATCGGCCAGAACATCCATTGTGGGCCGAGCACCCGCGGAATCCGATAATGCCTCGGAGATTGTCCCGTCTTTCCTTTAACACCTCTCGATACCGCTCTTATATGAACAGCTCTGGTTATATTGAATTGTTGTATTGATTTGGGATTACATTCTTAAGTAATTTGGGTATAAAGTCGATGCGGCAATCGGCAACGTGTTGCAATATAAGAGTGTAGTTCATATATTTTTTATTTTCAAACTATGATTTTAGGTGAATAATTATGAGTCAAATTAAAATGAGTAGTTCCGATAAAACTATAACTCCATGACATAGTTTACTAATACTTACTTTTGTTTACTTAAATTTTGAACTTCCGTTATTGTTTAATAACTTTTATTTAAATTATAGACTTTAAAGTTACAAACAGTATCGACTAAGCACACATGTGAAAGGATTTTAATATTTCAGCGGTATACCAGTGCGCCGCGTGTGCGACCCGCCGTTCTCAACTTAATCTATAAATCAAGAAGAGAAACTATTTCGTAATTAGATCGTATTTAGGACGGGGCACAACACCTTCCTTCGCTCCTTGAGAACCTCCCGAAGGGTCCGAAAGGTAGCTCCATTGCCTTTCAAGCACCTCTTTATCGGCTAATATCCTTGGTAAATGGATCTCAAATATTTTGCCCCATAACCATTATAGCAGAACGATGTTATCATGTTTATTGCTTTTCGGTACACCGACTCCGAGAGAGGTTTTATATTATTACTCCTAATAAATCGTTTATTATTATCTGGAGAGAGTAATGAAATAACAAAAATATTTCTGATCATAAACAAAGAATTACCGTCCGAAAAAATATTTGTATACAATAATGAAAATGCAAAAATAGAAATCCTCTTAACGAAAGCGCCATTCTTTCGCTTTGTAAAAACGCTTTTGATGTTTGTATACTTAGTGTTTAATAAGTTGATCCTATTACAATGTCCAGGTAACACGACACAATGGAAGCGGCCCGCTAACAAGATTATAACTTTATTTCGTAAATTAATAAAAAGTAGCGGCCCGTGTGTTCCATTTAGCCCCCGTCTTCTCGATTCGTACGAGTGATATTGTTAATGATTTGTGAGGCGTGTTTTTTTAAGCTTTTCTATTCGTTGTTGTGTTATTTTGTTTATTTTTTGGTAAATAATATTTTTATATTGTTTTCATGGCGTGTAGAAGAAAGATTTTTTCTTTTTGCTACCATGGCAGCAGATTTCATAGAACAATGTCATCATATTATTGTATTAATAAAATTAAAAAGATGGTTTAGACTACATGAAAGCTAGCCATTTCAACTAGAAATCCTAATATTCAGCGTTGACTATAAATCTAAACAACCGACACATTTCTTCAATGGAGGAACTGCGTGGTTTAATAAATAATCCGATATTCTATCTATTCTAATCCGCCGTTAATGAAACAATAACTTGTATTGACAATAATCCTAGGAGTGTCAGCCTCCCACTCAATACCCCGGCTGTGACGAGATGAGTCTCGTTAACTAAATAGGTTATGTTCAGTACGAAATATCTGCTCTATGAAATATAAAGAGCTACAGGATGAGGTTCTAGATAACCCTGCCTTTTATAGTTAGGTTACCAAAGCGCAACTAGTTTTCTTCATTTAACAATAATAAAAGATAGGCTTAAACACTGTTTTAAGCTTTCACGGTTTAAAACTAAACTTATATTGTCAGTTACGGGATATCTTCCGTGATGATGGCGCTTGCAACAGAGTCGAAATATCGGGAGCTCAAAATAACAAATAATCACGGACGATATCCCGTAAGTGACAATATAAGTTTAAGATAGGCTTAGGTGAACAGTTGATTTTAATTTTCTAAATAAGAGATACAGTTATCTCTTTATCCGAACAATTTAAAAATCAATTTTGTAAATCAATTATTTCACACAGTGAAAGTTATGTTTTTGATAGCAGTTTTCATTTTGCATCCATTTAGAAGCTCGTAGCTAAATAAATCAGTCACTCGGCTCGATCTTAAGGTTAAGCCGTGATAGGCATAGGTTGTCCTTTTTTAAACTTACACGATCAGAACACATTATAAAATTTATGCAAATTTGGGTATTTGTCGTGAACTTTACCTTTAATTTAAGCCCGATATTTATTTATTTATTGAAGGTACCGCCACAGCAAAGCAAAGGCGTTTATTCAACTACCCTCACTTGATCTTTATAAGTTTCTTGCCTAGGTTGGTCTGTGGATGGGTGACCACTCAATACATATTACATACTGAGTTTCCTCCGTGCCTCGGAAAGCACGCTAAGCGGTTGGTCCCGGGTGTAATTTGTAGATCTTTGACAGTCGTTAAAGGTAGTCAGTTGCCCAAAAAGTCTGACAACCAGTCTTACCAGGGGTATCGTATTACTCAATTTTATTTTGTTTTGGGGCATTGATGACATGTTACCTATAAAGGTAGGTATTTATTTTTTACAATTTTTTTTCATACCCACACGACGTTTCTCAACAACCTGTATACATAATAACTTATACTCATCAACAGTATGGGGTGCAGAAACAAATTGTCGGAACTGACTGGCGGACACTCCGTGTAATATGAACGCGCGCGTTTTATGAACATCCACCCCAATTCCGGGCAACCGGGATTTTATTCGGCGTATGTTGGGACTCTTGACGTGAGCTTGTAAATAGTGTTATTGAGATGTTGACACATGTATAATAAATAGTCCTGCATGTGTACATGCAGGACTATTTTTGATTGAAAAGAGTGTCCATGGAGTTTCTTATCCGTTCTTCACCATAGAGATCTACGCTAGGGAATGGGCAACTACAGTACTTTCTCAAGTTATTATGCCTTGTGTCTGTGACTGTAGCCTTTTTTTTTCGTTTTATCGACATTCAAAAGTGCCGTAATGGTCTAGTTGAAATAAATGATTTGAGTTTTGAGTTTGACTATTGGACTATTGGCTATTCACTTTATATCAGTAACGAGGAAATCTAAACAGCACCAGTGACAGAAAGGTTGTGTGGTAATCGGTTATCGCGGTACGGATATGTGATGCGGCGGAATGAAGAAAATGTCGTGAAGAAAGTTTTGAGTTTGAATGTGCATGGGTACAAGAGTGGAGGACAAATAAACGATGGATGGACTGTGTGAAAGAGTATCGAAGAAAAAGGTATGCTTCGCCAAAACCAAATAAATTAGTAGTAAACTATGATGTTCAGTAACGCGTCGCTTAAAACTTTGATTTCTGTCTGTCAAAGTCCGTATCTAGTCATGTCAGCAATATTATGTCCATTCCAGTTTGACTGAAACTTAACATGGTTCTAGATATTATTCATCATGTAAGTGAAAACGTGTTAAAACTCACTAGAGGAAATAAAACAAAAATTAACATCACAATTTATATCACATGCGGAAGCATTCCTGATCATAATAATCTAAGAACCTACAAAACACCTATATTGCAAACGACAATACACAATAATTGCTTATTTTTCGAAATCAAAGAAGTTATCCTAAAGTCTGTTTATTTATGAAACCGCAGGAAATAAACTAGTTCTGTACAAATGCAATTTACTAAACTCCACTCATCTTACTAGACACATGTTCCCTTAATAACACTAATCGATCAACACATGTACATTATTAGGACCCCATCACACGAGTCATGGAGGTAATGAGCGTAATGAGCGCGGCCCTCGGCTTTGCCTTCACGGGATTACGTGTTACTGTTGCTTCTGATAAACATTATTTCGTGTATTAGTGCTCTTATGTCTGACGGTTAGGATTATGGAATGACGTGTAGTAAACAGTATACAGGGGGTAACATACTAAACGCCATGAAACTAAACAACTTTTGGATATTCATTTTTAGAGTCCGCTCTTTTTTTTTTGCGAATGTCAAGTTCTCGTTCCACACGCCCCCGTGTCTTGCGTTTATTATGCTACAGTTTGTATACCTACTTGACTTTTCGCAGTGTGGTTAATATTTGAACGGGAATATGATATTTTGAAGGGAATCAAAGGAAATTACTGTCAAAGGAGATAGTTTTTTTTTGGGCCCACCTGGTCGTTGCATTTATTATTCATAATGACACCAAAAAAAAAGTAACCATTTCACTATGGTATTAAACGAAATATTACGTAGAAATGAAAACGGAATCTTAAAATCATAATAAATAAGCTATGTTATGATATTTTATTGCGAGTCAAATCATTACTGTTTTGGTCAGTGGTCATTTGACAACAAATACTTGCTTGAAAAGGGGCGTTTTTTCTGCTTACTAAAAAAAGTACGGTACCTACCCGTTGGTAATCATATCTGCTATAATTATTATCGAATCTGAAAGAATATAAAAATAAATATTATTAAACTGTGAGCATTTTGAATGCTATTTTTAAAGGTTTACACTAAAATCGCATAGATGGTATAAACAATCAACGTGGCACGGAACGTTATGAACCCACTTTTTTAGTGATTGACAGACAACTTCATTATTTTGACATTTACTTTTTCTGTTTATTTTGGTTTTCGTAAGTGTTTTTGCAGATTTTTCGCATTTGTTCCGGTTAGACACGGCTTAGCTAATTTAACCACTGGAATCTAGAGGTTATAAGGAAGAAATCAATGTAAGTTTCATGATTAAATGCTATAATTTATGTGGGTGGCCTAATCCCCGAACAAAAAAAAATTGTCTCCTTTGTAACTTACTTTTCAGCGCTTTTTTTTACTGCCTCCTACTCATGACCTCGATCTCGCCAAATGGAAAGCGATGGCTGAAGAAGGTTATACATAATTACATACGCTGTCAAAGATTTCACAAACGATTTGACACAATTCTTTACAAATACCTATGAAAGCGGTTTAACTGATCGTATGTAAACCCGCCGCATTTCAAATCATGTTATAAAAAAAACCTGTCAGGTCCGAAAGGGGCATATCCCAATTACATTACCAACGAAAATGAGAAAAAACGGGTTTTTTTATATAAAAACTTCTTTAGGCGCGTTGAGTACTTTTTGGGTGAAGAGAAATCATAGAACTCGCGTGACGGTCACGTAACGCTACGGCGTAGCATCACTTAGGCCTGCGCGGGGCACAACCCGTAGCAGATATAGATTACTTGCTGCATGTTTTTTTTTTATCTTAATGGATTACATAAATAAATGTCTCGACACCTAATAATACCGACCTGGACAGGGTTTTTTTAACACATTTTTATATTACAACATTTTTCTCTTATCTTATGTAGGTATTGCCACAAAACCCCTATTCAAGAATTGCACCAACAACACTACGCACATACTCTGCTATTACCACAAAACAAACAAGACAGCTGCTAACATTTGTTACTGCCGTCATTCTTATCTCCACATATTACGGTCAGAAGAAGTTGCTGGCCACGAATGGCCCTTAATGACTGCCTCACACAATAACGCGAGTCGCGAGGCCCCGGCCGTCTCGAATGCGACTGATTTGGCGGCCTCGTCCCGTGGGAGCCTGCACTAAGAGTTGAATAAAAATGGAGGGTTCCGTTTATAAGGAGTTATTTTGTTTCTGTTGTAGAGAAGTCAATCGCTCAATCGACTGACCATACTTAAGTTTAATTTAGAAAAGTGTATGAACACACGAAAATAATAGTGGCTAAAGGAAAAGGGCGCCATTAAAATCGTTTTGATGATAAGCTACTTGACAGTGAGCTACCAATAACAAATTAACGCTGCAGTATTAGCGAGAGACATAAAGAGACTTTCCCAATTGATACTCGTTCCAAAATCAAAGGCCGATAAGTCCAGTTAAGGGTCACTAAATCGTACATTAAGCATCAATTAAAACTGATACAATCTACCTGCGTACATCCTATTAGCAACCCTTACCAGTTATGATCGCCAAATCGGCAAGATAACGTTTCGTATTTACTTTGATTCTCGTCGTTAAAAGTTCAGGGGCTGACGGGGGCAGTCGTTAGGGTCCTAATGGGTACCATTTGTCTTGTCCGGCCTCTAGTTGTGCCTCGCTAATGAAATTATTGCCGCAACTATACTAAAGGTTATAAATACAGCCGTAAGGCCGGACGCCACCTTGCTTCGGTCTAATGGACCGGTCAAACTGTAAACTGTGTTATCAATGAAATTACAATTAGTGAGGGATAAAAATGACCGAGGGTCGGAAGTTGCATTTGCTCCTTTTGTTTATGTTGGCAAATTGTTGGTTAACTTGAAATGTGAGCTGGGATGGGTTAATGAAATTTTGTTAAATTGATTTTGGTAGTTTTATTCTGATTTTGTTTGTGATTTTAAGGACTTAGAATAATTATATCGTCTAACTTCTCCTAAGGCAATGGGAAATTTAAGGCCTTTGCCCAGCAGTGGGACAAGAGAGGCTTATTATAAAAAAAAAACTTGTGTTTAAATGTGATTTCATAGATTTTTTAATTTTTCAAAGTTTTCATGAAATAACTTGAGTATCTACCAACTATGATTTAGCTAATAGATCATTGACAGGCATTGCATCTTACATGCATCTTCCTCTCCCTCTCTCTAAACAAAATGTTTTTCTAAAGAAAACTATCTTTCGACTCCACGACCACCGGTCATTCCATCGCGTTCCGTCTTGCGATATGACCACAATAAAACGTACACTCTTCAGTGACCCCGGGAATGTGTCGACAAGAATGCCATCTGCCGGGGACAATCAAAACTTTGGCGCAATGGAATTTTCTGCTTAGTGTCCGTCGTATTGGTGCGGACAGTTTCTCTGCCTTGGACGTGTGTCCTGCCTCAGAGCTTATGAGATAATTATTTCTGCTAGTGTTTTGTTTTGTTTTGGTGTAATTCTACTGAAATAGAAGTTCTAGGTAGCTTTATTAGTTGGAACTAACATTAGACCTTTTGTTGTTTATGGTACCGAAAATGAATTCCATTTTTCGGAATTACTACCTACACAAAAACAGAATTAAATAACATAAGAATACTTTCAAATATTTCTACCACTTTAAATAAAGAAACTTAACAAATATTCCAAAAAGAAAACCCTAACGGAAAATCAAAGCGAATTAAACATTATAAAGCTGAGTGGCCACATCAAAAAAGCCACTGTAAACAGCGCAGACCGCAGAGGGGATCCGTGGCTTATCGAAGCAGCCATTGTTCGCTTTTATTTCAGTGAAAAATACTCATCGCAAATGGCCTAATCTTTCTACATCAAACGAACACAGACCTCTATATTACACGCGTCATTTGAAGTCTCAAAGACATTCCTGTGCGGGGAAAAAATTAAAATAACAGAACAGAGTACAATGGAGCCGCCCGTCGAGTGATTGGCGGGACGATGTCAAAGATTGTTAAATTAAAAATTCTTTTTAGAATACTATTTTTTTGATATGGAAAAGGAATTATGGTAATAATGTCGTGTTTTGAAGTGCATGTATGTCATGAATTTTATTTCATTTTTAAAGCAAATGCAAAGGACATTGTGAACGAATGTTATTAAAAAAAAAATACTTCGAATAAAATATGCATTCAATTCAAATTCAAACCTTTAACAAGGTGTTAAAAACAACGTCTTTAATGAAAAAAAAAAACACAAATCCATTCGAACCCGGAAAAATAAACCGCCACTTTTCAAAACCGTATCGTTTGAGGTGAGGACACATGATGGATCAATCCCACACCGGCTTTGTGCCTTTCCGAGCGGTTACCTTCCAATGCGTTCACACTCGCAGATTTTAAACGCATTTCGTGGACCATTAGTCGAAGTGAAAGAGCCTGAAAGTGCCTGTGATTATGATTGATCGTCCTCACAATGCCTGACTTGTTGAATGGAAGCCCTCACGTGTGTTCCCGCCTTATTTGTTGGAAACTAAGACGATTACTTGGAAAACTTCGGTTTCATCTTGATTGCTCTTTTGTTTTGCTATTCTAGCAATTTGTTAATGGATTTTTAAGTACATTATATTGATTTTGTAAAATTGGTTTTAAAGGTTTCATGATTAGATCATATACAGGGTGAATGGGTCTGAAACCGCCAAAGCAAATTTGAATATAGAGAAGTAAATATTGGACCCTACTTTACACTTTTCACTCAAGATTTTTTTGTTTTCTTTTTTTTAAAGGCTGCCATCTTATTTTTAATCCTAGTTTGAGGAAAGTTCCGAGGTATTTTAATCACCAATGTTTATAACTATCAACAAGGAATAAACAAAACTACTAAAATAATTATCTCAATAAAATATAAAAATTGATATTTCCCCCAAAATATAAAACTTTGGTTAAGGATATAGGGCTATACGTGAATTTGCTTTGGCGGGTCCAGACCCAATCACCCCGTATAAGGCAAAAAGCAATATCTTATCATGTATCAGGTAGCAGTATCTCATCTCAAAAAATCGAGCGTTATTTTAATGTAATAATTTGATGAATGCATGTTGAAGCAAATAGTTAGATGGTTTCATTATTTTTATAAGTAGAAATGTAACATTGATTTACTGGTTAAAAATATGACTAAAACAGACTGACTGACTTATAATTACTAAAACGTTTACTTGGAAACCCTATACGAAACGTTCCATTTAATATAAACTGTAAAATTATCGGCCGGACGCAAGCTAATGCAATATAAAACCGGGTATTGAAACTCGGTCCAGTGCATCTATTGTGAGCTGCCCAGTCGATAGCGCCTTCATTCGAAGCAAATCGAGAATGAACGCAGATTAACTATTGAGAACTTGCACCTTAAGATGTTAATTTCGTACGTCTAGCTTAGTTATTTAGTCAATATTAAATTTTCTGGAAATTTTGAGAAAGATTGTGCAAAATATTGAATAGTATGATGAGACAGTGGGAAAATGTCAGTTTGTTTTTCAGATTTTTACAGACCCAAGCTTGTTCAAACCTATTTTGAGCTCTTTTGGACCATCCTAGTTTTATAAGGTAGGTTTGCAGTGTATTCGCCAAGTAAGTATAGTCGCCAGCGCATCTTGTTTCTACAAACTGTCCAATTTTCTTCTTCGATATTGAACTTAACCATTTACATTTATGGTTTAAAATAATTTTTAGAAATCTAACAGTTTGTAGTAAGTTGATGTGCTGGCGGCTGCACAATTAGTGGCGTACCTTACATGACACTTTATGACACTGAATAGGCAGTGAGTGATATTTTTCTTCATTCACATTTAGAACCAAAATAATCTAGCCACAAATAAATTTGAATGAAACACATGTAAAGAAACAATCAAACCTCAGAAAATTATTCTAAGAAACCTCTATTTGTATTGTAATTCAGGGTGACGGAAGCAATTATTTTTTATCGGCACGCACGACCGCGCGGGGTACCTGGGGTGGGGGGTAGTTCTCACAGAGAGGGGTACAGCGAGACACCGACGCATTGCACCCGCGGGACCGGACAGATAGTGGAGACAAAAAGAAGGTTTAAAGGGGAAACTGTGTTCAAGGGATCTAGCAGGGTTGTTGGGAAAAACTGGGATAGTGAGGTTTTTTGTTGGGCATTGTTTTGAATTAAAGGATGTGAAGATATAGCTGTTAACTGTGGCATGGATTGTGTCAAAGGTTTTCTGGAAAGGCGTTTCTTTGCATGGCTAAAGATAATTACTAGAACACTCGGACACGCAGTATGACCACATTAAGTTAGTATTTGACGGTGACGCTGCTGCATTTATTTTAGTTCTGTGTTTTCCCGTATGCACATATAAATTGGCTGAAGATTAGTTTCACAACCCATTCGTAAAAAAACGTCTGTGGGACTGCCGATAGAAGTCAGTTCTATCGCGCCTGAAGAAGTTTTCACTTCAAAAAATTCTAAAACTTTCGACAAAAAAGAATTAGTAAGCTAAACGAACATACATTAATGAATGAATAAACAAACACAAACACCGAGACAAATATTAGCTCAAAAACACTAACTTAAAAACGACGAAATCCCCAAAAAAAGTATATTTTTACACAAAGACATTCCGAGCACCGTATGAATACAGCCGGAGGGGTCGTGGCGGGAACGGAACGTCTTTTTTATAATCTGTTTACTTGTTTCCGCTCTTACTAGATAATCTTTTTATACTGAACACCCGCTGATGTGTTTGCATTCGAATTTAAAAAAAGAAACCGCGAATTTTCCGTTCTCAATTTGTATTTAGAACCCTATCCTTTGAGCATAGAGGTGTCATAGCTTGTGCTGTATAATCTCTGCATTTTAGAGGTGTGAACATTCAAATAATAAACGAGTAGTACTACGAATGATGGAGTTATTCGAATTTGTCGGAGTTCGTGCATTTATGATGTTTTATTGTAACGTCATGTAACAGTTTCACTACCAAGTAATATGAGACACGAGTTCGTGTACGGTCCGTTGTTATTGACATTGTTTATTTCGTTGCACAGAATATTTCTGCGTAAAGCTCCCGGCACTCATATGAATGAAATTTTGCTGAAGTTAAATGTACCGTGAGTAAAACATTGACAAACATTAAAGCGTGTTTTCGTGAAAACAAATAATATGATATATTTAAAGAACTAAGTAAACGTACATACATTATGTATCAAAAAACCAATTTAATCACCAAGGTAAAGGTATAGAAACAAATGGCTCCTAATTCCCTCAGAAAAATACGAAGCGTTTAACAAAGTTTAACTGAACATAAAATTTTATTGACCCATATATGATATAAGAGACAATCCCCGCACAGCCGAGTTCCCGAGTCATTAGACTCGTTTTTATTACTCAATGACGATAAACATGTCGTAAGCTATCGACTGAAAACATTCGCGGAATTAGTTCCCTCTATTCGATTATTACGATTATTGTATTCGATTATCTGTTTATTTTTTATTGGACGATTATTCGGTTTATTGGTTAAAGTGCGGTGTTTATGCGAAATGTTGGTATAAAAGGCTTTTAATGTTATGGGTTTACTTTAGAAAATGGACCTAAATCATTGGTAGAAGGTAATGAGAACACTTTCTTTAGCAGTTTTAACAATTAGGCCCCCCCTAAAAGAAGTTCATAGTTTTTATCTTTTGTTGAAACCATACGAATTAGTGCGTAAAGATAAACCTAAAAAGTTACCAACTTACACAAAAAAGTTCGGAGTACAAATAAATTTTCAGTTCCTTTAAAAACCTTTTTCAAATTAACTTTGTTCAAGCGACACAAGAACTCCCGGATATTATTTATTGCTTACAATTTTGCTTACACAGGGGAAATATTGCTGTACATTTTTCCATGGCGCGTTTCTCGAGGAACTCCTAATTTCTAATGGGCCATTTGCCACTTTGTCAATTGCACCAATAAATCTGTGCGAGTGGCTACGCGCGCTGGCTGAGTTATCGCCCCGTCGCGAACTAAATGTCGCTACATTCTTTTGTTTTGTTTTACAACACTGAACGGACATGACTGACGTATGACTGACTTATTTATCACTTCAAAAACAAACATCCATTTTTATGAACAGGCCTTTTATTCGAATATTTTTTATTCCACTGGAATAAAAATAGCAGTTCATTGTAAAAGTTAGAAAACCATACACGTAAAATCGTCTAGACTTTCGTGACTTTTATTGACATTCGTTAAAAATTGACGTCGACAGAAGTCGAACTCCTATAAATTTTAATTAGAAAAAAATTGAATCCAAAACATCGATTGAAAATAACTTTATTGGTGCGTCCTATTCGATGTATAACGAATGGTTTTTACTCAAACTGGTTGAAAGCAAAGTTTGAACATCGTATTCTATTTTGGAAATTCAACTGTTGTAACTTTTTAAATGGTGCTCGTACGCGTCTGGCGGCAAATTCGGAATAAAATTGATCGATTATATAGAAGTTAAAAATATACCTCGACGTTGCCAATTTCTATACCATTATGAAATAGTGTTGTGTAGGTACTTTTAGACACTCTTCAAAATAAGATTTTTTAGTATACTCATTTTGTTCGTTACACAAAGCCAACTCAAATATTTGCTAACGATGACATGAGCGACATATAGAGATATCTGTTTCCACACTGCACTCTATTTATAATAATTATTCACAGAGTCCATAGCAGCTCCATTTAAATTTCGTACACAAAACTCGATGCAAACATGGCCTCACAGCGGTTGTTTATTTAAGGGCCGCCCGCAGTAATATCCCGCTCTAATTCTGGAACCAAATCCTGGTCTTTGATTCACACACATCAGGAACTGAGTACATCTGTTGGACATGTGCCCGTGTCTGTCTTTATACCTTGAATTTCGGATGCGGCCGACGTCGGAGTTCGTCGGCGGTTTTCAGGTGGACAGAATACGCAACTACGTTAGAATTGTAAAGTTGCTTTAGACGTTAACTAAACCTGCCATGAATTAGGACTGTCATTCCATTACTGGCGATGTGTATTGTGAAAAGTTTTTCAACAGTGTTGCCTGTTGTAAAATTAGATGTGTCGTTTGATGACGACTTTGTTTTAGATTAGTGCAGTTGCACTATATAGGTTTTAGTATATAAAACTTGAGAAATGTTTTTAAATAACATCAACGTGTAAACAGAGTTTCACTAATTGCACTAACAAACTCTGGTCCAACAGAAAGATAGTTCATAAAATTTAATTAAGGCAAGTCATCAGTCACCAAGAGGTTCGGGTCCCGTCACTGCTCCTGCAAGATAACGTAGGGTCAGACGTTGCAGCCCGACCCGTGATGAATGTACTCCCAGACCTCAAATATGTACTGTTGACGGCTCCTCTTTAAATAACCCATGCAATTAATCGAGATGGTGGGATAGCAGCCGTGTGGCGACGGCTCAAGAAAATCGATTCATCCTTAAGTCACGCTCAACTTATGCGGCATATTATTCATAAGTTAGTTACTCTCGCCGACGGACGCGGACCGTCCAAATGCAAACAAACCGCGGTTCTAGTTATTAATCATTCACTGAGGATCCTTGTTATCGAATAGCCGTGATGAAGTGGTGGCGCGACTAATTGTGACCAGCGTTAATTAGGTGACCGCGGTCAACTGCAATTATCTGAGGTAAGCCCATACATAACTTATTAGTAGCAACCAAGATCATTCACCACAACTTTCATCAATTTGTGTCAGAAATTGTTACTACGTAAATTACCTATTATAATGCGAAACGTGACATCCAATGACATCCTCATTATGAGACGCGCGTTTTGTCAAATTGTACGTTTCGTGTCACAACTTCGGCGCGTATTGAAATATTAAAACGCCCATACAAAGGCCGCGGTGCTCATTACACGGAATACCATGCACCTTCTCACTCCTCATTAAAATTTGTACGACAGCTTCTAAATTCTACTCTTTTCTCCGCACCTCCATTTCAATATACAGGAAAAAGTGGAAGAGCGATGTGTACGGAGTACCGAACCGGGCTGGCAAAACTTTTGCCTCCCCTCCCCACCGGTGGGGGCAAAAAGTGTTGCCGACGGGTGAAGCGGGTAGTTATAGCTATGTCGGGGAAAAGTTTTCCGTGTTGCGGGTAGGGGGCGCGCGGGGGGAGGGTGGGCGCATGCGCGGTATGCGCACCGCAACGGCGACGCGCCAGTCCTGTACAGGACTTTGTCTCAGACGCAAGGATGCGGCCGGTCGGAGCCTTGATATGCGCAGTTACGTAATTGCGGATACGATTTTTATTAGGTGTTTATTTTGGTCTAGAAAAAAACTACTGCGTCAACAGTAATTACTTTTTCAAGTACATCCTAACGGTTTTATTGCCAAAATGATTAATTATTATTTTCGCAACGATTTTTAGCGACAATATTTTTATTTACCCGTATAATTCTTTGAAATGCAATGTACCAATATACATTATCCTAAAAGGTACTAAAATTAGTTAGGTCATGCTAAGGGTACAGGGGAGGCAATCGATACGAAGCCTCACACCCCGGCGTAGCAAAGTAGCGGCTAGCTTTTGGCACCGCCTACGCCGTAGCTCGTAGCTCGTAGCTCCGTGGCTACGACCCGGATAGCCTACGTTGAGCGTAGCAAAGAAACTACGTAAATATAGGTACTCGAAGTATGTAATATAAATGCTTTATCCGTTGGTATATGCAGTTTTTGCTGCACTATTATGATGTCACTTCCTTTATGTTTCAACTATTTTAGTATTACTAAGTATGAAAAAACATAATCAAAAAGTTTGAGTATTAATTTAATTAAAATCATAGCGTTAAAACTTGAGTAAGAAAAAAATGGATAAAACGTTACAGCTTTGTCAAAATAACAATACAAATGTTTCATAATTAAGTGTGTAAAAAAAGAATTAAGTTCAAAAAGTTTTACTTAGTTTGAAAACTTTTAAACCCTTCCATTGGCACACACACATCCGTCACTCACCCACACCCCGCGCATCACACGAGTTCACTCCGAGCTGAACTTGAACCGACTCGCGCGCAACTTCGACGGATTTGTTGCGACTTGTTGTTTGTTCTGTTTGTTACCAAACTAAATTTGAGTTGCTAAACTAAACTTGTGGATATTTAAAGGGAACTTTTTCTCGGAGTCAACGGCCGAGCCGCTTAGTCCGTCACCCAGTTTCAGAACCTGCGGAGTTATGGCAGTTGTTCGTAAACTACTTGGACCAGCGGACTGGGGGTGCAGCTGGGGGTCATGGCGCTAATTTGACCTTGGACACAACTTGGACTTCTGTCTGGCTGCAGGGTCATAGTTTGTAATTGTGCGGAGTTGTAATTGGTAATTGGCTGGCGCGCGGTGTGTTGTGACAATGTCGGCATTTGTTTGTTATTTTTTTGTCGGTAACTTTGTTGTTCATTTTTATTTCCTTCGCAAGCACTGGCACGTGCGCGCGGTGTATTACGTCCATTTTTAAATTAAAAATACTCGTTTCACATTTAATGTTTTCATAATTTTAATAAAATGATCTATAGACGATATTGATTATTTAACTAAAATTTTATAGAATAATTGTATTTTCGATTAAAAAAATTACGTATTTGCTTTACGTTTGCACCGCGCGTGCTAACACCTCTGGTTGTATCAGACACCTTGAAAGTCTCTTCTTCTCATAGCTATTTTTTATTCAAATAAATTTATTTCGACCAGAACTCGCCCACATCAACGGCGCTTGTACTGGCTGCGGACAAAGTCTCTGTAAAGTTTCGAGAATAATCATGAAATACTTTACTAACACACCAATCAGCTGTAAGTCAATTTTGCATGCAAAAGTCTTATCAGCCACCTAAAGCCTCTTTAAGTCAATCCACATAAAACAAACAAAATGCCATAGAACACCGTCACACAATCTTCAATAGAATCTAACAATCCACTTCACCAAACCTTTAATCATTTTCTTATAAACAAAATCCTTTCTTAAACAATCGAGCATCTCATCGAACTTAATTAACTGTTCGTTACAACCGTCAAAGGCTTCAAACAAATTGGCCACGACAAAATAATGCGGTAGATAATAGCCGGTTAAGGTGGCCCGGAGCCCCGGAGCCCCGGCCTGCTTCGGGCATAGCACCTGCCTAACAAAATTAATTACAACCCAATAAGGAAATATTAACCGGACGGTTAATAAGCTTCAGGGATACGCCACAATTAAATTAAGAGGGTCTAACAGTCATTATTTACAAACAATAATATATCAAAGCGATATTTTCAAGATGGTGCTTCCCGCAACAATGCGTCTTGCGTCGTACGGTTATCCTTTGGGGTATTAATTCTTAGGATATTTATAACCCTCTGTTTAAATCTTTGGGGTGTTTTCTGGAAAATAAACGTCTTTTCAGTATTATAAATAACCTAACAATTATCTAAATTGAAAAACATTTCGATTCATATTTTTATTGTTATCTACATCTGAAAAATATAATAATGTGGTGAAATTCTGTTTGTATCGCAACAACACAGGTGTGCAAAACAACCTTGAACACTAACTTTGAACAAAACACATTTCGCCTGTAAAACATAAGGCTTCACAATAACACCTCGAGTAAACCAACACGTTTTCGAAATTTCAAAATTTTTGTAATAATGACACAATCGTTTTCTAAAGAATTGCAAAACCGACCAAAGGGGCTTTTCGAATTTTTGTTTCCTCTTAACGTAATCTTAGCAATATAACGCAATATCAAAAACAAAAACGTGCTACACCTGGCAGGTTCGCGTCCGCGTGACTATCAAAAAGCGAGATAAAAAATGTTGTAATAACCCGTAAAAAGTAACATTCTTACACAAAAATGTTCGTAATACAGTATTTTGCAAATTATTAGAAGAAAATACCAGTAGGTCGATGTCTACAGCGAGCAAAACACGGGCGTACACTGTATTTATGGTTATATGGCGCAAAACTTTCCGAGCGTAGGAGCTAAAGCCATCGATTTTCAAAACTTTTTCATGGAAATAAACCTACTTTCGTTGTGTACACAGATGTTTGGTTGTGTGCGTGAACCAGGGCCACTCACACACATACACTTCTGTTGGAGGTCACGTTTTCAATGGATTAAAATTTAAAATGAAAATACGTTAGCGTCGCATGTGTCATCTTAATAATGCATGCGACGATTTAGGTCTTATGAATATGGAGACATTTAATTAGTGTGAATGTAGACTTTGGTCTTCAGTGTTTATTACCTTATAGATACTTTGTTTTGGTAGCTTGCTTCTATGATCACATATTTATAGTTTGTTCCATTGTCAATGGCAGAAGTTTGTTCTATTTTCTTATCGAGGAGGTAGATGTTGCTAGGTAAGTAGATACTTATGTAGCTTCAATAACCTTTGTACCAAATCTAAACAAGCTATATAAACATTGAACGTTAGCATAATAATTAAATGCTTTCCCAGAATTACCTCTTTCACTCATCTCCCTGTGTAAATTTTGGTGTAAAAGTTTTTGATTTTGTTCAACAAATCCCCATGTTTAACACAATATTCTTTAGAAGCGTGTCTTCTATCATATCACAGGACCATCGACCACTTGTATCGAGCGAACCCACACATACAAAGTCGACGTACTTGTAATGGGTCCGCAAAGAAAACTTTTTAAAACTTTTCCACCGAGGCAATATGGCTCGTGTTCTCAGCCGTTATGTTTTATTTAGGCAACGTGATACTGTCCCTTTCTCGCTCACTGAAACTTCCATACGATAAAATGGGATAGATATATTTTTCAGCGCACGTTTTCAGTTGAACGGCTGCCTTGCCCGGGATACGAAGTAATTATTTCTATTCTGTCATTGCCGTGTATTTTTTATGTGCTGTCGTCATTTTGTAGGTTGCGACGGGGTCCTAGATTGCTACAGTGTACGTTAAATTAGAATCTGTTAAATAAGTAATAGTGTCCACGGGATTAGCTTTAGTTTTTGAGCACAAAATATCCAACGCTTAAAGGGCGATGACTCAGCGATCTTGTTATCTTGTTAACTTGTGGTAAACTTACGCAAATGGACTGAAATGCTTTTATCATAGGACTTCATTGGGCTTTAAAAGTACTTCAAGAAAATATGTACTAAGTTCGAAAACAGTATTGACTAAAACGTTATTGAAACTTAACTCTCGAGGTCGACCGATTTATTGACAGAACTAACGGTGTTGATTGAAACTTCATTGTTACAGTTCTCCTGAATCTAGTGGAGGCAAATACTACGTATTGAAAAACATAATTATATTTTTCAACTGAATTTCCAGTAATTAGGAGTATATTAGAATCGGCATAAGTATTCATGAAGATGTTTTGAGTGTTTGTAACATTTTAAGATTTTGATTAATTATTTGAAATCTCATTCTCCCTTATCTTTCATGGCAATGTACCTACTAAAAAATATGCAAAAACAACTTTTCTGGAATAGGTTTCCACTTTCCTCCAGTTTTAGGCGAGAGTGCAATCTCACGGTGCTCGTTTATCAAGATCGTCATCTGATTGGAGCGCAGCTGCGTTTTATTGCGGAGCAGGCCGCCCATCCTAATTTTAATTTATATTTCCAACGCCTATGGCGAAATTGAAATACCATTTTTCAATTGTTTTTTGAATTGCGGAACTGTTTTGGAGACTGTGGTGTGTCAGATTTTTGTTGTGTTTCGCGTATTAAAAAAAAAAAAACATATTTTTAAAATAGGAACACAACCTGTAAAGATTTTCATTGAGTAATTCTATAGAACATTACTACAGCGGCCAGCAACAGGGGCATTGATGGAAGAACGTGTAAATGTGGACAGAGGCAAAGCCGAGGCACACACACATGAGTCCATCAATGCCTAGTTGTTGCCAAGGCTTGTATAATACTTTTCTCAAATAATGCAATGAACACAATTACTTTTCAAAATCAATGATGCGCACAAACAACAATCATTTTTCTAGCGTTGCAGAGTTCATTTGTTTATTTTTTCAACACACCGCTTTCTATTTGCAAACCTATTCGAAATTTAAATAAAACCTTTGATAAGTTACCTCCTTGGTTACCGTATTTTATTTTTACATTATTTTTTTTAACATTTATTTTTTTAAATAACACGACAAATATAAGTTTACTTTGTAATTTATTAGCAGATATGGATTTTCATAGAACTTCTGCCAGCCGCTGGTCGCATGTATCTGGCCAGTACAGCAATTTCGATTTATCTCGAAGAAGGTTGTCAAAAGATGCTCAAATTTCCAAGCATGTTTGAGAAAAAGTTATTAATGAAAATCTTGATCTGAAATAGCTGGCAGAGGTAAGTTTGAAAACTACCACTAACAGCAGCAAGCTAATAATCATCTTATGGAAACAAAAGTAGAAAATCAGTAACATTGTGACAGTCTTGTCAGTAGCAGCAACCCTAAATAAACCTTATGGAGATGAAAATAAAGATCACGACAAAATAACTATCAAAGTAAACCGCTAAAACGAATGCTAAATTATAACATTTCTTGTTTAACGAGGTAATTTTAAGCAATTTACAAATAAACAATTCCTTAGTCAAATACCAATGTTTCACAACACTACCATATTTCACCTCAAAATAAAGTATAAAAAATTCACTTCCCTATTACACCCCAATAACATTTCCCTTAATCTTAATGCTCATTTTAAGAGCAAGGCATTATCAACAGGAGATGTACCTACTGCCTCGTAAAGAGAGGTCCGAGGCAAGTCGAACTCATAAATTACTAGGGGCATTGTTTTATGCTCTTCTGGTACATCGATCGTTTTACGGAGTCTTGTAACGGTGTAATGGGATTCCGAATGCCTTGAAAAATATGATTAATAGATTGTTTTGGGTGGATAGAATAATCATTCAATTGATTGTGTTTTTGTCTTGTTTGTTTTGTTTTTATCTTTGAAAATTCTGACATTCTTTGGTTTAGCTTATGAACTGTCAAACGTGTGATCATGACAATAATTACCACGTTGTTCGCTTTGTGCTATCGTGATTATTAATGTCCGTGCTGTTTCTGTGGCCAGTAGCCATGTTGTACACACGGCGACACATAAAGCTATACATATCCAGTATAAAATAAATAGATAGAATAGATTTCCCATACAATAAAAGATTCGCATAAACTAGTTTGGTATAGCTTGAGTAACCGCCGTGCGTACTCGCTACTAATCGTAACTATAACTTTTAAAATTAGAATCTATTGTGCCACTCCTTTTTTTTTTTTTTTTTTTTTTTAGGATGGGAAATCATCAAATGACTTCTCCCACTCTGGGCGGAGCGGGAGGGAGTGTCAGACTCTTACTGACTAAAACCCATCCATGTTCCTTCCTCGCCCTTTACTTTCCGGGGCCGCGGTATCTCTTTCGAACAGTCCCGCAACCCCGGCAGGCTTCGGCCCTTGCGGGCCCCTCTCTTATGCTGACATCTCTTTGAGGCGCGCGTGGAACACGAACGCGCCGTCGACACGGCCTGTCGTCGTTAGACGGACGGACGGCTAGCTAGCCCATAGCCAACCGTCCACAGGCCCGCATCTACGGTGGCCGGTAGCCACCACGTGGCCCCCGACGCCCGGTGCGTCTCCCGCGGCGGCCGGGAAGTGAGGATCTCTCCCTCTCTCGTTCCGCCACCTCCTTCGCTAGCATGACTGCTTCGCAGAAGGAGGTGACGGCTTCCCATTCCGTCTCGCTCCGGACCATGGATTGAACCAGGGCCGGACGCGAGAGGTCGCCGCCGCCGATCGCCGCTTCGAGGACACGGCGGTGCTCCGCCCACGCGGGGCAGACCTCCACCGTGTGCTCCACCGTGTCCTCCGGTCGATCCTCGCAGTGAAGACACCCGGGCGTTTCCTCCCGCCCGATTCGGTGCAGGTACCTCCCGAAACATCCGTGTCCGGTGAGGACCTGCGTCAGGCGGAAGGTGAGGACGCCGTGGCGCCTCTCTAGCCACTCCTCAAAGAGGGGACTTACCGCCACTATCGTGGCGTGCCCTGCACGGGGTTGCGACAGTCGCTCTCTCCATGTCGCCATGAGATCGCGCCGGAGGTCAGTCCGCTGAGCGGCAATTTGCCGCGGCAGCGGAGTTTCCCCCCGGCGTAGTACCTCCGCGCGCCATTCGTGTAGGCGCGCGAGGACTATCGCCTCCAGATCCCATGGCGGCAATCCGGCAAGCAGGCCCGCCGCCTCGCGGGAGATCGTGCGGTACCCACGGACCATCCTTACGGCCACCACTTTTTGGGGCGCGTTCAGATAATGAGCGGCACGCCGCTTCAAGGAACGCGCCCACACTGGGGCCCCGTAGAGGGCCATGGACCGCACGACCCCCGCATAGAGCCTGCGGCAGGAGGCGTTTGGCCCCCCAAGGTTGGGCAGGAGCCGCCTGAAGGCAGCCCCGGTCCGTTCCTAATTCTGCTATTTTAATAAATTCGTCACTCCAACACGATTCCATTCTCATCCCATTGTCATTTTGCTTAAAGTTCGTAATCTGCTAAATTCACAATAGTCGGTCAATGGTCTCGTAATAAAATTGTGTTTTAATGGCATTGCCGTATTGTCATTATTATAAAACCCTTAGTACAAATGGTTTTCGAAATCCACTACTAAATGCGACATTTATTCATGCCAGATTTCATGTACTAGATTAATATTCTATGACATTTCTTTCAATGGAGTGTCAGTGATTGTTCATTGAGAAGTCATAATGGCGCCATTATGATAGTAGAATTAACAAACTTGTCAAAATTTGACAGAACTTGATCATTATGAAATCAATGATCGAATACTCTGGCACTATTGTAATAGCAGAATCGAGGCCCTGGACAAAGGCCACCATTCCTTCACCGTAACTCGTGTGTACGGCGTATGGCGGTACTTTCATACACCCCAAAAGATTGGCTTGGCCTTAAAAGCTACTCTTCATGATGGGGTTTCTAAACAGTCTGCTTGTCTTATGGGGTTACTGTATTGTTGGCCCCAAGGCATGCCTTCTTCTCGCCAATACATGAGGAAACCATCCAAGGCAACCTGTCGTGTCTCCTCGGTATGCCGCGACCCCGTCTAGCGTAACCATAACTAACATTACTCTGCAAACTTAGCTTTCAAATCACCGTTATCTTTCATCAGAATCAGAATGCACTCGTCATCGAAACGCTCGCAACGCGTTCAACAACAGAGGTTGCGGTGTAAACATGGATCGCGTTCATCGAGTGACATTCTTGTGTTATCTGGTGAATCAATTAGCGTGGGGTGGCGCAGAAGCCGTGCCTGGCGCGGAATGGTGCGGGATGGCCCGAGCTTGCCTGAGCTGGTGGTTGGTGGCGATTATTTAGGAAAAAATGTTATTGTAAATTAGTTGTGATTGATAGAGATATTTCTGAGTGGATTATTATTGGTATTTTGATAGCTAGACCAAACATTTCATTAATTTATAATTATACAAAATATGCAGTAACTATTGTAAATAGGCATTGAATTAAAATGAATCCATTAAATAATACACGTGAAAATGAGTTTGCTTGCCTTAACCGCTAAATGGATTTACATGTTTAACTTACACTTGTCGAACAGACCAGGGTTAGGAAATAGGGTACTTTTTATCCTGGTACAACGTAATGGTTGCGTTCCGAGGAATGATTTAGTTGCACTTAGATGGTTGCGTTCAGAAATAGGTGCGCTCTGAGGAATACCTCGTCCCTATGAGTTGATTTCCGACTCATACGCGAACCCCAGCAAAAACTAAACAGAACTAGATCAGAAGAGTTCTGGTACCGCTTGAACCAGTTAGGTCCAAAAATTAACACAAAGAGCAGATTTAAAAAATATCTATCAACAAATGAAAAGCTGTCCAAAGACACATTTCCAACAAATGAACCCCATCAATACCACACAGTAACAATATAATAAGTGCATTAGTTATTCCCTGGCTGGTGCGGATGTGGCGATCGCAAGGTTCCGGGCGTCCAAACGCAGCCCACTTCCGGAGGCCACGCCTCCCAGCTCACATCTCTCGAAAATTCTATTTTGTTATTTTAGGGATTGCCAGCATCCTGAAAGCTTTACGATGTCGGTTTTGCACGCTTTGATTATAAAATTACGCGATGTTGTACTAACTTTGTAATGGAATTTAAGCCATGAAGCGTTGTTCGACATAGAGGTTTTGTTGATTTTTAAGTTTGATGTTTAGTTATTGAAGCCACGAGTGTCGAAAAGAAAAAGGTACTAAAAGAATGCATAGTTTGTTATATCATTGAGGCTAACCAATCTTTATTTTAATCCCAATAGATAAGCCATAGGAAAGATTCCGATTTCAGAGCTGTGAACCGACTCGTCCAAATGAAATGTGTTATTGTCAACCCAACAAAATATTCAAAAGGAGAATTATTTAAGACCTAAAAAGTATGAACTAAAAATGCTGTCCATTATCTGTAAAAAAACATGAAATGCCATTAAGATTTTTTTATTTATCTTTTTAAAATATATAATGGGTTTGTTGTAGTTTTCACTCTTGTGGCCAGTAACAATTGGAGTATTTTGGAAGACCTAACTGACAGATTTTTTTATAAGATTTTTAGGACCTAAAAGAAAATTATAAATGTGGACTCGTTGGTGTGTCTAAACTTTACTGTGATACATTGCCGCCATGTTTACTATAAATACTTAAAATACGTTTTTTATTTGTTTCAGGTACGTACATTTGCTGAAGATCTGAGGATTGAGGACAACTTGGAGACAGGTACCAGGTTCTCGGTATTTAACAAGCTGTTTTAAAAATAGGCAGGAAAGGGTCACATTTCCATAAAACTTTAAGATTTTCAACTTTAAGAAAAATAGTAAATATTTAGAAGGTTAATCATAGCGTATCAGTAATTCGAGCCACTGCGCCAATCCAGCTGCAGCAGTGTTGCATGTTATGTTGTATCGCAGTTAAGATAGTTGAAATAGAAACTCTTTTTTGTAATCGACCACCTCTTTTTCCATGTGTTGAAGTCTTTATTTCTACACAAGCAAATATTAATAAAATAGTTTATCCAAACAATACTTTCATGGACCTTATTAAGAAAAATTTGAGGATTTTTTTTAGCACTGTATTCAGAGGACACTGGACGCATACAGTAAATTAAAAAAAAAATGTTTTGCCAATGAGGTCCTAAAATATAATTAAATAAAGTCACATGTTAGGTCTTTCAAAATACTCCTGTCGTTAATGGCCACAACGAGTGAAAAACTTTGAAAAAGCCATTACATATTTTAGGAAGAAGAATTTTATAAAAAAATCTTTAAATCTATCTCCTAAAAAAATCTCTATCTATCTAAAAAATCTTTATATCTATCGGACTCTCGGTTTCTTTAGATAACGGACAGCAATTTGCATTTTAGGTCTCTAATAATAACCTCTTGGAATATTGTTTTGGGTCTTCCATAAGACTAAATAATTTTGAAAATCGCTGATACGAAGCAAACTAGGATAAGAATATTCTTTTGTTTTTAAATGTGAGATAGAGGTGGACGTCAGCCATTCGATAATTTTACTCATCTTTGAAGACATAAATATTTGATGTACATATTTACTTACAATAGAATTTATAATTATAATATTTTTTATTTCATATTCTTTATTCTTTACTTATATTTCCTATAGGCTTTACATAAGCATTTCTACAAAAAAACTCGTTTAGCATAAAATCCTTGAACATAAACTGCAGTACAATCTCGCTATTTATTTCGCCGTCGTCCCCGCGGTGTCACGGAACCACCGAGGTTGCAGTCGTATAAATATCAGCAGTAATTAGCATTCCTCGCTCCGCTTTCTTTGTGGCGCAGCCTTAATTTTTGTTTCACGTGACATCTGTCAGGTGAACGGAAATTTAGTTGTTTCTATTTTATTTGTAATGGATTTGTAGTAGAGGATAGTGTTACAATGTTATGATCAGAAATAAGGTTTTTTATTTTATATATTTTGTTTTAAAGTTCAAAGATTAGTGAATTGGACTTTGAATGAAGTCTAACTTTATAGTTTTTCTTAAAGTCTAGTTCTCATTCAAACCTCGCTCTTGGAATTAAAACTAGACTGGTTCCACGCATGTTTAATTTCCCTTTATGGTTTCCTGTGTTATAAATAAGGTTTTACGATTATTATATTTTAAATGGCTCCAAAAAACAATAATATCAAAATTAATTCACAATCACTAAAATCATACTTTTCCAAACAATAATAAAGCTATAAATTCTCTTCACATGATAAATACGCACAAATTACAATAAAATTACTGCAGGAAGCATAGCGACATTTAGGCTCACGTGCGTTGTGTAACTGCCGTTCATTAGGTAGTGTTGACAGCATGCGTGCGCGCCGCCCGCGCCTGGCACGGGCCTATCGCACCACCATCGATGACTAATAAACCACCACCAACTTACTAAAGCAAGTTCAATCAACCTTAACTGCTCAAAAATAAGGCACTTTTTCGATGGTTACGGTTGCATTAAAAAGTTGGCAGTGTCGTAATCGCAACCAGCTTTGACAACCCTAACTTTGCATTTGATTTTTATCTTAACGCCATAGATTTAGGGGTTGTTTTGCAACACCATAATGCGAGATTATCGTGGCCCCAGTTATAATCGTGACCACTTCTAGCGAACACTTTAGAAGTTCGCCCCCGAATTGAGCGGTCCGTGTCAGAATTATGTACCATAGACATTGGTATCGACGCACAATTTATATCTGCGTTGGAAATTATTATATCATTATTACGAGTTCCAAGTCGTTTCGTGACGTCCTCCTGTAAACCCACGATATAGACACGCGGTTACTAAATATATTTTTACTACCGACACTCATTTTTCATAACAGTAATGGCTTGGAGTATTGTCAGTTTCGGTTGCTATTTTAGTATTTGTAAATAAAAGGAGACTATTTATATGTGTCTGCTAAATTTGCTCAATGAGTTTAGCTTGTACAATTTAATCCTACAAACTAAATTTAACTCCTGGCCGGTCCTAGCTCCACTTATCTAGCAGACTACCATTCACAAAGTCTCCAAAGTTTTATCGCGAGTACCGGCCGAGCACCTTTAGATTACTCATTTCGCAATAGCCCGGGGCAATTAAAAAGGAAGGGGTACTAGTATCATTAACCAGGAGGCGGCCGGCGTCTTAACAAGAATATAATGCAATTTTAAAATAATCCCCGCAAAAAAGAAATTAATGCAGGCACCTCTCTAGATTCTCTTTTTATCTCTTTAATTGGTTTTCACATCTTACAGTGTAAAAAATATCGTGTTCTTTGTAATCTCGGGCGATGTTTTAATAAATATAACGAAGTGAACCGGGGAGGGTGGAAAAAATATAACAGCCCTTAAATAAACGTTCACACTCCAGAGATCAGCTCAGTCGGTGCGTTCAAGATTTATTGAGAAATAATTAAGAAGTGACTCCGAATTGGTACAGGAAAGAAATTTAGATGAATCGAGGTAGCTTATAAATCATATTTAGGTAATAATTTAGTTTTATAATTTTATGGTTTAAGGGTAGCACTTCTATCTATCAGCGATGTGGTGACTATTTTGCATATAAGTACGTCTTTTCTAACATGGGACTTAAAACATAACTGAATTTCTTTGTACTGTTGGGTATACCACTGCCTAACTCTTTTGCAATTACAAGCGTGATGAAATGTATGAAACTGAGGTACAAAAAGAAAAAAACTTTTAGCAGCTACATGGACTTATAACCGTATCTAATTTGTACTCTAAATGTAGACATTGGTGTCGATTCTGTTGTGCACAAACTAAACTTAATTTAGGCTATTACTATCTTTTTCTCACTAATAAAACGAGAAAGAGACGGACGTAATTTAGAGCTGTCAAATTTAATTCGAACTAATATTTCCATACAATTGAAGGGTGCACGTAAAAACATGTCGACTAATAACACGGTGAAGCGCAAGGCATAAACTAGTTTGACATCTCTAACTTAGTTCATAGCTATGACCGTCCCTTTCTCGCGCTGCCTTTTAGTAAAAGATAGCGATAGTCTAAATAAAGTTTAGTTTGTGCACAATAGAATCGACACCATTGGCCAACTATTAATTGTTTTTTTTATATGACTTATTTGCCAGTCTATTTGTGGATCCTCATAACCCCAATTTCAGGATATATTGCGGTAAAAAAAAACTATTTTTAATAACCTGTGGCCACAAACAGTCGCCTCCAATAAACATTTTATCTCTGTCTCAGTAGGCAATTGATAAACAATTGAACCGCGCTGATAGCTTATGAGACAACTTTGTCTGGACATCTTATACCTTTGTTTGTAGTTATATCCCTCCTTAAGACCCTCTTAGACGTTTTTATAGTCGAAACTTCGCCTTTTAGCCGTAATTTGAAATATGGAATAGTTTTTTTTTCGATAATGTCCTTGAGTAGCGATATTTTTTAGTGTTTTTGTTGATAATGGTGATTTTATTGGTTATTTTTGTGGGGTTATTAATTTAATGAGACTGGGGTCAGTAAGGGATATCTAGGATCAATATAACTTATTAAATCTTGGGGTCATTGTAGCCTTTACAAGGGTTTCATTTGGCTGCTGTAGCTAAAAGCATTATTATAAAATGGCATTGTGACTTTAACCACTCAAAAAGAGAAAAAAAAAGTCAACCTTTCAACTTTCACCCATAAACAATCTAACCCTAACATGCCAACTACACAAACACGATGTCATCGTGACGAAACAAATGAAATCTCAACACTTACAATGCCGTCGCACTGCCAAGTAATGTAATCTACTCATAAAGCTGGCATTAATCCTTCCTCGCAGTACTGGCGTGTCATCAACGGTAGTCGAAATTTTAATCACCAACCCCCCGTCACCCGCGTTTCACCCCCTGTGTCGCCCTGGGGCTGCGGACGGCCGCTCCTTACACGATATTCCCATTACTTAGTCCAGGGCGATAATAAAATTTAATATAATGCCGCGAGGAGGCGGATGCGACCACAATGAAGGCAAGCCGAGTTTCAGCGGACGGATGTGGGAGCTGGCGATTTTAAGAGGTTGAATTTTCAATTTAATGCATTTTATTTGCTAGCAGTATTTTCAGTTTAGACTTATACTTTTGTTCGTTTCCCACTAATGTTTTTCTAAAATATTTCTGCAGAATACTTTGACGTTGAACTTGTACAAGTTCGAATTCAGAGAATGCCTCCTAGGAGAACTTCGGAAGTTCATATGAACTAAATAAAATAAACCTAACTATTTTCCAGAAATTCAAGAAGAAATAACTTTCTCATTTTCTGCGAATGCTTATTGTTCCCTTCGAACCATTTCAGAAATTTTTAATTTTTTACACTAAGTGCTCCATACTTATCCATAAAAAACCGCAAAAAAATCAACACACGTAAAATTTTCAACATTTTAAAACCAAGAAATACTTCGGAAAGCAATAAAATAACGCGCATGCCGCGGCCTGTGCGAAACGCTGCGGGCTTCGAAGGGTTGCGCCCGTACCCCGTTGTACTCGCAGCGTCCACGTAAGAAGAAAGGGGTTGTTCGGGGTAAAATTGAGAAATGGACCGGCTAACGTTGTTACTTCACCCCGGTAGCAGTGGCGGGTTGAATGAAGAATGTTTTGTTTTTGTTGTAAAGTGTTATTGAGAGTGGTGGTCGCTGGCAGTGGGACATGGTTTTGCGTATAGTTTTTTTTTTTAATATAAAATTTTCCTACACAATTTTCTATTGAATCTCAATTGAAAATTGATTCTTTAAATTCAACCATAAAGACGACTCCGATTTCATAATCGGTAGGATCAAATAACATAATCTATAGGATTAAACCCGAAAAGGGTGTACCACAAACTTTGTCAAAGCAGATCCAAGAAACACAAATATTTATTCCCTACAACCAATCTTACAGCTCTCAAACGTTCTAACCAAAGTTAACACAACAAACTCATTGAAGTATGAAAAACCAATTAAAATATTTTCTGTTTAAGTTGAAAATCAGCCAAGAAGCACGGAAGCAAGCCATTAATTGCCGACACCAAGGCAAAAGGTTGGGCGCCACTGTGGTGCACTTTTAAAAAGCTAAGGATGCAGTAAACTCATTAACGTGAGTGCGGGCACTTATTAGACAAGGTGTAGTACCCCTGACTGAAGTGAGATACACACGGACTTGAAAAAGTGGGAGCTTTTTCAGCCAGTTTTCGTAGTTCAAATTCTTGGTGTTTGTTTTCGGCACTTCACCGTTCTACATTTTTAACGACTCTTTTCTTCCGCTGACGGTTACTAAATCTTTGCTGTATTTCATACATATACTAGTACCTTACTTATTGTGTCAAAAACTTACTTGACATGAAGTATGCAGTTACCACAAATGTCACGTAGGTCTATTATTGTAATTAAATAATTATGACAATGGAAGACACACTAACAGAAGTTACTAAACGCGCGAATAGAACCTCTACTTTATCACCAAAGTTCTCACTATACAAGTATTTGTATATTTCTCATCAAAATAGTTCCCCAAACTTCATGCCACTATGTCCCACCGTAAAACCGTACACGGTTTAAGAATTCGTTTCTCGCAAGTTGCCTCCAGCTAATATAGTCTGGTAACACTAACTTACATGCGAGTAATGAGACTGCATTTTAAAATCAACACTGCCTCCGTACGTTGCTAACTAAGGAAACAAAATGTATTTGTGTGTGTTTGTGTTAAGTATTCAAAGTTGGTGCTTAGTTTGATGGGTTTGTTTGAAAAGACGAATAGAGTGGGTTTGTAAGTTTCATATGATATTTGCTTTGGTAGGCAAATAAATTAATATTTTCAATTCACTGAGGTGATCCACTAATAAACTTGATTTTCTTAGACAGGGTGTCAGTTGTTAACGTAGCAACCATCCTCTTTAAACATCTACAAACTGCAGTAACCACGTACGTCCTCACGAGCGGACTGTCGTCCCATTTGCCGTGCATTCTATCATGAACATGATCATCATTCTCCTGTCTTTATTTAATCTATTTTGGGTCAGTGCGTTATGTCTCATTCTTTAACTCACTGCTCTTTTATCCGTAAATTCTAGAAGCAACAAAGAATAGTCTTAATTTTTTTTCATGACGCAGTCATGTAGATTAATAGACTAGACAGCATCTAGACAGTTAATACTCGTAGGAGCGTACGGTTCTTTTTTTGAAATCTGCAACCGTTTCTCACCACCAACTGCATTCCAGCAAGCAATAATTTAATACAACATATCACTGTACACATTCGGCTTCTTAGCTCGTAAATCACCGGAGGGCTGTTCATCCGGTAATTAACCGTATGACTCGGGGTTTTAGTGCTGAGGGCACGTCACTCCCGCAGTCCCGCACGACTCTCTTGTTGCTGATTATTGTTATAATAACTGTTGGTGGGTTATGAGGAAATGCATATCTTTCTTACTTTTATATGTCAGGACATTCATATTCTGAAGCATACTTGCTGAATTATCCTTTCTGCATTCTCTTCTTCTTCTTAATCGCTCCGTCATTGATGGGCATCCTGCGTTTCAATTTGACAAGGGTCTTCTTCATTTGCTATTATGAGTGCCTCAGTGGACTGCGGCGCTAACATTTTTACAAAAATATACTAGACAATCTTCATAATTTCATGAGCACTTTTTTTATCATTAAAGTTATTTTCACCTCGACTCCTAAGCTAAACATTGTCTACCATCAAATCTTCATAAAAGCACCTGATTAAAAATTCGCAACCACATTCATTACCTCCAGACATTCATATTACATTGTAGATTTCAGCAGTAACATCTACCTTGAGACGGGCTAATAAACCAAGTCAGTGCATGAATAAAATTATAATGAATTTCAACCGTACATTATCGCAACGTTTATCAAATGTGGCGTCGTATGCATTTGGTCGTGATGCACCGGAATACGGAGTTTGTGAGATTGTCTGCTTCGCTGCTGGTGTATTTTATTAACTGTATGAATGTATGGAAATGCAATGAGTTGAAGATAGTGTGTTTGTAATTAACCGCATGCAGGATAGTAGTCTAGAAGCAGTAGAACTCTTTCTCAAAAAATAGTTCGTCTGGGTTAGTACTACCACCGTTGTTGTCTGCTGTGAAATATAAATCTTGGTGATTCATGGGTACATTAGATTCTTCAACTTTGTATCTATGCCCTTTATACAAATGTTCTACCACCATTGTTATTGAAAATAAAAGTGAAATATAAATGTTGGCTTAGGAATACTGGAAAAATAATAGGCACATGAAACTCTTCAACTAATTCTAAGATCTACGCCTTTTTTTGCAAGTTTTCAAAAGCAACTCCTTTGATTGCAGAAACAATATGGAAGTTACATAGGAAGCCCAGACCTATCTATGAAACTGAAAAGCCCATAAGAAACAATAACACCATAGAGGATGCATACCTGGCTAATTGGAGAGAACTTAGTTAGCAAGCGGACGCCGACAACAGTATTCTAAAACTTTCGATAGCCATAGAATTGTTTTGTATCTTGTAAATTGGAAGTGGTGCAGATATTGGTAGTGCAAATATTGTGTTGATATCATTTGTATTGAATTTGATTGTTATAGACGCATCTAAAACCCATGTTATAAGCTTGTTTCTTATGTCTGCAACAGTGAGGAGTAAATCCATCGTGTGTTTGTGATTTTTTTTTTTTTAATTTCATATACATAATATCACAAATCAAGCCTGTATCCTCGAGGACTTAGGCAGAGGTGTACTTAAAAGTACACCCACTTTTTGCTAGTTACATTTCAGTCCCATGAAATCAAAGACGAGCCTATTGTCATCAGCCAGACACAAATCCATACTCTGCGGCTGCTACTGAGAAATTCCTGATGGGAAAAACCCAAATACAATTTGCCCGACCCGGGAATCGAACCCTGGACTTCATGCTCAGCAATCGCGATTCTCTCTTTAACACAATCACTATACAGATATTTTTCCCTCGCCTTAATTCCGCCGCTGTCAACCCGGTTCCCATATCGCCCGTCACCACCACCGTACCATAACTAATAGAGCTCTGAAGAAAAGCAAACACCTCCTCCGCTGCCCCGGCTAATCGCTTAATCAAAATTTATTCCGCACTTTGATTTTAAATTTGGAACGCAACATTTATTAGTGGGCCCCTTGAAGCAACCCTTCGAGCCCGCTTCATTATCGCGGATTAAGGCTGCGGAATATTTTATCGATCGCATCGACGCCAGCAGTATTCATTTTCAATTAAGCGCCAAGTATTTTATTAAGTTTGAGCGCAGAATTGATGAGTTTCGCGAACTAATATTTACAATGGGTGGCATGCGTGGTGGAGCTCCACCTGAGCTTGCGGTCTTTCATATAATTCCTCCTGTGTATATCAGATGTATAGCATGAGTGGTATCAGTCTAGACGTGTTTTAAAATTTAGTGTTGGAAGACGCTCAAGTAGTCACTTAAATATAAGATCATTCTGAAAGTAACGCAAGTATTTAGTAAGTTCATAAAACTAACCTATCGTTGTATACAATTTCGTTTGCTTTAGAAGTAAGTGTTTTTAACAAACGTGTCTGATTCCAAACCTACCTACAAACACATGAAACTGACGTGTAATTATAAACATTCGATCGCAGATAAAGACCAACGGTTCCACTAAGACAATACAATATTGTTCAACAAATCGATATTCAATTTAAACGGAGCGATTCCTCAAAACAACTCACAGATAAATTAGATGTTCTTTCACAAAGCATTGTTCGTATACTGAATGCGAGAGGTGACTTCAATTTCCTGGCTGCGACGCTGCTTCCGCGGCCCGGCGTCGAACGCGGAACTTTTGAAGGCATCGTCATGGAATCCGATGCACCTACGCGCCTGTGTGCTTACACGCCCGTAAGCAAATAGGCTATCGCTTTGTGTGAAGCTAGACGAGCGTTTGTGAGCGATTTTGTTTGTAGATGGATCTTTAGCAATGCCCTGTTACACTTAACAGGAGCATCTGACAAATATTATAACAAAAATTTGCAGATTAATATTGCTTTTGTGTTCTCGGCTTGTTAATGCACATATGTTTTAAATAAATAAAAAATAAGAAAGGACAAAAGAAATATCATACAGCCAAAGTTATGAAAAAAAAAATAAGTTGTAAATTGTTCACTAGCATTAACATCTTAAGAAAATTAATCTTAAAAGGAATATTCAATTATTCAACCGCCCGTCTGCACAACCCATCCGTGTGTGAATAACAAGAAGAGCTTTGAGTGTACCGCGAGCGGTGTTGGTGGCTGCATCTAATGCAATATCCGCCTGCAGGTGTACACGATAATGCATCCGCATCATTGCATCCTGCTGTTACTAAAGTTAACGCTTTATCATTTTGTTATAAAAGGAAAACGTGTGGCTCTAATGGCATGTGTTGTGTATCGTATCAGGCTTTCGATACACTAGTTCAGATAAAATTTTGTGTTTAAGACGAATTGTAATTTATATAAGGCTGGTGTTCAAACATCTGCAAATTATAGACCGCCCTAGATATAAAAATGTCAGATAGAATTTAGCCATTTGTGTCTCAATTTCGTTTTTTTATGAAGGTGTCCCAATAGGTTATATTCTAAGCCCAAAAATAATTGGTCAGCTGACTTAAGAATTGCTTATTATTCAAATAATATTGTAATCTTTTAACATTAAAACGATTCAATATTTTATCTTGATTCAGGAATACCTCTTTAATAAGTTTGTTATGCAGCCGCAGGATCGTGTTACCTGCATTCGCTCCACGCACCTTGATATCCCATTTGTCTGGCGAGGACGCGAAGCCACGCTTTGTAACTTTCGCGAACGGGATTATTTCTGCTTCATTTGTGTGTCTACGTTAATTAGGAATATTTGATACCGAAACTATAGCAGTATTTAGCTTGTTGAAAATACAGTCAGTGAAGTTGATACACTATTTTGTAAAGTAAGGTTTGTTTACATTGTTGTTATTTTCGGTACCGATTTTAAGGGTACATTTTATTTTCTTTAGTATAATGGTGTATGTGTATGTTTTTATCGCGAAGGTAAATAAAACAAGTTTTAGCAAAAACAGTTCACGTTCATTCGACCAGGCAGAAAATGACAACTTAAACCCCATCAGCAAAGCCGGCAGATTTCAGCATGGGCTTAGATCCCTCCACCATGTGCGAATAAAAGCACAAAAAAAATTACATGCAGCTATTAGTCAAACGAAAACGCTTCAACTCAACTCGACGGGGGCTTAGCGGGGCTCATTGTCGGCGCAATAGCGTCCGCCTTCGCGAAACGAAAACTTTTCGAAATGCCCCGTCGGTCGAGCCTTTATTAAAACCTACGGAGCATATTGCATAACTGACGGCAATAAGTAAGGCGACCGCCTCTCCTCGCCGCAACGAATTCAATATTCACAGCGAGTTGGAAAGTTTTATTATTGCGGCGTAAATATAATGAGTGCAGGTGAGTCAGTTTTGTCTGCCGGGATTTACGGGCGGCCATTATTCCCGTACCGGCAAGACAGAGCACGCTGAAATTAACTTACGCCGCGAGTACTCACTTAAATCAGTTTCTAGTTTTAACATTGACTAAAGTCTTTCAAGATGCGTTGAAACTACTCCGACAAGTAGGTAGTCCGTTTCATAAACTTACGGATTTTCAGTTAGGTAAATACGACTCTAAATGTAGCTACAAAAGTTATGAGACCCACTCATAACTTTTGTAGCTACATTTAGAGTTAAATTAAATTATGCCTATAATAACTTACTTACGCTTGGTGGAAAACATTGCAAAATTGAAAGCAAAAGACCACTTTGCTTTGAGTTAGAGCTGCAATTGCGACACAGAAGTGGTCATATATCTAATTCAGGCTAGTTTTTGTTCTGCAATCCGAGATGGTCATTCGGGATTTAATAGTAGCGAGTATAGGAATAGCTATGTTACAAGTAGCTAACTACAAGAGTAAAAGAGATAACCGTAGTTTTGTTAGTTAGTACGGATAATGTATAACTAGTGTGCTACTGTAACTAGCGCAAGTCTTTTTATTCGTTACTATGCTAAGAAACCACTTCACAAGACTAGTATTTTAATTTACATGGTTTAGTCACCTGTCACAAATCCCTAATAAATGGTTTTTAAAAGAAACAAATAGTTTGATATGATAATTAAGTTACCTCTATCAAGTGCCTCTATGAAAACGATATCATAATCATCATCATTTCAGCCGAAAGAAGTCCATTGCTGGACATAGGCCTCCCCCAAATGTCGCCAAATTGGCCGGTCCCGTGCGATTCGCATCCAGTGGATTCCCACAGCCCTCACCAGATCAATTGTCCACCTAGTGCCCTTTGCCCGTTGCCTAGTGGCCTTACAAAACAACGTCTTCCGGTTCGAGGTCGCCACTCCAGAACTTTTCGGCCCCATCTGCCATCCGTTCTGCGAGCAATGTGCGGCCTACCCGTTGCCACTTAAGTTTGGCAATTCTTCGGGCTACGTCGGTAACCTTGGTTCTCTTACGGATGTATTCGTTTCTGATATGGATATGTTACCACAAAATTACTAAACAGTTCTTGTTTTAAAATTTCAAATAATAATAAGCAACCATACAACCTGAATAAAATTTTGAAACATGCTGAACTCTGAAAATGTCCACGTCCAAAGGAGCAAAATAAACTTAACCCTAAATCTTCCTATACATTACACCTGGTCTAAACAAGGTAATACCCATCTAATGTGTTTACCTTGTCTACAGGCCACTTAGCCACCACAAAACCATGTCTTCCTCAAGGCTAATGACTTCATTAAATACCATAACGAAGTCATAATAAAATTACATGCGGGTCGTATGTGGCGTTCTGTGGGTTACCTTCGTCATAGTCAACCGTGCCTTCTTTTGTACCGTCTGGGTTTAAACCACTGCTATTCATTAAATTTTGGAGTTCGTTAGGATGGGTAAATATGCGTTTGGGATGAGAGATTTTTTTAAAGCTATTGGACAGGTTCCATTTTTTGGATTTCTGCTATTGGAACGTCTTCACATTCTTTTGAAATTTAATGATAGTACGTTACTGTTATACTGTTCTTATTTTTAAGCGCTCTGTATTTTCATGTTTGTGATAGCCCTAACAACTTTAGAGTTAGTTCCTACATCTTACTTTATCTGCACGTCTGGCATTTAACACTCTTATCTCTACTCTATGAAGAATAGCCCTTTATATAGAAACGAAGTGGCATGTCTTTTCCAAATATCTGACACTGCGTCGTAGAACTCTCTAGAGTATGTTTGTTTTTTTCTTGCATTTCTTTTATTTCTACGGTAGTCATGCAAACGGCTCACTCTTTCTTGTCAACTTTCACAACGTTTCTTGTGTGTATGATCAACTTTGTATAGGTAAATGTCAGAACATTTACCTATACGAAGTTGATCACACCTGTATTCGATGTTGATTTTTATGATTGCCTTCAAAAACCAAATAAAATAAATCACACTACTATTATCATATCGAAACAACAGAAAGTTCATCTTCTCCCCTGCATCCAACACCGCAGAATATTTAATGCAGATCTGCCTCACATAAATCACGGTAGGCCCAAGGTGCGCATATTTCATAGTTAATTCTTTCCAACACTGCTTCCTCGTTGGTTTACGGGCCGTCAGTCTTTAGCAATGTTCTATGCACCTGTACCTACTACGGTTTTTATTATCATGTGGATTTTTCAAATTAGGAAGATGTCTGTTAAGAAATAAAACCATGCATTTCTGGCCAGGAGTCATGGATTCAGTCCCTGCCGATTATGATATGATCAGCTAAGCTTATGACGTAAACGAGAACTTATTGCCAAGTCATTACAAGAAATATAATTTCTCACTTCTGAACCCCAACAATCCAGACTTTTCACACAACCTCAGCATCTGGCAAGATATTTGTATTAGTATTCGTTGCTATAAATCAGTCGGTGAGAATCTCAGCTGCGGTCTCCCCCGGCGGCCATATATCGCGGTACAAGACGCCGTCCGCTGAGAGACGCACTTTTACACTAGCACGGATTCAGGCTAGACGGGGAACAATGTGGATTAGGGAGGCTAGGGCTTTGATTTGTTATAAATGTATAGCTCGGATTTATCTCGAGTGAAATCTGTACCAAAGGCTATGAAATGGTTTTGTCATGATATTTCTATAATTCTTTGTCAGTTTACCGCTGTTGTCTTTTTTTAAACGTTGCCGGATCTAAAACAGCGAAATGATAAATAATTTTATACTTTTTTTTTGTAAATACAGGGAACATCGAGTCTCACAGTCTTATTTTTCTCATAGATGCCCCTATACATTTTGGTTTTCAGTAGTTTCACTGTCTTTGCTGATCAAATTGATTGAACTTGAACTATGCAGGAACCATCTCTTTATTCTAATAATAAAGCTACTTATACTCTGCCAGCTAATCCGTTCCATGTGACCACCCTTATCACACAACATGTATTATGCAACAATTCTATACTCGACACGTAATTAAAGCTAACCGTCCTTCACTCTTCAAAAGCTCCAACTTGCGAATGAGTTATCACCAAATTGTGTATAGGTGGCGTCCCATGTAAATGATGGGCCATCACAATGGACTCGGAACAAGTTCCATAGGCTCTTTGATTTTCAAATTCACACCCCGTTTTACGCTCACTAATTTTCTTGTCCGGACACAATTTCGTCGGCCGTGGACCCCTGCACAATAATAATTCGGACGGGAAACTATTATAGTCGATCCTCTCTAGCCAGTAATTAATTTCGCCATAAACTGGCTCAATTGAAGCGTAAAGATTTCGTGTAGGCTGACTCGACAGAGTTTTGTGAATGATAATTAATTTTCCGTCTACTCTCTCTCTCTCTTGTATTTTTAGCAAAGTTTCATTGAATAAACTGAACGATTTCGAGTTTTTGGTCGTTGGTGTTTTGAGGGCCTATTAAATGTTCATAAATTATATTATGAGTGTTTGATGTCGTTAGCTAAAACTTCATTAAAATGGCATAAATACGGTGAACAAGAACTATTTTTAGCATTCATGAACGAGATAAGTTACTTTGCGTTTAAATAGAAAGATAAAGTTTCTAAGTACGTCAACACATCTATTATCAATTTCATCAGAAACGGCCTGTGATATATTTAAATCCCAGTTTCAAAACTGGTTATTCCAGTAAATAGAGTGCACACATATAAATGCATAGCGGAGTGAGTGTTACCTTTACGACGCCACATGCAATAAGATACATCAGTATACGGCGAAGTTTCCAGAACAAAGCCACAACTTGCGTCCTCCACTTATATTGTACAAGTACCTATTCCTGCATTGTCGAATTCACTTATACGTCAACTACACACAGATGTTTATTTCAGCGAACATAAAGAAAAGCTTCGTCATCAATAATTTGATTAATGATGGCAGTGACTACTATTTCTATATGTCTCCTTTATAGACAGCAACCTTTTGTTTTGGTTTTAATTCACCAAACAGTTTCTTTATGATGAAGAAAATCTACAGTAGATCGGTTGTTGTGTTCCAGTAACGAAGCTCGGCGCTTTCATTTTCTCTGATTGACCACATTTTAGTTACAGATTAGGTCATCATCGTTCTCTTTCCCTTATCCCAATTCATCTATTTTTTGTCATCTCATCAGACACTTATTTTCTTACCATTTTACTTTTAACATAGTACATCCACCAAAGAAACGATCTTTGTTCTTCCTCCCCCATATACCCATCCACATTCATACTCAAAACTTTCAGCACGACATTTCCCTCATTCCTCCGCTTCAGATGCAACCGTTACAAATTTACAAATTAGGTATAATTGATTATTGGTCTCTACCCCAATTTCATCATCAGCCGATGTAACCACGAAGAGATGTTTCTCAAACTATAATTGTCACCAGTGTCTTTCTTTCAAGGTTTTCGTGCAGCAAGTTAGCCAACTTGCCGGCTACCTCAACCAGCCGTACATACCACAACTTAACATGCAACATTATTGGCTCGCGGGCAGTGTCTAGCCGCTTGAGTCGAGCACATTCTCACCTGGGGCCGCCTCGCTAAGACTTCGCAACTCTGGCGGCTAGTCCTGAATTAATTACGTCACACAATCGAAGCCTTTTGATGTTGGCTATGTCAATGAGCTACCTACGTTGAGTGAGATAGGTATTATGTAAGAAAATTGCAGTGGGAAATTGTAGTTTTGGAGTTCTAAAGTGGTTCAGTACTTGAATGTTACTGTTGTCGGCCTTGTAATGGCTCTGTCACTTTTAAGTCACTTACAAACGTTAAACGACTAGGTTTGTTTATTTTTATGATAGTTGCAACGTTTTTAGTGAAGTTGCCCAAAGTGGAAAAGCGATGACGTCAACTGTAGGTACCACAATGTTGATGCCTTGACCATTGTTTTTCTTACGTAAAGTACAAAATATTGTTAAAACTTATGCTACTGCAACCGCTTATTGTCTTGCAACAATGTATTAAGAAAACTACACTTCTTAACTAACTTTCCGATCGATCAATCCTCATACCGCAGACACGTTTTCTTTAATCTTCACGCAAACTACAAAATCTTCTCACAAATAAACAGCACTCTTCGCCACGTCAACATCACTCCAATACTTTACTCATCCTAATTAACACAGCGCCGACACGTAAGAGCCACGTTCACCATAAATACACCAAGAAATCGGGACCATCCCATAAATTCCTCTCGTAAAAGGCTGTGCGATTATGTTAGAGGGTGGTATTAGCAAAGTTTGTCCGATCGTGGGGAGACCCCCCCCCCCCCCTTATAATACATTTTTCGTTGATGTAACACGATTTCTCGTCGGGGCTCGGTTACGTGATGGATTAAGAAGCGGCTTGCTCTCGCCACCGACGGATTAAGACGAATCTTCAATATTTAGGGCATCGCCGGCTAATATACAATGTTTGCTCGTCGATAGACTTAACGGAAATGTGATGGTGAAGGAATCTGAGGGGCCTTTATTTATCTTCTTAACTTGGTAACATGTGTAGCGGTTATGGGATTTTGTTGTTATAAATATCACGGTTGATGGAGGTTTGTTGATGGTTCTAGTTTGTTTGGCGAGGTTTCCCACCCGTCATCCACCGAGTCTTTCATCTTTATTACAATGACATTACACACTTTATTGGACATTACTGTGTCTGAAGATTGTCTGACGTTTTAAGTTTCTGTGAAATTGACCAGTAGTAAGTAATATTTAATACTCATATTTATTATAAGTTATTCTATTTAGAATAACTTCGTTGTATCATGATTAGTACAATTTACTAAGATATGCTACTGTTATTCATATTATTAGAGGGCCGAATATAAATTCATCACTAAAACCTTTATCCCCAGAACATTGTCTCGTTTAAAACAAAAGCTTTCAGAACGACTTCAACAGTTTACCTTTCTATTATCTCAGCGGAATAAACTAGAGGCTTTCTCCTTAAACAGCCGTTTTACCTTAAAGCTTTCCCGTCTATTTCTTTACACGTAAGTTGAGGCAATAATCATAAATACATTACGCGCGATCGGCGATGTTATCCTGCCGTAAACAACGCACCTCTATCCTTCGTCGTCTCCAACTCTTTATTGCCTATCTAACTTTGCAGGATTTTAATAATACCACCATCTTTAGTACGCTTCAAACTCGATTACAGTATTCTTTGTTATTGGAAACCAATTTGTTTGAGAATATGTTTAGTGAATACTTACTTTGTTCTCGATTATTCATGTTCGAATTTTCTCATAATAGTGTTACAATGAATATTGATTAATCATTTTGTACAAAATAAAAATTAAACGTCTTTTACGTTTAATTTTTATTTTATTTTTAAGGACTTACGAAAATATTAAATGAATGTTAAGTAATTGATATAGCGAAGCTGAGGTACCCATTACTAAAACATGTCGCGAAAGAGGCACAATATAATTCCTAGAAAGGTTCACTCAGAATATTGATGGATGCTAATTACAGCAAATTTTACAAATTTTCCTTACATCGGTCGACGTCTAGAGACGAGTGGCAGCCCCCTAAACGTATAAATACTGAATAAGCAGTAAACTGTATTACTTCGGCGAACCCTTTTCACTTGGCGAATTAGTAAAAAGCTACTGGGGAGTGAAAATTTTAACTTAAATGCGTCCGTAAGCTGCCGTACCTGCGAGTGTGTTTGACAGTCCGAAGTGATTACATTGCATACCCTTCCTTTTGTTTGTTTTGATTTGGCTTAATTTGATTCGTGACATTTTTCGCTCTATCCCACCGTGGAGCGATTAAAAGCTGTTAATTATTCGCACACGTTAAATGGCAATTAGGGAGGGTAGTGTTTTGTTTTCTTTGGTGCACCGAGTTCGTTTATCATCCTCAATAAAAACACTAAAGCCAACGAGAATTAGACAGCAATGATGTTAATTGTGTGCTTTGTGTAATGCTCGTTAAGCGGCCCGGTGGCGCTGTGGCACAACATGCCAGACAACATTATCACGCGTAATTAAAAATGCCAACATACTCGCAGACGTGCCCGAGGCCTGTCTAATTAGCAAAAAGTTAATAAACAGACGTACGGCTTGACAGTGACAAGGCCCCGTGAAAATGCCAAGATGAAACACGTTTAATTTGCATGCTCGCGTAACGTGAGGAGTTACGAGTATGTAGCCACATGACTATGACGCTAAATGGAATGGCCTCATTTACCTGTTGGCGAAAAAATGAAATTATAGAGCTAAAGTTAAATCAAGTATGATTAACACTCTTCGAAACAGTTCTAAGTAATTAGGGACTATTTAAAAATGAGTTAAAACTTAAACGGTTTTATAAAGAGAGCCAATTACAACTTTAAAACTTATAAATCTACAATGATCCCTAAATCCATAATTACAAAAACGACTAAAACTACTCAAAACTATATTCATCAAGATCTTCTCCAAATACTTAAATGAATAACTCCCTCTTTCTCATTTCATATCTCAAGGTGTCTCCCGCGCCACATAAACAGAGCGAAGTCAAAACTAGGCATAGCTATAAAACTTAAGGGCAATAATGTATTCACCACCACGACCTGAACTGCGTTCATTAGGTTGGCTACCAGCCTTTTGTGTGCAAAATAAAGGGTGAACCTACTGGGGTGAGCATTTCACGTGTCTTACACTCACACACTCAAAATTTACATTTCCGTATGTCATAATTTGCATGCAATCAAGCGTTACGATATTCTAATGTTATTTTTATTGGCGAATGTTGAATTGTATTACCATATAGGCCTATAGTTTATATGATCAAAGACGAAAGAAAAGTAATAGTAGGTCGTCAACGCTTTATGTTGTCTCGAAGTCGTAATAAAAGCGTAGACATTGCCTACGCCGTAGCGGTGCTACGCGGCTACGGTAGGATATGTAGGTCTCGTAGCAAGTTTTTTTTGTTCGATCCAAGGCTATGATCGTTTACATTTGAATGTGGAACAAGCTACAACAAAAAATTGTAATTTTATTGCAACACTGCCTATAAAGGGTGTAAAACACCTCTTCACGAAGCCGATAGGCACTTGTTTTCTCCATCACTGCGATCATTTTTTTGTTCTACACCATACCTGGGAACCTTCTAGTTACGGAGATATGGGGGGTCGAAGTTACAACTTTTTGACGAGTTTTTTTAGGTAGATTTCCTTTTTTTTTTAAAAACCTATTGGTCTCTCACCTACGGGGATATACGAGTATATGTTTACGTATGTATATGGGTGACAAGCAAAATTTAGCCATCTACAGTTCGCAATTATGAACCGATTGCTTTCAAACTTGGCCAAAAAATCGAAAAGGTCAAAACTTAGGCTAAGTTCGTGAATGGGCGGAATTCGTCCATGGGGGGCGGCGGGGGGGGCGGTTTTTCTAAAATCAGTTTTTTGGCCATAACTTTTTTCCTATGGAAAATTTTATCTTCGAAACAGTAAACATTTTCAGCGTCGCAAATATTTTTTTTTAAAGCAAATTGTTTACTCTACAATTGTTACCTTTGAAGGTTAGCGATAAAACTTATAGTTTTCTTTATAAAAAATTATGGCTAAAAAATTGAGGGCGTTTCCATGCTAAACTCTTATGAGAGGATTTAAAAAGGGTAAACTTTCCATTACAGGACAACGATTTTGAAATCATATTTTTTTTTTTGTATTTTGTACACATAAGTACAACTCTTTATACAAATTTTCAATGGTCGGACGCTCCAGCACCTGCTCCGAAATCTACCTCCTCCTGCGGCTTGCCGGTGGGATTTTTTCAAATACAAGTTTTTTTTGTAAGATTTTGACTTTTAACACCTTCACGACCCCCGTACTATTCAATCCATCCACCAGCACAATGTTTTAAGTGCGTTACATTGAGTTCTACCACAAAACTTGATTTATAACCTCAAAAAAAAAAGGTGTTTCCCAGCAATAATTTTTGCGTAAAGTTACTTAGTTTGATGTACAGAATGCTTGGTTAACGGCTTTGTGATGAGGTGGTTTACACCCTGTATTAGCGTCAAAACCAACAACGTTGTACAACGGGTCATTAAAGTCATCTCACACGGCCGAAGACGCGTGGCCGACCATCGATCTGTCAAATTAGTTGGCCGAGATCGAGGACGTTCTCAGGTGCCGAAGACGGGTAACAAAGCCAATCAGGCACACGTAGCCCTAACGGATAATCTATCATAATGACATCGATTTCCCATCTGTCTCCGGTACGTGACGCCACGACTTGGATGCATCTTGAGGGTACTTTTGAAGTGCTCTCCAGGACATGCGTAAGTGGTTAGGTAGTTGTAGGTATTGATAATGTTGTGTTTTGCCGATTCGATATGAAAGAAAGTAAAACGATGAATAGGTAGGTACTAAGTTAACCCCCGAATACTGAAACGTCCCTAAAAATTTAAGAGCTGCTTAACATTTGAGCAGCTCCTAAACTTTAAATTTGTATGGCGAAACGTCACTTTTGCTACTTAAATTTTGAGCGACGTTTCTGTATTCGGGGGTAAATCAGACAAATTAATCAACCTCTAAAAAGTTACGAGATACTTTTTTAAAGGTACGGTAAAAATATTAGCATTAAAAATTGAGACGTATCAAAATAACACCGATTACAGATTTCATTCTCACCAGGTCCCACATAAAAAGCACTTAATTATTATCATTAACAAAAGTCTGTATTTTTTTCTTTGGCCTATAGAGTTAACCCAAATCACAGCCAAAAAAATAATCGCAAACCTCCCGAACGGAACTACAGCACAATTAATAAAGCCACTGATAGCGAACACTAATAAAATTACACGTACATTCCATGTCTGCGCATCACATCACATGTGACGACGCGAACCGGAGGCACGCCCCGCTACGTGTCTAATAAGACGCTCTGTGGCCGCTCATTGCGACGCATCAACGCGACGCAAATTAACGCTGCGAGTCGCGCGACCGTGTGGAGGGGGCCTTATAATTGTTATAAGTGTACTTTGGATTATTATGAAATTCTTCACGGCGTGTTATTGTTGTTGTTTTCTCCAACAATAAATTATTAGCTCGATTCTTTCTATGAAACTCCATTCTGCAACGAACACTGACAAACACAGTAACGGCATTGTCTCGGATCGGGATAGACACTGAAATGAAAATACAGACACTAAATATACTTATTTACTTGTTCTTAATATACTTGTCCCAAAAATAAACGCTTTCCAAACAAAAACCAAAAGTGGAAAATAGCTCTACTTCGGAAATCACAGACAGAACAGTTTATACGGTAAGAAAGTTTTAATGCATAATTGCCGGTGCAATGATTATAAGTGTCACAGTTGACCACTGGATCACACACACATACAAAGCGTTTACACAAATTCTCCACTATCTACTCCTGAGTTAACCAAGGCATTTGTTTCGAGACAAGTGGTTACGTTCTGTGTGTAATGCAACGTTACAAAAACTTAAGTTGACAACCCTACAACCCGTTACTGTTTACTAGTAATCTTTATACTCGAAGTATTCTATGAGTTTTACCCACCCCCTCCCCCCACACCTCTTCACTCTTTCTCGTCTCTAATGAAGCGGCCGCGGAGACGTCGGGAACCATAATGGTTTCCTCTCAAGGCCTTTGTCGAGCCAACTTTGCAACTCTTGCGCTGAGAGTAAGTGGGAGTGATAAGGAAGCGGGCACCCGAGCACTGGAAGAAATTTAATGGATTTATGGAGTGTGGAATGTGATTTAGTGTTGGATAGTGATGTATGTGTTTGTGATGTTGCGTAACCTGTTTGGGTACATCCGTAGTTACTTCATGCAACCTCGTTTTCTATTCTTTTTATAACTCTACCAGCAGTCTCCCGGTCCCTAAAACTGCTATATGCTATGCTATGGCGGTATTAGAAGTAACCAATACCGCCAAAGTGGCAGAATCAAGGGTAACTTAATCTAACTTAAATAATTATGGGAGTCATCGACACGACGAAAAAGAAGAAAAAAATTATAAGGCCAACTGTCTTTTAACACAAATTCCAACAACTCTTTCATCATATGAAATTATTTAGGATGTTCCCTTGTTTAGTAAAACTAAAATTCATTATAAATCACGCCATCAGATAAAGTCATCTCAACACCTGGAAAACCAGAAAAAAACCAGCCGATGACGTAGCAATGTAGTCTCAATACATTACCGTTAGACGTCCATAAAGTGTAAATACTCGTAAAATGGGAAATCTTACCATTATATATCTCCACTATATCACACAAACAACAACCCATTTTCACCTCTAAGTATCACATCCACGCAACCAGCATCCGTCTTTATTTATCTCCTTAAACAAATAACAAACCCATAGTTCTTGAACACTTCTTCAGCTTTCATTTGAACGCATGCAAAGATACGTTCCCTCCTCAAACAAGACTGTTTACTTTCGCCGTAATTAAAGATGCCGCGACGTCTTCTCAAAAGAAACTCTGTATTTATTAATTTGTTCGTCAATATTTGCTTTTAATAATCAGCTTGATTTGGTCTTTGAATGTTAGGAACTAAGATACAGACGGAAATGTTCGGGTGTTTGTTTTGTCTCCTGTTTATTACGGCCATTGACGGAGTTATAAATAGATATACACGTATCTACTATGTTATTTGAGATTACAAAACATAGCTTAGAATATTTAGAAGTTCGAATTTCTTTACAATTTACATTAATCTTTAATTACCACTTATATCCTCATCATCATCATCATCTCAGCCGAAAGACGTCCACTGCTGGACATAGGCCTCCCCCAAGTGTCGCCACATTGACCGGTCCCTTGCGACTCGCATCCAACGGATTCCCGCAACCTTCACCAGGTCATCGGTCCACCTAGTGGGAGGTCTTCCAACGCATCGTCTTCCACTTATATGAATACTTGTTAATATGTCTTTTACGTTTGCACCGCTAAATTTTGATAATAAACCCTGAGAAAAACCCAAAAAGAAAAAATAATTATAAAAGGAACATAACAGGAAATATGGCATTAAAGTTTTGTCTGGAGTCACGCGGTCAAAGTTGGGATTCAAAAACTATGTTAGTATTTTAAAATGACATACATCTAAAACATCCCAGTAGTATTATCAGCATTAATAGTGTAGGAGGCCGGAGTCTTCGTAGGGGACAAAGACTAGTAGTTATCTAAAAACTAGAAATAATAAGTATTCCAAAAAAAATTGCAGTAATTAAAAGCTGCTTTCAACAACACATCAAGCCACCACGTTATTTGTATCCATATATCTATGCTGTTATTAAATATCATATCTTAAGGAACCTACTACAAATTTCCATAAAGTTTCGTCTGAAACTTTGCGAATGTAATTACTGGGAGCGTCACCTGCTCACGAGGCGTCTATGCAAATCTTCTGAGGATCGGAAATTTTCTGCACCTTATTATAAGAATGAGAAAGAACCTCTCAGATAGGTGCGTATCTGATAAATATGCCCTCGCAATTTCCGCGTATATGTAGGTACTGACTTCGAATAACATTCAGGGTGAAAATATTGGGCATAACTAATTTATTTGTAGGTTAAGGTGGGATTATATTCATGAGACGTAGCGATGTAAGAATTGTACTGGAAGAAAATATAAAGGGACAATAAATTGTTTTTTAATCAAAGAATTTAGAATGACATAAAATAATTTCGTAATTTTCAAATTAAGCCTCTCAATTAAGTTTTAAGAGCTCTCGATATCTCGACGCATCCCGCGATCGAATATCACGGAAGATATCCCATAAGTGACAATGCAAATTAGCTATAAACCGTGTTAGCTTAAAACAGTGTTTTATTAATTAGAGATGTTGCATATTTTGATAACTTTAATTGCTGTTTCCAATAAAAATTGTGCATAACAATTCAATTTTCAAAGTTTTTGGAAGGCTTCACATAGTTACGTGAAGCCTCCCAAAAATCGCTCCGCTCATGCAACATGGCCTCCACCTGCCACTCTTAGCTAGGGATGTGAAAATGAAGGCATGTGCACAATATATTTTAATAAAGCATTCTCAGGGGACGCGCCCTGTGATACGGATAACAAAGTTGTGAATGCGAATTTTTACTTAACCATGGACCGTTCGTTACGGGGATACCTTTATGTTTTATACGTTTTTAACTTTATTCATTTATGTAAGACTTTCATGAAGGGTTATTGCTGTAGCAGGACAGACAGTATTGGCTAGTAGGCTGGTGCTGATATTAAGGTTTATCACACATTTCCGGTTCGTTGCCATACACTTTAGTTTACCTTAAAGTGGTTATAGAGCTAAAAGACGCAGACGTATACTTGGCAAGCGATTTGACGACGAAAAATAGTTAAAATCGGAATGCGCCAGTTGACAAAAAAGTCGTATTCTTATGATATTAATAGCTTTGATATTCAATTACAGGAACCCTTTGCATAACAGTACACATTTTCCATTTAATAATTTTGAAACTAGGCCAAACATTTTTAAGAAAAACATCTTGCTCATACCATCACCGTCTGAAAATTAGTTTTTACAAAACCGGAGAACATCAGACCTCACCTTTTCCTACCAAAGGAAATATGACGCGTTCCGATGTCGTATCATGCCGCGGGTCGCGAGAACCGCAGATTGGATCGAGTTAATTTCGCTTCACAAACAAATTGACAAAGTTTAGAACGGGGCATATTTCTTCGCGGCCACCCCCTCCACCCCCTCGCCCCGCTGACAGATTCCCGCACAACGGAAATTAAATTTCACATCCGAACAAGAACGGGTGCTCGCCGCGACACGCGTTAGTCGCAAGTCGCGACAAGCTGCGGTGACGCGGTGCTGCGGCTGGAGTTAAGATTGATTACAAATAGTGTGGTGTGCTGGATAAGGCAGTGGGTGTCTTACTTTTTGGGGAGGTAGGCCGTGTGAGATGGGCTATTTCGACCGTTAACACATACAGAACGAAGAAATCTTATTTCACTTCTTCTCATATCCTCCCTCACGTCTTCCCACCGAAGGAGTTGGGATTCGAAGCAAACTTGCTAAACTAAGGAGCTTAAATATTGACCAGCTCAGCATAATATATCGACAAACGTTCCAATCAGTATTCCACAGCCCCCTGTACACTAATACGTAGACAACACAACTAATCCGGGTGCGCTCTATCAAAATTGCAATTAAAAGCCCATTTACGGCGTTGGCCTGAGACGGACCTGGGGTCACCTCGAGAAGGACGCACGAATTGCCCATTAGCGGGCGTTTCGGACCTTGTTTACACCGCGCTTGCCCTAATGACGACCTTTGCTCTTCCCTTCGTTAAGGCGAGCGAAAACCTCACACTAAAAGGCACGGGTCCCCGGACCGGACCCTTAGAGACGCGCGAAACAAAAGATAGTAATATCTCCAAGTGTGAAAAGGACAATGGCCGATAGCTTTCGGATTAATGCCCATGTACACGGTTGTTAAAAGGCTAGCCAGCTCAGTCGGTGCGCCAGGGTTAACAAGGTTATTACGGGATGATCCCAGTAACCGCCGCCGTAAAAGTGTTAATTATGTTTCAGAGAATGGTGTTATTGTCTCTTGACACTTGTATTGTGACTGTTAAATTATGCAAAATTGGGTTTATCAATTTATTTGTCATAATTATATTCATGTCACTCTGGCTTTATGCGGGGTTTCATAAAAAGCAATTAATGAATTAGGCATGTTAAGAGATTCAGTGTCCTGTTGACAGTTAGTAAAAAAACATCAGGATGATCATCAATCCTTCAGGCAAATGTAACGCTTTTGGCAATATTACCTGTCATCTTGATGGGAGTTTCGATAGCAGTAGTTTGTAACTTGTACTTTAATGCTCTTATGAAAAGTCCGAAATTAGACTTATTTTTATTCTTAATTGAGCACAGCAACAACACTGGAGCAAGCAATACATGCGGACAAAAACTCCCGAACTTCGTCGAATCCTAATGGACTCCATTGACATAAATGTTTTATTCAATTGGAGCCCGCGCCAAAACAAAAGAAAGTATGTCCTCATCATTATGAGTTTGTAAAAGTTTTTGCATTTTTACTCGTTACCGGCCCTGCGAGGAGTAACTTAAAATAAATAAGTACGTAGCACTCCGCGTAATAAGGCACATTAAAACTCGTACCTATACCGATGTACATAAGAGCTACTGTGAACCTTCGCAGTACGTAAATAAAGCTATTACCTAAATACAAACTCCACGTCAACTACTCAGTTGATTACTGTGCACCACGTGTGCAAATTCACTATAAATCCAAGTATTAGGTAAAAGCGTTCATTACTTAAGTCCCGTAAAACCCTTATCCCATAACGTTAATAACACAATTACTATAAATCTATCATCACTGAGCAAACATGGTCCGAATCTCAGCCTAAGCTAATACATTTTGTCCACACCCGTATTCATACTTAACGACTAGGGAGTAGTATTTGCTAAGCACACACGCGGCGCCCGCACGAGCGCAATATAACCTGGAAGACGGCCGGGTCGAGCCTCGGGGTCCTTCCCCAACCCGAGAGGACAGTAATTACGGTAGGCAAATTAAGCAGTAAGGGGCCCGAGCACTACGCGCACCGCCACGCCACCCGTGTCCATCTTTGTATTGCTACGCTCGCCGGTTTATTTTAGGTTATTCCTCGTCTTATTACAATGTAGTCCGCCTCCCCTGCGGGGGCTCACCTCCGAAACTGATTTGGGCCCCGGCATCAGAGTTTCATTACGGTCTGTCGAAAACAATCCACTCTAAATATCTATTCTTGGGTGCGCGCACTCTGGAATTACATTAGTCTGAGGTGGCGAAGGCTCGACTCAATTTGTTTGGCGGTAATAACGCTACGCTATCAGGTTATAACAAATGAGCTATTGTGAGAGCAAATCGGAGGAAAACGGTTTCGCAGTGTCTGCCCGATTTTATAGTCGATACGATAACATACGAGCTAGAACTGTGACTTTATGTGTTTACGGAGCGAAATGAATCATGACGTATTAGTTAGAAAGTTCGTCTGCGACTGTACTTTGGACGATAAATTTTCTCAATTGAATACCATTCAATGACTTTAAACTACTCGTGGAACTTTTCTAAACACGTCGTCGATCCGATCGTGAAACACCTCACATCGCATGTTCGCATCGCGTGTCCCCTACGGCTGTAAAAGGCGAACCATCACTTTTCACAAAAGAGGCGGCCACGCGACTCTTGGGATTTGCGAGCAAATATAATTTGTCCATTAAAAAAATCAACAACTGTTGACCATAGAGTGCGTGGAGATGGTCACAAAGCGTCTCGTTAGCGTCCGAACGTGCCGGCTGTCACACACTTCACCCATCGGCCCTTCGTAAATAATGAGAGGGCGGCCCTTGGGCACCAAGATCTACTACGAGTATGTCGTGTGGGAGAGGAGGTATGTGCTGGTCAAGTGCCTATTGAAATACGGTGGTGAAAGCAGGTTAAGAGTCTTCCTGACATAAGTGTTAAATAATAGTTCATTATGAAATTGTTTATATTTAATAAAACCTTGATAAAAATTCGCCATACCCCAAGTAAGAAGCTACTGCCATGCCGTACCACTTCTAACCTACTGAGGTTTTTTATTAACTGTTTACTGAAACAGTTAATGAAAAAGCATTGAAAATTCATTTTTGTAATAAATATGGATCACACTGTATGATTGACCATAATAAAGTTCATATTAAAAATACCACATCTACAAAATCTCACTTCACACATCCCAACCCCTTAGGGACCTAAATCCTACGCGGCTACCTCAGGGTCGTGTCGCCTTTGCACTGACCACCACGAAGGCTGAATGCCTCTTAGATTGCCTTCTAAATATAGACCAAACAAGTACGTTTGCTGAGAAGGGAATCCCCAAACCCTGCACCGTAAGATGTGGTCTGGGGGGAAACTAATAGAATTGCTCAGGCATAGACTATTTTGGTTAGGAAACAATACAGAGCTGATTTTGAGAAGCGTGGAGGAAGACACGAGTGGTTATAGTTTCCAGTATCACTTGTATTGAGTTTACAATAACTAGAAACGACAACCAGGGTATAATATAAAAAAGAAAAACAAAATTACATTGTCTTGAAGATAGTAAACAAAAATGATTCAGATGAAAAATATAAATATATTAATATTTGATGCCTAGACATTTGTATGTCTAGGCATCAAAGTTTACTATAGTTCCACAACTGCGATAATCGCTGCAGGACTTACAATTTTATTCACTAATTTACTTTAAAAAAGACCCCACAGTTTCTGAAAACGTATTACTAACGAAACGGCATCAGTGTGCCAACGTTAGGTACTTAGATATATCAATAAAATTCACCAATCATTCATTCCATTGCAAAATCCTATAAAATCACCTCTCAAATTCAATCATCTCCACAATAACTTATCAACCGCGGACACGTCTCAAAAAACTCAAAACGCCGATAGAAGAGCTATTTACATGAATTAGTCGCCATTAATGTCCCCGTGAGACAAGCCACGCCACCTGGCGGAGAGAATTATACGGTCGTTACTCGCTCCGACGCCTCCAGCCCTTGCAGGCGTATTTATTGAAGAGAACATGGCATGAGGTTACAGATTGTCACATTAAAAGTAATAGAGAGATAAGTCTGTTTCAATAGGTGTGGGGTGATACTGTTCAGCTATTAAACGGTAAATAAAGAGATAAAGGCACAATCTTGAAGACTCTGTCTTTACATTCAGAAGGAAGTGAATCAAGCTGAATCAAGCTACAAAACATTAAAAAAATCGCACATTCCACAAAGATTTCCACGCTCCGTAGCACTCTCGTAGCACAGTGCTACGAAAACAGTTGAGCGCGCTACGACCAGCAACAGCGGCAAACCTCGTAGAAGATGGTGGGTCGAGCTTTACAAAACCAATGACCACTGGCCCGTATTAGCCCTGGAGCGAAGGATATGAAAGTCTTGGGAGCCTTTGCCCAGCATTGAGATGTTGTAAGGCAACAGTAACAGTAACGAACAGCTACATTTACTGGTACGACTGCTACACAGCTACGCAATGATGATTATTTATAATTATGATAGCTAGTATTAATATGATAGGTAGCCTATAATTTTAATACACATTCACATTATTATTTTAACCCCCAAATTATGAGATCTCGTGAGCTAGCCCCGAAACAACGACGACTAGCTCTGAAATAGCTCTTTTGTGTTGAAACATACCTTTCTGACTCGCAAAGACGGGAGAGTTGTATGCAAATCTGCAAATTTTATCTCCACCACTAACTTTTCACTGGGTTACTGAGTACCACCACATGTGCATGTCATTGGGTTACCCATTTCCAGGATGAATACTCCTTTCTGAAGGAAAGAAAAAGCAATTATTATAAATGGTTCAATGGTTGGTTGGTAAGGGGTTGGTTTGATTGTTTCTGCTCGTACAAATTCCAGTTTCTGATGTAACTAGCTATGATATCACAATCACTCTTGATTATCATTTTTCGGATCTTCATGTCTTTTATTGACTATCTTAAGCAGCTGATCAAAAATTAGACTCGAAAACCGGTTCTACTCTCCTACAAATCCCATCCCATTTCTAATAAAGCCAAACCTAACTTGGTATACTTCACCAGGTTAAGGCTCACCCGCGGCTGTAATGCCTCAGATGATACGTGGTAGTATAAATGCAAAAGTAACTCTGTCACACCTTAAGAACAAATTTTGATGAAAATTTGCACTGGTATGTTGTTAAGATAGAATACTTTCGACTCTGGCTTTACGTTCTCGTAGGATAATCCCAAGTGGGCAAAACCGCCAATAAAACCCACTTTTACACATCCCATTACAAACAAAACCCAATTATCCAATAGCTCATACATTACACTAATAATGCAGATAGCAGTGTTGCACCCCCCCCCCCCCCCTCCCTGCCCCCCTCCAACCGGTCCCGGCGCCGTTTGTCTCCGGCGCACCTCAGCGCGTCCGATTTATGGCACAGTTTTGTGAACTCTTAACCGTTACGTGATCTGCTTCCGAATCCAATTTACGCCCTCCATGGGAAAAGTTCGGCAGCGCCGCCTATTCTTTACGACTCATCGCGATGTCGTGCTACAGGATAATGGAATGCGATTCAGCTGGGTTCGTTTGGGTTTTTTTTAAATATTTTTTTTTGGCTGTAAGAGGCAGATGCATATTTGGTAGGCAATGTTCGTAAAATATAAATCATAAAATAGAGCAAACTTTGTGACACTGTTCTGTTCTGTTCTGTTCTTGACGACTTAAATATGTAGAAAATCGATATATGAGATCAAAAATAAAATTTATATAAGTTCGTATCTTTCCGCGTATATCTCATCTACGTATATTATATGTTTGCCTACATAATCTTGCTGAGGCTATTGTATTCTACTGTAGGCCAAAACCCTTAAGTTCGTTGCTTTTCGATGAAATGCTTTACCCAGGCGACTCTATTCACACGTCGAGCTAAATATAATTTTCACAATAATCCCGCCTTAGAAGGCAGGTTTCTAGTTTCCCAGAACTGATAATGCCATTACTTTGCTTAACATTAAATTCTATATTTCAAGGCAAAATAGTCGACAAAATCAAATAATTGAAACTCTTTATTGAAAAAACAGAATTAATTTCTATGGTCTATAAAATAAAGGACAATGGCCGATACCCATTGTCAATAACGACATGATTACTGATCATTAGGTAGGTACAACATTGTGATGAGAGCAAATGAAGCAGAACCGAGTTGACCCAAACACACGACCGTCGAGGGTGCTTTGTCCTAACAAAATAGACCCCAAATAATTAGCCACGCAAATGCCTATTGAACCATTATCCTTTGGTCATTGATGAATATACTATACAGTTTGAATTTTAAATCAAGAATGGATTTATTGGACATTAAATAAACGTTCCTATGTTGAAAAACCTGACAATAGTTACATAAATAACCCAATTACAATACAAAAATGTATGTAATGTTTCTGACATTACATACATTTTAAGATGAATTCTGTTACTAAATTTGATTCTTGCCACAGGTTCAATAAAAACCTCGTACGAGTATAAGCTGTCAAAATAGTGTTCTGTGCTCATTGTGTGCAGAAGATGATTTGGACAGCTTGGATTAACTGCCCGTGCCTTTACTGACCGTGAGTGTACCAGAAGTACTGAAATATTGTCTCTTGTCAAGGTTCTATTAGCCCGATAATATGAATAAAATTACGTAAGCCGGATTGAATCAAAAGAAATAAGTATGTAAAGAACGTGGGTGGCTAGTGTGGCTACCAATTGTTTCGTGGAAAAGTGAGTTTACGTGTGTGAGTAGAAATAAAAAACTCATTTTCGAATTTGTAAAAAAAATCTACACAAAACATACATTCAAACACCCATTATCCGACAGTATCCCTTGGTATCGACCTCTCTGGTCACCCATCGGGCATTTAGCATTATTATTTATTGACTCTCTGACCGGGAATGAACCGGGATTCACTTTCCACTGCGCCCCTCCGTCCCTCAAACAAAACGGAAGAAGTAATTATTAAGAATACTGCAAATAGAGGGCATTGAGCAATTTTATTAGATTTTTGGAGTGTTTATGTAAATAGTATTGGAGGAGAAATGGACAATGATTTGGGATTTATGAGATACGGTACTAGACAAATAATGATTTTTTTTTTCGAAACAGGAATTTGTATCAATGGTCTTCCTCAACTTTACCTGTTACAGACAAGTTCTACTAGATATTGTATCATGGAGTCCTTAAAATAAAATCTTACATATTTTATAAAACTACGAAATAAAATTCTGACATAATCAAAATTGAGATGGTACTCCAGTAGATCTTACAATGTATTCCTTCTGTTTTAAACATAAAATAGACTTCCTATACCAATAAAGGCGAAGCACTACAATAAAATCTAAATTCAACACATACACACAGGATTGGTAGTTTTGTTATTTTGCGCGGGAGATCCTTTTGTTGCATGGATACGCGTTAAATGAACGGGAAGTTAGTACAGGGAGGTGCGCTCAATCGGCCGAATGGAAGAATCTTTGTATCCTAAGGCCATGTAACACAACCAACCTTGTGCGAGCCCCTATCACACTATTAAGATCCTCCGGTTTTCTTCTCAAACTTCAGCTTCCAAGAGGCAGGGAAGGTCACGTTACCCTGGTGGGAGGATAGCCGAAACGGAAAGGCCTCGTCCACCCTGCGAGGTTCGAACGCGAATAAATCAGAATCTAATACGGTGCGACAAGATTGCAAGAAATTTTCCGACTTATTGAACCTTTTTGCGATCACCGGAAATACATTTTTTTTTCGGTGCCGTCCGGTTATAGAAGATTGCTTGAATCATCTTTGGCTAGACACTAAAAATAAACCAGATTTTTTGTTAGTTTGTATAGGATATCTCAGATGTTAGGACATTTTTTTTTTATTTTTTTGAACCATGTTTTGTTTCTGGTACACTAAATTATGACAGTATCAACTGTTAATCACTCTATGTTTTACTATTTCAGGGTTTAATTGCCATATTTTATTTAAAATCATAAAATAAACAGAAACAACTACAGAATTGTAATTTGTAACTAATTTACTAAACACGTCTAAAAGCGCAACTAAGTACACGTCCAAAACTAAAACTAAATAGCCGTACAGCGAAAATTCACAAATTGCCCGTCTGAAGCCCGACCGCAGGATAATCGGCGCATCTTCAAACTATTAGTTAGCTCCGTTGAAACGAAACCGAATAATAATCGATACTTTAACAATAGAACGGGTAACAACGTAAGATGCTCTGAAACATGAAAAGCTGGAGTCTGCGGCCGGCTCGGGAATTAATTCCATTCTCTACGGCGTGTAATGAGTAGTGCTGTAGGAACTTGTACTACTTAATATAGTATAATATTTATGTGAAAGTTCATAAGCCTGTATTGATGAGAATTTGTTGAGTTTAGTAAGAATTTTATGTTATTTTAAAGACAAAGACTGTTTTAAAACGTTTCTGTTGACGGTTTTTATTTTAAATGTGAAATGAGAATTATATTTTTTTCTTCTTACTACGTAAATTATCAGCACATTCGAATAAGGTGCAACTTTAGTCTTAAACTTTAGAAAAACTACAGTCTTGAAGATGTAATGTTTGTGTTTTTATGTTCAGTTTTTGACTATTGTAATCCGAAATTTTATCATAGGTTCGTTCATTCCAAGTAACTGCATGGAGGCTTTCCTTTGCCATTTTTTTCTTCTTCTTTTTTCCTTTGAAACTTGAACTTAGTGCGACCTTACATTTTCCTGGCATAGGAAAATGTAACGTTACAAAGATCAATCGAGAGTGAACAATCCAGCTATTATAAAAAAATCGATACCAAACCAAAGAAGCAAGGAACCAAACAAAAAAGACAAGTTTGTCATCCATCAACCACCAGGAGCAAACAAAAAAAATCCCTCCGGCAAGCCGCAGGAGGAGGTAGATTTCGAAGAAGGTGCTGGAGCGTCCGACTATTGAAAATTTGTATAAAGAGTTGTACTTATGTGTACAATCTACAAAAAAAATATGATTTCAAAATCGTTGTCCTGTAATGGAAAGTTTACCCTTTTTAAATTCTCTCAAGTTTAGCATGGAAACGCCCTCAAATGTTTAGTTATAATTTTTTATTTCGAAAACTATAAGTTTTATCGCTAAACTTTGAAGGTAACAATGTAAAGTAAACAATTTGCTTTCAAAAAAAAATATTTGCGACGTTCAATATGTTTACTGTTTCGGAGATATGATTTTTTTTCGCAAAAAATTTGGAATTTTCAACCCCCTCCCCAATTTAGGGGTTGCATCAAAAAAGTTTTAATTTAACGATGTCCGTATTCGTACTCAGAATGATAAAAATGAGAAACGGTTCAAAAATTTTCCATAGGAAAAAAGTTATGGCCAAAAAACTGATTTTAGAAAAACCGCCCCCCCGCCGCCCCCCATGGACGAATTCCGCCCATTCACGAACTTAGCCTAAGTTTTGACGGTTTCGATTTTTTGGCCAAGTTTGAAAGCAATCGGTTCATAATTGCGACCTGTAGAGTGTGGCTAAATTTTGCTTGTCACCCATATACATACGTATTCATATATATCCCCGTAGGTGAGAGACCAATAGGTAGATTTTTTTTTTTCAAAAAAAGGAAATCTACCTAAAACCTTAAAATATGAATGCGAAAATGCAAATTAAACACTGCAGACCTGAAGAAAAACCAAAAAACCGGCCAAGAGCGTGTCGGGCCACGCTCACTGTAGGGTTCCGTAGCTTCCCAGACCATTAAAAATACCAACATTTTTCGTCAGCAAAAATAACTTTGTTTTTCATAGTATTTGTATGAAAAACAAAGTTATCATTTGCGTTTTTTTGAAAAAGTGCTATATAACTCAAAAACTATTCAACTCATCAAGTTGAAAATAATTTTCCTAGAAAGTTCATATAAAGGTCTACTTCTGTGATTTTTTTCATATTTTTTAAACTTATGGTTCAAAAGTTAGAGGGGGGGGGGACACATTGTTTTTGACTTTCGGAGCGATTATTTCCTAAAATATTAATATTATCAAAAAATGATTTTAGAAAACCCCTATTCATTTTTAAATACCTATCCAACAATATATCACACGTCAGGGTCAAAATTAAAAAAAAAATCGCTCCCCACTTTACGTCTGGGGGAGGTACCCTAATAAAAATGTTTTTTTAAATTTTTATTTTTGCACTTTGTCGGCATGATTGATATAGGTACATATTGGTACCAAATTTCAGCTTTCTGGTGCTAACGGTCACTGAGATTATCCGCGGACAGACAGACAGACAGACAGACAGACATGGCGAAACTATAAGGGTTCCGTTTTTTGCCATTTGGCTACGGAACCCTAAAAAGACCAGTCAAGTAAGTTAAGGCGTAATTATCAATACCAAACATGGAACTAACCACACAAAATAAACAAGATTTATCATCACCGAGTAGTAAAACACAAAACCCGCTAAAAACTATGATTAGCACACAGTGTAAGTACAGCGCAGAGCAATTTAGGTGAAGCCGAGAGCTATGCACTAATGCATCTCCCCCGCATATGAGATAGTTTGTCAGTGCCCGACTTTGTACCTCGCTGTACTTGTATGTAATAAGTAGGTACTAAGTTTACATACGTGTATGTGGGAAACGATAAGCGTGGTTGGTGGATAAAAATTAATATAAAAAACAATAGATTTCTTTAACTAGCCGATAGAGGCGGTGAGTTCTATTTACCTCCTCTATAATTGGAGTTATAACGTTTTCTGTTACTGTTAACCTCACAGCTGGACTTCTCCCCGCGGAGTTCGGGAATGGCCCACTGGATCGAACTTCCGATAAAAATCCTATGTGCTATTCCAGACAATAATTTACCAATCTCTCTGCCAAATTTCATCCAGATCCGTTCCACCGTTGCGTTGGGGCGTAATTGAGTAACAGACATACATCTAAACACATTTATTATTTCATCAAATAAAAGCGAATTACATCTTAAATACTTCATGGTTTGCGATATTTTCTGTCTCATCCACAATCAGCCATGTTCAAAGTCATACAAATACAAAACATTCCAATTAACAAAATCATTAAAACCCCTTCACCCCTCACTAATTAGCCACTAAAAACAGCCACAAATCCACTGACCCATACTCATCCTTCTAATTCAGAGATACCATTTCATATCACAAACATGAAACTACCCTCCTTCATAAAAACCCTCTAAGTATCCACTCGAATATCTCTGCAAGGCAAAGGCAAGCTACACGAGACGCATCACTGACTTTTCATAGACCACCATATTAAGGCGAATGTGTAGAGGTAGCTCGCGAAAAGTGAATTTTACTTACGTTTTTTGAAAGTTGTATTTTGATTAAAATTTGATTTGGAATAGTCCAGGCTAATATTATAAAAAGGAAAGATTTGTGTGTTAGTATTTTTGTATTATCGAATAAACTTAAAAACTACGGGACCGATTTCAAAAATTCTTTTGCCGTTAGAAAGCTACATTATCACTGAGTAACAAAGGTTATATTTATTACTATAAAAACTAGAGATCCTTAGAAATCCCTACTAAAACCAACCCAAGGTGTAAAAAAACAGTCATAAAATATCTTTAATCGCATGCGCTGCGGAAAGCATCGATGATAGAACAAAAAAATGTTCTACAATATTATAGTAACTAATATGTTTGTAAGTATTTACAGAAGTAAACACGAAAACATGTACTAAGTAAACAGGTAATGGATGGAAAACGTGATGTTGTCACAAAAGAAACAATTTTTCTTAAGCAATTATAATTTAATACTATATTGATTTGCATTCTGTAAACACATTAATTCTTTGCTAACACATAACATTTTTCATTTGATACCTTTGTCAAGACACAACCTGATACTTCACCTCAAATTGTAATAAGTTTCATCAAATTAAAAATTTAAAAAAAACTCCGACACATAGGGTCATAATTTCAAGGTAGGTAGGCTCTTTCACTAAATGAAAGAGCCTACCTACAAAATTTTGATAACCATAGAGGGAGTTATGAAAAAAAAAATTCACCATTTTGTGGTGGCGGCCATCTTGGATTTAAAATTTACTATAGCGTATAGTATTTTACTAGTCAAGCCCTTTCATTTGATACCCATATTGAGGAACTTGTTGAATAAATATGTAATCCGCCAATTTGTGGCTGCGGCCATCTTGGACTGATTTTTATCAAACAAAGCTAAGAACACTCCCGACTCATTCGCATTTCAAACAAAAAACAAAATCAAAATTGGTTCATCCGTCCGGGAGCTACGATGCCACAGACACACACACACACAGACACGTAAAACTTATAACACCCCGTCGTTTTTGCGTCGGGGGTTAAAAACAACACGCTTTAGATTTCACATACTTCCGTAGAACATTCGCCTTAAGCACACGTCCTGTAAACGTGTGTGGAGAGCCTTATTTCATGCTTCGAGGCACATCTTATCGCCTGAGGTCGGTGGGCGGTCTAATTATAATTACTAATGCTCGTATGCTCAAAGTCGTTTTTGAGTCGTTTCAGCTTATTAGATGATACTTTGACGGCAGGTCAGTGTTCGTAATGAAGGTAGTTGGGTGTAAACGGGTGGCTTTTGTGGTAATGGGAAGAAAAATAATGTTATTTTTGTTTTTTTGAATGAACGGTTACAGCACAAGTTCAATTTTTTTCATCTCAAATGTGGTGGTTAACCAACAAAAGGTACATTAAGGTCCATGTTCACCGAAAAGATAACCGTCTGATTATCTAAAAACAGCTGTCACTGTGACATGTTCCCATACAAAAATGCGTTTTAAACAGCTGTTTTAGATAATCAGACTGTCATCTTGTTGGTGAACATGGACCTAAATACGCTCAAAATCTCCAATAATACGAAGTTTAAACCGTACTTAGCTTGCTTTTAAATTAATTGCCAGCGTTCCAAATAATTGAATTAAGTTAATCGAATAGTTGTTTACATTGTGTCACTTGTAGCAATTAAAATTGTTTCGGAAGACAATAAATCATTGGCGGGAAAGTGAAACATCATGGCGGCGCGTGGTGCACACCTTGCAATAAATTTTCCAATTACTGGGAGAATTTCGCGATGGCAACACCGAGGGAACGCGGGAAATAAAATTAAATTAATTACATGCTACATAGACTGGCAGGCAATAGGTGTTTTCAGGCTTAACATTAGGCGATTAAATGCTTTAAATGCCGAAGAAGAGAGCTTTTACAAAATTATAAGACTTTTTTTAAAAAGCATTTTCTACCTATATCAGATTTCTACAATAAAGACTTTTTTTAACTCAGTTCTTTGTGCCATTTAAGGCTTTTTTCAACAGCTAATGCAGTGTAGGTGACAACAATAGGGTAACTGAATAGTTTTCTCCAAAACTGCTAGTACTAATTTTAATCACAGTTTTTTTTAGAAAGTTTTGCTCTCCTTTCATATGCATTAATAATCCCTTGACACCTGCGTTTAATAGATTTACGAATCACAAAAAGATGTAGTAAAGTAGCTCTACGTAAATGAAATATTGGAACAAATTACAGACCGCCCATATAGCTGGCCTGGCTATTAGGGTTTAATTTGTGATTCCTTATATGCAGCCAATCAGACTTCACCTAATTCAAATAATCTCACTCTTAATAACATATCAAAAAATTACTCCATCTTATAAAAGCATCCTTCAAAACTCTCCAGGAACTTGATTCATACGAAGGCAATTTAGTGATAAATACATAATATTATATCCCAGATAATTTGTTCACTACACGGTCGCCGCTTGAAAGGAGCAAATTAAGACACAATTGTTGCGAGTATTTTAACCGAATTCGGTCCGCTCCGCTCGCTTGGCTCGCTCGCCTCGGCCTGCCTCTGTTTGATGCCTTATTTCTCGTTATGCCTTATTGTCGTGTCTGATTTATGTCGCAATTACGTCATTTCTTATAGATTATGAGAATTTATGAGCCGTGCCCTAGAATTGGATGAATTTATTTATTTAAACACGTCATGTACAAGAGTGGTACATAGGCGGACTTAATGAATGTTTCAGTTTAAAGTGCAATGTTCTGGTATTTATTTGAATAAGAAGTGTCATAAGGATTAGGGTACTTAGCAATGCCATTTTATAATAAAACGGCGTAATATTAACTCATGCATTTTAATTTTTAACCAAAAACAAAAATTACTGCCAATATTGGTCGCCATTTATTTCATATTTAAAACGACATCAATAATAATATATGCAATTAATTACACCACCGCTACAGGGTGTATTATTTCCGCCGATCCCGTCTAGCTGGCTCGTCGCATTGTGTACACATTTCGGCACTTAGCCTGGTGTTAATTTGACGATGACTGTCGCGCCGCCATCCGTCATCGCCGGCAGACACGTCTTTATGACGTCTAATTTGAAGATCATCCTGTGAAGTGAAGGGGTGACTTATTGTGGGAGCATGAGTCGCTGTTTTGTATGGAAGTTAAGTGTCATTGATTCTACAGTGTTACGTTTTTGAGTTAGGAGAGTCGGTGGGCCGTTGCTGTTCTGTTTCAGAGGGAAATATAACATCTGTGACGGATACATTATGATAACTTACTAACTCACGAGTACGTGTCATGGTTCTGTTTGTCTAATAATATATCGTCTTATAACGACGAGGATCTGTAGTTTTATACCTGCACTAAAATACAGTGTCAACAGTGAGTCTTATTAAATCCTACAAACTTTACCTCCAATTATATAAATCAAGGTGTAAATCTGAAGTAGCCAACTTCACCGTAGCGTTCGGTGAAACAATGTATCGGGAGCGGATCCAACAACATTCGATCGCAAACTCAGTTGAAAATCGTAACAAAGCTTCTACCGCGATAATTGGATGTGGCCGTTCTGAATACGCGCTAGACGAGACTTAATTGAGGTTTTAGAGTTGGGCTAATTCGCCCACCTTCGATCAGTCCTGCTCCCCTGGTCCCTTCGTTGAGGGGCTTCGTCTGGCAGCTCGGTTAGCAAGAATAATAACGCGGAGGTTAAGTGAGCCTCTATCAATTGGTGTTATGTTGCTTTGTTGTTATTAGGTGCGGAATCGCGTGGGTAGTATTGAAATACCTTGTTCGAAACTTTCAGGTACTGTCTGGAGATTGTTAGGTATAGAGTGTCCATCTTACATTGTGGCTTTTATAAGGAAAGTTGTCTTTGTAAAGGTCCCGCGTCTTAAAATTCAATATTACCGTTTTTATGTAACACAAGTGGTAAAACGTATATTCGCATGAAAAACTCACTCAACAAAGCGAAATAGAAGGCTCGCGATGATTAAGAATTCTCTCACGTGCGGCGCAACAAAGAGTAACAACTAAATATATCGGAGACGGCCCGATAGAGGTCGGGTGCGGGGTAACAAAAAGTAGGGGACGGCCCACGGACACACACCCGAACAGATATGATAATCCCGACTATGTAAAATAGTGAAATTTAAGGTCTCTCCATGTGAAGAATTGTACTCGTTCGGTAGGCAAATTATTCTAATGCGGCCCTTTTATTCGAGGCACACACCGCACGGGTCGCCGATCTCCTCCGACACTCATTTGTATTTCAATAAAATACCACTAGCCCTATCTAAACAAGCCTATGATTCGGATATCGATCGCGCCCACACTCAGAACAACGAAAAGTATATTACATTGTTATTTCAATGTTTTCGGGCCGAGTATTTTCGCAAGCCGGCCATCCATCAATGAATCAATTTGAATACATTGAACATTCATCGAAGTTTACATAAAGTTGGCGGCTATGAATATACCTTGGCGTAGCAAACAAAAAAGGCACCCTGGCTGGCTTACAATAACTTGCTCCCTCCGTCCGCGCATTTGTGGACACGCCAATTCACTTTTTGTAAATAAAAGCGACATATCTGCGCGACGGGATCCGGTGGGTACGTATATCGTCTCGCTTGTCCGATTTGCATAGCGTCGAAAAGTTCACAATCACATTTACCTCATCAGCCTGCGGGGAACATAATTCTTCGTTCCATCTGCCATCTTCCTGTATCTACCCCAACGCGAGCTCTTTTTGCAGGGGTCCGGCCGGCGGCGTTGTCCGCGATACATAAATTTTCACGATCGGTCATCCTTTAAAAACAAGTTTAGCTCTTTATCCGTAGGAGAGTAAGTTAAAGAATGGCTCGAGCGTGCGTTACCCTCCGATTCGTTACGTATTCAAATTATTTCGCCATCTTGTTTTTGCGTTCATTTGTGTTGTGAGCCTATAAGTAGGTACGGTCCTTTTTTTGTGTGGGATTGGTATTGATTTTTAGTAATTAAAGTTGTCCTCTAGAGGTGTACAAACTTAAGGCGTATGTATGAAGATTCGAGATTAATACGTTCTGGCGGCGAGTGTATGGCTAATTAATAGAGTGCGTCGTGGAGGCTAAGGCGGGAGGCTGCCCCTTGACGAGCCTTCAGACAGGTCGCCCTAGCTCAGGAGTCAGCAGCGACTTAGGGCCCGTGTGATTCCCGCCGGGTAATTAAATAATGAGGTTTAAATCCGTCCTTTTGTCGTGCCTCCAAAGTTTGTAGACGTGTGGCACGGCATGGATGCTTTGCAAATTAACGGACATTAGTAACTACGGCCTCCGGAAATACAGTACAGTACATGGTCCAATTTAGGATCAATGTTTGTTTGAAGTTAGAATAGACTGCATTTGTGTTTTATTTTATTGTTCATTTCAAACATTTAAGCATACATATGGCTATACAATTAATTAGCTATTTTGTCTGAATGTGAAATGTTTCCGTTCATGACCTGCTCAAAAAAACAACTAGCTTCATTCACAATGACTGACTTGTGTCAGTGGATCAGTTGCAAGGCGTGGGCACACTACGTGTCGGAACTATAAGCACGTCTGCCGTACATCTGTTTATATGCAATACTACAGTTTGTTAGAAAGTTATAGTTAAATATCACCCGTGAAAGAAGACTCACAAAGAAGAAAACTGAAAAATTGAAAGGTGTTTTCTAAAGCCCCGTTAAGAGCGCAATGTCCACAATCATGATGTAACTCCAATCGGTTTGCGGATTGCTATTGTATTAATAGATGCAGCTTTCATCCATAGCTCGGGGTTTTTCGACGCCACACATGACAACACAGGGGGCTCCTATTCTTAACCGCAGCGCACACGCTCTGCACATTCACCTAAAAACAAAAAACTGTTCACTTTTGACGTTTCCCAGTTTCTATGTCTAATCTGGGTTCCGTTATGCAGCGCACGCCATTCAGTGGCCGTTGAGAAGTTGAGTAAGAGCAAAGATAAGGCGTGGCGATGCATGCGACACACGTCTACTCTTTACAAATTCAGCTCTGACACGATCCATTCAACGGATAAGTTTGGTACAGTGTGCGCCCGCCTGAATGCAGTGATAACGCCACAATGACAATCGTGAGTTGATTTTGTATGGTTTAGAATTTCAGCGCGCTTTAAGAATAGGTGTTTTAATGAGTTGTAAGCGTGTTGGGTAATTTTAAATTGGAATTAAGAAAATTTTGTGCAATATTGCAACGCGGGTACACCGTACTTTGATGCTTACGTAGGTAATCTCAAATTGTATGGGATAGGAAAATAACTTTAATAACTTTCCATAGCATATTTGTTTTGTGATGTATGCTTTTGGTAAGTTTCAGTATGCCATAATAATGTATTTTATTACTTTTTTACGAGAAAACTCAGTAAACAAACTATTTATTATCATTTACGTCTCTCTTAATTCCATAAATCCCATCTCAAATCTGCCCACCAGACCGTATCATCCATTTGCTATCAGAACTTATCATGACAAAAGTACCAACCTACCGTATCGATACTTTGGACATGTCTCCGACATTGGAGTAAAAAGCGTCGAACCCGGGACCGTGTAGCGGAAAGCTGGAGTCGGGAAACAACCGAACAAAACGTATGGGGGGTTCACTGAAGCGTGGAGACGTGATTCATGCAGTTATTCAATAAGCCGATGGGGTGAAGATATAGCGTATTGATGTAACAATTAGTTCGATATTTGTATAGGATTGAAGGGTAGTATTACTTTTTGTACACATCTTTATAGTAGATGGAAAACGGTGGGCCAAAATGTAATAAGTTGGGATACGGTCTAAAAAATTAGTCATATTTTTCTATTCCGAAATATGAAAAATCAGCTCAATTCTCAACCTGGAAGAGGAGATAAATGAGAAAGATAGTTTTCATAACATTACCGATTGAATTAATCGATTACAGAATTACAAAAAGAAAAGCTTTGCACTAGGTAATTAACTCAAAGTATTGAAATGCAGTTTAAATATTTATTTATTTATTTTATTCATTAACACATACATTTGTTTTAACAGGTAAAACCCAAGCTAACAAAAGTAGTCATTATAGCTAATTAATATGTGCAGTCCCAACTAACGAGTCTGGGTAGAAGCACAATTTAAACAGTAGACAACATGCTAAGTGTCACCCTCTGGAATTCCGCCAAAGAGCAAGAAAAAATATCCAAATGCCGAGAGATATCATTGAGTGTTCTAATTGCACGAATTACTAAATACTTGTTAACAAATAGTGCGTTTTATCACAGTTACATTAATGAAGAAAATGTGAAGTTATAACAGAAAAACCCAAGTGCTGTATGCAGCAGCCCACGGCCTGGTATACAATGTAAATAAAAGTGAGTAGGTACCTGATCTTTGCTGCCGGGAAGCGTTTAAACTATGAGCCCTTTATATCCCTCAATGGACGAACCCTTAAAAGGGTAGCCCAATTTAAATACTTAGGACATTATGTCACCGAGGACCTCAAAGATCAGGTAGATATGGATCGCGAGCGCAGGGCACTAGCAGCCAGATGCAACATGCTGGCCCACAGATTCGCTCGTTGTAGCAACGAAGTCAAAATAACTCTGTTTAAAGCTTATTGTCAAGGGTTCTACACGAGCAGTTTGTGGGTCAGCTATACGCGGAGGGCTCTAGATGCTCTGCGTGTGCAATATAATAATGGCTTCAGGGTGCTGCTGAGGTTGCCCAGGTTCTGCAGCGCGTCAAGCATGTTTGCTGCAGCACGAACTGATGACTTTTATGCCATTATGAGGAAAAAGACCGCATCCTTAATAGGCAGAATGAGGGCTAGCCGCAACAGCATTTTGAAAACCCTAGCTGAACAGCACGATGCACCGATAGTAAGGCACTTTGTACGGTTGCTCGTGTGGCAGGGGTGAAAATAGTAATTATGTATGTGTACTTAGTTAATAAATACTAACACTAGTTGATAAGTTGTTTGTATACTAACCAGTGGACCAATGTTGTCAAATTAAATAAAATATATTATTATTATTATTATTAATTAAAATCAGTCATATTTTTAATAACAGAATTAGGTATTATATTATCTGTGACAACATTGACAGCGGACCGACATTGACATTTGCCAATTCTTCAATTCTCTTCGTTTTGTGTTTTCCGTTACGTTTTGAGTGCTTTCCCGATTATTTTATAATTTCAACGACCACTGCTTTATTTATTACGGATTCCGACCCTGTCTACCTTGTATGACACTTGTTTCCACACTGAACACACCGAAGATTGCCCACACGTTTGACTTGCAAGTGTTTTTTTTTGGATTTTGCTATCGGCTTGGATTGGATATTGTTGAAAATATGGATCGCTATGTGAATAATTGTGGGATTGCAACGAATCACTGCAATACCCTAGGCCGATGACCCTTGGACGCTAAACAATTCCGCCAGTGATTCGGCAGTGGATTGCACCTAACTCTGAAAGTTAATATAACCTAGCTGGGCTGGGTACCAAGACAATATTGTTCCACCTGCACAATTTCTAGACGACATTTTAGTAATAATATAAAATGATTATACCGTGTACAACATTAAAATGCGTTTTTATTTATTCTGAACGCCTTTTCTATAAATCCATTACTGCTAACTATTAATGGCTTCAAGTCATTGATATTCAATCATAATATGCTTTTCAAACATTCTCCACTAAATGTAATATACATTAGTGCTTAAAGATCTTATTAGTAATCAGATCTTATAAAGAGACTACAACATAACCTCACTTTTACTAAACCTCAAATAACTCAGCTCTCAGATTGTCAAAACTTACTGAATTTTCAGCGAGGGACTGATAAGTCTGAATCTATTAATTGATACCATTTTCATCTCCTTACATCCAGGCCCAAGAATGTATGTAATCGTTTCCGCCTCAATTGAAATCCACGACTCGACCGATTTGGCAGATTTTCAAACACTTAGAAGTGGCAAAAATTGGATCCTTTTGGCGGAAACGCTGATGTAATTTCTGACGTTCGTTTGATAAGCATTTGTGCTGAGTTTCAGCCTAGTTTGAAAAAAAAAACGTAATAAGGTTTTGTTAATTTTCCTGTTGTCGATTCATATTTTCAACATGAGGAAAATGAACGAGGAAAGACGTTTCACAAAACGTTGTTTCGCAATCCGTCAGGTTTGCATAACGCATGTTTGCGGTCTCGTGACAGAATTACAAAACACAATATTTTATTTTTTGGAAAACAGGTGCTGGAAAAATCTAAAGGTTTGAGTTACAAAATAAGTTATTTTTGGTTAGTAACCGAGTAAATGTTTCGTAAGGACCGCCGAATAACCGTTCGGAGAAACTTTATAAGTTTCGTAACAACATTTTAACGTTTTTTTTTTATTATGAAACCAGCCCGCTTAGCATGACCACCGGAGAAACGAGAGAGACTCGACAAATCTTTTGTTCATCTGTCATTGAATCGACAAAATGACAGATGAACAAAAGATTTGTCGACTCTGTCGTGTCTACGGTGGTCATGCTACGCAGGCTGTAAGCTGCAGTTACTTAATATCGAGATTTTCCCGGTACGACGTTGTACAATTTCTTCTACGTTTGTTTGGATAAGTTTTTCGTTGCGTAAGGTACAGCACGTGCGTGCGACACGGGTGCGACCCTCGGTGCCCGCGAGACGCACAAATCATGCGACATGTCGAACCTTTGCTCTCTACAGAGCACACAGTACACATACGAAACATAATTCACAAAATATCTGCTCAAACATGTTTACAATTCGTGTCCCATATAAAGCTACAACTGACGACCAACTTTTGCCTCTAGAGGCGCTGCGCTCAAAATTGTTAAAGCAAAATCGACTGCAGTCCCAATTTTACAACGCAATAAAATATTGAAATAAAAATTCGTTCGCGAACCAGCAATAAAATAAAACGCTAACCGTTTTTACGGCGCCGACAATATAATGAAATAATCGTAACGGGCGTCGACGTCACTTTGAATTGCTCAATAAATCTTCCTCGGGTCATATTGTCCGCAGTCCTCTTGGCAACACTTTAATATCGAGAAATATCATCTCGATAATCGAACGCACTAGCCGCTCGGTATAAATCATCCCCCCGCACTCGCTGTCGTTTATTTTTTAGACTTTCCATTTCCAAATAAAGTCCCTGAGCAACGGGCCAGTGCTTCCTCCTTCCGGGGCGGTTTCATATGATTTGTCGGCTGTCGGCCATTTCCCTTAATATTGTCAATATTTCAAATATTAATTGTTATAAATCAGAAAAGTTTTCTGTTCCGCTTTTTATAGCCATTTTCGAGATTGGATTTTTATTACGACAAAATTAACCATAGATATGAGGGCTGGACGAGCGAGCCACTTATGAACACATTGTTTATGAACGATAACAGAATCGATGAACGAGTCACACGTCCGAGGGGAAACGTGTTAAATTATGTAGGTGTACTTAGCGCGTCAATCTACGCACTACTTTGAAAAAGTTCCGCCCATAAAACATTAACAAGCACTCAAGAAAATTCCCGGGCGTGCCCCGTTCGTTAAGTAGTGTCAGCCGGTAGTTTTTCCCACCTCGAGTTAGTGAGTGTCCACTCGAAGCCGGAGGGTCGCTGTCATCGCGATTGGCCGCCGATATGTCCCCGGAGTGCGCCCTCGCCGCAAGGAGGCCTTCAGCACGAAGATCATCGCAAAGCCCTCAATTAATGACAAACAATGGCGAACGCCTCGCGCGCTCAATTTTCAGTTGTCGCTCTTGTTTTGCTCGGTGACAGTTGGCATGGGTCGCCCACTCACGCGACGCTGTCTTATTCCCAGTGCTGCGACCCTGGAATTAGGGAAGTTACGAAGGTAAGAAGCCCAAGAAATACGCATTATTAAAGTAACATAAATGTTTTTACCACGACTCAGTATAAAACTGTGTTCAATAAGCGGTTGCAAAAAATTAACGCTGTTTTTCCTTATTCGCACATTGTGAAGCCTTATTAAAGTCCAAACACAAGACCTCAATTTCCTGTTCTTACAAAACGTGTACAATGTAGGTCAACAGCAGCCGAATACCAGCTACACAAAATACCGGAGAGCTATCAAATCACAAGCACTCACTAAAATTCGTAGAGATAACTGCGTTCTCGCCACAAAACACGTCATGGTAAATACTGAGGCGAAGTGTTGTCCGGTATTTTCATGAGGCTGGGAGTCGCTCGCTCGGCGCCCGCTATCGATCCACGAGCGAGAGGGGGCGAAGGGGCGCGGGCGGCACAAATTTGGGAAAACTTTGAAAGTTTCGCGTCTAATTCAGGCGCACGCACACACACCCACAAGCAGCTCCATGCTGCACACAAGCGAGTTTGCGTCGTAATTCTGTTTTGTACCCGTTGTTTTCGAAATGTCACGTGTCTTCGAGCTACGTGACTGGACGGATCCTTGTAAAGGGTTCACACGCGCAAATTAGATAAACAGGAATTATGGGAATAATTTGGCAGCCATGAAGTGTTATCAGGGCTGAAATATAGCAACTACCGGGTGAGGTCGCACACGCAGGACGGTTGACCAAAAAAGTAAGGACGAATAAATCTGAAAGGTAATCCAATCGCTAGTCACGCGAGACTTCCGAACAAAAGACCTAAATCGAATTATATTCCGAACTGTAACTCAGCACTGGATACTTAGCCCCAAATTCGGCTAAACTCGACGAAAGTAACGAAACTTGCCTATTAAGATAATGTGACCAGAATTGGCACACACGATCACGCGATGATCAAAGCGGCTAGCGGCATCATTAGCCATTGTGCCGTGAGTGCTTCGCCAAAGAAAACAATTAAGAAGATGAGCCGGGACGGGACAATGCCGCCGGACACGGCCACTTCCGGCAGGACGATCAAACGGACGGGTTTTCAGTGGTGTTTTTACATTAAAGGATCACTTCATCATAATGTTTGATTAGGAGATACGTCCTCAAACTAAATCAAAACCCTGAGCAGTGATAGCATAGTGGTGTGGCTGGCAAGACATACGTACTCGTAGGTCTCGAGTTTAAACCCCAGTCACGCACCTATGATTTTCCGGATTCACGTGCCTATCGTATAATTACACTTGCTTCGGTGAAGGAAAATTTCGTGAGGAAACCAGCATGCATGAGAAATATTTCTCGACGGCATGTAAAGCCAAGTCAGATGCCCACGGGTGGCAACAAAATTCAGACACCAGGATAGACACTAACCACACGATAAAGAACGGGGAATCAAAACCCTCATGCTGTCATCAACAACACTTTTACCTTTACTTTGGATATAGAAAACTCTTGTGAAACCTAGAATCACGAGATTAGTTAAGGAATCCATTAACCATAAAAGAAAACCGCGCTACAACAATTACAGCTATACCACAACATGAAATTGTAAATCAAAATAGACTGGTACTTCCAACTCGTCCACCATTTTAATCTATAAAAATGTTTTTCATTACATCCTAAATTTATCGCTGGTATATAATTTCTGGTCCTTTGTCAGTGGTTGTTGGTAAACAGGCCATTTGCGGAATAAAGGAATTCCATTCAAGCAGCTTTTGCCGACAAAAAATGGGGAACAAAATAAAAACCGGAGAACAATTAGCGTGATTTAACGGCCATTTCATTAGATTATAATTAATGTCATTATTTTTATTTTAGAAGTTGTTGCTTTCCTACTTTAGGGATTTTTTTTTCTGTTGTTTCAATTTGCGTTTGATGATTTTATCGACGGTAGATATTTTCTACTCGTTATCGTAGGATATTAAATATATTGTGTACTAGCTGTTGCCTGTTGCGCGACCTTCGCAGGAGTGAAATAATTATAATATACTTCATATTTGTATCAGATTTTGTGAACAACTTAGATTTTTTTTGCCACGGAACTGTAGTCCTTCTTCTAAAATACAATATTATAACATCAGCTATTGGCCAGTGAAAGTCCCGTCAAAATCGGTCCTGCCGTTTCAGAGATTAGCCGGAACAAACGCACAGGCAGACAAAAATTAAAAATACCGTATACGCATTGAGTAAAAAGCTGTTACTTTGTCTAGTTGTATAGATTAGATCGCTGCACTGATGTCAGTCGAAACATATCTTAATAATACCTTTGCCCGCACACATACGAAAACCAGATGAAAAAAAACTCAAAAAACTAATCATTCAAAAGGAACTTCTACTCGATCATCAAAATGTTACAGTTAAAACTCTTAATCAGTCAAAACCACTTTTCGACTGGTGTCTGTCAAAACCCTTATTAAATTAAAATGCTTTTTCTGCCTTAAAAATATGTTGTTTAAGAACGCCTCAGTTGTAATTACCTAATCCTAGAATTGCATGATGTTTTTCAAAGGGACACAAAAAATAAACCTTAACCTAATAAGCTTCTAAGAAAATGTTAGTTACTGTTAAAATAGTTTTGTCTAGTCAAAACTAGTTTTGACTGATTAACAGTTTTGACTGTGACAAATATTGACCTTCTAATGGCACAACACAATAATTCCTAGTGTTGCCAGAAACAAAATAACAATACAACAAAAACATAATGAATCAAAAACAAAGCTCATAGATCAGTAGTGATTACCGTGCAGTTGTCACCCCTGCCTTCGTAATTAACATTCGAGCCATTACTTAATTAAAGCGATCTCTTTTAGCAAAACTCTCCATATTATTGTGATTAACGTTACTTGCGATTTCGTGTTAAAGATGAGTTATTTTTATTGTATTAGTAGTTAATACTGCGAGAAATGGCAATTAGAAATAATTTTAACTGAGAGGTCAATAGTATCATACCGCGAAAGGAGTATGTGAGAATCGCAGCAGGCGGCGCTATGTTGTAAGTAATTTCGATCTCAATGTTGCAAGTGTCAAAAAATTCTATCAACTTTTTCGCATTCCGTTGAGATCGAAATTAGATTATTAATGTTTTGAGTACGAGAAGACCTTCCGATTAAATTCTCAATAAATGCAAATATCAGCTTGTATAAATTAAAACAATCAACAAATTGTGTGATCCCCTGACCATTTGCTAAATCAATTTCATTAGAACCATCTAAATCTTTACACTGGCAAGTTCCCAATTTATAGATAAGCTGCAACAGAATTGGATGCCTAAAATTAATAGACTCAGATTATCCCCAGGACACGTCTATTCGACAGATTGGATGAGTAAGTCGTACAGCCAGACAAACGATGTCTTTAACTACACCAGTAAAGAAATGATTGTACGTTCACTTTAGTTATTTTTACTTTTCTAAATTTTAACTAAGCACAACATAATAATGTCATATCACATCACATCACAACTCGTGACACCTACAACATTAACTAATGACCACAGAGATCTATGACGATGACTCAATCGCCATTTTCTGCTACATTTGAGAATGTTCTTTATTCAAAAAAATGTACACTGTAGATCATAAATTTTAATTTAGAAAAATGTACTACTGCCAATTTGTGACCTCCAAATTTTTGCATCAGCATCTGCCCCAATCTCGGTCGAAGCTCATTTAATTAAACGGCTGCTATTAGTTCCCTCCCTCCACGATTTCCTTAATTTCTGTTAATTCCTGCACCCATCTACGGAGGCTTAGAGACCATAGAGTTCTTGTTCTGATTTTGGTTTGTTTTTTTCATAATCTATCGATATATTTTAAGGAAATAAGAGCTGTATGGAAAGACCGAAATTTATTTTAATCATAAATTTTTTTTAAATAAATTCCTGTAAAAAAATATATTCACAAACAAGACAATCACACTTTTATTATTCTTACTTTCATAGATTGACCATAACTACAAATTCAACATCATCAAAACTGCCGTGACTCAAGCCTGCGCTCAGCCTGCGTGAATTTTCCGGACCTAAAGACCAGAAAATAAAATCGTCAATATACAAAATACTCTAAATTCAAAAGCCTTAAAACATGCGAGTATATTATCTTATTATATCGAGACAATTATAGGAGTAAGAAAAAGAAGTGAAAAGATTGCATTTTCCGGAATACAACAAGCCTAGAATGCAAACCCTTCAATAAAAATACTGCTCTACCACAAATTCATAGCATTAGTCGTATCCAAAGATAATTTACTTAAATTAAAAAATAAACACCAGTGTATTAACAAGAAGTCTGTCTGTTAACATCAACATGATGACTACCTTTCAATTTAAACCTCATATTTCAATTTACCTGGCTCGTTTTATCTTTAATGCCTGGCTGGTAATTATACCGCCAGACAGTGGGATTCCAACCCCTTTTTACTCGATGTTGATATCAGCTAGTGCTTTACATGAGTACCTACGTATATTATTAAATTGTTTAATTTACCCTACCTGGGTTCCGATGTGAAACCGAGATACAGCTTGTTTCGTGTCAGGAATAACTATTATGTGAAGTTAGTACGGAGAATTGTTTGGACATACTCCTAGAATGATTTAGAGGGAATAATATAACTTAAAAAAGGATTGTGTGGTTTTATGAAACCACGGTAAAAGTGAAACTTTTTTTAACATTATTTATTTTATTTATTTATTTATATAATACATGGAAGACTTACAGCTAATAAATACAGGAAATAAAAAGGAAATCATAGTCACTAGAAAGCCAATTACAAGTCCTCACGTATAGACGTATTATAGTCATTTATGGTGTAAGCACAAAAACACAAAACACATAGCTTTAATATAAGTGAGAAAAGAAAATAAAAAAGTTATAAAAACCAAAACAAACAATAAAACCTACGGCTACTTGAAAAATTTGAGGCTTAAGCACCTTCTGGCCGAATTCACACTAAGTGTAAATGGATCAAAGTCAAATTCCTTGCATATGTCGTTGAAGTCTCTGCTTACCCGCACAATATAACTGTTCTGCCTATAATTCGATGATGAATGAGGTACACGTATGGGTGGATTAAAACGAAGTGTCTTACTTGGGACATTGAAATAAAATTTTGACAATAACTCAGGGTTATCAATATTGTTATTAAGGATCTTTAACAAAAACAAACAGTCGCCTATTCTACGCCGATCTACCAGTGGTAGCAAATGATACTTCCTACAGAGTTCAAGATAATCAGCTGACTTATATGGAATTATTATAGACATTAATTATTATAGATTAATGATTAATTATTATAGACAATTAACTAAAAATTTATGTGATATCATCGGCAATAGCACTGGCACAATTAATGAGTAAGTCTATACACTACACGGTCAGCTACTGCGAACTATAGGCGCCGCCATATTGGCCTTGGCTACTCTGACGAGTGCCTTTCACTTTATCCCTACTCCGCGGCCGACCGTCACGCGACATGCAACACACAGACGAAAAAGTTTGAGACGATGTAATAAGTAAATAAGTAATAACTAAATAAGTTTCACTTTAAAAAAGTTTCACTTTAATAACTACATTGGAATTAGTCTACTAACTGACTGCCTTGCTGGTCTAGTGGTCGCGAGCGCAACTGGAGAGCATGAGGTCCTGGGTACGATTCCAAAGTAGGTCAAAGAGTTGTTGGGGTTTTCCATCAGGAATTTCTCAGTAACAGCCCTTTTTTTCGTATGGGAAATCATCAAATAACTTCTCCCACTCTGGGCTGATCGGGAGGGAGTGTCAGACTTTTACTGACTAAAAACCATCCATATTCCTTCCTCGCCCTTTACGTTCCGGGGCCGCGGTATCTCTTTCGAACAGTCCCGCAGCCCCGGCAGGCTTCGGCCCTTGCGGGCCCCTCCCGTTATGCTGACATCTCTTTGAGGCGCGCGTGGAACACGAACACGCCGACGACACGGTCTGTCGTCATTAGACGGACGGACGGCTAGCTAGCCCATAGCTAACCGTCCACAGCCCCACGTCAGTAACAGCCCTGGAGTCTGTATTTTTGCCCGGTTAATCGCAATATGCTTGCAATTTAACATAACTTGCGAAATGTGGGTGTACGGTCGAACAAGCTATTTGGTTCACAGTTTAACCCACAAATTACATTGTAAAATGTAAACCAAATAGCTTGTTTGACCGTACTATTTAGTACACGTCTGCCTAACCCTTCTTTGGGATTACTCAAGACTTAAAAGTTGCTTTCACAAGTTTCTACAAACTCAATGAGCATACCAAGTCGTATTGCGTGTCTTTATCAATAAACATCTCAGAGCCAGCTAAAATAAATACAATTCCTTTGATTTAGGGCGAGTTTAAAGAGGTGGCAACAAATAAGGATGTTAGCTTCGAATCCGTAGTCGGGTCACGACGCGAGGAATCAAATGCACTTCCATTGCAAAGTACACTCGAGGTCAGAGATATTGAGACAGGGATATTATCGATATTGGACAGTAAATAACGCGAAAGATCCGGCTTTGTAAAATGAGTCAGTATTTTGTGTGAATATGAGGATTTTGAGAAAAAGGTCTAGATGTGTACAGTATCGTTAACAGACATGGATTTAAAGTTGGGTGACCCAAACATTAATGAAGATGTTTTTTTTTCAAAGATTCCATGGTTGTTATTTCGTTGGTTATTGAGTTAGTTAATACGATGGCAACAAATAAACCTGTTAGCTGTGTATCGGCAGTCCGGTCACGGCGACACATGGGATCAAGTGCACTTATACAGCGCGACACACACGTAGTGTCTGTCCGAAGATACGACATCGGTGTGTTTGTACATTGGATTTTATCTGAATTGTTTTTAGGAACAGATTAACTTGTGGAGATCGTTATCTACTCGTATTAGAAACTATGATATTTGAATTGCAAAGTGGGAGTCCTCTGGACAAGGCCATCGTCAATTTTCTCTAGAATAATTAATAAGGCTATTTGATTTGAAAAGTAGCACTGTAGTGACAATTATATCCCCAATGATTAAAACTAGCTTTTCAAAAAGCAGCATGCATCCCGAACGACCAAAAAAAGTCACAAATAGGATTAATCCACAAAAAACAGCACCAAATCAAAGCGGAGACACAGGATATATCTCAGGCTTCCATCCCTCGTGCGGCCGATTCACCTCACAAGAAAACCTTAGCGAAGTAATAAGAAAAGGTAGAAGTGCCCCATTGAATGATAACTCCGGGCCCTTTGTCTCGCGTCCGTCTTGAAGAATCGAATTAAAAGGCTTATTGTGTCGACGTGACAGCGCTCAGCCCCTCACCGACGCCAAGAGTTTTTGTTTCAACCAAACTAAAATATTACAGGCCATTCACTAGATCCCACCCTAGCTTTGGGGAGATTTGCTACTTGAATTTGTACTCAATTTTTAACAGGGACTGTTAATTAAGAGAGTTGCTCTTTATTGGCGAGAGCAGTCTTAATGCGTTAATTGTTGAAATGCAATCTCGGAAGGGAGTTTTTAATCATTTGAACGTCATATTTTTAATTTAGAAGTTTTGCTGTTTTGATTTTTGTGACGTTGTTAATTGATGGATTTTAATTTGAGGAGACTTTGTTTGATATTGTGTACCCCTTTTTTGTTTTTGATGTTTTAATTTTTTTGTTTCAGGCGTCCTTGCGACACCGGATGCCCTCGCCATCCGATCAAGGTAAAGTTCATGCTTTTATTAACTGGAAGTTTCTTTAATTATTTGTATTTGTTACAATGTATATTTTAAGGGAGGGTAGTACTTACAAATGTCTTTATTCTATACATAATTTTAACACATTCTTTTTAATTTTTTAGTGCCAAAGCGCCTTAGGTTTTACGACAGTTTATTAAAAAAAAACTCTCTGGAATTTTCTTCTAAAAAGAGCAGCACATTACTCAAAGCCACCATCATTTACCGGAGCCTTCAAGAAAAAACCTGGCACTTCCCTTGTACAACATGTCTTAATTATTCATTACATCCCACGACTCCTTGCAGACGCCAACCAAAAAGCGTACCATAAAAATATATACTAAAACGAACACGCACATTAATGAGGGCCGTGCAATATTTATACACAAGCTACCCTAATTGCTAGGGTGGAGAGTGGAAAAAATGGGCAATTTCACGTAATGTAATATGTATATTTAAGGTGAGGTTCCCAAACGCAGCACGGCCAGGAATTTTGTCGCGGTCGTACTTATTACACGGAACCACTTCAAACGTCTTTCTGCGTCGGCTTCGACTATGATACCGGCGGGAAAGATGCTCTATCTTGGACAAAAATTTTAATTCGATATTTGGGTGACCGTGTGAAATGCATGTGAAACGTAAAAACATGCTCAGGCATTGTTGTTAACTATAAGGATTCATAATTAAAATAAAAATCTTTATTGACAACACAAGAACCAAAAAATTCCATGAATAGTTATAATTTTTTTTACTATATTATAGTTTGTAAATAAATACATTAACAAAATATAGCTACTTATAGAATAAAATAAATATCTACTGACTCCACTGATATGTAATTTTCGTTGAAAAAAAAACTGTTTTATCTTGTTCGTTAACTTGTTTTTTTTTTTTTTATAAAAGTAAAGTAGAGTAACTTTCCCCAGTACTACGCAATAAGTAGCCGGGATTTTTATTTTTTCAATATGTTTAGGTGCTCAGCTCGCTCCCCTCGCCGCCACAATTTCCTCTTGACGGAAGCCCTCAATCTAATGATATGGCTGTGTTAAAAAACACAAGGAAATTTAATAACGCCAAGAGCCCACAGCCCACGAGAGAAAACAAAGAAAATTTAATTTCGACGATTCCCACATGCTCAATATCGTTGAGAAGTTGCGCACTTGAACGTGAAACGTGCAAATTAAAAATATCCCCCATTTATATTTATATTTTAGGAATTCACGGGATTAGCTTGTTAATATGATTTTAATTGTAAAGTAACTTAATTGTTAGGAAAATTATTTCATTTGCCCGGCCGCCATATGAAACCAGGCGTAGAAAAAACCAACAGTTGAGCGTGCGGAAATCTGCATATCACGTTACGGGGACGGTTACCCTACAGTAATTATACGGGATAAAGGTTAAAACATTTGAAAGGTAAGCAAATTAGTTCCACACTTAATGATCCGACAAAGCGCGTAAATCTTTTTAAAATTCGTGCCCGAAGTGTTTCCTCTTCCGTTGGGGTAAGTAAACAGTACGTTAAAAAACGTATATTTGCATAATCTAGGGGTGCACGTATGCAAATCCGTGGCCCGTACGGGAAAGGCGGTGAAAATTGTATCAAATTGTTCCACCGACACGTAGGCTTTGCCGGCAATTTGTCAAGCGAGCAATAATTATTTGGAGCCCCCGGCCTGAATAGCTGACAATATGGGCTGGCGTAAAGCGTGTCATTTGTGCTAAACATTATGACGTGTCATTTCTGCTTTATTTATTGCTGGGGAGTTCGGCAAATGTGTTAATTTTTGTTTTTTTGGTTACATTTCTCGAAGGTTAACTTATTGACTTACTTGGAGCCCTTAGGGAAGAATAACCATGTGTTTAAACCGATTATTGGTGGAAATTATTACCTTAGCTATAAATTGTATATTTAGGGATAATGTTAATCAGATAAAACCCTTAAACACGCTGTAAAATCACAAAATTAAATCCAGAAGCCCACGTACACGAAATCCAAAAATCCCTTTCCAAATCACAAAATACAGGCAATCGGCAAATTCCCACGGTTTTCAATAAAAACAAACCATTGCAAATGGCTGGAAAGGTCTCGAATTAAGCCGCGGGCTCACGGGCCGGACGCAGGCAATGGCCCGTCCCGACTGAAAAATGTTATGCGCCACCTGTGGCTCGAACGTGTAATCGTATGCGTTTATCTCTGCGGGAACGTATGCACTGGTCCTAGGGTCCGGATGTACCAACACAGATGTAGCATGGCTTTTGAAGGGTTCAATATTTTGGAGGATGTAGAGAGATTTACAAAGATACAAAAATGTTGTGGGAAGTATGGGTTGTGTTAAAGACTTCTAATGTTTTACCAAACTTAGGTTACATCTAAATCCATTACGGTTTTAAATAAAATATTTACTTTCAAAAATGATTTGAGAGCTAGTAAAATACCTACCTTGAAGAAATAACATTTTGATATAGATTCAAATAAATAATGGTATTCAAATTTGAAATTAACTTGATGCTTCGCAAATGTTTATTCCAAGAGTTGTTCTTTACTGAAAATAAAGTTCCCTTAGATTAAATCATTATGACACCACGCAAAAATCTGTTCCAAAAACATCCAGCACATTTTACATCCATGCGTCACGTACTAAGCCATGCAGCCATTCAATTCCACACCAATAGCCCGAATTAATGCGACGCCCAACGTTCGGGCAATTATCATCCACGCAATGACTGCTCCGTGTCCACTCATCGCTCGGAGTGAGCCCTCGATACAGTCCCGCACCCGACCAATTAACACGCCCATCGCATCCTGCTCAATTGACCAAACGATTTATTGACCGACCACACTTTTTTACCCAACATTTTTATCATTGAACCATTTTTACCAAGCTCTCAAATATTTTCCCACGGTTATGAGGTTCTAATAGTGAACCACGGTCCTTTATGAAGCCGAGCGGACACAATAACGATAAAGGTGAGCACAAAATCCGGACAATAAAGCGTCGACAAAAAAGCTGAGTGAGGGCTAGTGCGGGCCAAATAGTTCGTGAAATTTCGAAGGGTCCCGTAGTTGGGGTACGCGCGCTGGACGGGACACTTTACGACGGTCCTCTCAGTAAACCTGCCCATTATGTTGGGTTAAGGGATCGCCTCCTCCAGTTATAAAGATGCCGAACGTTCGGCTAAGATTTGTAGCCGGTTTATGGATGTAGAAGGGGTTGTTGGATGCAGCCGAGGGTATTATGATCATGTCGAGTCGAGAGGTCGTATCATATCCAGGAGTCAACACGGCGAACATGATTGAGGACTTTCAAAAGGGGCAGCTCGGGAATACGGAAATACGATGCTGTTTTTCCGAATTGCAATGGTTTAAGTGGATGTTTTGTAGTAGGGAAATGGAATGTTTTTCTTCAAATTATCGTAACATTTTTCAAAAATGCGCAGCTTGAAGGCTCAATAAAACGTTTTTCCTTTTTCCGTTCCAATTTTAACAATTGCTCTAAAGCTAACTGGTAATGGTGGCCTGCAATTTAAGATATTCAAAACATAGCGTTCCAACTCTCCGGGACAGATTCAATAATTGGAGTGAGAAACATTCTCACCAAGCTCTATTACCTAATAAAACCCAGAAATATCGGACAAAGAAGAAGCTAATTGACGACCGATTTCTGTGAAGCAGGAAAAACATTTAAAAAAATAAAAATAAAATTTTTGTTAGTTAGGTTTATATTGTAATTATATCAGAACGTGAACGCATTGACTCCAAAATCTGTTTTTGTGACTAACCAAATTAACACAGGGCAAACGTCCACCGTACTTAACGTTATCACATGAGCTACCTAACACCTCAACGGCACTCAAAAGACTTCACTACATCCAGACACACAAAGTTGCCACATAACCGTTTCATTTCTAATCTGACCTCCCACCCGAAACCCAGTCTTATCTCTCAGAACACACAGTTTCGAATAGAACGGGAATATCTTTGGCAGCTGTAAGTAATAAATTTGTTTGCAGGTGAGACATCTAAGGCTAATTGTACACGGCAATCGTGAGCGTCCAGTACAAACAGAGGCAAGGTAAAGGCGTTTACAGGTGTTTGCTAACAGCCCTCACGTAAACAGCTTGGTGTTGAGTTCCTTTTGCGGCGCTCTGCTGCCAGGCAGATACTTTGAGACGAGTTGTTTGTACGTCTTATTGGGTACGGGTCTTTGTGTGTGGCACTGTTTAACTGTGTTTGTTGTTACAACCGATATGAAAATGGCCAATTCCACCTATATTCGTATGTATTTTGGTGTGCCATTTTTTTTATTCTTGTTGCCGGCTCGAGGACCAAACGCAGACTGAATGTTCAGGCTCGGCTTCCCATCACGATGAAATTATGAATTGTATAATGATGGTTCTAGAACATAGAAGAATAAAATGGTTACAAAGAAGGTCTAACATCAAATGTATATGTCACCGTAAAATTGTCAAATACGTTATATTGTAATATCTCTAGCGATATTGTAAAATCTCGAGATATTGTCAAATGAACATACTGCTTACAACAAAACGCATTATTTTACGTGAAATGCATGCGATGGTAGTCAACTCACGCGGTGTGGAGGGAAGGAGAAGTCCCCCTTGCCCAGTGGTACAACTCTCATGAAAAGATATTGAACCATTCCTGAGAAATACCGATTATTATAACCTAACCTTAAAACACTTTATATTCCTCTAAAAAGCGTAGTCGACGGAGCCCCGCTTCGCCCCGCTTCCCCTATTTCCGGGTGCAGGGTTTAAAGGAACCTAACTAACCTAACGGGGGGGTGCCCCAAGTCCCGATTATGGGGGCAGAGATACTTCCGTATGTTCAGTTGACAATAATTCGAGACTTTACAATATCGCTAGAGAGATACACGTTATATTGTAATATAACGTATTTGACAATTTTACGGTGACATATACAACCTACAACTCCTAGTTTCGGCAATATATTAAAAAGAAAACTAGCTTGTCATTGTCATTATCTGACATGGGGTGTTAGGTTATTTTCGTTACGGAATTCCACGCTCAAGGCCCGCGATAGAAGCTATGCAATAGCTTAAAAATCTTGCATTAGAAACTTGTATTTAAAAAAATCCCTCGGGCAAGCCGCAGGATGAGGTAGATTTCGGAGAAGGTGCTGGAGCGTCCGACTATTGAAAATTTTTATAAAGAGTTGTACTTATGTGTACAATCTACAAAAAAATATATGATTTCAAAATCGTTGTCCTGTAACGGAAAGTTTACCCTTTTTAAATCCGCTCATAAGAGTTTAGCATGCAAACGCCCTTAATTTTTAGTTATATTTTTTTATTTCGAAAACGATAAGTTTTATCGCTAAACTTCAAAGGTAACAATTGTAGAATAAACAATTTTCTTTCAAAAAAAAATATTTGCGACGCTGAAAATGTTTACTGTTTCGGAGATATAGAAAGAAAAGAAAAGAAAGAAAAGATATTTATTTGGCTTATGCCGCAAGTGAACACAACATAACAAAGATAGGAATTAAATAAAGTAAAAACTTAAAACTAAACAATAAAAAGTAAATAAAGAAACTTAAAACTGTACAGAAAACAAAAGAGATAATATTGTGTGTCTCACGGCTGCGCCAAAAAGGCCCAGTTCAGCATATTGCCGAGCAGCTAGTGTCCGACGCTGGTTTTCAATTGGACCTGAGATGGTGATGTCACGGACATAAAACAGTTTTGTGGTGTGAGTGTTCAAATTAGATTTGTGTATGCGTGAATAGATAATAAAATAAAATGACAGATAAACTACTTATGAATAAAACATTAAGAAAAGTGCAAGACAAAACAAACAGCCCAAAGTACTTAAATAAATGAAACGGACGCATGGCAACATAAACCTGTTTCGCACGATCCCAACCATTAGACGCATAATATGGATAGTGGATAGGTAGATTATGATTTCTTTTCAAAAAAAATTTGGAAATTTCAACCCCCTCCCCAATTTAGGGGTTGCATCAAAAAAGTTTTAATTTAAAGATGTCCGTATTTTTACTTAGAATGATAAAAATGAAAAACGGTTCAAAAATTTTCAATAGGAAAAAAGTTATGGCCAAGAAACAGATTTTAAAAAAACCGCCCCCCCGCCGCCCCCCATGGACGAATTCCGCCCATTCACGAACTTAGCCTAAGTTTTGACCTTTTCGATTTTCTGGCCAAGTTTGAAAGCAATCGGTTCATAATTGCGACCTGTAGAGTGTGGCTAAATTTGGCGTGTCACCCATATACATACGTAAACATATATATCCCCGTAGGTGAGAGACCAATAGGTATTTTTTTTTTTAAAAAGGAAATCTGCCTAAAAGTTCGTTAAAAAAAAACTTAACCCCCGTATCACCGTAACTAGAAGGTTCCCAGGTATGGAGTCGAACAAAAATAATATCGCAATGATGGGAGAACAAGTGTCTTCCAGCTTCGTTAAGAGTTTTTTTTTGCATCCTTTATCTTGTAGAAAGCCTAATAAAAAACAAAGGACCAAAACTAAAAGCAAACCAAAAAACATCGGTCAAAAGTAGTTCCTTTAACAAAAGTTCGCAACAACGGCTTGCGAAACTTCTATACGAAAATTAACCACAAAAGGTGAAACGGTGGTACAGTTCACCCAAAAACCGGGTGTGGTTACCAAGCGACTAGGTTGTGGTCACCCCGCCCCACCTCGACACGTCTCGGTCAATCCTTTTGACGCTAACCTGTCGTGTGAAGTGACCCTTTGAGCTCTCACCTACGACCGCAAACGTTTTGTGTATTCAGCTTTATGGAGAATTAATTTGGTAAGATTGGGTGAACTGTGGAGGTGCGGTGGCACTATTTTATGTCTGTGTTGGTTGATGCTAGGTTTGCTATTGATTTCGTTTCTACTTGTGTTTCATGTTCTTCTCACAAGAGGAATTCTTGCTTGAGTTTGCGTTTCCCGATACTTGAACACTGACTTTGCCTTCGGGGATTAGAGCCTTCATCCTATCAAGATGCAGATAAATATTCGATTTCTTAAAGGGTCAATATTTGCTTATCAAAGATGCATAAGCCAATTTACCTAGTACGGAAGTTAATTTATCCAGTAGAACCCATTCTTCAGAATAACATAACATAACAGCACGCCTGTAATCCGTGAAGAATTAGGCAGAGGTATGTAACAGAGAGCTAGCCTATTGCCATCAACCGGGCCCAAATCCAGACTCCGTGGCTCCGTCGAAATTCCTGATGGACAAACCCAATAACACTTTTTCGGACCTGGGAATCGAACCCAGGACTTCGTGCTCAGTAGTTGTACTTGTGACCAATAGAAAACTTGATTGCTCAAAATTTTTAAACCTTACATCAAACCACCTCGAATTCACTCGCTATCCATTATATGGCATTTAAGATTTCAAAGACACAAATTCATGTCTCAACAGCTTCTGTCCGCAAAGCCATCAAATTATCGTCCTTCAACAGTATAAAGCATAAAGTATAACATAAAGCCTAAGTATCTAAGCAAGCGGCTTTGGAAGTTCGCTCGTAGAACCTCGGATCTTAGGCGCAAAATATGCAGTGTGCTGGTCCTACTTCCCTGCATATTACATGAGACCAAGTTTTGTCGATTCCTTCAATATTTCACTTGAAAATCCTTTGCTTTGCTGTATATGGAATTGAATAAGTTAAGACAGTTTTATCTTTTGTTGTAAATGTGATCGGGATCGGGAGATTATGTAACTTTAATCTGAAACTTGTTTTTAGTTCATGGCATCGTTATCACGACGAACATTTACTGAAGATTGCAAAAGGCATTCTCAAACGTACCCCCTCCGCAAGTTTTTTAAAAGCATACTACGAAAATCGGAATCAAAGAAAACTTTAATCCAATTAAAGTTACTAAAGTAAATTAAAATATACATACAAAGCGAACATCAAATAATATTCGCTACATTTCCACAAGGCGCCCCAACCTCAGAACAGATACGACGAAACCTAATATTCAATACCGCTATCGACTAGTTAATAGCAGCATTGTGCTAGGACAATAGTTCCCACATCCAACGAGATTGCATTGCGACTTAATTTCATTGCCTAATACACTCTCGTATTTGCTATCCATCCATGTTTGCGCGCCGTTCATTCTACCCTACAGACGCGGCTATATTTTCCTTTTGTCTAGACGAAATCTTAACGAATATTTAAGTAGTATAAATTAAACGTGAGATGTGTGTGAGCACGTTCTTATGGGTGACATGTTTGTAGAATTGTTCCTGGTTGTAAGTTTTTCTTTGAAAGAAATCTGTACGAAGCATAGAGGCTGCAATAATAACAATAGTCAATTTAGAAACCTCAATGCCTTGATAGGAACAGAACAGACACATAACACACCAAATCTCCTATAGTAACAACAAATGTAAGTTGGAAACGAGGGTGGTATCTCCAAATTGCTCATGTAAGACAAAATTAACCCTCGCCCACATTAACACAGATAAGTGTGCGAGCTCATTTGCGAGCCTTCCGGCTGGCGCTCGTTACATCTTGATATTCTTTACCCCTTCACCGATACCCGCACCACACGAGCAATAAATGGCGCGGAAGGAGTCGCTATCGCGCCGCCCGATATCTTCCATCCGAATTAATTTCACAACGCTCCTTCTCAGAAACGAACTAAGTTCGCGCACTTGTTATTTCGACGTGCAGCCGAGCGCGCGACTTCTAATCGCGAAGAGTCGCGAGATAAAATGGCGACCCGTAATTACCATAACGCGCCTTTCGAAGATATGTGGAGAATCTTAATGGTACGGTGGCTCCGTAAATAATGGGCTCTTATGGGAAAGTTGGTAAAGAGCACTGTTTCGTGTGTAATTTTAAGGGTTTCCTGGCTCACGTGCTTTTTGAATAATGTGCTAAATACGGAGCCGCGGTAATGACGCTCGCGTTTGTTTTCATATAAACTTAGACAATAGATTCAAGTTTATGTTTGCTCCAATGGCATCCTTGTACGTTTGAATAATTTTAATTTTAGCGTGACAATACTACACTTGTATGAATTGGCACGCTTAATGGTGCCGTTTATCTTGTAGTGCTTGTTACGAACTTTCGTTGAAGTAAATAGGAACGAACTCACTAACCTTGTAACTTGTATTAATAATGTAATTTCAGAACTGATTTGTTGATTTACTGACTATATTGTACCTTCGTTTGGGGAGCCGCATAGATAAATAGCAACAGCAGTTAATTATTGAGCTAAAATGCATCTAAGAGCGGGCGCACAAAAGCGTTTATGGCGCGATCGCGCTATCAGCCGCAGGATGCAGAATGTCGCGCGCCGTTCGCGATTACACGTGAGTTATGAGCTATTTCTGAATTGTGGTCGCCCGCGGCGCGTCGTGCGGTGCGCGCCGTTTCGGAGCTTCTTTCATTCTAAGTAATTAGCCCTTTATTTTAAACACCGCAATAATTGTCGCCTGCAGCGATACGTTATCTTGAGTAACTTTAGTAGAACCGTAAGGAATTGTTTTCCCCATGGAAAAAAACAATCCAGTTTTCTTTGATTTTGAAGTCAAGCATTTAGACAAATACATGTGGTTGGCGTTCTCCAAAATGCAATGACTAACTCGGTACACCGTGTGGATCATTCATCACCAAATTTACGGAAAATACCGAAATGGTTAATACTTCAACTGGCCAAAAAGTCGGTTTTACATGTGGTTTCGTTCATATTTGCTTTCCCAGATTACCAGAAATAGGTATAAAACAGTATTTAAAAATATGATAGTGCACCACATTAGACATACAGCCGTAGTGGCAACATTTGCTCACCGTCCTTGCTTTGTTCCGTATGCATATTTGCAAACTCAGCTAATACGTTTCAAAATGCTCGCAGCGTACACAAAACGGTGTACACCTCCGAACAAGGAACGTGTTCGCTCAAATTACAAGCATTGTAAATTAGGACCAAAAACAGTTTCATTTTCCACACGAGCGCTGCAGCTAATATTGTCTCACCCCTAAAATATGCAGCCTTACCTGCGGGAATTGCCTGGATATAGTGTAATTGTTGAATATACCACGTCGTTTAATCCCAGCTACATCTTCTGGAATGTTCGAGAATGCAGCCAAGATTTGCAGGCAGTCTGCGGCGAGGTCTTGGCCCCGGGCCTAGTGCACTTAATACATGGCTTAACTTCACTTGGGATTTCTCAATGTGTCTCACTACAAACCCGCTTTAGCGACACAGCTAAGCGCGCCTGTAAACAAACATTAAAAACTCGTTTACTTTCGAACCCTTTTGAAAAGAGTTAAACTTGTAACGCCCCGAAACCTTCGAGCCTCCTGAAACTCAAGCTACTGCAAACAGCCGTGAGGCGTCGTAGATGAAATTGCAAAAATGTAAAAGAGCTAATGTTTGCTCACCTTAAACCCCTTCCCGACCCCACGTGCCGGCGTGACGAGCCGGATAAAAGGCTTTAATACACCCTCATCCCTTATTACGAAACTTGAAAAAGACAACAATATAGATCCAATGTGTCGCGGGCGCGGGCAATCATACGCGCATCAAAGGTGACGCGCCTGCGAGCTAGCCAAGTGTGGAGACGCCTTTATATAACGACGTTTTGTATTAGCATTCTGTATGGAAATGTCGAGTCAAAGGGCTACACGCGTTATGAGATCTCAAACAATACGGATTGTGACAATCCTGTTTCCTTCGCACGACAGGAAATGGTATTCGAATGTTTAATGAGAAGCCTCGGTTCATGTATCGTAAATGCGGATTCCTAGAACGTCTGCTTTTGCATTTTGTTACTCTGTTTGCAAATCCGTTTACTGCTTTGTGACAGCGGATATTTCGATGTCGTATTTTTATTCTCATATGACTGAAATGTTGCCTGCATAGAAAGGCGATTTACATTTCCGACAGTTCTTTTGTCGTATTATTCAACATTGGTCCTAACAGTGTTTCAAAAGACCAACATACTAAAAGGACCAAAACTTTCTCTTAGTATTTTCATCCTCCTCCATACTCGTGGCTCGAACACATCAAGCAGTCATTACGGCCCTCGTGAAAAATCTCGGCGAGGCTGCTTTGCAAGTCAAAACTCCTTGGGGTACACTTGGCTCCTCCCGTCCCCGGGAGGTACCCGCTGCCGAGCGCGTGTGAACATTTTTCATATTGAGCTCCAAGATACAGGTGACGTGTTAAATGGCTCGATGTTTAAGATTCAAACAAGGGTAGGTGAGTATGTATGTGTGGAGTAAGTGTTAGCTGTTGTTTATCATACATTTGATACAGGTAGTCAGTGCCACGAAAGTCTGACAGCCAGTCTTACCAAGGGGTATCGTCTTACCCAGTACTAACTGTGTTGTGGGGGTGAGATATAAGGCAGTCGCTCCATGTAAAATACTGGTATTCAGCTGCTTCCGGTTAGACTGGAAGCCGAAACGAAAAACGGCGGATGATCATGTGATAAAAGCAGGTTCTTATGCAGAGAAATTCATGAAAATAATTAGTAATAATAACATATTTTCATTTCGTTATTAGATTAATCTTGAAAACTTTATTGGAATAATATTGACACCATTTTCCTTTAAAGGTTACACGTGGATACAAAGTTGTCTCGCAGGTGAACATTAACTGGGAATAAAATATTAAAACATAGTACGTAATCTTATTAACGATTCTACACGTGTTGGAAATTACATATACTTAAAATGGACTAGGTGATTGTTAAGTTTTTTTATTTTTTTATTTACTAACACAAAAAGCTACATATGAGTATTTCACAAATTTTCTGCCAAACTGCAGGACAGCAAGTCCTTCGTGATTTAGTTGCTGAACTTAACAGTAATTAAAATTTGAGTGTTTTATTTCAAGAATCCTAACAATTCTTATTAAGTATTTTTTTTTATTAAGGCTGGTTAAGGTTTGTCATAATGTTCATTTATTGTAATCAGGACTGGTTACAATAAATGAACATCAAATTATTATAATTACCAAAATAAAAACACAAAACCTATCAAGTCCAATTTTGCCACCTAACTAAATACTAACACTCATTAGAGGTTTTCAAAACGCTACTTACTTGTTACTTACTTAAAAATAAGTCTCCAAAAATCACTCATAAACACCTCTCAAATATAAGGCTCGTAAACGTAAATAAAAATTAATTTATACAATATTTTCCACTTTTTGGGTTCAGTAATGATCTCTGGGCATGACACGTCACAGCGCTACGCCTGATTTACGTTCCCAAATGTCGGCACATCCAGAGCAGGTGTGCTTGTTCAACTTAGAAAATTAGCACACCGTACACTTTTAAATTGCCTACGAAATTTTCCACTTTTAAAGTGGAATTTTCTTTTTTTTTTGGGGGGGGGGGAATATTTTCATGGGATTTGTGGAGGAACTGCACTTTCAATTAAACATTCCAACGAAACTTTAGTTAAAGGTATTTGATGCATACAATTATTTTATAATTACCGAGACTACCAGCGTCTCAGGCAATTTAAACGCACATCTTGTATAGGTAGTTATCTTAGCGTATCCAATATCCCCCCAACAAAATAAATCGATGCAACTCCCATTGAAGTTGACACAAGACAAAATCCATTCCGCACATGTTACTCGACACATCGTTAAGGCGACGTGTACACCATTACATGAAATTATTCCGTCGTCCGCAGCCTCCGCAAATTGACATTCAATCAGTGTGCACCCACATTGTTTCCCTATCAATCCTTATTGAGAGTTGGCACACGCGCCGATATGCCGCCATCAAAACGCAATTTGTTTATGAAAATTTATTGTATTCGCCATTACCGTGGATTCTTTTCCCTTAGCGACCCCGCGGAACAAAATCACCTTATTCAATTCCCTTTTTGCATACATCACATACGGCGCCTCAGAGGGGAACATCGCGGGTTTTGTCTGTACACGGGAATCGCGTTTGGGACGCGTGTTCGCTTCTTATTAGTCTGGATTGGATAAAGGTTTTTCTTATATCGCTTGGGGAAAGAATTTACGGTGTATCCTACGTGTTGTGAGATGTTTTAGTTGGCCTTATAGGTTTGGCGAAGGATCTTCTAACAATGCTTCATAACTTTAGAAAAGTGAACAAAGTTTGAAAAGCTAAGATAACATTAAAATTTTTATTATATTACAATAAAAATGAGACTCAGAGGACCAAAATGGTCTTGAAGGAAAACAACAGGAAATGTCAGCTGACATTCTGACAAACAAGCTGGCGGCAATAATTCAAACCATAATGATACGGTACGGTTACACGTGCATTTCTTATCCTCCCAAATGCGGTGACGAATCACCAGAAAATTTCCAATTCCGAATTCCGGGTGAATTCATTTATCAGCGTGGAATTAGCGCGTCACACACGCTCGTCGATGGTAAGTGGAGCGCGCGATATGACGCGCCTTCCCTTCTGTTTCGAGGATTTGCAAAAAGAATTGTCGCATATATCACGGTTAATAGGGTGCGGAGAGAGCACTACTTATGTCTAATGCGACAAGGAAACATGCTTCCCGCCCGCACGCACGAATACATTCCCAGAAACTGGATTTTCAATGGCAATAAATATGTGAGAGAGCCAAGCTCCTGCTTTTTGAGAAAATATGAAAATTATACTCTTCCATAATTCATTTGTCGTTTGTTGCATCGATTTCGTATTAGGGATGTTTTTGTGATCGTGGATAATTTATTTGATGACGTTAGTGGGGTTTAAGGTATAAGTGGGGGGTGCTTTGTGCACCTGTAGCGATACAAAAATGTGACATTAACCCCTTTTGCCTTGACATAACAGTAAAGCGTGACGTGGTCGTAAACACGGCGGGATGACGCTTCGTAAAAAGGAACGATGCGGTAAATATGGACATGCGATGTCTTGGTAGCGGTAAAATGTCGGTAAAAACTGCGAAGATGCTCTCACCACTGCTTGGAGGGTGCAAAGCTAATTTTTTTATGGTTATTTTGTGTATCACTTGACTGGCTAAAACATGAACATTGTTGTATCGTAAACCTTGCATCGGGTAATAAAATTAGTCTGAGTCATCAGTCGTCATGCAAGATGATTATTATATAAGTAGTACTTATTAAATAATGCGTTTGTAGTAGTAGCATGCAGGCTCTAAAACTCATGCTCGACTATAAAATGTAGTTCGCTTCAAACTTATCCGTTTATATAACATAAAATGCTAATACCCAGCCGCATGAATGAAAATCAGACCATAAAAATGTATCACAATTATTTTGATATATCGCCAAAGTTTATCGCCCTTTGAAGATGTTCCTTAAGTCTATAAATTGAGGCCGAGACGTACCGCAGCCATAAAACCTAATATACGTAATCTTTATTTCTTACACGGGGTTAAATCAGCGGATTATGCTAAATACTTGGTATTATTGCGCATGCGACGTTCGCATTTCTAACTAGAGTTTATCAAACGCCCCTAAAAAGATGTTATATTTTCAACACATGATTATGTAAAAGAATTCCGAGATTCAAGATTTCTACGTATGGGGAGGATGCGCCGTTAAGACGTGAGGTCTCGAGATTTGCATCTTTACCACTCTTTTGTGGGGTGTGTTTTCTCACGATAATGCTAAATGTTACGTCGGGGATTCGAAGCAACGTATCTTTGTGGATTTTACTGAGTGTTTGTAAGTCTTAAACAAAACATCCATATAGATAGATGTATGTAAAGTATTTGATAAAAAGAACTTATTGTAGGTTTAAGCGTTAACATTGTTCATGTATATTTATGAACAACGGTAGGGTTAAAAATAGAAAAAAAAAACTAATATTAACAGACACATTTACTAACAAAACAGCTGTCAATTCCCCCAATTAGACCCATTCTAAATAAAAATCCAAACGAAGTTACAAGCGACGTTTCGCCGAACGTGCAGCAAGTTAGCGAATAATTGATGAACTACACTATTTCAGACCGCTACAAATGGTACAATACAAGGTTTTCCAACTGTCAGGGTATAAAAGACTGATTTGTTTTAGTTGACGCTCGGAACAGTTGCTATATTAAGGTTGGCGTACTAATTCTGTACCGCGTACGTCAAAATGAGACAGCTGGTTTGTTAGCATAGCACGTTGTCTGAATTTAGGTCTGTCACATAATTTTTGCCGTCGCGTACATTTTGTTTGAGCTGCATAAAATGCAAGGCAATTAGCACTTAACGAAAATAAAATATAAGGTCTCATTAAAATAGATGGACAATGTTGAACACGGCGTTCTGTACGTCTAACCAAAGATATCCAAGCAAAAAAAACACAGGCAATAAAGACATGGATGTGTTAATGCAATGTTTAAACATACACTGATTATTTTTTCTTGTAAGTATCTATTGCGTTTTCCTTTTTTTTATCATTGTCCTTATTTTGGTGGTCTGAATGATTCCTAAAAGATTGTCCATCTGTTTTAATGGACCTTAAATACACAACATTTCATTAGAGAGACACTGACAATCCCTCTTTCATAATCGTAATAAAGAGTCAAATCCAAACGACTTCCTCGTCAAGTTAATAACACAAAACAAATTACCAACAGAATCTTTTGCAGCACCAGAACAATTAATCAAAACATTGGGCCGTTGAAAAAAAATGAATTATCCTTCCAAGAGCGGAGTTAAGTCATTATTATTATTTAAATCTTCAAAATTACTCGACAAAACTGCTCTATATAGATATAAGACTGCAATAACCCATTTGGAAGGATAAGAAAAAGGGATGGTAGTCATTAGCATATAATGATAGTAATTAAAATACACAAATAGAGCTATAAAGGAGGTTGGGCGATGAAGGGTTGTCTTCGTGATCGCCCGAGTGAATTTATACATGGCAAATATTTTGGTAGCGGCTTCGGCTCAAGAATTAAGAACAGCCTTGTTTAATTTATTAATTAATGGAGCCAGTGTTGCGGAGACGATGATGGCAACACTGCTGAGCGGAACTGATTAGTCTATAAAAGTGAACGGAAAGTAAATATTTTGGGTAGAAATTGGGTCCTCAAAGGTTGCGTGTGCGCAAAAAATTAAGCTTTGTAGGAGATTTGATAAATATCTTGTAAGCTTCACGTATAAATAAATTAGCAATGATTTTATGAATAAAAAATTTCCACCGACTTCCGAAAGTAAATATATTTTCAATACACTTCCTCGAAAACTGGTTCTTTTCACACTACTATTAGGTTCAAAATGCAGTGTATTTCACGCACGTGCGTTTTTCACGTTTTTTCTACACATGTGCAGAAAGTAAAATTCCCACAGATAACTATACCTACACTTAGTCCAAAATGGTCAATGCATAATTAAAAAAACATTCACACCTGACTATAGAGTCAGAGGTAAATGAGTTTTTTTTTTCGGATAAGCGATCTTCGTCTTTACGGCGGCGTAATCATTTTTTGAATATTCAAATTGTGTTTATAAATTCAATATAATAAACATGATTCTTTAAAATATTTTCTTTTATAAACAAATTAACATTTATTTGTGTTCTAAATTCAAAAAAGCATATATAAAAAAAACTATTTTTTATATTAGGCTGCATAATAGCTTCATACCTTTGCTTCTCCTTCAACCTGGCGAAAGCAAAGCGTGGAAAAAAAAATTAAATCATAGTCTCGTAATAATTCATGACACAAATATTTTAAGTTAGTACATTCTTTTATTTTATTTCTTCAAAAGTGTACCTATTGAGAAACGTCGTTTGATACACGTGGACATTTGTTATTGCAGCTCTCGGCTCAAAAACACCTTCGCCTTACGGCTCGTGTGTTAATACCGCCTTGAACTACAATAAAAAACTTTCTCCACTTGTATCAAAATGTACTATTTTAACTTTTGAAGTGTTTTTTTAAGTCGGTGCTTTTTGTAAGAAGTTTTTCATTTTACCTTTATTAGCTGTAATATTCCACACATTAACTTGCATACATTTTACATCGCCGCTCTTCCTCTATCAATTTAAAAAGCAGTAAATTGGCCCAGTAATCACGGATAAAAAGATGTACATAAATAAAAATGCTTATGGAATACATAATCTCTTCCCTTTTTCAGAAGTTGGTAAAAATAATGGTAATCCACGCGTCCAATTCAAAATGTCTAAAAGCTACAAAATGAAAATTCCTAATCTACTGACCCTCAAAAGCTGAAGGTAACACAAGGCACGTACAAATTGTGACAGGCCCGGTGATGGGCAAGCCTTTCACTCGAATTATTTCAATTCATTCCTCGTCTCACGCTCCACCGCCTCCGCAGACAATGGCGGCTAATTACGAGATGTAAGGCTTTATTAACGCAATCGCGTGGTTATTAACATAAAAAAATTATATTTACTGAGCCCGGCGCCGACGAAAGTGCTTAATTTACGAATATTGCGGCATTACTCCCGTCTCAACCCTTCCGTCTTACAAATAATTGCAGCGATGTTACGCCAAGAGAGATGGGATAAGCGTCAAGATTAAACCTCATCACAATTACTCTCAATAAGATTTAGAATTCTAATGACTAGCATTACACATTCCGAGAAACTTTTCCGAATCTTCAGAATGCAGTGGTACTTCAGTATTCCATACACACATTCTAAATTTGATTTAACTGTCTTAAATAGTCCTTTGGCAGATTACCTATTGATATTTTAATGAAAAAGTCGGTCCCTCCGTCGATTCCAAAACGTCAATATTAGCATATAAATAGCGAGTAAAATATGACATCAGCATTTTAATTTTTCTATATTACGAAGCGATTTACAAATTAGCGGGTAAGAAAATCGCCGAGGAAGCCTTGAGAGGGTCGACCTGCCGCAGATGTCCTATTTAAATGTAAATTTTCCACCGACACGCCGACGACACGGATGAAAAAAATAATTTAGAATCAAAATATTTGACAGCACATCACAATCATTTGTAATATTAATAAGTAGAGCTTAATTTAAGCGTCCCTTTATAAAGTGGAGCATCTTATTTTTGCACAGAATAAATATATTTTTCCAGAAAACTTCAAACTTTTCAGGAAGGAAAAATTAACAAAATTTGACAGCGGTATTTAATCAACGCCCACAACAAACACTACGAGAGGGTGACAATTGCACGCACCGGATGGAAAAAAGAAAAAGTATTCTTTTCAAGAAAGGGCAACAATAAGAGAAAGAATTACGGGAAGGACCTCGCCGGAAGTGGAAGTGACAGATCGCCGTCATGGCCGACAATGGTGGAAAGTCACACCTCTTGTTTACGGGACGTCGAGCACGCTTCTGAATTAGCTATCATTTACTTAAGCACTTTATATAATTAAGTGAAGCGGCCATTACTGTCACGAGGGTCGCCATATTCTTTTCATTGCCGTCTCTAATTGCACCTATTAGTTGGGCGGGCGTTAGTTAGTGGACATGTGTGAACGTCGGTTTATTTAGACAAAGGTTAGGGAAAAGGTAAGTCCAAATACGCCTTTAATAAAAATTGTATGATTCTTTAAAGACTTCTGCCAGTGTCTCTTTTGTCACTTTAATTTCGTGTTTTTCTTCTAACACATTATTCTTCTTTTCTATTTATCTTTCTGAAACTTGGAATGCTAACGAAGGGTAACCATATAACAAATTTTCCTGACCCAAAACGGTCCATATGAACAAAAACGACGCATCGGAAGTCTGTATATTATGACACTAAATTGTCTTCTCCGGACTGTATCTCAATAGTTTTGGAGCAATTCCACTTAACTAAACACTTTACTTCTAATTAATAGTCTACACGTAAAGAACAAAATGCTTCAAGCTTTTAATATTACGATTCTAATTCACAATATTCTCATCAAAAATACTCTGAAGCCGCCATTTTAAATCTACATTAATCCCCTTTGCATCTCAAATTAACGAATCGATCATAATTGATTAAGTACAGCGGCGCGCTAAGGAATCCCACAAAGGAGTCCATTCGTACTACTGAGCAAAACAAAAACAACACTCCCTCCCTTTTTTGACCGACCGAAAGCGAAATCTGGCTTTGTTCATTTACTCGGTAAACCGATAATTTCATTAAACAACAAAGTGGGACTTGTCGGGAGTTTTGTAAACACGGCAAGAAGCCAATGTCCCCTAAGATGGGAAATTCATTTGGAGAAAAAATATCTTGTCTTAGCACAACGTGGCGAATTAGGAATCCACGGACCCCTGCTTGTTTGCACCATAAAAAGTGGTGAAATTTAATTAAAATCAGTGCACTGATTTCAGTCTTGGAAACATCCAATCAGGTTTAATTAAACGAGACGAAAAAAGTTGGGAGTATTGTAAAAAATCTCGAAAATGTACCCAATCAAAATTACTTCACTATTCGATGAAAATCGAGCTCCTTAACCCTTGCTACGCCGAACAATCCAGTTAATATCGTAAGCGTAACCTAAAACGGGTGCATTCCGCACGTTAAAAATATCGCGGAGTAATTTGGAGCATTCGGGCGGGCTACTCGCATTAAAGTTAGGTAGCGGGCAAATTAAGCCGAACCCCCGATATATTGCGTTTGTTCTTTTGATGCCGCCGGTGAAGGGTTAAAGCCAAGAATGCTTTGCTTTTTATAGTAAACTCAATAAACCGGGGGCTGAAGTTGTAATACGCACTTTATGAGTATAGACATGTATGTAAGTACCCGTATTCGCTTAAATGGGTTTGTTCTACATTAGGATAGAAATGCGGCTCGAAGGACCAAAACAATCTATTCAATTATGGTTAAATGCTGGGATAGAATATTTTTAAAAGTATAATTATGACTAACTCGTAGCTGGAATCTGTTTAAGTCGGTGTTGAAGGAGTTATATTTAATGATTTCGGAAATACAGATGTCATAAAAAGCAACAGCCTGGAAAAAATTGCGCAATTTTTAATTTAATATATAAATTATCCACACACGGGTATCCACAAATACTCGTTATACAAACCCAATGAATTATACCTCAGTCAGGTAATTAGACCGAAAATACCATTAAATTAATAAATAAAAAACAGGAGCGGACCCCATCGGCTCTCGGAACGACGTGGGCCCCTCAGTCGAATAAATTTATGTAAAAATTTTCATTAATATTTTTGAGGCCGACCGTCCGTTCGCCCTTGGGAGTGAAAATCGAGTTCGCGGTCGCGATGGAAAAATGCAAACCGAAAATTATGGGGTCCCTCGCCTTGTATTTGCTTATGAATACCGGTACCTGTACGACCCCACGTCGTGAAATATAAATATACGACACGATACGGGAAAATAAAATTAAAACAACAGCGGAATCATGAGAGAGTCGATGGTCTAAAATGTATAATGGAGGACAAAATGTAAGTGACCTTTTTCAGGATAGTTTTTCGCTCGCCCTCGACCGTTAAATCTGTAAGTACACTATGAAAAACGCCCCTCGCAGGCTCTTGCGAGATTATGAAAGATTTGTGAGTGGTGGAGTGGTGCCCGCGGCCGGTCGCACTGAGCTTAAGAGATTTAAATCGGTCGCTGGCCCGGAATGCCAGATACAAACAGATTTCTTACTGCCCCGAGTTTGTAGAAAATGATATCTTGGAACGGGTGTACTCAAAAGTTTGGGGTAGATAAACGCATATCTGTATGTTTTATTGCTCCTTTGGACTGCGATATCTTGTAGAAAGGATTTAATTTTTATGTGACGGTATTTCCACTGTGTAGATTATGTTACATTTGAATTAACTCGTATTTTAACAAGTTTTGAACTTACCAAATAAATAATTCATAAAGCTTAAAAAATATATCTTTAAGTTCTAGTTTAGTTACAAAAAACCCAGCCTTGGTCAAAATTGATTCGGCATCGTTCAATGAAATTCTATAAGGACCAGTTACCGTACTTCCTTTTCACTATATATTTTCCAAAAAGATTTCCTTACCTTGAGTTAATATCCCACTTCCCGGCCACAATGCAAGCGAAATCTGTAAGCGATATCTCAGTGAAACCTGTAAATCTTTCGGCCATTTTTATATTCGGCGAATTCTCCCGGAGAGGGCTAAGCAGGTCGCTCGCACCAGCGCCTAGAGATTATATCTTGACGTTTGATGGATGAATGGTTATTGGAACTCAACATTTTTATCATTTTGATACAGTTGCCCAAGGTGCGGTAGTTCTCTTGATACGTTCTCTGCAGGGGACATAGTTTACTGAGCTTTACTGATACATTTTTCAAAGTGAACAAGTTTTGTATACTTTGGTTTATCGGTGGGTATTTTAAGTGTTTTGAGATTGAATGCAGTAACGATCGTGGTGGATTGTTGGTAACATGTTTAGTGGCAAACCTGAAAAGGATTTTTTTAAGAATTTTGATGGAATTAAAGCCAGCATCAACCAAAAATGCTCATGATGAGATTTACCTCATCCGTTGCCATTCACAAGGAAATCAGAATTTAGCGACAGTCCACATATGAAAAAAGTTAATCGTTTCATTAAAAAAAAAACATTTTTATAAAAATCTCAAAAAAAAAATCCTAGCCAATCGGATATAAAACTAGTCACAAACTCACAATCATAACTCGTATTGAAATCAATGTCGATAAATCAAAATGATGTATGAGTTCGCGATCCAATGCTTGTCGGGTGTGAAATATGTAAAATTGGCAATGTTCTTAGCGTGCATTGGAGCGGCTGACACCGCGGCCCACTCGTTTGCACTCTTTACTACACCCCTATCTCACACTTCATATCACGTACGGTGTGCAAAATAAAGTGTTTGGTTTATTGTGAAAGGGGTATTTTGGGAAATTGTGAAAGTATTTTGTGTGTGATATTGAACATAAAATTTTGGGGATATGAGTCGGTGATGTTGTCATTTACTAAGTGATTGTGTGCCGCTCATTAAATTGATTTAGTGTAATAATAAAAGATGTTTGAATAAGTAAGGTTGAAGGGTACATGTTTGATATTTACTAAGCGTTCACCCCACCTTTTCGATTAATCAAGATCCTTCTAACACTCATAACTCAAAATCATTTACTGTCTCTTCATATACCACGACTTAATACATACCTCTTAAAATTAAAGTTCAAAAGTTTTTTTTTTAAATTAAGGCATAGTTCTCAAAAACATCCACATTTAACCTATTTTATTAAATATTCAGTCCCCCAACAGTCAACCCTACATTAGAGCCCACTTTTATCTTTTTCCTAACCCTACACCATTTTTCCAGCCACTTTGGCGCGCATCATAAGCGATATGTAGAGAAAAACGCGCGCCACCGTTAGCAGAAACATATCAATTCAATTTGAGCCCGAGGTACCCGTAAAATAGGGTTGTCACGCTAAATCATTGCACCTACCCGCGATAAACATCACCTCTCTGTTTTATTACATATGACAGAGGATTTTATTTGAAGTCAACTTTTTGGGACGTTAGTGGCGGTTAAAAGTGTCGTGAATTCTTTCGGAATGTAGATCAAAATTGGTACCGCATTTCTTTTGTATGTCTCCATGAATCAGCATTGTGATTTATTCTTGTTTTGCTAAATTTTCTCATGTGAAATATTCTAAAGTGTGCATGCTACGTGTTGATCTCGTATCAAAAGACAAAACTATGTCTAACAGACAACCCTAACATATAAAAGCAGAAAAATATTAAACAGCTCTTAAAATTTATACTTTTTTGTACAAAAACAGTGCAAGCGACATTGTTAGTTAAGCTTGTAGTACAATTAACCCGCCCCCACTAATAAGTCCGAAAGACCTGCTTCAGTAAAAATTCAGCGCGTCATTCGAGACTGAGTGGATATAAAAATTAAAAATGCACACGAGCCCGCAATGCCTCAAGGAAAATATGTTAAACCGGGCGAATGTTTCGTGAAAATTTAAAAGCACTGTCCTTTGTTTTCTTCTTTTAACAAGCCTGTTAAGATTTTTTCTCTTTTAAATTTTAATTTACAATGTTTAGAGTTTGTGGTGTAAATATTTCAATTTGTTTCACTTTGCGAGTGCTTTGACGGTTTTACACTGAAAATTAACAATTGGGTGAAGTTTAACTTCAGTTAGACAACACGAAACGCTGTTTTACTACTAATTCTCGTGCTCATATTCCAGAAATTTCCACAGGAAGAGTATGAATTTCCAGCTTGAAACTTAATTTCGCTAAAATAAAACCACACATGTTACACCGAACGAATGTTCTACACATGTACCGATAGATAGCTACCGATTTAATATCCCACTCATAATTGAAGCGAACGTTCTTCCGAACCCATTACTGCGAGCTTGTAGACTAGTGGAGCCTTGGCGAGGTAATGAACTCACATTATAAATGCAACGAGGCATCGCCTACGATGCACCGGGAACACTCTGACGCGAAGAATTAATTCATTTGCATGTAAAACTTCACCTACGGCACGCTACTTAAGATTAGGTATGAGATGCTGGGTCGATATAGGACTTGCTTGTTTGATGGATGTGAAGTTCTGTAGATTTAGTTAGCAGTGAAATTAGTTTTTTTTTTTCTTATTCCTACAGTCAAGTATTAGACTCATGCGAGGTCATTCTGGTCCTAGGAATCCAAAAGGACCATTACTTTTCAACCGTTTTCTAACTTATTTTTCGTTGCCTATGTAGATGATGTGGTAATATTTTCTAGATACAATGTAAAATTAATACTAGACAAGGGTTTGTGTGAGATACCACAACTAAAAACGGTAAAACAAAATCTATGAAGCCTGTTGATTTACGTACATACATATTTTCATAAGATCAGTATCTTTCGTCCACTCCACACAATCAAATGATGCCATCAACTACCCTTTCAAACAAGCAAACAAACATCTTCTCACATACTTTCAGTACGTAGCAACTAAGTCCGCTTAGTTCGTTGACTTTTACCACTAAAACCTCAGCTAGACACCTGCATTACTCGGCTCCTCTTAATGGGATCCCGGCCCCTTCGGGAACCTGTTCCTAATTCCACGTACTCCAGTTAAGGACTTTTTACAGACACTCGCGACTCTCTTGAGGACAATCGGATGCAAATGTTGAGAGGAACTCGGCTAAATGAGATTCGGTGATTGAAAGCACTGGAGTTACGATTTTTACAATTTGTGGGAAATTGTTTAAAGTCTATTAATGCTGAAAGTGGGTTCAGGAAAAGAAAAACATCTAACTTTTCAAGGCCCTGTTTACAAATTGTCCTTGCAGCCTCGTAGTTTAGATACCTACATAACTAGTTTTGCGTATTTTCCTTATTTACGTTCGGTCCTGTTTTTCCCTTGCAAAATGAACTGAACTTAACTAACTTCTTAATGACTTCAGTGAAGACCCATTCGCAAAGAAAAACATGTCTTATTTGAATATCCTTTTGTTCCTTGTTTACTTTATTTTTACTAGAAATAAAATTTGATACACACTGCAAACGACTTGCAAAATAAGAAAATAAATTAAAGAGGGTTATACAATAGCTGTGCGAATAAGAGTCCCCGTCCAATGAGTAGCGTCAAGAAAAAGGTCGGAGTGCGCGTGATCGCTCCCCTGGGCTCGCACTTATCATTGACATTAACTTTTTTGTTGTCCATAACATTTGCATAACTCTTAAACTCTCTATCAGTACAGCACGCTTCGAAGCCTCCGGGCGACTTCAGGGAGCGATGGCGGCCTACACTTTGTAAGATCATTTTCAGACTTTACTGAACTCTGTTACAGTCTTCTGGGCACCGTAAACGGAGGGAAGTCATTTGTAAATTACCTTTAATGGCAAAGAATGCTTATCTTTCACATAAGAATAATTTTATTGGGTTTGCTGTGTTTATTTTTTGGTGTTCGTTTGGGAATAAGGCAACATTAACTTATTTGCACATAATTTAAGAATCATAGCGATCGCTTTTTAGGGTTCTGTAGCCAAATGGCAAAAACGGAACTACTAAACTTTTTTCCGAAACTATTAGAACTATGCTGTTGAAAATTGGTAAGTAGATGTAAAAATGTTAACCGCTTAAATATTTTCAAAAAATCAAAAATAGAAAAAAAAACAATACATTTTGGGGGTTCCCCATACTTAGAACTTAGACTCAATTTTTTTTTAATCAACCCCTACTTGTCTGGTATCTATGGATAGGTCTTCAAAAATTACGAGTATATTGAGGTATCTAATATCATTTTTTTTCTAAACTGAATAGTTTGCGCGAGAGACACTTCCAAAGTGGCAAAATGTATGCCCCCCCCCCCCCCCCCCCTCCCTGTAACTTCTAAAATAAGAGAATTATAAAACTAAAAAAAATATTTCATGTACATTACTTTGTAAACTTCCACCGAAAATTGGTTTGAACGAGATCTAGTAAGTAGTTTTTTTTTAAAACGTCATAAATCCTAAACCGCAATTTACCATAATAATAAATGTTACTTGCTGCTACGGAACCCTTCATGGGCGAGTCCGACTCGCACTTGGCCGCTGTTTTATTATGTATGTACTTACGTTACTTCAGCACATGATAAACAAGCTCCCGTCAGTTTTTGGTGCAATCATATCAAAAACAATAACTAAATAAAATAGGCTCACTTAAACCAACATTTACGTTTTTCAACACAACCTAAATTCAACCTTAGAACTTAAAACTGTAGGAATTAATATAATAAAATGAGAATATTTAGACAGCTGCCACATCCAGACAGCCCTTGGGCAAACGAAGCTAATCGGCACCCCACCACGACTCATATGTAATCAGGGCATCGTTTAGGAAACCGTTCTGACCTTTTGATGAACTTGCGAGAGAATTGCCCTTCGTATGTGCCCTCAGAAAATTAGATATTTATGGAGCAATATTCCTAGGGTAGTGCTAGACTATAGACATATTTTAAAACATTTTTTGAATAAAGAAACTTATTTAGACTGAAAGCCTCTGAATTTAGATGTTAATTCCCAATTAAACAAAAGAGAGTTTTCAGATATTTAAAAATATTGTTCAAAGTACTATCAACTGAAACCCAATCTTACATAAATGCCAATATTCTTTGAAACCATGATTACAGCATATCACAGTGTAAACACAACATAATTGGCTTCAAAAATGGCTCCGTGATCCATCTTGAGATTATAATTTAAAAACATGAGCGGGTGTAATGGCAGAGGACAAGGTAAAGGTGCCTGTTCTCGGCCGGTCGATGGCTTAATAAGTAGGTATCGCTAGAAGCAGCTGTTATGATACCGGCCGAGTGTCGCCGCACTCACCCTTAAAGAGATTTTTTTTTGAATAGGGAGGAAGCAGATTTTTGCGAATATTTTTAATTTTCTCTTGGTGACGGTGTAAGTTTGATTGTGACCTATACCTAAGATTAGATAGATTATATTTTGGTGGTCCAGTTTAATAAAAACTAGAATCTCCTCAAATTAATAGAAGTGATAGAAACGTAAAAATAATAGATATTTCATTGAATGTTAATTAATTTTAAATTCAGGAGGTAGGTTGTGAACTTGTGACAAATGTTTTAATTAAAAATATCGTTATTTAGAATGTATTTCTACGTGACACCAATATCATTTATTGTATTCATTTATTTTTTATCATAACAACATTGCTAACTAAAAACTGATTAGCTTTATTAAAATTTCATTTCACTGTTTCAGCACTGTTTGACCTTGAATAGGGGCTGTATTCGTTCCAGAGAAATTACTTTACGTATATTTTACGAAGAGTTTATGGCTTTCAACTTTAAAAACTAATAAATCTCTGATTTCATACTCGAAACCAGCTTTCGAATGAATTATTATGACTACGTGTTTAGTAAAATACGTTCTACTTCTAATTAATGCATTTTCTACTACAATATATTTTTAAAAGTTTTTATTTTTAATGTCATATTTAGTCAGAACTGCAAAGTCTTGGTCTGGGCATTTATTTTTATTTATCCGTCTTCGCTACTCTCATAGAGGTAAATTCGGGAACATGTTCATAAAATGTATCAATATCATGAAACACTTCTCCATACTAACCCAACCTGAAGGTACTTACTCTAAGACGATCGCCTTTTTTCTCGCCCCAACGTTCAGAAAAAAAAAATAGGGGAGATTCCTATCTTGTCGCTTCTAATTTACTTATTCCTCTTTTAAAGACTTATTTACCTTCAAAATCCCATTGTGTCCCAAGGAGGCCTTAATAACGAGCGGGCCTACGTGTCAAACGAGGATTTTCTTAAAAAAGCAATAACAATTTACATAAACACCCGGTTCTATTTAACAGTTAATAAAGAAAGCGATGTTGCAATTGACGAGGCTGAGCCGTTTAGACGCTTTTTAGATGGAAATGTTTATTGTATATTTTATTTTACAAGGCTCTTCTTTGTTACAATGAAGAGGGCAAGAGTAATCCGAATTTATTTAGGTAAATAATAGCGCAGTTTTCTCTACTACTATATTTGACAAAACACGGTAAACATACAAGCATAACGGAGAAGTTCTTATCTTAATATAATTCCATATTTTAAAATTAACATTGTAATCTCGTAGTGAAACAAAGCAAGCGCCAACAGATAGGGACCTCCACTTAGTATTCACAGTGTTAACTTGTATCTCCGCTAATATCTGAAAGCAATCAAATGAAATCCGTGCCTCACGAGCGTTACGCGTAAGTGTTGTACACAATGACCCAAATTCACTCAAGTTGGGGAATTGTTTCATTAAAACCGACCCAAAAGTTTGACGCCGACCGCGGCTGGGCGCGCTACCCATCCGCGATCGATCCCTGGTTCATCGCACTCCACTCACTAATACAAAACGTGTACCAGATATTAAACAAAATCAGGGGATAGCCCCCTAATCAAAAGCGAAATATCCCCATCATGCACAGTAAGTTCAGAACCAAAGTTAATGACGCGAACTGTCCGCCGCACATCAACCCCTTGCCATTAAAAACTTCAGCCTTCAACTCACTAATAGTAATCTAAAACAAAGTTCAACCGGTTCAAGGTCGCAATTTAAAGTTTTTCCAAAACTTCTTTTCCCGTTCACTTTTTTATAAGTATATAAATCTTTTTGACGGCGAAGTTCCACCGAAGTTTTTGGCCCAGATTGTCATCGATTTTTGTTTGAAGAGTTTGTTTTTTCATTGTTCTTCTTTACTTGTTTGACGGTTAATTCATAAAAACTTTCCCGCCCGCAATCGATAACCGTACAGCCGGCGTGTAAACAAAACCACGCTATCTCGCGACGAACTACTGTCACGTGGTCTACTGAACGTGTGACCTGCAAGGCGTCTGCCATATTTTTTATAAAAAACAAAGATATTAAATCTGACTAAAAGCTCTAGAGTAGAAAATTTGATGCCATAACTCACAATTTATTAGCCATCAAATGTAAAACAATAAACCGCATCATCGCTGAATCGCTGAGATTTCCCTCGCGCGCGTTATTTTCAGTTGCTCCATAAATATTGCGTTTTCGCGCCGGCTGTAAATATTTTCCCCATCATAAAGGCTATGCATAGAGTCGCCGGAGGGCTCTCATCACCTCGGCCCTGAATATTTTCATATGTATTGCACGAGACCCTCTGTCTCAACTTATGTAAATGCTGCCCTAACACTTTTTCCGTTTTTCTCGCGTTTGACTCACAATGCAGCGCAATTTGACGGAGGATCCTGACATTATCCGCACAAGGGCTCACCTCGCGACACACGCGGCTACACAAATGGATATTGTGATTTAAAGTTTATTTGGGAGATTTCAAAGAGCTCCTGAGTGGGTAGGTAGTGCATTACGTGATTTTGAATGAATTGAATTTGGATGAGGGTGAAAGAAGGAAACAATAATAACGTTTTTTTTTTTCTAATTGGGAGTCGCGTAGACAAAGAGCAGCATAATGAATAGCCGTCCCCACTGTCCGTCTCGGCTGATTTATTTCATGACTTCGGATATGCAAATAGCATTAACATTCAAAGACGTAGGTATCGCCGCCCCTACAAGGAATCTGCGCCGACCGCAGAATGATGCCAATCCAGGGTGAATCTTAATATTTTATGTTGTGTTATTTCCCTTTTCTTTTTCCTTCCTGATATTATTTATTTCCTCGCCGACAATGAGATTCCCACTTTGGCGCGTAATAAAAAAGAATTATTGTTCATCTTTTTATAACGTGCCGTTTTGTTGAGTTGTATATTATCGTGATTGAAGAAGTGCCAGTTTAATCGAGTCTGTTTCACTCTGTTAGGGAAACACTTCTTTGTTTGAAATGGTTATTGCAATCTTTTAAATGGAATATTTCAAGAATCTATTGGAAACGAATGCTACTTTAAAATGAGTAATTCAGCAACCCGTCCCACATATCGATGGCCCATTTGGGAAGAGTTGATGAAAATCAAAATAAATAATATTTTCATTGTGCAACTCGTCCACGTTTCTTTTTGTGTGGAACTTTAAACTTTATCGACGTTTGGGAATTAAATATTACAAAACAAATGAACTTTATAAAAACAAAGGTACCTCACACATCACTCCCACATCCGGGACCCAAAAACAACCCCAGTAACATAAAAATAATAATCTATCAAGGTTTTACAGCACACATCCTTCACAGGAGTGATTAACAAGTCCCGGGAGGTTTTACAAAAGAGTGGGAAAAATCATCGGGTCCCAGGGAGTGATCGGCACGATGATTGATCGCGTGGCTAATTGGGAGATGGATGGGAGGGCATGGCTCCAATGTGTGGGGTCCATGGCGTGTGATGGTGCTAGTTGGATGATGTTTTCGAATTTTGAGGGTCACGATGTGAGGTTTGAGTGACTTCCCTTTTTCTGTTTTATGTTCAGTTTAGTCGTACGTAACCTTAAATAGACTTCTAAGCAAAGTAGACAATCTTCACAGATAAAGGGTCATGGACATCTCCAGTACTGAAGTGTATACCAGCGCAGCATGTCTCCTCAGACAATGACCCCACCCTCTGTCTTCATATGCCTCATGCCCTGTCACCTGTGCACTTGAGGATATAACAGACGGATTCGCATGGCTTATTTTGATCAATCTATGGCACTGAAAGAAAATTAAGTTACTTTGCTAAAGAAATAAAAACTTTAGTAAGAGTTTTGAGTGCAATGATGACAAGGAAATTAAATTAAAAATATAGTACAAAAAATAGATGTTCTGCTAAACAGACCATCTGATAGTTGGACGTTTTGTTACTTGAACGTTTGTTTAGTAAATCTAATTAGCAAAATGTCCATCATTTTGCTAATTATATTTACCACTCATTAGGCGTTTCGCGCTGTTGGACATTTAGCTACGTTTAGACATTCTGATCAGGAGGGAAACAAACTACATTCACAATTTGTAACACGTGTCAAAGAAATCCCTCTACCCCCCACAACGAACACAAATAATCAAATAAACCATCCTACATACTTGAAACGGTAAATTAAACATCAGGACTGTCTCCTCCCATCCATCAGTCTAATATGATATTTGGAAATAGTAATTAAATTCCAAATTAACGGTATAAACCATACACGGAGCGGAACCTAATTTTCATAGCTGATTAGAGTTGCCCCACACGGGATCGCACGGGATCGCACGATTACGTCCTGTTCTTATTCAGACGAAACGGTAAGCGAATTAACGTTTCGCTGTATCGTTTACGTTGATGTGAGTGACATGTAGAAGGGCTTTCTGGGTGTAATTAAAAAGCTACGTGAGCTCACTGGAGTTATTCTGTGAGTGAAGTAGGTATGCGTTGTTATAAACAAGAGGTAGCGTTCTACTTTGTTGTGTGTAACAGGAAATATTGAAAGAAAGAAAACATATTGTTTATTTGTCGCAGGGACATGTCGTGCAAACAAAATTACAAAAAATCATTACAACGTACGCGTTGTAATGATTTTTTGTAAATATTTGTTATTTTGTTATGACAAATATTTATAAATACAAATTATATCATATTGCTCATAGGTTTGAACCGACTTTTAAATAAGGTGGTTATGTTTTTTTTAATTTCTGGCAACGGTAGATTTACACAGTCAAAGAGAAATGAATCGCTATATTATTCTTACCATAACTTAAAGCATCACTAACTTTGTCACGGTGGTCATTCAATTTCCATCTTTTTATCTAGACTAGCACTTCGCCCACGACTTCGTCCGCGAAAATTGTAAAAGCTCGGCTAATTTGTATGATATCAATATAATTTATAGCCTATGTTACTTGGTAAAAATGTAGCTAATGGTGAAAGAATTTCGAAAATCGGTTGAGGAGTTTTTGAGTTAAATCGTAAAAAACAAACTGAGAAAAAATCAAATCTTTCCTCTTCACAATATTAGTTTAGATCACATTGTCATTACACTACCTGTACCTTTGTCTCAGAATGCCTCAACCCTTCTATTCATACACCGATTGAATCGTCTTCATACAAATAGTACCTACACTAGACACTTTCAATATATTTCCGCTACCCAGTGTGGAAGCTCACAGTGATGCTACCCCTATCAACTGTCTGATGCACGCCACGTCACCGCTGACGTCATCTCTGACGTCTTGCCGATGAAAAACAAACACCCGAATCGTTCCCCGCACGTTTTAGATAATTACCCTGTCAAAATGTTTAGGATTATTCGAATTAACTGGTTAGAAAATGTTCCCCGTTTTAAAGGAATTTGTATTTATTATTCTTATTGGAATTAGGAGATGCCTTGTAAGATAACTACATTGAAAAAGGATAATATTTGGTTTTTCAGAACAATAATTTTATGGTATTACCATTGACCATCAACACACTGTAAAGTAGATATCTAGAGAAACTTCACATCAATATTTAATATTAAAACTTGCATCAAACTTCAAAAAACCCTTCTAACGATCAAACAGCTAACACTCACCTCTAATAAATACCAGTAACAACACTAGTATTTTAACCCGTCAATCAAAGTACACACAAAACGCTCATTCCTCCAGTGTAGAACATTTCATCGAACGTACTCCATACTTACAGGGTAAAGAGTCGGTGCATATAAAAGCTGTCTAGAAAGTTTTCTGTCGCTCCCCGCGATCGATACCGCTCGCTACGGGAATTACTGCGGGTAATGACGGTAACAACAGCTAGTTCATGTTTAATTTGGGTTATTATGTCATTTGGTGCAACACTAGTTGTTAGTCTTTTGACGTAAAAAGCCGTTTGAATTTATTTGATTGGTTCGAATTTTTGTATTTGGAATTGTTATTTTTTTTCGTTTTAATAGTTCTGAGGAAATTGAATTTCGAATAATTATGTCTTGTCTACTCGTCTATTTCAAATTCTTAGAATTAAAGACGAGCAAAGAAACGAATAACAAGAATTCTTTTTCTAAGATGAAGTCTTAGTTTAAGATTTATTTGTATGGTGCACGTTTCGTTTCTGATTTTTATTGAATTTGTCTACGAACTTTGATTCTACATAAATCCTAACAAATACCGGTCCTGATTAAATAGTGGCTTAGTAATATGTGCGATTATTTCCTTAAACCAAAGATATCCTTTCACAAGACACCTACAATCCAACTCACGTAGGTAACATCTAATACTTATTAGAAGTGACGTTTAATAAACTAGAGTTGCTTAATAAATAAATACGCCACCCTCATTTCTTCCCTACATTTGCCTCGGATCGGTTAATTTCATTAATTTCGCAGCAGAACACGCACTAAGAAACCTGGCCCTGTATGGGCGACCTCCAATGGGGATTTGGTCCCAATTATGTATTAGCAAAACTTGGTATAGCGACGCATGCGATCCCGCACGGGATTATGAGACGGTTGTGTACGTAGTGGATGTGTAGGGACGATTTTTTGTTGAATTATTATTATTGGTATCTTTGGTGTTGCTAATGCGGTAAGAAAAAGATGGTTATAAGAAGGAAGACCAAAGATGTGGCTAGAAAGGAGGTGGTGCTGAAATTACGAGTAAGACTAGAAGTATGGAAGCAGAAAACACGCTGCGCCAACCCCAAATAAACTAGAATAAGTGCAGAAGAATGATGGTCAAGATTTACTTTGGTGTTGATAAATGGCAAGTAATGAGAAATATCTTAAGAGTAACCAGGGAAGTGTTAACTAAGATTTTGCTTGAAAATAATGACTAGTAGGTAGAGTCGACTTTCCAATTTTGCACTTTTATACATTCACGAGTACGAATATTACAGACTAAACCCGATTTGTATTACACGGCTAAAATACGAATAGTGGCAAATGGCTCATCAATTAAAGTCCTCGACTGTACATAATGCGCAATATACTACCATGTAATTCATACCAGCACGTCTTATAATATGAATCAATGATTTCATTTAACACTTTTGTTTGTTCATACTTCAACTTGTCTGTTTTAAGTTTGTATGTATTGAACTTCTTCTTTTTACTGTATCGATGGTAATCTAACTTGCGTCTTAGACTATTAGTATTAGACTTCAATTCAGAACAAAATTGAATTTTAATTAATTGCCAGAAAAGCCCTTCTCTCATCAACACACCTAACCTATCCACACTAACATCATTTTACACCTCTCCGACACATACCTACTACCTCTAGTTACCGACTATTGAAACTAACCACAATCTAACAATTAAGGCCGGGGCACACGCGTCACGTACAGCGGGATTAGCGTCGCGGTGCACGCACGCACTCGCCAACGGTAATTTATAGCCAGTGTGTCCACACCTTTACCCCGCTCTGGTGTTGACACGCTCGATTTATGGACCCGTGTGAACTGCACCTAAATATCCACTGGTTAGGTGGTTGGAGAAGTAATTTATTGTGAAATTTCATTCTTAGATTTTGCAAATATAAAAAACTTCGGATTGTGGACTCCTGTTTTCGATTGTTAAATTTTTTGAACGTGTATGGTATATGCACGTAGATGCAAGGTTCAAAACGGTATTTGGAACTACGAAACCATTTACTAAACATTTGTAAATGATGTTGAGCTAATAACTTCACTTCGTTTCGTGCCTCACTTCGTTAACCGAACTTTAATTTATTTCTCCTCTAGTAGGTACGACATTTCTCATTTTCTATAAACTTGAAACTCTAACGTAGCTTTTATTATGCTTGTTCACCTCAATAACCGACTGGGTTCTTTTCACTGGAACTAAACTGTTTTCAGTGCGCTTCTGTTTTCGCTCCGCAATTAAACTGCTGTTAAACTTCTTGCAGCGATGTTTGCAGAGCACCTGAACGGTCGGCAAAAGTTGTGCCGCACCCTGCTCCTTGTTTGCCTGCTAATTATCCCGGTTTCGGAGCACAGTCAGCGCCCAAAATGCTGACCCGCTCTAAATGGTCAAACGGGGCTAAAAGCCTTTCAGCTCCATTCAAATAAGGCTTCGGTCCCACCCTGTAACCATAGTGACCGCCTCCGCGCTATTATTTCATTGTATCAACATTCATATCGACATCACGTGTAACGACAGCTCGATTAAACGAGGGGCGGTCCGAAGCCAGATTTGTCAAGTCTCCTTTCAAATTAGACGCCACGGTCCGGTTCGCACTTCACGCGACGTTTAAAATCAAAAGCGCAAAAGGGTCACATAATCCGGACCTTTTTCAACGCGACTTGTGTTTGTGTGCATGTCTCGTCTTTTGTCACGTATTCTTAATTAATGCCCGCCAGCTGGCGAACAACCCCACTCGTCACATTTTCATATCGATTCCGAGAGGGTCTCGTTTTAAACACCGCACAACGGCATTGCGCCGATAAATCTCGATCGGCTAGAGGTTTTAATTTTTTTAATCGGAATACGACATCGAAAACGAATCTACAAACGTCCCCCTGTTTGCGAATCGGAAGTAAAGCCTAATAAACCGGCGCTTAACCTCTCGCGACAAAGCCGATACAAAGTGAGTGACATCCCGTCTCTAAAGAGATCTCGCGAAAAAATCCGGCGGCGACGTGTCAAAGACACCGCGACGCGACGAGCGAGGGGCTCTTTGTTGCCTATCGAAATATTTTTAAAGCTTAACTCCTTAGTGAATTGAGAGATTAAGTCTTTTTTGAAGAGGCAACCGGTCCCCGGGGTCGGGCGTGATCATTCCTTCAGATCTCATTTCCGTGGATGCTCTATTTGATTGTTATTTTTGTTACTTTTTCCCATTTTGTCCGGGCGCCGGCGGGATTTGAAGTGACAGTCGACGATTTGCACTCGAGCGCGATAAGTGTTTATTCCAACGTTTTTTTTATTTCATAAACGGCTTTGTTAGCGTTGCTTGCTTGTTTTCTCAACATTTTTATTTGTGTATTTAATAGGAGAGTCACCAATTGACAACATCGAAATCGCACAGGGAAGATAAAGGTCCAACATTATCGTGGGCTGTTAAAAACAAAACAATTTGTTTATAACAGCCCACGATAATATTATTAACGCTTTACCAACTGAAGCATTTAAATCATATAGATGAATGAATATAAGACTGCCATAAGAATTAACTTTGAGTTTTGCTTTAAGATTGCCCCCATCTTCAATTTGGTTTTCCATAATAGTTGGTTACGCCTATACAGTGAATGTTCAAAGCGTTCACGGACATATTTACTTTCCACACCAGCGGGCAGCCAGCATAAAGCCACAAGAAAATATGCAAATGACTGTAAGGCAGTAGGTAAGCGCTCGTAAGCCGTGTAATTATTCACATCGGATTTGCAAATCTCGCCCGAAGCGTTCCGTTTCCGCACTCGCGCATTAAACTGACCCTTAGAGCGCATTTAAATCAAAACACATGTGTTCGCAGCGGACCGGCTTAGCGGACGCTGATTTTCAGATGAGGGCTTCCCCTTTTTGCGGGTCCCTGCGTCGATTCCTTGGCGGGTGATGATCGATACCCCGCCCCCGCCGCCGGCCGCGACCCACCCTCCCTCGCTCTTAATTAGGACTCGGAATCTGCGGCGGACACACACACGCGCGACGCCGTACAGGGTATAATGTTAATCAACTTTCATTATGCACTAAGGAATTATATGGGTACGCCTGAGGAGTGATTATCCGAGTTAGGCCGCGTCCCCGACCAAGAAATCATACTTTATTATGATCATTCCGTATTCGGCGGCTTTACGGCGGCACCTCGCGGGGCGACATCACATTAGAATTTACGGCGCATATATCAAACTGTTGTTACACCATTGTCTGCTAAGTAAACAGCTACAGTGTAATTAACTTTTGCTTCTAGTTTACGACTATTGTGTCCGAATTTTTAGGGCCATTCTAAAACTACATAAAATCGTCCCAGCTGGACCAAAGAATCAAAACAACAATGAAAATATCACCTTAAAACGTTCAAGTATCTTCAAAACCCAAGATATACTGTGTATAATATAACTATTAAGATCGTCTATTCATATGCGGAACCCATGTTTATAGCGCGTGAGATTAGTCTGAATGTAGTGGACCCGCAATATCCGCGCACTAAGCGCTTACACCGTGATTAATATTACTGCTTACATCGCAATACCTTCTCTATACAAAGGTCTTAGAATATATTAGATTGTGTATTATGTCTGTGTGATACATCACTTTGAAGACGTAACTATTAAGATCTGCAAATTAATAGAAAACGGCAATCTTAGCAATAGCATAGAAACTTTTTTCTGATTTAAGTCCTACAGTAACTCTAGGATATAATGATCAAGGGAATCACCACTTACCCTTCGATTCAGATCGGTGGTAGGTCGGTACACTTAGCAGTTCTGTATTTACAAAATTGCTCAATACTTCAACATAGTTATAAGGTAAATCGACTCTGAACCCAATAGCTGGTAAGAATCTTGACATTTGACACCCTAGACCACCACATCACCAGCATTACCATACTTATCTACAACAACATAATTGTCTTGCATACCAAATTACATAGTAAAGGCCTCGGCTGAATAGGCCCTTAATCGCACTATACGGTTAAGCAGGCTTGCCCCAAGAAAGGCCTAGCCGTATTGAGATCGCCCTTTAAGCTTCAGTTATGAGGATAAACCTCCAATAAATCTTTCACTTAGAGGGCCGTTTAATTAACGCGTGTAATAAAATTTAATTGATCAAAGCGTATAGTTTGTTGGGTATAATTTATGGGACCACTTGAGGTGCCTTTGTGTTTGGTGCTTATGACCGATTGCTGTCACGAAAGTTATGATCCGTATTTGATTTGACATATTGTTATGTAGGACCTTATCAAGCCCTAAATAAAATTAAATGAATATGATATAAGTGTAGAAACTGTAGTATTATAAAACGTAAGTAGATCATACAGATCTTAATTTTTAAGAAAAGTTGAGTTATAGTCAAAGTTATGGGAGTAACTTGAAGTAAAAGAAATAATAACAAAAATTTACCATCAGAAGTAATGCGACAATCAAAAAAACGATTGTCCTAATAGAAGAAATAAGAACAAAATAAATCTAGTAATTAAATTAATCCCAATACAATCTAAAATTCATCACTCAAAACGTGGAAACTCGTTACCATTTGATAAATGAAATTTCTTACTTCATTTTCTTCACGGGCAATTTATTTATTCTGTTAAGACTATATGACAACCTCCCATTTTACTGAGACCTATGATTTTCTTCCATCTTTATGAAGATATTGGAAGTGTGATGGGTCTTGGTAAGCTGGTCGATATGCACTCACGTGTATTCTCATGCCCTTGTACTAATTTAATAGATGAGGTGTTCCCATTAATTACAAAGAACGTCGGTGGCAGTCCGCCGCGGGTTACGAACAAATTAATAAGATTATTAACTCCTTCCGACAAGTCATTCTTTCTCGCTCGTGTGTTCGCGGTTTTAGCGAATATACCCTGCACTTTCTGAAGAACTTTTCAACTGTTCTATTAATGAGATGACATTAGGCTCTGTGTATTTTTAACGATAATGTCAGTTATATCTAACTATACTGGAATAAGTTTCGTAGCACCGTAGCAAGTGCTACGCAGCTGCTACGGTTTTGCTACGCATACATTTTTCACAAAATGTCTTACCAATACCATTTCTTTTTAAAAATTGTTACTTCTAATGGATTATGAATACATAATATAACACAGCGCTTTATTCTCTGAAGGGGTACACAGAAATGTCCTCAACACCAAAATTTTTAAGATCAAAATAAAATACGAAACTCCTTATCAAGAAATTGCGTCAAGATAAAACCCTCCTATTATAAAAAAAATAGTCATATAACGCAACAAGCTGTCCCGCACAAGGGCAGCCACATGTGATTGATTGTTAATGAAGAGGCGTAGGGCGATAGTTATTAATGACGCGCGGCTCCGCCCGGCCAAAACACTTCTTTATTTACCACTAACACCTATTAGCCGACCGCGTCCGATACACTGGCGGCACAATATATCATCACGACAGAAACGTATCAATCAATTTGGGAAATTATAACGTGATATTACCCTTTTGTTTTTGTGCAACATATATTAGGGTTATTTTTTTTTCTTCTAAATGTATATAAATTAATATCTTTATTAAGTTATTGTTATTTAAAATCTAAATACAACCCTAACATTTCTATTTTAAATTAATTTCAATTTCAAGTGAAAATCACAGTTAGAACGATTATGTTTCTAACTCCCCCAAAATCATGAGAAGGGTTTTGTTTTATTTCAATTAAGTCGCAATCACAAAGAGTTGGAACCGCGACAGTCACTCTATCGTCGACGATTTAAACAGATGTCGTGTTAAGGAGGTCCTCCAGAATATTCGTAAGGAATTTAAATTGCAAATTTGTGCGGTGGCAGGTGCAGCTCCTCGATTGAACATCGCCCTCCCTCTCTAATCTAAACAAAAACTATCCCTGTCCCACTCCCACGCATCCCTAAAATCAAGGCATAGTGAACGTCGACAAATAAAACCCAAGCGTCACTAATTACTCGGGCTGCTCAAACGAAGAAAGGTAATTTTTGCACTCTATTCCGAAGAGGAAATCTCGAAGCTAATGGCGTTAATTTAAAAAGAGGCCGATGACTGTGATTTTTCTTTCGACGCACCAACTTTTCGACTTGTGATTTATTGACGCTACAAAACCGGCTTTCATCTCGACCATCCGACCTTCCTGGTCTATTCTATGACGTTTAAATAAGGTCGTAAATAAAATGTCAGTCACATACACTAGAGGTCTCGTTCCTAAACTAAACAGAGGGAGAGGCGATTCATTATGAATGAGTGGTCTCAGGTACTGCGGCCTAAATTAAAGTTTAGCTCATCGGCGATGTGTACAATGTAGCGACTACTTGGGCAGGCCGATCACGAGCTGCGACGGCTTAATGAATGAAGAAATTCCGGAGAGCCCCTCACACGAGCCCCTCGGCTCTAACCTCCCTCGCATAGATTGTAAACTCCCAGAAAGAAAACACTGACTTAACCGAACTGTCAACTGTTTCCGACCGAGATTTTCATTAAAATTTCTAGATACAGGCTTTAGAGGTTGAATTGAAGTGTGTAATTGGAAATTATATTCAAAGCAAGCAGTAGCTCAGTGATTTCTGTAGTGTCCCCACTGCGGCCTCCGTTACCGAGTAATTAGCTTTCCAATTTTAAAGAGCGACTCCACGCTCAGTGGCTCCCATCAATCCGCTCCCCTGCCCGCCATCGAATCGATAATAATTAATTATTTTTGACATAATCACAGCCAAAATCCATTCTCTTTTTGCTAATTCACGTCCCTATAATAAAACGGGACGACGCTTTTAAGGCTCGCCCGAGTGAAATTGATAAAAAATAAATAAGACTGTTCGCGCAACTTTTCGCCAAGTCAAACAAAATCGGGCGTTAGCTTACGACGCTGGGAGCCGAATGATTAATTATAATCGTTCATTTATCTTGCTAGTTGTATCGAAGGACCGTAAAAATGAATCTGTATAGGTGTAGTGATTCAATGAATATTATCGTAGTAACCGATCGTATCAAAGCGACGTATCCGAAACCCATATTCAAGCATGGTGACGAGGGATCGTCGTGAGATACGTACAATCGGCGGGACACTGTGTCAATATTGGACACGTCACATAATAGGCACCAAGATTCGGATGTGGGCGAGGTGTCGACTACGACCGCTAATAGATGGAGGACCTTCGACTTGACGCTGCAGCTTCACGGACTTGTTTGAAGTTCAATGAACTACGATATAAACAAAGCAGATTGTTTATCAATTGTTTTCAATATCAATTGAGCATTTGTGACAAATAGGTTTGGGGAAAATAAAGGTTTACGTTGAAACCTAGCTCTAACAGTAACAGCGAATTTTCAATGTAAACATATTCAACTCTAACAACAAGTACTCGTAATATTCAATCTATACAATATTAATCCTTATACCGGAATATTGAGAGCAAACCGCGAGTTCTGAATACTGGCACAAGTTGCTAGTACTTAAAAAATACATAGTGAAAACATTAGCTCCGCCCGGGGCGGGGCTGGTCCGTGATTAAACCCAGCGAGGCATGCATAACGAGCCCGGTATGTTTGAACGCTTACAAATACTTTCCAAGTTGGTCCGGACAGCGGTTGAGGCGGGTACTGCTACACCTGTGCTTGTTTATCGCCGCTAAGACCACCGTGCCGCCACCCCGCAAGAGATGTATTGTTTGTTTAGGCCAATCAACAACCCACCGTGACCCACTTATAATACATTAACAATATTCAATAATCATCACAAATTCATATTGAATTATAGCTCCTAAAATAACATTAAATACATTCCGAACCTCTATTTTCCTTTGCAGCGAAGAGGATTCTCAACTGAAATTAAATAATATTTTGAAGGGATTAGTATCATGATTGGGCGGACACATGCTTATGCAAGAAGTTTTTAATTAAAACCGTCCGCCGTTAAGAGGCTGCGTAATGGCTGATCCTCAGGAGGGATCCGATATTGGGTGTGTACCGGCAAAGCCAAAATACAAACATATTTAGGTCCGTTACGTAGCGCAGTGTGCGCCGGCTAATCACTGGCCGAAGTATGGACGTAGTGTACACAACAACCCCTTACCGTTTTATATAAAGATTTTCATTTGTTACAGATGCGAACGACTACATCGACGACGACGCAAACAGAGTAAGTAAGAACGTTTCTGTAGCAGGGTTTAAAACTAGAAAAAAAAACAACATTTACTGAAATGTTGTTTTTTTTTCTAGTTTTAAACACACGGCACGGCACTTCCACTGGGAAGTGCTCCCCACAAGCGCAATCCAAACTTTAGCGACGACTTTATGGCCACTGTGACCGCCAAAAGTCACCGAGGAAAAGTGCAAGCTTGTTTACTCATATATCAGCGGGTCGGGTCGACGTTTCTTTCCGATAAGACCGGCTCCCCCGCTGCCAATAAAGTGATTAAGTCACAAATCGTGGCGAGGCGCCTCTTTACCGGTCCTCTGATATACCGAGCTACCGGAATTGCTTTTTAATTTATATATTTTTGTTCGTTATTTGCTGTTTTCGTTTCGAGTGGAATTGATTTTTTCGGATGAGGAACTTTCCTTTTTTGAGTACAATGACCACTACTAATACAAAAAGTTATAACCGTAGGTTCACAGTCTCAACATCATATTAAGTCCTCAATCTCAAGAAATGTAACAACGAAAGAACAACAGACTCAATTCCAAAAGCAAGAAGTTCAGATATGTATTGAAAGTATGTAAAAGATGCCATACTGTCACCTCATCTATATATTTTTAAAGAAGTTAAGCTAGAAACGTATAGAAACATTAAGTTGACTACTTTTAGAGAAGCCAAACTCTTGACTTTCGAAAAGAGAACAACGCCAATCATTGTTTTCCATCCAAGACTCTGGTTTTTATTACAGCTACTTTTACCGGTGGTTCGGTCCCCATCGAACAGCTCTATTACAAATAAATTGCCCTTCGGAAACGGTGCGCGTGTTATAAATTTCATACGTGCTGAGAAATGACATACGGTATTATTTATTACGAACAGTTTTTTCGGGGAAAATACAAAGAAGACATTGTGACGTAATTGAGCTGCGTATTATTGGGGCACGCTACAATTCAACGGCAATTTTCTACGACAAAAGAAAAAAAAATATTGTCTTTTCAACGTTTTTATTACGGACGGAAAAGCTGAAACTATTTCCTTTTTTTGGACAGTCAACTTTTTTGTTTCGGCCGGTGTGCGTACTTATTTTAAAAATTTAATAGATACTCGTAACTTCAAAAACAGCTAGGGTTGTGACATCTGTTTTATAGGGCAACAAAAATACATGCGTAATAAAGATTGATGACTGTTTTCAGTACAACTTTATTACTACCAATCGTCAAATCAATAAACAAATAATTATAATATCCCGGTATCGTATTATTATCGTGTCAGGAAGCCGACAGATGAGCTTCCCCCGTGTTTACACGTTTTCAACACGGCATTAGCCGGTGGCGCCATTAGCTCTACAAATGACACTAAAATGAAATCTATTCATTTCCTTTGAGCCGAGTCAATCGTGGGTGATATTGTAGGATTTCACGCGATCCGGACATTACCGCTGTATCCTCGGTGACGATCCCCGTTCGTTTTGTATCGTGAGCCCTTAAATTCACTGCTTTATTTTGTCAACATCAGTTTACTTTTCATGCTATTATAAATGAATCAGTTAAGGTCTATAAATTGACGAAAAAAAACTGTAAATAATAATGATAAACTGTAAAAAAACGCATGTTTAATAAAGTCCTACAATTTACTTGATTTCATAAATCTATGGTGATAGCCACATTGCTCGCAGAACGGATGGCCGATGGGGCCGAAAGTTCTAGAATGGTGACAGCGAATCGGAAGACGTTGCGCTGGAAGACCTCCCACTAGGTAAACCATAGACCTAGTAAAGGTTGCAGGGACCCACTGGATGCGAGTCGCACGGGACCAGTCAATGTGGCGACGTCAACGTGGGGGAGGTCTACAGGCAACTTTTTTTTTTGAGGTTATAAATCATGATTTGTGGTAGAACTCAATGTAACGCACTTAAAACATTGTGCTGATGGATGGATTGAATATGAATAGTACGAGGGTCCTGGAGATGTAAAAAGTCAAAATCTTACAAAAAAAACTTGTATTTAAAAAAAAACGGTCAAAAAGTTGTAACTTTCACCCCCCATATCTCCGTAACTGGAAGGTATGGTGTAGAATAAAAAAATGACCGCAATGATGGGGAAAACAAGTGCCTTTCGGCTTCGTGAAGAGGTGTTTTATACCCTTTATATCCAGCAGTGGACGTTGCGTGAGCGTTGGTTCTAAAGATTTAACGAACTAACATGATATATTTTTTTATCTATCAACCCATTACTATTTTCTTTACCTTTCATTTTATTCAAATAATGAAGCGTTAAATGTAAATAAGTTAAGTGAACGACTCTACCCCACGTTGACATTGAGCCTGGCTTGTGATTTACGAGCTCTTTAATATCGAGCCACTCCACATCTTTATGAAGCCAATGTTATTTTGTAATACGCCTAATAATCCTTTGATAGGTTGAGTTATTGATGGAAAATGTGAAATTAAAAGCTTATTTTTGAAACTTGGCAATACGATGATGAAATATTTATACGAGTTTGACACAGTTTCTATTTAGTTTTGACATTTGTAATTTTATTTGTTTTTATTTACTGAATCGTTGGTCTAGTCAAGTATTATAGTGGTTGCAAACACGACTGCAGAGTATGAGGTCCTGGGTTCGATGTCCGGGTGGGGCAAAGTGTTGTTTGGTTTTTTCATCAGACATTTCCCAGTAGCAACCACAGAGTTTGAATTTGTGCCCTGTTATTAGCAATAGTTTCCCCATCATCATCGAACCCAGGACCTCATGCTCTGTAGTCGTGTTTGCAACCACTATACTTGACTGGGTGTGTGTAATATATGCTATAATAACAGATAGTATAATATAAATAATAATAAGTATAAGTATAGTAAGTATAGTATAATATAGTAATAAATAAATAAATAAATAAATATTTTCACTTGTAATAACGTTCACATCATATAATTTTCATATGCTATAAAACAAATAACCTAATTTCATGTGATCTAATGTTACATGTCATCTAAACTTATTTTACTCTAATAACATTTAGTATAACGTTCACTTCAAATAATGTTCAATTTGTATAATGCTCTTTTAAATAACGTTCAGATGGCCTAACTTTCGTTTGACCTAATTTTGATATTTACTCATTTTCAGCCAAAATTTTGTAATGAACAAGTAAATATATTATCTGGAAACTTCACAATGTTATAACCTTATCTAACTCAAATGATTCACCAACAATAGAAAGGATCTGGCACTCGGCGGCTCTGCCGCGGCCCGCTCGCTCGCTCGCCTTCGCGCGCTAATGGTCACTGTTCTAGCCTAACCTAACCCAGAAGATTCACCAACAATAGAGGGGATCTGCCACTCGGTGGCCACTACCGCGGCAGGCTGGCTCCGCTCGCTCGACTTCGCGCGCTAATAGACACTGTTCTAACCTAACCTAACCCAAATGATTCACCAACAATAGAGGGGATCTGCCACTCGGTGGCCACTACCGCGGCAGGCTGGCTCCGCTCGCTCGACTTCGCGCGCTAATAGACACTGTTCTAACCTAACCTAACCCAAATGATTCACCAACAATAGAGGGGATCTGGCACTCGCGGGGGTCAGGGGGTAACACGAAAGTAGCAGGCGTTTATAGTCCAATCAGTTTTTGTGAAAATTTAGAACATAAAGTAGTTCGTTTCAAAATTATATTAAACCTTACTATAGATTTTAAATAATATACTAACTAAATATTGTAATAACTGAAATGACAACTGACTTACTACTTATTTTACTGACTATTGGTTCAAATGTGCATTATAGAAAATGTTAATTAAACCATATAAAATTAGGTAAACTGAAATTATATCAATAATTCATTTTAATATCATTTTATCGTTACACTAAAAAAAGTATATGAAATGAAATTAGGTCATGTGATCGTTAGAACTTTTGTTATTAAATCAAATGGTACGCACCCATACTTGACTAGACCAACGATTCAGTAGATATATTTAAGTCCCATAGGACTTAATCATATCTGGCAAAATGTGAACGTACTATTAGATACACCTCTGCCTAACCCTTCGGGGGTTGATGTTATGTTATGTTGTTTTTAATTTTATGATTCATTTAAAGTAAAAAGGGTGTAAAACACCTCTTCACGAAGCCGAATGGCACTTGTTCTCCCTATCACTGCGATCATTTTTTTGTTCTACACCATACCTGGGAACCTTCTAGTTACGGAGATATGGGGGGTCAAAGTTACAACTTTTTGACAAGTTTTTTTTTAAATACAAGTTTTTTTCGTAAGATTTTGACTTTCCACACCTCCACGACCCCCGTACTATTCAATCCATCCACCAGCACAATGTTTTAAGTGCGTTACATTGAGTTATACCACAAAACATGATTTATAACCTCAAAAAAACAAGCAATAATTTTTGCGTAAAGTTACTTAGTTTGATGTACAGAATGCTTGGTTAACGGCTTTGTGATGAGGTGGTTTACACCCTGTATAATAAGTTGAAATGAAATATGTGTCATCATCATATCGGTATTCATCACAGTAAGTTTTAATGGATCTGCAACCCTTCAATATGCTTTTTCATTTACTGTGATTTTCTAAAGAGCAATTAAAAACTAAAATTCTCTCAGATCACTGAATAAAATTAATCATGTTGCCACTAAATAAAGGTAGGCATGAATGAATGAATGAATTGTAACCCTTTTGTATCAGATGTTGGTTAAATTGTTTTCAACTTTCATTGAACCTGCGTGCCTAGTGCCTAGATAGTGATCTAACGTTTACTAAGTAGGTTTCAATTGTGTGGTAGGGGATTGAAAATTAAAAATTGCAGAATTAAAATTAAGTAAAGTGAATTAGAAATGTTGAACATTCACACTAATTATTTGAATGTGAAATGTTTATGCAACCGTTTTTAAGTTTTATTTATTCAATAATAATTTTGTGTCTAATGAGCTTAAGCTTGAAGGTTGCGGGAATCCGTTGGATGCGAGTCGCACGGGACCGGTCAATGTGGCGACACTTGGGGGAGGCCTGTGTCCAGCAGTGGACGTCTTTCGGCTGAAATGATGATGATGATGATGAAATGAGCTGTCATTTTTTTGTTAGTTTCATCATTTTCATGTAGCATTAAAATTGGCTCTGCCATAAAATCATAGAAAAACGTACCATTTGGTTACCAATCTTTCGTCAAATTTTTATTCAGAGTACGTTTTTCAACAACCCCGCCAATATTGCTTAAACAACCGTATAGGTAACCCTTCCCACGGCTCAGTGGAATCAGTTTAATCAATGTCGTTATGGTGCGTAGATGTCGCGATACGGGCGGTCGAACTGTATCGCACTCGCAGGGTTAATTTGTAACGATGTTTATCGAAAACAACCGAACGCATTTGTTTCACGCAAACACTGAACGAAGCGTTTCATTTTGACGTCTGTCAATTTGTTCGTACATGAGACGTATGATTCGAATTTTGAATATCGAATTTTGTGACATTGATAGTTTTGATTGGTGCCAATGTAGGCAAGCACAAAAATGTGGCACACATTTTTTTGGCGTTTTGTGTAGTAAATAATTGTTGACTCTTTTTTAAAGTACCTAACAAATTAATTTACTCATCTCGTTATTCTAAATCAGGGGTTCCCAAACTTATTTTGTCTACTTCCCAAAACTTTAAAAATAAAAAAAATATGAATCATTTAAATTAAAAAATAATAGAAATAACTAACAGCTAACAAGCTACTAAAAACTAACAACTGTTATGTTAGCTCAGCTAGCTATTTATAGTTTTTTTTTTTAATATTAGTCATTTTATTCCTTACTAGCGGACGTCCCGCGGTTTCACCCGCATAGTTCCCGTTCCCGTGGGAGTACGGGGATAAAATATATCCTATGTTACTCGTGGATAATGTAGCTTTCGAATTGTGAAAGAATTTTTAAAAACGGTCCAGTAGTTTTTAAGCCTATTCATTACAACCAAACAAACAAACAAACAAAGTTTTCCTCTTTATAATATTAGTGTAGATTAAGTAATTTACTTTTATTTATTAAATAAAACAGGACAGATATATGAACTACATGGAGAGAAATAACGAACCGAGTTAGTTTGAGCAATCTCTTAATTATCACAAATTGTAGTCGAGAGTCGAGACCTCAGTCGGTGTCTTAGAGTCCTCCCAGATGAAATTACAAATCGTCTCCTAAGCCTCTACACAACGCCCCCATTTTTCTGGGTTTCTTACTGCCCCCCTTTAGGCCTGCAGCGCCCACAAGCGGGCGTTATCGCCCACTTTGGGAAAGGCTGTTCTAAATAAACAAGAGTCTAATTTTGAATAAAATGACAGTACAGGTTTATCAATCATAGTCATCATCATCAGCCTACTACAGTCCACTGCTGGACATAAGCCTTTTCAATCGCACACCACTCAACTAGATTCTCGGCAACTCTCAGCCAGTTGCTACCAGCCACACTGCGCAGATTGTCGCTCCATCGAGCCTGAGGGAATATCTATCTAATCATTAAAATTAATCCAACACAAAAGTTGAAACAAAAGAACTTTGACAAGAAACACGTCAGTAATTCTAACAACAAATGACACGAATGACTTTAATGGGACATTTATCAGCTACACGTGACCTTGGCGAGGCAAGATTGATATCTTGGCTCGCTTGGCTCCTCGTTAACATGCCTTTGTAGACGCCCATCGATTATCAATTTAAGGATTACAATGCCCGGGAGACAAATTGCGGACTACCAACCTACCAGCCGAAATGGACGATGACTGGACAACTACTCCTTCATAAATTATAGCTTAAAGTTTACATTACATTAATTATAATTTATTACTTTGAATATATAGCGGCTCTCTGTCTGTTAGTATATTAAGTAGGGTTGTGGGAAAGTTATTGGAATTCATGTAGGTCGTAATTAGAAGAATAAAAATTGGAATTTTAGGATTTTTTGCTTAGGAGCACGTGGCTAAATAATAACAGCCGCATGGGTCGACTTTCAAGGTTAAGCCGTGCTTGCCGAGGTTGGTCCGAAGATGGGTGACCATCATCATAATAATAATAACAAAACTTTTGTTTTTTATCATAACATACCGAGTTACCTCCGTGCCTCAGAAAGCACGTTAAGCTGTTGGTCTTAGCTGACATTTGTATATCTTTTACAGTCGTTACGAGTAGTCAGAAGCGAAAGTCTGACATTCAGTCTTACCAAGGTGTATCGTATAACTCAGTTACTGGGTCGTGGAGGCCAGAAAAGCAATCGCTTCATGTAAAATACTGGTACTCAGCTGCATCCGGTTAGATTGGAAGCCGACCCCGACATAGTTTGGGAAAGGCTAGGCAAATGATGGTGAGGATTTTTTACTACTTAATTAATTAAAAGATAATTATACTGTTTTTAAATAAATAATTAAATATAGATACCTTTGCACTTACAAAAATATTGGATTCCCATAATAATTTCAGCCTTAGCAAATAGTTAAACAAGGAAACTTGCAGTAATACCTCAAATTAATAATTCACTTTAACAAGAAAGTAAGATAAATGGAATCAAACGACTTTCAAATTGTCAACGAAATGACACGTCTACGTGTGTAATTTTCTCCTTACTTACGGAATAAACCACTCAAAATCCACCCTAACGTAGGGTATTATCAAAAAATTGGCTTCATTATCAAACTATTCGCCCACGATAACAATCTTGATCAAATAAAAAATTAACATGCCATCGGGGGCAGCCGCGTGTTACGACGACAAATTGATACAATCGCTCAACGGTATACGCGGTCGAAAAATCATACGTTACACATCACTAGTCATGTCCCCCGCAATCGACCCATACTCGATACCTGAATTAATTCACTTCATCGATATATAAAGTTTTACGTCGCACTAAAGTTACCAATAGTCCACAAAAGCTCCCAAGATTATTCTTAAAATAAAAATCTTTACTCAGATTGAGTCGTTTCAATAAAATTATACAAGCGTATGAAAATAAAAGTGAAGCGGCTGAATGTGCTTGCATACCAAAATATTATTTTCTTTTTAGTACGGCTGGTGTAATTGTATTTTATGCCTTAAGACTTGGTACTTTTAAGCCACCGCTTGGATTTGTATTTCTCCGGCAATCGGAATAACTTGGTAACCGCAATCGGCGCATCGGTTGCTGCTACGTGTCGCCACCGTGCTTGGAATTTAAATGTTCTCTTTTTGAATTTCCTTCGAATTATAAAATCAATTAGGCGAAGCGATGTCGACATCGGTTGTATAGATTTTTTCAATCGGCTTCATGACATTATTAAAGCAGTCTGCTGCCTTGACGACATAATTAGATGTAACTTTCTTGATAACACGAAAGAGGGGAAATGTATCTGAATGTGACTAACAGATTTTAGCCTATTCGATTAATCATAATAACGTACCTGATGGATATGAAAACTGCCTACATGATTTAAAAGGATGCCTAATTTAATTCTAAAAGTTTCTCCTTGTAATATAAATTAATGATACTAAATATTTCCAAAATTTAGAACAATCAATAATGGATTCAATTAACTTTGTTTCAACAAAATTATTCATCGTCGAGATTTTATAAAACTCGACGTCACGCTCGAGCAGTCAAAAACAATACTTATTCAAATGAAACAAAAAGCAATTAACGGTGGAGATATCCCTCCATCCTCGGAGGATACAAGAGAGGAGAGATTATTGAAAAAATAATTAATAAATATTTATGGCGAGCCACCTGAGGAGCGACACTGGGAGAGATTCCATTTTTATCCAGTACTCGAGTACGCATCTGTAGCGTTACAGGGAAAAGCGGTTTATTACAAATGCAAAATTTTCCATTCATATTCAAAATTTTATATCCCGATGTGGCCGGGAGAAAGCTAATTTATTCCGGGGGAGCGGCTAAGGAGACGTCCCAGCACCTCGCGTCTTGTGGGGGATTAAGGAAGGGTTGAACGCTGCGAAATTGACAGGTGCCTGTCAAAAATTACAATTAATAATTGAGACAATTGCGATTGCGGCTGCTGCTGTGGCCCAATTGTGGCGTATTTAACTGCATTTGTGTTTTGACAACCCTATTCTTGAATTAAAATTGATTAATTAATTCCCGTTAACTGCCAAAATAAATAAATGTAAACACAAGCATTTTACAAGCTTCAAAAAGATTTTGTTACCTTACTTTCAGCTACCGACAGCTTTCAGCTTTCAAAAATCGACAACAGCTAAAAAGCCTATCAAAAACCGTAACTCAAATCAAACCTACATAAATCAGTATCCTGAAGCCACATCACTAGCACTAGTGTCCCCCGCCGTCCGAGTAATAGACAATAAACATCGGGGCGCGCATCGATCACTCGTTTTACAGCCACAGTGGTTAATGGCGGTAATCCACCACTAAGAGCGGTTTACTGCATTGTTATTGCCGACTAAAGCCACTCGCTAGCTATTATGCTACTGAAAACAATTAAAGACTTAAAACTGTAATGTGCATGTCAGTGGATTTGAATTAAAATAATTACCAATTTGAGATGTAATGGCAAGGGTGCGCAAGGCAATGTCATATTCATAGTACACCTATCCGCGCCGAAAGAATCGAGCGCGCCGAAACAACTTTTTCTCATCCGTATGACGTCATCTATTCGTCCGATTCGACGCGGATAAGTGTGTGTTTTATAGGATTTCATACAAGGAATTCTAAAATTCTATTCTTTCGGCTCTTTCACCCCCTTCGGCTCTGATAAGTGTGTGGTGCGGATAGGTGTGCGTCCACCTTAAAGGTGGACGCACACCTATCCGCACCAAAAGAATGTTTCTCATCCGTATGACGTCATCTATTCGTCCGATTCGACGCGGATAAGTGTACGAGGTTTTATAGGATTTCATACAAGCAATTATAAAATTGTAAGACACACAATCATCGAAGTAGTATTTAAACATTATTTCCAACATACAAATTATTGTCACCGAAAATGATTATCCATTCTTCCATGTCGGACTTGAAATTGATAATGATTGTAATTTGACTAAGTATCTAATTCTAAAGGAACAATATTTATTTCTATCGGATTACTAAACCTCAAACAAAAAAAAACACTAAAAATATTTGCTACTGTGACAGTCAATGGACTGTAAAATAGTGACTCAATTTACCTTCCTGTCTCATTTATCAGATATCGGATATATCCGCAAAACGCAGTCAATATTCATATTTCACGTCACTGTTTGTCGGCCAGTGCATTGCATTTTGTGCACCGTTCACGTTGATTAATGACGCCACTCTGTCAGGAGGTCAATGTTTATCAAATGAATGTCCGATGGGCTATTAGCGGTGATTGGTAGCTCGCCATTTTCGTATGTGGATAACATATGGATGGGTCAGTTTAGGTATTTTTTTATAGGTTTGATAGTATTTGATTCTTTATATGTTCTGTGATTTTACCTATTCATTTCACCTGATACCAAACAATGATGGCGTTTGAAGATTATACATAGGTAACCTATATTCTACACATGGATAATAAGCACCTAACAATACAAAATACTCTATTAATTTTAAAAAAGAAAACAGTTTTAATATTGATTTTGCGATCGATTATTCGTTCGATTTTCAAAACATAAAAAGTATCGATTAATTAACAGGTGTACCAACATAACCCAAAAAAGACCACAGACTAAACAAATCAATCAGAGATCGATAGGCAAAGGCACACGTCTGTTCTGACCGATAGCGCGTTATTGATGGCAGCCGTTTTTCACTCGACTCGCCTCGGGCGGCACTCCGTCTCTATTACAGCTACCACTGATACGTTTTGTACGCACATTGAGTTATTTGTTCAACATGAGTATTCGGGCCGACTCATTCGTTTACCTATGTCATTGTTTGTAGTGGTGATAAGTGGGGCTTTGGTTTTGCGGAGTGGTGATTTGTTTTAGGTGAATGTTATATGTTGTTTATAAATTAGGGATGTTTTTCAGAAACTTTTTAGTAAGTTCTAATGTGGCGGTAACAAAGCTTTGTAGACAGCTGAAACTAACAAGCTACGAGTATATTTACTTATACTTACATAACGTCACGGTTGTTTTCCCTGAAGGCTGAGGTAGGCAGGCATGCAGGTATACTTAAGAAGACAAACATACATAGTGGCCATTTGTGTTAAAGTCACACTTACTTAATATAATTATTGTAACTAAAATAATAAAAAAGTCCATAAAATATTGGAAAAAGTAATAATTTTAATTGCGTCAAGCAAGATTAAGGAAAGTCTCCAGTAATTTCTTAATCCCTACCTCCTATGAACGAAATTTCAATTGTGCGATTTCATGGTGGAATTTTCATTGCGTCTACGTCATAAATATTTTGTCCGATAAACCGTTCGTTCGACAGCCGCGAGGCGTAAGAAAATGTTAATTAACGAATCCATTGTTTTCCCGCCCGGCGGCTCCAAGATGGTGCCGCTTCCGTTTCCGGCGAGCCTCCTTCTTTATGTGCGTTTCCCGCTTATTTTTACGTCAGACGGGTAGAGCGGCGGCATTGTGGCGCGGGTGCGGTGCGCGCCCGACTATAATGATTTTAATTTCCTCTAATCAAGAGCCTTCGGCACAGCTTAAGAATTCTAATCATGCACAGCGCGACCGCCGTACCGCGCCGCACCGCGCCGCAGCCGCAGCGGGTGACAGAAACATCAGCACTTATTCTGATTGCGTCGAGTGTGGCGCTGAATAATTAATACGCCTTTATTTTGCGTTATGCTCCCGTACCAAAACAAAAGAACCGCCGCGCATTAATTTACGAAATTGTTCATACATATTTGAAATACGTAATTTTTGACAGCAGCCAGCGAACGCAAAACATCAAATACATCTTTTGATAATTTACTAAAGTGTTTCATTTTCTAATAGCGATTTCTCTTCGCTATTTTCTGCTTTTTAAAATATAGCCGAGAGTAAAGTTTAATTATATTGGGGTAGCTCGAAGCCCACCCTTTCGTTCAATTCGCACTAACGACCACATTTGAGTCATGTAAATCACGACGACGCCACTTGCAATTAATTTTTTGACTATTAAAACGTCTCTGTCGTGATTGCCTTGCAGGGAACGTGAGCTCAAGAACATAAAACGTAATTGAGAAATTCACTTTTAACTAACATTATTTTGACTTTTACGTCGATATTTTCTTAAATATTAATAAGTATTTTTTTATACATACCTAAAAACAAAACTTGCCGGGCCTATTTAAGGAAAAACGTAAATCGACGATTTTAGTTACTCTAACATTTTCTTCTGAAAGCGTGCACCATTTTCCCAAACATTTCGCAGACTTAATTTTCTGACATACTATTATATTCCCAAACACTACATCCAACCTCATTTCTTGTTAAGCTCAGTCAAACCTCATCGTTTTGTATCCGCGGCCGCTGTTTGGCGGTGCGGTCCACAAGGAACACCGCACAATTAAGGGAACCCTTTCAGGGTGCGTACTTAGCATTCTAATCACCGCGAGCAGACGCCTTGCGCCACAATACAACGCTTAACGCCGCGAAATTAAGTGCGAAAATAACAGGATCCCGTCCCGAACCCGACTGAATTATGTCGCGAACAAGATTCTAATTTTAATTTTACGCGAACAGCGACTAATTTCAACATAATAAAACGTACAACGTATACTCACCCTCGACTCTCGAGGTACTACAGCAATAAAATGCGAAAAACGATTACGGATCAATGAAGCGTGCCTTCCCTCTCGGAGCGCAAATAAAGCCAAGTACACACTTCAAATATGCTTTTCTTAATCGTTCTCATAAAACAAAGATCAGCCGCCCGCGATCTCCCCCGTGCGGCTTAAATAAGTAAAAAAATCTCCCGTTGCTCATATCGCGTCTATCAGTGCGGATTTTTACCGCAAATTGTTTCCTGTAGGGAACCCTCTTGAATCGATGTTTGTATTGGAACTGCAGCTTCTGAACTTATTATTGGTATCGCTTTAGAAAAACAAATAAAATTACGGCTCATTCCGCGCACTCCCGCAAGCCACTCGTGTCAATGTATTGTGATTTTTGAGTTGAAGTTTGTCTGCGCAAATGTTTAATATTGTTTCTTTTGATTTATGAATTTACTTATTCTGTACCCTCGACGGCCTCTTAGGTCTAGTGGTCGCAAGCGCGAGTGCTGAGCATCCTGGGTTCGATTCCCAGGTCGGGCAAAGTGTTCTTGGGTTTTTCCATCAGGCATTTCTCAGTAACAGCCACAGAGTCTGAATAGACCTCGCCTCCTACTTCATAGGACTTAAACATAACTGGCAATATGTGGGTGTACTATTAGATACACCTCTGCCCAGTCCTTCGGGGAGTACATGCGTAGAAAAAAAAAGGAAAAAAAAAAACTTAATATTTTTTCTGCAATTATGAACTTCAAACATCTTTCAAAAAACAGGTATGCAAAAACCTATATACAAGTTCAAATTTAACAAAATCCGAAATCGAGCTAATACCTCGTAATTTATATTTCACCTTAAATCCTGCCAGCATTTCTTAAGGAAAAACCATTGCCCACGGTATCAGGAATCCTCAAAGTTGAATTGGCTTAAAACCTCCCGGCGGATGTGTCATTATAATTTGCAAGGGAGAGATGAGTGATCCGTCGCCCGGAGCGCTCACAAATAATACCCTAAGCTATTTTAATCTTAACTTAGTTAAAAATCTTGCGTCCGACATTAGCATTAATCACTTTTGACAGACACCGTAATGGATAGTGTAATTAATGTGTTTAAAGTTTATAATTGGCTTAAGAAGGTAATCCGTATGATGGCGTTGGTAATGCAAGTGTGATACGATAATGCAATGAACGAATGCAATGAACGATACTGCAATGAATTTAAAAAAAAAAACATTATAAAAGAAAACCAAAGAGTACAACACTTAAATCTAAGTAAAAGATAAAATAATGTGAAACTGCGTGCCTCACGGCTAAGGGCCAGATCAGCAAAATGCTGGACAACTAGTGCCCGACGCTGGTCTACAAGTGGACCTGGATTAGTAAGGTTTACGAAGGTTTGTTAGTTGTAAAACAAAATAATCACACACAAAGTTAATTTTACTCTATTGTTATGTTCGTAGTAGGTAATAATCTGAATTAACCGTTAATTTAGCGTTGTCTAAGAATGAAATCCAAAAGCTTATTGGAAATTTAATTGATTAAACATCTGAAAACAAAGAAAATTCCTTCATCAAGAACGAAATCTAAAGCTTAATTGAACGTCGACATTGAGAGATTTCAATTCAATTACTAAACCATATTTAACGAAATCCAATCCCCCTTTCCCTCGAGAAATAATATTATTTATTCACAAAAAATAATACAAAACGCGGTTACGGCGAACGCTCTGTTGGTTCAGTGGAGATCATTCGATGTAAAAGTTGGAAGCAGAGGACGGAGGCAGGAAGAAAACTTGGATAAGCGAAACCCTCTAAAAATGATTGATGCCGCAGAGCGGGGGAAGCATGCCACCGCAACGTTTTAAAACGAATAAACGTCGAACCGTTCGAAATTTGAAAATGAACATCATTAGCGCTATTGGCGCTGCGAATTCCCGCCGATTCATTTACTCTATGGAATTCGAATTTTTTCTTTACACTTTTTTATTGACGTCAATCATGCCAGAACGATTAGGTTCCGACTAAACTTCGTAGTCCGTAGTGCAGTCGATATTGCAGAACTGCACAACAAAAGCATTCGAGCTCGCATTGCGATCGCGTATAGCCAATTTCCTAACGTATTGAAAATGTCGATGCGATTGTTTGAGGACATGTTATTACACGGAGCGTTTAGCCTGGGAGCTAACAAGCGCTGACGTCGTTTGTTTCTGCTGGCTCTTTGTTCGGAATATAACAATTAGGGAGACAAAGCGGCCGGTGGCGGTCGGCGTGTTATCGCGGACGATTCGCACCGCACACAATGGCGCGCTCGACAATGCACGCTCAATATCTTTATGCTCCTTCGTTCTGAAGGCCGATGCACTCGCTGGAATCAGCCTTCTTGGTGTACATTAACACAGAGCAATAATCATTTACAGATGGGTCAGTTATTAAGATAAGACGGCTAACTTTAACAAAACGTGAAGGCATCAGGTCAGTTGGTATGTGTTCTCAGAAAAATAATTTTAGACAATACACATATATTAGAGTGAACCTGAGTGGACTGTCTCATTGGTCTAGTTGGTCGCAGTAGCGACTGCTGAGCCCATGCTCAGCAACCACTCAGAACTTAAGACACCATTGTCTTAAGTTCGATTCCCAGGTCGGGTAAAGCAGGAAATGCTCAGCAACAGCCACGGAGTCTTAATTTGTGACCAGCTGATGGCAATAGGCGCGTTCTCTATGACATGGGACTCACAAATCGATATTATACTAAGGGTATAATACTATTCCACTGTGAGTATCGACCGGAGGACACGGTGGAGCACACGGTGGAAGTCTGCCCTGCGTGGGCGGAGCACCGCCGTGTCCTCGTAGCGGCGATCGGCGGCGGCGACCTCTCGCGTCCGGCCCTGGTTCAATCCATGGTCCGGAGCGAGACGGAATGGGAAGCCGTCACCTCCTTCTGCGAAGCAGTCATGCTAGCGAAGGAGGTGGCGGAACGAGAGAGGGAGAGAGCCTCTCTTCCCGGCCGCCGCGGGAGACGCACCGGGCGTCGGGGGCCACGTGGTGGCTACCGGCCACCGTAGATGCGGGCCTGTGGACGGTTAGCTATGGGCTAGCTAGCCGTCCGTCGGTCTAATGACGACAGGCCGTGTCGACGGCGCGTTCGTGTTCCACGCGCGCTTCAAAGAGATGTCAGCATAAGAGAGGGGCCCGCAAGGGCCGAAGCCTGCCGGGGTTGCGGGCCTGTTCGGAAGAGATACCGCGGCCCCGGAACATAAAGGGCGAGGAAGGAACATGGATGGGTTTTAGTCAGTAAAAGTCTGACACTCCCATCCCGCTCCGCCCAGAGTGGGAGAAGTCATTTGATGATTTCCCATCCTAAAAAAAAATAAAAAAGGGTATAATACTATCAGGTACACCTCTGCGTAACCCTCTGGGGATTAAAGGCCTGATGTTATGAATGCAGAGTGAAAAAGACACTCATCCTTAAGTCGTAAATGGAGTTTTTTTTTACAAAATTACTCTGTATTAACGTCATTAACGTCTTGCATATGTCACCGTAAAATTGACAAACACGTTAGATTGTAAAATAACTAAAGAGATTGTTAACACTCGAAATATTGTCAAACGAACATACTGCTTACAATAACATACATTATTTTTCGGTAGATTGTAAAATGCATGCGATGGAAGTGTCTTAACGTGGTGTGGAGGAAAGGGGAGGAAGGAGGGTCCCCATTGCCCCATGGTACCACTCTCATGAAAAGATAGTGGACCATTCCTAAGAAATACCGATTAATATAACCTTACCTCAAAATACTTTATATTCCCCTAAAAAGCGTAGTCGAAAGTATGTCTATTTCTCAGTGCAGGGTATAAAGGAACCAAACTAACCTAACGTGGGGGTGCCCAAAGTCCCGATTATGGGGGCAGAGATACTTCCATCGAATGCATTTCACAATATTACGGTTTCACTTCCATAGATTACAATCTACCGAAAAAGAATGCGTTATATTGTAAGCAGTATGTTCAGTTGACAATATTTCGAGAGTTTACAACCTCGCTAGAGAGATTACAATCTAACGTGTTTGACAATTTTACGGTGATACATATATAACTTGTACTATGTTTCCGTACAAATACAAACCAACCTATCTTAATAAAGCTACTTTCGACCACACCCTTTGTGTTTTATACATGTTTTTATTCATTTTAGCACCTTTTTAAAATCAAAATCATGCAACCTCTTTACACAATATCAAATCTTCCCGTCTCCCACCTTACTCTATGGTCCTCGAGACACCTCAGCATCCCGTGACGGGCCCTTTGTAGAGCTTCCTTCTTCGTTCACGACACCTGCCTCGGTGCTGAATGCACATTCGACGCCCCTACACGTCTGATAGACGCATTGTGGCTACTACGGTGTCTTGTGGAAAATGAGGGCTTTTGTTCTGAATGTTATTAATTAGTTGTCTATGGAGAATACCTTGTGATCATTTGTATGCTTTAATCGAGGTTTTATGTGGTTAGTACTCAAATATCTCTTAAAGATGTTTAAATAACATAATTCGTAAGTACCTCCGCGACGTAAGTACCTCCGCGACGTAAGTACCTCCGCGACGTAAGTACCTCCGCGACGTAACTAAGTTTCTGAAGTGGTCATTATAGTGTCGTTTCACAAGTTAGCCTTATGTTTATTAACACTGCCTGTTGAGAATTTACACAATTAAAAACTAAGAAACCGTTAGTTTGCAGACAATCAATAGCAAGGAAGCAGGCGACCTCAATCATAGTTTTGTTTAAATCAACATGACCCATTCACTCATACATACCTAATAAACTATTAAACGAAAACTCAAATACGAACAGTTAATTCAGGCATCCGTATTCAGCAAATCACGTCGGCGTGACGTAGTGACGTGAACAGGCGTTACGTCACCGTGACGTCGACACGTGCGTTCACGAGGAGCGTTTAATCGCATAAAGAGCTAATTGTCTGTGCGGATTCCACAGGTAAACACTACACGCCAACCATTTACACATTACGCAATGGAGGTGCGAAGGTAGTTTTGGGTTTGGAGGCGATGTAAATATAACGGAAATATCGAAAGTTCCCGGTCTTGTTAAAAATTATGCAAGACTATACATGTCTGTATGAGAAAAAAACTACCAATCAATCTAGTTTCTAGGTTTTTAAAAAGCCAAATATTATTGTCATCCTCACCAGCTCTGTGAAAAAATAAATAAACTTTTGGAAAAGTTAAATTTCCACACTGATACAATCAGTAAATTATACACGTAAACACTCACATTGACTCAAAATGTGCGCTTAAATCAAATCAAGTTCAACATACACGTAAAACTTATCGAATAAAATCAATTAAGAGTCCTATTACAATTTTTTTGCAAATTTTTGATTTTTACGTCCTGGGTCAAATTATTTCGATCGACATACACGAGTGGATTGTTATTGACGAAAATTTTGTGTCCAGGTCCTTCCTAGTCCAGCGCTCGCGTCAGTTTGACTTAAACTGAGGAGCGAGCTTAACTGATGCAGAATTTAGAGTGCTTTAATTTTATTTATTGTAACGTTAACGTTATCATAACGTTTTATTTATTAACGTTGTCTTGTTATACTGACAAACGAAAACGAATGAAACGTATTCATTGAAGATCGAAGTTTTATATCATATTTATTTATGTGATAAAATTTAGTTTATTTGGAGTATAATGGCCGCTGAATCAAGACATTTTGGCTTAAATTGGGCTTTCTTTACGATTTGTTTTGTGAAAACTCAAGGAATTTAACGATATTCTAGAACTCCAACATTCAACTTATTTTTTAGCTTTCTAACTATGTAACTATGTGAATTTGAATTTGAGGTTGCGGGAATCCGTTGGATGCGAGTCGCACGAGACCAGTCAATATGGCGACACTTGGGGGAGGCACATGTCCAGCAGTGGACGTCTTTCGGCTGAAATGATGATGATGATGATGTGAATTTGAGCGTCAAACATCCATCGAGTTCGTAAAGTATTTATAGTAAATTACACGAACAGAAATATGAAAATACTAGCTTCTGCCCGCGACTTCGTACGCGGATCCTGATGTTGCTTATGCCAGCGACAACGGGGTCGTCAAAATCGAAGATCTGAAACGTCTGATGTCGAATTCTAAGAACCCGGTGAAGGGAAAAGCAGATCTTTCCCATCTGAGCAACACATACCGTTTGTTTCTTTTCGCCATTTAACAGCTTCACAAAAAGTACAATTTTGAACCATAATAAATGTGGCGTATTCAATCATAGGAGTATATACGTAAATGTACTCCGTTCCTTATCAACCCAAGGAAGGTCGCCATGCCCTACGGCTATATCTTAAGACACATCCGATTCTTCAGATGATATCGACATTCTGTTCAGACAATGTCGAATTCGATCAGAATTCAAACGTTCGTTGCGCTCTTCTTCTGTCTCTTCATGCCGGACTCCAGTAATTCATTCTCTCTCACTTTCTAACTGATTATGAATATTTTGTTGTGTGCGTGTTCGGGGCAATGTACGAGTATGATAATCTCGAGCAGCAGTTAGTCGCGCATCACGTTCATCACTCGTTTCAAAAGACCTGTTAGTAGATGTGCGAATACACTGAGAACTCAAGCGTGATTCTGTATCGGTAAACGTTTCCGATTCGCGAGACAATGCATGTCGCTCACGATCAGCGGACAGTCGCGCATCACGTTCCCCACTTGTCTCTAGAGATCTACAAGTCGATGCGTAGATACGCTTGGTACTCAAGTGCAATTCTCTATCCGTGAACGTCTCCGACTCGCGAGACAATGCATGACGTTCACGATCGGCCAGTCGCGCATCTATTCTTCACTGGTCTCTAGAGATCTGGATGTAGATGCGTAAATACGCTAAGAACGCAGGCGTGCTTCGCGATCCGAAGAGGTTTCCACGGAGCAAGCAGCGTGGTGTTCTCGAACAGCATCAAGTCTCTCCTGATGCTCTTCGGTAGATTCTTGGGATCTTATGATCCTCAATCTTGTAGCTCCTTTGGAACATTGGGAAAGATTTGACCTCTTTCTAGGCATGGTTATAGTTTTGTTGTGAAGATATCTAATCAATTAAAATCTAATTGACTGCTCCCCTGCGTTACCGGGTAGGCTACCGAGTCACGAAGATAAATGGAAAAGGAAATTCAACACTCAAATAACATAAAGAAGAAGGTACTCCCAGCTTATGTTATTTTATACAGTGAAATTAGTGATAGCTTTGCAATAATTTTCACATCAGATGTTTCTGACCTTCGATTTTTTCTAAGTCAACAGGAAATGCCCATCAGACCGAACAACTTTTGCTAAGACGTCATTCCTATATGTGTTATGGTGTAGCTGGGCTATTGGAGTTCCACATCAGGTGTCCCAGATCTTCGATTTTTATAAGTCAACAGAGAGTGCTTATCAGATTGAACAACTTTTGCTAAGACGTCATTCCTATATGTGTTATGGTGTAGCTGGGCTCTTGGAGTTCCACATCAGGTGTTCCAGATCTTTAAATTTATTCTCTCAGCAGAAAATGCTCATCACGTGGAACAATTTTTGCTATGGTGTCATTTTTGTATCTCTCATAGTTTAGCTGGTCTGTTGCGGTTCTGCATCAGGTGTTCAAGTTTCCAACATAAATTATAGCCTATAGCCAACGCAACTTCGTCTGCGTCACATAAGAGAGAGAAACGAAAGGCAAAAAAACCCCGTTTTTGCAACATTTTTCATTCCTGCTCTGCTCCTAATTGTCGTAGCGTGATGTTATATAGCCTAAAGCCTTCCTCGATAAATGTACTATCCAACACAAAAATATTTTTTTAATTTGAACCAGTAGTTCCTGAGATTAGCGCGTTCAACCAAACAAACAAACAAACAAACTCTTCTGCTTTATTAATATTATTATTATAGTATAGAAGTATAGATATAACTCCAACTTTCAATAAAGAGAATGGCACTGTCGTTTTTCATAAGCAAATAATTAAAATGTCTTACTGCTGCTGAAAATTACAGCGTCAAAAATCATGAATATGCGTAAAAAGTGTAATATTCCGCTACGGCCGCTACAGGCGTAGAACCTCCGTAGCACCTTCGTAGCTCCGAGCTACGCACAACAAGCACGAACGTTAACTGTCGATCATGTAAGCGCGGATTACACTAGTGATTTAATACCCACTGATTTAGTCGGCGCTTTGAACACAATCACACTTAATAACACACCGCCTTATAACGCGTAATTATTGCTGAAAGGGTAATGAGTTCAATTATTCAGATGAGGGAATTACTTGTCTACGAGAAATGTGGGAATGTCTCTCAGACAAAATTATGATGGTCTTGAAAGGTAAATTGGGTATTGTAGTTTTATGTGTGAATAAATAAAAGAGGTGTTGTTTTAAGCAAATCTTTGGATCAAGAAAGTTTATTTCGTTTATTACGCTAAACGCTATATTGGATAGACTTTCATTAAAAGAAATTGATTTCATTACTTCTACTGTTTATTAATTACGAAAAAAATACAAAGTAAACTTACAAACAGTAATCTAAAGCGGATGATACAACCAAATACAATACGATAGTGTTATAAAATTACCATAGAACGAGTAAAAGGCAGTTAAGTCAACACAGTGTTTTACAACCGTTCCGGGTATTTTTATGCGACAAGGGGAGGTTTAACAGAATGGAAACACAAGAGTACTCTGTATGGCTCTGTATGAAAATCTGAATTATGTTTTATAGTGGACGTGACGGGAATAAGGGCGGTTTGGATGCAGGTGCCGCCTTACTATGACGAATGTTGAGAGAAAAATGTTTTGGTATATGTTAAGATTTCGGTCAGTGATAAATATCATGCATCAATATTAAGCAAATATTGAATTCATTTATAAAGGAGGCACATAATTACCTATGTATGGTTTTGTGGTTTTTTTGGTGATTTATTGGTGCTAGCAGTGATAACCCAATCCCTACTAATATTATAAATGTGAATGTAAGTTTGTTTGTTACGCTTTCACGCGAAAACTACTCAACCGATCATCATGAAACTTTGTACACATATTCTTGGAGGTATTAGAAGTAACATAGAATACTTTTTATTAAAAAAAATATAAATATATTTATCCCCGTACTCCCACGGGAAGGGGAACTACGCGGGTGAAACCGCGGGACGTTCGCTAGTCAAAAATAAAAAGTGTGACCATCGAACTGACAGGTCTCGAGTTCGAACCCAACGCACCTCTGATTTTATCCGATTTAAGTGCGTATTGTATAATTATCACTTGCTTCGGTGAAGGAAACATCTTAAAGAAACCAGCAGCCTGCCTAAATCAGAGGCTCATGGGCGGAATAAAACTCTGACGACCAGATTATGCAGTAACTACAACTGCACATACATTGAATATGGAAAAGAATGAATGCCTAAAAATATTTCAAAAAAGTAATTGTTTTAGGACTTCTTTAGCTTTAAAACAAGATAATACTTAAGCCAAGCTAAATATTACGTACTAAAAATGAACGCAAAATTAAATTACACTGTAGTGAAAAAACGAATCGCCGTTTGGTCTGAAGAGCACTGCCTGTCGCTGAATCCTACCAAAACTAAATATATAGTATTTGGCAACAGACAGCAGCTGGCTCGACTACCTTTGTCTTTTGACCTGAAATTAATGGGCGAACCAATCGAGCGTGTGTACGAAGCGCGTAATCTGGGTCTGTCGATGGACAAAGACCTTCGTTTTGAAAAGCACGTAGCTAGCTCTGTCAGAAACTGTTTTTACCGTCTAAAAGTTTTATATAAGATGAGGCCTCACCTATCAGAATCACTACGGGAACAGCTTGTGGAGACCTTGGTACTATCTAGGTTAAACTACGCCGACACAGTGTACGGCCCTCGTCTGCTGGCTCGTACCGATCGTCTCATTCAAAGAGTACAAAATGCTTGCGCGCGGTTTTGCTACAACATTCCCCGGCGAAGTCACGTAACACCTTTCCTAAACAAGCATTTCTCACTAAAAATGAAGTCCAGACGGAAACTACACTTGGCTTGCCTCCTGTTCGGTGTGGTTAAATATAAAAAACCAGACTATTTGTACAATAAGCTAAGTTGGTTAACTAGTAGACGTGAATGTGGGAGAAGGCAATGCTCGCAACAACTTTCGACCCAGTCTCATAATACAGCAGCCTTCAGGGGTAGTTTTCGCTATGCGGCTTCCAAAATATGGAATAACCTGCCACCACCAATTAGAATTATCAGCACCATTCACTCATTCAGAAGACGTCTACGGCAGTATCTGATAGAATCGCAACGGAAGTTGGACATGGTCGCACTTAATGTCTCAATTATATGATGTACAAACACTCATACCTATATCTTATTAGCTTGTTCACGGTTCAATATCTTTGTCGACTGCACAAAAGTATTAATAGCGGATTTTAAACACAATGTTTTTGCCGTACTTATCTCACCTCTCATTTTGTTAATTCTATTACATTATCACTCCATCGCGCTCGGCTGCTTGCAGCATATTGAGCGACGAAGTGTACGGATTGATGTCATAATATTATGCGTCTAATGTCTAATGCGTCCGTCTCATTTATTTAGTTACTTTAGGCTGTTTGCTTTGTCTTGCACTTTCCGTTTTCGTTTTATTCTCAAGTAGTTTATCTGTATTATTCTACACACAATTATTTTATTTAAGTATCTATTCACACAGTCACAAATCTAATTTGAACACTCACACCACAAAACTGTTTTATGTCCGTGACATCACCTACATCAGGTCCAGTTGAAAACCAGCGTCGGGCACTAGCTGCTCGGCAGTTTGCTGAACTGGGCCTTTTTGGCGCAGCCGTGAGACACACTATTTTTTATCTCTTTTGTTGTCTGTACAGTTTAAGTTTCTTTAGTTACCTTTTATTGTTTAGTTTTAAGTTTTTTATTTTATTTTCAAATTTATTTTTATTTATTCCTATTTTTTGTTATGTTGTGTGCACTGGCGGCATAAGCCAAATAAATATGTTTCTTTCTTTCTTTCTTTCTTTCTTTCAAAAAACGTGCACCATCCAAAACCTTGCTACTGAAATTCGTCATTCCCAGTCTGCCCGCAGTGTCGCGTCTCTTCGTCGGCATTCGGCAATTCTTTATTATTCATGGGGCGATCTTGCTCGCGGAGTGTTTTATATGAGCGACGATCGAGTATCAATTTGTACGGAACGGCCCGTATTAGCATTTCCCGTGCAAGCCTACATTGTCTCACTGGGGGACGTGTGCTGTGGCACAGATCTTCTTTTGTTTTTCTTAGGTTTTTTTTGAGGAGGTATCGATGATCATAAATCTCATGTGCTGAACATGTGCTTATATCCTAGGAATAATCCATATAATTCATGTTAGTAACTGTATATTTCTTGACGGCATGTTAAGCCAAATCAGAGGCCCACGGGCGTCTTAAAAACATTGACACCTGGATTGGCACTATAACCACTCGATGAAGAAGAAGATTATGTAATTTGGGGTTTGGTCATTAGATAAGAGTACTGATTACCAACAGTGCAGCTTTGTAAACTTTCGTCACCAACACGAAAGTTTCTTTAGCTGATCTGTTTCGTAAATAAATTCCTAACACAGTGCTACGAAAGATTTGTTAGGAGACTGGATTCAAATTGAAACATTAAAGTTTAAGATTATTGAAAATATGTTGACTTCAAGTAATATGGGACAAGGACAAGAAGATTATAATGATGCTCAGAATAAATCTCGAAACAAATTTCTCGACATTTTCATAATATCAAAACCAAACAAAAATGAAAACCTACCTACATACAAAACGTACCACCAAAAATCCCTTTTAAACGAAACGCAAATCCCGCAAACCACCCTCAACTCATTGAGTGAGTCGCAGAGCTAAGTACAGTCAGCAGCACTACCGTCTCACCAACAATACGTTAAGTACGCCGCGCTTATGAGTGTTCATTAAAGATACGATAAAGACGGCGGAGACGCCGCAGCTAAATTGGCTGCTCTGACTGTACGCTAAAATCGTAAATGTAGTTATAAGTAAATAGATGAGAGGAGTCTTACGAAAGATGCTTTCATGTGAAATGGAGGCGGAATTTCTATTTCAACTAGTAGCTTTAATCAATCAATCAATCAATCAGTTTATTTGTGAAACATAGGTGTTTTACATTAGGTGTTTACATAATTAGGTGGTGCGCTATGTTTTGTCATGATTAAGACATACAAATTTATAAGTGACCCATTAGGTGTCATTACATTATTTCATTAATAATTATAAATTAATTAATACATGAAAAGAATAAAAATAATAATAAAAAAGAAACATTAAATACAGTCAAATTAATAAATAGTCATAGTAGGTACTTCATAATATGCATTATTGTAATGATTGGTCGTTCAAGAATTCGTCTACATTATAATAACATTTGTCAATTAATAATTTGATAAGAGCTTTTTTAAACTTATGTAATGTCATATTTTTTATGTCATCAGGAATTTTATTAAATACTTTAGGTGCCATACCAAAAAAGCTTTTTCGCATCAATGCGGTCTTACATTTAAGATTACACAGTTTATTTACGTATTGGGCACGCAATGGAGTTTTTTTAGTGGAAAATGCATTTTCAAATAATTGTGTGTTTCTTTTCACAAACAACGCAGTTTCCAATATATATAATGCGGGAAGGGTAAGTACTTTTAAAGACTTAAAATAAGGTCTACAGCTATCCGTTGTTTTTATATTACACATTGCTCTGACACATCTCTTTTGCATCCTAAATATAAGCTCACGGTCAGTCGACTGTCCCCAAAAAATTACTCCATATCGCAACACAGAAGCTACAAGTCCATGATATGCCACCAGTAACGTATCTTTATTCACCTTTTTTGATAACTGAGAGAGTACATAAGCAGATTTACTCAGGCGTTTACAAAGTTCTTCTATCATGGGTTTCCAAGTAAGCTTACTATCGATAATAATACCCAAAAACTTAGTATTATTGACTTCTTCGATTTTATGGTTATTATAAGTTACAACAATATTTGGATGTGCTTGCCGTTGATGAAAGTGCATCACCTTAGTTTTATTTAAATTAATTACCAAATTATTATTATTCATCCAACTGATGATATCGAGAAGCGATTTATTAACATCATTTTGATAAGTTGCCACATTATTACATTTTATTATAGCTGTGCTATCATCGGCAAATAGGATCATTTTGTGTCGTATTATTTTTGGCAGATCATTTATATATATCAGAAATAATAATGGTCCTAGCACGCTATCTTGGGGCACGCCATATCTTACTTGTCTTGATTTCGATCTATATATCATCTGCATTTTAGTCTTATGGCATATTCTAGATATTTCCGTGTATTGATATCTATCACTAAGGTAAGATTCAACAAGTTTCAGAACATTGCCCCTTATGCCATATCCATGTAATTTCTGCAGTAATATCTTGTGATCTACATACTCAAATGCCTTAGTCATATCAGTAAAGATTGCACATACTGGGTTTTTTTTATCGACTGATGTCATAAGGTGAGATAATAAATCGTACAGTGCCATATTAATAGTATGATTTTTACGAAATCCTGTTTGTTCCTTGCAGAATAAGTTGAACATTTCAAAGTACATATAGATTGAGTTATAAATTACTTTTTCAAATATTTTTGAAAGTACTGGGAGTTTTGCTATCGGCCTATAGTTTTTTAAATCTGTTTTTTCGTTTCTTTTAAATAGAGGTTTGATTAAAGCCTTTTTTAGACCTTTCGGAAATACGCCATCAGTGATGCATAAATTAATGATGTGTGCAAGAGGTGGCGCTATAATTTCTTTAACATATTTAATGACTCTAGTAGATACACCATCATAACCAATTGTGTTTGTATTTTTTAGATTGTCAATTATTTTAATAATGTCAGTCATCGAAACAGGTAACATAAATAGGGATTGCGATGTCAAATTTCCAATATTATTTTGATTATTCAACTTTATGTCATTTTGTATATTATTTTCGATTTCGTCAACAAAGTAGTTATTGAATTCATTAGAGATGTCAATAGGATTCGTTATAGAACGTTGATCTTTTTGTATGGCAGTTATTGTATCATGTGGCAAACTTGATTTAGATTTATTTATTATTTTCCAAACTGCCTTCGATTTATTTTGAGAGTTCTTTATAAAATAGTTATTTTGCGACTTCTGGGTTAAGCGTATTATTTTTTTAAATAATGCAGTATATTTTTTAAAGGTATGTTTATTGCTTATGTCAGGATTGCACCTATATTTCCAAAGTAGTTGTCTTTGTTTTCTACTGCAGATTTTTATTCCACGTGATATCCATTTAGTTTTCCTATTAGTCTTTATGGTAACTGTTTTTTCAGGAAAGCAAAGTCTATAGAGCATCAGGAAATCATCCATAAACCTATCATAGGACTCTTGGGCCCCTTTAGCATTATATACTTCTGAGAAAGATAAACATTCAAGGTGAGCTTTGAATGTCATTAGGTTGTCCGTAGAGATATCTTGCTTTTTTAATTTCCAATGGGTCAATTTACATGTTTTTTCAATAGGCACATTAAGAATTTGAGACGTATGATCAGAGAGGCCGAAATCAACAATTTTTGCCTTGCATCCTTTTTGATAATTGTGAGCAAAGTTATCGATACAACTGTTACTACTCAGTCTAGTAGGGTTGTAAAGTGCTAGTTTAAGATTAAATTCTAGAAGAAAATTTTCAAATTCTAAAGTAGTCTTATTTCTCCTTAGTACATCAATATTAAAGTCACCGGTTAATATAATTTTTTTATTTGAGTTTAGACTAAGTTTTCGTAGTATATTTTCTAACCTTTCGTAAAAAACTGACAAATTATGTTTGGGTATCCTTTATATGCAAATTATTATGATATTATACGATAATAGCTCCACAGCACAACATTCAAATATCCCCGAAACTGATTGTTTAGCCATATCCGGTAATTCTTTATACTGTAGTCCATTTCTGACAAAGATACACGTTCCTCCTCTTTTTGTATTTCGTGAAAAAATAGCCGCTCGGCTGAAGTTCGGTATGTGAACTAAATTTTCATAGCCAGCTTCAATAAAATGCTCTGTTATACAAATAATGTCAATTAAGGTTCCCTGATGGAATAATTCATCCAATTTAACTAAAAGTGTGTCTGATTTGTTAATTAATCCTGCTATATTTTGATGAAATATGCTAAGATTGTTAAAGAAAAAACTGAGAGTTTATTGGTGTTGGGTTTTCAGAGATTTTATTCTGATTTAGAATGGAGTAGTCAACTTCTGAGTGTGCTATATTTAGGCTGCTTAGGTCAGTAATTAGGTTTTGCAGATCCGACATAACTATTTTTATTCCATGTTTGTTCAAGGTGTTATACCGTAAGTTATATGTATCGTAACTGTAGGGCAGATTTAGGTTGGAGTCTAAGATGTGTGCATAGCCGTGTGTAATTGCATCCATATACAGAAGATTATTAAAGGTTTCAATGCGGCTGTTAAACATAATGTTAGCGTTTTCCATATATTTGAAAGTTGGTAAACAGATTATAAAGTTAGTATGGGTTAGGTTTAGCAATTTTCCTCGTATGAATATCACTAATTCTATATAATTACGGGTGTTATGAAAGTCTTCTTCACCTATATATATTATACAAAAATCAGAGTGAGTATAGTCCTTTACTTTTCCGTCAATTTAACTAACTATATATTTTTCCAAATAGATATTTAGGGTCACCATTTTCGATTCACTGCTTTTCTTTCCTGCTCACCTAATATTAGGTCTAAATATTATGTTCTGTGGACCAGCGCAACGGCATACCTGCACATTACATGAATTGCTCTTAGCCTTCAACAATTCATCAGCAAGCACTTCGTAACTAAGTTCTGAGCAGACTCATTATAGATTGCCATCCTCAATCTAAGAAAGAGAATCATCATTATCAACCAACCATTTTCCCAACTATGTTGGGGTCGGCTTCTTTTCAAAATGAATGCAGTTGAAGACCAGTATACTGAATACCTGACCACCACAACTCAGTTAGTACTGGGCAATCCAACACCTCTTGGTAAGACGGGTTGTCAGACTTTGGAGCCACCGACTACAACCACCACAAATTACAAATAATGTTTTTTTTTTTTTTTTTACATATCTGGCCTGTGTCCCAGCAGTGCAGGGACATTAATAGGCTGATGATGATGATGAAATCTAAGAAAAAGCACTTATAATAATAATATAATAATAAAATTTATTTCAGACCATCGAGTCCATATTTGAAACATTACAATTTTTATCGTTCATACATAAAACACATACACGAAAGAACACAAAACATACATAAAATGAAAAGATACACACTTAGATTATATGAAGAGAATTTCATTTTAAATATCTAAATGACGCACGATGAGTGGTCATCCAGTGCCACATCATTGGACTGTCCATTCTGTTGGCCATGATAGCCACCAAGCTGTTGGAACCACCACGCACTCGCCGCATCAGGGAGGCTATTCGTGATCGCATAAGAGCGTAAAAATCAGGCACGCCGTACTCCGCAAACATCCCTGATGCACTACAAAAGCGCGGTAGTCCCAACAAAACTCTGAAGGCGTTATTATATTGGATAAAATACAAAATAATTATTAGGTGTTACGGCGTAACCTATATCTCTAGGCATTTGGGTCTTGCAGTCTGCAATTTTAGGCTGAGATGATTTTTCTGAAGCGGTCCAGCACTCAAAAGGAAACGAAGAACGCCCACCCATTAATATTTCTACTAACTAGCTACCGTTAATGATTCTCATATCCCAGTTAAGTATCTGCATTACATTTAAATCCCAGACAACAACAAAACTGCGCTAAAATCCTGCTCACGCGATATTGTGTCACAAACCCACTAGTTCACGCGACGCTCCGATTTTCGCTTACTCGCACTAAATGAACATTCATTTCACTGCAGATGTACATAGTTCTACTAACAAGGGGCTGTTAATTTAAATTTAGTATCTTAGCTACGAGTAATGAACGGGAAGGTGATTGCTATAATGGGATTGTAGATTTGTACTCGCTAACATTCGACTTGTGTATGTTTTGGCGGCGATAGAAAGGAAATAATTAAGTTATGAAACTTTGTGTGTCTTTACTGAGAGTTTATATGTATATTGATGAGCCAATTAAGTTTTGTTTTGATGGAATATGCAGGTAACGTAAGATGATGTTAGGTTGGTAGGAAACTATTGTAGAATCCAGTTATATTGTATGGCGTACGATTGTAATTAGAATCCCTATCATATATTTCGTGTGTATAAATAATTTCTTAAAAGACTTTACTTCAAAAAGTACTAAGACGTCTTCCGTACACAAATCCCTCAAAACGAAACCCCTACTTTCATATTTGCTCACGTCTTCCATGCAAATTTATGAGGAGGTGGGAAATTTTTAATTACCACTGTGTCTGAGCATCTGTCTGGAGAACGAGACGCGGTTTGTGGAGCTCGGCAGTACTGCAGGTGACAACGCCGCCGTCGCGGGGAGCCAGCGGTTAAGTGTGGCATTTTACGGCTTTTATGCATATTTGATGGCACCGCCATAATCTGTGCGGTAGGGGAGACTAGCTACCTTCCTGAAGTGTCGGAGCGGATATGAATTGCTGTTCAACTTACGACGAGAAGATTTTCTTTTGAAAAAACGTTCTTCGTAAAACTGATAGGAACTGTTTTAAAAGCGATACCTACAAAGTTACTTTAGTACAGAGGCGTGACATAACATAACATTGTGCCTTGGAATCCGCGAAGGGTTAGGCCGAGCCACATTACGCAAGTTATGTTTAAGTCCCAATAATAGATGGCGAGCCTAATGCCACCAACCGTAGAGACGGTAGATGAGGACGACGTCGACCTATAGAGGCGCTCTAAGAATAAATTATTAATGATCGTCAAAATCCAAGCACGTTCTAGGACTAAAAAAACTCAATATTAAACTACACTGAGTAACTGATACACGTCAAAACTAATTTATGTAAAACAAAGTAAACCTAAATTAAATTCTGTAACGGACGGAGCATTTAAATAATCCATCGTTTAAAAGGCAAAGCCGACGAATTTGAAAATAATGACAGGTATTAGACGCGTGCTAAGAGGGCCGTATCAATTACGGGCCCAAGCAAACAGGGTATTACGTGTTCAATATTAAAATCAAATTTACGGCCCACCCTCGTCCCGGCCCGTTTGTGCGACATACGGGCCGTGGACCTCGGGGTATGGACAGCGGGACAGAAAATAAGAAAAAGTGTTCGGTAGGTGTAATATTGGTTTCGATGATACTAATTGACATATTGATGTTTAAAATTAGAACGTGAAGTCGACGTGATGGCCTTAGGTAGGTATGGCTTAACTCATCATCATAATTTCAGCCGAAAGACGTCCACTGCTGGACATAGACCTCCCTCAAGTGTGGCCACATTGACTGATCCCGTGCGACTCGCATCCAACGGATTCCCGCAACATTCACCAGGTCATCGTTCCACCTAGTGGGAGGTTTTCCAACGCAACGTCTTCCGGTTCGCGGTCGGCACTCTAGAACTTTTCGGACCCATCAGCCATCCGTTCTGCGATCCACTTTAGTTTGGCAATTCTTCGGGCTACGTTGGCTACTAAGCGCCTATCTGATTCCTGTTATTAATTAACGGGCAAAAGGTTAATCGTTTTAAATTTTATTCATGTACAGAATGCATTTGATACTTTATTTTTGTTTGGACCTTACTCTTATTATGATTTTTTCCCGTAAAAACAAGACTGTTATAATGATGGATTTTAAAGATAGCTGTGTACACTTAATGACGGTGACATCTAAAACCGTCATATTCTAGGACAATGTGCTCATGGATCCCAAACTAACAGTTATGATACTAATCGTGACTGAAACTTGATTTCATAGCATAACATCACGTCGGTAATCCAAGGAGGTTTAGGCAGAGGTGTATTTAATAGTACACTAACATTTCGCCAGTTATGTTTAAGTCCCATGTAATAGAGGCGATCCTATTGCCATCAATTGCGCGCAAATCCAGACTCCATGGTTGATGCTAAGAAATTTCTGATGGAAAAACTCAATAGCACTTTGTTCAGCAATCGTGCTTAAGGCCACTAACCAAATGAGGCAGTCAATTTCCATATGAGATTTATAGCTGAACCATTCTTGAATGCGAAAGTTTATTTTAGAAGAACGTTCCAGAATCTAAAAGCCCTATTTTTTAGCACATTGTGATTTGAAACGAAAAGCGATCCTTCAACTTATTCAGCAAATATTGAATTACTAATATCAGTACAAATCGTACTAATATTGTCGGTACAAGTCCAAGTATTTCTGTAACGACACAACATCAATTAAAGTCGCATTTTGACGCGTCGACCACACGTAATGTCGTCGTTTTCATATACCACACCGATCTGATACTGAAACAGGGATTATTTACCAATTCTACCCTTCCATGGCGAATGAAATAGTTATGGGATGTAAACATATGATTTTGTGTTTTGTTAATGGGTAGATTCGAAATTAATTGCTTTTTGATAGTGTAGTGACTGTTTTGGTGGGCTTGAAAGGATATTGGAAAGTGTCTCTTGGATGACATAAAGGGGGATTTTTGATTATAAACATAGATTTGATTCTTTACATGTAAAAATATGTTTTACTAAAGACAATATCTACCGAACTGCTTCAACCGGGTTTTAAATACAAAAAATGATAAGTTTTTTAATGTCCGATCCGATTTAACATTTTGAAAAGAGTGTTCCTGTTTTCAAAATGGGCGGCATTATAATTCTACGGAAGCTTTTTCGTAGTGTTGCATAAAAACCAGTCGTATTGCTGTGATCTGTCTCACTCTGCTGCTTCTTCACCTCGAATCGATGTCTCAGAATTTATCCGACCAGTACGTAGCATTCCACTTTGCCTCTAAGGTTACCGATCGCGGAGGCAATCGGAATTGTGCCTTAAAGAGTGCATGCTTGCATTCAGCTTCCCTAAAATCAACTGTCCCATACATTTGTGTGTTTTTTTTGCGCGATTTCTATAGTTGTTCCATGGAGTATGTTGATAATTTTGATGGTGTTTACCACAACCTGAAATATGACCACTACTTCCTGGTACATCTACATCTAGACTAATATTATAAGGAGGAAAAATTTGATTTTTGTGTGGGTATGTTTGTAATGAATAAACTCAAAAGCTACTTTACCGATTTCAAAAGTTCTTTCACCATTGGAAATCTACATTCACCCTGAGTAACATAGGATATATTTTATCCCTGTACACCCACGGAACAGGTACTACGTGGGTGAAACCGCGTGACGTTCGCTAGTGCTGTTTATAATAACTACTCCAATGCTTATGTTAATATTTTTTATTAATAAAATTGTTTCTTTGTAATTTAACTTTTGTTTTATTTTTGTTCCAGAACGAGTACGAAGTACAGATAACACACAAGTTATTCAGGCCGTCCACATCAAAAACGTAAGTACCTATTCTAAAGACAGGTGAGTATGGACAATATAGATATCTAGGTATGTTTGATTCTTAAGAGCTTTCAAACCAAGTAATATTTTTTTGTATGACAATAACTAGGACAGAATACTAAGATAGGTCAACGAAGAGAAGAAAAATATTCTTATCACACGCTGATAATGATACTGTTAGCCTGCATCGTCCCACTGTTGGACAAATGCCTCTTCCTATGACTTCCAGTTGTTTCGATCCAGAGCCAGTCTTGTATTTATATGACAATAAAATATAAATTCCTTAATTAATATAAAGGTTATGAGACAGAGGAGCCGGCATTGAGATACGATGCAGGCAAGTAAACATAGAAGAAATTGACAAATAATAAATAAAAATAATTTAAAACAAAAAAAGAGTAACAGTAACACAATCGCAGAACAATCACGATTACCGAAACATTGTAACAATAAAGTCGCAACGTCGCGTGCCCGCGGCAGATACGGCCATAAACCGCACAATTGTCGCACACCGCATTTATTTACGTGTACTTATGGACGCCTCCCATAAACATGCGCCAGCGGGGAGCGTGATCTGCTCGTGGTAATTATTGCGTGACTTATTGGCGAACGAAGATAACACGTACTTAACTACCAGAATAAACAGACCTCCCTTAACTCATACTAAAACCCCTCCCCTATCTTTATTTTCAAGATTATGAAGGGTCGCGGTAGACCATCTTAACCTGGTGGTAAGTCTACCGCTCCGAGGGCTGTGGCAGCTTTATCTCGCGCTTGACTGTTGATCGTGACTTTCCGACAGAGATTTCGGTAATTACGCTGATTATGAATGTAGGTGCCGTGTTGTTTTTCGGTATGGAGCATAAGGTTGAGAGGAGTTATGAGAGAATTCGTTGAAAGGGATATTATGACTGGTTACGTACAAAAGTGTACTAGGAATGGGCTACGCAATGACGACGCCATTCGTACATTCTGTTTTATTTTCATGTATCCGCTACGCGGGTCTACGAGAGTGCTACGAATCTGCAACATTTGCTACGAAAATATCAGCTATTCTGTAATCTTACTAACAAACACACATCGATATCAGCACTGCAATGTTGATTTGCGCTGCAATAAAAAAAGTGTGCTAAATAGGATAGTAAGTACTACTGTATTTTTAGTTTAAACAAATCTGATAATGCATGTATATTTTATATCTGAAAGTACATTACGGTCAATACTAAACTACGAGATATCTACGTATTGAAATCCATAGACGAAAAAACTCTTGTAAAACTGAACTGCCTAAAACCATAACCTAACCTAACCAAACAAAAGTTCCTTGAACTGAATGTTTTTGCGAAGGTCTTTACTCGGGGACTCAAACTTTAAAATAAAACAGAGCTCTGTAGATTCCTATACCTCACAGTTCCTTTACGTACAGTCGACTAAAGCTACATCTGCTCATTTTAAAAACAAAATCCCGTGCACACGATGACCACATCGCTTTTTGTGCGGACCAATAGTTGTAAAACAAAAAAAGACCGAACGGTGTAAGCGTTTTTTTTTCGATTATAATAATATTTTATTTTAAAAATCTCAGACTATGTTAATGATCATAGGTTTGTGAACACCTTTTTTTGGCTAATAGGAATATTATAACCAAAAAACCGGCTAAAGGCGAGTCGGACTCGCGTAAGGGTTCCGTACCATGGTAGTAGGGTGCCCCTGTCTAATTAATCTGCAAATATTTGATGTTATAGCGGCTACAGAAATGGTTGGTCTGTGGATGGGTGACCAACCCATTACATACCGAAGTTCCTCCGTGCCCCGGAAAGCACGTTAAGCAGTTAGTCCTGGCTGACATTTGTCGATCTTTGACAGTCGTTACAGGTAGTCAGTGGCCCAAAAAGTCTGACAACCAGTCTTACCAAGAGGTATCATATTACCCAGTATTAACTGGGTTATGGAGGTCAGATAGGAAGTTGCTCCATACTAAACATATTCTGGTATTCAGCTGCATCAGGTTAGACTGGAAGCCGACCCCAACATAGTTGGGAAAAGGCTAGGCAGATGATGAATTTTCAACTGTCTACCTATTACGGATCTTGAAATACAGCCCGCTGATAGAAAAACGGAGGGACGGACAGCATGCAGAGGCTAATAGTAATACGGTCCCGTTTGTTACCCTTCGAGTACGAAACCCTGAAAAAGGTCCAAGTAAGAGAAAGTTTTTAAGTGTAAGCAGCCGGGCGATGCAAGCAAAAATAGTCCTTACGGTGGTCAAATGCCAGTTTAGTCGAATGTACAAAATATGCTACATCTTCATCAGAACCATCAGCAACACTAGTTCTTTTAGTACGACGCGCAACGTTGGGAAAGGAATTTTGTACCCTATCTTCAGGGTATCAAGACCCATCATCAATTCGTTGCTTCTATAAATAGGGAAAAAATACGGTAGCAACAGAATATTATCATGACGCCCCTGGCAAAAGATAACTATAGTACAACGCTATGAGATCATAATTCTCTTGCCCTTATCCCAATTAATATGCAGTCATCGCAGCATGTCTTCTTAACCATACTTTCTTATCATATCATACTTTACACAGCCCATGCATCGTTTCCTTGGTGGTACGTGGTATAAGAGTAGAGGAAGACTCTACTCATATACCACATTCATACTCAAAACTCTCCTCACAACATTTTCCTCATTCCTCCTTCCTTCCTATGATATAACGTTATGAAATATTGAGAACTGTACAATTAGTAATCATACAGTGTCTTACATAATCCTTTAATTGCCCAAGCAAGTTATTAAGCAGGACACTCGAACAGAAGTTTTATTGTATTCTAGCTCAAAACTTCTCGACCTATGTATAACTTTTAGGTCCAATTTCACTTAATATTACCAGTATTCTGGTATGATCAAACTCAACTATAATATGTTGTAAACATGGTTCCAACTTGTAGACATGTGGTTGTTAGTCTGATATAATGGCTACGTAATTAAGGTGGAATCTAAGGTAGACTCTTCGCAAAAAGATCATGACCAAAAATACGACGTGTTCAAATAATCAAACTCACAATAAACTTTATCCTCAACTTTTGTTAATTCCTGTTATTCTCGATTCTGAAAAAAAATAAACAAAGACACGCATTTAAACTTGTTGCGAAGTTTGATCCAATAAAACAAAGTTCCGAACAAACGAATGCATTAAAGTCACCGCAAACTGATCCAATCGTAATATCGCACTCCCAGACATCGAAAGTTAGTATGCATTGACTTTGAAAAGTCGTCCAAAACTAAGTTGGGTTATGTTTATGAAACTATTCGGATGCGGGTGTGTGCCGCCAATACACATGCAAGAACTCGCGCCCAACTCGAGGCATAGTTCGCTAAGTGGAACAGCTGTAAAACAAAGTAGCGAAGGGTCTAGGAACTTAGTGTGTACGTTGGCAACTATTCGGCGGTGCGAACACATGTCGCCGGGCGCGCGGTAGGCCCCGCCGCCGCCGCCGCCATCGCGGCTACGACGACGCATCTTCACAACTTTGACAGTTTAATTCGTGAGGAGGCCCGCCTCGGCCGACGACCGCCGATTTATAAATAAGTTAAACTAGGTTTTAACTAAAGTATTGCGGTGGGATGATAACGAACTCGGCGCCTACACCCCCACCACCCGCGTGCCGCGCCCGCGTGCAGATAAACTTTTAAAATGACTTTGGAAGCTTTTGAGCTTTTAATCGGTAAAGTTGTACAGACAGACAGTTCGGGCACAATCCTTGAACCGCTTGCGCCGGCGACGGCGGCCGCAAAACTTTGTTTTACAGGACTACTTTTCTTCTTGTTTCAAGGTTGGACTCTTAAAACAAACTCCGGTTCGACGGAGTTCGCGAACTCGGGCGCGAACAATTTACAAATTTCTCTCTTTCATAACAACTAACTGCCGCTCGGCGCGCCGGCGAAAGTTGTCCTGCGTAGATCTTAATCGCATTGTCTGTTGCGCTCGCGGCGCCAACAGCTGATTGTGACGACACAGTTTATCGAACTTTTGCTTTAATTCACGTGCCGAACGTACTCGCAGCATAACAACAAACTGCCGGCTATAAAAGTCAACACGACTAGCGGGAGATCGTACTGATATAAGATGAATGGAGCCAACACGCGGGGTGCGCTGCATGACAGACAGGCGTTTCGGAATATGTCGGACCAACAACGATGAAATCAGGATGGACAGCCGCGGCAGTATAAAAAGGCCCGCAGATAGACACCGGGCGCCCTCCGACGCGTTTATTCAATTCGCTTAAGTGACATCGATAGCATCGGCTGCGGTCGAAAAAACTCGTCTGCCAAATTTTGACGGCGTCCCCCCGGCGACCGGCGACCGGCGGCGACTTCTTTTTTCAGTTCACGCCTCACCTGCCCGGGGCCAGAAGTGGCATCGCGTGAAATACACTGATTGGCGTTTAATGTTAAACCGTCTGCCTTTTATTTGACCGGTGTCGAAATTCTTGAAAGCTTTTTATTCGAGAGGGCGTAGGTTTCTTTATATACCGTTCGTTATATAGCCGTACATGTCGTATTTTCTTGTGTAACTGGCGCAGAGTGTTAATAATGTCGTGTTTTTCGGGCGTGGTGTGGAAGAGGGCTCGTAATGTAACCACATTTTCATTACTGCTTATATACTGGCATACGGGATCGTAACATAAGCTAAATGCAGTATCGGGTATTGCGCGTAAATTTTACGTAACTAGAAATAAATAGGTTGCGGGTGTGTGGGGCGGGGCGGCGTGGGCGGCGGCGTGCGCGCGCAGATCCACCCCCCTACCCCGCGGGCCCCCCTCCCCGCGAGCCCAGCCTGCCTGCGACCTCCGCATAGTCCGCGAATAGCTTGCCGCGAGCCACCCGCACCGCGGAGCGAGCTCTTGCGACCGCCGCCGCCCGACACGGCCTACGGACAAACTTTTCCGACGTAGCCGCGCTACGCTGTGCTACGAACTACGACATGCTACGTATCGAAACTTCATAGTCAGAAGTGCATTTTAGTGCAGTGATTTTTTATAATATTTAATTGTCAGTGAATTCGTGTAAAAATAAATAAAAACTTTAGTGCGCAATGAGGACTCGCCCCTCCGTTTTATAGCGATGTCGGCCCTCGTCCGACCTATGTGGTAAGTTGCCGCTTGATTACCAAAGTTTAGTTTGAATTCCGTCAACCATTTTATTTGAAAGGTGAACAGTTGGTCTCGCCTGAAGTCGTCGCGTTTGTACGTTATTTCAGCGGTGATTCAAGGAAAAATTGAAGAAGTGTTCAAGATAAAAACAATATCGTTTACGCACAAATCCCACGCTCGTAAAACCATTTCACGAAATGCTTTCATAATGTACCGTGTGTTTAATATTGATGAGATTGAGTAGTGTTAAGTTTGTATGTAATGTTTGAGGTTTAAATCGGATGTTTGTGTGTTTGCTGTGAGGTTGATTATTCCTGCCTCGTTTGTGGTATCGGGGGTAATGTAATCACGTCGGTAAGATGAGCGAGTCGGCAAATAACCTCGGAATTAGCTTGGAGACAGAATACGTAATGGCGCGGAGCTAAATACATTAGCTACCCTTGACTTCGCGAGTGTCAGCAGTAGGTGTCACTGTTATAGTTACGAGATTTGATTCAATTGTACTGCAATGTAGGGACGGACATATTTTTACAGGCAATAAGTTCGATGAGGACGTTAACTGAGCTCCTGTAAATTTTGCAAAATTTTTAATATTAAAAAAATAAAGGTGTAATAATGTTGTAACTTGAAATGGTAAACTTAAAAAAATCATAAGTACCTTTCAAACCTGGAAATTAAATCATGCTACTGAAATTCTTGATTTGTTGTTAGCCGTAGGTATTTAATACAAACTTTATATTGTAAAATTTTCATTGCTGTACCAGTTAACTGACTCAAACAGAAACAAATGCCATCAAAAATATGCTGAAATCAAAAGCACAAATATATTAAGTATAACAATTAATTGAATTATTTACGACATTTTTTTTTGTGGGACAATCCCGCCACACTATTCCCAACCCACTGTAACTTCTGAAAGCCAGAATCAACAGTGACGACCACCAGAAAAGCGCCGAGACAATGAAGCTCGACTAAGTCCCAGAGAATGAATTTAACTGTCTTGGATCCCACAACGAAATGAATCAGAAAGTATAGCGGAGGAGTAGGAAAAAAACCGTAATTTCCACTTCCCTCCTAGCACCACGGATAAATTATTTTCGTCAATTATACCAATGGAAAATAGGCGGGATTTCTTATTTGGTACCTGATTAAACCTCCTCCTTAAGCATACAGAATTTAATAAAGATGGCCATATTCCTTTCAAAGAAAAACACACACAAAAATAATTAAAACAACAATCCTTCGTTAACATCATTAAAATCCCCTAAACGCAAACCAGCAAGTCACTAAACATGGATTCCATAATAGCTCACATTAAAAACGTTAACTGTACCGTATAATTAACGTAAACGTTTAATTCAGGTGAGGTGGCGCCGATTTCACGTGTAGCGCCTCTTCCCATCTGATAGCGCTAAATTGTTTCACCCGTATCTGATGGGCCGGTAAAATGTCGCTTATTTTACCGTACATTTTTGAGGCGTTTGTAATTAATAAGTTGAATGAGGAATTTATGGTGGAGTAAATACATTATTTTTAGGAAATATGATTAAATAGTTTTATGTAACTATTTTATCTTTTTCTGTTCGGGAACCTACTAAACTTTACGGATTCGAAAGCCATTTACAAGTTTTCGCAGATAAAAAACACTCGAAGCAAAAAACAAAAAGATAACCAACAAAAGAAAGAGGTTGGTATAAAAGACTGGTAATACTATTTTGGATATAAATACTGATATTCAGCTGCACCTGTTTAGACTGGAAGCCGACTCCAATATAGTTCAGAAAAGGCTAAAACATGAAGAGTTTAATACATTTTTCCCAAGTGATGCATCTTCTCATATCATGACGCTAAATTGTTTCACCCGTATCTGACGGGCCGCTAAAACGTCGCTTATTTTACCTTCTATTTTGGAGTCGATTGGTGTTGATGTAAGGTTGATTTTATTAATTTGATGAGGGTTTATGGTGGAGTAAATACATTTATTTTGAACGAAATAAGAGCAGATAGACTTGTATAAATCTCATAGTTCAGTTTTATAAACATGGGTGTGGGTTTCTAGTAAATACCTACGATGAACAGAAAGTAGTCAGGAATGTCAGGTCACTTCAATTTCAAAACAAACAAGTTACCATAACTGGGTGTTGTAAATACCTTACTCTAGTAACGTTACTACTTATGGAAACACATCTGTATCTAACTACATGAACAACTGAAAAACTTTAAATTAAGCTACGAAAAAGGCGGGTTAAAATAGATAACATTCCTTTATCTTTTACTCCTTAGGTACCTACCTACTGCTCTCGTGTTTAATCTCATTTACCTACCTTTAGATCTAGCTCAAAATACAAACGATATTTGACCTTAACTTAGCTATAATCACTTAAAATATCAAGAATATACCAGCAGCTAAAAAAAAAAAAACAAAACCAAACGTACTCTTCGTATTTACAAAATACGCTACACTAAAAAACCCGTCAGCTGTTCGAAGCAACAAAGATCCGGGACTAAAGTAAAAGAAACGTATTTTCGACCCAACACGGGCTACGGGTGCAATACACGGATCGTGTGGAGGGTGCGATTCAACCCGTGATAACCCTCCAAGAGTGAGCCCTTAACACAGGGTTGTCAAACACGGGCTACAGAATAATGGGATGAGTTGAAAAATATCGCCGGGTATAAAACCACCTATGTATCGTGTTTTTTTGCAGTTTTTCACTTTAATATACCATTCGAATCGATAATGAATTCTTTACCCAAGGGTAAAAAAATGAAAAAAATCAAGATAGTTTGAGCAACAATTTAATAATGAAATAAAAATATTCAAGATAGGTATTTCTGAGTCAAAATAAAATTGTAAGTTAAGGAAAATATCATAAACTGAATCGGAACTTACAATCAGTAGGTTCTAACTATCATTAACACTAAAACGGGAAATATACCATGTTTAGTATTTATTTACTTCAAAAATAGTATCCCTTATCAAATTAATAGTAATCATGATAAATATATCGTTTTTAGTGTTAATGTTATTGTTAGTGAGCATCACAGTTTCTAAAATATAGGTTCTAACTAACAAATGCAATGAGGAATATTTATTATTTTTGTAAATATATATTTGTTATAAATAAAACTCAGTAATTGTGGTATAACTAGCATAAAGTCAACAAAAACAAAGCTAAACTTATATTGTCACTTACGGGATATCTTCCGTGATTAGATATCCCATAAACATTATAAGTTTAGTTTTAAACCGTGAAAGCTTAGAACAGTGATTAAACTCAACAAAATTATTATATCAGATAAGTTTACGATTAGCCTTTATTTAAAGTTCTTAAATAAATATGAGATGCTTTCATTTATGTATGTAGTAGGAACTAATAACATCATAATTTTCAAAGAGATGAGAAGAATAACACATGTAATATTCTTATTCAAAATAAACATCAGGTGCTACATTTCCTTATTCAAGTAAAGCTTTACTTACGCTACTGAGAAACATTAAAGCAAAAATTGCCTTTACACAGTCATTGCCATTGTTAACAGTTAAAATAATTTAAAGCAAAGTATTTATTTAGTAGGAACTTGTGTTTATAATAAATACCAGGCAAGTGGGAACATGTTCGCATGCGACTTGCGAGGGCTTGATACTCCACGCGATAACCCTCGACACGGGTGAGCTCTTGACGTAGGGCTATCACTTAGAGAAAATTCTTTAAAAGAATACATTATAAGACCCTATGTTTTAAAAAAATGAATGTTTTGGCAAGCAATAATGCTAATCTTCTCTGTGACAAAAAGAATACGGAATTTATTTCATTGAAATCGTAAAAATACCTAATTACTTTTTATGCACTTGAACGAATATAATTTACATTACAGTAGACGAGTAGATAATAATTATATGAATGAAGGTTCGTAATTTCTATAGTTTCAGAATTTTTAAAAGAAATACCTACAAACAGAACTAGTACGACTTCTTAAGTTTACATAATATCTATATACCAGATTTAGGACTTCCAAAAAAAAAACATTTCTTTGCTACGTCGATTACTACCGGTTATTGTAAGTTTCCCACTCTTGACTGCCATACGAAAATCATATATTTTTATCCGGAAAACATAATGATGTTTCAAGAAACCTGATCAATTTTAAGGGAAGAGTATTTACGTTCTCGTGAATACACATGATAAACATTTCGTCGTATATTAAAGCTGTGAAAAATGGAAGCCTATACGTATAAGACAAAACAGTTTTTCGTAATTCCAATCAGACAAGCGACAGCGTAACCTGCTTATAAGAAAAATCAAAGGCACAATACAATTGCCGACCATAACTAAGTCCATTAAAAAAAGTATGCATATCAGAAATTACTTAAATTGACAACAAGACTCAAAGCGCTGCATATCAGAAATTAAAATACCAATTTATAGAACAAATAAATATCATTTACCTAAAGTAAAAACTTAAAAAAGCCACAACATTTTTTATTTATTTTACAAATATTTTTATTTGTTTTCGGCGATCCTGCCAGCCCTGGCTCACGCGGTAGGGGTTAGGGCGAGCCTGCCAGTTCCATTGCACCGCGGTACCATTACCCCACTTATTTTAACTCACTTTAACTGTTGCGATATTGATTTTTTGCAGTCATATGTTGCGTTCTACTGGTTTTTGGGTAATCGATAAACGAATGAATGTAAATGAAGTAGAAACTTGGTGACGGGATAAACAAACAAGAGATTATTCATATGTGTTAAGTTTTTGATGGATAACGAAAAATTATGTTTTGTAATGTAGGTAACAGTGAGAAATCCAAAAAAAAAATCATTCATTACACGCTCAATCACATTATCTTTAAGACCGAATTGTTACAAAATTCTTAGACTGGTTATTTGATTATAAAACATATAAAAACGGGTATTTATCGCGGGTTTGCGGGTTTTTATCGGGTTTTTGTCGGGCTTAAATTAAAGGTAAATTCGCGATAAATACCCGTTTTATATGTTTTATGATGTGTTCTGATCGTGAAAGTTTAAAAAAGACAATTGGTTATTTGATTGCTTTATGTGCGTATCTACAAAATTCTTCAGTTGTATACCAATTCCATAAACACTTAAGCTTAGTCGAAAGGCGACCTACGACCAAACTTCGTATTGAAACAGGATAGGAGTATGCTCCTATAATCTCTAGCTTAGAGAAATTATAGGAAAAATATCTTATTGGTAAACTGTCGCTGAAGATGACACCTTACGGCTCACTGGAACTTAGGTTTAATTTCTAAAGACCTACTTCGCTGGTAACCAGTATAACCACTACAAAGTATTCAGGCCAACGCCGTCAGATTTCTTCACCCATAGAAAGCTTTTAAATTAACGACGAAATACGTGTTGCTATTATAATTGTCTCCATCATGACAGTAACCACAAAAATTGTATGCAAGAAACATCGGTAATAAAAATTATATAATAATACCAGCCTGTTACTGTCCCACGCGGGGTAAAGTCCTCTTCTCAACAGAGAAGGCACGAGCATTGATCAGAACAGAAGCGATTTCAGACTTATATTGATGATAAGCCCAGGTTTCCTCACGATGTTGTTCTCCACCGATATTTGTGATGTCCAAGGTAATTTAGCTAATAAATTATACCATAATTAATTATTTGAAACAAACCCTTTATTCATATCGTCTTCGTAATAAATCTTTGACTTATATTATAAAACTTGAATACACCCGGGTTTACAAAGCTCTGAAATCACCAACGAGCATAAAGGAGGCGTGGCGTCTTCAACTCATTCCTCGACCTCTTTATAAAAAGGTATTTACTGAGCTTTAGGCATGTAGACCGTTAGGCCTTTAGTTCCCAACTTCAGTCCCAAACGAATGGGGCCGAAAAGTTCTTAAATGGAGACCGCGAACCGGAAGACGATGCGTTAGAAAACCTCCCACTAGGTGGATCGATGACCTGGTGATGGTTGCAGGAATCCGTTAAATGCGAGTCAATGTGGCGACACTCGGGGGAGGCCTACGTCCAGCAGTGGACGTCTTTCGGCTGTAATGATGATGATGATGAGGCCTGTAGATATTATTTATGTCAGGTTTATTTCAAGCTTGGCTTGGCTTGGCTTGCGTTTTTACCTCTGTCTCACTTTATCGTAGCATTCTGACATGGCTATCTTGAGTTATTTTTTGACTGATCTTAAATTACTCAAGTCTGATAAAATTTTTGTTTTGTTTTAAATCATGTTAATTTTATTTATTTTTATTTAATCACCTTACATATTTGTAACATTTTTAAATAATGCACTGTTTTAAATATTTCTATAAAACACTATAATAAACATTAAAAAATAGTAGCCCACCAACGCAGGGAACGGGGTCCGAGCTGCCGGTGGTTAGAGCTCTTGAGAGAGGAACCTCCCAAAAATACGTGCCGTGTCCAGAAGTACGGGTTATTAAGTTTGGTTTTCCCAGTGCTTTCAACATAGATTTCGTACCAACTGAGAATTAACCCCGCAGTTATACTTCTATACAAGTTGTTATACTGGTTTTCGACAAGTGTTGTGAAAGACTTGTCATAAACTTGATGTTTAGAAAACATGTATTGACATTGTATCGGGCATGTATTGTTAACTATCTGGATAACCTTTTTGACATTTTGGACCTCATTATAAGGTCCTTATAACGTGTTTTAGGTGTAAATTATAATCGGAACTAGCTAGTGGGCACAATATGCGAAATGCTCGTACGAGTTTTAAATCCCCTTTTTTAACAGGGGGTTAGAGGTTCACTCAAACTTCTTTTGTACGGAATATGGCTTAGTTGTCGTGTAACTGATGATGAATACAGAAAAACCTAACTTAGACTTGGCTTTTGCATGCAATGTTTCTTCTAAGTTACATCAACAATAGATTTTGAGTAATTACAAATTATATGCATGGACAGATCGAATATACAGAATACTACGAGATCTCATTCGGTGTACTCTTGTATACTCATGTAATTGACACAAACCATGGACAGATGTTACTACTTTCATCATAGATGATTTTATCCCATTGCGTCAGTCTATTGATTTGGTTTTCATCGCACGTTTGTACACGCATAGCAAGTGATCACATTCTATGAATAATTCTTTATGAGGTACTTACCACTTCAAAAATATTACGTTAAGGTTCCAGTAAGTGTCACGACAAAAATTAGAACGTTTTCAACACCTTAAAATTCTATTACGTGCCCTGATTAAGGCGATTACATGAGCTAAACGCGAGTTTTATTATTACTAAAAGCATATGATTCACTGCCATAAACAAGACCAGATAGAAGACTATATGACATTCTTCAGGATATATGCTAGCATGATAGTGTTTTGAAAACATTGTACAATTAATTTGACTCGATTAAAAGAAATCACGAACTTATCTCTAAAAATATCTTTCAAACAAAAAAAAAACATACTAATATGCATGCGATCATTCTGGTTTTTTGGCAAATAATTCTACAAGCAAAATATTAGCATGATAGGGTTTTAGTTTTTTAATCCAATCAATAGTTTTTTTGTAAATCGATCGAAACCACTCATTTCGCGCTATTTGGCCCGCAGTGACTGACGTAACAACCACTTTGTAGTGCTAGCTGATTAGAACTTTATTCTAAAAGCATTTCAAACAAAGTTTGAACCACCACAAGTAGAGTTGCTAATTTAGGTCGTCTAATCGCCTTAAATGAAATCAACTACTTCAGTTATAAATTATTATCCATAGTATAGCCTGAAAATGGAAGAGCTCGTGGCTAAATAAAAACAGCCACTCTGGTCGATTTGCCTAGTTTGGTCTGTGGATGGGGGACCACCCTTACATACCGAGTTTTCTCCGTGCCTCGAGAAGCACGTTAAGCTGATCGTCCCGGCTGTCATTTGTAGAACTTTGACAGTCGTCACAGATAGTCAGTGATCCAAGAAGTCTGACAACCCGTCAACAAGTGGTATCGACTGACGCTTTATGTAAAATACTGATATTCAGCTGTGTCCGGTTAGACTGGAAGCCGACCCCAACATAGTTGTGAAAAGGCTAGGCTAGCCTGAAAATCTGAGATCAAAAGTCTTTCCAAGGTGTATCGTATTGGCTAGTGACTATAAATCCGGTTCGCCACCTCCGACCAAATCGCCTTATTCCTTTGACTATCAACAGCCCAAATCGCCTTATTTGTTGAAATTAGAAAGTGAAAGATTATACTGCTTTTAGGAGGCGAACTACCCAAATACTCTCTTGGTTTCCAATAACATAGATTGATTGTACGAAATATCGTATGAATATGAATTTCTCTACCCTATGAATGCGGACAACGCGGTACAATGCAGAACGCAACAGCCGTAATTCTCCCGATTTGTATGAACGCTGTGCTGTTAGTCCCGATTCCAGTTCGAGCTGCCTCCATTGTTTTACCGTATCTTTATTTTTTTCCTTTTTCTCAGTTTATTAGTGGAGTAAGACGATAATGTTTGAAAACGGCCAAAGTAAAAGAATCATGTTGCGTTCTGTTTTCAGCCTACCTACTGGACAAAAAAGTCACACCGACTGTACAGGGTTACTGGTAATTCGACGTATTCCTTGCAGGACGTTATAGTAGGGTTATAATGCAAGAAATTAAGCCACCAAATCTTCTACCGAAATTCAGTGGTTTTTGAGTTAGGTCGATTTTTAGTTTTTTAATGAAGAATCCCAGATCAAATCATTTAAAGCCAATTTAAAAACGAGTTACGGCGCGAATGTACTGAAATTTAAGTTATTATCATAGCTGATGACGCAGCAGACCTTTTTGAATAATTAAAAGTTTAAAAAATCATAAACCTTTAGCATAAATCACTAATGAAACAATTTTTTTTGTAATTTTTCATTCCGTCATAAAAACATTAGTGAAAAAAAATACTACGCCAGATGTACAAAATACTAGAAAAATATCCTTGTCTTATCAGCTCTCTAAAATGGTATAAATCTTATTGAAAAGTTATGTAAAAATTGATTGTGATTTTTACTAAAACTTTTGGATTTTTTGAACGTTTAATTATTAACAAAGGTCTGCTACGTCATCAGCTATGATAATAACTTAAATTTTAGTACATTCGCGACGTAAATCGTTTTTAAATTGACTTTAAATGATTTACCCCCGAATACTGAAACGTCACTCAAAATGTAAGAGCTGCTTAACATTTGAGAAGCTCCTAAACTTAAAATTTTGTATGGCCAAACGTCATTTTTGAGTATCTGTTAAATATAAGTCTTACTTAAATTTTGAGTGACGTTTCAGTATTCGGCCGTTAATCTGGGATTTTTCATAAAAAACTGAAATCGACCTAACTCAAAAACCACTGAATTTCGGTAGAACATTTGGTGGCTTAATTTCTTGCATTATAACCCTACTATAACGTCCTGCAAGGAATACGTCGAATTACCAGAAACCCTGTACCTATGTATCTCAAACGATAACAATCGCCATACATCACATACTTACATACACCAAGTTTGATATCAACCTTTTTGGCTTAATTGTTGGACTACGTAGGTATAGATTTCGGCTACAGATACCTTTTCGCTGGATGCGAGTCGCAAGGGAACTGGTAATGTGGCGACATTTGAGGGAGGCCTATGTAAAAATGCCAAAATGATGATGAGAATGAAAGATATATTTTCTATTAACTGTGAATTGAAGACTTTAAACCAAGACACGCCAATGCCCAAGACAAGTTACCAATGGCTAAACTGGAAAGCAATTGTATCTAACAAAACTTTTTGCGATATGGATTATTTGAGGAGATGTCCTGCAACTTTTAAAATTTGGTCTTACTGTACTGACTAACTAGCACGTCTTGTCCCATTGCTTTAGCGTCGGTCACTCGTTTCGGGGAGATACTAAGTCGTCCAGCCATTTTTGCGTTGGTCTGTCATCTAGACATTAATTTTGAGAATGTCCTAGAGAAGAAGAGAACTTTGGGTCCGTACTTCTACGGAAGTACGGACCCAAAGTTCTCTTCTTCTCTAGAATATAATGAAACGGTACGCCGTTTCATTATATTCTAGAACCTAATTTCGAGAATATCTTAAGACTTGTGTCCGTACCTTCTTTAGCTGTCCTTTCATAATGTCTTCGAATAGCCACAGACGTTTGCGTATTCGAGATGGTGAGTGATTGTGAATGTTTCGGGTCTTTTGTTACGAGTTTGGGGTCAGTTGTCTGCTTCTAAAAGCCACTCCCTCCAAACTCTTGGTGCTCTTCCGGTGAGGGAGGACAGCTTATGTGCAGTTATGTAAATGTACATACAGTACTGACCACTGATTGTAGATAAAACTCATTTCTATTATAATTGTGAGGGTCTTTGCGAACACTTTGATAACTTATGGACTTCTTGGAAATCTAACGCGTACTTATACGATCAATACTAGGTATCTTTAATAACATAAGGACTTCTTGAAAATCGAATCTAATACGATCTTTTTATAGATGGAATTATTATAGGCATTTTGAAGTGCTTTAGCACGATTTTCTTCTTCCTTAATATGATTTGTTTTCGCAATTAGTATTTGTTATAGTTTGAAGTCTCGGATCAAACTGAATAAAATTGTCAAATCAAATCAAATATTTATTTATTGCGAACAACAAGGTCCATATGGGTTAGTAAAAAAGTACTTAAGGCGCTGGTGGAGCATGCGTGTTTCATACAAACCTAATACCAAAGTAATTTGTAAATCAAACATATTCTTAAGGTAGTGTGTATTTATTTCGATCAAGTTACAGAATATCTATGTTCCCAAATACATATTTTGAAAGGATAATTTTTCCTGTAACTCTTGTTTAATTCAGTGTCCATTCAAAGTATATATTTGGGAACCTAGATATTGTGTAATTCAATCGAAATAAACACACAATACCTTAAGAATATGTTTCATTTACAAATTATTTTGGTATTACGTTTGAGAAATTAGGTGAAATTCATTCAAATTCAGATCAATCTACAAATAATAATAATAAATTAATTAACTAATAATGCCATCATTTAGTGTTGTTCAATTTTGTCAGCACTCTAACGTGATGACATAAAATAGGGCAGTCAAAATTTGTCCGCAATGACCGCCAGAATGCCATTGCCGCTAGCACGAACTCTGCTCAATAACGAAGCGACTTTTTTGCGCAGTATCGCTGCGAATCCGTCTGTTCGAGCCTCCATGAACATGGCAGATGCGCTGCAGAAACGTAGAAACCGCAATAACATTCTGAAGGCATTGTTACCCCCCCCCCCCTTAAAATGCCAAATTCACATGAATAAGATATTTTTATGAGTATTTTGTTTTGCCCTCAGTGACCACAAATTCAGATTGTTTTAAAAATGACATCGTAGACTCAAGAAATATAACTGCTGTAAACTCAGACAGACATTACTGTGACATCGGTTGTAACAAAAAAAAATGTGTGCCTGTAGCAGAACAATCTTCACATTAACCAACAGAGTTTCAGCATTAGCCGGAACTTGACAGAACTTTAAATAACGAACGTAGCAACATGAAGACCATTGCGGGTCTTACTCAATCCTAAAATGATACTGAGAAATATGTATCTCTATCTCTTCTGTAGTGTTGGTTAGTCATCAAACAAAAGTGGTGACTTGCCAGGTATGGATTTTTTTAGATTTATAAATGCAAAAACAAAGTCAATGCATTGTTTAATAAAATATCACAACAATTCCACTTCAAGCAATCGCGTAACTTCCACCCAAAGACACTGTCCGGTTATCAGCCAGTCTCAGTTGTTATTAGCTATAAACTTTCCGAGTTCCATTAAATCCATTTAAACAAGAACTCAAGGCTGAAGCCAAACTGGAAGAGTATTTATCTTTCCCGGGAGTCGATTTAAAAGCAAAATCACGCAAGCACACGACGCCATTATCGGCGTCGCAGGCCGCGGCAACTCTATGAATCTAATCCAGAGGATTTACTCGCTGATTTACAGCCGAGCGAGGCCAAGGAGGGCGTGAGTGCTTGAAAGAAAAGTGATAATGTCTTAATCCTACCACACTCGAGTTTGCTCCTACCCCCCTCACAATTTTATGGTCGCCCGCGCAGACGGCACGTTTTGATTTATGATTTCAATAATTAAGAATTCTAAGGTGCAATTTGAATTTGGAGCCGCCACGTCTAAGGGGCCCGCGGGAGGCCGACGCGTGTTTATTATTGCTCAAGGGCGGAAAAGGGTCCCAGTACCTCACGTTTTCCAAGGAATTATAATAGAGTTTCAAGGAATTATGAGAAATTATGAAAATGAGATTTTCAACAATAGAGGCTTTCTTCGAGAGTTTGTTTGTTAAGATGTATGTTGGTTTCGAATGAATTAGGGTTGAATTTCAATGGTGCATTAGACGAAATTATTATTTGGTTCTACCCTATTTATTGGAAATCTGAATTAAAGTTAAAGTCTTAATACCTACCTTAAAAGAAAACTTTGTAATTTAACTAAGTACAGCTAAATGGCTAAATGAAATAGTTCTTCATACCACATTTATCTGAGAAAACAAGCATATATTCCAAATTAACTTTTTTTTTTGAACGATGAAATGATTTTTCACTTTTAATTTACTTTATCACTATTTTTAAGTTTGTTTTCAATGAGCTAAAGCGAGGCCCATTCTAGCCTACTTATTAGACTAAATGCCGTAGTTATCAGTGCAACCATTTTATTTAACCAACCAACTTTTAAGTTTCTTTTTTGATATTAATTACACAGCTTCAGTAAACCTACACAAAACCTTTAACCGAAAAACATTGCCTTAAACCCGAAACGTGAATAAAAGCTCTTCAAAACCAAAACAGTATTACTTCTCCATATCAAGCAGTCACGTCTCATCTCAGTATCTTCCTTAATCCGGCCCCGTTCAGCTCCGCAAATTCGCGCCGCGGCTGCCTTATATCGCGCCCTAATCTCCAGGCATTACAATTAACGCGGCCCCGAGATAACCCGCCACTCGCCACCCGCTGATAAAGGTCCGCACGAGCACTAGTTTAAACCGGTTAAGCATCCACCGCCCTCAGGGTTTATCTAATTACCCTACGCCGACATACGAACACAACCCGAACGCGAAAACCAACGTTCCGTCCCAATCCCGACGCCTGAAAACGCTGCACGTTTACGTAATTTCGGTTTACATCGGTACAGACTTGAGGGTGCGTCACGTACGTAAATGTTTGCCGGGCGTCGTACTATCGGTATTCGGCCTTCCGGTGGGCTCCCCCGAAGGTACCTCCGTCAAGGACCATCGATTACTATCTCGGCTCAAGTCGGGCGCATATTGCACAACTTGGAGAGAGAATATCGCCGATCAATAAATCAGGCCCGATTGCTTTATGGAGTTATGGCTCCAACTTTATTGTAGGGCTCGGAAAACACGATTATATTGAGGATGATATTGTCTGTTGAACTCCAGTATGTTATTCCAAGTCTCGGTAATGAACGCGAATTGAATCTTGACTCGAGTACCCATTAGAAAACTAAGATGGTTCTCTCGAAATTGTGACTATTGGAGGTTTTCTGACGTGTTTGTGTGTGTGTGCTGTGTGCTTTTGAATATTTCTTAGACTGGCATGATTTGAGCGCAAGGGTGTGACAAAAACAAAACTGTGCATTTTTGATTTCATTGAAAACTGCACAACAGTAAAGTGATGCGATCTTAAATCAGTTTTATTATCCAAATATGTAAATACGAGTACTACGCAGTTTTTTTTTATTGAATACTTTCTTTTTAATGCACAATAATGATTTTGTAATAAATACTTTTTCGAACTGACATAACTAAGCTATACAACCTCAAACAAAAACAAACCTGAAGGCCATTAAGAAACAATAAAAAGTAAACAAAAATAGTCAAGTTGACACACTTACTTCAAAAACTTTTCAGGAAAAGTTTTGTCCAAAGTTTAATTTTACTGATAAAAAGTTTGAAAGCGAGTAAATACTAAAATAAAACGTTAAAAATTAATCTGAAATGCGTGGTGCGACGTTCCCAGACTCTTACGGTAATCATTTAATACTTTTGCCTTACCATCGATAAAAACAACGCGTCGGAAAAAAACAATCAAAATAACCTAGCTTTAAACAAATTCCTATAATTTTAAAACTTTCTACAAAAACTCAATTAAACGCCTGGTGAATACTAAATTATTTTAACCACATACCTTCGTCAATTTCTACTTGATCTTTACGACTTCTACGATGTCAAAATTATTATATTATTTGGTCTGAAAGCTCTTGAGTGAAATGGTTTTTACGTGGGAACGATTTTTGTGCAAATAAACATAACAACAAAGTGCTTCTAATGTGATACGTCGATTGGAAACGCCGAGAATCATTTCCGCGTAAAAATTTCTGATTGTGGATGGAAAATCGAATCGCAAGTACAATGATCCATTATATTTTTGGTGTATTATATTTGTCCGCACTGTTTAGGTCCGGGGATGTTTCTGACAATGGCATTTGTTTCAGGACGGTGCCGCTAACCACGCAAGCCTCCTTGACTCACATCAACAAGAGGAGGCTAGAGTTCGGCGTGGATGTAGAAACATTTAGAACAAACGACAGACGTCTGGAGCGCATCAGCAGCGAGGGCTCCATGGAAGAGGAGGAGATCCACAACAAGAGAAGACGACGCCTGCTCGACGATGAGAGACGAGACGAACCAGAGTTCCGCCGACGACCACTCCCCATGCACAGACCACAGACCTTGCGACAACCTGAAGAAGATGACGACACTCTTATTCGGGAGACACAGGCTGCGTTAAGAACTATGTCCGGTAACTGGAACAGGGAACCAACACATAGTGGCGACGAAAATGAAAATGCCAACGGGTTTGAAAACTTATTTGATGATAAACGATCAGAGAAGATGCCGTCTTCCCCTTCACAATCATCTGATATGTCTCAGAAGAGCTTCTCCACGCATCATCAAGTTCAACACATGAATGGCATCAGTGATAACGATACCAAAACTAACCTCATAACAATAGAAATAGAAAAATGCGAAGAATACGACAGACTTAGTAGACAATCGACTCAGTACGGAGCTCCTAATTTCGATGAGCTTGACGATTCGTCTTCCAATGAACTAGAAATAGATATGTCAGACAGATGCGACGATAAGTACGATGACGACAGAGACATTAAGCCAAAACGAAAAGGTGAAATGGTGTCCGTGAACAAGCAGTCGTTATACAACGCATACAAGGCGGCGACGGCAGCGTTGCCGTACTCCACGCAGTCAGCTTTCAAGCCACCCGCCGAAGTAAAGCACAGGCTTCACAATTCAATGCCGAGTGAACCTTTCGGCGGATACTCGAACGATCACGACAGGAAGGAGCACAAGGGTTCGAAGCAGTACACGGTGCTGCAGCCGGCGGGCGCGGGGTCGCGCGCGGCCACGGTGTTGCAGGAGGCGCGCACCGTGCCCTCCGCCACGCCGGCGCGCGACTCGCGCCCGATCAACGCGCTGTCCCCGCCGGCACGAGGTACCGCCGCACTCCTCCAACAACGATACCCAAACTTTCTTAACGACCTGGCCATAACACAACTCGCGCTATGAACTAACTCCAAGTTTGTTTCAAGGTCGTCTCGCGATATCTCATAACGTAGCCGGGTCGATGTTCACTACAGCTGTCATGTAACATTGCATTATTGTATAACGTGTTCACTTTTAATAAAACTTTTATCGATTTCCATACAACGGGATTGTCTAGCCTTCATTCAGTCCTTCATCAGCTTATAGGTTTACAAGCATAGGTATAGAATCGAGTTAGCAACAAAAGCGGGCAACAAATCATCTCTTATTTGTAAGACGTCTCCATAATTTAGTAGGAGACGATCACAATAAGGTTATACTCCCACTTAAGTCGATAACGTATATAAAATACCTAAGCGTTTTCCTCGTGTTGCTGGGCGATAGCTGGGTTTATGTCAGGGCGATGAGCAATAAAAACGGGTCAGGACAGGCAGTGGGCGGGGCATGGCGCGCCGCCCCGCAACTCCTGAAAGAAAAATTGGTAGTCCGCGCGCAGCCGCTTGGCGTTCTTTATTTTTTCTTTTAAGTTGTGCGTGGGGTGGGTGGGCCGCGGGGCGGGGCTGCGCAGGTACGCCCCGGCTGCGGCACGCCCGTCCGTATCGATCGCGCGCGCACGCCCCCACCCGCTCATCAGGAAAACACTAATTTGTGCACCGCTCGATTTGTTCACAGAAGGCAACAAGTGTCCCACACCCGGGTGCAATGGGCAGGGCCACGTCACCGGCCTATACACTCACCACAGGAGGTGAGTCGATGATTCAATGATTTTCAGTAGAGCTCGACAGAATCAACAGATGTAAGCCCGACAAGAGATAACGCTGGGCCCGTGTTACAGGGCGTTTGAATCACTGACTGCATTATTGCATGATGTGTTGTCAGTATAATTTGTCCAGTTTACTCATACAAGTATGACTGATTATTGTCGTCATCCTTTATGTTAATAACCAGATTCTTGTAACCTTACTAACAATTGAACTGAACCTCCATTCTCCTTACCTTACGATATGTATGTTTATGTAAAGAATCGCTATATTGATGATGATTTGTTCCTCCAGTCTGTCAGGATGTCCAAGAAAGGATAAAGTCACTCCGGAGAGTAAGTAGACCTGAACACTAAGCTTATACAGCTTCACCGTTTTAGTTGCGTATATTTTGTTCTAGCGATATTTGTTCTGCGTAGTTTTAGTATGTTGGTTCTCTTTTGTTTAATTTTGGTGATACTTTTAGTTTTTGTATAAAAGTAAAAGAATTCTGTCCGTGCAGATTATATTGTTCTCGTTAAGGGGCCGGCGGAGCATGCGTTTTTCATACAAACGTAATACCAAAATAATATGAAAATCAAACATATTCTTAAGGTTGTGTGTATTTATTTCGATTGGATTACAGAATATCTATGTTCCCAAATGTATTTTTTGAGAGGACAATGATACAAAGACGAGATATGGGGAATTTAAAATTTCTATAGAAAACTTATTTTTCTTATAACTCTTGTTAAAATCAGTGTCTAATCAAAATATATATTTGGGAACCTAGATATTCTGTAATTCAATCGAAATAAATACACACTACCTTAGGAATATGTTTCATTTACAAATTATTTTGGTATTACGTTTGTATGAAATACGCATGCTCCGCAGGCGTCTTAATGATTTGGTTTACTATTCTGAGCAGTCTCTGTTGCTCCAATCATAATTATTACTTATAGTACTTTTTAAACTTTGGTTTTCAATACTATTTTCACTGAATTTCAGCTGTTTTTAATACCTCCAATTTGATCAACCTTCAGAATTATAATATTTACTTATTTGTTGTCTACTTTATTACAAATTCAGAGTGGAGTATCATTGAATGAGAACAATATACTTACATCTTCACAGTTGTTTACCTTTTTAGTTATTATTTATTATGTTGTTTTCTCAAAAAATACTTTGGGTTTATTGCTGACATGAAACTTCATTGTGCAGTATTGGCGTTGCACGAGACAATATTAAAGTGCCCCACTCCGGGGTGCAACGGACGCGGCCACGTCAGCTCCAACCGAAGCACACACCGCTCCCTGTCCGGCTGCCCCACAGCCGCGGCGCGCAAGGCCGCCGCTAGGTCACAGCGAGCCAGACCCTCAGGTGAGACAGCGTCAGAGTGACATAGCACTCAGCTCAACCGAAGCACACACCGCTCCCTGTCCGGTTGCCCCACAGCCGCGGCGCGCAAGGCCGCCGCTAGGTCACAGCGAGCCAGACCCTCAGGTGAGACAGCGTCAGAGTGACATAGCACTCAGCTCAACCGAAGCACACACCGCTCCCTGTCCGGTTGCCCCACAGCCGCGGCGCGCAAGGCCGCCGCTAGGTCACAGCGAGCCAGACCCTCAGGTGAGACAGCGTCAGAGTGACATAGCACTCAGCTCAACCGAAGCACACACCGCTCCCTGTCCGGTTGCCCCACAGCCGCGGCGCGCAAGGCCGCCGCTAGGTCACAGCGAGCCAGACCCTCAGGTGAGACAGCGTCAGAGTGACATAGCACTCAGCTCAACCGAAGCACACACCGCTCCCTGTCCGGTTGCCCCACAGCCGCGGCGCGCAAGGCCGCCGCTAGGTCACAGCGAGCCAGACCCTCAGGTGAGACAGCGTCAGAGTGACATAGCACTCAGCTCAACCGAAGCACACACCGCTCCCTGTCCGGTTGCCCCACAGCCGCGGCGCGCAAGGCCGCCGCTAGGTCACAGCGAGCCAGACCGTCAGGTGAGACAGCGTCAGAGTGACATAGCACTCAGCTCAACCGAAGCACACACCGCTCCCTGTCCGGTTGCCCCACAGCCGCGGCGCGCAAGGCCGCTGCTAGGTCACAGCGAGCCAGACCCTCAGGTGAGACAGCGTCAGAGTGACATAGCTTGTTCTTGTTTTTGTAAATCAATGAATATTGACAAAGATATAACGCATCAAAACTCGGAAGTGGGGGCTCGTGACGTTAGAACGCACTAAAAGTTATACCTTGACGTGACGTATTGAGAATTTTAAAAGCGTCGTATCTTCTTCAATTTTGGTTTAAGTAACAAAAGAAAAATATGGGTCAAATGGTTTTTGATAATCTAACTGACGGACTAATTAGATTTTTTGTCATCTTCCTATTCAGACAGAAGGTGTCACGACTCTTGCTGGATTTTATGACTTGACCATTTTGAAACCTTTCCGTCGTCATAGATCTGTACATCTGATGATACATCTTTTTCAATCACGAAACACTTTCTAACAACTTGTTCTTTCCCTCCAGTATCCCACAGTTCGATCTCGCAACCTCCGATCGTGATCAGCCAGGAGAGCGTGGCCAGTTCTTCGGGCAGCATATCCCGAGAGCGCGAGGCTTCGCCTCGCAGCCCCGCGGTGAAGCGAGAGGCCAGCGACCTGCTGGTGCCGAAGCGCGAGGCCGGCGACCCGGAGCGCGACTCCCCAACCATGGAGACGCGCCACGCCGGCTACGGCGCGCCGCCCGACCAGAGGTCTCCGTATGAGAGGCCGCCGGATGACCATGTGAGGTCATACAGGTAAACATTATTTCAATTACATGTAAACAAGTTATCATTTTGAGGACTATTTTCGGAACGCATTGATTTCCGAATTCGTTTTTTTCGGTATAGGTATCAATTTTGTCGTAACCGTGTGATTTAGTGACCAACATTAACGAAGATTTTACTGAACCTTGGTATTCGATTACTAAAATACTTACTATTTTACTCATTCTAAAGATGTACCTATCTTATTCACTTGTCACTGTTGAACGTACGCTTCTAAGAAAAACCGACAAGCCACAGACATTTAAGTATAAAACATTACTGACCTTATAACATATTTCCTTAAGCTGTGTAGACTTACATAAGTTTAATATTCAGACCTGAAATATTAATTAATTTCATGAGAATGTGCATAAATAACTTACTGTTACGTAATGAAGCGCTAATTTAGTTAAGTTCAAGGCTATTAGGAGCGCTCATAATTGTAATTGCATTAGTTAGGTGTCTAATTAGGTAGTGTTTCGTAACTTTCTAAATTGAACTGTTAAGTACAACACCTTAATCATATGAATTGATGCTATTGGAAACGTTCCAAGTAAAGTAAAATGTTATCGCCGTCTGCAAGGCAATCACGAACCATGGAAACTCAGTTGGCTAGAATGCGTGGTCATTAATTTTCATGCCTTCACGAAGTCTGACGCCATGATTTCGTTCGTAGTCAAATGAACGAAGCGCGGTACGGCTACGAGTCGCGGTGCTACGAGGGCGCGCCGGCCTTCGAGCGCTACGACCCGGCGCAGTGCCCGCAGCGGCCCTACGGGTGGGAGGAGGAGCGCTACCACGACCCGCACCTCCCCACCCCCATGAAAACAGACCAGTCCGAACAGGAGACCAGCTCCGGACCCATATACCCTAGGTAGGTCATAACAACCAGTGTCGAACGCTTATGTGGTAAACGGGATGCCTAGATCCTAACATATTTCTATTGAACTAATTGCTAAAACGGTTCGTTAGTAGACTTTCGGATTTATTTTACCTCCTGCGAAATGATCGAAATTGGCCGTGTCCCATCAGACCAATGTACCACTACGAGGCTGGTAGCGGCGTGGGCGCCGTGGGTGGCGTGACGGCCATGGGCCCCGGCGTGCCGCCTGGGTTCAGCGCCATCAACCTCTCGGTGAAGATCGCCGCGGCGCAGGCGCAGCGGCCCCGCAGTCCCACGCCCCGGGACCCCCGCGACCCTCGCCCCGCCATAGATCTTTCCACTTCTAGTGGTAGTCCACAGGTGAGAATAGACACATTAAAAGGACTAGACAAAACATAATCGGCCCTTTTAAATTAATTGCCCAAACTAAATAAATTTCCATAACAGGGTCCATACGCATCGCCGGTGTACACAAGCGCCGGTGGTGGCAGCGGGGGCGGCGCCCGAGGCAGCCCGCAGCCGGGAGCTTCGCCTCAGCTCACAGCCAGCCCCCAGGTGCCCAGTCCGCAGGGCCAAACCCTCGACCTTAGCGTTTCCCGTTTACCACATAGGTGAGGCAATTTGTTCAGTAGGTTATAATTATATACTCAATACTTGAATATGAATTTAAAATGGTTATTTTTCCAACAGTCGAGGCTTCCCCGGTGGAGTGTCCTACAGTCGAGAATCAACTCCTGACAGCGGCGGCAGCCATCCCTACCTAGAAGCTTACCATCGAGACACCGCCGGTGAGAACTCATTACACAAATTATTAAGAGAGCATATCATTTTCTTCCCTCATTTTGTTTTAATGTAATCCTTTATACGAGCTATCGTATGTCCCATATTCGCTACACGACTACATTTTACCCCTCGTAAGGGCTCGTACACATTGGTGCCGTTAAACACGTCGTACAAATTAAAACGCGACCGCGATAATCACTCCCATGCGTTGTAGTCGCGCGGTATCGTCGGTAATCCGGCCGAGTGCCGGGTGCGGCCCGGCGCCGCGCCACACGGTGCGGTTACATGCCAGTGTACACCGCGGTTTTTGTGGATCACTGTGTACGAAGCTTTAATTAAAATTTATAATAGCTACTGAATTCTCACGGCGCTCAGTGTGTACTGTATACCACGCCGTGGGTAAAACATGAGTGGGAGTAATTTTATAATGTAGGTACACAAAAGTTTGCCTCGTGAGGCTTTCGGAATAATTATAATTCATGTGAACTCGCGGGGGTTGAAATAATAATTACGGAGTATCTGATTCATTACGGTGTTCATCAGAAAACGAAAGAGCAACACCGATAGACATCACTTTGGGATGTTTATACCTACGCCAAAAACTTCGAACCAACTGAAAGGCCTTACATTGCCATATGGTGACTCAAGCCATATACTAGGGTGTAGGCTCCAAGGTATAGTCTCAAACGTACTCACCACTAACACCGTCCCACTCAGCAGGTTACGGCGGAGTTAGTCCGCACCCAGTCGCCGGGTACGGCCTGGCCCAGCCGGACTACGCCGCAGCGGCCGCAGCAGCCGGATACGGCGGCTACCAGTACCAGTGCGGCGCCTACCCCCCACCGCCCGCGTACCCCCCGCACGCACCACCCTACTCCCCGCCGTGCTACATGCCGCCACCTCACGCCCCGCACGACAAGCCCAAAGATAGCAGCAGGTGAATATAAATACGATAATGTTCCGACAGGTCATAGATGGCTAAAAGACCAGGTTAATTTTGATATAGCAGAGCTGGATGATTACACCAAATACTTGCCTAGTACCAGCACAATTGCTGCTCTCGGACGCCAAACCCTTTTCAGCAATATTGAACGTAAAGGCCTGCATATGCCTTCGAAATCGTCAGTCCCATGTGTCATCAAAAAAGTGTCAAGCCAGTGGAAAAATCTGACAACCTGGAAGTGGTCTGCATGGTTGTTAACTCGCCCAATTACCGAGTCTTCCCGTACTTGCAAATCAGGGCCGACAGTCCCAGTGATGATCAGGGCGCTGATGGCGGAAGACCGAAATAATGGATAAATAGGAACTAGCTCTAAGATATTAGTATAGTACCTTTTCCTAATGAGTTGCGGAGGTCAGACGGCAGTCGCTCCGTGTCAAATACTGAAATATTTAGCTGAAAAACTAGTATAAGCAGGTGACCCATTGGAGTCTGGTGGAAAGGTAGTGACAGATTATTCGTGCTTTGCAGAATCGAAAGTACCCCAGCTGTTTCCACTTGAACTGTTAATGTTTAGACATCCGATATGATAACCGTTTCTGGATAGGAAAAGCAAGAAACTGAAACCTTTTATTAAGTCGTAATACTGGTTCTAAAATAAAAATTATCTCACTTAGATGAGCGTGTGAACGAGGGTTACTAATACTGGTCTAACAATACCTACGGAGCGAGAATAAAGCAGGTAACTCTAACCCCGCATTAACAAAATGACCCTGGGGTCAAACGATCTTGACATTAGGACCTGAACAATACGGACGCGATTATAACGTACTTCTTAGACTCAAATAAAACCACGATACTAGGTGCCGAAATATGGGCAATTGGGCACAGTAATATAATACCTAGTGCAGTGTATGAAAGTTATAAATATCTACCAAAATTGTCTATGTCTATATTTCTAAAGACGATTAATAATTTCCTTAACAGCTGATTAGTGATTTAAGTGGTTACCAAATTTTTACTCAATATATTTTTAATGAGAATATGCTCACAAGTTTTGGTTACGGAATTTAAACGTTAGTCAGTAGTTGTACGTAGCAGAGGGGACACGTCTGTTGAGCCAGTACTGTATGTACGTAACTACATTATTATTAATAGTACCTACTAGATAACCAGCATCTTTCATAAAATAACAATATAAAGGACCCTTTCGCAGCTGTTGCACAAGTGTGCTCTGCTCGCTATTGAATTCTCATAACGTGTTTTCTTTTGTTGATCGACACAAAATGAGTGACGTAAGTGAAAACATTCAACACTTGGCTGCCTCAGCTGCCTGCAGCTGTGAGCGGCCGTATTCTCTGCGATACGTTCCGATACACGCAGAAACGACTTTATGATTATGTTTTGTGTTGGCAGAATCATTTTAATGAGTGTGAAGTGGTTGAAATAAATGAAATTATTAAAAGATTTATTTTCTTCGATTTAAAAAACACTTTCGTCACGAAGCCATCGTACCGTGCGCCAAATTCAGTACATTTATGATTAGTTCCTTATTTTACCACGGGTCTGAGATAACAAGATGTGTGATCCGTACGTAAATGCAATACAACAGTTATAACGTTTATCTGGCAGGAGGAAGCATTTAATTTGCAAACGCAATATGATTTTTAAGTGTTTAATCTCGTTTATTAACTTCGCACTGAACATTTTATCAGCAAGGCTACACCGTACTATTTGACATTTACAAATGTCAATAAGTACTGTGACAACTGTCACGGTAAGTTGAAAAGACAAGCAACAGTAGGTACCTAAACATGGAACAGACATCGAGGCACCCGGAAAATAATTTCTAAAATAATGGAAAAATACCGCTCTAGTTATAATAGTAAGGGGAAACTAAAAAGAACAATAACAATGTGCACATAATCAGTTTTTTATACCAAGAAAAATACTCTTACAACACTAAAAATAGTACACTTTAACTTGCTCGAACATCCCACGTAGCGCATTTTTTCATGAAGAATAATTAATACAACGTGAAGTTATTTTAGGTTAGAATGATTCTAATACAAGTTTTCGAACGTAACACAAGTCACACTTGGTGGATCAGTCTAAATATACCGGCGGCGGCCGCGCAGGCGCGCTGTGCGAGCTGCGCGCACACCAGATAATACACACGAACGATAAGATACACTTTAAATTATATTTGTGCCACTTTTGCTGCCGTTAAATTAACGACGGCGCAGATATGCAGCGGAATAGGTAAGAAAAAATATTGTTACATCACTTTTAACGTGTTCTAAAAGTTTTAATAGTTTTCCTATCATTCAATACGTAAACACAACAGCGAGGCTAATAATACCAACTTTGTAAACATTCAAAAACTTCGCTTCACGTACTAGATAACGTTTTTGGTGGCAAAGTTTTTTTAGTTTACAAACTTTCGGTACTCGTGTTGTAATGTATTTTCGTTGGGTTAATGACTTCAATTAAACGGGAAATAGTAACTTTTAAGACCTTGAATAATATTTTTATAAGTTTCTTATAATTTTGACGAGTTATTTTTGTTTTTCAATACTGTTACGTATCTATTTATTCACGCTAGCTATCACCGCGACGACTTTTATGGGAAACTGAGTTACCGGATACGGGAGTCGAGGGAGCTCATCCAGTGTCCAGTCGAGAGCTGCGACGGCTCCGGACACATTTCTGGCAACTTCGCGACGCACCGCAGGCAAGCGGCAATTACTGGCAGAATACGATTTCGCGGTTGCAATATTTGTGGCCAAGCAAATTTTGAACATCGAACAATTTTCTTTTTTTTTTGCTGTCAAATTTTTCAAGAACTGTTTCTATTGGATGTCAAAAATAAGTACTTACTAAGTAGTTATATTTTAATTACCGTACCTATTGACTAAAAAATAAAATAGTTGAATTAATTGAATAGGTACCTATTGTACCTACTTCGTCTTTATGGCTTCAAGTCAAATGAATCAATTTAATAACCCACTGTAAACTTTCTTGCAGTTTTTTATGGATTGTTATGATTACTTTTCAAACTGTATAAAACAAAGAGTGTTCGATGTTTTACGTTTGTATGGCTAAGTAGAGCGTCCACAAGTGCGCCCCTGAGCGACAATTTGCGCATTTCCGCGCCAATTGGCGGCGTCCCACGGGATTTTGATGCAAACTAACCGCATGCCTTTAATAATATTCCTCGTCACAGATCGTGCTATAGTACTGTTTTACGCCTTGTTACTCTAACAATACCTATAATGCGTGTTTCTTGTTGTGTGTGCAAATAATTTAAATAATAATTATACAAACTAAATAAACAAGAGACGGTGATAAAGAAAACATGCAGCCGATCTGTGGTCGTACTGCGACTGCGTCTGACATGCTCGTAATAAAACATAGAAACAAATATCTATTATCGCCAACCTGATAAAAAAACCGGCCAAGAGCGTGTCGGGCCACGCTCACTGTAGGGTTCCGTAGCTTCCCAGACCATTAAAAATACCAACATTTTTCGTCAGCAAAAATAACTTTGTTTTTCATAGTATTTGTATGAAAAACAAAGTTATCATTTGCGTTTTTTTGAAAAAGTGCTATATAACTCAAAAACTATTCAACTCATCAAGTTGAAAATAATTTTCCTAGAAAGTTCATATAAAGGTCTACTTCTGTGATTTTTTTCATATTTTTTAAACTTATGGTTCAAAAGTTAGAGGGGGGGGGGACACATTGTTTTTGACTTTCGGAGCGATTATTTCCTAAAATATTAATATTATCAAAAAATGATTTTAGAAAACCCCTATTCATTTTTAAATACCTATCCAACAATATATCACACGTCAGGGTCAAAATTAAAAAAAAAATCGCTCCCCACTTTACGTCTGGGGGAGGTACCCTAATAAAAATGTTTTTTTAAATTTTTATTTTTGCACTTTGTCGGCATGATTGATATACATATTGGTACCAAATTTCAGCTTTCTGGTGCTAACGGTCACTGAGATTATCCGCGGACAGACAGACAGACAGACATGGCGAAACTATAAGGGTTCCGTTTTTTGCCATTTGGCTACGGAACCCTAAAAATTACATTACACACAAGCGTTACAATCGTTTCTAGACCTTTTTTATCAATTTGAAATCTTATGACGTAAATGATAAGGTAGGTTTTTATGAAGCAGTCTTCGACGTGAAATACGTAGGACGCCTGCATCTTTATTTACACACATTACGCTGCATATGACATAGTGCCTCGTGAATTTGTTACTCTACTTTTGTTTTCAAAAGATTAGAATATATAAACAATGACAGAACAATGTCGTGCCCATATGCTAATAGCTACTTAAATGGCTCACGAAAAGATTTCACATTCAAATCTCTTTAAACAAAGAAGGAATACCTACTCGTATATTTCTATACGTTTTAGTTTGAACTTTGTAAAAAAACACTACTTACTTTAAGCCCTGTGACCTACCTAACGTTTTAAGCATTTTTTATGGTTGCAAGTAAGCAAAACAATGAATTTAGATATTACCTATATCAGATTCAATTTCCTTATCACGTAGGCTATTGTATAGATAGCATTCGAGAGCACGTAGGTAACTGCTCCGTACTGCTTACTTACTACTAGGTAAGTAAGCAGTAGGTACAGGATAAAAAAAAAAAAAAATCCTTATCATAGTATCATCATGGCGGTAATCCACAAAGGGTAGGTACTAAAAAACCTCTAATAGTAGGTACACCCATATTTTGCCAGTTATGTTTAAGTCTCATTTAATAGGGGGCGAGCCTTTTGCCATCAACCGGGCACAAATCAAGACTCTGTGGCTAAACTCGAGGAGATAAGTTCTTAATATTATATCCGCCTAGCATCTTTGGTAGTTACCTAATAATAACCTTTCTCAAAATTAAATGATACTTTCTATCTATCAATTAGAGCCTTAGCAAAGACAAACATGCTAATAATCTTAATAGACAGCTCAAGAGCTCAACCTACATGGTATTAATTACGCCGAATTATATTACGCGGCAACATTTTGGTGAAAACTTTTTTTTTTCTGCCTGGTCTAGAATTATACTTAGGTACCTATAACATATAATGTAACAGTCTTTTAAGCACTAATTAACTAGATACCGACCTAGGGAATGAGGGTTTATTGATGGTGCAAAACCTAGAACATGGTATTCTTTAGTCTTCTTCAATTGTTCATGTAAAAATTTCTAAGAGACGCGTCTTAAGTTTGTTGCCAAAATAAATACAAAAATATTTTTCATAAAGTTTTAATAGATGAGGTCAGGCTAGCCACATCACAAAAAACACCTTTATTTATGGACATTCGAAATATGAAAATCTCCGTGTGTGTTCTAAATTTAAATTCAAATGCGTTAGAACTAAACTACAGATGCAAGCCAAGCCAACCGAACTATTTTTATGATTACCCATAAATTGTAAAATGGAGTTTATTTCATACATGGAGCATGTACCTAGTTATAAATTTATTAGTGTTTCAACTTCTGAAACTATCTGAATTTGTTTTATGATTTGCTCATTGCTCATTCTCACTGCGTGCGAGCATTCGTTGCGAGTTTGTTTACAAACATAGGTAATCGATACTTCGATTCACCTAAGTTCAATTTATTAGTTATCTGAATGAATCAATTAAGAGAATGCCATTATAATTATGCAAACTTAATTATTTTAAACCTTTGAGAACCTGGTACTGGCAAACCTACTACTACATACTACTATTATAAAGTATATTCGTTATTTTTTTCACGATAATTAAATAGGTCGGTATTCGAAACTTGTCGATTAAATGCGCAGTGGCTTATTTAATTAACACATTTCCTAATTAGGAGTAGTTAATGTGCAACTTCACACATGAAAATCAACTTTAAAACCATAGAACATTGTTGTCGTGTAATTAAAATTAACAGTTCTACTTACGTTTAATTGTTATTTATTTTATTCTGTAGAAAATAGAACAAGCTATAATAGGCTTGTTAACTGAAAAAATCTAATTAGTCCGTCACTTAGATTATCAAAAAATATTTGACCCGTATTTTTTCTTTTGTCACTTAAACCAAAATTGACGAAGATACGACGCTTTTAAAATTCCCAATACGTCACTGTTCGGTATCATTCTTAGTGAGTTGATACCGAACAGTGACGTCACGAGCCCCCACTCCGAGTTTTGATGCGTTTTATCTTTGTCAATATTCGTTGATTTACAAAAACAAAAAATACGTGTCCATTATTTTCCAATGCTCTAATTGACGGACTAAATAGATTTGCAATTTATTGATGGTGGAAACAAGCCTATTATTCTAACTCACGCTCATTAGCAGTAAGTACCTAAACAGGTACCTACCTAACCTACATACCTATATTACGAAACAAGTACCTACCTACTAGATGCAACATTTTAAAAGTGGCGCCATCAAAAAGACAAAGTTTTCCTTTTTACATTTTTCTGACAGACCTATCCTAGAAATACTTTTATTATATACTTATGTTAAGAAAACTTAGTTATTAAAAACACAGCCCACCACACACCACACCACATTACAAAAATACTATCGCGGAACCAGTTCTAGTTTTCCTAATAGGTACGGAGACAGTTTGATACTAAAGCGAATCGAGACCATTATTATTTGGTATTGATGGCTTTATACGCTATAAAAGAATCTACTTACATACCAGTTATATTAAGAACCTCGTTCACGTCTGTTCCACGTGTCACAACAAAGTCTCCAAGAGACAACTACGTCATTTACCATAACTTACAGAAAGTATTAGATAGCCAGACTTGTACAAGTCCACCGTCGTTTCAGTCACTTCAGATGTTTGAAGTTACCAACTTGAAATAGAAGATTTGACTCGAACCCTCTAGTAAAATGCATCCAGCCCAGTTTTAGTTCCAAAATCTAGGGCTAGATGGCTTCCAATGTGTGTGTGAACAAGAATCCAGCGCATGCCATGTCCAGTGTCCACCATGCGAGCCGCTGCAAGCTACAGTACGCTGCACCGACACGCCATTGTAAGCAGTCTGTTTATGTGCAGCCTGTCCGGTTGTCCGCGCGCCGACCGGTCGCAGCTCCAGCCGCATTCGCAGGAGCTCAAGTGTCCCACGCCCGGCTGCGACGGCTCGGGACACGTCACCGGCAACTACTCCTCGCACCGCTCCCTCTCTGGCTGCCCCAGAGCTAACAAGCCCAAGAGCAAGCCTAGAGACGGACAGGACTCCGAGCCACTGAGGTGAGTTCACCATTTGCTCAACTGATTTGTGTAATGGTGCTGGGTGCAATTTAACGTTAACTTATCTGAAGTCGTGGTCGAGTAAATAGAGTCGCTAATTAACATTTAGACATCTGGGGTTTTCTGTCAGGACCAGTTAGAATGAAACAAGTTTAGTAAAATTAATATGGTTTACTTATTTTCTATCCTAACACTTCTATAATTAGAATAACCTTTGACTAATACCTAGCTATTATACAAAGTTAGTAAAAATAAGTATGACAGTAGACAACTTACTTACTGAACAGAAAACTGCTTACACGAGTAAGTAATTTACTGCAGTTGTACTATTGTAATCGCAGATAGTAACACGATACTCGACATCTGAGCTGGCTCCAACTAATTACATTCAATGTATTGTCGTAATTTATGTGCGGCATTGAATTTCTAGGAGTTCCACAACAAACACGTGCATAGCTTTCATACCTCTGACCTTCCAACTCAGTTCGAACTATTGTAAGAAGTATTTAGAGAAAACCGCATTTCTTCTGTAATCCAATAAGTTTCTTGGTTATTTCCACGCTGCTTAGATGCCCTATACCGGGCTGTGACGGATCTGGACACGCTACAGGGAAATTCTTATCACATCGAAGGTAAGACTAATTCTCAGTGGACAGTAGATGTTTTGTGTAGAGTGTAGATGGTAGATATAGTAGTGTGTGCATATGGAGAAAAGTTTGAGTGTTAATGGCCTTGGTTTTTGTTCCGCAGTGCCTCGGGGTGCCCAATCGCGAACCGCAACAAAATGCGAGTGCTTGAAAGTGGTGGAACAGTGGAACAACACAAAGCGGCGGTGGCGGCAGCAGCGTCGGCTATAAAGTTCGACGGAGTGAACTGCCCGACGCCCGGCTGCGACGGATCGGGACACATCAACGGCTCGTTCCTAACGCACCGCTCGCTGTCTGGATGCCCGGTGGCAGGAGCCACGACGCCCACACCGCAGCCAAAAAAGCCCAAATACCCGGACGATATCACGCCGTTATACCCAAAGCCTTATACAGGTGTGTATTTCACTCTATATTGCTAAGTCTTTTCAAGCCTTCCCTTTATTTTTATTGAGCAAAACAAAGATTTATAAAGTAAATATACCCGTACTCTCCCCGATTAGGGACCTGAAATTTTCTTCTGCAAAAAAATCATATGATTAAGATCCACAAACTTACTTCAGATAATGTTCTGGAATTCAGGGATGGAGATGAATATGCAGACGGGGAACGGCGAGGATCTGATGACCCTCGAACAGGAGATTACGGAGCTGCAGCGAGAGAACGCGCGCGTAGAGTCGCAGATGATGCGGCTCAAATCAGATATCAACGCTATGGAGACGCATCTTTCACATGGAGATAGGGTAAGTAACATACTAAAATATATCAAAGACCGTATGAAGGTCGCCACTCATAACATTTTTACTAACAATTCATTTTTATTTTTGTTTCAAATTCTTGGCTTTCCGGCGCCCCAGAATAGACACAACCATGAGCTAATAAAACTTCATTCACCTCATGAAATTTTTTAACCCAAAATTTTTGTCTGATAACTTAGATGGTACTGTCATGGCTCGAAACATCCAACTTTGAGTGCTACTAACACATCACACATTTGTGAGTACCAACACCTTTTTATAATTTGGTACCACTGTCGTTATCAGTAGCCACTCAAGTCCAAAATTTATGATTTGCCCGTTTTGCTTGAGGTTTGGGATGGTAGGTTTGGGATTTTGAAATGTTGTTTGATATTTCAGGAGAACCAGACGTTAATATCACGTAACAATAACTTGAATGAGTACTACGAGAGTCTGCGGAACAACGTGATCACGCTGTTGGAGCACGTGCGCATTCCGGGCGGCGGCACGGCGCCGGCGCCGGCCGGACCGCCCGGTGCGCCGCCCCCGCCCGTCCCCGGCGACAAACCGGCGCACGACAACTTCGACTCGTACCTCACCAAGCTGCAGACGCTGTGCTCGCCCGACGGCTACTGCCCCGACGAGAACCGACCTATCTACGAGACAGTGAAAAACGCGCTTCAGGACTTCACAGTGCTCCCCACACCCATATAAGGTTCACAGAGCGCCGCCGAGTCGGAGCGACAGTGATCTGTAGTTGACCAACTTGAGTGCCATCGGCGGAGCTTATCAGTGATACAGACTATTTGAATTTATACAATTTAGTGTTCGTGGTAGTGCGGAAGCTGAATCGGAGCTACTCACCAAAGATATTAGACAAAGACTTTGACTGCATGATATTATGTGAGGGACTAAATAGTTTCGTGATATGTATAACAGTACAGCGTGTCCGCGACCCGTGTGGGTCACCCGGACAGGTATTTGTGTTCCACTAAGTATTAGGTAACGATGTCTTTTGTAAACCGTTGTATACGATGTGTGACTTCTTTATGACATCACCATAACACTCGAAGATTCGTTCGACTTTTATCTGTAAGCTGGACTATTATATATAGACATTAAATAAATTTTAAACACTGTTACTCATATGCTTAAAATTAAATTAATTGTTAGGTGAGAAATTTATACTATTGTATGTACTTAAGCGATTTTAGTCTCACAAACGCATGAACATTTGTGTAAATATTGTACCTACCTTCATTTAGAGAAATTATAATTTCAGATGCAAACTCAGATTTTTATCAAGCAGAAAAAACTAAAAAATAGTACATAAGTGAACACTGTTAATCTGTCTTAACAAGTTGATAATGCTGGGAATGTGCCAAATGCTTCAGAGTCGCAGCAACTCCCGAACGCTGACCTATTAAGACTAAATTAATGACATAGAAATGTAAACGATGTAAACAAAAAAATAACTCCTTAGAGGACTTTCTAGTCAGTTTGTAAATAAAATTGTGAATAACGATAGTTGTCACGTCATAGGGACGTTTTTATTTGTATTAGGAAATAATGAGATCTCATTAGATCGTGTAAGTTAATAATTCAGTCACTAATTGATAATCGATTTTAGGGATAAATGAATACCTACTTTCTTTGTTAGCCAATGTTCACTTTGCTGTGATTATGTTACGTGTTACTTATTTATTGTTAACTTTACGGAATATGTGATAGCTTAATTAACTCAAGTTAATGTTAATTTGCAATAAATTTAGTTAATGCGCTTTAACACAAGAACATGCGCAACTTTATCGTTTTAGACACAAATTATCTCGTTTTTGTTAATTAATCTGAAATAAAGACTTTATATTGCAATCTTTTGTTTTAACGGTACCACATTGGTACACAGGAATTTTAAATATTCGCATTTAAATAATAAAACCTATTACTATGTTACTACTCTGATTGTCATATACGTTTCTGTAAAATATTGAGTATGTGTTGTTAAAGAGAATAAAAATAATAAATACCAAGATTATTTCAGTGGTTTTTATTTTCCTTAACGATAGCTAATAGGTAGGTATGTACTTAGTACCAATAGTAGGTACCTCGTGGGTAGGAACAGTCAACGTCATGCAAAAAAAATACTGTTGTCAATAAAAATACCTAAATAAAATTGAAGTGTCTGTTTTACAAAATAACATCTTTTTACTGAATGCTTGTGAAATTATCGGAAGGTAGGTACCTACATAAAACAAACAAACATTTTGTTTGTCTGTTGGTTCCGGTTAATCTCCGAAACTGTTTGACCGATGTTAACGGGACTTTTACCGGATTATCCGCCCCTAAGAGACGACCCACTGACCTAGCTGGTTTTATAAGGAGTAACTTAGGCTAGAAATAGGATTAGGGTTCTGTGCATAAAAATAAAACCCTTGAAATTGTTAACAAAATCTGATTCTATTTGAATCAGATTTTGTTATCAATTTTTAGGAAGTAATTTTATAATAATTTCACACGGATGAAATTTTGGGAAATATGATCAGTTATCTTTTACCGCAAGATATCGAACAGGGTAATAATTTCATTTTCCCTCCTTCCTTACTGGTTGCCTATAACTAGATACTTTGGGCCGATAACTCAGTTTCACTGTAGGTACACTGAAATTAAACTATTACCTACCTATGGACTACTGAAATTAAATTATTACCGGACTACCTATCTAAAGTTCTTTAAGCTATACCTACCTACTTAATGCGCAAGAGGCGCTACGCATTGGGTTCTGCAAGGCCGATCAGAGTCATATCAGTGAATATTTTTTGCAACAGATCAAAATTAAAAATCATTTACTTAAGTAAATTAATAAGGCTGATAACAGCACTTGTTGAACGTCAAAACGCCCGCCCTTCGATATTTGAGTGGGGAGAAGAAGTGAAGAACTGGAGGAACAAACTCCCCAACTATTACATCTGTTCGTAAGGTTAGAAGAACCAGATTCTGTATAATAGTTTGTAAGTTGGTTAAGTTATGATAAAGTTAATCTAACTAACTGTTAGGAGTGTGACATCGAGGAATGTCGGCACCGAAAAATCCTTCACGGGACTGTTCCTGATTAATTATAATTTTTGAAACATCGTCTCTCAAACAGAAAATAAAGGGGTGGGCCGATTTTTTTGCACGTAAGTGTATTTGAATGTCTTTGCCCTCAACCCCTTAGCCTACCAGACAACAAAGTCCGTCACAGCACAGGCAGCCGACACACTGCATAAGGGGTTTGAATTTCCGGCCGGATTTTTTCCGCCATTTTGATTTTTTTCCAAAATACCTAGCACCCACGCATAAGACCTTTGAGACAAAATGGTCTAAAGTGTCACGTTTCCGAGATATGAGCTATCCAAGTTTATTAAAGTCCATTCCCCGAAAAAAGTCCATTTTGTCTTAGACAAAACTTGTTTGTATTGATGGCAGCTATCGATTGATACACGTTTTAAGCGTGTCGGATCAAATCAAAGTTGTGCTGAAGATTCCATCAGTACCTAAATTGAATCTCCCTCTGCGAATGTGTTGGCTGCCTGTGCTGTGACGGACTTTGTTGTCTGGTAGGCTAAGGGTTAAGGGCAAGGACATTCAATGTACTTGCGTGCATAAAATCGGCCCACCCCTTTATTAACCGACTTCCAAAAAGGAGGAGGTTCTCTATTCGACTGTATGTATTTTTTTTTTTTTTTTTTTTATGTATGTTACCCGATTACTCGAAGACGCCTAAACCGATTTGAAAAATTCTTTTTTTGTTTGAAAGGGTATACTTCCAAGTTGGTCCCATAGTCGCCAAGTCGGGATCTGATGATGGAATCTTGGCGAAATCGAGGGAACTCTTCAAATTTTATAGGATAACGTACAGCAATTTTTATATTTTCTACAACAAGTGAAGCATTTGCGTTTGATAAGAACCATTCTACCATCAGATCTGATGATGAAGCCAAGAGTCACGGAACTCCATAATGAGACAATGTATCCTAGTCGTGTTTGGGCTTGTTGTAATTGTAACGGTATGCACTTTCCATGTGAACCACTAAAAAGTGAAAAATAAAAACTTTTTTGCAAAAAATAAAACCGACTTCAAAAAGAAAAAGTGAAAAATAACTTTAGCTTCTGAAGTCGGTGACAAAAAAATTAAATCAATCATACAAACGTCACCGACTTCAGAAGCTAAAGTTATTTTTCACTTTTTCTTTTTGAAGTCGGTTTTATTTTTTGCAAAAAAGTTTTTTTTCTGTTTGAGAGACGATGTTTCAAAAATTATAATTAGGTAATCATGTAATTATTTTACAATATGTTAAGGTGCACAGAAAGTATCCCGTAAAAAGGGAGAGCGCTCTCCCTGCCCTCTCCTTCTCCTCCTCACCTTCACTCTCCTGCTTTCCTCAATAGGAAAGAGTAGCATTTGGAGGAGGTTCATGGACAGTTAGGGGCGGTATCTTTTTGGATGAATAAAATCAAACTTGAGTTCGTAACCGGGCCTCGTCTTGGCACTTTGACTGCCTACCGCTACATTCAGGAGGTGCTGGAACAGCATGTTATGCCATAGGTAGGTACGCTGGTTTTGTAGGTGAAGGATCCATGCTCATGCAGGATAATGCTCTACCATTGTGGCCGCATCAGTTCGTCAGTATCTACACGAGTTCGAAATTCCTGTTTTGGAGTCGCCAGCAAGGTGCCCTGACCTTAATTCCCTAGAACACATATGGGATGAACTTAATGGAAGTGTCAGGGCTAGGACTCATACTACAGGAACTCAAAGAGACTATCCAAGAGGTTTGGGACGGTACGGTTTCCTTCAGGAATTCGTCGTTAAATTGATAATTTCGATGAAAAACCGTAGGTATGAAAGTTACAATTAGGGCAAGGGATGGCAATGCAAGCTATTGAAACCGATTTATTTGTTGTTTTTTTTTTTGTATGGAATCTTTTTAATCTTCTCTAATCGTCGAATAAAAAATTGTCCTTTTGAAACCGTTTTTTGTTATAAGCCTGATAAGTTAGAAAACAATGTATTTTAAGCTACAATTTCCAATAAGGTTATTGATACCTTACCTTTTCATGCACCACACGGTATTTAAAGTTATTTTCTATTACCTGATTTTTTTAAATTATCTTGTTCCAAATGGAAAAGCACGGGGTGGGTCAATGTTTTTGCACGCAAGTGTATATGACGAGCTTTTCAGCTTTTAAATCTCTTTGGTTAAGGGCTTTGCTTTCAATAAACTTTCTCCCTAGTGCATTATATACATATTTTCAAAAGTTACTTACTTAGGCCGCAATCGTTGTCTCAATGAAAAGCTAGTTTTAGGTAAGGTTAGTCCAGCATTTTAATTTGACGAATCTGCACTCGTGATCAGTACTTTTGGTAAAACAGTTCCTAAAAAGTTTCATGCTAATTGACTATGCTAAATGCAAATAAATAACTGGAACGACCTGGAACGACCAATAACATAATCTGTGGTAAAATTTGTTGACCCGTCAGTGTCAAAATTGTGTCAAACGCGCATGTTTGATGTTTGGCTGTCAAAACAGTTTTACCACATGTGAAGAAGAAAAATAAAAGATTCTGAAATAAAAAGAACATTTTTTACAAATTAAGAGACATCTACAATGAAGAATCCTAAAAAGGTAAAGTAATTTTAACTATCTCATGTGTTGATCCTAATAATTCAACATAGAATTGAGTAAATTCTACTTTGAACTTGCTATTTACAGAAAGCGCCTCAACGATATTTTGATTCCGGATCCGGTGACAAGAAACCAGACCAAGAGACGGAAGTATACAACATTAAGATAACTCCGGGTCTATTAAAAACACACAAATTCAAGGTAAACTTTTATCAAGATGTAAACAGTGTAGGTTAGCTGTATGTTCTATAAAATCTTTTGCTTACTGTACCTAAATAAATATCACTTCTAATTACAGAGCCACAGAGGACATGACAGAAAACCTATCCAAAAACGTAAACCCAGTAAAAAATTCGAAGGAAAAGCACCCATAGATCCTGAGAAGTTAGAAGCACATTCCCGTGGCGAGGGTGTTGGCAAAGGTGTGAGACATCCGCTACATGCCGAGAAATTAAGGAAAAGGGAAAGAAAGTTCACTTATGCTCAAGAACAAGCAGCCAGAGCCGAGATATTGTTGACAGAGGACCATGGGTAAAACAAGTTCTAATATGCTCATTAACTTATAGTCAGTAAGATTCAGTATTGAAACATTACCAAAACCTGGACCTAACCCATGTTATTTCAGCAAGAATTAACATGGGTTGGATACAGGTTGACAGCAAACACTCATGTCAATACTCAAAACAATTGTATGCCAGGGTCTACCTACAAACAGGTTATGGCATCTGCGACAAAAACCGTTTGTGATCCTAGTACCACCATAACTATATGTGTAGGTAATAGTTCTAAGATTAAAAAGGAAGATATCACTGACTGTGTATCCGAGTTGTTAAAGTTAAAATGTAGTAAAATCATATTGTGTGCTTTTCCCTATTTTGAAAATTTGAGTAATAGAAAAAACAATTATATACATATGCTAAATAACCATATTCATTTTCTAGTAGGTCACTATAGTGACAGACTTATATATCTGGATATCAACACTATTGTTGGTAATCTTAAGTCGACACGGGGTAAGGTGTATCTACCTATTGGATGTAGACACAAAATAGCTCGGCTATTATCTTATAGTATTCACACAGACATAAATAGTATGTCTAAGTTTAGTTATATTATTAATACATCGACAATTAGTAATTCTACTAATGTTCAGGTGACTGGCACGAATGAATATAGCACTAGTGCTATAAATATTTACACACATTGTACTGGGGAGGATCCATCTGTCACCGTGGAAAATTCTCAATTAGGGTTTATTAGTGATAGGGTCTTGTTGTCAGAGGATGGCACGGGAGTCTCCGGCCTCACTCCATATATTAATTTAAACTAGAAAGTGAGACAACAGAAGGTACCATTAACAATATTATTGTTAATCCTACCAACAACAAGGTATCTTCTTGCACTCAATTAGTCAGTAAAAAAGGGCCTCAGCAGAACACCTTAAAATTATTCCACCAAAATATCCAAGGCATTTCTTCCAAATTATTAGAAATTGAATTGTTTTTAGAAAGTAGTAAGTTTGACATTATTTGTTTTACTGAACATTGGCTAAAGGATTACCAAATGCTTATTAATTATGAGAACTATATGGTGGGTAGCTGCTTTAACCGTAAAACTATGCTTCGTGGAGGTTCCCTAATATTAATAAAAAATAGTTTTAAATATAAGCAACGTAATGACATAGTAGGTCTCTCGGTTGAACATTGCGTCGAACTGTCCTGTGTTGAGCTAGATAAGCATGTAGTTGTGTGTGTGTACAGACCCCCAAACTATCAAAACTTTTCCTTATTCGAATCAATAATGGAAGATGTCCTGGCAAAACTTGCAGCCAGTAATAAGTCTACAATTATTTGTGGTGATTTCAATATCAATATTTTAGAAGAGAATCCAAATAGCAGTCGTTTATTAAATCTTTTTAAGTCATTTGACTTGACCAACACTTTTATAGAACCTACTAGAGTAACTTCATCTTCTGCTACTTGTATAGATAATGTTTTCTGCAATTGTGATTATTTAGATAAAGCCATAGTAAATTGTTTGTCGTCTGACCATAGCGGACAAACTGTAACTTTTAGGTGTAAAACTCCAATACAAAATGTTCAGATTAAATTTAGACCTATAACTTCTTGCAAATTAAATAGGTTTAATATTTCCCTACAGAACAAGTTAAGTGAAATGAGCCAAGAGGATATTAATATAAATCAATTGTATGACCGTTTCTTTTCATTAGTTCACACGGAATTCAACAAAACTTTTGAAAAGAAGACAAAGAGTATTTGCCCTAAATTTATATTTAGTGATTGGGCAACTAGAGGTATCAGAAAAAGCAGGGAAAGACTATTTGAGCTTTACAGCCTTAAGCCTTTTATAAACACAGAAACTTTTAGCAAGTATGTTGCTAAGTATTCAAAGATTTTTAGAAATACTTGCAAGGTTGCTAAAGCCCTGCACATTAGCAACAAGATCAAAACAGCAGAAAATAAGATAAATACCGTTTGGAAAGTCATAAATAATGAGACTAATAGAAAGAAAATACGTAATAATAGCTTTACATTAGATACAGCATGTGGTCCTAAAAGCTCTAATCAGGAAGTAGCTCAAGAATTTGTAAATTTCTTTACCGATATACCAATAAAAACTACGGAGGCCCTTAATTCCTCACCTGAAACCGCAATTGGCTTATTAAAGGCGAATGTGTCTGGCTGCCTGACTGAATTTAAATTTAAACACATTAACCCTATGACAGTTATTAAAGCTTTCCGGCAAATTAAAATCAAACTGACCGAAGATCTATGGGGAATGTCTATCAAAGTTTGTACATCTATACTTGAGACCATAGCCCCGTACTTAGCTTTAATTTTTAATTCATGTGTAGACCAAGGAGTGTTCCCTGATTTAATGAAATACAGTAAAGTCATACCTCTTTTCAAATCCGGGGACAGTAAAGATGCCAATAATTATAGACCTGTATCCGTGTTACCAGTTTTTAGCAAGGTTTTTGAAAAAGTAATTCTTAATCAAATGCTCTATCATTTTAACACCAACAGAATCTTACATGATCAACAGTATGGTTTCACCAAGGGACGTTGTACAACTGACGCCGGTGTAACCCTATTAAAGCACATATTTGCTGCGTGGGAAGAGTCCCAAGACGCAATAGGAATTTTCTGTGATCTCTCCAAAGCTTTTGATTGCGTAAATCACGACACATTACTTTTGAAACTGGAGCATTACGGACTGGGTAAACTTGCTCTTAGCCTGCTAAAATCTTATTTGAGCGATAGAAAACAACATGTTCAAATAAATGGTGTCAATTCACAGGGTTTGAAAGTAAAAATGGGGGTTCCGCAAGGGTCAATATTGGGTCCTTTCCTTTTTCTAGTCTATATAAATGATCTACCCTATTTATTGAAAAACCAACCACAAAATATGGTGCTATTTGCTGATGACACTTCCCTAATTTTTAAGATAAATAGACGGGCCCAAAATCTAGATGAAGTGAATAATGCCCTACTTCAGGTCCAAAATTGGTTCACAGCAAACAATTTGGTATTGAATGAAAAGAAAACTAAATGCATAAGATTTTCATTACCGAATGTTAAAAGTAGTGATTGTGAGATAATATTGAATAAAGAGAAACTCGAATTCGTAGAGAAAACTGTTTTCCTGGGGCTTACGCTTGATTCAAGGCTACAATGGGGTTCTCATTTAACATCGCTTGCGGGGCGCTTAAGTTCAGCAGCATATGCCATTAGAAAAATCCGTCAATTCACTGATGTAGATACCGCTAGACTGGTCTATTTTAGTTACTTCCATAGTATAATGTCTTACGGTATTTTGCTATGGGGACGGGCTGCTGATATTGAGTCAATATTTATCCTGCAGAAAAGAGCCATCAGAGCCATATATAATCTTCGTAGGCGCGATTCTCTAAGGGAACTATTTAAGGATATTGGCATCATGACGGTTCATTGCCAATACATCTACGAAAACATAATGTACGTCAGAAAAAATCTGCATCTTTTTGGTAAAAGAGGTGACAGACACAATTACAGTACTAGAAATAGGGACCAACTAGTTCAGCCAGGCTTTAGACTCGCTAAAGTAGACTCATCTTTCATGGGGTACTGTTTGAGATGCTATAATAAAATTCCACAAAGTATTCTTGAACTGAATGAGACGAAATTTAAAACATGCATTAAACGCACACTATGTAAACAAGCATATTACAAGTTGAGCGATTATATCGCTGATAAAAATGCTTGGCTCAATGCTGGTCCTGCTCCACATGGACAGGGGCGCAAAAATTGATAGCATTAAATGGTATTGTTGGAGCTGCTGAAGATTGTACTTATCTTTGCATTGTATAAATTCCATGTTAGTATTATATAATCGCATAGCCTATATTGTGTGAGTACTATGTACTAATAAGCTATCATTCACTGGAAACCTACGGCAGTTCTTGACTTGAATGTGCCCTGGCGGTTGAGAGTATGTCATGCTCTCTCAAATGTCTCGCTGATGGTGGCGCGTGTGTCGGACCATTTAGTTCCCTTCAAAATGGTTGAGCTGAATGGTGCTGATCCATGCGTCATGTTCGTGAACGGGCGCTGTCAGTTGTGACTGGTCATCTCTTAGTCGCCATGGTTTATTTGAATTAATTATTTTGTTTTTGAGTTGTATTTTATTTTTGTTTTGCTATGGACACTTTTAACGTGCACATCTTGCTACATTGTTCTCACATAATATACCATCTCAACATGAATGATGTAACCAAGATTTTGTAACAATATTTTGATTTAAAAGAGTGTCCATGGAGTTTCTTGCCCGTTCTTCTCCATAGAGATCTACGCTAGGGAATGGGCAACTACAGTACTTTCACAGTTTTTATGTCTTGTGACTGGGACTGTAGCAACTTTAAATGTTCATTTTTGTTTCGACAATTCAAAAGTGCCTGTAACTGGCCTACTTGAAATAAATGCTTTGATTTTGATTTTGATTTTGATTTTGAATACATTTTTCTTATACCTACCCAAATAATATTTACTTCCATATTGAAAATGACAATATAAATAGGAAATAATATTGCCTTTACTCTTACTCATTCTAAACATTTCAGTGGCCTGGAAGTAGACGAGGACAGTAAAACAACAGCTATATCACAGAAGATCATAGCAGAGAATGTAGACATATCCGCTGCTACCAAGATATTCGAACTGAACCTAGACTTTGGACCATACAGGACTAAGTATTCCAGGAATGGAAGACATCTGCTGTTGGGCAGCAAGAAGGGACACTTGGCTGCATTTGACTGGGTCACTAAGAAGTTGCATTTTGAAATTAATGTTATGGAGTCTATTCATGATGTCAGGTAAACACTTACTAGTATTTTACAGTACATAATTAGCTTATTACGTTCAAATTGCCTGGATACAGAAGGTCCTCCTAACTGAGAACGAGTAGCCCATAATCTTCCACACTTGACCACCTAATTCATTTCCACCAATCAAATATTTTGTGAACATGCCATCCACATCCTTTTTTTTGTTCTGGGGTCTTAAATCCTCATGGATATCCTATGGGTCTGTCAGACTCTAACTGACTTAAAACTGCCCAGTTATTTCCTTCCCACACTTGCTTGCAGGGATCATGAGAACTAGTGTGCCTTCCACGATCTATTGCTAAAAATTATCCATGACCTTTCTCCTGCAATGTTTTCATTTATGCTTGTATTGTATATTGTATAAGGGGTTGGTGTCCGCATCTCCACGTCAAAGCGCGTATTTTGCGTATAGGCTATTAATCCACCACGCGGGCCCAGTGCGGATTGGTAGATGTCACATGACTTCGAATTTTTGGTTCTGGTACATTTCGTTCACTCACGATGTTTTCCTTCACCTCTTTGAGAGCAGTGGTGATGAAATAAATTACACAAAGTAATGCGCCTGTCTGGGTTTGAACCCAAAACTTACTATCCGTAAATCAGGGCCGTCACCACTGGACTACCGCTGCTCCTAATTTATGCTTATAATTGTACTGAATAAATTGAACTCCACCTACTTTATTTTGCAGTTGGTTGCACACAGAAACAATGGTGGCTGCAGCTCAAAAGGAGTGGCTGTACATGTATGACAACACAGGGACTGAGATACACTGTGTCAAAAAAATGGATAAGATTTTGAGGATGGAATTCCTACCTTATCATTTCTTGCTAGCTGCTGTTGTAAGTACTAGCACAATCATCCCTTCTATTACTAGTTTTGCTTGAAACATACATCAATATAATTGGCAGTATATCATTTTCACTTCTGGGATTCAAACTTGCATGGTGAATTACAGCCCACTGGTCTCTGCCTCCCACAGAGCAGGACTTGTGGAACTGTTCGAAAGGGATACTGCAGCCCCGGAAAACAAAGGGCTAAAAGGAACATGGGTGTGTTTTAGTCAGAGCAGAAGTAATTTGGTGATTTCCTATCTGAAAAAAATAAGCAACGGTAGCAACATTAGATAATGCTTATAGGACTCAAGCAATCTCTTTCAAAAACAGATGTTAAGTAGGATATATACTGGCTAATTTATAGTATTTTTTATCTAATTTCCAGAATGAATTTGGCTTCATGACATGGCTAGATATTTCCATTGGAGAAGTTGTGGGGCACTACAACAACCATTTAGGAAGGACAGCAGTCATGGCACAGAACCCTTACAATGCCACCATATGCTTAGGGAACTCTAAAGGAGTTGTGTCACTTTGGACACCCACTATCAAGGAACCATTGGCGAAGATATTGTGCCATAAGACACCGCTGACTGCTATCACTGTGGATAACAGGGGCATGTATGTATCATGCATGCATAAGCATTTTTCTTTGAAATGATCATACAACTCATGTAAACTTATTTGACATGGATGTACAACTGCTATTAATAGATTTTCTGAATATACAGACACAAAATTAATGTTATTACGATTTAGGCCGCGTTCCCACTTTGTCGTGGCAACAGATAATCGTGTCGTATTTAAATGGGAGGTGTTCAGATAGAAGACGACGTGATTACTGTCGTCCACGAGTTTTGCCAACTAAAAACCATCGATAAATTAATCGTCACGACATAGTGGGAACGAACGCAGTCTACCAATCAATCTTCTAATGTCACATTGGTGACATGATTCAATTTATAGTTTCATGCTCTTACATTTTTTTTGTTCTCTATTATTTCCATTAAAGGTACATGGCAACATCAGGAGTGGACAGAAGTATGAAAATCTGGGACATTAGGAACCTAGACGGACCTATACAAGACTACAGATTGAGAAGTGCCCCAGTGGACCTAGAGTTTTCTCAGAAGGACATGCTTGCTGTTGGGCTAGATGAAGTCGTAGAAATATACAAGTATGTTCTTTAGATGTTGAATAACAAATTGTTTGAGGCCCTGCCACCATGAATAATGAAATTAAATCAATTTCACTCAACACCATGTTTTGTTCTTCAGTAACTGCTGCTCGCAAACAACAGAGAAACCATACTTGAGGCATAGGATGGCAAAAACAATAAATAACTTCAAATTCTGTCCCTATGAAGATGTATTAGGAGTTGGAACTAGCAATGGATTTACAAGCATTATTGTACCAGGTAAGTTTCACACTCTTACTTTCCCAGGTAAAACAAATACATTAAAAAGATTTAAAAATATTGATTCCGAGGTTGGACAAAGTTTTATTGAGTCTTTCCATCATGAAATTCTCAGTAGCAGTCCATAGTTTGGATTAGTATGTGGTTGATAGCAATAGGCTCGGTCCTTTCCTTATTAGTAATAAGGAAAGGACTGAGCCTATTGCCATAGCCTATTGTAATAAGTTATTACACAAGACTTAAACCGTAAGTGTCGAAATTAGAGAGTACTGAATATGTCTGGCTTTGAAAAATACAGATGTGGTGGTATTTCAAGGATAACCTTTTATTACAGGCAGTGGTGAACCGAACTTCGATGCGTTGGAAAGCAATCCGTTCCAGAACAAGAAACAAAGAAAGGAAGCTGAGGTCAAATCGTTACTGGACAAGATCCCAGCAGAACTTATCACACTCAATCCGTTTGATATCACTGAAGTTGACGTGCCCTCCATGCAAGAACAGATGGAGGCAAAGAAGAAACTTTTGGTAAGTTCATAAGAGCAAATGATCATTTTGTTTCAACAAACATGTGCAGCCCGGCTAGCATGGGCAGGGGATAAAAATTTTATCCACCGGTTATTTCCACTTTTGTTTGAATTTTGTCCCTTGTCAGTGGAAATAACCGGTGGATAAAATTTTATCCCCTGCCCATGCTAGCGGGGCAGGTGGTGTATAACTATTTTGAAATTTGACTGATCATGAAGATGATGAAACAATCAATTCTGCAGTACCTACTTACCTAGTCAAGAGTGTACGAAAGTTCAAACTGAAAGGTACTCGAACTCTTTTCATACAGAGAATATAATAGGGTTGACGACAAACAATGTCCGCCGGATAGATTTTCAAAAAATATTGGACACTTGTTTTTTCTTTTGTCACGTAAACAAAAATTGAAGACGATACAGCGCGTCGAAAACTCGTGTGACATCACAAGCCCCCACTCCATTATTGGTGCGTTTTATCTTCGTCAATTTGGTAAAACAAAAACACCTATCCAATAACTAGACCTCCACATCGAAAAAAGCGACATTTTCTAAGTCTTAAACTGTGTTTACAGATTAGTGGGGGTCATTAATTGACCTTGACCCTTGTCAAGGTCATTCTTTCATCGTTGATTAAATCCCAAACTACACAGTTATATAAATAATACATTCGAATTAATCTTATAAGCTAGTTTGCAACATTTTCCTGTATTTTTATTTCAGTACCTCAAACCCAAGAAAATGGACTTCACTCCTAGGCATAAGAAGAAAGGCAAGACGCAGATAGCTAGAAAGAAGATTATAAAACAAGTAGCTAGAAAGGTAAACTTCATTAAAAGTTTGATTTTATTTAACTTTATTAAAATCGGCCACTTAGGCACGCGTAAACATATCTATACTAATATTATAAATAGTGTCCGACCGAAACAGGATTTTCAGCCGAAACCGAAACCGAAACCGAACCTTCGGTCTTGGTCCCAGTTTCGGCCGAAACCGAAACCGAAACTTATTTAAATTTTTATAGCATGTTAAATCTTTTGTATTTTTACGCGTATATAGACAGTAAACACGTCTAAAAAATAAAATGCAACAATTAAAGTACCTATGTTTCAAAAATATTTCTTAATTCATAAAATACTGCTTTTTAAAAAAAATGGCAAATAGGATTCTTTTCTTTTTGTGTCATTTTTTACCTGAAAGAAATCAGTCATTACAAATAAATAATATCTCACAGATTAAAATACAAAAACCACTAAGGTAAACATACCTATGGCAGTCATTATTAAAAGGAAAATTAATTCAAGTAAATAATGAAGTATAACTAGAAAACTTTCACATACAGTACTACTGTACTACGGGTCCGAATTGACTAAGCACCTGGCGTACTAAAGGGAAAAAATGCGACATGACTGAAGGTCATTCACGGTAACAGTTAAATCACCGGAGGTAGTTGTGTATCGGATTTACGGGGCGGTTCGAATACAGGTACAAAATTGAATCCAACAACAATTACAAACAAATAGAGTAATGTTTGAATCAAACATCACAGGTCAACAAACATCACAAACAACAAATACACATCTTTTAGGGCGCCTTCAAATTTGCCGCAAAGTGCCGCGCGGATGCAGCCAGCGCTACAGCGCTGGCCGCCTCGCTGCTTGGTTAATCCATATAATTAAAAAACGCACGACTGCAGCGCTGCAGCCGCGCGTCAGTTCACGGATCGACTTTATCTAATGAATTCTATTCCATTACAACTTACAACCTATTTATTTTCCGCTGTAGGACAAGACTCTAATGAATTCCATAAAATACATCATCATTAATCAAAAGTAAAAACAAATATTTACCTAATAATGTTTGCGCGAGAAAAACCACATCCTCAAATCATCACGATCATGCTGGCTAGCAAACACAATTGGCAATCACGTTCACTCACTCAAAGTAACCCGAATGATGCGTGACAATTCACGAACACCTAGTTTCGGCGGGGCCGAAGGTTCGGCCAATTATTGGCCGAAACCGAAACTGTGGCCGAAACTAGATTTTTTGGCCGAAACTAGCCGAAACCAAAACCGAACCTTCGGTCGGTCCTTAATTATAAAGCAGAAGAGTTTGTTTGTTTGGTTGAACGCGCTAATCTCAGGAACTACCGGCTCGAATTGAAAAATTCCTTTTTCAACCGACTTCTAAAAAGAGGAGGTTCTCAATTCGTCTGTATTTTTTTTTTTTTTTTTTTTTTTGTGTTTGTTACCTCAGAACTTTCGACTGGGTGAACCGATTTTGATGATTCTTTTTTTATTTGAAAGCTGGTGCTTCCCGTTGGGTCCCATTTTAATTTGTTGAAGATCTGATGCTGATCTTCGGAGATATACAATGGAACTCTTCAAAAATAGACGGCAAATCTGCAGTGATTGCTGCATCCGCTTGTAGGTTCATTGTTTATACTACATCATGACGTAACATCACGCCTGTATGCTCTGAGGAGGTACGCAGATGTTTATAATATACCCAGATTTCGACAATGTTTGTTACCTCAGAACTTTCGACTGGGTGAACCGATTTTGATGATTCTTCTTTTATTTGAAAGCTGGTGCTTTCCGTGAGGTTCCATGTCAATTTGGTTAAGATCTTACGCTGATCTTCGGAGATATAAATGGAACTCTTCAAAAATACACGGCAAAGCTGCAGTAATTGCTGCAATCGCTTGGTTGTTTATTGTTTATACAACATCATGACGTAACATCACACCTGTATGCTCTGAGGGAGTACGCAGAAGTATAGTATGTAATATATATACGACAGTTAGAAGTGTAAAGTTCCATTCAATGGGATCCCGGAGAAATAGAGGTAACTCCTTAACTTTATTGGCACACCAGAAGCGGTTTGGGTAGTTTTAGGCAGAGTACTTTCTCGGAGTGATCCCATTTCGATTTGATAAAGATCTGGTGACTTCGGAAGATAGGCAACTAAACTCCTTAATAAATGATAGCAAATGTACTAGGATCGCTGAAGACTCACGTCTGTCTATTGACACCAGGGGGTCTAAAATGGCCACTTTTGCAGAACATAATATCACGTTAAAAATTTAAAATTCTTAAAATGGACTTTAAGGTTATGACAATAAAGTGCATTTTTAGAATTTAAAATTTTTACGTCATTCCTATTATGTTCTGCTAAAGCGGCCATTTTAGGCCCGCAGTTCATAACAAAAAATCACACCGATACGCTGTGAAAGGGTAAGCACATGTGAACCAGTAAAAAGTGAAAAATAAAAACTTTTTTGCAAAAAATATAACCGACTTCACCCAAAAAAGCGAAAAATAACTTTAGCTTCAGAAGTCGGTGACAAAAAAACTCAATCAAACAAAGTTCACCGACTTCTGAAGCTAAAGTTATTTTTCACTTTTTTGTGTGAAGTCGGTTATATTTTTTGCAAAAAAGTTTTTTCGTTGGATAGTCCATTTATCGACGAAGGCTATAGGCTATATAACATCATGCTATGACCAATAGGAGCGGAGCATAAATGAAAAATGTTGCAAAAACGGGGGAAATTTTATTCCCTTTGTAAGCTTTTTCTCTCTTATGTGACGCATACGAAGTTGCGTGGGTCAGCTAGTTTACTTATACAATCATATAAACTAAACTTAATATTATAAAGAGATTTGATTTTTTGTTTGATAACAATGATTTGAACAAGAACTACTCAACCGATTTGAAATATTATTTCACCATTACATTCCCAACCAGTTGTGGGGCTCAGCAAGTGATAGTAACATCAACATCATTCAAAGAACTCAGAACATCATTCTTAAACAACTAGCCAATACTCCTTGGTTTATAAAGAATACAGAAGTTCACGAACACCTCGCCATGAACAGTCAAAACAGAAATAAAATTGTGTTCACAAAAATACAAGTCCAGATTGGAGAGACACCCCAACCAATTGGCTGCACAACTGACAATACCGGATTGTGTCAACAGACTCAAAAGACGCAACATTCTACGGCTAGATAACCTGTAGAGTGGTGATATTTAACTGAAAGAGTTGATCCTGATGAGGAACAAACTCTAACCTGTCAGCTCCTCATACAAATATCTTGCAATCAGTTGTAAAACTGATTGCAAGATAATAAAATACAAAAAAAAAAAAAAACATTCTTACCAAGTAACATAGGCTATAAATTATATTGATAACATGCAAAATAGGCAATCTATCACAATTTTCGCGGGCGAAGTGCCGATTCTTGTATTACAAAATAACAATTTCCCCTTTTACTTTTCAGGAATTCATCGAACAAGCAAAGGAAGCACAGAAATTACTTAATCTACCAGAAGCCCAAAATACAAAGAAGCAATCATTCGGTGTTCTCGACAGATTCGTGCCAACAGTTAAAACTAAGAAATAAAACAAATACTTTGTATACAAATAAACTTATCATTTATTTCTGTCCATTCATAATTCCGAAACGATTTTCCATATTTACACAATTATTTACAATTTAGTATACGATAAAGTTCAACATGATCAAAAATAGAGTACTTAATAAAAATGTCTTTCAAAACAAAGTTATAAAAAAGCCTATTACACTATAGTTAACATGGGATGTCATATAAGTCGCACAACCCCTCTGATCCATGCAGAGAAAAGGAGAAGTCGTATTTAGTTACTGGTGGACTCAGTCGCAGCAAGTAATCTGGAAGTTAAATTATAATAAGTTTGGACCTTCATGAACAATTAACTTATACTAATATTATAAAGCTAAAGAGTTTGTTTGTTTGGTTGAACATGCTAATATCGGGAAATACTGGTTGGAATTAAAATATCCTTGTGTTGGATAGTCCATTTATCGAGGAAGGTTATAGGCTATATAACATCACGCTACGACCAATGAAAAGGAACGGAGAATGAAAAATGTTGCAAAAACGGGGAAAATTTATTCCTTTTGGAAAGTTTTTCTCTCGGTTTTTTGTGACGCTGACAAAGTTGCGTGGGTCAGCTAGTTACTAATAAGTATAATATAATACTCTGTTTAGTGGCATAGGATCAGTTTCCATGATGTTAAGAAATCAATCACTTAAAAGTGCGCCATCATACATAATATCCAGTTTCTAAATTGAACTCTAAAGCCCTAGAAAAATCATAGAAATTTTGAACACATCAAATTATCAATCATTGATCAGAATCAAATAATAATGAAACAAACTGACAAATGCATTCTCTTTTAACATTACACCTGTAATTACTGAAGGCTTGGGCAGATATATTACATCCTAATAGCACACATTTCTACAAGTGTATCCACCCTTATGACGGTTCACTGACCCATCATACTCAACAGCAGTTACTAGACCAATGAGGCAACTCAAATAAAATTCAATTGTTATTCCAAAACAGCAGAATATACTCACTATTGTTGTGTATATCTCCACACTTGCTTTCGGTGAACTTCTGTACTTCTTGGTCATCCATACTTGAATCTTCGTCTGTATCCTGTAACAAACCAAAATATGTTAAAACATTGCCTATGTCCTAGCTTAGCCAGCGAGAACACATCTCATTAGATAAGGAGAACAGTGGCATTAAAAAATGATTTTGGGAACTACTAAAGACAAATTATAAAAAGTTTTAATTTAGCAGGTCCCTACTTGCATCCCATATGGAACTTAGATTAGCTGTTCACCCCCATTTATACATATAAATCACAACACATATAATCCTTCGTTCTGACTGACTATCACACTATACACAGCTCAAAGGCAAGAAAGCTATTATGACAGAAAGGATGTTGGAAAATTCAACCTCTTCATGCGGATGCTATAGGGGGTCTAAAGCTTGTATGAAAATTCGTCACCGAGCAAGGCGAAGTTTCCTCTATTGTCTCATATAACAACAACAACAGTGGTTCTAAAGCGTAGAAAATGTTAAACATGTCAGTGTCAAGTTTTTACATAATAACAAAATATTTTGAATTTTAAAATACCTTTTCACTATCACTATCACTTAAAAGTATAACTCCAATGGATTCTGTTGATTTTAAATGTAAAAAATAATGCTGATCTTGATCCTGAAACAGAAACAAATTCATTATGAATCATGGAAAGTACAAATCTTTCAGTGTGCCTTGTATTTACAGTGGATTAAACATAAGTAAACAATTAAAATGCATATCATTGGAATTGCAAATGGTGTTCTACAAGTTCACCGTGGTTTACAAATCTTATATCTGGAAATTGTCTTTACTAATTACAAAACACATGTGCAATTACATTTCGGCTCTGTTTTATCATCCCAGCTTGTCTATCACTCAGGTTTGAATATCTCGGTTTACTCTGCAAAGAAATTAGATACATTATAATCACAATCATGTTAAAACTAGTCATTCATGTAGGATTAATGGAAAACTTGAATACATTCTGTAACTTGTCACTTGATTTCAGAAACATGGGAATGATGTTATGAATAACATAATTAATCTGCCTATAATGTTCCCACAGCTGGGACAGGCGTGCACAGGCTGCTTCTCTGCAGGGATAGAAAACAGTTCCAAAATATTATACAGATATTTAGGGGTTCCGGTACCTATTCCAGAACAGGAACCAGAACCTAAATTGGAACATTTATTTTACTGGTTCTTTGGCAAAGCAATTCCAAACTTATTTTTTGAGATGCTGAACGAAGGAAAACTAAAAGTAAAGGTATGGTATGCTAAGCACACTCCGAACACCATCCCCTCTTCATCCATCCATCTTCTGTAAGCAACCTTTGAATCAGGTGACAAGGAACCGGCATAATATCATCCAATTTAAAGGTTCTAGGAACCGGTACACCGGAACCTAAACCGGAACCGGAACTGTACCGAAAAGAGGAAGCTTTATAAGAACCTAAATGAAGAACCAGAACCAAAATTGGTGCCGGTTTTCAATCCCTGCTTCTTTGTGATAAGTTAACTTTTAATTATTATATTAGTCATTATTGAATAATAGTCACCGAGGAACTAGTGGCAGCTGATCGGGTCAATCTTCAAGTTGAGCCGCGTCTAGGCAGTGGATGTTTGATAACCCATAAATAACAAGTTTCCTCCAATCCAATCACATAGTCCAACATATATGATAAAAGACACCTTACGGAGTCATTCTTACCTTACCACTAGGTATTGCCCCAACTGATAAATTGGCCCCTAAGGGTGCCTCTAACACTAAAACTTGGTTATCATCAAAACATTCCTTGATATCCTTGTCAGAAACAAAACATAAGTCATTATTATCCGATTCGTCCAGTACATTCTTTATGCTCTGTTCAATCCAATGTAGCTGACTGAAATAAATGAGTTTTTGTTTAGTTAAAATATATTTTGATCACATATCTCAATAATACGAAGGACCAAAACAATTATTGTTGTAATGGATTGTGTTGTTGAGTACACTTAAACTTAATTAGGAGATTGGTAATGATTCTCATTTCAGTAGTAATTTTCCACTGGGCCATTAATTTAATCATTTAGGCCATAAGAACCTACTTCTGATCACAATGATGATGTCAAATTGATTTCTTTCATAACAAATTCATGTGTCGTTATATCAAGTAACACTCACTTATCAAGCTCTTTTTCGTGATCTTCTAGGCGCCCAATCTGTCTTCTCAAAACTATCACTTTCTGACCAATATCACTAGTTTTGCAATCTGGCCCTGCACCTCTGAAATAGAATTTTGTAACATTTTTATCTTACATCGAAGAGTATAGAAATAAAACAATAACAAACAATAAAATGTACACTCACTTCCATTGTATACTATTTTTACTTCGTTTTTCAATCAAACCGATGCCTTCCAACACATTAGTAATATCATAAATTCTTCTTTTTTGTCTTACGGCTAACAAATTCGTCGCCTGAAAATGTTTTAACCACCAGATAATTCGCCAATAATGTTTAAAATATTTCTTTTTCGTGCCCAAATTCACTTGACAGATCAATGGGAGGCAAATCAAGCTATACTTACGACTTTCAAATCCAAAACACCATCCTTAGCTTTTTGAAGCAATGATACAAATTTCGTTGTAAGTAAACCCAAAGACTTTTCATGTCTCTTAGATTTCAAGTCCGTCATTGCCGAAATTCACTGGAAATTTTAATATTTCCTCCCGAATAAACGAAGATTTCTGTAGAATTTTGCGTCGCGGCGGGATATTATGTTGGTAGCATTGCGACGTAAGCAGTTTTTTTTTTAAACCATAGAGAATAGTGTTGTTTTCAGTAGAATTTAGTAGTCGATTTTCTCAGGATCACTATTTTGTCCATGGTTTTTTATTTTAAGTGAGTACCAATCGTAGGAAATTTCCAGATCTTATACGTCTTGATAGAAAGCTCATTCACGTACCTGAATTCATATTCTATAATTAATTTTATTGATCGGTGAGAAGCCGAACAAAAATTACATTGCACACGTCCAACAATTTCAATTTCTTGGCTTGAGTTGAGTAGGGGCTGCTAGTGTTGCCACCAACGTGCGGTTGACCGCGTTGACAGTACAAATTAAGGTACACCAAACAAGGTCGTTCGCACCGACCAATGTATCTACATAGAAAAAGTTGAAACTGTTTTACTCGAGTGATAAAAAAGAGTCCAGCAAAACTGGATTCATGATCAGCTAGGTAGTTTGAGGTACATCTTAGCCACTTATGAATCTAATGTGGTACTTATTCCACCCCATGCACCAGCTTCTTGAAACGGTTATTTTTCAAAATTTGAAATTTGTATTTTAACTGCCCACTAAATTTAAAAATAAACAATACGGATCAACTGCGGGCAGGGAAGAAAAAAGATTAACCTTTGTTAATGGAACGTGGATCCGCGCAATCGAGACCCGACATCATTTTTAGGGTTCCGTAGCCAAATGGCAAAAAACGGAACCCTTATGGATTCGTCATGTCTGTCTGTCAGTCCGTCCGTATGTCACATCCACTTTTACCGAAACTACAATAACCATGCTGTTGAAACTTGTTATAGTTCGGTTCTAACTTAATGGCGGCTCGGAAGTTAGTTGCGAGTGACGGTCTGCGCCTAGGAACATCTAACGTAAAAGTGCTCAAAACACAATATTACGTAAACTGCATAAGATTTTCACACAAAATAGAAAAATAAAACAATAAATTTTGGGGGTTCCAACTGAAACTCAAAAAATTTTTTTCATCAAACGTGTGGGTTATTTTGGATAGGTCTTAAAAAAAGATATTGAGGTTTCTAATTTTTTTTTTTCTAAACTGAATAGTTTGCGCGAGAGACACTTCACAACTAGGAACCCTTATAGTTTCGCCATGTCTGTCTGTCCGTCCTCGCTTAATCTCTGTGACCGTTAGCACTAGAAAGCTGAAATTTGGTACCAATATGTGTATCAATCACGCCGACAAAGTGGTAAAATAAAAATTGTAAAAATATGTTTTATTAGGGTAGCCCCCCTATTTTGCATTTAGGGGGGCTACCCCTATAAGTGGGAAGTTATTTTTTTTTTTAATTTCAACCCTAACGTGTGATATATTGTTGGAAAGGTATTTAGAAATGAATAGGGGTTTAAGTACTAAAATCATTTTTTGATAATGTCAATAATTTCGGAAATTATCGCTCCAAAAGTAAAAAACAATGTGCTCTCTAACTTTTGAACCATAAGTTTAGAAAATATGAAAAAAATCTGAAAAGTAGAACTTTATAAGGATTTTCTAGGAAAATAATTTTGAACTTGGATGGAAACAACAGTTTTTGTACAAAGAAGACAAAAAGTTGTACAAAATAATTTCTGGACTAAGTTTGTAGTATAATCCTAAATGCAAGCATTTTTTTTAACTTCGTTTACATATTTTATTATCCTGAACGTGTCTTTTTTCAAACAAAAAAAGAATTATTAAAATCGGATTGGATTGAACACTTATTGTGACGGACGGGAAACTATGGAACCCTACACTGAGCGTGGCCCGACACGCTCTTGGCCGGTTTTTTTTTTAAATAACTATTCCGCCGATCAAAATCAAAATCAAAATCAAAGCATTTATTTCAAGTAGGCCAATAACAGGCACTTTTGAATTGTCGAAACAAAGATGAAAATTAAATGTAGCTACAGTCCCAGTCACAAGACATAAAAACTGTGAAAGTACTGTAATTGCCCATTCCCTAGCGTAGATCTCTATGGAGAAGAACGGGCAAGAAACTCCATGGACACTCTTTTAAATCAAAAAATTGTTACAAAATCTTGGTTACATCACTCATGATCCGCTTTTTAACCCCCGACGCAAAAACGACAGAGTCTAAAAAAATATATGATGTACATTAGCATGTAAACTTCCACCGAAAATTGGTTTGAATGAGATCTAGTAAGTAGTTTTTTTTTAATACGTCATAAATCGCTAACCGCAATTTACCTTTCACACAATCAACAAAATTTTATATTACGGTATGTTACTTGCTGCTATGGAACACTTCATGGGCGTGTCCGACTCGCACTTGGCCGCTTTTTAATTTAATGTAACTCGTTTTCTTCTATACCCAAGGTTACTCTAATCCGTATGAAGTACTGAGTCTTTATAACTGCTTTGGGTGTTTGATACATGGATAGATTAATAAAATCAGATTATGACCTGAGTGAGCCTGAGAGGCTGAGACTGGGTTGGGTCATTTTCATTCTGCAGAATAATTGACGACCTCCACACAGCCCAAACCAATTGGACAATAAAACACATTATTAAACTTGTCTTAATACCTTTTACTAAATATTTCTTTCAGTAATTCACACTTTTCCCTTTCTATTTGCAATGTCTCTCTATATTCCTTTTCTTTTAATTCTATCTTTTTCAATTCAAGTGTTTCTTTTATCTCTAACTCTTTTCTTCTTAGTTCTAATTCTTCTTCACGTAATTTTAAGTTTCTATCATAGATTTCATCTCTCCATTGCTTTTGTTCTTCTTGTCTCCGCAAGTATTCTAGCCACTGTTTTTCCAATTGAATTTTCCCTTGGGTTCTGTCACTTTCTATTCTATTGGCAAGTCTTATTTTCCTCATTTCAATTACAGCTTTACTTTCCTGGCTCAGTTTTAAATTATTGTTTTCATTCATTTTGCTGACATCTTTCTTTTTATGTAACAGTTCAGTTAGTGTGTATGAATCACAATCTACATGATACTGCGAATAAATATCATTCATTATTTTAAAATATTTGAATTTATCATGTTGTCCACTATCAACACATTGTTTGTATTTCTTTGTGAGTGCATTTATTTTCCACCGTACTTGATCCGGTGACATCTAAAACATAAATGATTAGCCTTAATAACTAAATTACCGAGATGATAACACCCTTTTTACTGATAAGTACCTCAATGCCATATTCACTTAGGCTTTGTGATATTGCAATCCAGATCCTTGTCTTCTTCTTAGGAGTTTCTAACATTTCTAATTTGTTTTCATATAATTTTAAAAGAGTTGTGGTAGCATTTGATGTCCAAACTGCACCTGAGAATATTATCAAACTTTTCTGACAATACTGTTATAAATGGTTTTTGGCACTTGTGATTGTGTTGCATCAGGGATGCATATGTCACTGTAAAATTGTCAAACACGTTATTTTACAATATATCGTGTTTCTCTCTAGCGAGGTTGTAAACTCTCGAAATATTGTCAACTGAACATACTGCTTACAATATAACGCATTATTTTTCGGTAGATTGTAATCTATCGGAGTGAAACCGCACTAATATTGTGAAATGCATGCGACGGAAGTATCTCTGCTCCCATAATCAGGACTTAGGGCACCCCCCCGTTAGGTTAGTTAGGTTCCTTTAAACCCTGCACTCGGAAATAGGGGCCCCGCGAAGCAGGGCTCCGTCGACTATGCTTTTTAGGGGAATATAAAGTGTTTTAAGGTTAGGTTATATTAATCTGTATTTCTCAGGAATGGTACATTATCTTTTCATGAGAGTTGTACCACTGGGCAAGCGGGACCCCTCCTTCCCTCCACACCGCATGAGTTGACAACCATCGCATGCATTTCACGAAAAATAATGCGTTTTATTGTAAGCAGTATGTTCATTTGACAATATTTCGAGAGTTTAAAATATCGCTAGAGATATTACAATATATAACGTATTTGACAATTTTCGGTGACACATGCATACCCTGTATCCAAACTTATTTATATTGACAAATATAACAAAGATTGGTTTATTACATACAAGGTTTATCTGAACCATCATTTAGTTTTCCCTCGATTCCTTCAGCATTTAGAGTGTTTATATCACTAGTACTTTCACAAATTTCTAAGTTGTCTTGTGAGGCTGTAATTAAAACATAAATTGTGAATAACCCGAAGTCTGTGGTGTTTATTTTACACGTAATAATACTACTAGCCTTCTTCCAAAATACAGTATGTGTCAGTTGCTTCACACACATCCATTTTGAACGATTTTACGAACCCTAGCAAAATTTCAGCTTAATAAATCATTAGTATACTAATAGTATTCGTACAAGTACAATTTTATTTGTGACCTGATACAGCTACCAAAATATACTTTTCCACTATGCGACACCCGACTGGTACATTAGAGAAGGTGAGCAGAATATGGAATTACAGAAACCGAACAGTTTTTTTAATACACACAATCTCTAATAGGTAAAGTTCAGCAATTATTTATTTATCGCTGAATACAAATATTTTCTTTCTTTGCGTGTATAATAATGTCACTGTCACGTCTGTCACAGTGACATTATTCGATAATTTAGACCACAGATTATATATTAGATTTTTGCCATCTTGCCATAGCTAATATGTATTTTCAGGTTTACCTTGTCTTAGTTTTGACCAAGGAGTATATAAGTTCTTTGGTTTTGACCATTTAGAATTTTAGAACATAAAAATCGTTCTCTTTCTAGGATAATAAATTATTGTTGTCACTGTCAAAAAAATGTCATTGGTGGTTTGTCAATCAGACAGACGGATTACAAAAATAAATAAACTATCTTTTCGAAGATAACAATCCTTCTGTTTGTGTTTTGAATTATTTCGGAGAAAATGTGAAGACCATGATTGAAATGATGATAAGAATAATACCAGGATAAGAATACTATTGTCTAAAATGGACAAACAACAACTCGTACTTTGGTTAAGTGAAACAGCAGTTAGCAGCGATGGAAGTGATTCAAGTGAATGGAGTGATGTTTGCACTATAAGACAAGATGTTTCTGAAGATGAGGATAATAGTGACGAAGAGGAGGATACATTATTTTTTCCACTTATGCAATATTTAATAAGACTCCGGCGGAAACGAGTAGATGACTATTTACATATTATAGACTCTTGGACAGATGCTGAATTTAAAAATCGGATGAGACTATCGAGAAATACTGCATACCGGCTTATTGGTAATTCAAAACTTTAACAACTTTAGTACTTATATATTACTAGAAGTATAATTTATTGTACATACTCACTAAAAACAATGATTTGTTTCAGATGAATTAGAGAAATCAGGATTCATAGCATCACATAAATTTGGCCTTAAACCACTGGAACCGAAACTTTGTTTTTATATTTTTCTGTCATTTATTGCAAATACAGAGCCACTTACTCCAATTGCAACAAGATTTGATATTTCTATATCATCAACATTTCGAGTCATAAGGAGAGTAGTTGCTTGGATCCTTACTAAACTAAATGATGCTATTAAATGGCCCCAAAATTTTGAAGAGATAAGCTTATTATGTGATTCATTTCATATGAAGACTGGAATTTCACATATGGTAGGAATTATTGACTGTACACACATTAAAATAGAAAAACCCAAAGATGCAAGAGAATATTGTAATCCTAAGGGATACTTTTCAGTAATTCTACAAGCAACAATTGATGCAAATTTAAGATTTACTAATGTATTTTGTGGGGAGCCGGGTTCTTCTAATTGTGCTAGAGTTCTAAAGAAGTCACCTTTGTACAATACTGCATCTCAAAACAGAAATGCCCTATTCCCACATAATACTTTTCTTGTAGGTCACTCTAGCTATCCATCTTTACCATGGCTTATGCCACCATTTCGAGAAAACAAAAGATTAACACCACAGCAGAGAGAATTCAATTCCTTGCATACGTCTACAAGGAAATTAAGTGATAAAGCTTTCAGTCTATTGAAGGGAAGATTTCGACGCATAAAACTATTTACAGTGTATAGAAATATTGCATTCATAACTGACACTATTGTAGCTGCATGTATTTTGCATAACTATTGTCTAAATGAAAATGATCATTTAGTTTTAGAAGAACATGAATAGAAAACTATTAAGATGTGGAAACATTTATTTTATTGAATTTAATTTGTACAAAAGATAGCATAGTAAAGTTGTATAAATATGTTTATTGCCTCATTAAATCTTGATCAGCTATTAGTTTCCGAAGGAGAGCACATTTTTCCCTTTCGATTTTTATCATTTCCTCTTGTTTTTGCTCTTTGAGCTGTAATTTTTTTAATGCTAATGATTGTTTGATTTCTAATTCCTTTTTCCTCAATTGTAATTCTTCTTGTCTCAGCCTTAAATTTCTTTCATATCTTTCATCTCGCAGCTGTTTCTGATCTTCTTGTTTCCTTAGATACTCTAACCACTGTTTATCCAATTCTATCTTAGCTCTTCTTTCTGCCCTTAATCTTCTGAATGGTGTTGAACCTTTCAGGGAGATATTTCTTTTACTTTTGTCTTTGTCTATGTCTCCTGGGCCCTGCATTACACCTGAAGCTAGTCTGTAAGTTCCAGTATTATCACTGTATCTACCCAAAATTTGATGCATTTCATTAAAATATTTGAAACTCATTGCGCCTTGTCCATTATCAATGCAGTCTTTGTACTTTTTTGTAAGAGCATTTACTTTCCACCTAACTTGATCTGGTGTCACCTAAAATATCAGACACTTAATTATTTAAAAAAGACAGTTTTTTTTTACAGGTAAACAAAGTAAGTAGGTATTATGTACCTCAACATTTAATGATTTCAATTCTTCTGCTATTGACAGCCACATTTTAGATTTCTTTTTTGGATTATCCAGCATATGCATTTTTGTTTCATACAAACTTAAAAGCATAAGAGTTGCGTTTTTTGTCCAAATTACGTCTGAAACAAGAAAGTCGTCTCTTTACTACTGGAATTTAATCAATGCTAATGATTACAGTAGTATATATAATGCAGTACATACTTTGTTTATTGGTCTCATTGGCATCTGTTTCTTCTTGACCTATAGTGTGGCTGTGATTATAGTTTGTCAGAGTCATATTTGGCTTATACTGTGTTGCTGAAATTAAGCATTACTTATTATGAATATTAATCCAGAGTTTGTACAAACTCGACAACATCACTAGAAACTGACATTCCCTGAATTTTTACACGTGCTAGTTTGTTTACTCACATTGATTATCCAAAATAGCCAAGACGGCAACATTGCTATCAATATTTTCATCCATTTTGAGTCGACAACTTGGGCGTTTTCCAACTGTGAGAAGATAGTGCACAGTAACTTTTTCATCGCTCCATTGTGGTCTCACGGCTTGTAATAACTATTTATCGTGAACTTAAATAAATCCTGTATTGTAATCAAAGTTTACTAAAAGAATTTAAGTGCTACAGCACTGCAGAATAATAAAATATTGGTAAAATGATTTCTTTCTTGTACACAGCGTTCGTTCGTAAATACGGTCGCTAATGTCAAACATGACAGCAGTCGGCATTTCGGCAACACTTGTCTGCACAGAGTACATTATACTGTGTCATCTGTGGTTAAATAATTGGTGCAGGTTTAGAAATTTGTACATTGCACATATGAAGCATAAATTGAAATAACACTCCTTAGAACTCGTATTTAGTTTCCAGTATTGTACCTATCTATAAAATAATTTTACCTACGCAAAAATTAATGCTGGTAAACGACTTTTTTTTTGGGTGGAAAATCATGTTCTGTGGCGCAATGGAATTACTAGTACGGGGGTCGTGGAAGTGTTAACAGTAAACATTTTAACCTTTTTCGGTTAAAATAGTGTCAGGCAGGAGCAGGGTACAAGCTAGATATCGGTGGTTAGGGTTCCAGAAACAGGAACTGTTATTTTAATGAAAGTCTTGGTAATTATTAACTTTGCAGTATAATTTTATAACTTTAAATTCAATCAACAATTCAACATCGAGATCCTGGACTCAGATTCACACGCACTGACGTTCCGGAAGGCGGGCTGTCAAAAGCCTACATTTTAATCTGACACAGTGGCTATTGGCCCATACAACACGCTGTCTTTTCATAAAAAACTAATCTAATACATAGTCATTCAGAAAAGCTGGAGCTTTTCTTTCTCTTCTAGGTCTAATATATAATGGGCTAGGTGACTTATTAACTAAAGGAGTCTTAGTAGTAGAAGATTGAGAACTTGGATTGGTAGCTTCCAAACAGCGTTGGGTTTCAGAATCCTCTATGAGGTTAACATCTAAATTACTTGAAGAGGCACAAGGAAGTGATATAACTTTGTCATTATTCTGCTGTGTGTCTGATGAAGTTACATTCTCTTGTTCCTTAATAACAGGAAGTTGTGGTATTATATTTGTGGTACTTCGAGGTTCAGATACTTCTGTTGAATGTGGTGAGAGTGGACGAATGTGTATAAGGTCTCTTCTGTAGGTTGAATCATTCACATCCACTAAGTAGGAACGATCTGAAAGAACGTCTGCAATTACTCCAGGAGTCCAAGTTTTATTAGATGCTGGGTGAACCTGAACTGATACAGGCTGTCCTATTTCTAGTGTGGTTGCTCTTTTGGCCCTTTTGTCATGTGAGTATTTCACCCTCTCTTTTTTACTCTTGATGTTTTCAGAAACATTTTCAACCACATTCGGTTTTAGTAAAGTTTGAATAGTTGGTAGAAATCCTCTTGTTCTACGAGAAAATAACCTTTGCACAGGGCTTGAATCTAATTTGTTAGGGGTATTTCTCAGGCACAGTAGACTCAACCAGATATCTTCTCTATCTTCATTAGCTTTTGTTAATAATTTTTTGGCAATCTTGACTGTAGCTTCAGCCTTGCCATTGCCTTGGGGATGATGCGGAGATGATGTAACTTGTGTAAAGCTCCATTTACAAGCAAAGTCTGAAAATTCTTGACTCACAAAATTAGTGCCCCCATCTGTGACAACAATTTCTGGAATTCCATGCCGTGAAAAGTTTTTCTTGCAAATTTCTATTACTTGTTTGGAAGACAAGTCTTTTAGTACATCAATTTCAAAGAAATCTGAGTAATGGTCAACCGTTATTAAATATTTAATTTGTTTACCATTTTGATTGAAAAAAAATACATCCATAGATATTATTTGGAATGGATAATCAGGTATTTTGTGACTTTGCATGGTAAATTTTTGCTGACTTGGTTGATATTTACCACAAGTAGTGCAGGTTTTAATCATTTCTTTTATGTCATTAGACATTGATGGCCAAAATATAGCATTTCTAGCTAATTTCAATGTATTTTCAATTCCTGAATGTGCTTTATGTAACTTACTCAACATTTTTTTTCTTAAATTTTCTGGTATTAGTATAGCTTGATTCTTAAGTACAAGACCATTATAGGTTGTTAACTCACTTTTATAGTTATGGTATTGTTTAATGGCATCTGGCACATCTCTCAAATATTTAGGCCATCCACATAGAATAAAGTTTTTTAAAGCTTGAAGATTGTAATCTCTTGATGTTGCATCCTCTATTTCCTGTATGCAGTTATCAGATATAGGTAAGTTTAACAAAGGATTAATTCTTTCTATAATTCTAAATATTTTCATGTCCTGTGATCTATCAATGTCTTTACATTCTAAATAAAATCGAGATAATGCATCTGCCATAATGTTTTCTTTTCCAGATACAAATTGTAACTCAAGACTGTATCTTTGTAGCATCAGAAGCATGGATTGAAGCCTTTTTGGAGCCTGAAGAAGAGGTTTTTTAAATATATTTAATAATGGTTTGTGATCTGTTTTGATAATTGTTTTTGTGTTACCAATAATGAGCTGATCAAACCTTTTGCAGGCGAAAAGAACCGCCAGAAGTTCCTTCTCTATTTGGGCATATTTCTTTTCAGCCGGAGAGAGGCATCGTGATGCATATGCAACTGGTTGGTTCTGTTGAAACAGCGCCACCCCCAAGGCTCCTTCGCTGGAATCACATTCTACAATAAGTGGTTCATTTTTATCATAATATTTCAATGTTTTTGTGTCACAGATCATAGATTTCAGTGTTTCAAACTCTTTCTGAGCTTTTTTACTCCACAACCATTCCGTTTTATCATGTGTAAGGTGTCTTAGATACACCGAGTTGGCACTCAAGTTAGGAATAAACCTACTGAGATATGTCACTACACCCAGAAATCTCTGAACTTCTTTTTTGTTTCTTGGGACTGGAATATTTGAAATAGACTCTATTTTTGACGGATCTGGTTGGAGGCCTTTGTTGGAAAACACATGTCCATAATATTTTACAGAAGTTTGTAGTAGTTTAGTTTTATTTTTATTTAATTTACAATTGTATTTTTGTAGTGTATTTAGTAAATTCTCAAGATTTTTGTTATGATCTATTATAGCTTCTGTCATTGTATCTCCAACTCCATATACAAGCAAATCATCAACCAATGCCTCAATACCATTTAACCCTTGAATCATTTCACTCATTTTTATCTGAAAATGATCTGGTGCTGAAGAGATGCCAAAGGGGAGGACCTTCCATCGGTATTTACCAAATGGTGTCCAAAATGTTGTTAATTTACTACTTTTTTCAGATAGTTTCAAATGCCAGAACCCTTTTTTGACATCAAATGTAGAGAATACTTTAGCTTTACCTAGCTCTGGAAGAATTTCTTCAACTGTAGTATATTGGTAATTGGGTCTTTTAATGGCTTTGTTTAATGGAATTGGATCTAGGCATATTCTGAAGTTTTCTTTCTTTTTTATAATAAGTACATTGCTTACCCAATCTGTGTGATTATCTTCTTTGGTGATTATCCCTTCTTCTTCTAATCTCTTTAATTCTTCTTTCAGTATTGGTCGTAAAGCTACTGGGACGCGACGAGCTTTTTGGATGACTGGTGAAACCGTCTCATCAATTTCAAGATCAACTTCACCTGAAAAACTTCCTCTGCCTTCAAAAACTGAACTATATTTATTTATAATTTTTTGGGTTTCCTGTGTGTTATTGCATCGCACTTCCTTGCAGAATTTCACAAGACCCATATTTGTACAAGCTTGGCATGACAAGAGTGGAATGTGTTTGTTGTGTACTATTTGAAATGTGACAGTGTGAATATTTTTATGACCTGAAATACTGGTTTTTAAAGTTAAATCTATTTCTCCATGTACTATAATATGATTTCCTCCAAAACCAAACAGAGTTTTATTTGAAGGTCGCATTTTTTCTTGTACATAACTTTCACCAAACATCTCGCTAATATTTTGGAGACCAACAAGACACTCATCAGCTGCTGTATCAAGTAAACATTTTGTAGTTTTCCATTTGTTTTTATCCAAGTATTCAAGTGTGCATTCTGCTAAGTTCTTATTCTTGTTATTTATGATCTTGTTGATAACATATTCAGTATCCGATTCTGAGACAAAGCTGTTGTTTTGTTCTTCTTTCACCACCTTGACTTGTTTCTTTTTCTTACATACTTTCTCTAAATGGTTTTTACCCTTACAGTTTTCACATTCTTTACCCCAGGCTGGACATATTTCTTTCTTGAACACATGATAATTTGCACAAAACTTGCATTTTCTCTTTTTATTAGTATCATTGTCTGCTATTTTCTTTATTTCTGATGTTGTTGATTCTGATAAATCCTTCATATGTCTTTCAGTGGCCTCTGCGGCACGGCACAAATTAACTGTATCTGATAAAGTCAGGTTATCTTTCTTTAATAACTCTTTCTTTGTTTTCATGTCTATTATTCCTAAGACAATTTTGTCTCGTAACATTTCATCTTTGGATATAGTATATTCACAGTCTTCAATCAGCCTTGTTAGGTCTGCGTAGAAAACATCAAACATTTCGTATTTTTGTTGCATTCTACTTAAAAAGATGTATCTGTTGTAGATTATGTTTTTCTTAGGGAGCATTTTGGTAGATATAATCTGTAATATCTCCTTGCATGTTTTACTAGCTTTTTCTGTGTCCGTAAGACCGAAATTCCCATATTTTTTTAATGCTTCGACGCCTATGGCGCTGAACAAGACGCTCACCTTTCTCGGTTCCTGTTCCGCCGACCACTCATTCATTTGAGTTGCGGAACAATAGTTGTTCCATGCAGATAAGAATGATTTGAATGCGTCTTGTGGGTCCGCATCTGTGTTTATAGGTGCGGGCCAGGGCACATTTATATTTTGTTGAGGGTGTGACTTTTGAGATAGTCTTTCGATCTCCTCCTGCATAGACTTTAAGAGCATTGTTTGTTGCTGAATTACGTTCAATAGTGCTGTTTCTTCCATTTTTACGCTGCCACCATGTTATTTTAATGAAAGTCTTGGTAATTATTAACTTTGCAGTATAATTTTATAACTTTAAATTCAATCAACAATTCAACATCGAGATCCTGGACTCAGATTCACATCCACGCACTGACGTTCCGGAAGGCGGGCTGTCAAAAGCCTACATTTTAATCTGACACAGTGGCTATTGGCCCATACAACAGGAACCTCGTCACAATGCGTTTTCGAGGACTCGGGGAGTAATGCCTTTAGAATATGGGATGAACCCCAAGAGAATCTTGAAATTGAAAGGGTATAGCTGGCTTTACCCCTTACTCGTATCTAGAATGAGAGATTTTCTTTTTCAACACTCCCCTACTTTACTCTATGACACTTCCCTAGTCGCTGGATAGATGGCGCTAGTCTGACTACGTTACTGCAAGGAACAGAACGTCACATAATATCACTTGGACCTAATGATTATATTCGGAAGCTGATGAAAACGAAAGTGTCAGTCAACGAGCGTATGTGACATGTGTTTTTTCAAGCGTTTTGGCTTTGGCCCCCAGTAATGTAGTCGGATCAACGACATCTATCGAGTTCAGGGAAACTATTTTTTTTTTAATTGTCAAAATGAAAACCTCTCATTAGTTCGTTATTTCATTTCGTTTCAGTTAATTTATGTTGATACTATATGCTTTCTTGGTCTCTAAACGTGTTAAATTGTGCAGTTTCCTGTTGTAAAAACCGATCTACCACTTCAAATCTGCAGACGACATTGTTGCCGTCGGAGTAAAAACCCTGGCACAGCCGGAACTTCGAGAATGGCACAAAAAGAGACGCCTAATAAAGTTTTATTTTAAGTACCTCAAGTGCAGCGCTTTTGGGATGACGTAGGAGCGAAGGCGGTTTTAGCTGGTCTAATAGATCAGGCGGAGGGGGTTGAATTGGCGCGCTTGAAGGCAGTGTCGCGGTCAGAATCAGGAGCATGGTTGCAAGCGCTTCCTTCACCTCACCTGGGCACTTTACTTGACGGCGACTCTTTGCGGGTGGCAGTGGCCCTCCGCCTGGGCTGCGATGTCTGTGAACCACATGTATGCATCTGCGGGTCCAGGATGGAGGCCAACGGCCACCACGCGTTAAGTTGCTTTCGTTGCTCAGGGAGGTTTCCGCGGCACCATGCTCTCAACGACATTGTCCGGAGAGCGCTGGTTGGCGCCAATATCCCTTGTGTCCTGGAACCACCGGGTCTCTGTCGTTTGGATGGCAAAAGACCGGATGGCCTGACTTTAGTACCCTGGCAAAAGGGTAAGTGCCTACTTTGGGACGCAACTTGCGTTAGCACGTTTGCCGCCAGCCATCTCCCTCGCACTGTCAGGGCACCCGGTGCCGCTGCTGAAACAGCCGCCCTCAAGAAGTGGGCCAAATATGCAGCCTTGGTACCGAAATATTATTTTGTCCCATTGGCAGTAGAAACCACTGGTTGCTGGGGTTCCGACGCTATAAAATTTGTGGCGGAGGTCGGCCGGCGACTTAGAGAAAGGGGCGGTGACCCACGCTCTGGTTCTTTCCTGGTGCAAAGGCTTGCCCTGGCAATTCAGCGCGGAAACGCTGCAAGTGTCATGGGCTCCTTTGCGCCGGGAACGTCTAGGGACTGTGGATTTCCTAGTTACTAGTACATCATTGGTTACTTAATATTGTAATGGTGGTTTTTTTTCTTTGTTTGATGTTATAATACCTAAATAAATAATAAACTTTTAAGTATGGTAACTATTAATTGCTGTCAATGATGATTGACAGTTGGTATGAATTTGACATTCGTTTGCTCGGTGACGTGACGTGACATCGGGCGATTAGTGCATTTTGCAAAATTGCATTTAATTTTAAAATAAATAAATGATATTTACAACAAACCGTTGTTATTCACACTGATCATATAAAAATGGCTCAATGTGGTGACTTTATCAAAAGTCAATTCCCACTAATAGATGAAGAATTGATGAAATATGTTGGAGGTATGTTTTCTATAGGTTATAAGAACGACATTATTTTTTATTTTTTTGTTCTAAAATTATGTTAGATAGTCATACGAGTACGTTGGAATTTCAATAATTAAACTATATACTGTCCCACTATGCCACTAAGTTTTTCGTACGGCCATTGTTAGATAGTTTTATAATTGACATGAGTTCATATGATGGTCCTTTCATGCTACATACCTTTGCAGATATATTGGATAGCAGTGCCGGTGAGTTCGAAGACACGGAAGAAGTTTATGAGGCGGTTGGAGAAGTACTCCAGGGAATCTCAGAGAAATCTGAAAAAGATATAAGGTTATTATTTCCTTTGTATTCTTGAACTTTAAGTGATTCCTAAATTTAGCCTAATGCCAATCCCTTAGTGGTTCTATGATGGAAGCAATAAACCAGCATGGTCTGTGAAACATCTTTTAGTAAGCCAACAAGGAAGAATACTACTTAACACTCATGTTTCATAAAAAAAAATTTGCTACAGGGACATATGTGAGAAGCTGTTGCATATGCTGCAACCAGACAAGCCAGGCACCAGTAATGGACCTAGAAAAGTCCTGGACGCTCCAATACACTTGGCTTCCATGACTACCACTGTACCTGAAACTGAGGATCTCAGAAGTATATGGATTAATACTAGGGATGATAATTTGGTAAGAAAAGACTTGTCTTACTGCTCTTATTGGGTAAGGAGTAAGTAAAAGGACCAAAGTTTTAGATTCTTTTGAAAGTACTGAACAGATGGGAACTTAATTATTACAAAAACATTTTGTGACATCATACCATTTAAGCCGGAAACACACTTACGTGGTGTGGTGTGTCGTGCCATACCCCCACCACCGCTCAGGCCAATCGGTGGTGAGCATCCAGTGCCACGCCACGTAAGTGTGTTTCCGGCATTATGTACTTTCTGCCCAACTACCTCTTTGTAATCATTTTATTGTTTTAATGTTTGTTTTTCACTGTAAACTATGCCTTCATTGGATTACATATTTTTTGCACTTTTGGAACATTTTGCTGTGCAGTTTTTGTCTTCAAAAGTTATTTTTTTAGTAGTTTCTCTGATATTTAACTATGTAGGTATTTAGTATTTCAAGTATGAAGTTATGTTTCAGAATACAATACCCAGAGGCAACTTTAAAACCATAATTGTTATTAAAAATTTGTTATTCAAAATTGTTATGGAAGAGTAGAGTCTTCTAATACAGGCACTGTTTGCTTAAAATAAGGCTCCAATCACAAACTAATTGTTGTAACGTAGTTGAAGAAATAAACAATTTGAATTTAATTTTCATTGCAACTTATAATTATAATTGTAACTCAAATAAAAATTTCTTTATAGAAAGTAGATGCAAGGAAATTAGAGAAAGCTGAAGCAAAGTTACAACAGAAACAGCAGAAGCAGAAAGACTTGAAAATACCAGTGAATGCACCAGTTCTTCAGACCGCCACCGCATCACAGGTTACCTCCAAGAAGGACAGTAAGCTTGAGGCCAAGGGAACCAACAGAACACAGGATATCAGGATAGAAAACTTTGACATTGCTTATGGTGACAGGTACGGATTTATTACATTTGGACATAAGCAGGGTTCGAGGATATCAGCAAGCATTAGTACTCTCTTCAATGTTTTTACAAAAAAATTAAGGGTCCGATTTTAACTTTAATGCCCCCAAAACTGCAACTACTTTTGAAGTAAATGACTATTTGGAGCAATAATTAAAATCAATAGATCTGCCCTAACCAAATTTTGCTTGCTTTAAGAGTTTACAAAAAAATTAAAACCTTTTCTTACAGAGTATTACTGCAAGGCGCTGACCTTGTCCTAGCATTCGGCCGACGATACGGCCTCGTTGGTCGCAACGGGCTTGGCAAGACAACACTCCTAAGAATGATTGCATCAAAACAGTTGAAGATCCCCTCTCATATATCAATCCTCCATGTGGAACAAGAAGTTGTGGGTGACGACACTATAGCACTACAGAGTGTGTTGGAATGTGATACTGTTAGAGAATATTTGTTGAAACGTGAGAAAGAAATTACTTCACTTGTTAATTCTGGGTAAGTTTCTAATTTTTTAGTGGCTTCCCACAAACAATAATTTCTAACAATAAGCGCTTATGGAGTCTCGAACTGTACCCACTTTGGAGACGAACAAACAAAGCGATAATTTACTAGACAAACAATACAATTTTTTAAGGGGCATGCATTATCGTTTATTCAAATGTGTCTAAACTGAGGCAGGGTTAGGCAGATACACTCCCTGAGAAAAAATCCATTAAAATAAAACAAGTTGGATTAAAAGCTTTATCCTTTTATACATAATGCGGTGTTGAGCATGAAAGGGCAACAACGAATATTAGAAACAAACTTAAAAATTGAGTTTGAATGCTATTTCCACAACTTTAAAGCCTATTTTTCCATAAAACTGTTGCTTGATTCGTTGTTTCCTATCGCCTTTTATTTATAAGTATGTCAGTTAGTACCTACATTAAGCCTCAATAGGTCTCATATTTACCTGTTTACTAAACAAACATAACATTACAATAAGACAAAGTACAAAAACTTGAATATGATGCAATCTGAAAGAGATATTACTGCATACCTGTTTTCTTACTAACATAATTTGAATAAATGTGCTTTTAAGACAGATATAAAAAAATAAAAATAAATCTGAAATTGTTTCAACTTGTATTAATCTAAGAATAAACATTCTTGTCATAGATATGAATGTTATGAGAATCCAACTCCTGAGTTCTCAAATGCAACTCAATATTGAGTGAGTTAGTGACAGCTGATTAACATTAGTCCCTGCTGCATTTTGCTCACTTTTGTTAAATTAGGAACTGAGAAATTGCAAGTTTCTAGATACCCAACCTTAGGCTGTGCGTAGTCGGTCAGTAAATTAAATAGGTGTATATTTTATTCATATTTCTAATAATTTCATTCTTCCCCCAGTTCAACCGACCCCAGTCTATCTAATGAGCTGAGCGAGATCTACGCACAACTCGAGAACATAGAGGCGGACAAGGCGCCGGCGCGGGCTTCCATCATTCTCAGCGGTTTGGGTTTCACGCCCGAGATGCAGGCACGGGCTACCAAGACCTTTTCCGGAGGTTGGAGAATGAGGCTGGCACTGGCGAGAGCTTTGTTTTCTAAGTAAGTGTTTAGTTCAAATGAGTAGCAGTATCTATGAAATTAAAGAAACTGCCTATTCAATGAGACTTAGGGGCAACACAGACGACAGAGTTGTGTGTACAAGTCTGCGACAAATTTTGTGAGATTGATGTGTTTGACTACTTTTTTGTCCACTATTTATAAGGCTATCAGAAGGATCCTTTCCATCAGTAGATCCTTATTGTACTAAAACTAAAGCAAATGATGTAGTCTGGGTTGTCATCGTATTTTGTGGTAAATTTTCAACTATAATAACTAGCTATTTACTGTTGGCGGACACTAGGGACAACTCTATAACACAATGATTGATGCGTTAAAATCTCTTTACAGGTTATTTCTTTTTTACAAAGTATAATCATTTTTGCCATCCATCATACCAGCATTCAAGCTAAAACCATTGTCTCCCACAGACCCGACCTCCTACTACTCGACGAGCCGACGAACATGTTGGACATTAAGGCCATCATCTGGTTAGAGAACTACCTACAGAACTGGCCCACCACACTGCTGGTAGTGTCCCATGACCGCAACTTCCTCGACACCGTGCCCACGGACATCATGCACTTACATACGCAGCGGATAGATACATACAGGTCTGTACATCATGAACTTTGAAGTTTTATGACGAATTTAATACTGCCTGGTATTCTTAAACTTATAACATAAAATGTTTTTCAATACAGTTATTAAATATGGCGTACTTTTTTTTTTTTTTTTTTTTTGTTTTGGCGTTGCACTATTCGTGCTTATTGCCACTGACAATACTTTATTTGATAACAAAACGTAAGAATCAAGTACTCGCGAAATGATAAAATATTACAACGGGAAATTTGGAAATGGAAAGAAGATTAGTTGTTATGTATAAAAATATTAAATTAAAACAAGGAATACAACAGAGAACTAACTATTTAACGTCACCATGGGCCTAACAAAAAGGCCGACTTGGTGCGTAAATTAAACTACATGGTAAATTATGTACATAATTACAATTTATAAATTAACGTTTAAATAGCTATATCATTATTTACAAGGAATAGAGCTATGGTTTTATAGATATCTACATTAAAATTAAATAAAATACATGAGATAGAAGTGGGTAAAGGGACTCGGAGGGAAACAAGACTTTGAAAAAGTGAGGAGTGGTCATAAAGGGGGCAGGAAAAAATAAGGTGGTTCAGATCTCCCACTTCAGCGCCACATTCACACGCAGGGTTCTGCACGATACCAAGCCTGGCAAGATGAGCAGGAGTGCATACGTGACCCAATCGCATACGTATGAATATTGAAGTAATCTTTTTGCTAAGTTTGTACTTGCTAAACCAAGGTTTAACAAAAATGGATGGTTGAATAGTACGATAAAATTTCCCTTTCACTGATTGCTCGGACCAAAGCTGACCCCAGGATTCCTGTAGATAAGCCCTGGGCAGAGCTGCCAGATCTTGGGAGTTATTTTTGTACGGGAAAACATCTCCACAAAAAACGGCATCATTAGCTAACTGATCAGCTCTCTCATTACCTAAAATGCCACAATGCGAGGGTATCCATGCAAAATGTACTGAATACCCCTTAATAGAACACCTATAGAGGAGTTCACGAGTTTCGAATATAATAAAAGAATTATGAGAATAGAAAGGGAATTTGGCCAAAGATTGTAAGGCACTCCTTGCATCAGTTAAAATGAGTGAATTCCGTAAGCCCATCATAAGTATATATTCGACAGCTTTGAATAGACCGTAACATTCTCCCGTAAATACAGATGATTCGGGTGGGAGCTTTATTTTTTGTACGATATTTAATTGGGAGTGGTATACACCTACTCCCACACATGAGTCTCTTCCATGCTTCGAAGCATCTGTAAACAAGAGCTGACAGCCCTTCCAGTCTCTATCCATAGTGAAGTTGAAGTTAAGGTTATGACATACGTCATCTCGATAAATGTTAAGGTTATAATGTATATTTGGTGACATAATTAATGAACTGTATTTACAGTGAAATATTGAAAGAAATTGAGATTGGTGACAGGGAGCTTCAATTAAATTATATTTTCTGAAGCTTTTAACTAAACACGGAGTATCTTTGTGCCTCCAGTAACTGGATGAAATAACTTCTTCAGAGAGAATGGAAAGTTTATTTCGCAAAGGATGATGTGTAAATTGCAAACACCGAGCCATAAATCTATCAGATAGAAATTGACGTCGTAAATGTAGTGGAGGGTCTCCACATTCCACCTGAAGACAATTAATAGGACTACTTTTCATTGCACCTGAAACCACTCTAAGTGCTTTAGACTGAACACTGTCCAGTTTCTTAAGACCAGCCACATTTGCAGGTTCAAGCAAAAAAGTCCCATAGTCCAATACGCTTCTTATCAAGGTGTTGTAAAGTAGTTTCAATGAAAAAGGATGTGCTCCCCACCAAACACCAGCAAGACATCTAATTATGTTAATATGACGTTCACATTTAGCAGCTATATAATCACAGTGTGGTATACCAGTAAGATGTGTATCCAAAACAAGGCCTAAAAATTTAACCTGGTTTTTAATGGGCATGGGAATATCATTATAACTTACTGTGACATTAGGAGGCTTACGCATTCTAGTAAACAATACAATGTTGCTTTTATCAATTGACAGGTGTAGACCATTGGTTTCCAGCCAAGTCTTCAGTAAACTTAAAGAAGAGGTTAAGGAAGTACAAATATTTTCAACAGAATGACCAGATAAATAAAGAAGTAAATCATCTGCATACTGAAGGACTTGTACTGACTTATTAAGAGAGGGTTCCAAATCATAAGTGTAAATATTGTAAAGAATTGGACTTAGTACTGAACCTTGAGGGAGACCTTTCCATACTAACCGGGTGAATGTACACCCTTCCATATGAAGATTTAAAGATCTCTCTGAGAGCATATTAATTATGAAGTTAGACAGCATTTTTGGAACTTGTAATAAATTTAGCTTTTGTTCTAGGATTGATACCACGACATTATCGTAAGCAGAGCTAATATCGAGGAAAGCAGCAATTACAGAATTATTAGAAGAGAAGGCTAAGCGAATATCAGTTGTGAACACACTAAGGCTGTCGATCGTACTTTTACCCTTTCTAAAACCAAACTGTGATGTGGCTAGCAAGTTTTTGCTTTCCAAATACCACTCCAAACGATTCTTAATAAGATGTTCAACGATTTTAACAAGAACTGTAGAAAGAGCGATCGGTCGATAAGAAGTAACATTAGAAGATGGTTTGTTTGGTTTCAGGATGGGAATAATTGTTTGAGACTTCCAACTTGATGGAATGTTGCCAGATATCAAAGCTGTATTGATGAGGTTTAAATATATTAAAAGAACAGAGTCAGACAGATTAGCTATAAATGAATATGGTATACCATCTTCACCAGGAGCTGAATCCTTAACATGAGAAAGGACTCCTTTCAATTCACTTAGTGTGAAGAGAGAATTCATTTCAGAATTGGGAATAGGGACATAGGGGAAATGTAAAGATCTCTGTTCTGGGGCTGAAGGAGGGGCTAAATGATCCATAAACTGATTGGCTAATTCTAGTGGTAGTTTTGAGGCTGTTGTGTCACTGAATGCTGACCTGAATCGCCTAATATTTTGCCATACTAGGGATGCGTTAACTTCTGGCGAGATGGATGCACAGAATCTTTGCCAACCTTCAAATTTCTTTTTTCTAAGGAGCTTACGAGTTGTACGTGCAGCTTCTTGGTAGATTTCAAAATTGTGACGAGTCATAGTATGACCATAATTTTTTTCTGCTTCTTTTCTTTTTTTAATGGCCTGAGTACACTCAGCATCCCACCAGGGTGGTGAAGGAATTTTGCCTGAAGCACCATTCTTAATAGGGAAAGTATTATCTGCCACCTCTATTAAAATGTTGGTTATTTGATTAGATAATAGCTGGGGATCATGTATTTGTAAAGAATTAGATATAGCAAGGATTCTTTCTTCTACAAAATTTTTGTATGTATCCCAATCTGCATTTTGAAGTCTATACTTTAAACGTGGAGTTGGATTACAAACAGCCGGTTTTTTATGTGGAAAAGAAATTATTAAAGGGTAATGATCACTTCCATAAGAAGACTGTAAAGGAGACCAGGATAATGTTGATGCTAAATCAGGTGTGCAGATTGAGAGGTCAGGGGCACTTACTCCCTCATCTGGGTTCGTTTGGCGTGTTGGGAGACATGTATTTAAAATACACAAATTATTAGAGTCTAGGATTTCCAATAACTTTTCCCCATAGTAATTGGAAGTAGAACTACCCCAGGACTGATGTTGTGCATTAAAGTCGCCCATTACCAAAAATGGTTTAGGTAAAATTGAAAGGAGATTATTTATTTCAGAAAGAATATTTACAGTGGGACGAGAATAATATATACATACTAAACAGATTTTATTTACAATAGCAGCGACAGCAGAAATATCGTCGCTGAGACTTGGAAGAGGAAAACTTTGAAAAGACAAGTTATTTTTAATAAGTATGGCGACACCGCCATACCCATCGCTTCTGTCTGTTCTTAGACACGCATAGCCAGGAATTCTAAAAGAGAACCCTGGTTTAAGCCATGTCTCACAGAGAGCGACTGCAAAGGGATCGTATTTGTTCAATATGTAGGACAGATCAGATTTTTTACTCACTATACTGCGACTGTTCCACTGAACAATCTTGGGAAGATTTGGATCCATTATGATTAAAGTTAAATAAGTTAGATAGAGTATCAATTACAGTGGCAACGTTGGACGGTTCAATATTATTATTTTTAGACAAGGTATTAATTAACAGGATTATTAAATTTAAAATTTGAGTCTCATTATTATTTGTTGTTTTATTTTGGAATGCAACACCATTCCCTGACACAGAAACTTCATTATTGATCAATGCCTGATGAGCTGCCCGGTCATACCCCTTAGTTGTTTTTGGGGGATCCCGAGGTTTGAGGAATACAGTTTTTCTTTGAGAGGAGACAATTGTTGTGTTACATGACTGGTTCGAAGGTTGTGAATAAAAAGGATTTTTAGTGGTATGTGATGGGGCAGATGTTACCACATCTGCATACAATTTCGATATTGGTGGATGTAGTTGCGACGCTTCAGCATACGACACGCAGCTATGGGCCATGTAATGTTTAATAGATTTTTGTCTCTCAAATTCTGGGCATTTTTTATTGATGGCGTAATGAATGCCACCGCAATGACAGCATTTACTATTACTCTCGTCTTCAATACTGCAAGTGTCAGCAGAATGCTTCTCCCCACACTTGAAGCACCGAGGGTTCGACCTACATTGTACCTTTGTATGGCCAAATCGACAACAATTAAAGCATTGAATTGTAGGGAATGTATACAATTCCACAGGCATGGAATTGTAACAACAAAAAACACGTTTTGGTAGAATTTGTCCATCAAAGGTGAGCACGACTGTTTGGGATGGTTTCCACACAGGGGTCGGTTCGTGTACTTTATAATTAAGACGTCTGGCTTTAATGACTTTCCCGCATCCAGCGGGGACGGACATATTTTCAATTATTTCCTCCGGAGACCATTCGGTAGGTACGCCTTTTACAATTCCAATTCGACACACATTTATAGATGGAACAAATGCCCTCAAGTTTTCTTTGGCCAAACTTGGGTCCTTTATAAAGGAGTTTGCATCTACGTAATGGGAGAAGCTTAGTGAAATTCGGTTGCGACCAATGCGTTTTAGTGAACCGTTAATGATGTGGTTAAATCTGCGTTTTTTTAAAAAGTGCCCTAAAGTTATTGGGTGTAATGTTTGAGCCGAGTTATTTGTATCAACATTTTTTTGAATATGTACAACGTATGGCGACAGGTCTGTGGCTTCGTACAAAGCCCTAGCAACCTGTGGCGCCTTCTGGGGAAGATCTGAATTCTGGATTTCAGTCTGGGGACCATCCACAGAACGTGGAGTGGCTTCTTGTTGAAATAAAATTGATTGAACCGGTACGTTTGACGTTATTTTTGGACTAACTAAGTCATTTTCACAATGACAATTCGATTCAATATTAATTGTTCCTGTTGTTCCTGATGAGCGACCATTTCGCCTTCTTTTGTTACAATTTTTACACACTTTACGAGGCGCTCTAGCCCTTTTCCGCTCCGATCGGTTTAAGGACGAGTCCGTATCCATACTGGATTCATATATTGTTATATTATGCCCGACCGAGGGAACTGTGCCCCCCGGATCTGGCGGTTCATTGTCCATACTGGCCAATGGCCAGAAAAATAAAATAGAAAAAAACTTACCCTAAATGAAGAACTAGATATCTACAAACAATTATATCAACTAATCTAATGAATATTTACATATATCTACACAACTTATCTCCAATAGCCAACGTTTTTTAATATTTTTATGAAAAGGAAAGAAAAATCACGCCCGCCAAATTCGATGATTCCCGCGCTTTTTTTCAATATGGCGTACTTTCAGAGACTATAATAATTATGATTCGAAAATTAAATCTTGCATAGGCATCTTTCTGTTACGCGGTCGTGACAATTTTTTCAGTAGAGTTTTAAATTTATTAGTCAATTTTAAAAAGTTTAGTAGCAAGGAGTTTTCATACATAAAATAAAATGGGATAGATTTTGTACATGGAAAAATCAATGAGTCCGTATGTCTTAGCATTGAATCCTCAAACATTTAATTCTTTGATTTGTTTTACTATTTCTCACAACTTTAACTGTGTTGAAAGACGTCGTGTGATAAACGGGTGTGTAAACTCGTGTCATTAAAAACCCTCGCCTTTGGCTCGGGTTTGTAATAACCTACTTTCCACCCTTGTATCACAATGTACTACAGTGAAACCTGGATAACTGGGACATTCAAGGGACCCTGCAAATTAGTTTCACTTAAAGAGGTATTCCACTTACCCAATGTCTCAGGTATCCAGGCATAAATGTCGGGACCTAGGCATTAGTTCCAGCTATGGAGGTTTCTCACTTATACAGGTACTCACCAAGTTTCACTGTATTATGAAAATGTATAATTTACCATGGCTGGCATGAAATTCAATATTTCTAATCAATCTTTAGTTTACCAGATTAAATCGTAAACCATATTCGTGCCTTGACAATATTCTGAGTATTTCTGAATGACATTAGTGGCTTTTAATCTGCATGTAAACTTCTATATCTACTACAATGTTAGAGTTCGTTTCGAATCTCATAATACACCTGTATTATCAGATTCGAAATCAAATAGTAACCTTGGTTTTAGGGACTTGTTTTCCATTGTCTGAATAAGCACTGCCTACAAAACAACTAAATGAAACTGATACTGTTTGAAATTTTCTGTGCTACAAGTTGCCGGGACTTATCCGGCGATATTGGCAACAGACCATTAAATTTTCGTTTGTGGTTTTAGTATAATCTCAGTGAACAAAAAAAATGTCTATATTTATTTTTTCTTTTCTTTTTTCCAGAGGTAACTACGACCAGTTCCACAAAACGAAGACGGAAAAGCACAAGAACCAACAACGCGAGTGGGAGGCGCAGCAACAGCATCGTGCGCACACGCAGGAGTTCATCGATAGGTTCCGATACAACGCCAACCGTGCGTCTTCCGTGCAGAGTAAGATCAAGATGCTGGATAAGCTGTAAGTATGGACGAGAATTTATTAACATTTAGATATATTTAGCCACTTATAAGTTGGAAAAGTGTGACCATTTTGAGTGAACCCAGTCTCTTAAAAAAACAAAAGGTCACAAGTTTTAATTTAATCCAATTATACCAAAAAGGACAAAGCCTGTGTTTAGTTGTCCACGTCTGCAAATGACGGTGACATTGATAAGGTGCAGAGTAGGCCAAAGGATTGTTTTTACAAAAGTAGGAAAATGCGTGTTGGTATGACGGACCCAGATAATATGAAGGTATCTACTAAGCTCTGTCCAAAAAAATGGACGATGAAAAAGAGTCTCCGCGTGAACACAGTACAAAGACTACATAATTATTTCATTCAACCATTTATCCGCTCATTTATAACCTTTATTTTATCTACAGTCCAGAATTAAAACCAGTAGAGAAAGAAATCGATGTAGTCCTCCGGTTCCCCGAGACAGAGCCTCTCTCGCCGCCCATTCTACAGCTGAATGAGTGCGGCTTCTACTACTCTAAGGATAAGGTCATATTCTGCGACGTTAACCTTGGAGCGACGTTGGAGTCCCGGATATGTATCGTGAGTATCTTCAACCATACATTGTAATTAAATGTTAAATGAAAGAAATTCAGTGCAAGGAGGTCCAATTTCTGTAAGATATGGGCGAAAGGCTGCAGCGCAATAATGCTGCATGCAAGGAATTGGTCTCTGTCACAAACTTTGCTAAAACGTCGTGTGCTTTTAAGCGGATGAGAATTCAGGGAAGGAAGAACATAGTACATCGAAACAACATAGCTTACTTACGATCATTTCAAATCGTATGAAATAGTGACGCATAATTGTCCCTTTCTTGACATGTGTGTGTAAGGTCTGTCTGTGTTTCAATACAAGCGCCAGATACGCTTGAGCAGCGCAGTCTCGCGTCGAATGGTCATGGTTCATTTACTGACTCATATTTTTACGACAGTTATAAAATTTATTCGATACCAAGCTTAGTTTGTAGTGAAGGACATCACTATGTTCGGGCTTATGACGGGAGCCACATTTGTAATAGAAACATTCTAAAGCGAGAGACAAACTGGGCCCACGTACGCAACGTATGCAACGCATTATGATATCTGGACTCTTGATTTTAAATGAAAAACTATGCAATAGAAACACACTTATCGTATGCAACGCAATCACACGTTTTCCACGCAACGTCAACCTGCGATGTCCAGATTGGCATGGGAAGGGGATGATCGTACGCTATCCCACGCGTGTGACCAGTGTGTTTCTAGAACTTACGCGTAGAACGTCATGAACAAGTAAACCCATTTTTTTTAGGATGGGATATCATCAAATAACTTCTCCCACTGGCGTACGTGTTTTGTTATCAATATAGTCAAAATGGGAGATTAACAGCTGATCGATCTAATAAGGAAATACGATGTAATTAAAACATTAAGTGCATTGAATATCGTAATGCTACTACATTACGCAATGCAACATAGGAAGAAATAGCAAAAAAATCATCCTCAAACTTGCTATCAGAATTAGAAAACATGACTTACATGCGTATGTGGGCCCAGTTTGTCTCTCGCTTTATTCTCTCGTCGATTCATCCGCGACAAAATACCGCTAAGCGAGAGACAAACTGGGCCCACATACGCAACGTATGCGATGCAACGTGGGAGAATTGGTGTGCACACTTGTCCCGTGTATGCAACGTAAATTGGCTTCAGACGCTGTTGGAATTTCTCAGAAGGTGCACTAGTGCATCTGTAAGTCATGTTTTCTGATTCTGATAGCGAGTTTGAGGATGATTTATTTGCTATTTCTTCCCATGTTGCATTGCGTAATGTAGCATTACGATATTCAATGCATTTAACGTATTAAATTGCATCGTATTTCCTTATTAGATCCTGTTCATCTCCCATTTTGACTATATTGACAACAAAACACGTGCGCCAAAGGTCTACTTGTTTATGACGTTCTACGCGTAAGTTCTAGAAACACACTGGTCACACGCGTGGGATAGCGTACGATCATCCCCACCACCTTCCCATGCCAATCTGGACATCGCAGGTTAACGTTGCGTGGAAAGCGTGTGATTGCGTTGCATACGATAAGTGTGTTTCTATTGCATAGTTTTTCATATAAAATCAAGAGTCCAGATATCATAATGCGTTGCATACGTTGCGTACGTGGGCCCAGTTTGTCTCTCGCTTTATGCTTGACTCACGTTTGACGAGTGTCGACCGTGCAATTTTGTATGTACATGTCAGCGTAACATTGTAAACTCTCGAAAGATTGTCAAACGAACTTACTGCTTACAATTTAACGAATTATTTTTTTCGGTAGATAACAACCTATCGAAGTGAAACCGTAATATTGTGAAATGTATGCGATGGAAGTCAACTCGCGGGGTGTGGAGGAGGGGAAGGGAAGGAGGGGTCCCCTTTGCCCCGTGGTACCACTCTCATGAGAAGATAAAGTACCATTCCTGAGAAAAACCGATATAACCTTACCTCAAAACACTTTATATTCCCCTAAAAAGCGTAGTCGACGGGCGGGGTGGCACCCGTTTCTGTCTGCAGGCTATAAAGGAACCTAACTATCCTAACGTGGGGGTGCCCCAAGTCCCGATTATGGGGGCAGAGATTTTTCCGTCGCATGCATTTCACAATGTTACGGTTTCACTTCGATAGATTACAATCTACTGAAAAATAATGCGTTATATTGTAAGCAGTATGCTCAGTTGACAATATTTCGAGAGTTTACAATCTCGCTAGAGAGATTACAATCTAACGTGTTTGACAATTTTACGGTGACATATAATCACGCTTCCGAGCCGCTACCGAGCAACGGACAATGGATTGTGCTACGCCCGACACTCGGCGCGGACCCGGCACGGTCTAGCGTGCGTCATCCTTAACTCGTGTTTTCTTAATACTTAAAACAATTGAATTATTCTTTTTGCGGTCCCGTTCATCAGCTGGATACCAACTATCTATAGTTTTCCCATTTCCTAGAACGTATTTAACATTTATAATTCACCATATAATCGGCGTGTCGTGATAATTTTGATACACAGATGTCTGAACTGTGAGAAAAAGTCCACGATGATCGACCGTGATTGATAATATAATGACTTGGCAACATGAATCGCGTGTATTTTTAGTTTTTACTTAGAAATAATTATGGGGCCTATTATTAGCTATTAACTGCACAATTACTTGATTGACTCGATTAAGTTTGTGTACCTTAGTTTTTATTGATACTTGTTGAAAGATACTTTTACGGCTTTATAACATTCTGTTACAAAATTATTCAAGCGTGTTGACCCTCTAATAGTGTTAATCACTGGATCAACAGTGATTGGTCAACACGGTTGCTTATTTCGAATTATTATGAGATAACTATTTCAGATTTTATTAATATAAGAATGAAATAAATATTAATTGACACAGCTGCATTTTCAATGTTACCAAAGAGGTCCTTCAATGAATTTGGTACTCCAGGATAAAACTCTAACTCTTTAATATTTCTCATTGTAGGTGGGAGACAACGGCGCCGGTAAAACAACGTTACTAAAAATAATCATGGGTATCCTATCACCTACTAGTGGAATTCGCAGCGTGCACAGAGGGCTGAAATTCGGCTACTTCTCGCAACATCACGTCGACCAATTGGAGATGAACGTCAACTCCGTAGAACTTTTACAAAGAAGTTATCCAGGTATACACCTTATCTTTTTGGAATAGAGCTCATTTTAAGATGTTTGTATTAGGGATGTGATTTTCTTAGTAAACAAAAAGGTTGATTTATTAGAGTCTCAGTTCATGCTGAGTCATTTATTAGCAACTTATCTTTTTATAAGTTCATGTGTTTATTTGCTGTTTTTTTACTGAAGTTGTTTGTTTGTAATCGAATTAAAAACTTGATGAGTTGATGTTGTTTAGGATGTAAAAATTAAATAAAATGCAAGTCATTCGGAAAAACCATGGAAAGTAATAAAGTAACTAACAAAAACTCTGCTTTTTGCTGTATTGGGAGATTTTGGTGCCTTCTTTGGCTCATCTGAACTTGTAATAATAAAAGTGTTTAGTGTTGGGCTTGGCCTCTACAAGCATTCGCCTGATATTATCACTACATATTATAAAACAAAGTGCTCCGCCACGTCTGTCTGTCTGTTCGCGATAAACTTAAAAACTACTGCACCAATATTTATACTGTTTTCACCAATGGATAGAGTAGTTCTCGTGGAAGGTTTTTATTGTCAAGTGGGCGAAGCCGCGGGCATCAGCTAGTTCTAAATACTTACAAAAATCATCCACAGGTAAAACAATAGAAGAATACAGAAGACAACTGGGTAGCTTCGGCGTGAGCGGCGACCTAGCTCTGCAGACGATCGGCAGTCTCTCCGGAGGTCAGAAGTCCCGAGTAGCCTTCGCGAGGATGTGTATGGGCAACCCCAACTTCCTAGTACTTGATGAACCTACTAACCATTTGGACATCGAGACTATTGAGGCGTTAGGAAAAGCTATTCAGAAATATACGGTGAGTTCTTGTGTGATATCTAAATGTGTAATTTTGTAATGGTGAAGCCTATCTGGCTTATAGGGCTATTTTTTGCACTACGCAAAAGTGTAATGACGTCCTTTGGCCTGCTAGTTGTTGAATTGTTGATAGGTTCCCTGTTTACAAGAATATATGAGTTTTTGTACTAGTGTACATGTGAGAAATAGGCTTGTGTCCTAAAAAAATCTAATTAGTCCGTCAGTTAGATTATAAAAAAATATTTGACCCGTATTTTTTCTTTTGTTACATAAACCAAAATTGACGAAGATACGACGCTTTTAAAATTCGCAATACGTCACGCCGTGCTATAGTTTTTAGTGCGTTGTGACGTCACGAGCCCCCACTCCCGAGTTTTGATGCGTTTCATCTTTGACAATATTCGTTGATTTACAAAAACAAAAAATACGTGTCCATTATTTTCCAATACTCTAACTGACGGACTAATTAGTTTTGCAATTTATTGATGGTGGAAACTAGCCTATTGTACCTGTCGCCAAAAAATAGAATTTAGCTGATGTATGCTTGACACGATCTATGTTCCTACATTAGTATGTGCAAATAAGATTTAAAATTTTACGCCTACTCAAGTGATGTTATCAAATAGAAGTATAAAACTATTATTGTTCGGTAAGCATCTGGTTTTACCCATTGTTCTGTTGAATGTCCTAATATAATACTCTCAAGTTCAACTTTACTAATAATAACTTCGGTTTGTCCTAGGGAGGAGTTATCCTCGTATCTCACGACGAAAGGTTAATACGAATGGTGTGCAAAGAGCTGTGGGTGTGTGGCGGCGGATCTGTGACCAGTATAGAGGGAGGCTTCGACGAGTACCGCAAGATCGTCGAGAGAGAACTTGAAGCGCAGAACAAGTAGACAAATACCGCCGGAATGGCGACACTGTGTCGTGTCGTGTCTCGCGCCGTACACAATGTATTCCGTTGTTTTGTAGGCTGATTATTATATAACGTGTGTTGTTGTTGTGGTGTGAAGCTATCGCTTTCTCCCTTTTGAATTTTGATGGTTGACATTGCCCAAGACGGCACGTCGGCACGACACGGCACAGTGTTCCAATTCTCGCTTATCGCAATTTTCACACCTACCCACATGTATACAATATATCCATGTAAAAAGTAACCTTAAATTATATCGTTGTAATATAATTATAGTTTTTCATTATTAATTTATACTTACCTATTTCTATTTGCTTTTAACTTAAACATGGTTCAGTGGTGGCGAAATGAAAAACTTGTTAATATCAATGCAAATTTTTATTTATACCTTCAACCTCTCTCTCACTTTGTCTCCATTAAATACCTTCAGCATACACAAACGCGTTGTTCGAAATATTCGAAAATATCGATGGCAATTAAAAAAATATAATTAACTTAAAAATGCATATTTACAAATCAATGATCAAATACATAATAATATACAATTAAAATAATGACTACAATAGGAAGAAATTAAATTATTCAGTGGAAATTAACGAATTGAACTCAATTTCAGGCAGTAAAACTATCTTGAGACATACATAGGTAGGTGCTCTGGTCGAAATGCAAGATATTTCATAAGAAATAAGTGGGCGCATGTGACATCGGAGGGAAAGGTATTATTGTGAATGTTCAATAAATTAAAATTGATTATAGGACTGTTGACGTATACAATACATAAATATACTGGTATACAATAACTATACCGGTTATTATGGCAATTTGTGATTGTGAATATATAGGTAAAAATTAAAAAGTTACGCTACCAGATCACAAATACTAATCTAAATTACTTATGTCCAGTTGGCAATGACAAATGGCTGTTGATCACTCGACTCTTACTACAAGTAAGAGGGGTCGATGAATAAAACTTATATCTTACTGATGTTTTTTGCGCCTGGGTTTAGTTTTGTCGGCGTTCCTCAGTACTTCTGCGTACGAAAGCTCTAGTTTCCGCAGTTTATGTATTTCCTGTGACGCAGTGCTCTGTTTGATGTCCCACGAGTCGGTCTCGGGGTTCCATCCTTGGTATATCTTGCCGGTCCTACCGCTTGCGCTGGGTGTTGGGGAGTTTAGGTTCCTGTTGTAGAACTGTAGCGTGGAACCGTTCCACTCGCTCTCTGCCGCTTTGACGAGGGGACTAGCCTCGATCGGCCTGTAGTCCCTCCTCTTCTTGCTCGATGACTTCTGGTAGATGATCTTAGGTGGCGACGGGAACACCGGAGAGTCGGCGCCCTGGCGGTCCTGGCTGTGTTTGCGGTTGCGATGTCTGGACTTCTTTCTAGTGGCCGCTATATACTCCAGTGGCTGACGCACCAACGGAGTCAAGACACGTTCTTTCTCTTCCTTCCTATCTCTTTCTTTCTCTTCCTTCCTTTCTTTCTCTCTCTGCACGCTCTGATCTCTCTTTTCCCTCACACTCGTGTGCTCCTTGGGTTGGCGTGCAGGGCTCGGCTTGGGTTTCTCCGTGGTGCTCTCGGCCATTGGTTTGTTCTCTTTGTTGCTATTCTCATCCTTCTTGGCCACTTCAGGCTGGGGTTTCTCTTTTTCTTTCAAAGTCGGTGTTTCTGGCATAGTAATGTCAGACACTGGAATCGATTGTTCAGACATTACAGACGAAAATACGCTCTGAGTGTCATCTGTAAAGTTGCCGGGCGCCTCCTCGTTGGCAGGTGTGACGGGCGGCACCTTGCCTGCGGTCGTGTCGTCGAGGAGTGGCAGTTGTTCTCCATCGTCCTTGTTCTCCGCCGCCTTCTTAAGGATAGTGAAGATTTCCTTAAATAGTTCGCGGTATTCTGGTCTGTTACGGAAGCGACTGTCCATGGGGCTGACGTCATCGTAAATACTGAAACGGTAATCTTCACCGTCAGCGATTGTGCACAGGAATGATCCTGGTCGCTCACGTTCCGTCTGGGTAGCTTTGTTGCTGGTTTCATCTGAAAATCCTGAGCTGGAAGTCTCTGCCTCCGAGAAGTCCGGAGTTTGGATGATCTTCTTCCGTGAGGTGGTTTCAACCTTCTTTGTCTGACCGACTACTTTCTGTTGTTCCTCGCCGTGTCCGCTTTCCTCATCAGTGTCTTTGACACTGAACTGGCTGTAGTCTCCAGATGTTTGCAGTTCATCCTGGAGAGACAGAGGTCCGCACGGGTTCTGATTGCTGGGCAAAGTGGTTGGTTTAGTCTTTCTGATGTTCTTAACCTGTGACAGTTGAACTTCTAGAAGAGCCTCGTACTTCTGCACCAGTTCTCTGTAAGGGTTATCATGGCCATCTTCTTTATTCGCCCATATACCCTGGAGCAACTTCTCCTTGGCATTCTGAAAGGTCAACAATGATTATTGGTTGTTAATCAGATCCCAGTGAGAGGGTGAAACTATTTGCGCTTGTGATGTGTTTTGATGTGTTTTTTAAACATGTAATGCTTGTTATTTAAGTGACTGAGTATTATATTTAATCTGAATGAAGTTATTTGAAAGAAATGAACGTCATCAATAGGGTTACTGAAAAAGAAGCCCTAGTTAGAATTTAGATTCATAAGAAGTCAGATGAACTTTAAACATGAAATGATTATTGGATAAAAACAAAATAAACTCAAAGAAAAAATCTTACAAATATGATTAGTCAAAAATACACCCATTACCTACTCCTTACTTACATAGTTGATATATCATAATTATTATTATTGATAATTGATATCACTTTGCATGTTAGATAGACATAAGCTAATAAATAATCATAATTACTTTCGTAGACGGATACATATAAAAAATAAAGGGTGTAAAACACCTCTTCACGAAGCCGAAAGGCACTTGTTCTCCCCATCATTGCGATCATTTTTTTGTTCTACACCATACCTGGGAACCTTCTAGTTACGGAGATATCGGGGGTCAAAGTTACAACATTTTGACAAGTTTGTTATTAAATACAAGTTTTTTTTTGTAAGATTTTGACTTTTAACACCTCAACGACCCCCGTACTATTCAATTCATCCATCAGCACGATGTTTTAAGTGCGTTACATTGAGTTCTACCACAAAACATGATTTATAACCTCAAAAAAAAAAAGTTGTTTCCCAGCAATATTTTTTGCGTAAAGTTACTTAGTTTGATGTACAGAATGCTTGGTTAACGGCTTTGTGATGAGGTGGTTTACACCCTGTATAATTTACGTTATGAATAATATTAGTATTAATATCCCACATCCGTGTAGTAACCAATTATATATTACACATTTACATATGTACATATAAAACATTAGTCACATAGTGATGTTACCAAGTTAGTATCACACTGTTCACCGTCACCGTTGAGTCGTTCAGCGTGCACTATTCGCGTTTAGTATAATAACTCGTCGGTAATGGACGTACCTTCGACTACATACGATATATCCAAAGAAAACTACTGCAAATGCGCTTCATAATGCATATGCAAAGCGTGATCAACAACATCAGGGGCAGTTGGAAAAGCTTTGTCGCCTAGAAACGAGCGAAATTCATATGAGAATGTTGGCGAAATCCAATGCCAACACGGTCATCTCCGTGGAAAAGCGGGAAAGTAATACGTGTATCGGTTGCTGAACAGTAGATGAGTAGATTTTCAACCGTAGGGAGCACAAATGAATACTGTATGATCCTCCAATGGAATTCCTCATTGTACTACACATTGATTAGTTTTAGCGTGTTAATGATGTTAGTCGAGTTGCGTATTACGCAGAACTGTGAGTTAAAGTTGTTACACAAGACAAGAAATAAAAGGAAAATTAAATGTACACTTTGTTAATAACAGAAAAGAATTTCTACAAAAAGATAATAAAGCTTTAACAGACTCTTTAGGAACGTGCAAGGATTTCGTCGTGATACTTACGTCGAATTTCACAAGTTTGTTAGTGACGATATCTTCACGTGGACTGTCCTGGCCAGACGGAGGGAGGATTAGGGAACTGATTGCGCTCCTGTCATCATCGTCTCCATCTAGCATTGACGACATGTCGTCTCCTCTTTCCACGCCCCTTAGACATCTTATGCATAGTTGTCCTTGTCTATGACAGAAAACACAAGGCATCAGATATGCTGCTGTCATGCAAGAAACAGTTTGAAAGCATCATATTGGGAGTTGTTCTTACCTGACTTCTTCAAGGATAGAGAATTCTTCATGCATCGATTTCGGTTCATCTTCTCGTTGTTGCCAATTCCTAAATTGGTCGTGTATTCTGTTGTTCTCCTGGACCATTGACGCTAACTGTTCTTCCAGTTCCGTCACTCTCCTCTGTTCTTGTGCGAACGCCACTTTGCTCTCTCTGAGTTCATCACTAAGCCTGAGTAAATCCTCATCCTCTTTAGTCAGTTCTGGAAGAGGTGCTACCGTCTTAATCGGTGTACTGTTTACGTCAGGCTTTTTGATGCTTAGAGTGAGTTCCACGGATTTCTCTTTTTCTTTGGGTTTCTCAGTTTCTGGTTTCCGTTCTGCCCTTCGCCTGGAGATCTCCAGTTGGGCGTTTAGGTCGTCCACAGTCTTCTGTAAATCTTCACATTTCGACTCCAGCGTTTCAATGGTGGCGCATAGTCTGTAATTAACCAAGCACATTGTTTTTCGAAATTAGCGATGAATTAGAATTGATAAGTCAGTCACGGGATCTTTTATACCTAGATGATTGTCTTTCAAAATGCATTCAATATTGACAGTAAAACGAGATACTTAAACAAAATTTTCCAAAAGCATAGACACAAAGACAAAGATCAACTTACGTTTTAATGTGTTTCTTTTCGGTGGCATGGTCGACGGCTAGCCTGTGATTAGCACGTTCCAGGTCTTGGATGCTCACTTCAAGTTGCTCGTAGATCCTTAGCCTGGAATCGTTCACCTCGCGCAGAGCGACCGTCTGTTTCGTTAAGTACTGAAACAATATCATTTGCATTAAAATAACGTTAGGTTACTTTATGTTTGCCTGGTATCTTAGCAGCCAATCTTAGCGCAATATTGCGCAGTTGGTATAATTTTGAGATTTAATTTACAAGAGTTTTTATTAAAATACTGCTTTAGATAAATTGTTTGTTTACGATGTTCTAATCGTGGCTAGTGACTGTTACGAGTATTACGAGGGGGTTACGAAGTACAAATTCAAACGGTAATCAAGATCGCCATTATGATTTAAATCTATTGGAATAATGGTGGACATAATGGGCCTATTGCTAAATTTGCTAATTACTTACCTACTCTTTGTTATTAAGTTGGGAATTTCAATTTTGGGCGGCGATTTTAATCTTTTGCCTTCTATAAATAATATTTAACTACCCGCAAATCAAATTCTAACCTCAATTTCCTGTGTTTGGTCTTCGATGACATTCTGGTGCTGACGAAGAGCTGTTTCGAGTTCCTTGTTTCTCTCCAATAGGGTCTTGCCGAGTTCTGCTGCCAGCTGCAAATCTGTAATTGAAGAAAATTGCAATTTATAACGACTTTGTTATAAGTTTATGTTCTTAGTTAAACTTAATGAGGGTTTTAATTATTTTATTACACTCTGGCTAGAACTAACAAGAGTCTTAAAACTTAAAGCAGTTACTTCATCTTTAATTATAATCTAACGTTCCTCCCCAAGTACGTTTCTTGTGCTAAGTAGGTATACTCAGAGGGCCAAGTCAAGATTTCAACTAAGCATGTTCATTAATTCCTAAACTTAACTTATCCAGGGGTGATCGATTACATAATCAACAGTCAACACCACACATAATTACTTATGTCAGTGTCAACTTAACAATCCGTTTCAAATACCATCGTGACTAGTCGTCTAGCCTAGACGGACACGTTAAGACATTGGAATGCAAAAAGTGAAAGACATTGCATCTAAAGATAAGCTGGCGACTTAGACGAAGTAATTAACCTATCAGAACACCATCGCAGTGCAGTTGACGACCAGTCGCCTTGCGCTTGCGACAGCTGTCAAGCAGCCACGGGTAACTGAACACCTGCGCTCACCTGCCTACCTGTACGCAATGTATTACAACGCTTGGCAACAAACAACTTTGACAACCGTAAACTAGAACAAAAGACGCAAGGCACAACGCCTTCATCGATCCGTCCGTGAAAGGTTTTTGCCGTGTAACCTTGCCCGCGCAAAGAACAAAACGCTAAAATATTTTCGTTGAAATCCAGGTCAATGAGTATGTACCTACCGAACGCACGTAGATGAAAGTTGATGGACATATTGAGGAAATTGTGATTTATTAGAGATAAGAATGTCGGAAGAATAGTACTTTAGGCGGAACAGTCGCTTCGCGAAGTAATAATGACTACAAATATTAGAAGACTAATGATTTGTTAGAAGTTGCTTGTGTTTAATTAATGAACATTGGTAAGATAATTAAGATGCCTTGCAGCAGCAGCAGTATCAAGTAAAACATTGCAAGAAACTTTGATGTCTATAGACGAGATAAGCCATTTCACATTATTATGATATGCGCCAGGAAATGTTCCTCGCTCTAAATGGTATGAGCTATGCTATGTCGAATACTTGTTTCGTGTTTCATGGTACAAGGGACATACCGCAAACAACACTAGATTTTAATTGGAAGCACTCAGATGCGACGTAGAGTTTAAACTCGTACATAATAAATTTAAATTCATGGACAGCGCGTTTTTATCGTGGTAAAAACTAGTGTTTCTTTCAGTAACTTCATGCAAACCGGTTTCAGTCTTGGTTATTTTTACCGCAAGCCACACGTTTACCAGTCAAGCTGACGTATGATATTATAATGGTGTTACAAAACTCGTTTAGGCCTTACGCCCGCACGCACAGGCTATTAAGAAGTAAGAAAAAAAAACTGACGCACGTTAGTTATGCACCAATGAAATTCAAAATTACGTATTCTATAACCATCGCATGCACATTACTGTGTAACGTATTGGGTATTGAATTTCATATAATCGAAAAATGCTTTTTATTCTTTTAATTCTCCATCAAACCAGTATTTTTCAGTTTTTTCAGTAGTCAGCCATCTATAACTGATGTAAGATATTTTTAACTTGCAACATTGTTTCCAAACCTGCTTCTGCACACATGAGCTGGCCAAAGGCATGGAATTACGTCCACCGCGCTATTGCCACCTAAGTATATGTGTTTGACTGTCGAACGAAGGATGCAATTCTTTTAACAAGAGAGCATACGTGAGGAATCGTAATACAAATGAAGCAAAGAAACAGATTCGTGAGAAGTTTATAATTTTCCGGGTAATGCAGTTGAATCATATTTTAATTGACAACCGAAATGTTATATATTTTGTTGAATTAACATCATTCAGCAGATTCAAAAAGATAACTTTGAACATGTTAAGCTGGAAGACTTGCAAACAGAATTTACAATTTCTGAAAGCACAGGAAAAAGCATTAGTTACTTTCATAGATACTTACAAAATTACTTTTCAGCTGTGAAAGTACCTACTACTACTACTAGCTACCTACCCACATTCCTAGGTTTAACATGACAGGCGGCGATCTTATCGCTGTTTATCTGGCAGATCAAGTAATGACTTCCGATTGTGAGTGTTCGATCCATTAAACACATTTCCGAACAATCCCAATCCTAACAATGGGCTTCTGGGTCCGTTTGTTCTATTGCACGTCGAAGATTAACAGGAAAATTAACTGAAAATCTTAGACCAAATACCTAGGGGATGTAGGTTGTCCCATTTTTTTTTATTTTCAGTTGAATAAAACCAAGGGCACAATGTACTTACGTTATAAGTTGATTTTGCTACGAAGCATTTACTTGAAGATCGTTACTTAATTTGATCTCTATAATCGAGTGACATCAACGAGTAATTTTACCCAACCACTGCACTTTCTCGTAATATAATTTGATCATCAAATCACTTAAAATTCTATTACTCAGTAATTTCATTGCATTCTGCATTATGGAAACAATACTTACGACTCTCTCTTGCCCATCGAGTTTTTGCCAAGAATGTAATCTGCTATAGCATAATGTGAAACTTTCTCGCACGATGATATTCAGATCAGTGTACTGATTTGATGATCTGATCTTACAAAGAGAAAATTATTAGTACAAACTGTTTTCTCAACAGTGTAACAATAGGTGTAATGATGCTAAAATGACTCACTTAAAATTGGCAAAAGAAAAAGTGTAATTGCAAATATTTTAATCTACATGATAGGTAAAGTAATTTGAGCTGGTGTGGGTAGTTCTCGATAAGTTATATTATCGCCACCATATTCAGAAAAATCTAAATAGTCGTTAGATAAGTCTAGTACTTATTTTTAAATGCAAATGATATTTTTACGCTTGATATTTTTTGCATGATTGAGCGTTTCAGTTGAATAAGTAAGTAGCTCTTATTTTAAACGACTGCTAAGTGGTTTACCTAAGTACTTCATGGATAAACGTAATAAAAACTCGAAGGAGATATTTTCCTCCAAATGCAAATCCCACGACTAATGATGGCAGCAGCATAATTTACGAAATAAATGGTACAAAAACTGTACAATTGTTCGTATCGCATTGTACGCGTACGGCATACCAATCAACGGGGTTGCCATACAGTAATTAAATAAAGACAATGTGACAGATGCATGACAATGATTCACAAAGGAGTCAGTCATACAATGAACGACCCCTGACTTATGATGACTTGAGCAACTTTAGGTACACGTTATGGGTCTTAATTTTAACTTCTTATTCATTTGTAAGATGAGAAATACTTGATTAAGAAATAGTTTTTGAACAATATTTCATAGCTTGATTGGCGCTTTATTGATACTTTTTGTTGATGTTAAGGCTGGCTGGCTAGTGGTTAGACTTCGGCTTCGGGAATAGAATTTTAATCATTTTTTTAAGTCAATATGAGTTATTTTTGAATGATGTGTAAGTACCTACCGTAGCGTGTTATAGAGGCCTATTATAATAATTTATCTATCCATTTAAGTTAATCTTATGTTAATTTATTCAAATATGCTTCAGCGCTGATTCTAACCACGATATTTGGTGCAGTGGAAATCTTGACTTTATCTTTGCTTTGCAAAACTGCAATAAGCCTGCAGTGGCACAATAATGTAAGTATCAAATTTGTTGAAGTTATTATCTCACGCAATTCTTTCGACTCAACGGAACATTACACGATATTCTACCAACTACCAGGGGCCCAAGCCTGCTATTTTAATAAATTCGTCATTCCAACACAATTCCATTCCCATCCCATTGTCATTTTGCTAAAAGTTCGTAATCTGTTAAATTCATAATGGTCGATCATTGGTCGGTCAATGGTCTGTGTTTCAATGACATTGTCGTTTTGCCATAGTACCATTCTATGACATTTCTTTCAATGGAGTGTCAGTGGTTGACCATTGGAAAGATAATGGCACCTATATTATTAGATTTCTAAACTTGTCAAAATTTGACAATTATGAAATCAATGATATACTATTCTGACACTATTGCAATAGCAGACTTGAGGCCCTGTGCTGCTGTTGTTAGGTACTACACTTGAACATAGACATAAATTGACTGAATTATTATTTAATATCGTAAGTACCTACGGTAAATCGTTAGGAGAACTCGCTTCGACGTTTTCAAATTACTCAATTAGCAGCATTAATTAGTAAAGACTTAATGATGTTGATACAGATTATGATTGAAGAGAATTGTAGGGAAACAGAAAATGTTTACAATGTACAAATTCTCAGATGAGATTCTTCTTAGTAAGCATTATAAAGTGCCTAACTAAATTCGCCACTAATCTGGTGGATTAGTGACCACAAAAAAGGATACTTAGATATGTAATTAACCTGGTATAAGGCAGTACATACCTGCCTTACCTACCTAGGTTGGTTCTTTGGTAATTAAATCATACAAAAATCTTAATTCGGTAAAGATTGGTGCAGGATACCATTCTCAAGTAAGGATATTTTGCAACAATAAAATCACGATTGAGACCGGTTACAAAATTGATCCATATTATTTTGTAATCTGTCTTTACGTGATTATTAATAATGAGTTAATCTCCTGCATTGCCACATGTAATACTTATGTCCTATTTACAACACTTCAGACCAACAATTCAAGTTTCAGTTCAATCTCCAGTAGGTACAGTCGCGTCACAAAAGAGCGTAATACCTAAATGTGTTAAAGTAGTTAAAAAACTTATTTTACTGTCGACTGCGGGCTATTGCGAAAACATTAAATTGTACGAACGTACAAGTATGAGGAAAAACAATGCCGGCTGCGCTTGCGAAGTTCACGGAGGTCGGTATGCCACATTCTCTAAACTGCATGAGTAATTTCATTTGCCGCTGTTCAAATGTTATAGTGTCATCGTTAGGAAAGAGTAACACAATGCAATTTAAAAAAAAGTCGTTGTTATTGTCGGTTACTTTTGTGAAATAATTATTTCTTTTGTGTCTGGCCACTAATGCCGGCTAGATAGACTGAATAGTCAGGATTCTTCTTTTTAGTATTTCGATGAAAAAAATGTTTGGTTCAAAACTTCAAAATCATCTATGCAAACTCATCATCAAGCTGGCACGGACAAACGGACAGACGTGGACACCTCCATATAATGAACTGACACTACTGAGCCTCGATTCTGCTATTACAATAGTGTCAGAGTATTCGATCATTGATTTCATAATGATCAAGTTCTGACAACTTTTGACAAATTTGTTAATTCATCATAATGGCGCCATTATGACTTCTCAATGAACAACCACTGACACTCCACTGAAAGAAATGTCATAGAATATTAATCTCGTACATGAAATCTGGCATGAATAAATGTTCGCATTTAGTAGTAGATTTCGAAAACCATTTGTACTAAGGGTTTTATAATAATGACAATACGACAATGCCCTTAAAACACAATTTTATTACGAGACCATTGACCGACCATTGTGAATTTAGCAGATTACGAACTTTAAGCAAAATGACAATGGGATGAGAATGGAATCGTGTTGGAGTGACGAATTTATTAAAATAGCAGAATTAGGCCCCTGATCCTTTTAAATTAAAAAAAAAGGTGTTGTTGTCGGTTACTATTCTGAAGAAAATGATTTCTAATGTGTCTGGCCATCATGACAGGCTAGCTAATTGAAGATTTTTCAGGCAGGAATCAGGACTGATTGGTAAAGCCGGTACTGACAAAAGTGATACGTCTCTGGACATGGACACATCCATACAAATAGGTAGATGCTACTGAAGTATTTTTAAGTGTCCGATGTCCGCAGCCAGTCAACAATATGTACCGAGTTCACCGTCGACCACTTTCCACCATTAAGTAATAAGGTTGAAAACTACACCATAAAGGATAATTCCATTATGGTTATTTAAAAATGACCGGTTTTATTTATTATCACGTTTTCAACGAAGTTTGAAAACTCAGATAGTATTGAATTTAACCTTTAACAATATAGAGCGCAAAGATTTCAATCTCTCTGTAACTATCAGGTAGAGCCTTGCTCCAGACATTGCCAATCTTAATAACTGTAGTTATCTTGATTTGGAATCAAAGCAAAAAATACCTACATAATTAATGTTTAAGGTATGTATTAGATATTGATTATAAGCGGATGACGTCCGTCAATAAACTCGTGTATCAAGGCTTGAGAGTTCAAGATCAAAGTACGAAGGTTGCCATGGTCGTATGTTGGCAGGAATTAATATTCAGGGTCGATTAAGTTAAGCACTCAAGACTGAGACTCGAGACGGATGAGATTTAAGCTATTATTCTAGGTTTATTTGAGCAAACAGCAATGGTTTCTTTTTGCTACTGATATCTTGGTGGCCAGAACTTGGAAGCGACCGAGTGATATAATAATGCTTTTAATGGAAATAGTAGGTAAGTGTCTGTCGAGAGACCAAACTCCGATGTCCGGAGTCACGCCCGCATATTGGTCCTTAACGAGTATGACGGAACCTTAAGTTGTAGGTAGTTGGGGTTGAGGGGGTAGTTGACAAGACTAGCAATGTTGTCAATATTCATTGCATGTTGTTATGCTGGGTTAGGAAACCTCGCGGCCACGACCACGACATATCGCATAACCGGCCGGTATCTTGAACAAAACTGGTCGTCCGACCATACTGCGGCCCAATTTTCTTCCTGGTTTCGACCAATAGTTCTGCTGCCAAAAACAGCAAAGCATTTTAACTCTAAACTATCAACTTTTTCAAGGACTGCAGAAGTTGCTACTATGTTTTCATTGAACTGTGCACTACATTTTAATCTTAATTTAGCGTTAAATATTTGTACTCCATGACTGTACGTGAACACTGTTTTTAATTCTAAGTTGATCTATTGCGTTCGCCGACACGGATCCATGACAATGCCTTGAAAGAATTATCCTGAACTGGTTTATTTCATGTTCCATTGTTTTCAATACGTAGGTAATGATGTCTATTTATAGACTGCTTAATTACTTACTTATCGGTTGAAATCTTACTAACAACAAAGTAAATGTAAGCCTACTTGATTTTTGGCACTAGGCGCCTAGTACATAAATATAACATTATCACGTTTGGTTTGTATTGTAAATTCATGGTTTAATGTTTAATTACTGCGTAGTTAATTACCTACTTATTTATACTTTTTCTAACAGGTAAATTATATATATTTACCTTCTTACTTGAATGTATGTTTATTGTATTTATTTACCTGCATTACCATATTAGCTACTTGCAGGTTTTTATGCGCACGTTATAATTCAGTCGGACCACCTGCTATTCAAGGAGCGAAAACTTCATACAGGAAATGACGTTTGGGCATAATACCTACCAGCTGCAGCTGATATATTATCAAATTCACATACCCTTATCACGTTATTATATCAAATAGATAATTAAACCAATATCAGCTAAATGATAACAGACAGCGCATTCTGTCAAGGTCTGTGCAGTTTTCCAACAGTTAACCTTAACATTAAGTAAATAAATTAGTTAACAGAATCTTAAATGCAAGAGCATGACGAGCACAAATCAGCGCGATACACTCTGGTACCGTTACTGTTGAAGACGCACACACGGACGTACTCGAAGGTGTTCAACACACGGTAACACCACGTAACTCCAAAATGCACCAACCGAGTACAATCATGATTTAGCTGGCACGATGTTTTGGCTATTGTTCGACAATGGCCCATAGAAAGAACGTGTCACCTCTCTGATGCTTACAAATTATTGCCACAATAAATAACAGTACGTACTACATCACTAAATCTTTCCTTCTCAATACTCGTGACCATAAATATCCTTTAGAAAATAAACCATGACATTAATCGACGAAGATAATGTAAATCTAACTAGAAAGGAGGACCTATAGAAAGCGGTACCGTAAACGCTAGCGTAACAGACGTTATTCAAACAATTCCATGCTTCGATTCTATTTAGTTTTGTTCTTTGCGTTACGAATTTCTTGGTGAGCGTAACGTCTAAGGCGACGGCCACGCCGGCGCCGCCGAGCGCCGCTCACACAGCCTTGCGAAACTAACCTTCGGTTCCTTGCAGGCACTCCAGCTCGACAGTGTAGTCCCACAGATCCAAAGAGTTCAGCCCGTTCAGCTCCCACGAGTTGAACGAGTCACACTGTTCTTGTTCCTCGCTCATCTTCCACCACTAGTTAGAGGTCACTCACGAAGCCTTTACGTGTCGGCGCTAGCGGCCATAGTTTAGCTAATTCATTGTAATGTTCGGTTGTAGTGCTGGGAGACGCGGCCGGAGCGGCGGCGCAGAACGAACTGAGCCTCGGCCGCCGCTCCACCGGCGCTCGGTCGCAATCCGCAGCACGGTGCAATTACCGCGCGCCATCGCCCGTCCGCCCCAATCTCGTTCCAATCTCATTTCTTTCGATTACTCGCACAGAAGAAGAAATTAACAAATGTTGTCGTACAACCGACGTAATTCATAATTGAACAAAAAGTTTAAACTAATCGCCAGAGAAAGTACGCCGCTCGGCAATGTACCATTGGCAATCAATCAGGAGGATATCGGTATGGAAATATACCTGTATGTGACGATGAGCTAGAAAGTGTTGGATCTGTACACAATGCCTTCGCACGCTTTGCATTCGTTAGCGTCATTATAGATTACCATCTATCATAATAACAATAACAGCAGCAATTGTATGTAATCTGTTTGATGCAATTATGGGGCAATCTGGGTGGTTTTCTTGTGATGTATCTGTCCAATCTGACATTTAATATAGGAGTCCCGTTGTTAATATTCAAAACAACTATAGACTTGATTACATTGTAGAGGGACATGCGGGGGAAGTAACGTCGGATGATGCAGCAGGTGCAATACCCGCGCCGACTGGTCCCCGCGCGGCTGATCGAATGCGCTCACTAGACCGAGACTACGCAGCGACAACGGCTTGTCATATCGAATAAATAGGACATTTCGTTACGCAATTGGTCATAATCCCACGACACTAATATCTTGTTACTGAGTAACTTGTACCCAAGTTATAAATAACTCATAATAATCAGGCTCGAACACTAGACTTCAAACAGCACTTAAAACAGAATCAAAAAGCATTGGAATTGAACTAATTACGTGAATTGGAAACATTAATTTGTTCTAGTTAGTTTACCGTAGATCCGGGTTCATAATTCAGTGCTTTATCTTCTTGATCAGTTTATTTATTGATATAACCACTCCAGAGTTATCAGCATTAACTAATTGAAGAGTTCGTTTCTTGATTCTCGAGTGCTGTCTAAATATATTTATCAATAATTGGTTCGTCCTCAAGCCAGGGTCACCAGTTGTTACGGGTCAGCTAAAATTGCTCCGTCAAGAGATATGCAGTCGAAAATAGAAAGTGAATACCAAAACACTGTAATTAATCGTTCTCAGACAAGACACGGTGAATCTGTAATTCAAACATTGAATTGTATTGATTTATTTCTTTGAATTGATATGTTTGTTTATTGCTATACTGACACGAAGTAGATAGAAATTCAACTAATCATAACATTGAGTGTTCGGATACTTTGCATTGCTGTGCATTGCAAGTTAAATGTATGGGACTAGGTATCTAAACTGCAGCCATGGAATTGCCATCGACATGAATTAAGTAGAATGTTTGGAAGACTTTTAGGACTATTTATCCTCTTTTGTTACTACTGTTAGCAATATTCTTGCTTTCATTTTCTTTCTTCTTATTATTGTAGTCCGGGTATGTTGTAGAGACTCTTTTTATTTAATGTTAACCACCTTTATTTGTGACCCATCTACAACAAAAATAAATTATTATTCTGTTCTATTTGTCTGTCTCCTTCCTTGATTCGACTCAATCTATTCCCAGAAAACAATGGCAACTTTTCGTGTCAATCACGTCCAGTAAAGGGAACAACAAAGACGCAGTTGCCATGTTAATTGAGAAGTTACAATTTACATCTTTGTCCTATAACTGTTCCGTGGGAACACAGATTACATTCACAATCGCAAGAATGGATGTGTGAACAAATTGGTGTTTAAAACATGACGTGCTGAGTGAATTGTCTTCGTATCATGAATTATTGTCTAACTGTGGTTGGCCAACGTCCGTGTGGGTCCGTCAGCACGAACGTTCGGGTGCGTTGATACAACAAGCCATTCATCTCAATTATGTGTTACCAGAAGTAAATGTTATCATAGTCACGCTAGCTTTGCCTGCGGTTTACTTTTCTGCTTCTTTACTTGGATGCTGAATTCTTTTCTCACTAGCCTTAGTCTTTTCTGTTTCGTCATATGCACCATCGCTGTTAGTTACTTTGCCTTCTTGACCTAATGCTGATGGTGCATTGATGATGTCAGACACTAATGTATATGTTACTATGACATTTTTTTCTGTGTGATCGTGAGCACTTCGTTTCTCTCAATGGGTAGGTGTAAGATGGATTATCTTAACTTATGCGATTGAGAAAAGTTTTAGAAAATAATACTTTCTTGAAGAAAGTAGATGAAAGAAAAAACGAGAGTGTATCCGATGTTGGCATGGGATCTGGCCTGTTAATGGAGTAAGAGAAGATTGGCAATCTTTCGTTAAATATAAATCGCTCATGACGTCTGTAACATCAATAACTTACATCTAAATGAATTGGAAAATATAAAGAGATGGGCTTTATGCGCGCACTGTAATCGTGTTTGATCGCTAACAATAGACATAAAAGCAGGACAAGTTAATGTTGTTTAATTTAATCCATGTTTGAGAAAATACTTGGGTTTATGGCTTGCATTAACATTAAGTACTTACTAGTTAAGTGCACTTCCTAAACTCTTTAATCTTGTTTACCTACTTTAATGAATCAGCATTTATTTTTATCCATGTAAGTGGTTGTTTAAAAATTCGAAGTAAGAAAATGGACGCCGTTGAATTTACGTGATTAAACGTTCCAACGTTTCAAAGTTTCAACGATGTGGGTTATTTAAAGCGACTTCTTAATCGTATTTATATTTATCAAATTAATTTACAATTACCAACGATTTCATAAGCAACTTAATCTTAATTGACGTGACACACATTTTAACAACAGATTATCACTCAATATTTCAAAGAGTTACGAATTTATCAAGACTGGGTTTATTTGATGATTTGAGCAAATAATTAATAAAAACTTAATGAAAAAGGTCGAGATTATTTCAAATCTTCCATGACCGGTCATAACCTTTCTGTAGATATAATAATAACATGTACTAGCTAGGTAAAGATTGCTAACATTTCGTGTTCTGTTCGTGCGTTTAAAATTGATTAGAACCCACAGTTTCTGGCGAGGTAATCATTACGCGCTAGTTAGACTGCGAACCTAGCAATGATATTTTTTTAATATTTTATTATTCATGAATTCTATTGTATGTGCCTGAAGGGGGTCATGTCCATGTAGGTAATTACTTACTTATACAATTGTTTGTAGAAGTGACCTTAACGCACCTGTCAGGTACAGTTGAAACAAGTATTTTGAATAACTTTTTCTAGGTAGGTAATTAGGTATGTACTTGAATGCAGTAAAGTTCTAATTTAATTTATTCACCCTCATATTTAATGTTATTGCCAGATTCAATCGCGTGCGATTAGATATTATAGATTGCAGAGATAAGCAAATCAATCATAAGATTCAACCAAGATATCACTTGCAATAAATTAATATTATTGATCGAAACTCTCGCAATTTTGTGATTCTTAATACCGAACTGCCGATATGTTACAAATTAATCTTAAATATTGCTTACGAAAACACAAAGGTCAAAAGAAAACGTGATTTGTTATTTTTTGTAACTTTTTCTATGTAAAGTCACACCTTTTTAACGCCCAGATTACGAACATCGTAATTGATTAGTGATGCTAATTCGCAGATAACTACGCGAAAAATTGGAAATTTTTAGGTTAGTCGAACTTGAAGTAGGTACGAAGACGGTTAGATAATTTGTCAGCTAACACCTATCTTGTTACTTGGGCTCGTCTGGTTATAGTTGTAATGTAATCTGGTTTCTAAAGTAAGATATGTTACAGAGAATTAAATTCATCTTCAGCACTTTCTTATTTCAATCAAATAACTTAGACATTACAAGGAATGTTTTCACTCTTGTAATCTAAAATTTTAGTTTTGAATACACTTCCTCGAAAACTGGTTATTTTCGCACCACGATTAGGTTCAAGATGCAATGTATTTCAGACACGTGCGTTTTTTGTAATTTTCCAACACGTGTGCGGTAATGAAAATTGCCACGGATGACTATAATTATCTTTACTTAGTTAAAATCGGTTCAATGCGTATAGTCAGAGGTGAATGTTTTTTTTTTAATTTCGGCAAAGCAATATGCATCTTTACGGCGTTTTTTTTAATTATTCAAATTGTGTTTATAAATAGAATATCATAGATAAACATGATTATTTAAAACTAATATAATACTTTATGAACAAATTAACATTTATTTGAGTTCTAAATTTAAAAATATAAAAATAACTCATTTTTATATTAGGCTGTTTAGCGGCTTCATACCTTTGCTTCTCCTTAAACCTGACGAAAGCAAAGCGCGGAAAAAAAAGAAAATTAAGGTCACAGCTTCATAATAATTCATGACAAAAATATTTTCCATTCTTTTATTTTATTTCTTCAATAAGTGTATCCACGTGTATAAAACGACGTTTATACACGTGGACATTTTTTATTGCAGTTCTCGGCTCAAAAACACCCTCGCCTACGGCTCGTGGTCGTGTGTTAATTCCGCATCGAACACAATAACAAACTTTTTCCACTTGTATCGAAATGTACTATTCTGCCACTTTGTCATGACTGTGTCTGTGTATTAATATAATGTGAGAGTTAAGTATATTACGAGTATATTATGTGCTCTTCTGACCATTGTTGTTTTTAATTTTGCTGGACTGCACCAACACTAAACATACGCAGTGGTCGTGGCGTTTGAGAAGGTTGTCCGCCACTTTAAGAAGGTTGCAACTCAAGTAACAAGACATACTTATTACCTATTTACTCCAACTTTAATGCATCCACGCAGCGGTGTTAGTTACAAATCTCAGTCTCATCAGTGGTCAGAATCCAAATGTTGCCACGTTACATAAATATCGTTACAAAATATTTTGCTCAATGCACGTATCAGTGTACGGGGGCTACCTACAATGTACAATCAGAGGTCCGTTGTGAAATTGGTACAATTGCTCAGTTACTTAGCTGTGACAAAAAAAAATGGATTTACATAAACTGGTGACTTTATTGTAATAAAAGCCGAATTGCGATAACTTGAGGGCCTGATTGGTACTTAAAGACGATGTCAATGAAGACTGTTATGTGAAATTTTTACACCCATTTCGCATTTATCATCAAAATGCCTTGTACTCAGTGATACGAGTATGAAGCTAAGTTGGCACACAAAATCAAACTTAAAAAATGCAGTCATTCAGAAATAGTAGGTAGGTACCTATTAAGTCATCCCAAATATGTTGCGGTCAGCTTCCACTGGCTGCTGCAGCTGCTCAATACCAGTATTATCAAGGAACGACTGCCTATCTGTCCTCCACAACCCACTGACTGTAAACAGAAACAGTACGTGCCAGCCACAGTTCAAACTGTGGGTCAATTGAAAAAATCGTTGACTATTGCTGATAACAACCTATAATGATAATATTTCAAACCCAGCAAAGGAATAACAAGATCGCAAATAATGAGCAAAGGAAGCATTTAGTTCACTTCTGCATTTAGAACACCTGAACTGTGATCACAGAATCTGTCCCCCCCGACATTTATTTACGAGTACTTGACCTGTCTGCATAACATAAATAATCTCCAGCAATTTGTGGCGAAGAGAAAGAGTTCCAGCCTGGATAAGAAACAGGAAGGGCATGGCGGCCACAAATGTCAGCTCATCGTTCCCATAGCGGCGCGGGCGCATGCAGCAATCTGTTGAAAGTAGAATCAATTTGTTTTAGAAAGTAGATTGTTCTATAGCCTCGCCTTTTGCGAATGCTTTGCGAATTATTTTTAATACTTTTGCTGTTACGGAGAGGAAGGTTCTTGCTTCAAAAGTATGAAATATTATTTCATTGTCTGTGGTTGTCTGCAGCAGAGCATTCGAACACTCAGTTTATTAGGTACTAAATTATACACTGTCTGCAGCTGTTCATGAACTTGACATGTCTTCTGATTACTTAATCTCATTTGCTGACTAGTCGGACAAGAACTATAAAGTTGCTCTATTTCCGACATCTGGAACTGAAACCTTGTCATTCATTGCGACCTTCTGTTCTACATCTGTTCGTATTATCATAGGGCTTCCAGTGTCCACATGGTCTTAAAAACACCATGACTGTCCGTGGCGTTTTATTTATTGTACTGCTAATGAAAATTTTTCGTAGATGTATAGGTAAGCGTTGTAATAAACAGTAGACCTAATGAATATGCATACAGAAGTCTGAGTAGCGACCCTGAATAATATTTACCAACGTCTGTTGAGCACATTTTTGTAAAAAGAATCGCATACAAGTTAGAGTGATAGATGGCTGGAATTTTACGGTAACGGTATGCACGCACGCGCAATTGATCTACGTAACAAAATGACGAAACATTGAGGCGGCGACAAAATACTGGTAACGAAACGCAGTGGCTTTGGATGGCGAATTGGCGAAGGACGGTGATTCATGCGTTCGGTTTCAAAAGTTTTTTTTGTTATGACGTCCCAGACTGCTTAGTACACCTATGTTTAATAATGATTCAATATTAAATACATTGTTTTCCAACGACACTGTACCATATTTGGTATGCTTGTGTGCGGTCAAATATTTTCCTCCCAGGACAAACACTGCTTCAAAAACATCATTCAACAGTGAGTGTATTTGCATGACTATGTTTGGTTAGTTTTACAAACCATAAAATGCACGTAGAATTTACAAAGTCGACGCCAAGTAGGTTCGAATTGCTATTCGTACAAATAATAAACCTGAGTCTGCAGCGCCACAGAAAACATCATTAGTTCGTCTGCAGAAGAAGCCTTTGCAAATAAGGTCCGTATTTGGATCACTCTTTGATGTCAAGTACTCAGCACTGATTGATATCTCAATTAATTTCCAATCAATCAATGGAAGTGGAATGTCTCTCTAGGGGCTTGAGAGTGTTCAACTTCTTATCATACGTAGGTTGGAGTTAAATAGGATCAAAATCGTCGTCTACCTTGCTATATGGCACAGAGCCAGCTTACGAATTTTCGATTAGGTACGGGTGTGTCTATGGTAGATAGATAGTAACAGCCTTTACGATGTGGCATTGGGTCGTCCGTTGAATTGGCTAGTTGCCTTCGAATGATGACCCAATTAATCTCGCATCAATCATTCACTTCAGTCTAGAGCTGGCAACTCTCCAAAGGCTTTATACTGCTCGATTTCTAACAAAGATTCAGCCGACACACTACAGACAGCTCTACCGCAGAATTATTCAAATTGATTGACTATAAGGCAGAACAAAGAACGCATTGAGTCGCGTTCTACTTTTATCTTAATCTTCTTGCAAATGTCGGCTTATCGGTGACATTATTACATACATTACTGTCTGTATGTACAAATCGAAACTGAATGTTATTTCAACTAGATTTGTATCGTGTGAAGTAACGCTCAAATAACACTTGCATCACTTTACTATGTAATTAAGTGTTTGTTTACTCGCGTACCATGTGTATATGAGGTCACCTCGTGTTCGCTCCAAGATCACTTGGGACACAATGTGTTAGTTTTTATTAGGTTGGTACCGCGTTATTCGATACTTTGTCAATGAAGGACCATAGAGAATTAGAGTTAATGGATCGTGTGGATTAATTAAAGCTCCCGTTTGTCATTTCAATGAGGTGGTATCAATTGACGACAATTTGGGTAGTTGAAAATTCTTAGAATGCATTCGCTGCGACCAAAATCGGATATACGACACTAAGTACATTACCTATTTTATTTGCTGGGTTCTGCTGGAGCCCATAGGTATCATAATTCAATACCTTCCGTATGTATGCACAGCTAATCGCAGTAGGGTTTGAAAAGTCATTGAAACAATAGTCATTAGTTATACAAGAGTGCAAAGTTGCTTTTTAACCGCGTGCTCAATTTTGATGACCGAGCAAGCGAAGGATTCAAAAAAAAAATTTTGAATCCTGAGCGTTAGCGAGAGAATCAAAAGAGCACGAGGTGAAAAATCTTTGCACTCGAGTGCAACACGTAACTTTCATCCCACCTCAGCGAGGAAATTACTAAATGCAAAAAAAAAACATTTAAAATCACAAGATACTTACTTACTTTTATTTCCGTTTAGGTATTAACTAAATATTACATTATGATAGGTAAATATTACAGAATAATCTTTAAATTATAACAAATAATACCTATAATTAAGAAAAATTGAAAGTAACACGCGTCATTATGTCATAAATAATCACGCTCATACTATAGAATGAAAAAAAGTACACCGAGAAGGTGAGAACAAATTAAAAACTAGGTTGTACGATTAATTCGACACCATGGAGGTAGAAGTAAAAAGGTTTAATTATGATTTGAATTCATACTGCACACGATGTTCTAAATTCAAATTTAATTTACGCTCTAGACGCCCACAGTGAGTTCGACCTCGCGACTAATGCAACGCTTTTCATTTTTTCTATGGGTTATGCAGATAAAGTGAAAAGCGCCACCAATTATTCGTAGGTATACCTATTGGGTTTCTAGGGTTAATATCACAGTGCGGCCCACCTTTAGTATATTTTGCCACTTTGTGGCCCTTGCCTGCCAAAAGCTTGCCGACCGCTGCTCTAGCGGATAAAAACGGCTTTTGCACTCATATATCAAAGAGCAAAATTACTCTTTTCAAGATGGGGGGATGAAAAAACATGGCCTCTAGACCTAACGTCATAGGAAATTACGAGTACTTAGTATGCACAAGACGCTCTTTTACCACCATAAGTAGGTGCAAAGATAATATCTTCGTTTTATTGTATGAGTTCATATCTTGAAATAAGTATGCACGACTACTATTCATGTATGTAATCCTGTTAGGTAAAAGGATTACATACATGAATAGTTTCTTACATAAAGTGATTGTAAATTATACAAAATAAAAAGACAGATACTGGTTTTTCCATTTTCTTTTAGGTGTATATCGATTCGGAAACAAAACCAAATGAACTTGTTTGCGTTATCGTATTTTTAAAAGTGAATAATTAGGTATTTTTATTGGAAATTTTCCTTGTTCGATGCATTTTCGAGAGACGCTAATCGATATTGATAGACCAATAAATTAGAAACTCATAATTGGTGAAGATAATTGTTGTTTTATCAGCTGACCAATTTGGAAATCTAGAACTTCAATCGTTTTTTGGCTTTAGGTAATTTAGAGACCCTGCTTAACCAAAGTCCACTTCCTATTTTGCCGTGGACGTGGCGAAGTTTTGGGCTAACAAAATTTATAATACTGTCGTAGCAGACGAGGCAGAAGAGATTTGACTCAGTTCGGTTAAGTTGAGTTGTGCACATAAACCTAATAGCCTAAGGGACAGCCCTGCATCCTGGTTAACTAACTAGGCCACGTGGCGTGTGAAGCAGAATTAACGTTCATTAAACACAACGGTCGATGACAGTCCGTCCGGAACACGATATGTGCAACATATCACATTGTGGGAGTTAGTACCAGGGCTTTATTAGCTGTGGGAGGTAGGGGAAATATCTAAATAAGTTAGTGTTTTACGTAATCTTCGCCTACAAATGCCGAATACACTTCATAAGTTCATACATACCCAGTCTATCGCGGTCGCCTACTCTTCCTACTGCTAGGAATTGTCTCCGTGAGGGAATGGGCCATAATTAACCACGCGGGTTCAATGAGGGTTAGTGGAAGTCATATTATCATCATCTGGCTAGTCTTTTTCCAACCATGTACGGGACGGCTTCCAGTCTAACCGGATGCACCTTAATACCACTACTTTACATGGAGCGATTGCCTATCTGGCCTACACAATCCAGTTAGGACTGGGTAGGTAATACGAAACTCCTTGGTAAGACTGGTTGTCAGACTTTTGGTTAGTGGTAGTCAAATTTTGTTTTTATGTCATACCAGTTTTCTCACAATGCTTTCCGCCGAAATAATTTAAAAGGAGTGCCTGCTTAGGTTCGAACCTACGAACGGAAATTCAATAAGTCGGGGCGGTTACCATTAGACTACCGCTTCTGTCTACAATAGTGCCCACAACTTGTCGACGAGTTGTCTATAATGCGATAAATCTAGGGTGGTTCAGGAACTATTAAGCGCCATTTCATTTTATCGCTTGTGTCAAAACTGTCTATACCAGCTATTCTATACTGAAGTCATGATAATAATCTTACGACAGCTTTTATATGAATTATGTAACATATTGAAAGGTTTCAGGAGTGCTTGTCAATTAGCGATTACTTAATAACAGTAAGGTAATAGCAGTGTATCTGTCAGTGGTTGTGATTTTCCGCATCCTGGTGTCACCGGTGTGCACTCAATAATGCATGCTAATTAATAGTACAACGAATAAGAACCAGGTATGAAATTGGTGCTCCAAGTTGCGTTGAAAAACTAAAAACATTTCCGCACATACATAAATGCAACACGGCGGCGCCTACGACTAACATATACTTATTTTTGCTAGGTTATATGTGTGATATTTTCACACTTATAACCAAAGTTTTCCGTAGATTTCCGTTATTTTCCAAGACTGCGGAATATTGGAATTTTTTGTTACACCTATACATACGTTCAGGGTTTTGAACTGATGCCATGTTGGATTTACCACAATCTATTTATGTAATTTACTGTTACTAGTAGCAACACACATTAATTACTTTACGATCTCGAGATAAGCTACAGGATTTTACCCAGTGTCTGCTTGAAACATTGTGTCTGATGACCTTTGTAATAAGTTAAGATAAACGGTCATTTGTAAAGTGTCCTTATCAGTCTATTACTATATGACACTCGCACTGGTGACTTATAACATCGTGGTTATCAATTTCAATAATTGTGTAGACAGTTATAGGTATAGCGATCACAAAATACATACCTTCTTTCTTTCGTCGAAGCAGCTATCAATTGTACCTACATTCAAAATTAAATCAAGAAAAGGACTTATTATGTAATGGCCTGATTTTGGCTTTTTATTAATACTTCGATCACCAATTTGCAACGCTATCAGCATATCGTTATCTCTATTTATCGCAGATCGTAAAGGTTCAGAAAGCCTAAACTAATTACTAACTAATCTATTCACAATTTCTTCCTTTCTGAGTAACAGATTATCCTATCACACTTATCTTCAAACGGGCTTACTTTAAAGTACTTTAAACTCAGTAATTCCTGATCCTTATCACTCATAATGCATATTATCTTAAACACGATTCTCTATACTATAGATGACAAAACCAACATGCTGCTAGCAATACTAAAATCCTCATCAAGATGATTCAATTAGGCCGGTACACTGCACAAGGGCCAATTTACTCTTAGGTACGGGTTGTTGTGCTCACAATGGGCTCTGCTCAAATGCTCACAGCGTATACCGGTAGCATTTACGACTGCTTGCTCTTTGGGCGCCGGCGCTAAAGGCATCAGTAAAGGAGACCGCTACCTTGGATCGATTTGCGTCTCAAAGTAATAGGACCTGCCTGTCACAAGATTCACAAGCCATTGTTGTGGAATTGTATGGAATGCTTTACGGCTTCCATGTATAGAGCAGTTGCGGACTCATCAAAGTACTTCATGGAATTTTTACTCAACTTTAATATGGTTAAGATAGTGCGTGACTTTACTGAATTCAGATAATTTATTCCACGTGTAGCTTCAGAAAAACAACAAGATAATAGGGAAAACGTCTTCCATCTCTTAAAGTGTACAGATAATAATTTTAACAGCCGACTAAAAAGTAAATAATACAGCAATTTCAACTTCCTGAGCTTTATATTCAATTTCAACCGACAATGTGGTAAAATTATTCTCAAAACCGGTTGTACCATCAGATCCCAGGTGCCCGGTTCAAGGGCAAGCACGTTCATATATATACAGAACGTTAAAACGGAAACTTTACAATTTACATTATGTTCTATAATTAGCTCTGATGTTCTTGAGGCATGCACTTGAGCACTGCAATTGTCTTAAAAGTTTTAAATCTTTTAAAGCGAAACGGAAATCACAATCGGCCATTGATATTTCGATCTCCCTTTGGTGCTCATTGTTCTGTCTTTATTTTTATGTGGATGACGTCTTTAGCTTTAGAAATGTATGCACTATTTTTGGGCCACAGAAGGTACCTCCTACCACACATTACTAGCTGTGCCTCGCGGTTACACCCGCCGCTTCTGACTTGTTTTCTTTGCGCTCGGCTCCTTCAGGTCGTAGCGTGATTATATATAGCCTACAGCCTTCCTCGATAAATGGACTATCCAATACAAAAATAATTTCAAATTCGAACAAGTAGGTCCTGGGATACGCGCGTTCAACCAAACAAACAAACTCTTCATCTTTTTAATATTATTAGTAGTCATAGATTAAAATCTGACTGACAGACTGTCGTCGCTTGTGCAACTACGAATCCTCAGATTCTTTGGACTCGTTACCCGCAACAATAACTCCATGGAGCGTTTGGTAATCCAGGGTAGAGTCGAAGGCACGAGACCACGTGGTCGATCACCAACCCGTTGGACAGATTCCATTAAAACTGTCACCAAGATCCCTCTGGCAGAATGTACTCGCCATGCGGCCAATAGAGACCGGTGGAAAAGGATCGCGACGGCAGCGACCGCAGCTGTGAACGACCCCTCATGACCACGACCACTCTGTCAAGAGTGAACGACTGAGAAGAAGAGAGATTAAAATCATAAATATTATGCCTTAGAATGATCAATGTCGGTCTAGAAGTAGGTACGAAGGCTACTTGGTGACATTTAAATTAGTCTGCAACATTCCTTGTCCTAACATATAGAACGCTTGGTATTCAAATCATAAAAGCAAGCAACGTTTTTGCAGACTTTAGTCGTCAAGGACGAACCAGACATAGAAAGTAGGCAGCAAGTATTCGCGTAGAAAGTTCAGCGGTCAGCAATGTTTGAAATGGCTTCTCATTAAAATATTAATTATTTGGAGCATCTTTAGAAACCAATTAAGCAAAAAGATAATGATTAAAAATACCAAAGCATCTACATTTCTTTTTGGGCCTTTCTGGGTAATTTTTTGTTACATATTCAAATTGCAATGGAAAAAGGGGCTTACAAAAACATTCTGACATATAATGATTGTGATATGTGTCATGCATTGAATTGCATTAGCTGAATGAGTACCAGCAACTAAAACCACAAGTAACGTGAAACTTTGGGAATGTGAACGTAGGTAATCCACTTATGTCGAACAGGTTTGTTTGTTCATCATTTTGTAAAATAAATCCTGTTAGGCCCTGTTTATGAATATTGGATATGTCACCGTAAAATTGTGAAACACGTTATATTGTAATCTCTCTAGTGATATTGTAAACTCTCAAAATGTTGTCAAACGAACATACTGCTTACAATAAAACGCATTATTTTTCGTGAAATGCATGCGATGGTAGTCAACTCACGCAGTGTGGCGGGAAGGAAAAGAAAAATGTACCATTCCTGAGAAATACTAATTAATATAACCTAACCTTAAAACACTTAATATTCCCCTTAAAAGCGTAGTCGACGGAGCCCCGCTTCGCTGGGCCCCTAATTCCGAGTGCAGGGCTTAAAGGAAACCTAACGGGGGGGTGCCCCAAGTCCCGATTATGGGGGCAGAGATACTTCCGTATGTTCAGTTGACAACATTTCGAAAGTTTACAATATTGCTAGAGAGAAACACGTTATATTGTAATATAACGTGTTTGGCAATTTTACGGTGACAGATATATTATGTACCTGCAACTTATTTTTTTTTCTGGATTAACTTTCCCTGAAATTCAATTATTGTGTACAAATTAAGTGAATTATAAAACAAAAGGCTATTGTTTTAACCCCCTAATTAGACTTTAGAGGGTCGTAACTATACAAAATCCCTCTACTAAAATCGATTTTAAAACCCTATAAAAGTGTTGAAGCGAGGGGAACCGGTCAACGCCCTCGACGACGCGCCGCAATGCAAAAGTTCGCCAAAACGGGGCGCACGGGCACTCGCGCGTCCTGTTGCCGTTCAACTCCAGTTTTTCAATGTCATTTGTTATAGCTTCCATAAGAATGAGTCATGAACTTATAAGTTTCGGGTTAAATCGAGGTCGTGGACTCATAACACTGGAATGTACGGGACAATAGACTTTGAAATAGCTGATGTGGTCATCCCATTTTACTGTTCCTAAAGTTCGAGTGCTAAGACTTCAGTCATATTGAGTTCAACACGTTTTGAAACAATATGGTCTGTAATGTATCTGAGTCACGTGATAGTACAGTGGTAATTTCGCCCTAATTTAAACACTGATTGGCCGTTTTAATGTTAACGGCTCGACCTCGAAATAGTTTAGTAAGCCGGTGTTGTATTTCATACACACTTGTTATCCGTGTTATCAAACTGTTACTAGCCTAATTATTTTGTTTGGATTAAGTCAATTTTACTACTAAGTTGATAAACACTTTATACTTATAGGAAATTACTGAAATTACTCATACCTACTTATTGGCATTAAAGGATTTATGTTATCCGAATTTAGTTTTTAGATTATTATTTAACAAATTTTGAAACCAATAGGTACATAGTCTCGCTATATCCATATTTAAGCTTTTTAGAAGCAATAGCGTCATTATGGTATTGGCAAATTAGCAAGCATTTGCAACTATTTGCAATACATGAGTTGTGTAAACAAGCGCCGTCTCGGGTGTCCGTGGGGAAAATCAATAAGCATTTCCATCAATCGACGCGGACGCTCTGTGTGAACTCTGTCACGTCAGCGCATATGATCTTTGTCTTATTTTTTTACACAATGGTCTTTATAAAGGATGACTTTGTGATTCAAACACATCAGTATGACGCAAAAACACTGCATGTATCGATCGGACTCACCGTCTAACATGCAGCGACGAGACGCGACATTATCATCCTCGTCGAACTCCTCGACGCCCGCGCTCTTCTCCTTCGCCACTTCCATGATGATTCACCCACTTGCACTCTCAACACTGTTTACATCACGCAAACCCTGGGTGCACAATATTTATCACAGTACGAAGCCATGCCGAATTCGCGAGTTTCACCAGCTGATCGCGGGGACGTATGTCGTCGCGCGGAAGCGCCTTATCTCGATAGCCGTAAGTAAATAACTGGTTGTAATCGCCCAGTGGACCGACGTACGAGCACATCGGCCGTTCAATGTCAGTATCGAATGGACAATCAATTAAGCGACAGCGTCGCGTAAAGAGGAGTCGTGTGTCGCAACTCGGCTGCCTCGTTGTCTGGTACAGGGCCGCACATGCGTAGTGTAGGGGCGCAGGGCGCATGCGTGGGCCGGGAGTATGATATCGATGAGCTATGGCTACCGAGGGCTACGGCGGCGGGTATGGCGACGGCGGGACGCCATGCCTGCGACTGACCGGCGCGCTACGCTCCCTCTCGAACAGAATTTAATTAAGCTATTTGCTTGCAGCATCGATGCGAACTCGAACGCACTCAAGGCCTTCAACTTATTTTCTTGTCATGCGATTCTGCAAGGCTCAATTAAACGCAAACGTTGACTCATTTGTTATTGAACTTTGTAATATTTGGCGGAAGTTCATTTATAAACATTAGGTAGGAAATCATTAATGCATGTCATTAATTTATTTGAAAACAGAAAAATCTTATAGATCAACCAACAACATAAACTAACCTTTAATTTGAAAAAAATAATCAGAAAACAAGTTTTAGGCGGGCAATGTCAGGAAATTTTCCCTATCTTATGATGATAAGATCTGTAAAATGGATACTGTGCGTGATAAAGGCATTTATTTTAATAAAAATTAAATATATCTTTATTTAATAATACTATTATTTAGTGTGTTGTTTTATAACACCTTCATCCAAACGCCTACGATTTTCGAATTGACAATGCCGTGAAAGTGTTATTGCTTGATCGAATTTGCCAGGCGTTTAACCATCGATTGTAGTCATGCGTAAAATACATACAAAAACAACAAGCTATGTTATTTTATGATATTATCATGGCTATTAATAAAAAATACAAAACACGTTAGGATTAGGTGTAAGGCACGTGACACATCATGATTAATCGTATTGACTTTGCCAAAACTAGTTAAACGGAAAAAAAATACAAATCGTCAACAAGTTCGGGATGACATCATTTTGGGACCGGCCGAAGTTCAACGGTCTATCCGGTTGATTTGTATCATCATCGCGAAAATTGACAATGATGCAAGCTACGAAAATAAGTACCTGAACATTATTGTTCTAAGCATGCTAACTTGTCGTTTGATCGAATGTCTGTAAACTATTGTTACGTGTGATGTAAGTAACTTGCTCACAAATTACTTTAGGAGCGCTAAAAAAGATGTTGTGAAACTTTTGTGTTTTAGAGTAAAAGAGTTGTCTAGATAAATTACATCAATTGGCAGATGATTTTTGTTTCTAAATAATCAAAAAACTGGGCCACTAGATGCTTCTTTGGTCACAGTATAAAAGAAAATTCCTTCCTTAGATCGGGAAGATGACAGAGTACTTTCGTTCACCGTCACGTTCCCTTTGGCTGGGGTGTAGACAACGCTGGGTAGGTCACAGCCCCAATATAATAGATTATGCTCCCGGGAGATATCGGGCATGGTTCCAAGTTTTGAGATATTTTTCGAGAAACTACTGGAGAGAAATCGGTTTATTTTCTTTTTGATGGCATCGATAAACGCCTAATCTATGTAGATCGACGGATCTTAGTTTTCGGCAGCTGTATCTGTTTGTGTTGAAACTCTTTGCTGGTAGGTATAAAATAAATGCTCTAACTTTGTTCCACCGTAATACAGTTTATATTAGTACGGGGAACAGGGTGAATCAGTTCTGTGTAAACTAACATCCTAATTAGAGCTAGCCAGTAAGAATTTAAATGATTGTGTTAGGTTGTTAGATATGTATGCGAATATAGAAGTTTTTATTTTTACTTAGTCCTCGAAGTTTCAGGTCATTTGGAATAAAACAAAAACTGAAGTAGTCATCTTTTTCTCATGTAGGTAAATAGGTATCTATTTATTGTAGCCCCAATTCCGTGACTCTTATGATTATTTATAGGAATTGGTAGTAATTAAAATGACGTAAGCTGTTTATTACAAACGATCAATACCATACCATAATACTAGTAGTTAGACTTCGTTTAGATCTTATTCATTATGCGTCCAATTTATATTCAATAGCGCACCAAGATACCGACCGAAATACGTAAGATACTGGTATTGTATCTATTCAAGTACCTATAGCTTTATGTCATTTTCTTCATCGGTTCAACTATAGAAAAGAAAAAAAAACAGGAAACTATTTGCTTAACGATTCCGTCCAGTAAAGAATATTCAATAAAACCTAATTACACTTCCGGGCACATGCCTTAAACGCAATAAATGAGAAATCTAAATAAAAATTACGACCAAATAATGGTTGTGCAACCGATTTGATAGCACACGACAATAAAATTAATAGCACGAAAGTGTGCAAAACGATTGAGAGCCTCCTACAACAAAGGTCCATTCACACTCTACAACAATGGTTACATTATTTTACGGGCGAAAGCACTTGCGCAAGAGCATGTAAACGGTGATTAAAATAATTAATGGTTAAACCTAATGAATTACATCACAGAGCCTTCTTTGATCGACTGTTACAATGCTGCTTAGTCGCTCTCATTAATAAAATTAACAATTAAAGGTTTGTTCTTTGTGCCTTTCCGAATTCTTCCTTTCTACTCAAGAAAATAAATATAAACAATATTCAGTGAAGACCATGTCCCCACAAAGTTAAATCTATAGGTCGTGTCATTAATGCAATCAGTGTCCTAATTCAGCCATAAACTCAATAATATCCCGTTTGGTGCTACGGCGTAGCGCGTAGACCTTCCCGTAGGCGCTCGTGCTACGAAACCTAATAATTGATTTACGATGCTTAGTAATACCTAAGTTTAGTACGTTTATATTCAAGCGTGTCTATATTTTTGTTCATTTAAATGGTGTCTCAAAAAATGTAACTCTGCAACGGAAGCAGCGTTTGGCAATTTTTAAGCAAGGGTCTTTCTAAATGATTTTCTATACGGTAGTTAACCTGAAAATCAAGCTTTAAATTACTTCCTTTGATCAAAATCCAACACTCTGTCTATCTCTATCTATTTTATGGTTATTTTAAATACTTCGAGTGAAGTAAGACAGTAAAATCAATGCAATCCACTGCAAGCTTTGCGTACCATTGCATTACACGGCGAATAGCCTCTAGATTTAATCTCGTAGTTAATGGTGATGATGGTGTCTTGCAAGGAGATACCTATTCGCACGGTATGTATGGGCTATAGTATAGTTATTTACAGAAGTGTTTTGACGAATTCAAATTATTGTATGAAAGGATGTGTCATAAATGAAAGTATAATTTTGACGCACTACGATATTTCATTCAATTATATTAGGGGTCGATTTATAAACTTCAGAAGCTTTTATGTTAGGAATAAAAATTGTAGTTTGACGTATTTTGAGCATTGCTATATTTATTTTTCAAATAATAGTTAATATAGTGAAAAATCGGCACTAACGATGATAGTTCGCGTTATATTACGGGGTTGCAAAGTTAAGTGGTACGCTGATACTCGATTCTTCTTCGGCTTCTTCTAGTAATGTACTCTTTTAACTATGCGCATTAGTTTTGTTTTCTTGTTTGTATGTTTTGTAACTTGTGTGTGTCAATAAATTGATTTATTATAATATGTTATTATAAATTGATATATTATTTACTTAAAGGAAACTGGTATCGTCCTGACATACTATGGACACACTTCGGCACAACCATGTGTATCTGGCATATAGGAATTAAATTGTACCTGCGTGTCAGCTGAAGATGGCAATTTGAACGTAAGTAAAATATAGGCGTTCGCATGTTATTACCGAAGAATGTTGAGTATGCGTAAATTATGCATGATACTCGTATAGTAATAGTTGACCTTGATCATTATTTCATTCAGCAAATTGGCGTGTGGATGAAACGTGCGTGTTTAATAACAGCTGTTTACCTGTGACAATCACAAGTAGGGTGTGTAGTGCGTGTATTTTCGTAGTAGAAATTGTGTGAAAATGTTTCGGGAAGTATATTTTGTTTGATTAAATATTAATGCTGAAAAGAGCGAAGTTTTTTTTCTGTTGACCTACATTACATTTCTTCACTTAATATCTTATCAACAGGAAAAAATGTGGGTCAGAAAAATCTAGGTAGATATAAATAGAATACTCTTTATTATGTAAACCATACAATTCAGGTATAAAAAGCAGACAGTTTTACAGGGTGACACAATGGGCGGTCTTATCGCTAAAATGATTGATTTTTATTTTCATAAGTTGCGCGGAGTCTCTATTGTACGTATTGGTCAATAACTTTTGCAAGTAACTGTACCAAACCTATCTAGTACCACAGTCTGCAACAGTCTTATCTTCGCATCTGAATAATAAGTAGGTATGCTGTATTGCTGTTCTGTTAGATAACAATACACAACATGGCGACGGGTGTACACATCCATTCATTTTGTGTGTCCGTAATTAACACCTTCGACTTAATTCAGGTTTACGTAATTGTGGGTATTATTATCGAGTGGTGGTGGAAACTATTTATAGGAATAGCTATGACGAAAAGAGACGAAGGGCGTTTACATACGTACACGAATTTACGCTTTTTCCCCCATGGGATTAGGCTGAAACTACTGAACAATATTTTAAAATAGTTTTTTAGCTCTAAATAACAGCCAAGTACAGTAACAGATAAGTTGGGCAAATATTGGCAAATAGATCAACTTATTATAATTTTGTTGAATAAGTGGAAAAAATTGTCCTGTACCGAAAATATGTGTGTATTACGTTTTTTAATAAGTGTGTTTTCGGCACAGGACATTTTTTTCAGGCGCGAGCATGAAGGAGGTGTGACGATCTGATCTTGTTTGCGGGGCGAACATTGCCAGATATCGCACAGGACAAAGAGGTTTGGAAGGAGAAAAGAGGAGGAGGAGGCCTTTGCCCAGCAGTGGGACACTCAAATAGGCTAGCAAAACAAAAAACACGCCTGTTATCCCCGAAAGGTTAGGCAGAGGTGTATCTAGGTTCCACTGCGAGGATCGACCAGAGGACACGGTGGAGCACACGGTGGAAGTCTGCCCCGCGTGGGCGGAGCAACGCCGTGTCCTCGTAGCGGCGATCGGCGGCGGCGACCTCTCGCGTCCGGCCCTGGTTCAATCCATGGTCCGGAGCGAGACGGAATGGGAAGCCGTGACATACTTCTGCGAAGCAGTCATGCTAACGAAGGAGGTGGCGGAACGAGAGAAGGAGAGAGCCTCTCTTCCCAGCCGCCGCGGGAGACGCACCGGGCGTCGGGGGCCACGTGGTGGCTACCGGCCACCTAAGATGCGGGCCTGTGGAATACCTCAATAGTACATCCATGTTATGTTATGCAAAAGGGGGCGAGCCTATTGTCATCAACGGGATGCAAATCTAGACTCCGTGACTGTTACTGATCCGTATGGGAAAACCCAATAACACTTTGCCCGACCCGGGAATCCAGGACCTCTTTCTCAACAGTCGTGCTTTCGACCACCCGACCAACGAGGCAAAGACTGCCTCGTTGGTCGAAGAACATAAAGGGTGTCAAACAACTTCAAAGAATTCTCCTCGGCAATACGATATTTCGTTGTTCTACACCATACCAGTAGGGCTATTACGTAACTCTGTTGACAGTTCGAAATGAAAGTAACTGGGCTCAGTGTGTATCAATTAACTGTCAAAAGCCTAGTTTCGTATTACGAGTATGTATGACCAGTCGTGATCGGGTCATTGGTGCCCTTCGTGGCTGGTAGTCCTCTTCAGGGTATATAAGTTCTGTGTGTTAGTCACCGTAAAGTTATATCCACTCAGTGTGATACTTAAATACCAATGTTATGACCTTCTCGGTTGCTATCAAAGTTTGGTGTATGGTATCAGAAAGATACGTAATAGCCCAGCTGGGAACCTTCTAGTTATGGAGATATTGGAAGTCAAAGTTCCAACTTTTTCACAGGTTTTTTTTTAATAAGTACAAGTTTTTATTGTAACATTTTTAAACACTTCCAAAACCCTCTTACTATTCAATCCATTCATCAGCACAATGTTTTGAGTGCATTACATTGAGTTTTACCACAAAACATGATTTTTCACCCCAAAAAAGGCGTTTCCCAGCAATATTTTTTGCGTTAGTAACTTAGTTTGATTTATATCAAACTATAAGTTACTGTTGAGTCTAAACAACTGCATCACGAAGCCGTCAACCAAGTATTTCGTATGGAATACTTGGTTGACGGCTTCGTGATGCGGTTGTTTACACCCTGTATGACAAAAGCAAATGAAATTACTTGAATGTTTATCTATTTTACAGGAACTGTATGATATTTAGCAAAGCTAAGAGATCCGGCGTCGTAATTACTAAATGACTTCTAAGTAAGAAAATGGTAAGTTATCATCTCACTTGAGTGACGGCTTTAGAACAGGATGTTGTTGTTTAGACAGGATGATGATACTGCCGTCCGTAGTGCCCGTACTCTTGACCACAAGACATTGAAGTACTTAAGTATAACTTACTGGGACCGGAATCAATATCTTCCTGCCCTTGTGCCATGTTACTTAGGGGCCGCCTCCACGAGCGAGAATATCGCGGCGATTTGACGTATTGCTATACGAAAATACGCCGCGATTCTCTCGCTCGTGGAGACTGCCCAAAATGGACTGTATAGAAAAACGTGGCAAGGACGATAATATCACCGCGATTCTCTCGCTCGTGGAGTCGGCCCAAAAGAGAGTGTATAGAAAAACGTGGCAAGGACGATAATATCACCGCAATTTTCTCGCTCGTGGAGACGGCCCAAAATGGAGTGTATAGAAAAACGTGGCAAGAACGATAATATCGCCGCGATTCTCCGCTCGTGGAGACGGCCCCTTAAGAGTTATGCCCGGTTCGTCACTGTTTCTACTCACTCACTTCACAACTCTTTAATTTTTTTTTTGCTTTTTTTATGGGGCCGGTTCGTCATCGATGCTAAAGTATCATCAAATGACCGAACTATACAATTCATTTTTATCCGACTGCCAAGTGTTCTTTCAATCCATTTTCTTCCATTCTTCTCTGTCAGCCGTCACGCTATGATTTACTTCTTTACCTTTCATATCATTTCTCACACAGTCTATTCATCATTTCTTTGACATTCCAGTACGGGAACTGGTTACTGGTTTACATAACCTAATTTATTTTAAAACGTTTGCCTATTTGCTTGTTCTTATTTTCCTCACTTAGCTGAAAAGCTATAGGTTACTCTAAACGCCTGCGAAAATGACGATCTAAATTGACCGTAATAAGTGTCTACTTATGGTTTACGATAAGCTTTATATAATTTCCAGCAATTCGTTGTGATGCAGCTTCACCGTTATTTTAATAAGCTGTCAACAGCAGACATTGAATAATTATGGGTTTTAAAAACTGGTGAAGTTTTGTTTTAAATTATGTAGTTTTATGGTGGAAGAAATATTAATTCGTGCTTTTTGATTTATGTTAGCGTACGTTCTATATAATCGCAGTGTGTAAACGGGCAGAATGCATGAGTAAAATAGGGTTCTGTAAATACTTAACTAAGAGACGAAAATTATTTGGACTCCTATTACACAAAGCTACAACAAATGTCTAAATAGCACTGGGTAACGGATTGGTGAACGCAGACGTAGTGGATGCTGACTTGTATGACTGTCTTGCTCGTCAGTCAATTGATCATTTCATAATAACTGACTTATAATTTATTACAACATGTACGAAATGATTTTATAACAAATGTTAACAACACACTAACGAGACTATAAGTTGCTCAAACACGCCTCGCAAATCTTCACTCTAAATTGTGCACACAACTCGTAAGCAAGTAAACTTCTTTCCCTAAAACTTACACTGCAATGCAAGATACATCGTTTGCAAAACCTCATTTAATGCAAAAAATTAAGCCTAAAAAACCACGTTTTCGCACGAAACATAATATCTGCAAGTTCTAGCTACCAATTACCAATACCACTATATCAGTGGTTCTATTTTTTCTTCTCTCGTGACATGGAAACCTAGCTCACGCCTCCCAGCATGATTCAACATCATCAGATCAAGATCTAAGATAAGATGCGGTCGCTGATTGTTGTTATATATTTTTTCTCCCGTCGCGTCGCGTGCCTACGTGTGCCACTAGAAAATTGTTATTGTCATGCTTAATTTTCTCAGGCTTCGAAGAAACAAGATTTATTTTGAGTCTTAAGTAAGTAAACGTGTTTTGGATTAGTTGATGTAGTTATTTATATGTATAAAACGTACAAGAAGTGTGATGGCAATTAATTAGATGTATTTTTTGTGGCGAGTGTCATATTTTCTAAAGGTGACTTTTTTGTGAGCATCGATGTTTTTCTTGGAAATAATTTATGATGTTTCTTTCGGTCTCAGTTTGTTATTAATATCGGTGATATCATAAAATTACCGTGCTAAAATTATATTGAAAATATCAAGTTACACTATAATTGCCAAGTTACTGTCAAAATTGTTACCTATTTCACATTCAATATTATTGGCAGTGTTCAACCGTAAGTCCTGTTACTCAATTTAATTGGTACTTTCTTTGCTATCAGCGAACATTCGCTGCCTCAATAATTTAGTATCGGAGTTAAAACAATAAGATAAAGTCACGCACATAATATTTCCTAGGTTTTGTTCTCGGGTTCCTAGGATATCTATAAACTTGTCACCTGGCTAGCATTTCGAGTATTTCCGGAGAAACTAAGTGAACATTACGTTAGACTTAATTGCGTCATCCATTATACTTCTAATTGTGAGTAGGTAGACATAGCTTAATGTACTTGTACGTAGATAAATCATAGAACAATACAGTAGGTCTAATAAAGCTAAATGATGCACCTTGTTTTTTACTGTGCAGTTCATCAATCAGCACAGAATAAGGTTAAGCAATCAGTTACTAAGTTTTATATAATAGTACTTGTAATACTTAGTCGGTAAATGACAGGAAATTATTTGTATGTACATTAATAATAATCGACTATACACATTATAATAATATTATGCAGGTTTATTATTGTGGAATTTGTCACACATATTTAACAAGCGGATGTCAATATATTTTTCAAGTATCGATTTCCTATAATGGTTACATGTGTTCTGGATTACATATATGGACCTTATTACTTTTACATTTTTACCCGACTACAGCGAAGCCAAAAGGAAGGGTTATGATTTTAGCAGTCTAATGTACGTTTGCATTTAGGTACGTAAGTTTCTTCGTAGCGCCTAAACTATTCACCGATTTTGATAAATAAGGTTTCAATAAAAAAATAGACTACATTTTAACCGACTTCAACAATAGGAGAGAATGTAGGAATTTAATTAGAGTGTAAGTATTTTCCAGCAGTCGGGTTTTTTACTTAAAGTATACCACACAAATTCTTGTTTATGATGCTTACGAATATACGGTATATTCAATAACATTATAACGTTTATTTAAGGAGAACAAATAATACAAACAATATATTTAGCTGTTACATTTATTTAATACAATAAGTTACTTATTTTTGTAATTTTGAAACTTTTTGACTGTTAAGCACGCATTTTCAAGAAAACTACGGTTGTAGAAGATTTCCGTTTACTTACACGTTATGTCATGCGTTTACCGTTACCCAGTAATGTTATTACTTAGAAGACACCGACGAGTTAAAGTTACCGACATATTTTCCAGAACAGTCAGGAAAGCTGTCAAGAAACTAGGTACCTAGATCATGGTGTTTTAGAGGTCCGCTCTTAAAGATAAAAAAAACTGACAAAATATCTAAATGATATCCAGATAAAAATTTTCTTCGTTAAGAAGGAACAAACAAACTGAAACGAAATAAATAAAATGAATCTTGGTAGTATTATATAATGCTTAAAAGCAATGAAAGATCCACTATACTTTCGTGGCAGTTGCATTATTGGTAAAATCAATTAATATCGATTGCCTTACATTTACCAGTCTCTAGGTTGCTGTAGTTTTCACATGAAATACTTATCTATAATAGTTAAGTATGAGGAAACCTGTGTAAAATTATCAAGTCGAACATTAAAGTTGTTGGAAAACTTTCTGATGCTTCTTCTATAGAATTATTGATTTGATAATATTTGGCGTTTGCAATATAATATAATAAACTCTAAGAGTAACAATTTACTGTTGTTTATTTTGTAACAGAAGTGATGTCCTAGTTTTCCACAAAGCCAACGGAAGCAAGTGATAATTATACAAGTGCACATGTATCTGAAAAATCACATGTGCGTGTCTTGGGATCGATTCAAACTCAAGACTAGTCAAGACATATGGCTTGGCAATTTGACGGTCACGCCACTAGGCTATCACTGCTACTACTACCTACTACTACTATCACCACAACTACTACTACTACTACTATCACCACAACTACTACTACTACTATCACTACCACTACACTACTACTACTACTGCCCTCTACTACTATTACTACACTGCTACTACTATCACTTGGTTCGGTAAAGGAATACATTGTGATGAAACCTGAATGCCTGAGAGATATTTCTTGACGGCATGGGAAGTATTAAAACTTTGACATCAAGTTAGGCACTAACCACACGTGACACGATCAAGAAGAATACAGCGTTAACGAATTTGTATCAAATTCCCCTTCGGGCTTAGACACAGATTGTTTTACAGAGCTTCCTCTGTTATTAGGGCAAAAACATGCCTTTCCATCTTTAGATTCGAGAAGCGAATTGGCGTAAGCGTTGCGTCGTAAACATGTAGTCTTTTGCCTCTATTGTTGAGCCAAACTCAAGCAAAAAGGCAACCTCACCACAAAATTACTAAATTTTCACATATGGCACGATTTTCACACCCATTTCCCTTACATAACTAGGGCATGAGCAGAACTGTAAATCACGTTACCACTAAATGCATGGGCACGACTAAACGCGGCAGTAACGTGAACTTATACAGTGTTGTGATGCAACTATGTAACTATGTGCATACGGAGATGGGTACCCATTACCCAGCTCTCGGCAATTGAACACGTAATCGATATGGAGTATCTACATAATTATGTCACTTCCCTCTTATTGCTCTGAAGTTTGTGGTCGAGTTTCATAAACAATATCTAGCATTGCGATTTGAGTTTCTACAATAACAGTAGAAGAGTATCGTGATCACAGCATCCCGGTTTAAAAACGATTGTTTTCCAATTTAAGAACTTTACTTCCAACATTCGAACTGTTCGAAAGAGACACCGTCGCCCTGGAATACAAATTTTCTTAATAATAATTAAAATCATCAAACATTCATATAACTTGAGGGCTGTTGGCATTGTTTAATTCTGAGCCTGAAATGACCACTGAAAAATATGGAACTCCATTCTTTTAAATTATGTACCTAGAACTGAGCTACGAGTTTGGCCCTTTCGGTAGTGCCATGCATTCATTACGAAAAGAGTCCCGTAACCATTCGAGTTTCAGATGGTCAGCTATTTCAGTTGTACTGTAGAGGATAGGCCCATTATATGAAAGATAATAATTATCACTACTGCGTTGCCAAACGATAACTTATCTGTACTTAAATACTTATATTATAAAGAGGTAAAAATTCTTTGTAAGCTTGTAAATAGCGGGTAATCTCCGGAACTAATGATGCAATTCTAAAAAATATTTCACTGGCAGAAAGCTACATTATTAGTGACCACTGTAGGCTATAAATTATATTTAGGTAGGTATATCATGGATATTACCCGAGCTATCACAATTTTTGCGGACAAAATCGCGAGTGAAATGTTAGTCTACTTTAAATACTTCCATCTAGTCTTACTGTAATAATAAAAGGATGTTAAAATATGTACCTATTACAAAACAAAAACAAGTTGCATAAAGAAAGTCGGTGATTATCCCAAACATCAGATAAGACCAAATTCGGTGATTAAACGTTCGAACTCCTAAGATTGTGTCTACTATCACAACCCACATCTGAACAGAGGATGAAATATCACCAGGAGGCATTGCAATTAGAGCGTTACCTCCTACAACCGATTATGTAGACCATACGTAACTAAATCGATTCTTCGTGACTCGATCACTTTTGTTTGTTTAGGACGTCATTCGATTCAATGCGTTGTCGTTAGGTTAATTATATAAATTATGTATGTTATTTCATAGTGCTGTCTTTATTACGGTTATTTGAACTTGTTGCAAATGGTTTTATGTGAAGTGTTTCTCACATACCATTTCGCGATTATGGAGTCGAATTACTTTCCATGTGATTGTGAAATCACCAGTTTCAGAGTTTGTAGTTTATGTTGTACGCGTCGGTGTCCTTTAAAACTTAAGTAGCCGTTAAAGTAAAGATTTACAACACGTTTACTGTTTACAGCATGACAGTGGACAAATTATATTACGAAATTACTCATGGTTCTTCTGCAAATTAGTTTTGACACACACGATCTGTTGAACAATAAATTTCAGTAAGTTTCCTGAAATATTAAAAGAGGTGGGAATATCTAGTTTCTAAAGTTGCTTTAAATGCATATTGCTATACTGTCACTTCATATTTGATATTTAGTAAAATTCTAAATCTGGTTAGACGATAACTTGCAAAAAAATGAAAAAAATTGGTGCTGGTGGAATACATAACTTCCTTTTTTAGATGTCGGTTAAAAAGGCCTTATACGATGCGTTAATTTTATTGTATCGATATAATTATCAACGCTATTACCTAAGGCTTAAGTCTTTATAATAGTTATAACACAACACATAAACTCGATTAACGGTTAAACGCAATACAATAAACCGGCCTCACAATAAAAGCGCACGAGCTGAATCGATTCAAATGGCAACGATTAATCAGGTTGCATCTATTAAGGCGAGCGCCAATAAATATGAATATCGATCGCACTCGTTTGCAATAAATAATCGATTACGTAATCCGTGTCACCTGTCGCGGGGCGGCGACCTCACTATGACATAAGTAGGTATATAACGGACACAACCCATGAAAAGTAACTGGCAGTTAAATTAACAGGAAACTTAATTGGATACAGGCATGTGCTACAAGTGCTGCAGTTAAAATACATCTGCCTCAAAATGTTATATGAAAGAAGGTGTCCGTATGTCTTTCGGTTTATTGAATGAAAATGTTAGAACTAAATTTTGTGGAGCTTTTCATCACTGAAGCTTTTGAGGAAAACTTGCACTTTAAATAAGTTTCCGTAATCGTTTATTTAATGTTATGTGGGAAAAAATATTTTCCTAAGTTGGGATCAAAAGTTTAGTACCTATGCAGTGCTTTTTTGGAGAAAACTTCTGCACAGTTCATGTATGAAATTGATTAAAAATTGCCAATTTAAAATCTTGCTTGGTAGTAAAAAGTAGAAGCGCAAGTTCCTTGTTGACCCAGCGCAATAATAATAAAAATGTAGGTACGGAAATTGTTCTTGATTGCGAATTGGAGTAAATTGGAAATAATTACGGAACATCTTTAGCCATGTATTTAGAATAGAAAGTACGGGGTCATCTTCTGAATGTTGGTATAATTTTGAAAATCGTTTTGCATCAAGCAATTAGTGAACATCGATTAATTATTTAGAACTTTCAAAAGCTGGAGATTTAAAGATGAAAACTGAAACGTATTTCACGATGAAGTATTTCATTTAGCTATTAACATTTCAGAGGAGAAGGTAATGGATGTCAAAGTTCGAGTCGGTCATTAATATACACACTTATATGGAGATTCGATTAACCCGACAAACCCAGAATCCGACTTAAAACACAATCAACCCATTTTGACGTTTCCACTATTAAGGCCAAGTTATTAAATCAGAAACTGCCAAATGCATTTACGAAGATTTCAGCACACTTTCTTTGAACAAAAAGTAGTTAATTGAATTGGCGAAATTGCGATGCGATTCTCTTGAAAGGTTTATCGTCGGAACGTTCCTTGGTGTCGAAGCGTGTAGGACTTTTTGCACACTTTAAACTTATGTAATTAACCCGGTTTCATTTGCCGTATTATATATCAATTATGTACTCTTGCGGAAGTTGCACGCGACGATTTGTAATCATTGGTAACCGTTCTTTTGCTATATCATGTGCGCGTATATAATACTTTTTGATAGGCTATTTATTATTTTTCTTTTGTTGACGATTTAGGTATTTATGTCTATTTATTAGCATTTCATTATGTTTTAAGATTGTACAAGGGTCGTCAAAGGTACAATGATTACGGACCCAGTAGGGCACAGTAAAAAGTATGAAAAGTAATGTTTGAGATGCAATTTACAACTTATAAAAATTGTAAAAACACCTAACCTTATAGTGTGATTCTGTATAAGTATGTCTCACATATAAATGAGTTATCTTGTACCTATAACTACTCGTGTTTATTTCCATAGAAACTCTAGATCGTTTTATGTCCCCGTGGGTGACACCTGGTAGCATTTCAATGTACGTGTACACAATGGTCTGCCATCACTGTCCCATTGACAATAGCCACTTCAACAGACCTGTTGTTCAGTGAAGAGATGAAAGTCGACGTGTGTCCACACTGTCGCCTATTTACTATTGTGTGAAGCACCATCAGGTAGGTCAAGTGCAGGGAAAATATACATTATAGTTGGAAAATTAATGAATGCTTACTCAACATATTATATACCTCTACTTTTTTGTCCATGTACCCCTTTCTCTTTTTACTGCTCTGGGATAGGCTTAAGCGAAATGCGACTGATTGACTTAGTTAGAGACTGTCACATTTTGACCTACCACCCCAATTTACCCTAGGTTAAGACCACGGCGTAACTCGATCTTTGGAGCAAAAACAGCCAATTTGGCTAGGTTTGACAACGACATGAGACTTATCCTAGCTTGTAATCTAGCTTGTGTGAGAGAATTTTGTTTGTATCAGGCTGATATTATGAGGGAAATTCTTAACACTAAGGGCCTGTTTCATCACCTACGATTAAGTTCCCGTTAACTTAATTGGTAGATCAGTTCATACAATTTCTGTTCCATTTTTAAATTTATTCGGTAAGTATAATAGTGGCTATTTGGAATTTTGGACATCGTGTACATGGCCGTAAGAATTATTGTCCTATATCCGTCGTAGTATTTCAGCGGTGTTAACCATGTGTTTTTGTAGCCTCCTGTCTTCACGACATACTTAAGTAGGTATCTGTTTACTCAAAATGAGCAAACATCTCTCATCATCGACGTTTCCGTGAAGGCCGTGTACAAATTTCGGGGCTTGTCAAGTTGTTTACCTTCATAAAATAAAATGTGGTTGTGGAATAACAACAACCTTTATCACAGAAACATGAAATTAATTATAGCTCCTTGTACTAGCTCGGGTATTTAATGTACTCGCAGTAATAGGGAAATAAACCTGCCCATACTTTATTAATTGGAGTGAAATCTAACATCGTGAGCATAAATCTAAAAAGGAAATAACTACAACTGGCCCACAAGAGCAGGCTGCAAATGGTGGAATACCACATCCTATTACGTTCTAATTGTTTATTCAATGAACATTCTTTACTATTATTATTTATTACGTAAATGCAAAGTATTACCTACTATTTTATACGGATTCTATAAATAATTACTCGCTTATTAAGCATCGGGTTTTTAGATGTGTTACAAAAGATGACTATAAAAATTACAAGAAATTGTCTCTAAATATTGCATGAAGTGTTGAACGCTGTATTGATCGAGTCAACACAGTTTTGACTATCAAATTCAAATTCAATTCAAATAGCCTTTATTTCTGATAATATGGATACATTTGACTATTTTCTAATACATCGTTTCATAATTTTATTTTGCATGCTACAATATCATTTCACTAATTATTATCATGCAACTAATTAAGAAATATTATAAAGATACTGTATCAAGATAATTCTAATTGTTTTACATTTCATTCTATTTATTTATACTGGTATAATTTTAGCTTAAATTTACTTTATTTAACATATTTGTAATTCTTTATAATAACACTTTAAAGAGTAACATGCTACTAATTTATGTAATTATTGATTTTATATACTAATTATTTTAAAATTTAATTCATAACAACAGTTTCATCCACGACATCGGTAACGTTATTATCAGCTTGCCCTTTGGCATAGGCCTCCCCTAGAGTTTCCCATATTTCCCTGTTTGTGGCTTTTCTTTGCCATGTTGTTGAAGCTATTTGTTTAATATCGTCCTCCCACCTTATTTTTTGACGTCCTTTCCGTCTTTTTCCATCTCTAGGGTACCATACAGTCACATCCTTTGTCCATTTTTTCCTCTTACTTCTTATCATATGGCCTGCCCATTTCCACTTTAGTTTTTTCACTGTGTATGTGACATCTATAACTTTTGTCCTGTTTCTTATATTTGCTAAGTTGATTTTGTCCCGTAGCTTTATGTTTAGAATGCTTCTTTCCATTTTGTTTTGGCACACTCTTAATGCTGTACTCTGCTTCTTAGTGAGGGCCCAAGTTTGTGCTCCATAGGTTAAACATGGTAGTATGCAAGAGTTGAATACTGTAGTTTTGTCTTTGAGGGGTATGTGTGGGTTCTTCATAATTTCTTTCAGAGACCAGAATCTTTTCCATGCCTTGCTTATTCGGTTGTTTATTTCTTTCTGCATCTGATTTTCCGGTGAAATAGTTTGTCCTAAATATGTGTATTCTTCTACATACTCTATCTGATTAGAATTTATAGAGATTGGTGTTCTTATGTGATTTGTCATTACTTTTGTTTTGTCTCGGTTCATAGTTAGCCCTACAGTTCTACTTTCTCTTTCCAATTGGGTGAGCATTATTTCTAAGCCTTCTGGGTTTTCGTTGAGCAGAATCAGGTCGTCTGCGAATCTCAGGTGGTTAAGCTTCTCACCGTTTATATTTATTCCAAATGTGTCCCAATCAATTTTTCGGAATATGTGTTCCAATACCGCTGAAAACAATTTAGGTGAAAGGGGGTCTCCTTGTCGCACTCCCTTTTTTATTTTGAACGCTGGTCCTTTCCTTTCTGTTTGGATTTTTGATGTTGATTCTTTGTATAAGTTTTCTAATATCCTAATATACTTTGGGTGTACACCTTGTGATCGCAGCGCTTTCCAAATGTGTGTGTGCTTGAGGGAGTCGAACGCCTTATTATAATCCACAAATGCCAAATAGTATTTTTTCCCATACTCATTGCTTTTTTGAATAATTTGTTTTACGACATGAATATGATCCATTGTTGAGAAATCGCTACGAAATCCCGCTTGCTCTCTCGGCTGATTTTCGTCCAAAACTGAGGTAATTCTGTTCAATATTACCTTAGCAAATATTTTGTATAGATTAGAAATGAGGCTGATTGGTCTGTAGTTGTTTATTTCTGCTTTGTCTCCTTTCTTATGGAGCAGTTTTGACTATACCTATGCATTAATTGCTACACTATCAAATTAAGCTCCAAAGTATCCACATCTAGTGAAGGTTACATCAATGAAACTTCGAATCTAAAATTAAGAAGAAAAACACAGTTTCATAATACCACTTCATACGAGCCGATTCAGGATGGAGAGCATTATGTACTTGCTATATGTCAAGAAAAAAATAAAGTCTCTCATAATAGTGTCTGGTTTGGCCCTTTTAAAGGAGTGGAACTTTTTGCGTAACCGACCAGTCGCTAATGGAAAAATATTTCGCTCTAGACAAGCATTTATTAAATGTCCAGCTTTAATTATCTTGGTTTTTACTTTATCGGTTGAATGACACAATAAAATTCACTGTATTACATTATTTTTTATCCGGTAAAGTATTAATATTACTATTAGGCTTTTGCAACAAATGCAAAACGTGTAGGAAATAAGTTACGCGTATATTTCCTGTAAATTGAATAAGGGAAATTGGTCACTGTAATGATTTTAACATGCCGGTAATCTATTCACTTACGTGCATTTGGTATTCCTTCAAGTAATGTGTTCCTTTCTTTCTCTTTTCAGTCGACCACAATTTGACTTCTTAGGAGTTTGAAATTTTTATTTCGGTTTTATTTTCTGACTAGATTTTTAGGAAGTACAATTACAATTTTTAAAGTCCATGTTTATTATTTTTTCGCCACAAAAGAGACTGTAATATGCTCTCAAAAGTGCCCATAAGCTGCTTTCACGACAATTTCATTGTCGTTCTGTTTACCCGTATTGTACGGGTCTTTGAAAGCCATTCATACATCAAGCTTTCATCAAGGTAATGGACGTTTTATTAAGAAAAGAAACTGAAAGTATATCAAAAGCAAAACAAGTTTTAGAACTAAAACAGAAAGCAAATAAAATGAATTATGCAAATTGCACGTAGGTTTAATCAACGTGATGATTAAATCCTGCCATTTAAATAATGTTGATTGCGTTCATCGTCTTGTGTGCAGAGGCGATGTTGAAAGGCGGCGAGATCTAATTCATTTTATTAGTCAGAATATATTATAATTCGTAGGTAGGTAAGTATGTCTGTGTATTTTCCAGCATGGGTAGATGGTTTGTAGAACTCTCAGCCCAATACCATTTTTTATGGTAATTCTCATCCATTTTATGGTAAATCCCCTTGTATTTCCCATTACTGGGCCAAGGCCTCCCACATCCTTCCAGGTACTGTTCTCCTGTGCTAACTCAAACCAGATAGATCATCTCGCCGCGTCTTTCTTGCGAAAAGAGGTAATATTAAAGATGGCCACTCGTAGGTACTAGCAATGAGCACGAACGTCTACCTAGGCTCACCTATAGCGGTTAAGCTACTCTAAATTCAAACTGACAAAAGCATCAGTATCACTATAAAAGTACCTAACAGTAACAACTTCCCGACAGCCCAACAAATACAAATACAAAGTCAAAGTTCAAACTAAGACATGTCCAACAATCATTACAATTGTAACAAGACGGAAGGTGGTGCAAGTCTCCCATTTAGAACTGCACTGATAAACAGTACGTGATCACCCCGAGCCCAGGAAGGAAAGCAACCAGGGCAAAAACTAGGAAATTGATTCGCGATCGTGCCATGAATCAGCTGAGGGCACCGCGCCTGAACTCTCGCTGATAAGGAGTTTAATAACCGCACGCTTTGTAACAGCAGGGGCTTGTAATGGTTTATTTGGATGTAGGATATTGTGTCGAGTCTTGTAAAGGGCAGTGGAAATATGGTACTATCACAACAGTGTATGTGTAACTCTTGTATCTATGGGCCACTCCCTTGCAACTGCAGAGTTCGGTGTCGTTTTGCAATAAGGGGTCATCCACAAATAACGACACACGTATTTTGATAGTTTTACTCCTCCTCCTGTCCTCGTCACAGTTGGTCACATTTGTGAGACTCCCGCCTCCCTACGTTACGACACATTTTTGCAATTTTACATTTTCATTCAGATAGAGTTGGGGATATTAGAATAATATTATATATTTCCTTTTTTTTTAATAGTTCACGTGTTTTATACTTAGATATATTTGATTTTGAAATATTTCATCACGACATTTAGGACTCCTCCCATCCCTTGCCACACAATGTCACACTTCGTCACCTAAATAGTATTCGTCACTTCTCCCTTATAGTGTGACGCCATTTATAGTTAGTTAATCCTCTGATTTTGTTTAGTATGAAACCAGCCGTTAGTAGCCGTTAGTGTGAGTCAAGCCAATTCAGATAAAATCACGATTTGCTAATGATTGCTCAACCACATCCTTCTATCAACAATCTGAAACATAAGATCAGTATTTCCTCTTCCGAGCTAAAATAATAATTTCTAATTCTGAACCCTGATTTGAAAGCCGAGATCTCAAACATGAGACACTCGACAGCGTTGTAATGTTTCAGCGCAGAAACAGCGATGAAGGGCTCGATCGGCGCGCGCGCAGCTTTCCACGTCCCGCTCCTCGGATATCTGTCCCTCTAGACATAACAAGATAAATCGACTTACATTTGAAAGGTAAGCAATTTGTATAGTTGTCTCTAGCGTGAAAGCGAAATCAGTTGTTGAACGTTTATATATAATGTGGGTAGGACGTAAAATGGAGTAAATGTCCCTCTAGCTACCGAGCAGTGTCAACTATAAATGGCGTTATGACGACCCTAATGGCGCAGCGGTATTTTTATTTGTATTGAGGCTGCCTTACGTTCTTAGGGTCCCGGGTTCGAATCCCGGTAGGAGCAAATGTTTGTGTGATGAGCATGGACATTTGTTTCCGAGTCATGGATGTTTATATGTATAATAAGTATGTATTTACAAACAAAAAGTATATATGTCGTATATCAACTGTCTGGTGACCACGACACAAGCCTTGCTTAGTGTGGCACTAGACGGCGCTGTGTGTAATGTCCAGCAATATTTATTTATTATTTATTTATTTATTAATTACAACGGTTATACACCAGTAACAGTAATTAAGTATTTAACAGTATTTAAGTGTGGGTGGTGGAATATTCCGAACCGTATTGTTGATATAAAATCTATGGCGAGTTTATTACTAGAGAGCTGAGTCTCTAGTTATGAAATTGTTCCTTATTATTTTACATAATACTAGATCACAAGGGTATAAAGTCTGCTCTGGAAAACTAAACTTTGTGTGTAATATTATCTTAATGTTAATGAAACACACAACTTCTCGTTATAAAATCCTTCATGCTAATATTACTCCTCGAGGTAACAGGCTCACTTTCACTGGAAGCTGTAATTTCAAAATGAATTTATTCATTTGTTTAGTTTTAATAAATGTGGTAGTAATTTTACCTTTGAAACCGTGACTCTTAAATCTTATTTAACGACCCATGGTTTCAAATTTAAATACTCCTTTCTAACGTGATTTAATTTCATGATCCTCCCAACTTTCCCCACTCGGGCGCACTTGTTAACAATCGAGAGCTTTGCCCAGGGATCGGTCACGAACGAGTGCCCATAGAGATGCCTCCACGACGGGAATCGAGTGATAATCGATTCGATACACTCGGGATAATTTCAGTCTCGGCACTAGCTTTGATCTTCGACCGTGAATGTCTATGGTGCCATTAAGACGGTAAGTACCTTTGCAGGTATTTGAAGCAGAAATATGCCATTATACTGAGCGTGCATGGTTTGCGAGACGGGGCCTTGAAAATTATTACAGCTTTCGTTGCGAGATAATCAGGACAATGCTCCTTAACCTGATCGGGCTTAGGAATAGCCTTATTAACTCGAGTGGAAGACTGGAATTACATCAAAGTATTAAACATTCACTATTGGCATTACTGCCAGTAATACGGAGAAAGAAATATTGGTTATTATTTTTGCAACATGACAGCTGAACATGTTTGGTTATAAGTAGACGTCGAAGTTTATGACTCTCCGACCTCCATTTTATTTACTGTCGTTGTTTCCGAGGAAAGCAACATTTTTCTTTGTAATCTCTATAATTGAATTTTATTGTTATACTCCCTAATTGATATAATGTACTTGTTAGATAATGTTGTTAGATAAATACAGAATATTTGCTAGTACACGGTCGTGGGAAACTTTCGCGCGTTGTTTACTATTGAAAGTCTACTAAACGACTTTAGTAATATACATATAGAGGTCCGATTAATTAGTTCGATACGTGCTTACACTGTCCGTTACGACGGACAATTAGATCTGTTATCTTCTTCCTTCCGTCAGAATAGCTTGAAGTATTTTATGGCTGCGTTAAGGTGGTCGTGCGACATCGCAGTTACTTCATAATCTCATCGCGACATCGCGCTTCCCTCGCTATAGTTTCGTGCAATTTTCCGTCTACGATCGCCTAGATTAGAATGTTTTCACGCGTCACAGCGCAATATCGGGTCAATCTGAACTCTTAGCTTTAATGTGAATATTTATTATGACAGCTTGCTAATCGTTGTAATCGTAGTGCAATGAATGTGCACTTTGTAGACTAGATACGGATCTATGCGTGAATTACGCCTCTTATGTAATTGTGTCGACATAACATTTAGACTAAACGATTAGCGTCACTCTTGAGTGATACATCTATTAGTTTAGAGAGATGTTAGTCTTTCAGCAGTTAACACTGTATTATTTTTGACTGACTATTAGACTTTGCTCACAAAAAATGGACAAACTCATCGCTGGTTTGATGCTACATAATATTGATGTTCAATCACTGTCAGTAAGTGCTCAATTACTGATCATTACATTACCATACCGCCTCAGCCTGACGTAATTCAAATCTTAATAAATTCACGTTAATCTCAATACCAAAACGTGGTAAATGTCAGAGCTAAATTATCGGAAAAGGGGTCAAATGATCGTACATTAGACTTTCCCTGGCCTGTGGAATGCGCGGACGCGGAGACCTAGTACTTACACGGAATGCTAACTTGTTATGCGCTACTTTACTTTTAAAACAACAGATGTATTTACATAGTTCTGATTGTGAAACCCGGAATCTAATCGCAACATGGTTGTCGGTTTTGCATTAACATGGATTCGGTTGATGGGAAATGGTTCTTAGACTTGTAGGAATTATTCTGTGCCGTCTATAATTGTAGCATGTTTCAGATTCCATATAGGTGGTAAATATGGCAAACCTATTTTGAAATCGAGACTCAACTTGCTAAGAATGTGTAATTAGTAAGCAATAGCTTAAAGGTTGTAATAATCCGTTAGTAAACATTGCATAGCTAGGCTCCATAATGCTGAATAAAACAATAAAACGCGCCTAATTAACAAAGCTTTGCAATCCGTCATTACGTTTTATGCTCACTAAACCGTCGTACAAACTGATTGTTAAATTGAATGCTTGCCCGCACAATAGCAAAGTAATTGATCGCTAACTCTGACTTCGACGAAATTAATCGAACTCGGTTGTTAATTAACGTTAAAATTAAACAATGCTGTTACTTCGTTAGGTAATCCTTTCTCCGTCAGAATGATAAAACATTTAACATTCGCTTTTCAATATGAAAATTGACGTGCATTTGAAATCTCCATAGGTATTATTATTATGTAAATTAATAATCGCTAAATGCTCTCTAAGTTTGTTGTGCCTGTGGCTTTCAGTGCGTGATTACTAATTCCATAACATATTAGGTCTCTTTATGAACGTTTGCAAGAGACATATTCAGCTGTCTGAATGGTATTACCTAACTAATTAAACTTATTTGTCTACACTCTCTAATTTTAATGGTTCTTACGAGCTGATGAGTCGATTTTTACACACAATTTACTTTGAATCGAAATGAGATATTCTTTATGACAGATACAGGATGTATTCTCATGAACGCACATGTCTGTACAAAAAGGGGCGAGCGCGCAGGCACCTGCTAACACTTTCTTCCGGATCAATGAAGTATTAATCAACCTACCACCATCTGTCAAAACGAAGTCTTCAAGCCTTCTCACCAACTGTCAAATTTGACAGGTGCTAGTCAAAACAATCTCGGCAAGTACATCACATTCGCTGACATGAATAGCATTGGTCACTCTAATAAAAATGTATGTAATTTCCAATTTCGATTATTGCCACAATCAATGTGAAAGTCGCCTTTCTATGGGCTTTTTTTCAAGTAAAGCATATCTCACATGGATTGAGATGTGTTATGTTTTTTGAATTTGACATGATGCTGTCAGATCGTGGAGTAGGAATGAACCTACGTAGAGGATAATGACCTAGCGTGACGTAATGGCATGTTAACCAATTTTCTCACATCGGCGTCGAAAATATTTTGAAGGGGGTGGCTGGAGGAAACAGTGAACTTTTAAGTTTACGACAGATTACGAATAAGATAGGAACCGTGTGTGAATTGTTTTGGAAAGTAAATACTTTAGCCGAAGTATGATTGGCTGATTAATCACTACTTAATTAAAAATTAAAACGTTCTCAAGCGCTTCTCAATGATAATAATCAACTATTCGTCAAAAAAAGTGAAGAAACAAAATCTCTTATTAGACTATTAATTGTGTCTAATTCAGGAAACAAAACGTTGACACATGACATTGTCTGTATTTCCCATTTTAATTAGAAGAGTAATTATAACGAGTAGTAAAATATAATTTTATTAGATTATGCAATTAATTATTTGGCATACAATGGACCATACCTCATTTGAAACAATGGGGCGCCGTAGGAACAGAGGTTTGCGTCCATTCATCACGGCTACACGCAAACAGTTGTTTCAGCTAGTTAAATTATAATCATTATTATGATAAACTGTTTTACTGTGGACCTTTGAAAGTTAATTAAAATTCGATACGACCGTTCCAAGTCTATGGTTGATATTAAATTAACTATACCATGTTCCCTGCTTAAATACCCGGACTTACTTTATCACCTTTATTAGTTACTGTCATCCCACTGCTGGGCAAAGGCCCCCATGACCTCCAAATCATTCGATCCAGGGCCAATGTGGACCACTGCTCGTTGATTCTGTTCAGCTCGTCCTGCCATCTCCTGCGAGTTCTACCGCGTCGCCTTTTGGCTGTGTCAGGGCTCCACGACCTTTATCAGTAGAAGACGTATTTTCAAGACCATTCTTTTTAACGTACCTGAAACAAACAAAATAAAACCAATTAGTTCAACAACCAAAGCAGAATATATCTTACGTTCATTCAGCCACCCTTTTACCGTGCTCGGCATTGCGGTAAATCTTTGACTTGTCGATTCTCGATCTGTATGAGTTACGGCCCTATCTCCGCACAGTTTGTTCCCTAGAACTTTCATCGCCATTTTAGGCATTGGATACGGGCCTAGTCCCTACTCTGACCACAATCGACTATTATCTTTGTGTTTAGAATTAAGTAGACATTTATTTACTTCCCGTTATTAGTAGTGCGAGTTAAATGTGCTAATATAAATCTTGGTTTCCTTGTTCGATCTGGTGAACAGTGCGTTTATGGAATTGCTTTTCCAAGACCTACTTTAGATGAAGCAACGGAGGATGAAAAGTGGGAAATTATACATATAATTACAGTCCTCCTGACCGGTCAGGGCGGCCAATCTTAGCGGAGATAAGCCATTGGTGCGAATGTAATAGGCTAGTTTCCACCATCAATAAATTGCAAAACTAATTAGTCCGTCAGTTAGAGTATTGGAAAATAATGGACACGTATTTTTTGTTTTTGTAAATCACTAAGTACTGACAAAGATAAAACGCATCAAAACTCGGGAGTGGGGGCTCGTGACGTCACAACGCACTAAAAACTATAGCACGGCGTGACGTATTGCGAATTTTAAAAGCGTCGTATCTTCGTCAATTTTGGTTTATGCTACAAAAGAAAAAATATGGGTCAAATATTTTTTTATAATCTAACTGACGGCCTAATTAGATTTTTTTAGGACACAAGCCTATTATTATAGTGTACAAAGTGTGTGTGCAGGCACAGGTGCAATCTCTGATCCTTTACACTCATAGTCCGATGGGATTATGGGACGGCAGTCCGACACGACCGGAGAGAGGTCAGAGGCCCTACTCCCTAACGCTTCGTCCGTATATTCGGATGTATCCGTCTCTCTCAGACACGTCAGCAGATGAGTGCGAGTGAGAGAGACGGATATATCCGAATATACGGACGAAGCGTTAGGGAGTAGGGCCTCAGGCGCAGGACAAACATCCTAACGTGCTTCATACGGGTATCATACGGCCAACTTCAAACTCCTAGCTACTACTGAAAAATTCTAATGGAAATAATCCAGAAGAACGTTTTGTCGCGACCTGGGAATAAAACCCAGGACCCCACGCTCAACATTCGCGCTTTGCGATCACGGACATTATAATAGTGTCTGGTGAAGAATGTAATATAATTATGAATAGCGATTGTCCTTTCTGTATTGCTAAGTTGTAATACAGTTGTTGTTAAGTAACAGAAAACATTACAATACATCTTACTGTTATTTAATAGCATCCGTGCCACCTGTAGGAACAGACCTTTGTTCAGAGATCGTGGGGCGATTATGTCGTGACTATACTTGATATATTTGTACCAACAACTTATTTTTTCGAGACATAATTCGAAAAATTACTACCGTCGCCTTTCTACTTGAAGCTTGTAGACATAACAATAAAGTTGGAGGTTATACCACACGTCCAAAACATGGAAATACAACCTTCTATTTTAAACGAAAAAGTCTAAAATGGTATGGCCACTTTTTCCAAATATGAACGTAAAAACGAACATAGTAAATATTTAAATGGAGATTTCATTTGCATTTGAAAATGTCTTTTACACAAGGACAAGCCGAGGATTTAGGTGAGGTTGGCAAAACGATGAAATTATGTAAAGTGCCTACCGTTAGCCTTGGTTGACAGACTAAAGTTAGCCTCTCATACCTACAAAGTGCAAAATTTCGTTATGTATCGTTGCTAAATCTTCGCGAAGCGACGATTTATCGATGAGTTGACGACCAAACGGTACTCAAACGGTTTAGCAAACATTGCCTAGATGATACAACGGCATATTGACCCATTGTGCACTTAATATATTGCATTCAATTCAATAAGGTAATACAAATGCTCAAGAGATGACTATTTTACTAAAATTTCATTATCTTATACACGTCACAAGCCTATTTACAGAACACTCCATCATACTAAGGTCACCAAAAACCATGAAACCATGTTCACCAAAAAGATGACTGTCTGATTATGTAAAAACAGCTGTTTAAGACACATTTTTGTATGGGGACATGTAACAGTGACAGCTGTTTTTGTATAATCAGACTGTTATCTTTTCGGTGAACATGGACCGAAGTAATATTATAAATGCGAAAGTTTTTGAGGATGGATGGATCAATGTTTGTTAATGTTTCATACAAAAACTACTGGACGGATTTAGAAAACTTTTTTGCAAAAAATATAACCGACTTCACACAAAAAAGTGAAAAATAACTTTAGCTCCAGAAGTCGGTGACCTTTGTTTGATTGATTTAGTTTTTTGTCACCGACTTCTGGAGCTAAAGTTATTTTTCACTTTTTTGTGTGAAGTCGGTTATATTTTTTGCAAAAAAGTTTTTATTTTTCACTTTTTAGTGGTTTACATGTGCTTACCCTTTCACAGCGTATCGGTGTGATTTTTTGTTATGAACTGGTGTAAACAATAGACAGACGTGAGTCTTCAGCGATCCCAGTACATTTGCTATCATTTATTAAGCAGTTCAGTTGCCTATCTTCCGAAGTCACCAGATCTTTATCAAATCAAAATGGGATCACTCCGAGAAAGTACTCTGCCTAAAACTACCCAAACCGCTTCTGGTGTGCCTATAAAGTTAAGGAGTTACCTCTATTTCTCCGGGATCCCATTGAATGGAACTTTACACGTCTAACTGTTGAAATCTGGGTGTATTGTATACTTCTGCGTACTCCCTCAGAGCATACAGGTGTGATGTTACGTCATGATGTTGTATAAACAATAAACAACCAAGCGATTGCAGCAATTACTGCAGCTTTGCCTTGTATTTTTGAAGAGTTCCATTTATATCTCCGAAGATCAGCGTAAGATCTTAACCAAATTGACATGGAACCACACGGAAAGCACCAGCTTTCAAATAAAAGAAGAATCATCAAAATCGGTTCACCCAGTCGAAAGTTATGAGGTAACAAACATTGTCGAAATCTGGGTATATTGTACACATCTGCGTACCCCCTCAGAGCATACAGGCGTGATGTTACGTCATGATGTAGTATAAACAATGAACCTACGAGCGAATGCAGCAATCACTGCAGATTTGCCGTCTATTTTTGAAGAGTTCCATTGTATATCTCCGAAGATCAGCATCAGATCTTCAACAAATTAAAATGGGACCCAACGGGAAGCACCAGCTTTCAAATAAAAAAAGAATCATCAAAATCGGTTCACCCAGTCGAAAGTTCTGAGGTAACAAACACAAAAAAAAAAAAAAAAAAAAAAAAAAAATACAGACGAATTGAGAACCTCCTCTTTTTAGAAGTCGGTTGATAAAATTTAGTACACAGATAGTTTATAACCTGGATTAACGTAGTAAACTCCTGTGGGACACTTATCAAACTCCACACGGGTGAAGCCGTGGGTATAAGCTTATTGTACTATAATCTAAAGGGAGTAAAACACCTCTTTACGAAGCCGAAAGGCACTTGTTCTCCCCGTCGCGTCATTGCAATCATTTTTTTGTTCTACACCATACCTTCTAGTTACGGAGATATTTGGGGTCAAAGTTCCAACTTTTCGACAAGTTTTTTTTTTTAATACAAGTTTATTTAAGTGTAATGTAAGATTTTTACTTTAAACACCGACCCCCGTACTAATCAATCCATCCATCAGCACATTTTTTTAAGTGCGTCATGTTGAATTCTACCACAAAACATGAGTTTTCACCCCAAAAAAAAAGTTGTTGTTTGATGTACAGAATGCTTGGTTAACGGCTTCGTGATGAAGTGGTTTACACCCTGTATTATGGGAATAGACGTTCATTAATTCCATCATTAAACTGTTTTATAAAGTGCCATTCTAAAAGTAAAGTTTTCTATTTGAAAATTACTTCTCAAATCGTTGCCATTACAGTTAAAAGCCCACAAACACTTGAAACAACCTAAACACAATGTACAACCATATTTCTTCAGACGACAATTTTCTTTCACCAAACAATGCGTTGTACAACAGGTGCCCAGCACTAAATAGATTTGAAACGACCATTACTTGGCCATAAGCTTTTAGCGGCACTTAAATTACATAAAGCGTTGTCGTTAAACTAAAACATTGGGCACAATAGGACAATATGGTCAAGAATGAGACATAGAAACAACCTCTCGCGGTGAATGGTGGTTATTTGAAAACCCCGTGAGGTGTAGGTCCTTCTTAGGTCTGAATTACTTCGCAACTTGAATGGCAATTTAGTATTGGAATAAATGACCACTTTGAGGCCCTCATGCATGGTAAACGTTTGCTATGATTTATGAAGATGAACACTTAAATATGGCATAGTATTTCAAAATGTTTGTTCGTGAATACTGCACTTAAGGCGATTACACGAGCTAAACGCGAGTTTTATAATGACTAAAAGTATATGATTCACTGCTATAAACAAGACCAGAAAAATACATGATATTCTTCAGGATATATGCTAGCATGATACTGTTTTGAAAACATAATACCATTAATTTGGCTCGATAAAAAGAAATCACGAACTTACCTCTAAAAATATCTTTCAAACAATAGAAAACATACTAATATGCATGCGATCATTCTGATTTTTTGGCAAATAATTCTACAAGCAATATGTTAGCATGATACTGTTTTAGTTTTTTAATCCAATCAATAGTTTTTTTGTAAATCGATCGAAACCACTCATTTCGCGCTATTTGGCCCGCAGTGGCTGACGTAACAACCACTTTGTAGTGCAAGCTGATTAGAACTTTATTCTAACAGCATTTCAAACGAAGTTTGAACCACCACAAATAGAGTTGCTAATTTAGCTCGTCATGGTATTTCATTTTCAAAAATCTCACTCATCAAAACTGTGCCAATAGTAAGTAGGTTTAAGTGGATAAATAAACGACGTTGTTCTTGCATTAGGCGAAATGTATTTAGGAAATACTGAGCTCAATGTTCCAAAATCCGGCGAAAAAGAGAAAAGACCATGTTCCGACTTTCACAGCCTAAGGTACAGCACTAAAAGCGACAGTTACTTTATAAGTATTAGCAGATGACTCAACTAGGCATAATAACATATCATCACAAGGCATAGAACCCGCACAATTGCTATCGAAACTTACCAGAATTAATAATGAGACAGTAATAACAGTTCCGACTAATGTTTACGTCTCTCTAGCAATAAAATGTGTTAATACTGCGCCCGCGCATCAAGAAAGTGAAATGCTGATGCAAATTGGTGAAATTGTATCTAAGCAAATATTATATGACTTGCTGTATGTAACAATAGGTAGCTTGGTGAGTGACCTTGTAATTACATGAATATTCATGTTTGTTGCGATTATATGTTAATGATTTGGTAATAAAAAAGTTTTATGGAATGTTGGCCGTCTGTGGTGAAGGAATGAACTGAGTACATAGCCTCTAGAGGAACGGGTTGGTCTGGAATGTTAACGCGAATAGCAATAGATCAGTATTATTGCTACAGCTTTCTATGACGTTGTGGAATGCTGATATTGTATGGAATGATAAAGCTAGATAGTTCTGGTTGGTAGAATGTGAATTGTACGAATAAAACGTTGGAACCAAGTAGGAAATTTCGTCGAGCTTCATAAATAAATGAAACCGCTATTTTATTATAACCATAATACTGCAACTTGCAATCGTATCTTATTAGATACCGCTGAAAATCGAAAAGCGTGCGTATAGTATACGTACTATTGTACTAATGTTATAAAGAGGTGTTAGCTCGTAATTTATTTTAATTACGTACATATACATATTGTATAGTTTAGTTTTTTAAGTGTTAACCGTAAGTCTGTTGATTTTCTATTTATCTGGTGTGTGTTAGTATTGGGGTCATCCTGTAAAGATGAATAAATAAATGTAAATATCGCTGGACAATGCACACAGCGCCATTAAGTGCCACACTAAGCAACGAGGCTTGTGTCGTGGTCACCAGATAGTTGATAAACTACATATATACTTTTTGTTTGTAAATACATACTTATTATACATATGAAAATCCATGACTCGGAAACAAATGTCCATGCTCATCACACAAACATTTGCTCCTACCGTGATTTCGAACCCAGGACCCTAAGAACGTAAGGCAGCCTCACTATCGTTGCGCCAATCGAGTCGTCAAAGACTGTGTGTCACCGGTCACCTTCGGAATTACTGATCCGATTCCAAAAAATATTTTATCAACGGGAAGCTACATTATCCTTGAGGACACATTTAAAACGTTCCCGTGGGTTTATTTCCATACAAAACGGGAGCGAAGTCACGAGCAAAACCTTGTTGTAAAGTATACATATGTTGAAACGCCAAGAAATATTTCTTAACTATCATTCTTTGTTGGGTAACTGTCTCCGTAAAATTGTCAAACACGTTTGACTGCAATATAACTAGAGAGATTGTAAACTCTCGAAAGATTGTCAAACGAACATACTGCTTACAATATAACGCATTATTTTTCGGTAGATTGTAATCTATCGAAGTGAAACCGTAATATTGTGAAATGTATGCGACGGACGCGCGGTGTGCAGGAGAAGGAGGGAAGGAGGGGTCCCCCTTGCCCCATGGTACCACTCTCATGAAAAGATAATTTACCATTCCTGAGAAATATCGATTAATATACCCTAACCTCAAAACACTTTATATTCCCCTAAAAAGCATAGTCGACGGAGCCCCGCCACGCGGGTTCCGTCGACTTTTTGACTGCAAGGTTCCTTTAAACCCTGCAGTCAGAATTCCCCTATCTGACTGCAGGGTCTAAATGATCCTAACTAACCTAACGTGGGTGCCCCAAGTCCCGATTATGGCGGCAGAGATACTTCCGTCGCATGCATTTCACAATATTACGGTTTCACTTCGATAGATTACAATCTACCGAAAAATAATGCGTTATATTGTAAGCAGTATGTTCAGTTGACAATATTTCAAGAGTTTACAATCTCGCTAGAGAGATTCCAATCTAACGTGTTTGACAATTTTACGGTAACAATATATCTATTACGCTTTTCGTATTCGTCATCAATCCGATGACTTAACAACCACAGCTGCTGCGGGTACCGGACGGAAGTGATACTCGGAAAACTGCCACTCACTGTCATAACACAACATAATGATGATTGATGAAAACAAGCACTTGCTACCAACTACTAGCAGATGACAAAGGTTACTTCATCAATTATCAATTTCCACGGTAACCTTTTCGTCAAACAATTTTCTCTATCAAAACTTTCGTCAAGATTTCTCGCTAATCATATTTGAAGCGTTTAAATAATCCTCCTACATAAGAAGTTGCATAAGTATGGAGAGACGTAGGTGTCCACCGATGGTATCAATTGATAGCACCTGTTCTATGAACAATAACGTTCGTTCACTTTCGCTTGCGTCTGCGCAGCTCGTTAACATTTTCGTAAAATCGAACGCGAATCGTGACCGAACGAGTGCGCGCTCCCTTTCGTCCGTCACGAGAACAATGATAGCAACCTTTGAGCTTTTAAAATTAAATCAGTTCACTACAGACCCTGTGTGTTCACGTAATAATTTCCCACGCTAGGCTACGGGGATTAATTTCACTAGTCATGTTTTCAAGGAGTTTAAACTTACCTTAACTATACCTTACGTTGAAATTATAATGTTTCTACTGAGAGTATGAATATGCAACGGATGCAGATAGGATATAACTCGTTAGATGTTGATGTATGCGAATCTAAACAAATGCGAGTCGGACTCGCCCATGAAGGGTTCCGTAGCAGATTGAATGAAACGTAAATTGCTGTTCAGTATGGGGATTATGGGGAACCCCCAAAATTTATATTGTTTTTTTTTCTATTTTTATGTGAAAATCTTAATGCGGTTCATAGAATACATCTACTTACCAAGTTTCAACAGCACAGTTCTTACAGTTTCGGAAAAAATTGGCTGTGACATACGGACGGGCAGACAGACATACAGACCGACATCGACAGACAGACATGACGAATCTATAAGGGTTCCGTTTTTACCATTTGTCTACGGAACCCTAAAAAATGTTCCGGTCTGGTGGTTCTAACAGGTTTGAACATTGTGAAGAGATACTTTACATATTGTAATTTCTTTCTTTTGTACGTTTTTTTCAGCGCCTGAAAAGAAATTGAAGTGGCTGAAAAGGGCTTTTAAGATGGAGTGGCTGAAAAGGGGATTTAAGATAGATAAACAGAGGGTTAACTTAAAACAAAAGAGTAAATCGATACAATCTCTACACATTTTCAAACAAATCAACTAACGTAAAATAAGGAGATAAGAAAGTTAACCCTTTAAAACAACGTCACATAGTCTACATCAGTCATTTGTAACCTATAGAAGGAAACAGCATCGACAGGTCGTGATCGCAACTTATTTTGCAATAAATCGTTCATGTAAAACGGTAAGAAACATGGCCTTTAAAGGCCGTGGTCACAACGGTTGTATAATATTCAATGTATTATAAATTATAATAAAGTGGATTATGGACCTGCGCAATCGCACTCGACAGGTTAAAGAAGAGGTAACTACATACATAAAGGGAGTTCGATGTTTAAAAATGATATAACTTTCGTTATAGTGAGGGTAATGATGCTGGCTGGTACTGATGTACTTATGTTGTACATGGAAAGTAATTAAACCGGTTTTGAGGTTGTGTATTGGTTTCCACTTGTGTGGTTCTATAGTAAGGTAGGTAGGTATACGAAGCTTCAAGTGGAACTGAAGTGATTCATCAAAACATATTAGACCTAATAAGGAAGATGTGAAATATGTTATGAATTCAGGTAAAACAATGATTGTCAATATTCAAGCAGTTTCTGAAAGATCAATATTCAAAAGTACATTACGTACGTATTACTTAGTAGTTATGGCAGTAGGTACATGTTTAGACACAATTTACAAAAGTTAAATTAAATTTTATTGATATATTTTTTATTTTAATATAAATTACAACCATGCATGTAATCATCGAAGGGTTACGAAAGTAATTACCATTTAGGTACTGAATATTCGGCAAAATAAGCAAAATAAAAAGTTTTTATACCATACCTACTCTAAAAAGCTTATTTTATTCACGCAAAACAGTGAATAAAAAGGACATTTATTCACGGTTTTTTTTTTATTCACTATTTTGGTGTTTGAATTTGGAGCACAAAAATATATCCGGTCTCTATTTCAATGCTTACACAAACTCCTTGCGCTAAGATTCGAAATTCAAAACTCTTTGGTGCAAATAAATTCTCGAGATTTGATTGGTCGATATTTGCGAAAAGGAGTTTGGCATTAGATTAAATAAATATTGTTTCACAAGTTGACCACCTTAATGATAATAATAAGAAAATTACGCTTAATTTCAATCATTGCTCTAATTTTAATGTCCATTTCAATTAATGTAACAATTCTTATTTCTTAATTAAATTTCTATTTTCGCTTAAATTATGTCTTTTCTCGTAGTCATGGTATAAAGTATAGTATGCAACTCCTGAATAAAGTACGAATTTATATCGAGGGCCAAGAATCACTCGCGTCGTTCAGGATTCTAACAGTTGAATCACTCGCTGCGCTCGTGATTCAATCATTAGAATCCTTCACTTGCTCGTTACTCATCTACGGCCCTCGCTTTAAATCCATCCTTTATTCACTAGTTGCATAATATACTATTCTTACTTTCTGTCTCACGCAGCTGGTAAGTATATCCCTCAATAACAACATAATCATCTAGATCGGTGTGTTTGAAGCCACAAATCGTAAGCAGGCACTTACACCCAGGATACGTCTGTAATAAGATTACCTGCCACCGAGCGCAACCTGCGAGGAAATCTCAGCGGAATCGTGATAGGTGAAACGCTAAATAAATACTAGTGACACGTTTATGAAACGTTTGTTGTTGGCAGCTGTTGGAGGTGCAAACTTAAAATGGTAGTCACATTCATGATTCTCCTGCCTTTATCTTATCCCAAATTATTTTGCGTCGGCGCAGCACATCTTCTTCCATTCTTCTGAGACACATTTGTGAAATAGCGCAAATGGATTTCTGTATACTTTGAATAAAAAAAACCGGCCAAGAGCGTCTCGGGCCACGCTCAGTGTAGGGTTAGTTTCCCGTCCGTCACAATAAGTGTTCAATCCAATCCGATTTTAATAATTCTTTTTTTCTTTGAAAAAAGATACGTTCAGGATAATAAAATATGTTAAATATGTAAACGAAGTTAAAAAAAATGCTTGTATATACGATTATACTACAAACTTAGTCCAGAAATTATTTTGTACAACTTTTTGTCTTTTTTGTACAAAAACTGTTGTTTTCATCCAAGTTCAAAATGATTTTCCTAGAAAGTCCTTTTAAAGAAAGTACTTTTCAGATTTTCTAAACTTATGATTCAAAAGTTAGCGGGGGGGGGGGGGGGGACACATTGTATTATTATTATTATGTTATTATTGTTTTTACTTTTGGAGCGATTATTTCCGAAATTATTGACATTATCAAAAAATGATTTTAGTAAACCCCTATTCATTTTTAAATACCTTTCCAACAATATATCACACGTTAGGGTTGAAATAAAAAAAAACACTTCCCACTTTACATATAGGGGGGCAACCCTAATAAAACATTTTTTTCCAATTTTTATTTTACCACTTTGTCGGCGTGATTGATACACATATTGGTACCAAATTTCAGCTTTCTAGTGCTAACGGTCACAGAGATTAAGCGAGGACGGACAGACGGACGGACAGACAGACATGGCGAAACTATAAGGGTTCCTAGTTGACTATGGAACCCTAATAGTATATTTTATAACGAGGGACTAAACGAAGCCATTATATACCCGAGGTGGTTTGACTCCCGAGCTTGCGAGGGAGTCATTAAAAAGCGAGGGTATATAAGTTGGCGTTTAGTCTCGAGGTGTAAACTGTACTTTTCACTTCGAGTGCGAGAAAATTAGTCATTTCAAACCGAACAAATTTACACTCGACAAAAATTCTGAACTGAGCTGTCAGTTTTTTCTTCTATCAGGTCAGTCACAGATTAACAATTTAAAACACAACACAAACTCTCAACATTGTCGCAATGAAGATGATCCACACTCCACAGATAATTAGTACCTACGAGTTCATTACTGCAGCGGCTAGCAACAGAGGCATTGCACATACTTTTCAAAATCAAAGATGCACATAAACAACAATAATTTTTCTCGCGTTGAAGAGCTCATTTGTTTTTTTTTTTCAATAAATCGCTTTCTATTTGCAAGCCAATTCGAAATTTAAATAATACCTTTGATCAATTAAAAAAAAAACCTAAATACATGTGACCATGTTTCAGAGTAAAAGATTGTTCCATTTTTAAATTACTTTTTACTCCCTAGGGAATAAACGGTCACTTTAATCCCGCTTCGTAGGGCTATAATGGCGTACTTTTAGAGCATGAGAAGTGAAAAAACGATAATAGGTACATTTATGGGAATGGCGTTCGAAGAAGATCTTCTAGTTGTGGTGCTTCGGCAAGTACAAAAAAGACAAAAGGAGATTGCAGTATCTTTGGTCTGGTTCGTGGAGGTATGAAATATTGTTTAATTTACTAATGAAATGATAATTCGCCGACCTTTTTTTGTAATAGCCACTTTATTAGTATAAAATTACAAAAATGTAATTTCCTGTAACAGAAAAGTTCAAAAGAAACCATATATCCTGTATAAGGAAGTTGGTATCAAATAATTCAAACAAATGCCGACTGCTCGAAATATCCTTTGAAATATAATAAGTTAAATGAGTCAGTGGGCTATGAACTACGAAAATACACCAAGGTATCAAGTTTCTCACACCTACTGACTAATAGAGATCATTGAAATATTTAAAATGAATAGATATAATATTTTTGTGGCAATAAAATTCAATCTATGGAATCACTGATACATTCTTTAGTTACGAGTATTTTACTGAATTCTGTAATTAATACGAACCTTTGATAGATTTTCGCATATTTTATGCCACTTGCACACTATAGATTTTATGGTCCTTGGTTCGATTTTTAACCATAATTATATCACTTGTTATCACATCCGACAATTGTTAGACATTCCACATCGAAGCAACTGACGGTAACATTCCGCGTTCTAGTGCCTCGTGCACTAACGCGGAAACACGCCTGATGCTAAATTTTAGTTATGACTTTTCACAGACCGTCTTCAATTTGACCTAGCTGCCTAGGACAAACTGATAAACTAAGAATTATAACTTTTTTAAGGACTTAGTTAATACTCTAAAAAGGAATGTTTTCTTTTTCTATACCTACACAGAGCGTCTTGAGTCTACAACCTGACCTACGCCAACATGAACTCCATCATCTACTTTTTTTTTCCCAATTACATATGTTGGGGTCGGCTCCCAGTCTAACCGTATGCAGCTGAATGGCAATATTTCACATGGAGCGACCGCCTATTTGACCTCCACAACCCAGTCAGTGAACGATACACGGTCGGTAATACGATACCTCTTGGTAAGACTGGTTGATTTATTGTTTTTAGGATTCATTTTATAACAGTACTCCGAAAATAGTACCATTGTTAAGCCGCAAAAGAAACAATAACATACGATTTATAGAGATGGCATTCATTCATAATAATTATTATGTCATCAACATAATTCAATAGATTCCGTGAATTAAAAAAATCCATTATGAAAACTAACAATGGCTATTCATTAGATGTCTATAAGTAGTTTGTAATTCAGGTATCTGTGTTTATTCACATTTCAGTCATGCATCCTGCCGCTTCAATACACAGAGCTCTACGAAATATAATAAGTGAGTGTTGAGTTCATAGTTTTCCATGTTTTCGTGTAACTAGTGTTGTGCCAATTCACAGTGACCCTTTTCACAGTGAGCTTTCGTAAGTTCGTGCTAATCGATCATTGAAAGTACTTGACCCTGATTTAGTCGATTGCATGAGAGTGTCTGTTTTATCACCACAGTAGCAATGTGTTTCCCTATTAAAATATTGAAGGGATATTTTGGACGTGTATTTTGTGTGCGTGATCAATGATAGATTTAAAAACACAGTTATTTCTCTTACAGTTTCCATCGTGTGTGTGCTCAATATGAAAAGAAACGTTATCGCTGCGTTTTGCCCGATAAGTTACCAAATAATTGGACCAGTTTGTGGGACAAACGGTATCACATACCCGTCGATGTGTGATTTAGAAGCCGCAAGACTCATCGACGACTCACTAGACATCGCTCTCCTTAGACCCTGCAATGATTACTGCAACGAGAAGTGGGAACCAATATGCGGCACCGATATGGTCACATACGCCAACGTTTGTATGTTTGAACATGGCGTGAAAGACAACCGCAACCTCAGAGTGCTTCACGCGGGCCAGTGTTTAACACCACTTGGAGACGATTTACCTACGAAACATGATAAAAAGGATATTGAAGAAATGCACAAGTATTATGTGCAAAGTTATGTTAATGTTAGATAAGTGTTAGTAGTGTAAAGGTTGACGGTTTTTTTTTAAATGAATCCTAGCTAGATCGATTTATCGTTCCTGAAACATGAAAATGTCAAGCGAATATTTATTTATTTATACATATACAAGAATTGCTCGTGTACAAGTATTAGATAGATAATTATGTAGATGTTGTTTATTTTTAATACAATTAAACGCTTCTCGATCTGATATCAATGGTATTTTTCAAAATAATTTAGAGAATGCGTGAATATGCAAAAAAGAAAAACAAATTAATCCACTATTCTCTTTTCTTAAGATATGTAATAGTAAAACTTGAGTAGGTAAGGTCTAGTTTCCATGAATTCTAATACAACCAAAACTCAGCAATCACGCTTGATGTACTCGTATTTAGTAACTATCAAGTAATTGCAATATAAATACTTACTGTAGCAATTGAAATGAATATTCAGCATGTTTAATGACTTAATATTAAATGTTTACTAAAACTGAACACCGTACAACTTATCCATGGATAGTATTCACAAACGATTCAAATTCGATTTCGATTCGGAAAGTCGTATGTCTTTGTCTGTCTCACTCGCTTTAGTAATTCCAAAAAAAGTTAGACATAAGGCTTGTCGAAGTCGAATCGAAGCGGAATAGCTATGCAGATCTTATATATGTACATACTAAATGTTTTATGTTTAAAGAATCAATCATTTTTCATCAGCGAACGATTCATCTAGTCTTGTCATGATGAATTGTTTATATGATCGGCTTCTGTTGTGTAAATTTTACCATCAGTGCCCTGCTGAGTCGTGATTGAGAAACATGGGAATATATATGAACAAACTGAGCAGAATTGCAACACTGGCTAACGTTTATGTTCTGTATGCGCACGCGAGGGTTAAATTAAATTGTGTCCGACAGAAACATGTTCCTCTGCCGAAACCGAAGGTTCGGTTTTGATTATAGTTTCGGCCGAAAACGAAACCGAAACTTTTATAAACGTTGAATAAAATGTCAGTGGGCCGTTCTTTTTAGATATATGAATAATGAAAATCTCGCAGGCTGCCTTAATGTTACAAAGTTCTACGTTTCACTTTTATTTATCGAATTGAAATTGTCATAAGTAGTGACACTGGGTCTAAATTAAAGTAACCTAATAACTGTATACAGAGGCAGCGAAAGTACGATGTTGTAAGTTTCGGAGTGGCCAAAAGGTTCGGCCTATTTTTGGCCGAAATCGGCCGAAACCGAAACCTCGGTCGAACACTAGTTAAACGTAACAGTACTACGGCTTCGTTCCGTTTTGAGGAACACTATCCTTCGCCACATGACGCCGTGTGATGTTTAGGATTAACCTGTCGCCTGCCATCAAATATTTTGACGGTATATGGAGGTATCACGTTACATAATAAGCCAACTGACTTTAAAGCTCTTTTGTATGGATTTATTGTCCTACTAGGAAAATAGCTACCAATACTATCTTGAGCTTCTTCTTCGTTAAATATTTTTAATTATTTCTACTCTTTGTACTACTCTGTCTCTGAATGACCGATTGGTGGACTGGCAGGAAACAGCTTACGGGAATGTCCAATAACTTACTGTGCGGTTTCGGTAGGTTGCTATCTCTGTCTGATTGACATTTTGCTAACCGTCGGTTAGAAACAAAACGTCACAAAAAATACTTTGATCTTTCTATGAATAAATTGACAGGTAGGTGACGTATTTCAAGCTAACTTCGTTCATAGAAATACTATGAGCAGCTACGAGAGTAACTGACAGTTATACGTAAGTAAGTTATACTTACTTGATAACGGGCCAAAGTCTATCTCTGTACCTCTACTTACGTGTATGAATTTTCAATTTCTTTTATTGATTTTACTAGGTATCAAGCAATTAATAATATAATCAATGTAAGCAAAACCAGAATCTTAATTATCTACGTGACACACTCAATCAATTCGATTCGCTTTGACTGTGATTCTGTTTTTTTTTTAATGAAACAATGTTGCCAATTACCCACATATTAAAATCACATTTCTAGTATCGGGTAATTTAGTTTTCCATGTCAACAATAATAATTAGGAGGTTCAGAAGTTAATACGCAATGTTAAAGGCAAATAATGTTCTGTTTCGGACTCAATTACTGCGTTTGAAACTACATAATAGGTAACAAAGTTCATTAAATTATTACACGGCATGAATAATTACTTACGTAGCGTCGTCAAGAGTTTTATTTGAAGTGAACTATTGACATATAAATACGGCATCGAGTCGTATTTATTTACTCAAAGTCAATTCCGGAATAATGTTATTTACCGGTGAGTGAATTTTATGTTAGTTCTTTTAATGATGCAGCCTATGAAGATGAGTCCTGATTCCTGATAAGTAGAGTAGAGGTTCGGGTTTGGCCGGGATATTATGTAGTGCATGAAAACTATTATTTGATCTGTAACGATTATTCATCATTCTACAGCTGTTTTTCAAGGACTACTAAACAGGTAAGTGTCTGAAATTCTATAATTATAAACATCACGTTTTTGATATTTATAATTTAAAAAAATAACTCTTCAAAATGGCTTCCTTTCCTGTTTTCAGTCTGAAACTACATTACTTTCCCTATAACTTTGTCAAGGTGTTCTGACATGTCCACTTTGTGCTCGGAGTTTTTCCAAAGTTGGATATGCTAGCCACTTGAGAGCACATTAAAGAGCGGCACAAAGACGCTCTCGACAACCACCTTAGAAAACCATCGAATTCAGTCGCTGTGGTCGAAATTGGCTAGATGGCATCATCACCATCATCATTTTCATCTCTCAAATTCTCAATAAAGGATCTTATTAAAATTCAGCAATTTCTGCATTCCAGTAGGTACCAGACAGTACCTATTAATATTTAACAGCTCTCTGTGTATTCAACAGGTTTTTTAATACTGTCAGTACACATAACATTGAGTTCCGCTCGACAAGGCAATTGCGAGAAAAGAGGTCCGATATGCGGCAACGATGGGAAGACCTACCCGACTATGTGTCAACTGATCTGGGCCAGACTGGAAGACGCAGACTTGGCAGTGCTGCATGAGGGAAGCTGCAACAGAAGATACCCCGTTTTGTTACATGCGAAAGGTATTTATAGTAGTTACTATTTTGTTGTGTTTTGACTACCTAAATAGACTGCCCCACGTTCTTAGGATCCCGAGTTCGAAGTTCGGTAGGAGTAAATGTTTGTGTGATGAGCATGGACATTTGTTTCGGAGTCATCGATGTTTATATTTACTTACAAAAAAAGTCTCTATGTATTTGAACTATCTGGTGTCTGGTGACTTGTTGTTTGTTTAGTGTGGTACTAGACAGCAGTGTGTGTAATGACCAGCGATATTTATTTATTTTGTATTATAATTGTTCCTTGGGTGATTTCAATTCGACTCGAAGCTATATAGTACTGGACGATCGTTTAGCATTTACATAATTATGTACCTATAGTATTTTTGTATATTTTTGGATACCCTATATTTTTTTGTATACCAGAATTGTCTGAAATTAAGCTCGTTGCACAAACTTTTCCACAACAAAACTATGTAAATGTAATTTTATTGTAGGTGACATGCGTGTGAGCGTAACAAAATAACATGAACTGAATATAAATATTCGGGTCCTGTATGATCCCGTACACAATACAATACATACAACACGTATCCAGCAATGTCAAAATATACACACAGAAGCATGTTAATGCAGCAAAATCATTTAATCGTCGTGTTAATCCAGGTTATTAACTATCTGTACGCAAAATTTCATCCAAAACCGTTCAGTCGTTTCTGTATGAAACAGTAACAAACATAAATACATCCATACTCACAAAATTTTATTATTATGATGATATTAGTAGGGTTTAAAGGGGACTTTTGGCATAATTATCTGGTGTTTCTCCAAATTAATTGGCAAATACCTACCTACATCATTAAGATTGCACAAAAGGTTCTAAGTACTGGTTAAAAAAAAACGTAATCATAACTCACTCCGTCTCTTTTCAGTAAAGAAACGATCCGGAAAGGTAGACTACGATACGGTCATGCCTGCCGGGTGGCCGCCTTTGGGCCCATTAAAAAATAATCCAAAAACCTCCAGAAGCCGAAAATGTACACGAACCAGCAGAAGTAGTAAACGTAAACGAATATAGCTTTGTTTTTATTCCAACTGTATTTATTCAATTAAGATACTAAATAAAAGAAACTGCAGACATACTCGTATTTTACTGTCTACCCACTCTATCCTTCATAGATTTTAAGATTTACAAGCATTGGCACCACAGAGCCAAGAATCGACTACCGCCACGTGTCCAGAGTCAGTAGCAGTCCCTGATTGATTATTATAGACTAGCGCTTCGCCCGAGAAAATTCAGCTAATTTGCACGATATCAATATAATTTATAGCCTAAGTTACTCGGTAAAGAGGTAGCTTTCTAATGGTGAAAGAATGTTTAAAATCGGTCAAGTAATTTTTGAGTTAAATAGTAACAAACACACAAACAAAAAAAAAGTATACTCCAGAGATGGTGGCTAATATTTTCACACACCAAAGAGTTGAAAAGAGTAACATAATGATGTTTGCTATGGTTAAATTATATGAATGGTAAGTATTATAATAATTATAATATTAAGACTGACTAGATCCAGAGGACCATTAGACCGCATATACAAAACTACTTCTACTAGCAAGGACATAATAGTAGAAATATACATCTAGATTATGGTGTCTTTGGCAAATCAAAAGTGAATAAAAGAAACAAGCTAGGTACAAGAAAAGACGACAGATTTTACAAAACACTACTTACGTCTGAAGGTAGTTGCAGACTGTTTTCATCATCGCCACGATTTTTAAGTGAGCAAATGAGTATGTACTCGTACTTCGAAGAGGTTCGTAAAGGTACCTAATTTAATTAGTAAATCAATCAATTGCAGCTCTTAATATCGCAGTAAATGTTAATTGCATATTTTACGTCTTAAAGTTGCGTTTCTTCCAAATACCTTGAACGATCTCCTGTCGAAGTTACATGCCACAGTTTACCATGAAGAGTCAGAGATTATTAGAGCACGGAACAATTTTGATATGGCTTCTATTTTTTGGTACGGAAAATTATTGTTCACCTTTTTATATTTAAGATAATTGTCATAATCAGCAGTCTATCTAGAATAAGTGCCCTTACATTTTAAGGCAGAAGGCTATAACTTCCTTTTTATTGTGGAAAGGACATATTGGCTTTCTTTTAGTTTTTTAAGATAAATTAAAGGTAAAATAACTTTCCAGAAAATTTCTTTTAATTTCAGTATCTGTAATTACACTTATTCAATCACTTGGCGACGAGCAACCGACATTTAATAAGGCGATGGAAATTTTGCGAAAAAAAGTTCATCATGATATGAGACGTAGGAATTCTTACCGCCATATCTCTGGTGGGTTTCCTCCCCGGAGTCTTAAAGAGAGGAAATTCCCGGGAGATCATCAAAATTACAAGAAAACTTATACAGCTTAGTTTAAATTTTTCCCAAAAAAAGTATGTTACACAATACATCCCATGTTAATTAACATACATAGATTTTTTTTTTATTACATAAATTACTAGAGGGACGTGCACTGAAACTCTTCAATAGATGACTAGAAAAACATGATGAGTGGAAGCAACTGCTGCAATTTTACTCCTTCTTGGACAGATTTTGCGTAAACTGTAAAATATTCTAATCCCGAATTTCCTACAAGTTAACTTACGTTCAAAATACTGCAAGTTTTTTTCGCGACATCTAAAATTAAATGAACTTTTAGCCAAAAATAATGTCTTATTTAGCCAGCAATTCACCTTCCCACAACAGGCTTGTTTCCACCCTCAATAAATTGCAAATCTATTTAGTCCGTCAGTTAGAGTATTAGAAAATAATCGACACGTATTTTTTGTTTTTGTCATCATCATCATCATCAGCCTATATAATGATCCCCCACTGCTGGGACAAGGCCTCCTCTCAAAGAGAGGGAATGGGCTATAATCTACCGCGCGGGCCCAGTGCGGATTGGTAGATGTCACAACTCACATGTCTTCGAATTTTTAGTTCTAGGACATGCCGGTTTCCTCACGTCGACGACGTTTTGTTTTTGTAAATCAACGAATATTGACAAAGATAAAACGCATCAAAACTCGGGAGTGGGGGCTCGTGACGTCAGTACTCACTAAGAATGATACCGAACAGTGACGTATTCGGAATTTTAAAAGCGTCGCATCTTCGTCAATTTTGGTTTATGTGACAAAAGAAAAAATACGGGTCAAATATTTTTTGATAATCTAAGTGACGGACTAATTAGATTTTTTCAGTTAACAAGCCTATTACAGGAGCCAATGAGTGCAACGATGAAAGTTATGTACCTAGCGGTAAAGTGTCTCTAGATTATTACACTCCCACTGTCACGTCTACATAATATTATAAGCCCTAAGGAATAAGCAGTAGCTAAACAAATGTGAATTCACTACAGTACGCCGCTTTGATGGTTTACGTCCTATAACGGCTCACGGCGCAGCTGTGTTATGTGCACCTAGGCATTCAAAAATGTAAACCTGTCTACAAAGGATTTACTATTCTTTGTATGTATCTTATTCTGTAGCGCTCTTTTGCATAGGTAGTAGATAATAATCTTTATTAAAAATTTAAAAGTTCCAACAAGTAGGTACAGCCCTAAATATAAAGTGTACCATCTTATGTTCATTTAGATGATAGCAAGAGTCGCTTGTGTGAGTGTTCAAAAACGAGCTGCGGCTAGCATGGGCAGGGGATAAAAATTTTATCCACCGGTTATTTCCACTGACAAGGGACAAAATTCAAACAAAAGTGGAAATAACCGGTGGATAAAATGTTTATCCCCTGCCCATGCTAGCCGGGCTGAAGGGTAAGAACTGAAGAAAACAGAAGCTTAATATTTAGGTTTTTAAGTAAATTATCTCATGGCCAGGCACGTATCCAGGGGGGGGGGGGATAGTTGGGATTTATCCCGCCCCGAAATCTGACTTATAATGAACGTAATCATAACCACTACGAAGTAAGTACATAAATGATAGTACAGTGATTAGAGCGCTTTTTACACAGTTCACATGGTTGTTTCAATGTTTCTCCTCCCCCCCAAACCAAAAGTCTGGATACGTGCTTGCTCATGGCTAATCTATAATTACCTACTACCAGCAATAGTTTCGAAATAAAAATGTTATCGTAATTAATATGCGCAAGATGATATTTGAAGTGGACCCACCGAATCTTATAGTAGACTAAACAAACCGCATTTTACCTCTTACGACCTCTTTAGACCAGCTATACATAAGGAAGTAGGTATTGAACTCCTAAATAATTTCAAAATTGAATTAGTAAAAGTTTTTCATTGTTTTCTCTTTATTTTCCATTGGCACAAAAAAGATTCTTATAATATGAACTCTGTCCAATAAGAAAAACTGACTAATCAAAGAAATTGACGAATTAAATAAACTGACCAGTGTTACACGGACTCAATGAAATAGTCAAACATGTTATCCGATTCTTTCCCCATAATTTAAGCTTATTTCAATTGTGCTACAATTTGTGATTTGATAACACAGAACAAATCAGCGAAAGGAATATGCCATTCGGATAACTAGTTTTATTTTATAATATTTGCCTGAACATTAGGAATGACTAGGTAATTATGTTATTAAATTAGCAAATTACATGCAAGTGTTAAGATAAACAGTAAGTGTATGTTCGTGCTGACATCATTCCGTGTGGGAAAAAACAACGTACGAACACCAGAGTAGCGTGATCTTTGGTGTCAGATGTCAGGGAAGCAAAGCAGATACCTAACCCTTTTTCTACTGATATAAGAAGATACTGAGAAAATTCAAATATAGGTAATCCAAATAAAATAAAAACACTTGATACGCAATCTATACTACGCGGTAGACAAGTTAATTAACGTGGAACTGAAACAGATGAAGTTATACATCTAGGTAAGTTTTAAATAAGAAGAAAAGTGTTTCGACAGAATAATGTGGTTTGTTTTTTTCGCAGCTCGAATGACTTTGTTAGAAGGGCGTTGCTGGTAAAAAATTGAAATTCTCTTGAAGGCGTCGTCCACACACACGGTTCGTCCATGCACGTAAAAACGTTCAATTCATGTCACAATCTCATCACTCCAAAAATCTGTGAGCTTGACAAAAATATAAGGAAATTTAGAGGTTGGGGGAAATTACATTGAAACCACAAACTGGCAGTGTTAATTGCCACACATATCGACCCGAATGGCGTGGTGGTAGTGAGGCTGCCTTACGTTCTTAGGGTCCTGGGTTCGAATCCCGGTAGGAGCAAATGTTTGTGTGATGAGCATGGACATTTGTTTCCGAGTCATGGATGTTTATACTCGTATGTATAATAAGTATATTTACAAACAAAAAAGGTACATAATATGTAGTACCTATATCAACTATCTGGTGTCCACGACACAAGCCTTGCTTAGTGTGGCACTAGATGGCGCTGTGTGTTAATGTCCAGCGATATTTATTTTATTTTATTTATTTATTTACATCAATTGGTGTCGGAAATATCTCAAAGCAAGGCCTAAAATGTATAAGCCGGGGCGCCCTGCGGACTCTCCGTCCGCATTTCGGCCCATCGTGCTGCTCGACGAGGTGGGCAAGCTCTTTGAGAGAGTAATTGCAAACCGCCTCGCCGAGCACCTTGATGGGATGGGGCCGAATCTTGCGGAGAATCAGTTTGGTTTCCGCAAGGGGCGCTCCACAGTGGACGCCATCATGCGCGTGAGAGCCCTCACGACGGGGGATGCGATATCCCGGGGCGGAGTCGTCTTGGCGGTGTCTCTCGACATCGCCAACGCCTTCAACTCCCTGCCCTGGAGCTGCATCAGGGAGGCACTCCGGTATCACCGGGTGCCGACCTACCTCCGTCGTGTGGTCGGGGACTACCTGACGGACAGGGCCGTCATCTACCCCAGTCGCTGCGGAGAATGGAACCGGCGAGAGATGTCGTGCGGTGTCCCACAGGGATCGGTTCTGGGACCGCCCCTGTGGAACATCGGTTACGACTGGGTGCTGCGCGCGGACCTCCCTAGTGGTGTCAGCGTCGTTTGCTACGCAGACGACACCCTGGTGCTGGCACAGGGGAGGTCGCACGAGGCGGCGGCCGAAAACATGACACGCGGGGTTGCGATAGTCGTTGAGAGGATCCGGCAATTGGGTCTCGAGGTGGCATTGCACAAGTCCGAGGCCATGTGTTTTCATGGGCCTCGGAATGCGCCACCGTCGGGATCCACACTGACGGTAGGAGGGGTTTCCATCGGCGTCGAGTCGACGTTGAAGTACCTAGGACTCGTCCTCGACAGCCGGTGGAACTTCGTGGAGCACTTCCGACGTCTGGCCCCCAGGCTGGAACGGACCGGGGCTGCCTTCAGGCGGCTCCTGCCCAACCTTGGGGGGCCAAACGCCTCCTGCCGCAGGCTCTACGCGGGGGTCGTGCGGTCCATGGCCCTCTACGGGGCCCCAGTGTGGGCGCGTTCCTTGAGGCGGCGAGCCGCCCATTATCTGAACGCGCCCCAAAAAGTGGTGGCCGTAAAGATGGTCCGTGGGTACCGCACGATCTCCCGCGAGGCAGCGGGCCTGCTTGCCGGATTGCCGCCATGGGATCTGGAGGCGATAGTCCTCGCGCGCCTGCACGACTGGCGCGCGGAGGCACTACGCCGGGGGGAAACTCCGCTGCCGCGGCAAATTGCCGCTCAGCGGACAGACCTCCGGCGCGATCTCATGGCGACATGGAGAGAGCGACTGTCGCAACCCCGTGCAGGGCACGCCACGATAGTGGCGGTAAGTCCCCTCTTTGAGGAGTGGCTGGAGAGGCGCCACGGCGTCCTCACCTTCCGCCTGACGCAGGTCCTCACCGGACACGGATGTTTCGGGAGGTACCTGCACCGAATCGGGCGGGAGGAAACGCCCGGGTGTCTCCACTGCGAAGATCGACCGGAGGACACGGTGGAGCACACGGTGGAAGTCTGCCCTGCGTGGGCGGAGCACCGCCGTGTCCTCGTAGCGGCGATCGGCGGCGGCGACCTCTCGCGTCCGGCCCTGGTTCAATCCATGGTCCGGAGCGAGACGGAATGGGAAGCCGTCACCTCCTTCTGCGAAGCAGTCATGCTAGCGAAGGAGGTGGCGGAACGAGAGAGGGAGAGATCCTCTCTTCCCGGCCGCCGCGGGAGACGCACCGGGCGTCGGGGGCTACGTGGTGGCTACCGGCCACCGTAGACGCGGGCCTGTGGACGGTTGGCTATGGGCTAGCTAGCCGTCCGTCCATCTAACGACGACAGGCCGTGTCGACGGCGCGTTCGTGTTCCACGCGCGCCTCAAAGAGATGTCAGCATAAGAGAGGGGCCCGCAAGGGCCGAAGCCTGCCGGGGTTGCGGGACTGTTCGAAAGAGATACCGCGGCCCCGGAACGTAAAGGGCGAGGAAGGAACATGGATGGGTTTTAGTCAGTAAAAGTCTGACACTCCCTCCCGCTCCGCCCAGAGTGGGAGAAGTCATTTGATGATTTCCCATCCTAAAAAAAAAAAAAAAAAAAAAAAAAAAAAAAAAAAAAAAAAAGGCCTAAAATGTATCAAAATAATGTAAAAAGACGTCAGCTCTTAACCAAAAACATAACAAAACTTGTTGACACACGTCGTGATCACTTAACCCAGCTTCCCGCAGCACATTAAGCCGACGATAAACATCTTTCACGATTAGATTCTACTAATAAAATTACAGATGAACTTTGATCCTGGAAGATGTAACGTTTAACGTGATATATGTGTTAGGCAATGAGGTTGTAGATCCGGGTTGTATCGAGCTTAGGGTGTGGTGTGGACTATGAAGTGTGGGTTCAGTTGAGAACAATTACGTAATTTTTCTTACATCTGCTGATTTACGAATGCCGCAGATGAATAGCCACGACAAAAAAAAAATAATTAGTCCGTCAAATAATAATCAACAAGTATTTGACCCGTAGTTTTTCTTTTGTTACATAAACCAAAATTGACGAAGATCCGACGCTTTTTAAATTCTCAGTACGTCAAGCCTTGGCATAATTTTAGCGAGTTCAGACGGCACGACTTCACGAGCCCCCACTCCCGAGTTTTGATGCATTTTATCTTTGTCAATATCCATTGATTTACAAGAAACAAAATATACGTGTCCATTGTTTTCCAATACTGTAACTGACGGACTAAATGGATTTGCAATTTTTTGATACTGATGTCATCATGCCGATTTGGATATTTGGGTGCAGGGAAGTAACGGTGTTCTTGGGTGTCGATTATCTTCCTTACCGATGTGATTTGTCTTAGTAATGGCTATCAATTACACAATCGTCATCATCGTTTCAGTCAAATGACGTCCACGGCTGGACATAGGCCTCCCAAGTGTTGCCATATTGACCGGTCCTCCTGCAAATGTGACACCTAGTTGTAAAGCTAGACCAAAAACTATGAAAATAATGCCTCATTAGTGTAATGACTCTAATGAGCTTATACCGACCGCATATAGGGTCTAACTATTAGTACCAACAACGAAGGTAAAATATCTAATCTAACCACAACAGCTTTACAAAACGACGATTTGTTGCACATTTGCAAGGTGGACCGCAACAGAACAGAATGCGGTCCGCGATTAGCAAGGTGTCTCTTACATGCGCGGGCGTCGCGACCTGTTTGATTCACCACTCCACATCCTGCCTGTCTCCCTAGGCATACTACTACGAGAACACATTACAACTTTTACTAGTGAGTGTGACGTCGTATGACCAAATCAAGATAGGCGTAAACTTACCATCGGATATCTAAACAGGCATTAACATAATACCATCGGAAAGCCGAACGAATTTGGGCATTTAAACGCATTTCATAAAACTAAATAGGTAGCCTGTAGATATACTTGTATGGGTAAAAAGTGTATTCAACCAGATTAGTCAGTAACCCAAATCTCAATTTGGCAGTTCATTCATTTGTATTCATGTTAGTAAACATGCTCTTTCTTTGGGACTGCGGACGAGATAAACATTCGGATTACTCCACCAAAGTATGCAAACAACATGTTACAATTTCACCAACAGAAAAGACTGGCTGTAGAAATACCATAAACATTAATAAAAACATATGAAGAAATAAAAACAATTTTATCGTCCAAAGAAATTATGAAAGCAAACTTGATCCAAACAGGTGTCACATAGTAGGGGCGACTAGATTGCTCATTGCGTGGCCATTGACATCGCGGTGGTTTCGCAGTATCCCGGCCTCGGCTGACGGCACATGGACCATGGGGCTCTCACGAGTAGACATGGGTCGGATTAGGTAAAAACGATACCTAATCCACCTAATCCTAGTATTTAAAAATACCTAATCCATTTACCTAATCCGAATATTTATTCAGTAAAGCCACTGGCCTGTTACGATATTAGGTATCGTATGTGGATTTGGTAAGAAATATTCGGCATGGAGTATGGACGTTCCGTTTCTGATGTAGTGTGGAATATTTTCTAATATTTCTGATCGTTTTCTATGGGAAACGGTACTTTAAACTAAAAGTCAACGTAAAACTTTTGTTTTTGTTTTTAACGTAATATAGTTAGGTTAGGTTAAAGTTCACTTTTATAAAACAACTCAAAAAACATATTTTTTATCATTTTTACCGAAAAATAGCTTAAAATTAAAATTGGTGTACCTACTATGTATAGAAACTACAGCATTAAATGCATATTCAAATGCATTTCACCCTAATATCACATGAGTTTCTGATTTTTACACATTTATTTTCATTAAAAGACGTGAAAGTTTTGTTATTTTCTTTGAGAGTATCATTCCATAAGACTTAAATCGCTAGAGCAATATCTAGTCCAGTGGTATTCTACGTAGTTGGCGCTGGCGGCAGTGCTAATTAAACTTGAACCTTAACCTCCACATTTTAAGGTACGGAATATCTTCTATGTAGACTGTGTACGAATATTTCGTGCCATACCTAATCCTCGACGCTTTGGATTAGGTACGGACTCGCATCGAAAAATACCTAATCCACATACCTGTTCCAATATTTATGCCTCACGTCTACTCACGAGTATAGGGCGAACAGGGTTCAAGTTACGCAAACTGGTGTAACTTCATGGGAGAGGACAAAACTAAAACAATGGACTCGTAGACAAAAGAATGACCGAAAGGTTTTTTGTGAAGCAGAGGCAGTGCATCACGCCTGAAGACAATAGGATCTATTTATAGTGAATATGTGATATGTTACATAAAGTATTCGGTGACCCAGCCGTGATGAGATTTATGTGTGAAGTTTTTTTGAGGGTATATTGTTACTAGTTTTTGTTGAGTCTGAAGGTTGTAGAAGGTGTTGAAGCGGTTCAGGTTTCGATAAAAGGTATACTGGTCTTGTGTCGAGAACCATCAAAACGGCTTTCGTGATCCAAAAGCAAGTTGGCAGCTTTACTTACAGGTTTTTCATCGATGGTGTAAGATGGCCTAAACATTCTAAAATGCATTTTTTTTGCCACACCTGCATATTTTTCTTGATTAATCTTCATTTAAAATTAAAACAACACATGAGCAAAACAACTTAATTCTACATTGAATGAAAACACACACAAAAACGCAGTAATATGAGAACGTCGCAAATGTTTCCATTCACTGCATCCTTTCATTACAGAGCGGCTGTATTTATTTTAATCAAGAAAAGCAATCCAGAAGTCATTTTAAATCAATTCTGAACAGACAGACCGTAGAAAATGTAAATGAAAACAGATATATGGGAAATTATATACGAATGTCACACATATGACACATAGGTACAGCTTTCAAACCCGAGACTTGCAGCCTTGAGAGAGAAGCATGCAATATTATGCATACTTCCTAGATATTTAAAGTTCAAAATATATAAGTACATACACAAACACAATCTTATGTCCATGACTACGCCCACGCAGGTACTGCCAAACCAAACAACTAAACGTAAACTTCTTAAAAATCAATTTTCTCATGTTCCTTTTGAATTTCAAGCATTTCATCTCTGCCTAACAGGGATGTACGATTAGGAAATAAAAAACCTTAGCTGATAGTTTAATTAACGATGACGCGGTAACGCTAGCAAAAAATCAGGCCTACTATAAAGAGTCTCCACCAAATGACATTATATCTTTATAATGCAATTGATATAAAGCTTACTCATAATTTTTGTAATGCTTGCATCATATTCATAATTGACATATTTGTCCGCGACATCTCACAACAACTCACTAGTGTGTTGGTAAATTCGTGACTCCACTGTTTGCATTCCATTTTGAAAGTCATTTAGCAAGATTACAGTCTTTAGGCATCTTGTAACTGCAGATAGGCGAAGAAAGCAATCTTAATGTTGATACTTAAAGATATTGGCTGTCATTATCTGTGTTATGTAATCAAGCGATCAATTTGCAATTGCTTTTCAAATTGTTGAACGTAAAAAGTTATATGAAGTGTTCTTTCTATTGAAACTTTATTAAATACATATTGAATTGACTAAAGCCTTTGACTTTGTAGGCGATAGAATGATTAATTACAAAGGTGTGGCTATCGAATAATACGGTCCTCTTTCAGATGCGATTGAGGTCGAGAGGGTCATGGAGCAACAATCTATGAACGTTCACTAGACTCTGACAAATCATAGGTAGGCACTGCAATATGGAATGCATGACGATATCTACAGTAATTTAATTACTTACTGATAATTCTAAAAACACAATTATGTATGGCAGATAAATTGTGATCTTTTGAGTAAAGATAAGTGAAGAAATTCTAAAAAAATAACACATGATCTAGCTTCTATATCCGGCTCCACAATCAATTTTCTAAATACATCAAAACCCGCAAAGAAACTAAGTGCACCATTACGGAAACTTCATGAATAATTCAAGTAATTCAGAAAACATTAAAACATTCACTAAACCACGAACTCCGGATATGTATTTTTTAACATCAGTTTGAGATTATTCTTCTAATTACTGTGGATGCACAACATTCTCCTTCATTAATAAAAATCCATCGGACGTAGTGTCGTGACCATTGAAGATATTAAAACAACGGATATAATTATAATCGATAATTTTATTGATTTCTGTTCCAATTAAGGGTTCCGATTTCGTGCGATAGTTGGATAAGGCATATTAAAAAGTTTGGGGTTCCAGTTTTGTGCGATAATTATGTAAGACATAGTAAAAATTTGATTATTAGTAGATAAGTCGATTGCTAACAAATACGGTAATATTACTTATATAATTCCGCAAATGTAACGTTATCTTGCCATAATGAGGCAGACATGAAAAAAGCAAAACCGATGAAGCGTGGACACTCATAGGCAAGTAGATTGTATATTTATAGATTTTTACTGATTCTCATATTACTGTTGCAATAGACTGTCTATTTGAATGTTGGCAGCTAGTCCAGACCAACTTTTTGTTTAGTTAATCTTAGATTTGTTAAAAAGACTTATACGTAACCAGAGGCAAGGCGCTTGTTAATATTAAATAACATCTAGAGAAAGAAAAAATAAACACTGAAAAAGATAAAATGCCTACGGCTTATGCAAATTTGAATTTCCATGACCATATAAACGATGAAGACACTATTAAGCTAACAACAGTAGGTATGAGTTATTGCTGGTTTATAATATCTTCTACAAGAAAGTCACGACATGGCCTAAAAACTTCGTTTAGCAGCTGATCACACAGAAACTAACGAAGAAGTTAATAAAACATCTGAATGCATAGAGGTTTTGGGGAATGTATTTGAGGTTAATGCCACCATTTTAAACAGTTGCGTGCAGCGTCACAAATTGTTAAACTATGTTGAACCCAAGCTTAAATTATAGAGTGTGAAAATTCCACGGAAACAGAGCCCAGAAAGTTTATTTTGATAAGTATATTATATAGAAATCATAGAAATTATGTTTGTGGTTGAGATTATTACGGTATACAAGACGAACCTTCCAGATAAGTAGGTGCAGTTTGAAAATAGGGACATTGATGAAACGGTGATACCTGAAAGTAGGTACAAGATAATAAAACTGTGAAGACTCATAAAAAGGAGATGAAAGCGTATATGGAGGAATATAACTATGAAGAAAAACTAGAACAAATAAACTTTAGCAAAGACGCATTATAAAGACCGCTTGGAAGAAATTACTTCAACCACATAGATCCAGTTAACAATAAATACTGAGATACTAGATATAAACTCGGTCAACGTATATCAATATCTTCAAAGAAAGCACAGGCACAGCTTCATACAAAAAACAACACAAAAACGAGTGCATTGACTCGAAATTACTCTGAAAGCTATCAGAAGACAATCGTAAAAAGAATCATTAGCGTTGCATTTATGACCGGCGGAGATCTCATGTAAATTACTTCGCAATGGTCAACGTAAGAAAAATACTATCGCTTTAGATATACGTATACGATAATTTCAATCTTTATTATTAATTCATATAGCAATAGATGAATACAAAACTCTGTTTGATGTTAGAAATCTCTTCAATCGGTTTATAGTCAAAGAAGATTGGTGTTTCAGTGAAAATATTGTGTTTTAAAACAGACTTATTGCTTTTTTTCACGATGTCTGGCTACGATCCACGACCATCGTCAAATTTTAATCAATTTTACATGTCTGCATATTATTGTAAATACTCGTACAGCCACTATAGTTTTGTAACATATCTTAAGGTCAGATGATCACTGATAAGTTAAAGTACATTTTCTGTTAATGTACGTTTTCTTAAGGAAGAGTCGTAACCGACCCCCTAATAGGGTTTTTTAAATTGTTATGTCATTATTTGCTTGCTAACAAAAATACCGAAGGAACGAGTTACCGTCACAGCACCCATAGACTTGCTGAAACGTTACCTGCGTGCGTTTCAAGGCAAATGCGAATTGTGTTTCATTCTGGTTACTCAATTTTGTAATGAGAACCTTCTTAGTTTTTCCATCTGTGAGAACCACCCAACTAATTTGTATAAATAAGCCATTCGCTAACATCGCTGTTCGTCACAGCATTGTCATAATATTTCCAACTTTGTGCCCATTACACTACAACATTTCTAAAGCTTAAATATTTGTTCCACTTAACAAATAAGTTGTCATGCAAGGCGGTGACTTAGTGAATTTGTGCCGAGGCCCTTAAGTAGGCGATCACTCCATTGATTTACTGCCATTCAAATGCTAATGTTTATATTCAAAAGTAATACACGGAGGCGATGAGTTAAGAATTCGGATACACTTACATTATAACGGTTGTTTGACCATGTCCAATTGCTAATTGTTCATTCCAGTGACGTTTTGGTCCCTTTTTGTAAGTAGAATGAGTCATCAGTTGGAATTGGAAATGGTTTTTGGAATGATCATCTATCGCGTGACGTTTATTTGAAAGAGGTCATGGAATGTAGAAAATTGAAAAATTAACTGGAGTAAGTATAGAAGAAGAAAACGTGTTGCTCCAACCTCAAATATTATGGAACAAGGGCAGGAAGATAATGATGATGGAATTGAAGAAAATTATTGTTATTATTATAGTTAAGTTATAATAACAATATTAAATAAATAATTATATAATAATAATTTAACAATAATAATTTTATCAAAAAATATATACTTCGAGAACTACTTACTACTTTACTTATAGATAATATCATTATCAAAACAATCATTTTATTGTTACCGCTAAGATACTGTTAGTTACTACTTTAAATATAACCTCCATTTATTACCTACTTTTATTGAAAGAACAATATGCTAATATAACATGTCAGTAATTATTCGAATAAAGTGATTTGTCATTGAAAATAAAAATTTAATTAAAAAAGTAGATACAAGTAGTATCTACTTTTTTTTTTAATTATGAACTTTAGTTCTAGTGGTTTTAATGAATTTGGTAACATGATTTACTCAGCAAGTCTTGATGCGTGTAAAAAGTCAATTTGCAAAGAAACACTTTGTTTATCATAGAAAGGTTAATCGTTACCTATTAGTTTTGATTATGGTTACAATACAAATAGTTTAGCAGAATAAAAAAAAACCTACTTATTCAGTTTTAAAAACTAAATTGAAGATAACAAACCAAACAAAAAAATCACGACCGAGAAACGTGATTATGTATTTACGAGCGAATTATCAGAACCAATTTAATAATTCCGAATAACATTGGTATAAACTTGGATTGGAGCTCATATAAAGTTATGGGTCTACTAATTCTTGGGTCAATGACAGCCCCACCGATAACTTGCAGCCGTGAGAACTTACGAACTGGAACGTACTGGACCCAAAAGAGAATGGACTAACATAATGTGATATTATCTTTATTCTTTTATAAACTTTTAGGTCCTGTAAAGTCTCGTAAGAAGTGATAAAGTCAGTGAAAGTACACATGAAACTTAAGTGAAAGAATTTTCACCACCTGTTTATGGTCATTAACACTTTTATTTAACGTTTGTGTGCTGAAGCACGGATTACTTAATAGTTGCCATGGCTGAGGTTCATTCACATCACTTGTGTACCAAATAGATAGCGGCACGTGCGTGATATTTACCTTAATGGTACACGCTTGTGTAGAAGACACAATGTTTGGTAAATATCGAGGTTGTATGCAAACACATAAGAAATTCAGAATATCTGAGGAGAATTTTCGTTGAATGCCAACGCAGAATTCCTAAAAGGTAAATGTATCTATTTCTACTTGGCTCAAGATAAACTCCAACATCGCCGTAAGTACCCAGCTCCATCAGCTAAACTACCATTTTATCTTATCCAATGCAAATTGCCCATAAATGGCAACATTGCCATTGACTCAGCAATCAATTTATTTGTTGACCGTCTGCGTAGGCTTTTGACCTAAAATTCAAACTGCCAACCTACACAAAATGCCCTTAGGGATCAATTCCGTAACCGAATAGTAATAGTACTTACTTAATCTGACATAAGGTCTTAAGTCAATGCCAGAAACAAGCGTGTGAAATAAAGTCGGGTTTAATTAAATAAGAACCGTTTCACGCCCACAATGATTGGTGCAAGAACAATGTTCTAGTCAAATTAATTACTACCTTTTGGGTGTGAATCGAAAGTGAAATAATCTCTAGCAATTACAATGCGTACCTTTCAATTATCTCGTCAGCAGCCAGTGATCTTGTCATTATTTTGTAGGAATTATCGAATAGCTCAGCGAAAAGATTCGGTTACTGATATGATAATAAAATTATCTTTGTCGGCTTGATTATCTTCAAAGAAAATGAATAAGTAATGAGGAGATTACAATCTTAATAAAAAGACTTTTTTTCTTCGTTTTAGAACATCGATCCGGAATACGGAACTTCGGCAAAGCTAGCTCCAATCACGCTAGCGAAACAGAAATAAAAACGAACACGTTAAACTTTTCTGTGATCATGTCATGTTTTCCTAAGATAGAAAGTAGTTTCCCACCTGATTACACAAACTTTTTAATTAACAACATTAAAGTTTGCATCATTAATACTGAATTTTAAATGGTAGTAAATAGTTCTGCTGGCGGAAAATCAGAGTTGATTTGACTTATATGGTAAACGAGATCCTGAATATGATGTTTAATGGAAAGGCGACTTTATCGATCTGTTACGTGATTCTACCATTTATATCGAGAGTTATGTCTGGCAATTAGTACAGGATTAGATATACAAGTCTATATTAGGAAAATTCTCTGATAGCCATTGGTGTCGATTCTGTTGTGCACAAACTAAACTTAATTTAGACTATTGCTATCTTTTACTAAAAGGCAGGGCGAGAAAAGGACGGCTATAGCTATGCACTAAGTTAGAAATGTCAAACTAGTTTATGCCTTGCGCTTCACCGTGTTATTAGTCGACATGTTTTTACGTGCACCCTTCATTAGTATGGAAATATTAGTTCGAATTAAATTTGACAGCTCTAAATTACGTCCGTCTCTTTCTCGTTTTATTGGTGAGAAAAAGATAGTAATAGCCTAAATTAAGTTTAGTTTGTGCACAACAGAATCGGCACCATTAATCATTTTACTTTGATCTTTGTAGTTGACTTGGTAATTACTTAGTGTTTAATCTTCCTCGTGTTCCACCACGTTTTTTATCAGCCAAGTATACACGATTACCAGCGTGGCTAATAATATGTCTGTATTCAAAACAGACTGAGCTAGCTAACTATGTAGATACATAATTGTAGGAAAATGTTCGCTGTGAGAAAATCTCCACGTTTATAATAAATTCTTGTGTAATAAAAACTGCACTGGGTACTTGGGTAGCTGGGTAGGAGTCACGAAATGTCTCAACATACAGTGTAAACAAATCTTTACATGAGTTTTAACAAAGATGGTGACTGAAAAATCATTTTTATATGGAATTTTACAATTCTTATAATTCGCACATAAATTAATATCTGAATCACGTTTTGTGCGTTCATTAGTTGTAAATTGCAGTACGAAGAATCAAATTGTTAAGTATCATGCTTAGGTTTCTAAATCGTTCCTCGAAATTGTATCTTCCCGCAGAATCATTTAGACGAAATAAGTAAGTACTAAGTAGGGAAATGTCTCGAAACAATGTTCTTGCGTTCAAAGTGTATGTGACTGCAGTGCGTTTGACGTCAACAAACCAAGTAACCTTAAGAAGAGCATCAGTCTACGCTTTAACCTTTGTATTTTGGATTCAATATCCTTGCACTTAAATAGATTGCACATTTTAAATAGCATCTTCTAATAAATATCATAAAATACGCTGTCAGATAAGGCGGATCTTACCTAAATCATGACATCTTTCTTAAGTTAGAGTCCCCTATATTTTATAACGAAAGTAGTGGGTAGTAGTGACTTTTGAAAAAAACCATAGTGCAGTTAAATACGGGATGGATTTTCTATGGACACACCGGTAGTCACAAAGCTATCGCTATCGTTTATTGTATAAACTCCTACAAAACTTAAACAACTCTTTTAAAAACCCTACTGACTTTTCAAGTTAGGAGTTTTTACCAACACCATTTAGATAATTTAAAGTTTTCGCTAACTTCCCCATTCGATGAAAGACCTGCTATAATCACTTTACAACCAAAGTAAACCTGACAGCCTGAACCACTCTGATTAAATTAATCACACCTGCACCATTATAAACAAATTAACTCGTTTTCATATTCAGATTTTCTCATGGAAATGGGTGGCCGTTTATCCACGTTCAACAGTTTTTAGTTTCACTTCGTGTAGTGATGATTAATTAGGTTTTCTTTATATTATCTAGCAAGAAAGCGTTCCGCAACGTTTACAATAAGAACCAGGCTATGCGTGGTGATAGCTCGTACATCTGTGGTATTATGCGGAATCCTGGTCATGTTAGATTCTATTGATAAAGACATTAATCTTATTTCAAGCAACGTGTGGATGAAAATGTAGTCTATTGTAACAAAGAAAATCTGGAATGTTCAACTGAGAATGCCTCTATGTACCACTGTTGTTTGTTGTTTAAATAAATAAACATTTGTCAGAAAGAAAATATGGAATGTTCAATATCACAAACATTCTTATTATACAGAAGTAACATTTCATTTACTCAGATTTTTATTTTTGTCATCAATTATCATAAGGACATTACTGTTGTTTTCCTCGAGAACAGTACTTTTTTTCGGGATGTAAGATACCCTATGTTCGTTACTGTACATCTGAAAATGTATAATTATGCAAAATTTCAGAATAATCGATTCAGTGGGTTAGGGTTAGGCGTGAAAAGGTAACAAACAAACTTACTTTCGCATTTACAATAGTATAGATATGTTATTTATTTATGATTCTGTTGATGTTGACTGCTGATGATGTTATATTATTTATATTAGCTTCTGCCAGCGGCTACGCCCGCGTGAACTTAATAATTGTCCCATGGGATCTTACTACCAGGATAAAAATATTCAATGTTTTAATCCAGGTTATAAACTATCTGTGCGCCAAATTTCATTCATATCCGTTCAGTAGTTTTTGCGTGAAAGAGTAACAAACATCCATACATCCTCACATCCCTCACAAACTTTCGCATTTATAATATTAATAGGATTTTACTTTATACCCACATTTTCTACATAGACAAGACTCTAGCCATTAAGGGAAAGTAAGGTATTCACAGAAATAATGTTAACAAATCAACGACGGCGCCCGTAACATACGCAGCTGTCTTGATTGAATTCGCTAACATTGTAACTGTATAGCGGAAATTGCAACCCGACCTTAACTTTCTACCCCTGCTTTATGGAGGCTTCTAAGGTAGCGTACGCTAATGATACTTGTTGATTTTAATTAAAAATTACAAAATGAATGCAAAAGTAAGTTAATGGATAAAGGGGAGGCCTTTGCCCAGCAGTGGGACACTCCAACAGGCTAACAAAAAAAAATGAATACAAGCATTAAAATTTAATTTTAATAAATAGACAAATGGCGAGCGTTTTCTATGCTCGTACTATTTCTAGAACGACTTTTTGCAGGATTGACAGTTAAACTAATAGCGTCCATGTTGAGATAGAAACCTGTTGCCCTCATGCAGCACTCTTAAATTTTTTTAAATATTTTTTTGTTGTTCTTCTTTTTATTTTATATATCTAATATCTTTTCTATCTTTCATAAATATATTTGCATTTCGGGAGTTTGTCAGTTCCATATATTTTTGACTTTTCCACCATCGCTACAGCCCACTTAAAGGATAATTTACATGTGTTGAAAATTACACTATCGGAGCCCTGGGTTAATAAATCGTCTTTTTCGAGCTAATTTCCATTTACATTAAGGTTTACAGTTACGCTCAAAATAAATTTCATTAACAATCAACCGTTACTAAAATAACTAGGTATGATAGATTACAAACCTAAATATGAATGAATAATTAATAAAAATATAACTTTATCGCCTCGTCTCAACAATCACCTCCACAATGTCTCAGTCATACAACATATCATTACGTTACGTTCATATCATTTATGTTAGTTGATCTTTGACTGATCCAAATATTTAAACATAAACCGAAATTCATTAGTCCAGACTCCCACTGCGTTTTAGCAGCATTCCATTAGTTGAACAAGATTTTACTAATGCCTGCTGTGCCGACTTTTCATTCTAGACAATTTATTTTAGAGAAAAACCTATTACTTTTTAGTTAGCCGACTTTTAAAAAGGAGGAGATTAATTATGTGCACCGATTACTCCGTGATTACTGAATCGATTTGCGTGATTCTTTTTTTATCAGCAGAAGAAGCGGTGCCGCGGTGGTCCCACACAAATTTTACTAACTTTGCTCGAGTAAATTAAGAGTTCACTCAAAAGTTTCAAAGTCAAATACGTATTACTTTCTTGGCCTATATTGATTGATAATATGAAGTAATAACTTCTAGTAACAATGTAAAATTTATTCGTGACGAGAATTTTTGCTTACAACTAAAAAGGATAAAATACTTTTTTGCAAAAGAAAATCCTACTTCCATGGTTTTTCGTCGCGGCACAGCATGGTAGGTACTTGTAGTTCTTTGTCGATTTGCAAAACTAACCAGAGTCGAGGTGCGGTAGGTACTCGACATATTAAACACATGATAAGTCAAACTCCACGTGTATAATGCGTTTCTGCATCATAACATGTTTATTTTAACAGGCCACTCATTTAATGGACGCAAAATTCAAGTTAGTTAGGTACAAGTCTTTGCAACATACCAAAACTTAGGTATACTTAACGGAAACTTATACTACTTATAACTAACTTAACGTTGGTCATATTATATGGCTCTTATTTCATTGACATTTAAAAATAATTTATGATAAGTTAGAATTTTTTATTTTAATAATTTCTTCATAAAAATAAGTAGGTACTATACAACCTTTGACTGCAACCTATCAACACTTTCATTTTCTCAGAAAGAAAAGTTAACTAGCTTTTTCCTCAAAGAACATGCAGAAATCTGATCTCCGACTGGTCAGAGTTTCAATTAGTCCCGAGCAAGTCTTGTAACCACGTTTGCCATAAATATGATAGGTTAAAAGTTAACCAGCTTGCACTATGGCGTGACAGGTTGTCCATGTTAGCAACCCACAACCTTTCTACCAATATAACAAGCAGTTAGTCAGTAGGTATTAGTACTTTTCCCATAGTCAAGTATTCAGAACTTGGTGCCTATAGATGTTGCTAGGTGTATCTGTATACTAATTACCATATTATTTTGCCAATAGAAGTTTAAATTAAAGAAGGACTCAAGCTGAGTCGGACAAGTTTTTCGGCTAGAAATTAATAGAATATATACACTTTTTGCTTTACTATAATAGACAAGTTGGAAAAAGAAGCAAGATGCTCGTATAGCTACTTTTTTTCTCGTTGCAAAGTACAAGGCAAAATTATTTAGAGTTAAAACCTTCTTAAATTGCATCACCATATTGAAGAAGGAGCAGATAACAATGTTACACTACTCTGTCTACTATAAATCTTCATATTCAAAACATAGAAGGAATATTACATCCTAGAAGTAACGACCAAAACAATAGCAATAAACAACTAATTCACTTTACCCTCCAAAATTATGAGCAGAAATGTCGGAAAGCGTGACCAGTGCAACACTTAACAAACATGAGACGCAACACTAACACGTTACCAAGGTCGACGTACCATTATCACACGTTTCTTTTTCACGAAAGTGTTAATAGCAAAACGTCTGCTGAACACACCAACCAACGCTCCGACATGTTTTATTTAGAACGAATAAGATAACCGCACCTTAGTACGTGCAACCAATAAATAATGCTAGAAAATAATGAGTTGTGGACCAGGAATAGGTTGGTCCATGTCGTGTAATTTAAAACCAGTGAATTATAAGATGGGTTACAGCCTCCAGCTACATTTATATCTTCTCATTTTGATCATCAACTGGCTTAACAACTGCCAAGCGGTTGTATTATGGATTCTGCTACTAAGATTTACATTGTAGCGGTCGATGGAGAATTCCCATGCATAAACTTCATGATGTTTTATGCAGTCAGCATTATGCGTCATATGCATTAATTCAGTAAAGATAACCGTTGATGTACGTGCAAAAATGAAAAATTGCCAATACATTATAACTTTTTAAGATAAGGTAGGCATATAATCATCACGCATAAATATTTGCATTCAAGCATGTCGCTAAGATTCTCTTCGATAAGATCTCACGCTTCTTTGATGTCTTTTGAATTATTCGCATTATCTCTTATATTGATGGGTAACTAAACTTTAATATCTGCAGATCCTGTTGCAGGATCGATTCTTCTAATTATAATTGTATTACATTTTCTTACATTCTCCATCCTTTTGGCTGTATCCAAACGAGCAAATGGATCGTTACTTCGTTAGTCCCGTCAACTCTCTTGAAAATCTACTCGTATGTCATAATAATATTACACCGTCTACGATTCCTCGAATATCAACATCATTCAAATATAAACATCACATCTTACAGAAAGTACCTATCAGAATTCCGAATTCATAAAATCTCGCTCACTGTTTCTAGTATTTGAAAGTGCAGTGCAATTACTGTTCATGACAAAAACGACACACATAATCCGACAAAATAAGTCATTATTACATTAGCACAGAGAATGCAAAGAAATTATCTGTTTCTTGCAGACAGGCATTAACGTGCACACTCGCCATTTTATGTCATTTTTAGGGTTCCGTAGCCAAATGGCAAAAACGGAACCCTTATAGATTCGTCATGTCGGTCTGTCTGTCTGTCGGTCTATCTGTCTGTCCGTCCGTATGTCACAGCCACTTTTTTCCGAAACTATAAGAACTATGCTATTGAAACTTGGTAAGTAGATGTATTCTGTGAACCGCATTAAGATTTTCACACAAATATAGAAAAAAACAATAAATGTTGGGGGTTCCCCATACTTAGAACTGAAACTCAAAAAAAAAAATTCATCAAACCCATACGTGTGGGGTTTTGTTATACCCACATTTTCAAACACTGGTCTTATCAGCCTTTAGCCGTTAAAAGTGCTTTTTTTTGTTATCGGTAGGTAAAATAGAGCAAAACTCTGACTGAAAATAATTAATAACCCATGTACTGAAAAAGTAATAGGTGAATGAACTTTCCTCTTTAGAAGGTAAAATATGTAGAAATAATGTCCTATTTTAACTATTTAAATCGCATTGTCATTTGAAAAACAATGCGATAATTTAGTTTTAATTGCACCCGTGGGTTGCCCTCTTGGACCGTGCATTAATTAAATCGCTTGTGTATACCTTCTTACTTATAACGGGCGAGCAACATAAATTGATGCGTGTGTGTTAATTTAATTCGACTTTGCCCAATATAAATTACCAAGGTGGATTACCTTCACCCGAAATAAATAGCACCAACTTTGTTACTAATACGGTAACGAAAATGTTAGAATTCAGAGCGCTAATTAGGCATGGTAGAATTCCGCAAATGAGGGTAGTCCACTAGCAAATTAAAGAAGTGATTCACATAACAAACAAAATACAGTTAATGGAACTTCATAACTCGGAGTAACTGCAAACGAACCGCAAACATGAGTAAAAAACGTTACTGACGAATTTGGGACGGTTGTCAAAAGGGTTCGTTTACCTGACTGTGTCCAGCATTCCGGGCAATCCTGACAGAGCGACGACCAGTCGAAGGCAAGGTCCTCGAAGCTCGCCATGGCTACACCCGCTTAATCAAGCCAGTCCACTCCGCAACATACTATCAAACGGCTATTCAAATGCCGGTTCCACTAACACTTCAAACACCATCCGAATCAAGTTTTCATAATCCTTGTAATTTTTTAATATCCTTGTAAATTTTGTTTAAACACTAAAGCACTGCTATCGTTTAGTCGTAAATAAACGTTATCTGCAGCAGCTTTGGTGTAAAGTTCGCGGCGGTTGTTTCCCGCGGTCGTTCGGTAGTATCGGATGTGCACGCGCACGTAGATAAGCGGCCGGCGGAGCACTGCGCGGTAACCTCGCGGACCACTCGGGATGTGTCGCCGACTCGCTGCTCGCTCGCCACTCGGAACCTGTTCTCGGGCCGAGGTACAGGCGTTCACTCAGCCCGTACACCTTTTCGATTTCAATGAACCGTTAACGTTCTTTTCTTGTTAGGTGTGTCTTATCTACACGACATCACGTAACGCTGCACCGGCAATCCGTTGTCGCACAATAGGCGAGCGCCAGATATCTACACGTTAAACCAGATCTCAGTTTGGAACTCGGGAGATAATAGATGAAGGTGTTGCAAAACTTGTCGAACTAAAACCTTTGTAATTTCCATATGTAAATGTTGGATATTTGCTTTGGAAATACATTCGAGGCACGTAGAATGGCCGTTACAGGCGGTCGTCCTTATGCGAGCCCACGCACTATTCAAGTGCAAGCCATGAGTCTTCGAGGTACTATAAATTGAGAGTGTTTTGTCGATGTTAAGGGTATTTTATTGTCATACATATTCCACACGGGCTGTTAGGTGTTCTCAGAACAATGTCTAAACATTCGCAGCGCAGTGATGTGTTATTAACTTATACGGTGGCAGTAAATAGGGTGTAAACATGTTACATGTCTTGAACTGAATACATTAAGTTCAAACATAAACCATTTTGAAATTCATATTACCGGCCTTGCCTACCTACAGCCATCTTAACCCTATTTGGGATAAATATGGGCCGCCTTTCTTGCATAAGGGCAAAATGAAAAAGAAATCGAAAACAACCTTGTTTCGGTAAAAGTTTTCTCGTTTTCGTAATTTTATCCAAACAACTTTAATAGCGTGCGGGGCATGAAACGAAAGTAACATTATGATTTTCAATTTGGAATTTACTCTCATTTTCCGGCTAAAACAGTTTATAATAATTCTATGTTTAACATAATAAGTGTGTCATGTTCATGAAATTATATTATAGTTAACAAAAAGACACTCAAACAAATAGAAACTTCATTCATTATAATGATACTACAATTTAATGCTAACTTAATTCTTTTTGGCATAAAATAGGCATTAATTCATTAATTGCGAAGCGTCGTGTTATAATTATAAAGCAGAAAGCGGTAAGTGAGAGTATTTGACGAACATATAGACATACGGAGGTAGATAGAGGTATACTATGCGACAAGAAATTTTGAATTTCGACAGCCTATCACCGAACTCACTCTTTCTTTATCGTGTAGTTGGTGCCTCACGTGTCAGAGTTTTTATGCCGCCCACGAGCTTCTGCCTTGGCTTTACATGCCGTCAAGAAATATCTCTCATGGCAGGCTGGTTTGGTCATGTTGTTTTCGTTCACCGAAGCAAGTGATAATTATTAATTATGCACATGAATCCGAAAAATCAGATGCGTGTCCTGGGTTCGAACTTAAGACTTAACCCACCCAATCTATAGATAGATAGGTGAGGTGAGTGGTACCCAGTAAAAACTCATAAAAGAAAGTACCTAGATAGGTACAAGACACCCCATTTTTAGTACGATTGTAGATTCACAGTATACCTACCTCTTTTTCAAGTTCTGCCTATTTCAGTTAAGTACATAATACAAGAGTTGTAATAAACAAACGGGCGTCAGGCGTAGGGTTAAATGAAATCGATCACGGCCGAATGGCTGGAACATTTCGCTCGACACGTGCTGTTTAAATTACGGTTAGTATGGAAGATGCTCCTTCAGGTGTGAGTTAACACTTCATCAGGTACAAGTAGTTATGAAACACTCTTTGTTTTTGATTTAAGTAGATCTTGTTTTGATCTATTTTATTTATATGAGGTCGGTCGCACTAGCATTTCAGATTCTTTATACTTTGCTTTTTGCTTTTTTTCATTGGTTTTAGGTTCTACTAATGAAACCAAACCCCTGGTTTCAAGGATAACGGTGTCCACACTAACACCCTGTATGTGACGCATTAAGACTTTCATAATAGTAAATACGATTGACAGAATGGTTTCATATAACATCACGCCTGTAATCAACAAAAAGTTAAGCAGAAGTGTATCTAATACTACTCACACATTTCGCCAGAATTATTTTTTAGGCCCATGATATAGCGGCGAGCCTATTGCCATCAACCAGGCGCGAATCCAAACTCCGTGGCTGCTATTAAGAAATTCCTGATGGAAAAACCCAATAACAATTCGCTCAACCAGGGATTTGAATCCAGGACCTCACGTGCAGTCACGATTCCATGGGGATGGTATTAACGAAGATCGAAAAGTGTTGCCTACTTATTTAAGTTTAGGGCCACCTTATGGGACACGAAGTAGGTATTAGTAGGTATATCCACAAATGGCCAAATGGCCAAGCAATTAGAGCACAATCGGACGCGAAAGTTGAGTTCAAATGAACTCAACTTTCGCGTCAGTTTGTGCTCTAATTTAAACTGTCCCGCGCTGAATTGATTAGGAGACCAGCCTGCAAAATAGCGTCCAGAATATAGGCCAAAAACAATGAAGTTTGACATTAGCAAACACAACAAAAAGATAATGAAGAATGATGATGATGAACAAATATCACGACAATTAGGTCGCTAGTACATATTCTAGCCGCACGGTCTAGATTAGATTCTGCTCCACGTAAAACTTGCGAGTCATGTAATTGCAGAATGATTAAAGAAGCCAATACATTTTTTGTATTGAATGAATTTTCATGAAATACCGCGGTTTTTGGAGCCCCATTGAGTTTATTGTAAGTAAATCTCTGTCAATCAGAGAGCCAAATCTAATGATAGCTGATATCATTAGCTGACATGGCAGGCATTTGATAGCAGATTTATGTGATGACTGAGGCACACAACAAAACAATCTATGGACAATCAGATATCCAAAGGTTTTACAAATTAATTAATTTTACGATAAATTCGATCACTACCTCCAGTCAGCAATATTGATTTGCTTTGCGAAAAAGGAATACAGAAGCTCTAAATAAAATCTCAGCCATTTAATTATCTTGAATCAAAATGCCCCATAACTAATATCGGGGTCAACGATAAAACAGGAAGATTCATAATTATAAAAACGTTCGGTTTTCTGCACCTTGTAATTACCTTGCGAAACTAAAGTTTTCGATCGAACATGTCTAGGCTTTCATGTCCGTTACTTTAGACACTGGTCGACTAAATTGCAAGGTTATGTCACCGAGTTTGATTGATTGTAACTTTGATACCGGTTCCGAAATAAGAACAAGCACCTACATAGCGATATTTTATTCGATTGTAATGTAAAGGATATGATTACGAATGAACAGGGTCTGGCTCTAAATGCTAACTATGGTGCAAGTGCAAAAAAAAGAACACCGGTAGATATTAAATTAAGTAACACGAATTATGAGACTATAGTAGACACGAAGACACTACGTAGAGTGCCTTGTTCTCGAAGGGAAGCCGGCAAGAATCGGTTTTTTAGGTGCCTTCGGGCCTGGTGTACGGACTGAACTGATCCTAATATCACGAAGACCTTCACCACTGGCTCAATGAAAATCTGGTCCTTATGCATAGGTTCGGTTGCTTAGGACAAGAAGACCCAAAATACAATAGTCAATGCCGCTGACTTTACTACACCAAAACCTACGATCTACAACACACGCGGAAAAAAAAACAGTCCGCCAATAAAAACTTAACCTACATACATAATAATCCTTGCATTCGTAACGAAGTAAATAGTAACTAGTAACATAACAGGGCGTCCTTGAACTGCAGTAACACCGCGAAACAATGAACTAGACGAGTGGACGAGTTTTAAATACTGACGTAAGTACTGGAGTACTTACTGCACTCTTCTAGTACTTGAGCTGCTCCATTCAACTGCAAGTAGAGGTACAGGGGCACGTACTCATGACGTAGGAGAGCGCAGGGTAAAGCCGGCTATATAGAAAGACTAGATTTTCCAGATTTTGATCCGGAATATTTTCGATTGACACACGAATGTTACTAGGCAGGCGGGAGTGTGACACTAGACAGAACGATTTGTTACTTAGAAGTAACAAGTACATAATAAAAATAAATAAAAATAAAATAAGTTTATTACGTATCAGTTTGGGTTACATTGCATGTCAAGGAGTCTCCATTTAGGCATAAAAAATGCCTGTAGTTGAAGGCTCCGCTCTTCCCTTACATTTTAGAGATACAAAATAAATTGGCAATTAACAAAAAGAGAAAAAAGTAAAAATAAAAAAACAAAGTTATAAAAGTACGATAAAGTGTGTGTGCGTGTGTGTGAGTGTGTGTGCGTGTGTGAGAGTGAGTGTGCGAGTGAGAGGGAGAGAAGTTTGAGGGTACAACTGTACATGACATGTGTGTCTTGCTAATCGAATAACATCATTAAGTTTTTATTTATTGTTAACTCACGCGTTGCAAGAGTAACTCTGTGTCATCAAAATTTAAGTTGTGTAGCCATATTGTTAGTTTTTTTTTGCATTCATATTTTTTTTTATCATAAATATACATTAGTTTATTAATTTTATTGTACAAGTAGGCGGAGCGTTTTTTAAATTGTCTACTGGCAAATTCAGTTTTAGTTGAGGGAACGTTTGCTATACAGTGTTTCTTTCTCTTTTCTTGTATTTTAGGATCATAAGGTATCTCCTTGTGCATTTTGAGGATGATAAGAAGGATGTACAATTTTCTCACTGACAGCAGATTACACAATTTGTAAAGCTTTTCAGTGGAGAATATTCTTTTTTTGAAGTACATCACTTTAAGTATCGCTCTTTGAGCACGTTCTAACTCTAGAAAACTGGATTTCGTTGCTCCACCCCATACTGTTATGCAATATATTAAAACGGACTGGACCAAAGATACATAAATTTCGTTTAATAGATTTCTTTGGTTGTCATTGTTTTTATTTACAGTAGTTCTCCTTGGTACAACATATCTCAGCTCTTTGAATATCCAGACAAGTTTTCGCACTCTACTCATGACTAGTTCCAGTTGAGGATACCAGGAAAGACGCTGGTCAATGATCACTCCCAGATATTTTGTTTGGGTCACTTGTTGGATAGTAGGGCAATTGCAGCAAGTTCCAAACGTATGCATGTCGCAAGTGTGTATTCTCAAATTAAATTCCTTGTCTGGTTGAAACTGATTATAAATATTAAAACAAATATAGTTAGTTTTGCTAGTGTTCAGGGTGAGCAGATTTTTGTTTAGCCATGTTGCAACAAGAGCTAGCCCTTCTTCTGCACTATTTTTAACCTCATCCCATGTTTTCCCCGAGAAGACGACAGCTGTATCATCAGCGTATGAGAAAACTTTGGCATTATTAATCCTCATATTGCAGAGGTCATTTATATAAATTAAAAATAAGGTAGGTCCTACAACGCTACCCTGAGGTACACCGTATGATACATCCGCGTCCTCACCAACAATTTGTTCCACCTTCACCTTTTGAGTTCTACCAGAAAGGTAATCCTCAAAAAGTGCCAGTGGTATTCCACGAACTCCGATAGCTTCAAGCTTGTGTAAAAGAATGGGAGTAGAGACGGTGTCAAATGCCTTTCTTAGATCCAGAAAGGCTGCCATACATTTGTTTCCTTTGTCGAGCTGTTCAGTTACTAAGGAACTTAGTGCTATAACAGCATCTTCAGTTGACTTTTTTTGCCTGAATCCGAATTGAGAAGGTGACAGTATGTCAAATTTATCTAGATACTGCAAGAGGCGAGTATTTATCAATTTTTCTAATATTTTTGAAATCGCAGTTAGAACGGAAATAGGTCGATAATTGTTGACGTCGTCTCTATCACCACCCTTATACACAGGTGTAATAATAGATTTTTTTAATGGGGCTGGAAAAGCGCCTTTTTGAAAACATAAGTTGGCAAGGTGCGTGATAATTGGTACAACTTCGTTCTTAGCCATTTTCAAGAAGCACGTAGGAATATTGTCCCATCCGGGGGCACTGTCAGATCGTAGATTCATAAGCGTAGTACAAACTTCGGGCTGATCAGTGTCTAAAAGTACCATTGAGCTTATGTGTGATGGCGTTTTATTTAGGGGATGGCTATATAAGTTAGTGCCAGATGCTATTTTTTGGGCCAGATCTCTGCCTATACTTGCAAAATATTTATTTATAAAGTTAACGGATTCTACGGGAGATGATTTTACCTGCAACAGTTCTAAGTTTTTTGTCTGAGATTTATTAGTATAAGTGATATTTTTTATGTTTTTCCAAAGAAGTCTATTGTTTTTGACAGCGTTAGTAATTTGATCCCTATTATATTTTCTTTTTAACTTTTTAATGAGATTATTGCAGTAGTTTCTATAACGCGTGTATGTAATTTTGGCAATTTCACTGTGAGGATCATTTAGTGCCTTTTTCTGTAATGCATTACGATTCCGAATACATCTCAGAATACCGTGTGTAATCCAGGGTTTTAATAAACGTTTACTGCTTGGAATGTTAATAGTGCGCGTATTAGCAGTCAAAGATTCAGTTATCTTTTCTATTAAAGACATTGTAACTATACTGGGGTCATCAATAAACATAAGTTCAGCTAAATTTTTGTTTTGCAAATATAGGAGAGCGCTGTTAAAATCTACAGTAGTTTTAGTTTTATTAGGAGTAATTTTGTCTTTTGTTTTTGCCAAAGAAAGAAAGGTGGTATAATGGTCTGTAGTAGTAGTGCGTAATATAGCTATAAATGCAGATATTTTTTTTGGATTAATTTTAAGCATGAAATGATCAAGACAATTCGTGCCTCTAGTGGGTAGTGTATGCCCAGCCAGAATACCTACCGTATGACGATAACATAGTAAGGTAGTTTACCCTATTTTTGTGTTCGTAATATTGTTCAGTTTCCCTGGGTCTTAGGTTAATATTTATATCCCCTGTGATCACAATGTTTCTTTTTTGCACATTAAGTGATTCCAGATGTAAACCTAGAGAGTCAACAAAGTTTTCTGCGCTTAAATTTGCAGGGGATCTATATACTCCAAAGACAATGTTATTTAGCACCTCAATTTGGAGACATGATGCGTGTAAAAGCTTAACTTCAGTAACTTTATGTTTTAAAGATTTTTTCAATAAATAATGGAGTGGTAACAAGCGTTGGTATAAGGATTTTCTTCGTGTTGTCCCGTCTATTGCTCGTAAATATGTATTTGAATGTCTTTGAAAGCGGATTACGATGTCGATTCGCGTTATCTCGTCTTTTGTCTAACTATTTAAAATACCTTGATTTAAAGCCACTAAGGAAGACGTTAAAAGAAAGCAAGAAAACTAGTTGGGAGATTTCCCTTCCGTCATTATCGAATCCGGAATCGCATTAAGAACTGCCTAAACAAACCAGATCATACATTTATACGATTCTCCAACCTGCTTGCCCGGTATACAGCTGACTGACTGATTCGAACATAATTTATGTAACGAGCATTACGCATCCATTTTGGTAATAGGCTGAAAAAATGGCTGGCCCAAGTCTTGAACAAACAGCCTGTAAAAATAGGGACGTCGGGACTTACCCAATGTTTGAAAAATGGACCGAGGAAAACGGCTCTGCCCAAACCCTAAAAATTTACCTGAAAAAGGGATCTGTCCAAGATTTAACAAATTAACTTTTGTTAAAGGGGCCCACCCAAGCCTTGAATAATAATGACCAAGACACAAAGGTGCCTGCCAAAAATTAAAAGAAAACCTGAAAGGGACTTAAGCAAACACAAAAAAAAATATTGGCCGCGGGCACAACCTGAAACCTACTGGAGAAAATGAGAAAAGGGTTTTATTTAACGACTAACATTTTACAAACCAACAAAAAATCTAAAATAAAGTAACGGCTCATTGAATTAAACGAGAAACGTAGGTATTTTGATATAGCATGTACGCTTTCTACTGTCCATTTGATAGATTTAACTAGGCAGCAGGAGGTGAATACGCGAGAAATTGATTTACTCCCACATTCATACACAAATGATAATTATTTCTTCTTACCTACATTTTGCTTTTATGCCGTGCTTATTTTGCTGTTTACTACATTCACCTGGTCTTTTATATTCACCGGTTTCATTAAACTTGAGTATTACGAAGCTGGGTTATCAAGTTTACGTTTAATTATGATTACTATTTTATTATTGTTGCTGTTTTACTTACGTTGCTACCTACTTTTATGTCCGTCACCTGTATTCGCGTACATAGCGCTGCGAACAATAAAGTGAGGCTAGCGTAAAACTACGCCTCGTTCAGTGCGTACACGCTCACATGCACACATTTACATCAAACTGCAACTAAACTACGTCTCAATAAATGCACACATGTTTACGAAACCGGCCTCACTTCTCTGTTGGCAGAGTTCCGTCTTAACTTTTTATTTGGTCTGAGATTATAGGTGACCAACACACAAGGAATGTAAAGAAGATAATTGAGCCATTTAACAACAACAAAGTTTTAGACACGAACTACCAGTCTTGCACGTGCTGCCCCACGCAACCTGTAGTAATTTTAAAGTTGTGCCCAAAAAAAACTAATCTTTTCCGCATGTGGACATCCTAAAGACCTCAACAAGCTCAAACCTAACAAAACGAGCACTTGTTAAGAAACCAACCATTTTACACACTCGTGTAATAAAATACGGGCTATTTATTAAAACGGTAAAGAACATAAAACTACACGTCATATGTATTAAAATGTATGGAATGTGTATAAGTCTGTGTGCCAATCTGTTTAGTAACATAAGCGGCCAGTGCATCTCGCCTTGCGTAATCCTCGTAGAACTGAAACACAAGGAAATGACAGAAGTAGAACGGACCTTTCTTTGAATATTCTTCATAATTTATTGCTAATCACAATCACATGTCCGTTTGATGTGCGATTAGTGTTGAGTTAAGACTGTTAGGTAATTATTTTAATAGATCTTGCGCATTAACTGTGTAAGTTTACACGTTCTTTTAAAATTGGATAAGAATCTTCAAGATTTTCTGGATCGAACATTACGATCACACAAAAGCAAACACAAATCACTGAATAGCATTAATTAGTATAAGGGACGTAAAAGTGTGAGGATAACGCTAGTACTGCAAGGTCTTACAAAAATTAAAGGCTTGATCTTCATTTGTTCGTAGCCTGTAGAACTATGAAAATGAAACAGAAATCTGAATCGATGAAACCGAATTATCGTCTAATTAAGTCTAACGCAAGAGAAGTGTTGGTTGGTCGCCCAGCGGCGGCGGCGAAATTGGCAGACGACATTGGTTCCATCGCGGGAACATCCTTGATACACAAGAACGTGGAGCTTGCACAAGCAAAGAGAGGACTATACCTACCCAGCAGTGGGAAGTCGGGCGGATAATGATGAAGTCTAATATTAGTCTAATAATGAAGGTAAATAATATCAGCACGTTTCTTGACCACTGCTCACTGAAACAGTGAGCGCAAATGATGATAATGATGAACTTTAAGTGTTCAATAGAACAGTTTATTGACTATTATCTTTCTACAAAGGATTTTCCTTCGTGACTCCACAGTATTAACGACACAGAATGATGTTAATCTGTGATAAACACAGCGTTTGTGAAAGGTAGACCTTTGCTGATTGATTGTAGGTCAGATTTATCAATGCCAGTAATGGCGGACAAGGAATATAGCTGCTGTATTCAAGGCGTTTGTTTAAATATGGTGGAACTACCTGTGCAGTGTGAACATTGCTCTAATTCAGATAATCATTGGATAGGATTAAGCAATGGACGATGATGGCCATGACACCTTTACAAAATAAATCTTAGCTCATAAAACATCTTCAAGGTATTGAGTTTTACTAAACCACTTTCAATGAAAGATACAACTAATACAATAGTCAAAACCAGTACAGCTGTAGGTCAAACAAACATGGCACGTTTTAAACATTGCAAAAACGTACCACTAAAACCTGCGACCTAAAAAACATCTCTTTTTGGACACGACAGTTATACGATCAATGCAAAACATCCTCACACCAAATGTTAGCTGCATGTGTACTACTTTAAGCTTATTTATTCTCAAACAGGAGCTAAGTTTAAATAAATTGATCATTGATTCGAATATTATTTTAAATTCGACGGTTTTCGCGAACCTACAAGTACAATACACGATTTCTTCAACAGTCGCAACAAACTTTCTGTCATTGACTTGGCAATGGATTGTTAATTGTAATTAAAATTTATAAACACTTGTGGCTGCTTGCAAAATATGTTGTATTCAAATGTCCGTTTAAACGTTGGATCATTTCTATTTGACAATGCAACGTCTAAGTAAATTCGAAACACGAGTCTGGGTGAAATCGCTCGTATGATACGCTCACGTTCTTCTTGGCCAACTTAGCGCTACACTGGGTATAAGTAGATAAATACTTACTATAATAAAACGAAGATTGTTCTTAGACATCGCAATTTATTCACAAAACTTCTAATTTAACACTTAAGCGACAGAAATTGTCTTTATAGTATATTCTTGCCCACGGACAGAAATCCTGAAGTGTTCGAGAAGTATTTGGCATTAGCTTCGTTGATGCGCGTTTCAGCCGCCTGTGGATTCACAATTTCGAGACCCTGTAACAAATAAAAGAAACATTTTAGCCTTCTGAATGCAATAACACACCTATTTGTCATTAACAAGGTTAGTGAGAATGCATTTGTTTTGTTTCTGAATATAGTAGGAATGTAGGATGCATCATCGTAACACAAGTCAGGTTTTAAATAGAAAAGTCAGAAAACACTTCATTAGGTGTACAAGGTAAGCAACTATCGTCGTAATGTATCAATTAAGCACGTTGTAAATGATGAGACGGCTTCCATGGAAGTCCGCGTTGTGTTACAAAGTAACACGCATATAATTTCTTCTCAAATGAGCTCCATAATCGGGAGGAGTAAATATCTACAATCTTCTTCACTAACAAGACGTCTGTGACCTGTGGTATAAATCAGTTCGTTACTCGTGTTATTACTCGGCATTCCGTTTGTTATTCTGTCATTATCTCGAGGTAGTAATAGCATGCCAACACAGCAATAATCCGCAGCGTACGTAAGTAGACAAGTAAGGCAATGCCAAGTAATGACCATTCATTTAATTCTTGCTTATCACGTTAGAGGCTTTTTGCGCTCTGTCGTGTCGCTTCATTTGTTGTTACAAACGTTCACGCGATGTACGGCACGAGTTCTTTATCAATTTACATAACAAGTAACAAGACAGCGGGGTTACCACAACGTCCAAATGCGATTCAATTTAGGTTTGAGCTGTCATTTTCTGACAGTTTTTCTATGGAACTGACAGCTTGCGACTCAGTTTAGGACCTGAATTGAATCGCATTTAGAGGTTGTGGTAACCCAGCAGCACAGTTCAGCACACCCATCAAACAACAACAGAAGTCCATAAAAGTTTAAATTGCGATTCGAATAACTTCAATCCATTCAGTAGTTTTATTTGCGGCGCGGTCAGACTGACAAATTAGTTTCGCTAATGGGATTTTGTATTTGAGAATACCATAAAAAAGTGTTATAATCGCTGTTTCCATGGAGTTTGACCCACTCAGTAATCGATGGTAATGCTCATTTCTTTTCAATTACCACGAATGTGTGCTAAAAACAAGTATCACAAGTATCACTTACAGTTTTAACTTAAACAATGGTATAATGATGTAGTGTGGCCACTTTCACTGGGATCGTTTATTGTTATTGAAAATTATTCGCAATATACCTATTCAACATAAAGTCTATTCCGCCAAGAATTCTTGACAGCGCTTTAGAAATTTGATTTGATACATAATGCCAATCGATGCACTTATCTGCAGCTTTTACGGTATATCAGGTAGGCTGCACTTGTATGCACTTGGGTAGTGCGATGGGGGCATAATCTCGCTGATTGCTATCAGGCAGCTAACGGTCTGGATGTTGCGGGTTAACGCTGAGCCGCCGGGCGGAGGGCAATGGATAAAATGCATCTATATTTACTGGCCTATCTACGCTAAACGCTTGGGCGTGGTCCTACATCAATGAGTAGCGGTATGCATTTGGAAAGTTCACCATACTGTGTTCACATTTCTTTTTTTGTATCGTATTTTATTTTTCTTTCATGCCAGTCTGATTTACAAATGCACACAGCAGCATATTTTTCGAACAGCATAACGAGAACACTTAAAATGTTCAGCGAAGCAAGAGATTGCAATTAACTCATGGAAGATTTAATTTTAGTGGCTAGATTAAAAGCTGCTTCAGAAGATAACATTTATACCTATAAAATAACTGGTTAAGTATCGTTATTATTTTAATACCGATATATCAAACAATCTGCAGCAGTAAAACGGCCGTCTCAAAAGTGACTCTCTAAACTTGGAGGCAGTATTCCCATTTTGATGTATATCTAAATCTAAACGAGGTACAACATCGTTTAACCTAAGGGCGTAGCCATTCCCATAGCACAAATACCAACAGCGAAATGTAAACGGAGAAAGTCTAGTGCTAACCCGATCGCCTGAAATACTAATAGGTAATTTTCTCAGCTCGCCTACATGCAAAACTCGCTACTTTAGAGTATGAAACAGACAAGCACTAATATGTATTGGTAATAACCATAACTAGATAGGACTGAAAAACTTCTGAATTACTCGAGTATCCCAACCTTACATTAAAATACCTTATTATGGAAGGTATCCAAATATTACAACTATAAATTTTACATTGCATGTGGGCGACTGTATTAATTTAATCCCACAATCATGTTATGAATAAATACTAAAGTAAAGGCGGTAACCAATTAATGCAGCTGTCAATATCTATCTCTTTGTGGTTTCTGATTATCTTTTGCCTGTATCTTTTTTCAGCAGATGTCGTAACGAATAGGTATGTGTTATGAATTTACCGCGGACTCCTGACATATTAACGTTTTAGCGCACACCAGGTGTTGATGAGTTTATTGTTTATCAGTAATATCTGTATACCCTTGAGTCGCAAACTGACCATACGTCTTTAATAAACGCCGTACTAAAAATAATCGTGAGGTTACGGGCACAGATGCATAGCTCCTATATGTAAGATATTATCTACTTTCTATGTAACACGGTACCTATGTATTTCATGTTAAGCTCTTTAACAATATGGCTGCTTTTGTCCTGCAAGTGATTATTAAGTAGGGCAAATGACATCGTCGAAACCCAGTACTACCTCGCCTATTAACATTTGTTACCTTTTGTTTAATCAATTTTAAAATAATAATATTTTTTTATGTACATGCTGATTATGACCCACCTTCTGTCCTGTTTTGCAATTCCACCTGCACCTTGAGGGACCTATCCAAGGCCAATACTAACTCTATCGAAATGGCAGTTTTGGTCGAAGCTCATTTAACTTGAAAATAATCATCGTCACGACAAAGCAGTAATTAAAAATTGCAAAATGTAATCATAGACTTGCAATACCATTAATTAAAAAGACGACATAAACGAATAATAAATGTCTTAATGAGTCCTTTACAAAATATTCAACACCTGATGCATATTGACGTCCGAAACATCACAGATACGAGACAGCAACTCACTAATTGGGTTGTTGAACCGACATAAAAGGACGGTTAAGAAACTGTGATCGGTCCAAGATAACCGTACGATGTCGGTGATGGCACATAGACTGTTATGGGAACAGCACATTACTGTTAGAGCTTAGGACTTAACTTAGGGCGCGGTGTATCGCAACTTGAAGATTTACGTGCGATACAAGTATTTATGGCTGGCGTGCTCCTTTACAATTGTTTGTTGGCTCGTTTAGGATAAGTTATGATGTTAGGAAATGTAGGGTATTTATTTATGATATAGGAGCACAATGTCTTCACACATATGTTTGTGGTATTAGGTGTTTCTAGTGTGGTTTGAACATGATTCGGGATAAAGAGGAGAATACACGTGAAATTCAAATTTTCTCACGTTTTTTGCAATTGCGCGATTAACTTTTCATCAACGTACAACCTGACACTGTTTTGCAAATTGCATAAAAACTTGAGTAAATTAGTATCCTTCAATTATTTAGATAAATCTTTCTCTTTTAATATTTTAGTCATCATCTTTATCTGCCTAGCCTTTTCCCAACTATGTTGGGGTCGGCTTCCAGTCTAACCGGATGCAGCTGAATACCAGTATTTTACATGGAGCGACTGCCTATCTGACTACCACAACCCAGTTAATACTGGGTAATACGATTTGGTAAGACTGGTTGTCAGACTTTTTGGCCCACTGACTACCTGTAACGACCGCCAAAGATGGACAAAAGACAACCGGGACCAACACCCTATGGCGGCCAACCATCTACAGACCAACCTAGGCAAGCACGGCTTAACCTAAACATCGGCTCGAGCGGCTGTTATTATTAAGCCAGGAGCTTTTAATATTTTAGTACTTATCTTAATAATTTATTAATCTATCAATGAGTCTTTTCTCGTGAGATCTGCCTTTAGCCAAGGCTCACACTGCAGCACTGAGGCCATCGGTCTATGATGCGACAATGCTTAGACTTTAAAACGGTACATTAGGTTTTATGAACTCATGTTCCTCTCATCAACTCAAGGGCGGCGATCTACGTGAGATACGACAGTTACGACTTCAGTACTTTTCTGAACTTAGGGTTACCTGAGCTGCAAATTGAACTGAGTATCGGGATCTGCTTTTAAGCTTTTACATAAACCAACTCATGTATATTCCTACCTGCATCACCTCGAGTTTGTAAGGCTTATTCAATCATACTAAGATAGTATGATCTAAGTTGCCAAATAAACGTTGTGTTTAAAACTAGCTATCCGACCCTTAATCGCACTGGTTTTGCCCAATGAGATCATCAAAACATTGAGAGTTATTTATTATATGCAACGACGACGCTTGATACACATAAACTCTCCGCAGTGAATTCCAAATTGAATTGCTAAAAAATGGTGAAAACCGTCGTTTACACACACAGTCGTTTTTTTTATAATATGTATTTATTTATAGAAAAGATAAATACAAACCCTGTTAGTGTTTTCTTTTTTTATTGTAAATACAATACCGACAGGTTTTCAAAACAAGATGAGATAATAGACTATCGAATTAATAGTTCTGTCGGATTTTTTGCACTAGCAACCCTGACTCTTGAGTCGTATGTAATGGCGTTAATAATGGGAAACGCGGTGATGCGGAAAATATAAAGACATAATGATCCCCGCAGATGGGTAGAAATGTAAAAAATGTTGACGTTAATGAGCTGTCAGTATGTTTGTTATGAAGACGGGTTTGGAGTTATTGAGGACGAGAATGAAATCTTCAGAGAGGTGGATGTTGAATGTAGGATATCCTATGTTTCTTACTTGGGAAAAAGTAAGAGGAAAATCAGACCTCATTTTGTGGTTATAAAAAAACAAACGACGGGGTGTTATAAGCTTGACGTGTGTGTGTGTGTGTGTGTGTGTGTGTGTGTGTGTGTGTGTGTGTGTGTGTGTGCGTGTGTGTGTGTGTGTGTGTGGCATCGTAGCGCTCGAATGGATGAACTGATTTGGATTTTGTTTTTTATGTTTGAAAGGTGAATTAGTCCGGAGTGTTCTTAGCTATATTTATTCAACAACTCCCTAAATATGGGTATCAAATGAATAATTCGTTATTATGAGCCTGATGTGTCCCACTGCAGGGCAAAGGCCTTCATTCCCTCTTTGCATTTATCTGTCTTAGATGTTCCTGCTGTCTTTGGCTATTTGAGCAAATAAATCACTATTTTAAGTATTTCGTTTAGGTCTTTTTATTACCATGATGGGTAGGTTTATTTGCATCAAATATAAATAAAATAATATTATGCGTGATACGAGATACGAGACTTATAGAGCTGCGAAGAAGAAAGTCTTAATTTGTTTTTAATTGGATCATAATTAGATCCAAAATTATGAATTCGGACGAAAGTATTCTAATATCAATTTCCAATTCTGCCCAAGAGAAAAATTACTGCCTCCTTTAAATTATGTTTTAATCAAGAAACACGGAACTAAGCCTACGAGTACTATTTTATTTTCATTGCTAAACGATCAGTCATCAGAAGCACTCCTCAAACATCTACTTCAATATCTGAGATTTATTTTTATCGAATAAGACTACACTTACCCTACTTACGCAGATTGCTTATAGATGGATTATTACGTAACTATTGATGTAAAAATTAACCTTAATCCTAAAATAGACAAAAGAATAGACTAGCAGGAATCTAATACAGTCTGCATCGAACCGTGAGAGTATGATATCACACTCCTTCCTAACACATCAACCACAGATAAAAGTTATATTATACCAAAAACACATCCATTGTTTATTTTTAGGTCACCCCTAAAAACAGCTATTGTATATCTAAATTACGTACAGATAAGAATGCAGAAAAATCTCAAAACGATTATGTATAAGGAGAAGATGTCTCTATTCGTATTATGTACGTAAAGAAGTAAATGAATACGTGAGACAATGCACTGAAACAATGACTGTTAAGTGCGTACAACGACATACATTTTTTACAACAGTCAACGCGTACTTATGTAATTTTAAAACGTTTAAGGCACGAGTTTTTGTTGAGTCGGCTTGCATGACCGTTGCTTGCAGTTGTAAGAAGAGTTTGATTGCAGTAATGTACTTATATGTATGTAACTTTAATTGGACAGTGCGTGCGTCTAAGGTACTAGAGTTTAGTGACTATCAACCGCTTTCAACCTTATTAGTAAAGGCATAAGGGTGAAACCGTGGTGGTAGACCGTCAGTGAACTCGGTAGTACTATTTTATTTTGCTATAGCCGAGAATTCGTTGACATGGCTAGAAAGGGGAGCGATGACGTAATGACAATGTGTAATGACGGGAAGAACAAGTCGCAACGCGAACATTTTGTATGAGTATGGAAGAAGGAGACAGGCTGCACCGATCCCAAATAAATTGGTATAAAAAAGGAGAATGATAACCTCATCATCGTAGTCGAGAACTCGAGATAAAAGATATTGCTTCGAATAAATGCAAAATGATAATTTTCTTCTGAGATTTCCGGACTTCGTGTGCGGTAGATAGATCCATACGATTCGGTTTCGACCGTTAATAATTATATCTAATTGCTGAGTGGTAGTTAGTACCTATAGAAATAAATGCTACCTAACTGCATGCCAAAGCATTCGTTGGACTTACGCCAACCATGGAAAATCTGGGTGATATTTCTTAACCAGTGCTTCGTTATTAAAGATTACACCATGCTGTCTTTTTTTATTCAAAACATAAAGGTAAAACATCATTATTTAAGGTCCACTTAACCTGAAGAGGAAAACAGTGAAACTGTTCAGATGAGATAATAAATTCCATTATTATCACAAAATGCTATAAGAATCCAAAATGTGTTGTTCAATGGACCATTTTATTATCCAAGAAAAAGCTCAAGGTGTTATAAAATCGGTTCACATAACAACATTGAGCAAAGAAGAATACCTACACAAGTTATTGCATTTTGCATAATTTAATTTGAATCTCAGATTTTGCCAAATAGTATCAAGAGTCACATCAAGCAGTATTTTGAAACAGCGAAATGTAGATCTGAACTTAATCTGCTGATGTACTCAATCCTAATAAACAGGTTACATTAAGTTAGCTAGCGAAACTTGCAGACTTGATGAGCATCGATATCTAAACATGAATGAAAAATGATTCCTAGGTCGGGTTCTTATCCCCGAAGGGTAAAACAGAGCTATAAGTAGAGTACACACTCTTCGCCAGTTATTTTAAAGTCCCATTTAATTGGGGGCAAGCCTATTGCCATCAACCCAGCACAGATCTGGAGTTCTGCCGTGTCCGTGTCTGCTACTGAGAAATCCGTGATGGAAAAACATTCTGTACCTGTTTGACATCAATCGATAGGATCAATCTCTCTAACAAACATGATAAAATAAATGAAAGGAAAACCATGAATAAACCGTGCTTTATCTTGTTGAATGTATCCCATTGAATTTATAACTTTTCATTAGTTTTCATGGTTTTCCTTTCATTTAATTTATCATGTTTGTTCGAGATATTTGATCCATATGGTTGGCCCTATCGATTGATGTCAAAAACTTTTTTGACAGGCTGTTATTTTTTTGAAAAATCTGTGAATGCAGATTTGTTTCTTTAAAAAAAAATGAAGGAATGTTTCCTTTGAGTCAAATTGTCTGTGAATGCAGATTTGTTTCTTTAAAAAAATGAAGGAATGTTTCCTTTGAGTCAAATTGTCTAGATTTGTTTCTTTAAAAAAATGAAGGAATGTTTCCTTTGAGTCAAATTGTCTATCTCCAGTATTTCGAGTACTTTCCCTCCAGGTGATATTGAAAAATTCTATCCTGTATACAAATGCATATCAATGGGCCGTAATTGAATTACTAATAATATTCGTGACAGACCAACCAGCAACCGAATTAATCTTTCTCGATTCAATTAGCAAGCTGTCAGGAATAACTGAGACGATTAACATAACCTAACCACCAACCTACCCTAACAATACCCACATTTCGTTTAATTTAAGTGCCATGTAATGGGGGCGACCCCATTGCCATCAACCTCAACTTTCTTTCTTTCTTTGCTCAGACTACTCAACCAACGAGGCAGGCACTTTTAAGATTTAGACCGATATCCTCAAGTGTCCTCAAAGTTAGGTTTACGAATGTATACGGGTCTGTTTTTTTTTACCGGAAAAAAACACTGTTAAAATAGTGACTGTTACTATCGGTCCTGTTATCTAGTATTGGAAACTAGGACAACTTAACCACGGCGCTTGCGCATTCAGGCTAGACAGTATAAAAAAGTCACATTACGCCCTGTCTTCAAAAGTCATTTTGTCATGCCTCATGATGACATAGAATCACATACATTATGACATGTCAGACATGACTATGACACTAACTACCGTATCCTGCCCTGTTGATAAATCAAGTGTCAAATATTTATCGGTATAACTATTTATTAAGTACCTCTGGTTACCCCAAAAGACTGCATATCCGTGACGACTTTTTTTTTCTAAGTACTAACTGTGTTTACGTTTATAACCGTTTTAGCTGCCTATGTTCAGAGAAAGTTTATTGTATGTCCTATTCCTATAACTTCAACATCCGTAGTCTATCGTGGCTATTATCCTAATCCTACTAATATTATAAAATGCGAAAGTTTGTGAGTATGTACATACATACTCATACATATATTCCATACATATGGATGGATGGATGTTTGTTACTCTTTCACGCAAAAACTACTGAACGGATTTAAATGAAATTTTGCACACAGATAGTTTATAACCTGGATTAACACATAGGATACTTTTATCCCGGTAGTAAGATCCCATGGGACAATTATCAAACTTCATGCGGGCGAAGCCGCTGGTAGAAGCTAGTATATATGTCTATGCGATGGTAACGGAGAGGCTCCTTTTGATGGAATTGAACATTTGTCCAACTACGATACATCAGGGATGATTCCTGGCTAAAATAGATTAATTATGATTCTGTTTATTCCGTCAGTTAGATTACCGAAAAATATTGGATACGTGTTTTTTGTTTTACCAATTTAATAAGAATTTAATTGAGTAGGGGCTTGTGACGTCACTTTCCGGTAAAAATGTACTCAAATGTGACGTCACACGAGTTTTCAATGCACTGTATCGTCTTAATTTTTTGTTAATGTGAAAAAAGAAAATATTATATGTGTCCAAATTTTTTTGGAAATATCTGATGGACTAATTAGATTTTTTTGTCATCTACCCTATTATTTGAGGGATGAGTCTGCTGCAGTATTCCACTCTTCGAATCAACAATGGCGAAGAAACGACTCCAATCGGGGTCCAATCCCGCAAAATCACCGATGATGGGAATGAACATAAATGGCCACAAGCCCACAATTTCGCACGAAGATTTGTTCTAGAAAAACCGGAAACCAATATGGCTGACCCTAAGACGACCATGAACCTGCCCAATTAAGAACACGAACCATAGCTATTTTTGTTCTTCGTTATTTAAATTACATAAAGAACATTCTTGCAATACCTATTATTATGTTTTAAATGCATAATAAGTTTGCATCTTTACTCAATGTGACATTTTGTGTTACAATATTTGCGAAACATTTAAATTAAATAGAATATCGCTCAAACCGCAACTTTTAATGGCAGTGCAGATTTCAATTTGTTTTTTTAATATATCGAAAGTCAATTCGAATTCGCATTCATTAATCATTATTACACAACGGTCTAAATATGTAAATCTCGTATTAGTACACATATTTCTCATCTGCCATTATAAATAAACCGATTCTAGACTAGCTTCTAAGTTTCAAGGCTTTTTTTAGCCAAATCGCTTTGTTAGTCAGGTAAAAAAGGGTTATAGCAATGAAAATTAAGGTCACAGACGTTCCGACGTAATCATCAGATGTATGGAAAACAAGACTTATCGATTTTATGACATCAACCTGAGCCTCTGCTTCATTCACCGTTTCAAATACTATAACAGCATGATTCCACACGTTCACTTCAGCCGGCAGCCCACTATGTTAGACATATGCCTTCCCCCAAAAACGAATTCCCGCAACCTTCACCAGGGGGTCTAAAAAGGCCACTTTATCAGAATCATAATTTGAATCACGCTAAAATTCAAAATTCTTAAAATGGACGTTATGGTTATGATTATAAGGTCCATTTTACCAATTTTTTTTTTAAGATGATTCAAATTATGATTCTTCTCAAGTGGCCATTTTAGGCCCGCAGATCATCGGTCCACCTTTCAGCTCCATGGGCCATCCGTTCCGTACTTTTCGTTATTTTTTTATAAGCTTTTCACACTTCTCTACCTTACGCGATTTTTGGCCATGTTTAACTGGCATATCCGTTCTACACTATACTGGCCCGTATTAATAAACGTCCCTCAACACCGTACTCAAGTACGTTATCATTTGATACGCCATTATGACGTCATCAGCACCTCAAGATTGATGCTAATTAATAGACGCATAAGTACAGTATCTCAGTTACCAAGACAGCTCCTCAACTAGCTGTACTTGAGGGCTTGATCTCGTGAACGATGTCGTCACATTGACCGAAGTTTTGAATGATACTTATCGGTTTTCTATAATACTCTTCAGAAATAGACGGAAAACCTGTCGTGATTGGTGTAATCGCTTAGATGTTTATTGTATAAACAACATCATGACGTAATATCACGCCTGTATGCTTTGAGGGGGTACGCAGATGTGTACAATACACCCAGATTTCGACAGTTATGTTAAGTTCCATTTATTACATGAAATGTATTGTTCACAATGTAAAATAAATTCATGGGAAATAATTATTTGAAAAAAACTAAAAAGGAAGAATAAAAAACTTATTTGCAAAACAAAAAGGCATTTGTAAAATTGTACTATGTAGTTAATTATTTACGAAATTACATAATAACCTAAAATGATGCTGTTGCATAAAACCTAAAAGTAAAAAGTACGGCTATCTCCGGAGAAATTAGATGACCTCTGTTATTATATTTTACGAATGAGTTTTTGATTTAAGTTAACACTGACATTTGAACAAATCTAGATCGTTTTTTTTTATTTTAGGTACCTAACAAAAGCATCGCATAGAATAAACTTTTGATAAACGAAATCCTCAAGGCCACAAAATATCGTCATAGTAACCTTTTTCATCGTAATAATTAATATCACTCAAAATATTTTCAATTTCCATGTTTCGCGCCACGCTAATCACTCCTCAAGTCACGGACTATCTGCACTCACGATATAGCATCTCAGGGACCCGCGCTCAATGCATGCTTGAGGGTTGAGTTTCGTTTATTAATCAGTCCATCACTCAGTTGATGACGTAAACCTAATGCGCAACTTGAGAACATAAACAATCACGTTTATTAATACGATCAGGATCTCAACATTCATATCAAGTGCGGTATCTTGGGCTGAGTTACGTTTATTAATACGGGCCTAAAATAATCCAAAACACAAACCTGCAATGGCGTAAATGCTACCGACGAAGCAGTACCGGACACCTGTCTCCTAATACTAGTGGCGCCGCCATACTGCTGCTGTTTCTGCAGGTTCTTCTGCAAGGTCTTGCTGATGCGCACTTTGGTCTTCTCGTCTATCTGAGGCAGGCGGACTCGGCCTGTGCTAGACTTGCCGATGGTGCCGCGGGAGTAGCCCAGGTCTTCTTGGTAAGCGTCGTCTTCGATCTGGGGAAGAAAAAATGTGTGAGTGTTTTGTTTTCATTTTAGTTATTGCCAACACGCTGTGAACAAGTGCGGCCTTAATATGACAAGGGGGTGTTGGACTGCGATTTTAAAACAAGAACAGTTTATTTTTTGGTTGGTCTAGTGATCGCAATCGCGATTGCTGATCATAAGGTCCTGGGGTTCGATTCCAGGGTCGGGGAAATTTGTTATTGGGTTTTTCGTCAGAAATTACTCGGCAGCAGCCACGCAGAGTGGATTTGTGCCCAATTGATGACAATAGGTTCACTATCTATTACATGGGACTTATGTACATAGCAGGTGAAATGTAAGGGTAAGGCAGCCGGTACGTGATAGTACACCGACATTTCACCTGTTATGTAAGATAAGGTTTAAAGAAAGAAAGAAAAAGCATTTAGTAGCCCGCACAGGACAAATTATCAGTATAAAACTTACTAATAAAACTTACACAGAAAAAAATATATATTTAAAAATTAAAAGAAACGAAACTCGTCCTGTACGAGGCCAAAAGGCTCCTATCTCAGCACGGTGCTGGAACATACTGGCATGCTGGGTGTTTACAGGCGTGATGTTGTTTTTTTTTATATTCGACAGGCTGGGTGTATAAACTTTCCCATCGGCAAGAATGACGAACTTCCAAACAAACTTTCATCTCCTATTTACCACTTTATGGAATGAATTTTTGCACACTTTTAGGATATAAGAAGCTCAGGTGTATAATTTAAACTTTGACGCATCCGTTTATGCGTTGTGTTCTCTGTCAGTGAATTAATGAATTTAAAACATATCTATTAATAAAAACCTAATTGTATAGATGCAAATCATAATTAAATATTTTAATGCTACATTTGTACAGCTAACCCGGAACAGTTGCGACTGTGTATTTATAAATAAATACATAATTATATCCTACAGAATTTCGCATCCATACTTTATAGGTTTTCCTTAATTAGATACAGCATCGCAATCAAAAAACAATACAGGAAATGGACTTCCCATTGAGAGAGGACTTTTTCCTGCTGTAACTATTAGTAGTAAACAAAGAAAGTTGATTGACAGTAAATATCATCATAAGTACTGTATCTTCCTGGTTGAGGCTTATAGCTTTGAGAATTTTTATGCGGAAGAGTAAATTTTATTTCATAAATAGACAATGCTATAGAGTTTAAAATTTACAGCTCATAAAATAAATGTCTGGAAATTTTGTTGGACGTAGCCATTAAAATGGAAATTATTTCCGACTGCGTTTAGGGAGTGCCTCGGTGGGTACTTTCGATTCAGCAATATTTTGTTGATGGGTACTTTTGATGAAATATTTGTTGAATGACAAACCCATCAGCAGCAACTACCACTGATATTCGGTTTTCTTTCGGCTTGTTTCGATCGGTAACTCCGATCAGCAGCTACCACAATTGAATCATTTTCGGGTCTATCTCGCCCTCACTCTCTTGTTTAAACTTTGGCCACTCAATGCTGTTGTAGGTCTCTTCCAAATCTTTCCACTTTTGGCGGCATAGTGCATCGCATTTTTGGGTCGTCTCTGCACAGTTCGAGCTAAATCAAGTGGCTTTTTCCTGAACGTATATCTTTACACTTTAAAGCCCGGCCGAATTATGACGACACGAACAGTAGTTACTACACAAATGCGGCTGAATTGTTTCAACTACTTCCAAATTTCAGCCTTATTATCTGTCAAAGACCCTCTAAGAATAATTATCGATTGCCAGTCTTTCCGGCTTCGGAATGTCCATTTTATCAACTGTTATCGATATTGCACGATTTTGCTCAAACACAGACGAAAGACTCACCATTTATTCAATATTCATAACATAATAAGAATTACTATCTCATAGAATTATATTTTATTCAGTCCATAAATCTCTTATTAACTTTAGAAAACGCCTTGATTGATAGATAAATGGTATGAATAAAATTAACACAAATGGGATTATAATGGATGGTTTTTCGATCGGTGCTGGCAATTAAAGCGCCGCCAACGAAGTGCGCTAATACTTATGCGGTGAGGACGGGACACACGGCTGTTTAGACTGACGAATATGTTAGGAGAATTAGTTTATACTTGAGGGCGAACTGAACGTGAACCGCACATTTGAACTGCGTTCATGTCAGGCATCAGCTGTCATCATTGTGATGTTAGATTGAAACTGCAGCTCTTGAACATTATTGTCATCATCATGTTCCTGTCTTTGTTCCATTCTAGTTGGGATCGGCTCAACACGTTTTATTCTTTCATTCTTGGCGTCATTTACTCTTTTCTCTTTCATATCATCACACAATCGATCTATCTTTTCTTTGGTCTTCCTCTCCTTATTCATATCTATCACGTTTTAGTCAGATGCGTTTTATCCCTCCTCATCACATAATGTCCATACCAAGACAGAAGAGACAGACTGACAGCTCTTGAACGCAGTTTATATTATTTTAGATGTGCTGATCCCGTTCATTTTTATGGTGAAATTATCCATCGCAGGATTAAAAGACTGAGAAGAGAATTGTTTCTGTAAATTAGATTATTTTAAAATAATTATGTTATGTTATCGGCGCATAGCTTACTGACGATTCGTGAGTATGCTATGCGTCAGTGACGACGTCTACACGCATGATTTAATTTTAATAGATATCTCATTTGATTTGCAAAATAGACAAGACAAAACATAATTCAATGGCCAATAATCATAAACCCACATTTTCATTCACCTGGCTGTTTTCATGTCAATTTTATATCCTAGGATAAAATGGATTTAATTAACGCAGTAAGTCTTGGGCTAGAACCAAAAATTCGAAGACATGTGACATCTACCAACCCGCACTGGGACCGCGTGGTGGATTATAGCCCATACGCACAATACGCGCTTTGACGTGGAGTTGCGGACACCAGCCCGTTGTACAATATAATACAATACAAGTCTTGGTCTAATGGTTAGGCCTAGTAATGAAAACAAATTATGTATTTTCATCTCCCAAATGATCTTACCGTAAAACAGCTAATAAATTGATACCACAAAGGAAATATCAGTTCCTGTATCAGATTCCCAGACCGGGCAGAAAAAAAATTCTAAACCAACTCGCCAGCCATTTGCCTGTACCATATGTACGGCCGCTAATCGCACTAAGCGCACGCGCAACGGGGCCGGCACGGACGTCCGCGCGCATCAACAGGTCGAGTTCCGGTCTATTTGAATTGGGCGAAAAAACGGGCTCACTTCGCCTACTTCTGAACGATTTGAAATTCAACGTATCTGCCGCGGCCCGCCGAGCGTGACGTCACATTTACGCCAAGGATTCCGCGAACGCAAGCGCAGATAATCATACCATCAATTATTTTGACGATCAACGTATGTACAGTCATGAACACCAATATGTGTACAAGGAGCAACGTTAAAAAAGCCATTTTTTCGTGGAAAATCGATCGCATCTTTGAGAAAACTTCTATTTGATATGACCTTAGAGAACAAAAACAAGAGGCTATAGGCCTCTAACCACTAGATAGTCGGTGAATACAGACTGATAATGCTGAAGATGAGTTCCAAAAAGTAAAACACAAAAAATCAACGAACTAGGAAAATCACTTATAAAAATTGCTTTGGCTACATATTAGTGCCCATGACTGTACACTGCATTAGCTGCTCTCACTATATCCGATAATTATGGCGGTTTCTCCATCATGAAATGTAAAGAATTTTCGCCGATATGATACCTGTTTCATTAAAATGGCTATGTAATTTTGTTTATCACGGCATACACAGTAACCCATTTCCTGAAATTGACTTTTCTTAGAAAGTTTGTAATGAAGTCTTGGAGCGAGGCTATAAACATAATAGGTACCTAAATATGTGATTATTTACTGGTATACTGGTTGATCGCTGCTGAAACCTCTGTTATTTCTATTTAGAAGTCATTGGACTTCTAGAGGACTCAGGCAGCAATTGCAATGAGTTTAGTCAACTTGGAATTTGGAACTACTTTTCTATTATTTATTATTTTTTGCGCCGTTCGCAAATAAATTGGGATAAGGCAGGAGATTTTTGTATATTTATTATAATTATTTATGTTTCTTGTGGTGGCATCACGTGCCAAAGAAATGTATTTTCTTTCTGTTCCTTACATGAGCTTTTGCTCCTACTGACCATGATTCCTGGTTTTTTTTTTTTTAACCCTAAATTTAACCCAAAAAAATAAAACGAGTATTACACAGAAATGAATATAAAACTTCAACGTTACACTCACGTCAGCGAAGTTAAGTCTGTTGGCGTTCTTCCTGAACTCAGTCATGGCGTATCGTTCCTTCATCTTCCTCACTCGCTTGCCACCTCGCTTCTTTCTGCTCTGTTCTATGGGCTTAGGTAGGGGTTTCACGAACTTGACTGGTGGTGGTTCCTTGGTAGAAACAAACAAAACAAATAATTGAAACTGAAAAATTGGAGGGAAAATTAAAATACCACGAAGACAGGCGGGTTTGGATTTGAAAGGAAACAACTTAGGGGCGTATGATACGCCTAGTTTCGCCTCTATACGAAGTGACTGAGCTCTATACGAAGTGACTGAGCTCTATACGTAGTGACTGAGCTGATTTCTCTGGTTCGAATCCCAGTAGGGGCAAATGTTTGTGTGATGAGCATGGACATATTTATAATAAGTTTTTTTTTACAAAAAAAAAGTATCTATGTAGTATAACAACTGTCTGGTGTCCACGACACAAGCCTCGTTGCTTAGTGTGGCACTAGATGGCGGTGTGTGTGATTTCCAGCGATATTTATTTATTATTGTCGATAATATTGGTTTATATACGAAAACTGTTGGCTCATTGTCGTGAAGGATCTGATAGTCCAGTGTCTTCAATGCATAAAACTTCTCTGAGTAAATGCTTGTTGATAGCTCAATTTTAATAGCACGTTTAATATTTAAAAAAATTGTGCTGTGACTTCAAAAATAAAGAAAGTAAGTCATACCTGCATTTTATCAAGTTTCTTCTCAACAGATTCGCGTAGCATTCGTCCAATACTTCCGTCAGTGCTCTCGTGGCAGGCGTCGACGCGAGCTGCTAACGTTATTTTAGTTGACACCAGCTTTGCTGCTTTGTACCTTAGCTCCTAAAAATTTAAACACAGTTTGAGAAAAACAAAATGTGACTTACAACCTATAATGTTCCCATGGAATAGGCTTGTGTCCTAAAAAAATCTAATTAGTCCGTCAGTTAGAATATAAAAAAATATTTGACCCTTATTTTTTCTTTTGTTACATAAACCAAAATTGGCGAAGATACGACGCTTTTAAAATTCGCAATCCGTCACGCCGTGCTATAGTTTTTAGTGCGTTATGACGTCACGAGCCCCCACTCCCGAGTTTTGATGCGTTTTATCTTTGTCAGTACTCAGTGATTTACAAAAACAAAAAATACGTGTTCATTATTTTCCAATACTCTAACTGACGAACTAATTAGTTTTGCAATTTATTGATGGTGGAAACTAGCCTATTATGGATAGAAGAAATGGGCCAGTATGTACCATGATGCCTCAAGTGGGGACTGGGGTTATGTACAGTCAGCACTATTATAAATGGAAAACGGTTATAATCAATCTGTTTGCAATTTCATCCAAATCCTTTCAGTAGTTTCTGCGTGAAAGAATAACAAAAATCGATCTGTACAGACTTTTACATTTATAATAGTCGTAAGAAGATTGCTAGCCTGCATATCTAACTATTTTGCTGACTGTACTTGCCCCTAAACTTTTTTAACGGCTCAGAGTATAAACCTGGATGGGTTTACATCCACGCCCACACCCTACAAGTTTATACTATCAATATTATACTTTATTATCAAAAAGCTCTAGTTATAAAATTAAATCATCATCAACTGCAATACATCTCACACAAGAGATGTGAATGCCACTATAGACAAAAAAAAAAAAAAAAACTGCCTAGCCTTTTTCCAATTATGTTGTGGTCGGCTTCCAGTCTAACCAGACGCAGCTGAATACCAGTAATTAAAAAAATAAAAATTAATGAATCGGAAAATACTTACTGGTGGAGTCATCATTCTCCTGCCCTTATCCCAATCTATTTGGGGTCGGCGCAGCATGTCTTCTTCTTCCATACTGCTCTATTTTTCGTCATCTCATCAGTCACTTCTTTTCTTACCATGTCCTTCTTAACACTGTCCATCCATCGTTTCTTTGGTCTTCCTCTACTCAAATACCCATCCACATTCATACCCAAAACTTTTTTCACGACATTTTCCTCATTCCTCCGCATCACATGCCCATACCACGACAACCGAGTACCACACAACTTTTCAGTCACCGGCGCCACTTTCAGACTTCCTCTAATATACTCATTCCTTACTTTATCCATTCGCGTAACACCACACATCCCCCTTAGCATTCTCATCTCCGCGACATGCAGATGCCTTTCATTCATCCCTTTTGTGGCCCAACATTCTGATCCATACAACACAGCAGGTCTAATCATTGTTTTATAAATCTTCCCCTTAAGTTTTAGGGGAACGCGGGAGTCGCAGATCGTTCCCGTGACCTGCCGCCATTTCATCCATCCCGTGTTAATTCTGTGCTTTACACTACGATCTATTTCGCCATCGCTTTGCATGAGTGAACCGAGATACCGAAAGTCGGAGCAGACAGGAAGAGACGCGCCATCTAGCGCTATGGCTCCAGAACTGGAGAGACCGCCAAAATCGCAAAACATGTATTCAGTTTTACTTCTGCTGATTTTCAAGCCAACGTTCTCCAGTTTCTGTTGCCATTTCTCCAGTCTGCTCTGGATCTCAGGTCCATTTTCACCGACAAGAACAATGTCATCGGCAAACAGCATGCACCAGGGTGCCTCTTCTTGGATGTCCGACGTCAAAGCGTCCATGATCAACAAGAAGAGGTAAGGACTTAAAGCCGACCCTTGATGCAAACCTACAGCCACACTGAACTCATCGGTGTTGCCAGCAGCTGAGCGGACGTAGGTACAAGATTGACTGTACATAGCACGAATTAACTCTACATACTTCCCAGGTATACCTTTCTCTTTCAAGGCCCACCACAACACATCCCGAGGTACTCTATCATACGCTTTCTCCAGATCAATGAACACCATGTGCAAGTTTTTGTGTGCACGTCTGTACTTCTCGCACAATTGGCGGAGTGCAAAAGTGGCGTCCATTGTTCCTCGACCTGGCATAAACCCAAACTGATTTTGAGTGATCTTACTCTCCTCTCTTATCCTTTTCTCTATCACTTTCTCCCATACTTTCATACTATGTGACATGAGCTTTATCCCCCGATAGTTGTTACAGTCCTGAACGTCCCCTTTATTTTTGAAGATGGGCACAAGCGAGCTATTGCACCATTCTTGTGGGATCGTTCCTTCATACAACAACTTATTGAAGAATAAAGTCAGCCACATACATCCGTCTTCTTTTAAACACTTCCATACTTCTACTGGTATTTCATCGGGGCCCAAGGCCTTTCCATTTTTCATACTTTGAACTGCCTTCCTCACTTCATCCATGCTGATTTCCCTCACCAAACCCATGTTTACTTGTACCTCTTTAAGCACACCGCTCCATTCATTCTCTTCATTCATTAGCTTTTCAAAATAACCCTTCCATCTCTCTTTTATTTCATCATCTTTAGACAAAACTTTACCAGTGCCGTCTTTCATACACTTGATACGATTTATATCTCTCGTTCTCCTTTCTCTTGCTTTTGTAATTCGATAGAGCTCCTTTTGGCCTCTAGGACTGTCCAGTGAGTCATATAACTTATCTTGGGCTTTAGCCCTGGAAACTGCTACCGCCTTTTTTGCCTTTCTCTTCCATTCCTTATAAATCTTCTTCTTTTCTTCTTTCAAACTGTCGTTCCCATTTGCTACACCCTGCCATTCTTTAAACGCAACCTTTTTCTCTTTTAGACTCTAAAAAAATACTTACTGGTGGAGTATCCTGAACTATAGATGAGAAGTAAATGAAGCCGGTATGAGGTAAGGCAGTAGCTTGTGAGAAACCTGATAGTGTTTTCTTCTGCTGCCCCAATGGCAGGATGTTACAGGCTGGCATCTTCGCCAGTTTGGAGAGACCACCAGCCACACCCAGGATTTTTGCTGCTGTTGATGCACCTGAAAAGAAAACATTGAACTAAGATGTGTTTTTTAAAAATTCTGTTGTAAATTGATAAAATATATTGTATTCAATCAATTTTTTTGAACCCAAACTTGGATACAAAAACAGAACCTTCTAAATGCAGTTTTATTACTTATTAATTCTTCTTAATTGGATTCTAAAAAATAAGACCTTTGCTAAGAAGTTAGAAAGACGCATCAATATGACAGTCTACTTTTTATGTTATGTTACCACTGAATCAGTACATGTTCTCTCAAGTTTATCATTACAGATTGAGATTAATATAAAAATAAATAGGTACTTACCAACAATAGCGGTAATGTTTGGTGCAATGAAAGCCATTCTGCTTTCAACATATTCATAAATGTTGGCTCTTAAACTGTTCAGCTCTGCGGCCATGTCACAAGCGTCATTAATCTCGGCTAGTTCACTTTCAGTCAATAGTTTCCTAAAAGGTGATAAAACAAGGTTTCATAGCTATCAACTATTGCTAACTCAGTGTGAACAAGAAATTCTCAAAGTCAAACCATTTCTTTCAATTTGGTTGTTAAAATGTGTATGACAAAAAGCTACTACACTGTATGGGTATTTGTGTGTAGTACACATGGGGACACATCAAGTATACATTTCCAATATGAAATTCTCTCTATATAGATTCCCCGTAAAATGAGAGAACCATAAACAAGTTCTATAGCAGCTCAATTGGTTGCCATGCATCCCGGACTAGTTCAATAAGAACTGGTTTTTAAGCTTTAATAGAGAAAAGAGAAGTGCATCTTACCATACAATCTTTCAATTTTAAATAAATGTGTTAAACGATTTATCAAATAATTTTTTTTTTTTTTTTTTTTTTTTTTTCATCTGCAATCAGTGCATTCACTTTTAGCAGATATGTTGCATGCTTCTCTCATTCAGAGTGTGTCCTCCAGCGAGAACATCTACTCGTTTATCAAATAAATAAAAAAGTTTATTAAACTACTTACCCCTGTGTTGTAGATGCAGTAACAGACACAATCATAATAGTAGCCTGCGTAAGGAAGCTCTGAAGGGTCTCATTATTCTTTGCTTGGTCCAAATCATTGCCCAGCTCTCTGACTGAGCGGATATAGTCCTGAGGTGATATGATCAGGGACTCAAGCTCAGGGAACCTTTTCTGATACTTATCCCGTACGTATCTGTGGATAATAGCTGAAAAATAAATTTTATCTCATGTTTATGATTGCCTAAACCCCTTTATACTTTGAGGCATAGTTAAAATCATTATTATTTTTACATACATAAGTTTATACTGGCTGCCTTTGTGAACTGAATAGTTGTTGCACATTATGGAGCAATCAATGTATGCATAACATACCTGTTATGCATACATTGATTGCTCCATATTATTTTTAAACTACAAAAAAAGGTGATAGAGAAAGTAATGACAACAAGCGTAATATCTAAGGTCTTTAAGATGCCCTTGGTAAACCGCAATTTATAATTTATTTTATCATTAGAGTACAAATGAGAACCTACCAATTTCTCCATCAATCTCAACAGCTATATTGTTAGCTTCCACAATGAGCTGGTACTCTGGATCTGTCTCCATCAACCCTGTCACTTCGACTTTTTGTCTGTTGTTACCAATATTGTGTTCTATTTCTGTCATTACCTGAAAAAATAACAATTAAATAGGTAAGATTAATTTATATAACTTGCGTCTTTCGATACAAATCACTAATTTAGTAAACAATGTTTGGTACCCGTTTCAATCGATCTGAATGCCTCAATTTAGCCAATTCTCTGATAGATACGTTTTTAATGTCTTCTTCTTTTGGAATAACAGGGTATGGCACGGCGAACTCATGGTCTTCGTCCATCTTATTGCTATCGATAAGAGCTTCAAGTTCTCCATCGTCATTTTCTTCCAAATCAGCAAGCAGTTCATCGGCTAGAGACATGTTGGTTCGTTTAAATGCACTTAGGAGTAAAAATAATTGATATTTGATTGAATTGAATTGAAATAATTGAAATAATTGAATGCACAATATTAGAAAACAAACAAAGGTTCCAGTTTATTACACCGAAAGAAAGTAACGTCAATCACTGCTTTAATCAGTCAATCGAGTCAATGTCAATGTCTTCTAACTGTCAAAATGGATGAACATGGTGAAAATCGTGTTTTTTTACATTTTGAGGCATGACCTTTTAAGAAAACTGAACGAATGAGTGAACTTTACATTGATACTGATATTCTTGTTAACGTGTTTTTATTTTATTGGTTTAGATTGACGTTCCACGTACAGCTCTAGTTGGTTGTGTTATCTGTGACTTGTACAAAAGACGGGCAAGGCAACACCAACAACGGTTTGCCATTTTTAGTAATCTGTGGGCATTTTTTCTTGTGTGACTGTGTACTGTGTGCTGCTGTGTGTCTGTGTGACAAAAAGAAAGCACGGCTGTGACAGCTTTAGTTCCAAAGGGTCCGTTTTGGCGCTGGTGTAGCATCGCCGGCGCCATGCCGCCATCTTGGATATTATATACTCAAGTGTCATAATCAAATGACACGAGTATATAATGCGCTCATTGTCAAAAATCTTCAGAGAATTCTAACCTCTGAGTGTATTTTCCTTAATTTTCCTCGTATTTTACTGAGTTGAGATACACAATTTCCTCTGTAGTTTGAGACAATACTGATTGTGCATGCTAGATGTGCGATTATTCGTCATGGGAATCCGAAAGTGCTGTGTAGGTGGTTGCAATGCAACAGTGAGTTTTCCCAAGAACAATGAACTTAGAAATCTGTGGATGGCTTCCTAGTGCCAACAAATTCCGTCCTCATTGGACTCAGGAAACGTGTCTATGAAAAACAGAAGAAGTTGCATAAGGCGTTCCGCTTAGTGTAGCTGGTGAGTTTTGTTAAACTTTTTAGGTTAAGTAAAAGTCGTTTTGTTATAAGTACTCAGATCAAGTAAAAAGAGGACTATTTTGATTACTTGATTTGAGATGTTATAAGTTTTTTTTATTAAAACTTCAATCAACTAGAAACCAACAGAACGTAAAGAACATATTATAGCGGACATATACAAAAAACATATACAGAATGTACCTATAGGGAAAACATAAAATCAACTTCGAAATATTAAAAATTACTGTATTAACTGTATCAAATATGTTTCCAGGGTGGGATGTAATACTTGAACATAATTATTTCAAGGCACAAGATGAGGCGGATGTACATGTACTACAACTGGTGTGTATGGTTATCTAAATATAGTCCCATTCATCAGTATTATTTTAGTATAAGTATGAGTACATCTCGCCAACCCGTCTTGAGCAAGCATGGTAATCAATGCTCGTGCCTTCTCTGTTGAGAAGAGGCCTTTGCCCAGCAGTGGGTCAGTTATAGGCTGGTTTTATTGAAATGAGTACAACTTTGTATATACAGCAATATTTCTCAATTTTTCAGGGTGGTTGGTTGGTTGGTACAGTTGATCATAATTACTCCGAGGAGCAAGATTACAGTGTCATAACATCATCAGTTTTGATTGGATCGGCAGGTATAGATATACATACATAAAATATCTTCTAATGTTTTAATTTTAATCCAATATAGGAAATGAAATTCCCTACACTGTGGCACCCTCAGAAAATATTCTTAGCAGTGTGGGGCTCCTTAGTGCCCCATAACTTTTGTCATGTCATCACTTAAAATTGTTTGTTGTGCGTCATGCTGATGGACCTTTTTTTTTTACTTTATTAACGTACATTTCTTAGTTGTTGTGGCAACTGCGAGGGCTATAATTAACAGTCCAGCAACGTAACGTCTCATATACAAAGTGTCTCCATTTCTACAAAACTGGTATTTGTTTACTAATGTGTTCATTATTCTTATTTTCAGAAAAATTACATGGTCTAGATTCTGGAGCTACAATGGCCACAACAGCTGAAGTTGTTGAATTTTTTGATGAACTGTTTGACAGTGTTAATGGCTATGCTGGTGGTGGAAAAAGGAGAAAATTAAGACGAGCTGTAAAGAAGACTCACTACATCATTCTTTTTGGATTGACGCCATCAAAAAAAATTAAATCAGTTAGTTTAAAAATGTTTATACAAATATAAAACCTATAAATTATCATTTTTATTTTATTATGATTACCTGAACCTCAAAAATAAATCAACTATATGAAGGGGCCATTAAAGTATCGATATCAATGAAAAAGTCGATATAAAAGAGCATCACTAGTTATCGATAACAAGATTCCTGCAATCACTATTACACTTACATACATAACTTTTTCTATATACTTCTGTCAAATCCCCGATGGCTACAACAGCGCCAAAACGGACCCTTTGGAAACTACCAAAAAGTCACTGTCGTATCTGTAGCTAGCTACTAATATAGTAATCTGTGAAAGAAAGCCTCCAGGGTATGCAAAAGCCCCATTTAAGGCCTGCATTTTATTATTGAAAAGTGATTTTAGGGTGTTTTAGTAGAAATTAGGTAAATATAATATATATCGTCATAATGGCGCTCAATCCGCAATACGATGCAATTGGAAAGGGATTTGTACAACAATATTACACACTGTTCGATGATCCGGCACAACGACCAAACCTAGTGAATATGTATAATGTGAGTATTTCCTCTGGTTATAGTATGTGCAGTCTCAAAAACTCGGTAATTGTTACACTGAATGGAATTTCCGTATTAGAGCAATATTTTCTTGGAGGTTAACTCTTTGCTCCCGCCGAAAAAAAATCTTTTTGCGTGTTTATTTCACAACGCCCTAGCAATTTCAACGTATGCATGTCATCTAAAAGTGACTAACAGCCAGGCGCATTCAATTTGCATTTCTATCTAGTGTAACCTAAACATGTATGAGTCACTCAGTAATTCTAGTGTAGCAACTTACAGTGAGGCTGTTGCAAATATTGATTTAGTATGTATCATTATATTGTTGACGTATCTCGTTTCAGGTGGAAACGTCGTTCATGAGCTTTGAGGGAGTACAGTTGCAAGGTGCAGTTAAAATAATGGAAAAGTTAAATGTATGTGTCTGCAGTTCATTTGCCTTATCAGAGTTCAATGACTTTATAGTCTCATTGAAAAAAAATCATAAATCATTGCAATATCAATTGAATGAATAAAGATTCTTGTTTATTTCAAGTCTTGTATCAAATCAATCATTTGGAACATCAACGGGTTACTTTAACGCATTACATTTATCTCAATTTGTAATATTACAATAAATAATTTGATGCAGTCGTTATTGACGCACTGTTATTGTATTTCAGAGTTTAGCGTTTCAGAAAATTGGAAGGATTATAACTGCCGTTGACTCGCAGCCCATGTTTGATGGTGGTGTTCTAATAAATGTTCTTGGACAACTTCAGGTATATTTCAATTTAACTTAATAATTACAGTCTAAATACCGGTTGATTACTTAAATAGATAATAACTCTAGTTGCTAGATCTACTTGTGAGTTGATAGCTACATAACTATAGTAATTTATAAAGCTAAATAATTATCACTTTTGACGAGTGTTATAAATTATAATTCTTGCACATAACTATAATTAGTATTTTTCTGAAAATATTGACTGCAAGTAGTAATTATTGGGACAGTCCACTTGCACCAACAATTGCTTAACAAAAAAAATTATATCATTGCTGTAACAATGTTGTAAGAAAAAGATGACTGAGTTATAGAAATGTACTATTAAATTCATTGACATTTAAGCACTTTTCACCCTTATGCCTCCACCCTGAGTAATAAGGTTGATAAGTGGTTGACCATCAATGAGCTCAGTATTACACACTAAAGCTCACATCTTTCCCCCATTGGGTTAGGCATAGATGTTTAGTAGGGTGGTCCAAAAAATTTTTTTTCGAATGTGTTTCTTATCGCTACAAGTACCCCTCTGCAAGATTTGAGCCGAAACTAATAATATTTAGGGGTCGCGCTGATTTGATACTTTTTTATATGGGATTTATAAGGAAACAAATTTCTCTCTGATGATTTTTTTTATTTAATGAATTACAATGAGTTATAAATTTAAATTAGGTGAAGATAATTAGTTTGCATCTTTATTTCCCAAACACATGTTCAAAATGTTAGATTTGGAAGCCACAAGGAATTTTTTTCTGTGTAGATCTACCACACGGAGGAGATACTGCTTCTGCTGTTTGTTTTTTGTAATACTTGCATTGAATTTTGTGATTAATGCAATTCCACGCTCTGCACTATCATTTATTACTTTCATTTGGCGAGCTTTCTCTCTCATTTCAATGTAGATTTCATCGGTAGGCCATTCTGAGGGATCTTTAGTAAAACATGCTGCTGATTTTTCTAGTCCGTTATTAATCAATACTTAAGTCAAACAGGGTCGCCGTCCGTTGTGTGAAAAAAGATTGTAACAGGCTATAAGGATCACAAGTTTTGCCATCTACTGTCTTTAAAGCCTTTTTTAAGTGGTTTCTGCTTATTTTGTACCATTGCTCTTTTGGACTCGAGGCTTACTCTGGAATCGAACAATGAAAGTCCAATCAAATGTTCGGAAAAATACCAAAGGTGGCGACGTAATGCTTTCAATGCAGTGTTACTAACATTCGTGTTCGGGTAATTTTTAATTAGTGCAAGGAGATTTGCGTCGTTTAGAGGAGCTCTTTCTGCCAATGGGGCCTCGTTCCAATAACGTCCATAAATGAGACTCACAAACCGGTGACAGGTGAGGTTGTACGGTGCCCGGGGGAGGTATACCCCGCCTTTGCATCTTTAGTGTTGCTAAGTAAGCGCGCACTCATAATCAATAACTAAAAAAGAAATTCAGCATTAGATAAATAGTTGATAATTTCGCTGTATTAATTTTTCGTTCAATTCAGCGCGACCTCTAAATGTGCTTCTATTGATCTGATTTTTGGTACACATACTCTTTTTAACCGGCTTCTAATTACTTAAAGGAACAAAAAGAACCTGATGGAGCGGGTAAAATTACACTTTACTTTTTTTTTCATACCAGCTTGGACCACCCTAATGTTTAGCATTTATAGGCCTTTCATTCTTAGTATTACTATGAAAGGTTGTAAAATACCACAGTTAAATAACAAGCCTACATAAATAATCTTATTGCCTTTGAAACAGACGGACGATGACCTACCACACGCATACTTTCAAACGTTTGTACTGAAGCCAATAGCAAACTCATTCTATGTAGAACACGACATGTTCAGGCTGGCACTTCACAACGTCTAATTACTTTTATCTACAGATACAAAGTAAGGGTAGACCCTAGTGCTTTTAGTTATGCACTACCAAACTGCTTGGCACGTGATCCCTTTCTGAACTAAGGCTCATCATGTCTAGTAAATAAGGGTTCTTATAAGTTTTCCCGTTCATGCTAACATCTTTTAACCATGCAACATAACTACCGTACAATTGGATTATGCAGTCACTGTCAGATAAATTCATTGAATAAGCACACAATAGTAAATTTAGTTGACACACAATTATGACAAAAGGTGACCAAGATAGAGGTCGGAGATATAGGTAGTGTTGTTGCTTGACTAGTCAATAAGATTAGTTGATGTTGCAACTACGTGTTTGTGTTTTAGCACTCTTTTTTAATATTCCTATTCTGTTGGCTGTGTCCTGCGACATAGCAGTTACTGGATTATAAACATTGCTGATGATTGATGGACCAGAAATAAACTTGCTGTTTGAACCAGTTGTTAAAGGCTGATTATTTGATTAACCACATAATACAGGTTAATCTCTACTCTAGGGTTTTTCATCACCCTTAAAAAGCCAACCAGATTGAAACCCCCTAAACGGGTAACTAGTTCAATACCTGGGTAACTAGTTCAATACCTGGGTAACTAGTTCAATACCTGGGTTGGGAATAGTTGGGATGTTACTGTCAAAGACAAAATAATTGTGAAAGAAATAGCAGGATTAGAGCGCAAACCTACCGAGGTGCACGCTGTGCACGGGTACGCGGCACACGTTAGCTTCGTGGATTTTGTCATGCAGTGCACGTGGATGGCCCACGCGGCGCACGGGGACACACCTTTTTTTACCAAGACTCGTGTATAACGTGTACCGCGTGCATAGTAGCGTTGACAGCGTTGAGCTATGCAGCTATGTGAGCACCTTATTCGAGCAAGCCACTCGTGTACTATAATGACTTCAATTCATGCATAGCGTGTCCGTGGGTTGCAGTAGACAAAGTCACATTTGTTTTCTTGCAAAGCGAAGCTTAAACACGCGTGCGTGTCCGTGCGTAGCGGTGGGTTTCCGCCTTTATTAAATTTATGAATACGCGGCTGCATCCGCGCCAAATGGCGTCGATTATCTAGTAGATAGTACTAAATCATCAAGCTCGTCTGTTTATCTCCTGCTATGTCGTAGGAGGTAGCTTGAATAATAATTTATCACTGCATGTACCGTCTACAAATTAAAATAACCATTTTAGCATTTCTTACTAATTTGCAAATGGTGTGAAGGCCTTTGTTTTCGCTTTTTATGATGATAATGACTAATTAATTGTGTTATCATTCATAGCATAACATTATGATTTGTTCAGACCTCTGACCCCTTTAATCAAATAATTATTTCTGTCTATAAGTATAACAGTAAATCTAATTGTTTAGTTTATTGAAGTGCCAGAATGCATCCTTTTTGCTAATAAGTTAAAATAATTTAGTCTTAGAGTGAAAACTAATATTGGCTTCGTAATACTTACTGACTACATTCCTACGTAAAAACCTTAACATATTATTTGTGTTCTCATAATGTTCTCTATTGTAATGTAGATGTATGTTTATTTCAGTGCGACGACGATCCCCCACACCCGTACATGCAAACGTTTGTCCTGAAGCCTCTCGGAGATTCCTTCTTTGTACAACACGACCTATTTCGCTTGGGCATCCACGACATCGCCGCCTAATACCTAAGTGTCAATAAGATACCGATCAAGAAACACCATTCTCACGTCTTTGTAATGTCGCCACGCTATTTCAAACAGCTATTGTTTTGGTTATCTAGGTATAAGTAATGATCAATTGACTATTTTTGAAAAATTCAATTTGTACATTATCATGTTTATGAATATTAGACGTTCATTTATCTGCTTCGATGTTTGAGATGGCTTCATGTGCGAGTGCGGCGGACTTTTTTTTCAGTTACATGTATACATTTTATAATAAATTCATTATAATTTTCTATTCATGGTTGTTTTTATACGATTTCCCTCCGAAAATGCTGTCTGTGTATCTTGAATATTTAGTTTATAAGAGGCCTGCACGCTTTTTAAATTAAGTTAAATAAAATTTGTTGATTCTTTCATCATCTTTTTCCTTGCACTATCCCAAGCTATTACGAAGTACCTACCTATGCGACTATAATTCGGAATATCTCTATTTCTCTTCTTTCCCACATTTCTTACCTACTTCCTAAAACTGTGTTGTTTCTTTTTAAATCTTACTGCACCATTGCCATCAATCGACAAGAATGTCCGTAAAGTGCCCTTAATTTAGTGACTGACCAGTGGAGGTCATTTGGATAAGTTAAAGTAGATTTTGCCTAGTTCTTAAACCTCTTCACGATAAGTATATTTTTCCCGAAACGTCCAAATATATAATAAAACAATAAAGTTTACGCCTTGGTGTACGGTATACAATACCGTACGTGAGTGCATTCTAGTCGCATTCTCAGCGCTCTACTCCGAAAATCGATATTTTTACATGTAGGTAACCACTTCAGGCTGCCTCGTTGGTCGGTCGAGTGATCGCAAGCACGACTGCTCCGACTGCTGCTGCTGGTCCTGGGTTCGATTCCCGGGTCGGGCAGTGTTATTACTCGGTAGCAGCGCCGCGCCGCCGGAGTCGGAATTCGTGCAATAGGCTCGCCCCTTGGTAACTAGGGGTCGCAAACCGGGATCCCGGATACCGAAAATACTGGGATCCCAGACCAAAAATAAGACTTCACAGTACCGGTATTGAATTTTTGAATACCGGGATTTACAATATTTTCGGCATCTCCTCCCATGCGAGTGGCCGGTGACACCGCTGCCGCTTTTCCTTTATTACGAGCTCTAACGCGTTGCTGCAACAATTGCAGCAACCCTACTTGTTATCGCAGCCGACACAGTATTCCTTATTTTCGTCGTTTACGTACTACGACGAGTTCATTACGGTGAGTGATGCAATAACTGAAGTGGAGTGGACCTGGCAGAGCCCGGCCGATGGTGAGACTAAAAATGAGATTGACTTCATCATGTCAACCAAAAATCAAATGTTCAATGATGTACCTATCTGTGATCGATTCGGAGAAAACCGGGAGCGATCACCGCATGCTAAGAGTCACATTAAACGTAAATATTAAGCCTGAAAACTGATGAAGTCTACGCTCCGTCCAGCACAGATAAGATCTAAAACCCCGAGAACTTTTTGAACTGCAGAATCGTTTCGAAAGCCTGAAAGCTCAGTGGACGAATATAACGATGGGTACGTGGTAACTGTCCATACGACCGTGTCTATGTTCTTCAAGACACGTTGTACAGATCAGAATAAGACGCTCTCCAATCACACTCTCAAGCTCGTGAAGGAGCGGCATAAAATGGATCCTGCAGTCTTCATACGAGGCGTGAAAATACCGGGAGTTCAATAGACGGATCTCTAAATCCTTGAAGAGCGACCTCCGCCGCTTTTGTTACCGAGCTTACTAAAGACGCGATTGAGCGGAATAAAGGCTTCAAGGTATTTACAAGAGATCTGGACATTGAGCAGAGCCAGCTCACGAAACTGAAGACCAATGATGGCAGGATCTTATCCGCCAAACTGGAGCTTCTAGGGGCCATTGTACATGTCAACCAGTAAACCCGTTGGTAGATCTAGCAAACGACCCAAGAGCTAGACTATACCCACGTGGGCGGAGCACCGCCGTGTCCTTGTAGCGGTGATCGGCGGCGGCGACCTAAAAAGACGAGTGTTGTAAGTTTGAGGTGTGTATCATCTGTGTCTGTTTGTGGCATTGGCATCATATCATATTTTGATTTAGTGATTTGTTTGTTTATTTAGTGAGGTTTTTCGTTTGAAAAGGGTCTTAATCGAGTACCTATTCTTGGCCATGTTTCAAGAAAATCTACTCAGTCGTTAGAAGACCATTCACTTATTTTCTAGTTCATGAAAAATGTAAAAATCTTGATTTAAAATCCTGTCACTTGTCAATGATGTCACAAAAGTATGATAATCTTGACCTGATGCTCAGATCAAGATTATCATACTTCCTGATGCCCAGGACCACCTGGGGATGCCTGAGCATCAGGTCAGGATACCCAACCCGCCAAGAACTCCTCAACTATGAACGGCATCTACCTTGTGTTTGGGCTCATACGATGCATTTTGACAAGCACATGCTAGGGTAAGTGCTCCAGTGAATGAACACTTAAGCAATCTTCCAACTTCAAAAAAATATTTCAGTGTGTTGCGTATAAGGGATACGGTCCAAAGCTATATTTTGGTATTAGGAATGTATTCAAAAACACTTTTTGTGTTGATTTTACGAAATAATCTGTATACTTTCTTAGATATTTAGCAATAAAATGAAAAAGACCCTAAAACCCCAGTGAATGAACGAAAATTTCTAGTAAATGAACTAAAAAAAAGCCAGTAAATGAACACAATTTTTGTTTAATTAATCATAAGAAAAAATCTAATTATTACACTAAATGCAGTCCAATAATCAACTAAATAAGACGAGCATAATTCTCTGCGTCTTAACATATATTTTTTTATTTTTTTACAAAGTAAAAGTTTTAAAATTAGCCTCCCCCAAGTGTCGCCACATTGACCTGTCCCGTGCGACTCGCACCCAGCGGATTCCCGCAACCTTTACCAGGTTATCGATCCACCTAGTGGGAGGTTTTCCAACGCAACGTCTTCCGATTTGCGGTCGCCACTCCAGAACTTTTCGGCCCTATCGGCCATCCGTTCGGCGAGCAATGTGCCCTGCTCACTGCCACTTTAGTTTGACAATTCTTCGGGCTACGTCGATAAGGAACCTTGGTTCCCTTGCTTGCTCGGATGTCTTCATTTCTGATTTGATAACGCAAGGAAACTTCGAGATAGCCCTCTCCATTGCCCTTTGTGAGCGACCACGTTTCGGTCCCGTATGTAATCACTGGCAACACACACCGGAGAGCTTTGGTCTGAGACACTATAGTAAGTTGGACGAGAAGATACCGCGCAACCTCCCGAACGCTGCCCAGCCAAGTTGTATTCGACGATCGACCTCTTTTTCGAAGTAAGTTAGAATTAGTTCCGGGTACACATAATCGTCTACAACTTCGAGTGTAGTGTCTCCTAGGTGTTACGTGGGCATTGAACATGACATGGTTTTGTCCGTGTTCATTTTGATCATCACCCACTCTTTCGGAAGCTCTACTGAGGTCATCGAGTGTTGCACTGAGATCCTCCATGGTCTCAGCCATGACCACTCTATCGTCGCCAAACCGAAGCTGAGTGATGTACTCGCCATTGACGTTGATGCCTAGCCTTCTCCAGTCCAGAAACTTAAAGACATCCTCGAGTGCAGCGGTGAACAGTTTCGGAGATCCGACGTCTCCCTGTCTCACACTTCGCGGCAGAAGAATAGGTTCCGAGGCTTGGTCTTGAAGTTGGACTGACATGTTGGCGTTTCTGTACAAACACTTCAACACCTCGATGAGTACCGGTAGGCGATTTGGTACCGTTGGAGAGATTGCAGTATTGCAGTACAGCCCAAGTCTCGATCGAATCGAAGGCTTTCTCGTAGTCCACAAACGCTACACAGAGAGGCCGGTTATACTCTTTGGTCTTCTGTATAACCTGGCGCGCCGTATGTATGTGGTCCACGGTGCTAGAGCCTTTTCGGAAATCAGCTTGTTCGAGAGACTGAAAATGGTCAAACCTGGCTTGGAAGTGAGATGAGCCTATAATTCTTTAACTTTTTTCTTGAAGAAGAGTACCACAGCCCAAATCCGCTCTGCCTAATGCGTGTGGCGTTTTCCCCTCGAGTATGACGGGTAAACAGCTTCCGAAGGGCCTTAAGTACCGGTTTTGCACCCGCCTTCAGGAGTTCGGCCGTAATTCCGTCATCACCCGGTGCTTTGTAGTTTTTAAGCTGTTTCAGAGCCATCTTTTTCTCGTACAGGCTGACGTCCGGGATGTCTTCGGTTATTCGGTATAGTGTCGGGTCAGTCTAGCTCTTGGGTCGTTTGCTAGATCTACAGAAGGTTTACTGGTTGACGTGTACAACTGCCCATAGATGCTCTCGATCTCCGTCACAAGCTTCGGTTTGGCGGATAAGATCCAGCCATCGTCGGTCTTCAGTTTAGTGAGCTGGCTCTGGCCTATCGGGCACAGCCAGCCAGATCTCTTGTAAATACCTTAGACCCTTTATTCCGTTTATTCGCCTCTTTAATATACTCGATATTAAAGCGGTGGAGGTCGTTCTTCAAGGATTTAGAGATCCATCTTAAGGGACAATAATAGATAAAAAAGAAAAAATAACATTGTAATAATCTAATCTAGGATTTAAAATCATGAAATCTAGCTCAAAATATTGTGTTCATTTATTGGTTACATCTTATTGACGAAAGCTAATATTTGAACATGATAAAAAATGTTAGTTCATTCACTAGATTTTATGAACCAATGAATGAACATACCTGTCCCAATACTGGCCTAAAGATCAGAAATCTATTTTGAAAACTACTCTCAATACATGAATCTTATGGCATAAGAATAAATTACTTATTTCAATAAAAACATGAAAATGACGTTTGTCCAGTGAATGAACGGTCGTTCATTTACTGGATCTCAAACGATTTTGAGTTCCAATGCTGGGACACCTAATAATTTACTTAAAACTTGCTAAAATTGCAGTAATATCGATTTAAGACTAATAGCATAACTATTCTTTACTCAAATTAATAAATAACTTATGTTACATACTTAAATTACGGCTATAATCTGTTAACAAAGAAGTTGCGCCTTACCCGAGTCCTAAATTCTTGCCCGAACAAATACACTGTTACAAAAAACTGCAAACTTTAAACGCTTGACATTTTAAAACGAACAGTGATATAAGAAATGAATGTAGCCACTATGATGGCAAAAGGATTTACAATTATGAAAAAAAAAATACTAGGTTATGTAGAAATATCCTTATTTCTTATTTTTTGGAAAAAAGTCCGTTTTGTTCATTCACTGGGGTGTGTTCATTCACTGGAGCACTTACCCTAATACAAGCTGGGCTGTAAGGTCAGTTATTAAGAAACCGCCTAAGAGAGGTTGAGTCGAGTCGAGGAAATCTTGAGGTTTCGACTAAGAACATGGGTAATAGTCTAAAGGTTACTCTTAAATGTAAACATTTAATATTTAAGTACTTACAACACTAGTGCGCGTTCGTGTTTCACGCTCGCCTCAAGGAGATTTCCGCAAAAGGAAGCGGTCCGCAAAGGCCGAACCCTGCCGGGGCTGCGGGACTGTTCGAAAGAGATACCGTGGCCCCGGAACATAAAGGGCGAGGAAAGAACATGGATGGGTTTCAGTCAGTAAAAGTCTGACACTTCCTTCCGCTCCGCCCAGAGCGGCAGCAGTCATTAAAATTTGATGATGTCCCATCCAAAAAAAAAATAGAGGTTCTTTTTGTGTAGGGTTTTTTTTTCTTTCCATTTATCGGAAGACACTTTCTGACGCGACATTTGCAAGGAACTGTGCATCTATATTTTTAGGTTTAATATACCAATGCTTAAAAAGTCACTAATGTTTACCAAGACATGGTTATTTAGGCCGTTGAATGAAATGCCACTCAGGCGCCAAAATAACCACATCTGTCTCTGTAGCCTTTAATGTTGAATGAAGAGCAAGAGACAATAAACCGAAGAAAAGGTTCAGAAAAAAAAAATACAAACATAGATGCTAGGACAATCATGTATTATAAATAGTCAAAAATTAACAAAAGAACCACTGAAAACAGGTACATTTTTTACCAATCTCGAATTTTAGACTTGCTCCTCCGTTTTTAAATCCTTAGACGCTACGAACACTTAACAAGTTTATTTGCATGCACTACTAAACGAAATACACACACAGGGCCCCGAGATCGTGGGCCAAAACTTGTCTAAGTGAATGACTAGGTTGCAAAAGTGATACGCTCGTTGCAAGACTTGCAAGGCAGGCACGCCATAACCAGCTCTTGTCTCCAAACTTGACGGATTACGTGTACACTCCTTATAATTAGCAGCTTTTATTGTTCACTTGAAGAGAGTACGCCACTGTGCATTACTCAACATCGTTATAACCTCCGCTTTATAACAGTTCATTTGAAATTCGAGCTTGTTCATTATTCGAATATTATCAACTAGCTACAAATAGTATTTTAACTATTATTGCTTACCAAAAGCATTTATTCCTGTTAAAAAAGAACAATCTTACCTTAGATACAGATACAAATATTTAACGGGAACGGAGCGGATTTGTAGATCGTATTTTTTATAAAAGGTCAATATACTGAAAAGCCATTTTTGAAAAATTCCAAACTGCTAAAAGGGTACACCACATCAGTGTATCGACGTGATGAAGACTACAAAGCAGAGATCAAATAAGACATGGCAAGACCGTTCTGGTCACATTTACATAAACAATATTTGTACATTAGCCTCTGATTGATGATACTGTTCCGTTAAATTTTAATAACATAAATATAATATTATTAATAAGTTATTAGCACAACCAGCCATTAACATCATGTCGTAGCATCTCACGTTAGTTTATAATCACAACACTATAAGGGTCAAGGTATATTTTCATCAAGTTAACTGGGCACATTCTCTGTTCAGGTAGGTCAGCAGTCAGGGAAACTTATGTCCAAGTTAAACCTATGCATAAATAAAAACGTACTATGCGAATTCAAACACAAAGCTTAGGGCCTAAAGTTGAAAATTCAACAGCAAGTTGGAAAATAGGGTACCAGTCATAGGGGCGCAAACAGTTTGACTTACTTATTTGGTAAAATTGTTCGTTAATTAAAAATCACGACCAATATATCACTCCAGCATCTCTTGATGAAAATATAAAATGTTATTTTCGGTAAAATAAAAAAGAAACCTAATTTAACAGAACAGTACCACAATATAACGGTTTTTTCCCAGGGGTCTTAGCGATTATAATAAAAACATTGTAGCTATACGACAACATCGCTCGTAATTGTTTTATCAAGCCTTTAAACGTTTGTAATGGGAGCTGTTCAATCGTCCTGAGTTTACGATCTCCTTGAAACAAAAAACAAAACGGATCCAATGGCGTAAAAAAATATTGCCAGCACGGATCCTTTTCATAAAGATTAAAAAAAAAACTTAAGAACTAATTAAACTGGAATTTCAGTTTTTGCTCGGTTGAAATATCTGTGGTCCTCCTTTCTCTTTCCCTATTTCATCATTCCCTTTCACTTGCACAGCGCTTCTAATAAACCGACAGTTCCACACATTTCCCGCCAAGTTACACATCAAAAACCATATCAAAACACAAAATAAAAATAAAAAACAAATTTCGAACACATGTTCTGAGCAGTTTACACATTAAAAAGTTACTTAACAATTCAATTTAGGAACACGATCAAAGATCATAAACTCAGGTTATCGCTAGTGATGTACGTTTAGGATCCGCCTTTCTTGCGTCCGCGGGACCCAGGGAGGGCTACGCCGCGGAGGGACCTCATCGCCATAGCTCGGTTGAAATGCCTTTGAGTCTTGTGCTCTTCAACGTCCGCGCCGCTGTCCACTGATGATAGTATGACCAGCAATACTCCCATCACCTGAAATCATTTAAAAGGAGACATTAATTATTGAATTTGATTTTCTTTAATACGACAAACCCAATATAAGAGCTAGGCCAAGATTTCGTTTTAGTGCTTATTTAGTTTCCACTCTTTTTCTTTTGCCCTATACGGTCAATATGACAGGAACGAATTCAAGTCAACATGCCAATGTTTTCTAAGCCTGCCTCAATGTAGACATCTTTAAGCAATATTACTATAGTAACACTGATTCGTTGTGTAAAAGAGATTTCAGATTTAACATACCCAGATAAAGTTAGTGTTTTATGTCCTTCCAGACACAAACTTGAGTAAATTGCATAACGATTACACAAAAAGAAAAGGTCAGAAAAAAAGGTCTGCCACTAACACGAAATCCTACTGCGACCAACACTTCATAATCATGTGAAATATTTTATATAACGCTAAAATGCAATAAACGACTTTCGATTTTTCCATTTTATTATATTTTTAGGGTTCCGTACCTCAAAAGGTAAAAACGGAACCCTTATAGGATCACTTTGTTGTCCGTCTGTCTGTCTGTCTGTCTGTCTGTCTGTCTGTCTGTCAAGACCTTTTTTCTCAGGAACGCGTGGAGGTATCAAGCTGAAATTCATATCAAATACTCAAGTCTATGGTCTCTTGGAGCTGTGAAAAAATCAAACTTCTAAGTCAACGCGATCAAAAGATACTCCCGTTTATGCCGCAAATTTTCGACACTCGCAAGGGAATCAAAACCTACAGGGTACTTCCCGTGAACTCAGAATCTTGAAATTTGGTACGAAGCAACGTCTTATAACACAGATAAAGGAAAAATTGCGAAAAGCATAAATTTTTAGTTACATCATATAATAAAAATATTTTTAATAATTTTAAACTTATTACCCCTTTACTCATGAACGCGTAGTGGTATTATATTGAAATTCTTAACAAATACTCAAGTCTATAATATCTTTAAGCTGTAACAAAATCAAACTTCTACGTCAACGCAATCAAAAGATACAGCAATTAAAGCCGCATATTTTGAAACTCGCAACTACTCGCAAGGGAATCAAAACCTAAAGGATACTTCCAGACGACCTGGAATCTTGAAATTTGGCATGAAGCAACGTTATAAAGTACACATATAGGAAAAATTCCGAAAATCTTAAATTACCATAACTTTTACTTATATACCTACAGGTTTGTACGGAACCCTCGGTGCGCGAGTCTGACTCGCACTTGGCCGGTTTTTTTAACTTTTACTTCTCTATTACCTAGTCGAATCAAGGACAATGTACTGTTACGGTCTTAAAATGCTTAATCGCCGACATAATAATATATCAAGAATTGATCATAGCATAACAGCACCATGACTGTAATTGCGCTACTATCCATGCTATGGACACTTTTAGTCATGAAACCACAATGAGTTTTAATTATACTGTCACATTTTGGAAAGCATTTGAATTACCACTTTAAAGCTTTTCTAATTAAATTAGTGAATAAACAGATAAATCAATCGACGCGCTGGCAATTTTGTTAACCGATCGCAAGGCATCTAAGCAAATAACGTCTATGTTAGGTTAGGTTAGGTTAGGACGTCATTTCTAGTTCGTCCAGTGATTATTTATTTTTATCCTACAAGAGGTTAGAAAGTCGTATCAAAAGAGAATGTTTATCAAAACCAGATGAGAATGGATGTTGCATTTGGCTAGCTAAAATCGTCGGCAATATCAAGTATCAACATTACTCGGCACACATATTTGTCGTTTGTCGGAATATCAGTAAACAAGTAGTGTTTGTATGCAACACTGTGGTTTCGGATATGGTAAACCTTGCTTCCTTTGCGGTCATGTAACGAATGATATTGTTTTATTATCATTTATTTACCCTACGGACAATCGTAATACTGTTATGTATATTGGGCATAGATAATTATGTAATTTAAATATAACTTGGTTGTTGTTACGCTTATCGTGTAGAATTAGGGCATGATTCATAAGGAAAAGTACATATTTAATGAATGATCCTTTACACATAAGTAGTAAACTTTTTTTTGCAAAAAATAAAAACCGACTTCATCGGGGAACATACATAAAAAAACGACGACGACATGAATACAGACGAATTGAGAACCTCCTTCTTTTTGAAGTCGGTTAAAATATTTAACTGTACTTGTTTCAATGAAATCAACTGTATCAGCAAGGGCATGACCCTTAACAATAATGAATAAAGAAACAACAAACAAATAACGACAAACCTTTGTTATAAAATAAGCTTTTACGTTCCCCGAAAGGCATGAATAAAATCAAACTGCTCAGATAAGAAAAACCTATTCGACAGTTCTTTGATGAAAACAGACCGCTTGTTGTGTCACCCTATGTTCTACATTTGTATCTGAAATGGTGTAATATGTATAGAGATACTCCATGCGAGACTTTATCGACCAGTCTTCAGAAATTACGCAAACATTATTACAAATTACATAATTATGTCACTTGAAGCTCTTCACGCAAAAATGGAAGACGCATCGCCGCGCCGCCGCCGTCGCATATGGCACAATGTGACAGCAAAAAACCGGCCAAGAGCGTGTCGGGCCACGCTCATTGTAGGGTTCCGTAGCTTCCCAGACCATTAAAAATACCAACATTTTTCGTCAGCAAAAATAACTTTGTTTTTCATAGTATTTGTATGAAAAACAAAGTTATCATTTGCGTTTTTTTGAAAAAGTGCTATATAACTCAAAAACTATTCAACTCATCAAGTTGAAAATAATTTTCCTAGAAAGTTCATATAAAGGTCTACTTCTGTGATTTTTTTCATATTTTTTAAACTTATGGTTCAAAAGTTAGACGGGGGGGGACACATTGTTTTTGACTTTCGGAGCGATTATTTCCTAAAATATTAATATTATCAAAAAATGATTTTAGAAAACCCCTATTCATTTTTAAATACCTATCCAACAATATATCACACGTCAGGGTCAAAATTAAAAAAAAAATCGCTCCCCACTTTACGTCTGGGGGAGGTACCCTAATAAAAATGTTTTTTTAAATTTTTATTTTTGCACTTTGTCGGCATGATTGATATACATATTGGTACCAAATTTCAGCTTTCTGGTGCTAACGGTCACTGAGATTATCCGCGGACAGACAGACAGACAGACAGACATGGCGAAACTATAAGGGTTCCGTTTTTTGCCATTTGGCTACGGAACCCTAAAAAAGCGACCAACTAGTCTACGGAACAAGGGACATGTGCTAAAAGTATTAGAAAAAAAAACACACGCTTACCAAACACACAATAATAAGGAGTGTATAGACATGCACTGAAGCTTCCGGCGTATTCTCGATGTCTTTCAACGCTGCCATAGCGGGTTCATAGTCCGGTTTCAAGTCCAGAGCGTGCCTCAGGTGCATTGCCGCTTCCTGCACAACGTTTTATAGTATCACACCTTTTAAAGCAGCAATGAAGTATGTGTTTGCTAATCCTGAGGGATTATAATGCTGGGTCAAAGCAAAACCAAACTTGTTCAGACGTTACTCTAAATTGTGTTTTTTTTTCTACGTCAAACTCAAATCACTCTACTAAACTTGTATAATACAAAATTGTACACATTGGATACCATTTTGGAAACTAAAAACGCATTAAGTATGATGCTCTGTAGGATTTCTTACAAAAGGAATTAAATATGGGGTTTTACATCTGCGGTATTACCCCATGACTTTCGAGACCCGTAGACCAAATTACCTATTTATCAAGAAATTTGGTACTCATCTAGAGGATTTCTGCATAGGTACCTACTGTCTTTTTTTTTTCGTAGACTTTAGGAAGGGGTTATAATTATTTTAGTAAACTATAAGACTTGTCCATTCTTTACATTTATTTGGACAAAGTCACGGCACAAAATTCAAAATCCAATGTGCCGAAAAGTTTTAGGAACGGATCAAAAATCATAATATAATTGTGCCCAGGACTTTATAGTGGTGCCGATTCTGTTGTGCACAAACTAAACTTAATTTAGGCTATTACTATCTTTTTCTCACTATTAAAACGAGAAAGAGACGGACGTAATTTAGAGCTGTCAAATTTAATTCGAACTAATATTTCCATACAAATGAAGGGTGCACGTAAAAACATGTCGACTAATAACACGGTGAAGCGCAAGGCATAAACTAGTTTGACATTTCTAACTTAGTGCATAGCTATAGCCGTCCTTTTCTCGCCCTGCCTTTTAGTAAAAGATAGCAATAGTCTAAATTAAGTTTAGTTTGTGCACAACAGAATCGACACCATTGACTCATTTTTTGATGGAGGCAAGATAGATATTAAACTGTTCAAGATTTGAAAGCTGATCATTTGATCATTAAATAATAAAGCAGGGGTCAAAAAACAGCTTCAAACGTACCTGATAATGTCCATATGCCTTGAATATCTCGCCGAGCGTGAAGTACTGTTGCCACGCACTGCGGTCAGGGGGCTGTACCTCCAGCGATCGGCGCGTCAGGTAGATCGCGTCGTCCAAATACTGCAGGGTGAATAGTACCCTTGCGAGGTTTAGCAGGACCTGGTTGGAAATGGAATTACTTATGGATAAAGTAATATAATAATTTATTCATCAAAACAAAACATTGTAGTACATGTCACAATTTACAGAATATCTATAAATATAATTATAGTGTACAAAGACTACAATAAAATGGTAGGTGAGGTGCTATATTCCTAGCTAGGTTAATAGATAACCTGTGTTAAGGAGTACAGTGCCGGTCCCCAAGGAAAGAAACTAAAAAATCGTACACATTATGCATTATAGTACATTATGATGTATTTACTACAAACAAATTTTGATGTTTAGCTATACTTAGGGTATATTTTTTTTTTCCTACTATGGCTTAAAGTAAGGTGGAGTGTAATGGTGGAGAACTTTGGCCAACACCATATAATCAATCGGTAAAATTCCCACAGATGGGCGACAACCACAAGCCTCTTCCGCCGCCATAATCTATCAACCGGGCCCAGTGTGCGTTTACAAGATTATAGTGTAGGTACCTACCTTCTCCTAAATTTTTAAAATGACATGTATTAAATAACTTTTAGTTGAACTTTACTAGGACAAGCGGAACCGGGTTCGGTCCCATAACATATTCGGTAAACATTATGGATTCATTTGGAGTTTCAAATAAAAAAATAATGTGATATTATGTGTGTGTCATATAACGTAAGGCATAAGGAAGGAAACACGCATTCTTGTTGCAGATACCTCTAATCCCATTTTACAAAGACTAAGGAAAAAGATTCTGTTCATAACTACAGCGAAGCCATACGTGCGGTAACATAAATCTTATTGAAATAACAAACATTGTACCAATTATCTTGCAATTATCTTATTTTATAACGTTGCATATCAGGTATTTAGTACTATCTTCTTTCATATATAAAGTATCAATTTTTATTATAACTGCAGGTGATATTCTTCGGATAAGTCCAGGTGTACCTACTCGAACCGAAGACGTGAATGCATATTATGCAGATGCGAGTAGGTACGTGGACGAATGGTAAGGTAAACGAGTAAGGAAGGTCCATGTTCACCAAAAAGATGACGATCTGAATAAATAAAAACCGCTGTTTAAAACACATTTCTCTATAATGGGAACATGTCAGTGACAGCTGTTTTTAGATAATCAGACCGTTCGGTGAACATGGACCTAAATAATAGGACATTTCGCCAGTTGTTTAAATCTTATGTAAATTGTAATAAGCAAGCGAGCCTGTTACCATTAACCTCGCACAAACCCAGATTCTATGGCAGCTACTGACAAATTCCTGATAGATAAACCCCATAACACTTTGCACGACCCGGGAATCGAACCTAGGATCTCATGCTCAGCAGTTGTGCTTGCGACTACTAGAGCAAAGAAGCCTTTATTCAACTTACTGTTTTGAGAAAAGCTATGGACTTTGAGAATAAAATTATGTTATAATGTAGGTATGTCAAACAACATCGAGAGAGCCACGAGACACCAATGACGTGGCTCAATCAATAATAGTATTGACCTTTCCTTATAAATTGGTTTCAAATTTAGCTCATAAGTACATAACTCTACTGTCTACTTTTGTATGTGTGAAGTAATTAATTAAGTGTCCAATGACCGCCCATAGTAAAAATGTAATAAAAACTTTTATAGTGTGGTAAGCCCTATGGTCACATTAAAATAAGTATGTAGATTAGATATGGAATAATAAATTAGCTTCCACTTTTAATACCATTACAGTATAACAGATATAGTTTAAAAGTTGAGCAAGTTACAGAAAAGTTGAAAGGGAATCGACTGTCATGATGGCATTGCCGCCCCCCAATTTGCTGTAAAGCAGGAAAAAATAAATAAACTATAGAAATTAAATTAAAAAGATTCAGTTGGATGAGTAACGCTTCTAATAATCGTAATCGCCATACATGTATTTTTTTTTTGCGGGATGCTATACCTATGGACATGGACAAGGCGCGTGGAGTGAGAAACTACAAAAAAAAAAAAAAAAAAAAAAACGACCAAATTTTGCCGCCCTAGGCCCAGGCCTACTCGGCCTATAGGGAAATCCACCCCTGTGGAGAGGGAGAGGAAGACCAAAGAAACGCAAACGATGGATGAATTGTATGAGGAATGATCTAAGAAAGAGAAAGGAGTGAAAGATAGCGTGATGGATGACAGAGGGGAGAGATAATGAAACAAAAACCGGGTTGCGCCAACTCCAAGTAACATTGGAAAAAGGCAGGAAGATAATGCCAGGCCCTACGAGTTCACCGAGGGTCAGCTACTTTTCAACCTTGGGCTCTAAGTAATAAGGTAGAAAACGGGTCGACTTTCAGTGAATTCGGTAGTACCTACCTAAAACCTTCATAATTATAAATAAAATTATTTTTACATTGGAGCTTGAGACTTTTATTTTGACTTTTGTTAGTATTACTATTTCTTCTTACTACGGTATAGTACTAGTAATGGAATGACTATCGCAGGTGGTAGGTTCGAGCCCAGACCGCCTAGGCAGTAGGCACTTAATACAGTTCTACTTAATTCAGCACAATACTGCTACACCATGTAGGCCTGTAATTAATTAGGCTGAATCCCAGATTCCCAGCAGTGGGAACATATGAATGATTATACTATCTTTGCTATGAGGGTAGGCAGGCGGTACTTATTAAGCTTATCTTAAATCTCATAGGTACATCAGATCACACACGCGCGCCGGTCGGTACCTAACAACGATCTATACTTCCCTATTAGTGTGCGGATTATTGCAATACCCATGTTCCCAAGTTTATAACAAACGAAGTTTACATATAAATTGAAAAACATTTACTTACCTATTATAATATTCTCGAGTTTTCATAACAACATATGGCTTTTGCACACGTTAGCCTTCAATAAACATGAAGACAGTATCAAAAAATTACAACTCTATTTAGTCCGTCAGTTAGAGTATTGGAAAATAATGGACACGTATTTTTTGTTTTTGTAAATCAATGATTATTGAGAAAGATAAAACGCATCAAAACTCGGAAGTGGGGGGTGCGTGACGTCAGAACGCAATAAAAATTATACCAAGGCGTGACTTATTGAGAATAATAAAAGCGTCGTATCTTCGTCAATTTTGGTTTACGTAAGAAAAGATAAAATTCGGGATAAATATTTTTTGATAATCTAAGTGACGGACTAATCAGATTTTGTCAGCCGACAAGCCCATTCTTGCTGATAATGTGGTTTTCTATTCCAGAATTGTTATTTTTTACGGTCTCATAGAAAACAATAGTATCGCATATTTGCTTATTGCCAATGTTATTTTCAGGGTTAAAACCAGAGTTGATATCTGAATATGGGTATGTTGACACAATATTTTAGTAGGTGCAAAAGTCAGGATCCATTGGATCAGAATATGCCTCCTGATATTAAGTATCGACAATTTTTGTCCCCCTGCTTTTATTTATATTTTAATTCCTTGTAGATATGCTTATGTGACGTGGGACAAACCGCAAGCGACTAAAAAAGTGGTGAATATTTATGTTGACGAATGGATTGTGTGAGGAATGATATTATATAAAAGGAGTAAGGAGGAGTAAGTAAGGAGTAAGGAGGATTATATAAAAGGAGTAAATGATAGCATGACAGTTACAGAGATGAAAGAATAAAACGTGTTGCGCAGAAGAATCAGAAGATGCCTGTTCATAATACTCCTATGAGCTTCCTTAAACGTTTGTTGATAAACAGTGTCATGTGTCAGTAAAGTTATCTAGTAAAGTATCTAGTTTTAGAAGCAACCCCTTAGACGCGGTAAGCTTTAGTCCCCAATGTTTTATCATTATATCAATTTTTTTTTTATTTAAAAATTTTATTTAATAAATAATATAAAATTATATTAAATTTTATTTTAAATGAAATTATTTATAATAAATTAAAATTTTTTAACAATATAAATTATATAAAATTCAATTTAAACTTAATTAATATTTATATAAATTTAAATTAAAGCTTATCCCTTAAAATATAATATTATTTTATAAGCGAGTTGGTGACACCTTGTATGAACTACTTGATGCCAGTGAAGATCGCAATATAGGTCATTGCCCTTTTCTTAATATTTCTTCGTTCGTAACTACGTAGGTACGAACCAAAACAAATGATTCATGTATCCTGTTTCATTACAAAAAATGTTGAAGATCACCGTAAATGACGATTCAAGACTTGAACAGGCTTATTTTTGGATTTCAAAGTTAAGAACTTAAATAAATTTAGGTGGGTCAATGAACGCTTGTGATCTTAACTGGCATTCAGAACTATTAGTATAAAGTAGGTAGACGGGAACACAGATGTAACTTAACTAGGTAAGATGAACTTTACTATGAAAATGGTCACTTACTTCCGCATTATAAGGAGACACAGCGAGTGCTCGCCTGAAACACTCAATGGACTGCCGAGTGTCCCCTTTGATCCTCCAGAAGTTTCCAATCTGGTTGTACAGCTGTACTGACTTCGGTTTCTCCCTCTTTGCTTTCTTTAGACGCTTCTCGAAACCATTTATTTCGGAAGGCGACAAACCGTTCGATTTCTTCTTTGGGAATATGAGGGACACCTATAATGATAGTTGTAATGTAATAAAGATAGTAAAGATTTGTTCCATTATTGATTTTACAGAAAATAGCGTCTTGTTCTGTACAATAGCGGACACTGGCGATTGACCACTTTTCAACATAATTACTAAGTAAGGGCGCAGAGAAGCGCAGTTGATCACTTGCCCACGATTGTACGAAAAATCCTATATAAGTCCTTATAAATCCTTACGAATAGGCTGTGGTGTAGCGAATTTACTAGTAAGTTAACACTAGTAATCCTAGTTTCAGCATTAGATAAAATGCGGCGACCTAATTATGTCAAGCACAATCATGTCAGCTCAGAACTACATAAACATCTATGCATTCATACGTAGGTACCATTAGGGTGACGGTTCTTTCATAGAAGCCTAAAAGCTTGGCTTGCCTTTAGAACCTAATTATAAACCTCTTCATGATGTTAGGTTTTCTGAACAATCTGCTTGCCCTAAGGGGTTGTCGTTTTGTTGGCCCTTGGGCACGCCACTGATTAGGTTTCAAATCGAAAACAGAGCGGGAAGACTACCGCACACAGTAGCATCGCTGTTTCTCGCTCTAGCAAATGACGGTTCTGAGTGACAGAGAAGGATAGGCGCGTGGAAGAGATTCCGTGAGTCAGTGATTCCGAGCTGCCTGTTGAGGCTCAACCAATGACTATATCTCAATGGGCTCAACCCTTATGATGGTGTTTATAAAGACACTGACATCTAGATAGAACTTGGCTTTATGTAAATACAGCAATACCTACCAAACCTAATGTTAGGATAAATTATCCATATGTACATATAATTACATTATGATATACTATGAGGAAAGAAAATAATACTAATGTTGACATGCGTATTTAATGTCATTATGCTTCTGTTTATTTTTCCTAGTAATTTGATTTAAGAGGAAAACACACGAAAATGATTTATTTTGCGAGTCCAATCTAAATCGAATAACACGAATCTCGAATTATAGAAAACAATTAATCATTTCAGATTTATTATTGATTTGATTTTTTAAGTATAAGTAGTGGAGACATACTATTTCTAATATTGATATGAATATTAGGAATGATTGATTTGTGAAAAAAAAATCTTTGATTACTTTCATAATTATCTCCAAATCATTTGTATCTTTGTAAGCGACTGTACATTGTTAGATACAATAATTTTCGCAACAGTCTGTGTTTGTCTGCAACAGGCTGTAGTTTTTTTTTTGTACCATATCCTCAAATATGATGGCTGCGGCAGACATCATAGTTGAGGGCAGACAGTCTGCCCTCTCAGCTATAAATGTAAAACAGGCAATATATCGCACTTTATAATTATGTAAACTCAACTCAATTTTTTATGGCGATTTCATGTAGTTTAATAAAGTTTAGATAATACATAATCTTATCTTTCATATCAAATACTAATTTACAAATAGGTATTATAAAACTGACATGGTGGTTTTTAGATTAACAGCACACTTCTCAATGATTTGTAGATAAATCTTTTTTTTTTTAGTTTTTGAGAAAATTAACTATGGATATTAGAAACTTTTTTGTTTAAGGCCAAAGAACTGTAAAGGACCTTAAAAAGAATACTTATCCCTAATCCCTATCATAATAAAAGCCTACGACAGTAAATAAGATAGTGGCCAATGGATATCTTATTTTCAAGCAAATTAATTTACCTGTGGTTCAGGTACGTTTGGATGTCTATGACGTCTGGCCACTCCGACCAAGTTGTCATAATATGTGAAATTGACAGCTTTGCCACAATCTAAGTACTCATCGTCCGCATCACCATTTATTTCAGCCGGCGTAGTTTCATCATTATTCTCTACACCAGCTCTGCAAGGAATATTTAAAGATTAAATGAAGAAAGGAAATATTAAAAAAAAAGAAAATAAAAAATAATATACTTATACACATTGTAAGCAGGGTATGTGTGAGGAGATAACTAAACTCAATACATATAACAATCAATCGAGAACCTCATCTTTTTTCCACATTGGTAAAAAAAAAAAAATATGTCAATCAAAAAACTTGGCTTATTGCAGTTTACTGCTTGACGTAGGCCTATCCCAAACAACACCTTGTCCTCAGTTTAGTACAGATTATTATATCTAAATGTTTGACTTGTATATTTTTTATGGATATTTAAATCATGCTACTAAAAGTTATTTCCATACACTTATTTATTACTTACAAATACATAACTATATGTACTATTAGGTACACCTTTACCAAACCCTTCAGTGTAAATAGGTGTGTGAAAATTTAATTAATGCAAGCATCTGTTCATACAAAAGTAATATTTAAGCTTGTTGCATGAAGGTTGTATTTTCAGTCATCTTACTGAATAAAAAGTAAGTTTCATCTTCAATATAAATTATGCATTCAGTCTATTATTTTTAAAGGTGACTTTAGTAATATATCAACATTTAGCGGCCATCAAAAGTAGAGTGAAGCCATTATCTTGTTTTTAAGTCAATTTATTGGTTGTTTACTTTGAATTCTGTTTTTATTGCAAAAATGATCATGCAGTATTTAAAATTTAAATTAGTTAAAGAATCATTCATTATTTCGTTTTCTAGGTTGTTCAATTAAATTACCATTAGCATTATAATAATGAACTCTGATGAGCAGGATATTATAATAGAATTCTTAACACAATTGATAAACATCAGTTTATTTACAGACCTACTTGCGTCTATTCAATTCAATTAAGTGTCAATTTTCCAAGGACTCATAGAATATGTTGTTCTACTACAAGTTTTTATACATCAATCTCTGTCCAGATGTACTAAATATTAAGTAATAAAAAACCACTCTTCTATGTATAAATTAACATAAAATTAAATAAATTACCTCTGCTGCTCATATATTTGACAATCTGTGCAAAACATGTCAAAGCCATGTTTTGTCCATGTGTTCCCATAGTACACTGTAGATGTTATTATATTGAAGACAGGGTCCTCTTCACCCATTCTTGTTTTATCAGATTCATCCTAAAAGCATCAAAACATTGCCAGATTGTACCCTCATGATAGAAACATCATTTAAGAATAATCATTACATTAAAAGAAAATTAATTCAAGGCAAACATGGGCATTATAAGGTCTATAAAAACAGTATGAAAGGTACATACGTTTGATGAATATGTAGTGCATTGATTATATAAAAGTTTACCGACATATTATTAGAATTCCGACTGACCTGAGACAGTGTACTACCGTCGACAATCTGGTCTTCTTCCGCATTCAATTTCCAAACATTAGACGTGCGTGAATTAGTAACAATAATTTGGAACGAAAATATATACAAAACCAAACAAGTCAAGTATGGTGAGTCCCACATTTTGATCATTAAAACCGAAAATAAACATGAAAACTAGTTATGTTGTAACATTTAATTACACAACTTTCACACAACACAAATTGTTTTAACACAGTATCCAGCGGCTACGAATTTTACAATATTCCAGCAATAATCGTAATATCGCAATGGACCACAGATTACTATATTAGTAGCTAGCTACAATGGACCTCCGTTTCTATCACTTCATCTCTTTCTTGTTTTGACAGCTCTAGAGGTGACCATGATGAAATCGTTTAGTTTCTTTTTTTTTACTAAATAGTAAGCTCAGAAAAGGATGCTAATAGTATGAAAAATTGGGCTATGTTTAAGAACCTAAAATGACATACACAATATTTAAAAAATGCAGAATTGTAGACAGTCTTATAAGCGGGAAATTCACTAGACGGACATATGCCTGCGGGCAGTCTGTACGGGCATGTCTGTCGCCGCATTACACTACACAGACCAGTTGAGACCAGTGGCGTAGCATGGGGGGGGGGTGCCTGCGCCGCGCCGCTTGAGTATAATTCAAAACGTGCCGCCTCCCTACATTTTGTATTGAAACGGCAAGATGCCTGACTGCGCCGCGCCTTCGCCTTACGCCGCTTCTGTGTAATTTGCGCCTTCGAGGAGCGGCTCAAGAGGCGCCACAGCGTCCTCACCTTCCGTCTGACGCAGGTCTCTGCGTGTCATCGGAGACGGCTGTTTCGGGAGGTTCCTGCACAAATCGGGCGGGAAGAAACGCCCGGGTGGTTCCATAGCGAGGATCGATCGGAGGACACACGTGGAGCACACGGTGGAGAATTGCTCCGCGTGGGCGGAGCACCACCGTGTCCTCGTAGCGGCGATCGGCGCGGACGGTGAGCTATGGGCTAGCTCGCCGTCCGTCTGTCTCATGACGACAGGCAGGGTTCACAAGAGCCGAAGCCTGCCGGGGCTGCGGGACTGTTCGAAAGAGTTACCGTGGCCCCGGAACATAAAGTGCGAGGAAGGAACATGGATGGGTTTTAGCCAGTAAAAGTCTGATACTCCCTCCAGCACCGCCCAGGCGACGATTTCCCATCCGACAAAAAAAATGTATCCTTAAAGACCAGTTTAATCTCTTTGATTGATTCATTGTCAAAAATGGTCAAACTTCATCGCTAACTCTCGGATTCCTCTCGTATGTGCGAATGATGCCTGAGTTGGGATCTGACAGATCATCAGGTGGACGGATAAAGGAAAAGCGGGAACTGGGATATGCAGGTTTATGAAGGATGTTGTAGAGGAGACATGATATCCGAGTGTTTCTGCGAAGACGGATAGGGAGCCACTTCAGTTCCAGTGATAGACATGGTCATATTTTCTCAGACCAAACAAAAAACGAATGTAAAAATTTAAAACAAAAATACAGTCAATAAGTACCTATAGCTCAATCGAAAATGACTAAAATCCGACACATCAACTTTTTTTACCTGCTCGCTTCACGTGGAATGCCCCTATGAGTAATGGAGCATAACATACACAAATACTTTAAAAAAAAAACACGAAGAGTTTAAAATAATAAAAAAATGCTATAAATTGTGACGTTCTGCTACCTTTCTTGACTAAAAATAAAATGAAAATAGAGGGGGCGGCGATTTCCCGGTTGGCCCCGGGCGGCATAAAGCCACGCTACGCCACTGACACAGACTCATCAGTCAGTTTAGTTGTCTGTACTGGTTGCTGTCGCTCTTAAGTCTGGCGGGCGGCGCGCGCCGGCCCGTGATGAGCATTCACAGACGGAAATGTCTGTCGGACATGTGCCCGCGCAGATAAAACGAGATCACGCGGACGAGCAACGGGTAAGTCTGCCTGATGGACTGCGACGGTCCTACACTAGCAAACATTGCACAGACCTATAGTAGCGAGGTCCGGCGGGCATGTCTGCAACTCTGCAGATTTGATTGCGGGCATGTTAGTGAATTCCCCGCTTTAGTGGGAAGCCACAGTCTAGTTTTTTGTCGTACAGGGGTTTAGAAAAAGTCGCCCGCGTATCAAGTGATGAGAAAAGATGAGTATAAATGTTCTGTGGAAAAGACAGTTTGTAGAAACATGATACGCTGGTGCACGCGCTTCAGAAACCCACTCGTGCGAGCGCTTGGCAAACGCACACGGCACATTGAAGTCTTTAGCACAATGTCTGCGTGTGTGGTACAGCTTTTATGCGTGCTATGGAATGCATGTGGATGGAAAACGAGTCGACGTCTAGTTTGAATAATATGTGATTGAGACAAAACAAAATAGTTTGGTACTAATTCTGTTTGCAGTTTGTTCACAGTATATTCAGTCTATTTTACGCCTCTACAATATTGTGGTTTTGTACATTTATTTCACAATGTTATGAGTTTGTAAATGTGAAGGTGTATAGAATATGCTTAAAAAAATAATAAAATGAATGTATCACTGAGGTCTTTTCAGGGCAAACTTCCAACGAAAAATTATAGATGGCACTGTTCAAGACGGAGTGTAATTTGATACATGGAGCTGGCATTCATTAACTTTTGCTTTATTTGTTCTTTTCTTGCTTGCTTCTCATTAATCTGGACAGTACAACTTAAATTGAACGAAGAAAGACCCGAAAGACCCGTAAACAGTCGTAAAATTTTAATTATAATATATTTATATTTCCTTTTTGTTTTACAGAAAATAAATTTTGAATGGTTCAGACAGTATCATTTTTGATTATACTTAATTAATAAAAATAGTTCGTGTGCATTCGTCGTTCTTGGTTCGATTTGCGTTTTTGTTGCTTTGGCACAACACATATCAAGGAGAATATAATACTCCACTTTCGTTTTATTCAGATTACTGATAAACAAGCAAGAAAAGAAAAAAATACTATAGCACCCACACACAATACATAATTATGTTTAATAGCCACCATTTCATTTTCAAAAGGCATGGAACGCCAGCTCCATGAAGCTAAAAAAATAATTTACACCGATTCTTGCACAGCGCCATCTATTGATTTTCCGTGGAAGCTGGCCCTGAAAACACCTTCTTGAGATATTTCTTCCGTATAAATGTCTAAAATCGAATTAAAAACACAAACACCTTCTTGTTGCCTGTTGTTATCCGTAAAGTCCGTTAGAGTTTGGCCAGCGAAAGCCGTCCAGGAAAAAAGGTGGGAATTTAAAAAAATCAAGAGCTGTTAACCCTGGCTATACCCTGCATAAACGGTGTTGATACTATTTATTATTCAGGAAGTAAAAAAAATGTACATGTTTTATGAGCTGTAATTTTCGAGTGTAATATTGTCGGCGACGTGTCTCTATCTCCGCACCAAGGTAGTGGCCATACATAGAGTATAACGTGAGTCAATCAGTTAAATTAGTATTTTGAAAACTTGTGATATTAACTTCGATTTGTAATTAAGTGTTGTAATTGTTTTTTTTACATAATCTCACTAGAATCTTGTTGGTTTTATGTTAACTTGGCATCGTCATAGTATTGAAGTTCAATAAGAAGTAAAATACGTAGATTCAAGTTTTTGTGTCACATAATTACGTAACATGATGATTTTTTTATTTGTTGAGATATATAAATAAGTGTCAAAACGCTGGACTTGGCTTAAAACTATTTTTCACGCCTGAATCATGTAAATCAGTCCCTACTGGACCGATTTACGAAAGGATTTACTTTAGGAAATATAATGCAAAATAAATGGTAAACATTGTGCACGTACATCGTTAATTTCACTCTCATTCGGATTCAAATCACTTTTTATGTCCTTATTTGTAAATCATAGTAAATAGAAGCTTCCTCGTCGAACTTTTGATTGTTTTCGGCATTATTTTAAACAAATCCAATGTAAATAAGACACATACACACAAGATCAAGATGGCGCAAGTATGAAACATGTCAATTTTGACAGTCTAAATTATTGCCATATTAAAACTTCTGAAAATAATTAGTAGACAGCTTTCGTTGGCTCAACTCTACATTCATGATCATAGACAACACGGTCTGAAAAGATACGTATCTAAATGGGTTTAGTTAAATTAAAAACAGAAACACGTACGTCTATATTGTCTATGGAGTTCATTCATTCAATCAATCAATTAAAATAAATCAATTGTGATTGAATTTGTGGAAAGAAAAAACAATAATTGAATCTAAATGCACCTTTAAACTTAAGTTATGATTGAAAACATTAATAAACCATGAAGAAGGAACGGACGGGCGACAATTGTCGCCCATTTAAACTATAAGTATCATGATAAATTTTAGTTTGTTTACAGTGGTATTGTTTTTGAGGAGCTATTTTACTAATATTCTCGATTATTTCATTACAGCCCATCAGATTCTTAGTTTGACGGGGATCAGTTTCGAGAGGAGAAGCGTTATTGTAAGGAGCATCGTTGATTTATATAAAAAATGATAGAACAGAATGAAACAATTGTTTGTAACATTCTGTGTTAATGCTTTTCAGGGCTTTGTAGAGCTGACCATCGTTCCACTAAAAGATAATCTTCGTTACATTCGGCTGAATGCGAAACAGTGTCGTATTTACCGGGTGTGCCTCAATGATCAGTATGAAGCCAATTTCCAATATTTTGACCCATTTTTGGATATTTGTCAAGCTGACCCCAATACGTAAGTATTATAATTACATGTTATTACTGTAAGTACCCTCTACTCCTAGTAAATAAGTGTCTCTAAATATCACATCTTGATACTTGGTTAAGTCTTCGCCTAGGTGTGCCTCTCTTCAAAACAATGGCTCAAGAGCAATCATTTCATTAAGATAAATGATAAAAACCAGTCGACTGCAGCCTTTTGAGTAGTAGCAACCAATCAAGTGACTGCTTTGTGACAATCAGGACACATTCAGTGCGAAAAATCAATCTCAAAGCATTTATTTCAAGTAGGCCAATTACAGGCACTTTTGAACTGTCGAAAGTGACATCAATTAACAAACTTTTCACGACTCTTGACATGACTGGCCAAAAACATAGTGTTCTTACATCTCTGTCACAACTTTTTTATGATTGCCACCAGTGCGCGCATTGCACAATATTTGACCACAGTATTTTCCAATATTTTCAAAACCAAACTTACGCAGAGATCAGATAAATCTTACTACTCTTTCACAAAGAAAACCTCTGATTGGATTTGGATGAAATGTGACACAAATAGTAACACCCTTAGTATGATCCCATGAGTCAATTACCCATACCATGCAGGTAAGCCACATACATAGCTCTACAATGTAAACAGGACATCATAAATTCTCTATTCTCTTATTTTCAGGAGATCCTTGGAAGTCTTCTCTCAATTTCATTTATCTGCGGCCCAAAAGATAGACCCGGATCACAACTCAGGGGAGCTTCATGTCCAGATACCGGAAGAAGCAGCCCACCTAGTGGGGGAGGGGAGGGGCTTGCGCATTGGTATTGAGTTCTCTCTTGAATCGCCTCAGGGTGGAATGCACTTTGTTGTGCCTGAAGGAGATGGATCTTTAGTGGAGGTAAATCAAATACCTTGCTGTAAAGAATCTTCCCTTAGTGTATTAACAAATACTGGCAAGTCCAGTGGCTGTGGTGGTCAATTATTTCAAATGTTTATTTATAGGATAACAACTTTGAGATACAGTGTGGTAATGCCTGCAGTGTCCTGGGGACATTAGCAGTTGACAGTGTTTAAGAGGATTTTTTGATGCCATTTTTTAAGTTTATAGTTTAAGTTAGTTAGTTTATTTTATTTTAATTAATAATTGTCTTTGTATGTGTTCATTATTATACCAATAAATTTTTAATGTAATTTAAAAAAAACATAACTTGGAGATTGTAAATAGACTAGTATTTTTAAATTTAAGTATTTAAAACTTTTTTCTTTTCTACAGAAATCTGCTCACATGTATACTTACGGTCACTCAGCCCGCCTCTGGTTCCCTTGTGTGGACAGCTTTGCAGAGCCATGTACTTGGAAGCTGGAGTTTACCGTTGATGAAAGTCTGACTGCGGTGTCTTGTGGGGAGCTTGTGGATGTGATATACACTCCTGACCATAGGAGGAAGACCTTCCATTACTTGGTCAATACTCCTGCTTGTGCTCCAAACATTGCTTTGGCTATTGGGTGAGTTTTATGCGTAAAGGGCTTGGAACATTTTTGAATGAAGCATGGCCGGATTTTTTTCCGCCATTTTGTTTTTTTTTTTGCAAAGAAGCAGCCACGCATAAGAATTATATAAATCGATAGCTGGTATCAACACAAACAAGTTTTGTAAGAGTCAAAATGTTCTAAAGTGTCACGTTTCCGAGATATTTTACGCGTATTGATTTGATCTGAATGACCGGTCAAATCAAAGTAGTGTTGATGATTCCATTAGTGAATGGACTTTAACTTTGATAGACTTCATATCTCAGAAACGTGACAATTTAGTACATTTTGCTCAATACTTAATTGGTTTGTATTGATACCAGCTATCAATTAATATGTAAGTCCTATGCGTGGCCGCTACTTTGAAAAAAAAAAAAAACAAAATGGTGGATAAAAATTCGGGCAAAACGTTCAAACCCCTTTCTCTTATTTTTTAACTAAAACAAAGGGGTTTGAGCTTTTCACCTGAATTGATTTAGCTCTGCTGGGTCATGAAGTTGCTTATTAAATTGCAACTCACCATGACAGAAGTATGAAGGATATTTTAATCTTAGATGGACTATCCATAACGCCATATTCTAGTGTTCATTACCAATATGATCATAGTATTATTCAAGTTCTGCTACCCAATTTGGCAGCAAAACTTACTTATGTATTATTAAAAAAAAAAACTTTCTTTCAGGCCTTTTGAAACCTATGTAGATCCTTTCATGAATGAAGTGACACACTACTGCTTGCCCAACTTGCTGCAAATATTGAAGAATACTGTGCGGTATTTACATGAGGCATTTGAGTTTTATGAAGAAACTCTTTCTACTAGATATCCATATCCTTGTTATAAGCAAGTGTTTGTTGATGAGGTTAGTAATAAAGGCATCAGTCAACAAAATAATTCATACATTGTATAATGCCATTTTTATAAGTGACATTATTTTAGGTTCTTGCAGCCATTTATGATAATACAACATCTAGAAATGAGATGTGCACTAAGATTAAAGAAGTTTACCTCCCCCTACACCTAAATGTTTTTATTGTTCAGCAAAATGGGTTAAGTACACCAAAGTCATAGGACCACAGAGCTATTAGTTAATGGAGTGCTCATCTTAATTTTCTAAAAGTTGTCATTGAATCAAGATCTTATTTTACACCTTTTTTTTTTTTTTTTTTTTTTTTTTAATTATTATATTATATTTGCAATCGGTCGTCAGACCATAAGCGAATTTGTTACAAGCTACATGGCGTTGTGGTGGAGCAGCCAGTGCTGCGCCTCCCACTTATAGAAGGTGGTTCCTCTTCAGCCTTTTCACCACCGCTGTCGGGTTTAGCAGTTCAGTCACTAGTGGGTTTGGGTGCATGGTTAGGCGAACCTTGTGTTGAGATTTGTACCGCTCGATTTCAGAGTTTACGAGCGGCACCTGCAGGAAGTCGTGAATTTCGCTATTCCGAGCAAACCAAGGTGCATTTACAATGGCTCTTAGTATTCCGTTTTGAACCCTTTGCAGGCAGAGAATGTTAGATTTGCTGGCTACGCCCCACAATTGGATTCCGTACGTCCATATTGGTTTAAGGACCGAGTTGTAGATGAGTAGCTTGTTGTCTACAGAGAGTACAGAGTTTCTTCCCATGAGCCAATAAAGGTTGCGGAATTTATGGTTTATCTCCTCCCTTTTCTGCTTAATGTGATGCTTCCATGTTAGGCGCCTATCTAAATGGAAGCCAAGATATTTAACACAATCTGTGTGTGGTAAGGTATCAGGTCCAAGTCTAACAGGAGGGGTGTTTCCCTGCCTGAGTGTGAAGGTGATATGGTTAGACTTGGATGTACTGGCGCGTATCCGCCACTTACAGAGCCATTTATGTGTCTCGTCTAACTGATTTTGCAGTTTGTTGCTGGCCATTTCTGGGTTGTCGTCAACTGATAAGTAGGCTATGTCGTCAGCATATGTTGCAACTGTTATGTCGTCTAATGTGGGTAAATCTGATGTAAAAATGTTATACAACACAGGGCCAAGAACAGAACCCTGTGGTACTCCAGCTTCCACTTCAAACAATCTTGATCGTGCTTCGCCCTGTTTAACTCGGAAGCAGCGTTCGGATAAGTACGACCGGATGAGCAGGAACATTGAGTGCGGAAGTTTTGTCTTCACTTTTGCCAGTAATCCTTTGTGCCAGACTCGGTCAAAAGCTTGTTGTACATCCAGAAATGCCGCTGAGCAGTACTTTTTGCGTTCAAAGGCCTGTCTTCCTGTTTGGTAAACTCGGTGAACCTGTTCTATTGTTGAATGGGATTTCCGAAAGCCAAACTGATGAGGTGGAACAACATCATTGATGTCCATACATGGTTTTAGTCGGTTAAGGAATATCCTCTCCCACAGTTTGGACAGTACAGGAGTTAAGCTTATCGGCCGATACGACGACGCTTCATGTTCTGGTTTGCCCAATTTGTGGATCATGACAACTTCAGAGATTTTCCAATTATTTTACACCTGTTTTTTTATTTTTTCATTGCCAATTCCAAAAATTCCTTTTCCACAGACTGAAGACGACGCCACAGCATATACAACAATGTCTATAATGAGTACGCACCTCCTTCATTCTATAGCCATCATAGACCAAACTTACATGAGTCGCAAGGCCATGGCCCAAGCAGTAGCCGAACAATTCTTTGGCTGCTTCATAACTATGCAGAACTGGTCAGATCTCTGGTTAGCTAAAGGAATACCAGATTATATGTGTGGTCTGTACTCTAAGAAGTGTTTTGGGAATAATGAGTACAGGTATATTATACACCAGGAGTTGCAGGAGGTGAGATATTCAATATTATATATATATTTTTAATTTTCAACTTTAATCAAAGTTTTATAATATAATATTATTTGTTTGTTTATAATTATCTTTTGGCTGCACATTTTCAAAGCTTCCAGTCACATGGTCCCCAAAAAATAACACAAGATTTTGGTTGTTTCACTAGAAATGTCCCTAATAATTTTTCGGATACTTGTCGCTATAATATTCTTTTTTCTGGTAGACAATGACTATCTGAAGCCTGGGCACTGGAACATGTCCGTATTTAAACTATTTTCTTATTTCGTAGGTTGTAGCATATGAAGAACAATATGGCGGAATAGTCTTAGATCCTTGGCAACCGCCGGCGAGTGGAGCGCGTGTAGAGGCCAAAGACGTATTTTATTTTCCTGTCAGGAACGTAAATACAATGTCTCCGCGATATATTGAGGTAACATTTTATTATTATAGAAATCTATCGTAGGCTACCGTTTATCATGATGACGGGATTGAACTCTTAAAAAGCTCATTGTTACAAAAAATCGCAATGAGGCATAAAAAAGAGCTCCAAGCTCAAGCAAAATAAAGAGTATTCCAAACACCACGGTTCATAACTAAACTTAAAATGTCACTTACGAGAAATCTTCATCGCTCGCTCGGGGCTTTCGGCACTTGCAACAGCGTCGAAATATCGGGAGCTCAACATCAATAACAATAACGGAAGATATCCAGTAAGTGACATTTAAAGAGTTTTTCAGTTCTCCCTGGTGTCTCAGCTATGAAAAAATAACACAACTTTACCTTTATTAATTTTCAGATAATGCGCAAAAAATCTCACCTAGTATTACGGATGTTAGAGCAACGTATCGGCCAAGAATTGCTGCTTCAAGTATTCAATAAGCAACTCTCCTTAGCCACTAATGCGGCCAACACTAAGATAGGCAGTGGTCTCTGGGGCCATCTGTTACTGTCTACCAATCTCTTTGTGAAGGCTATCTTTACGGTAACTGGTAAAGATATGGCGGTGTTTGTCGATCAGTGGGTACGAACTGGTGGTCATGCGAAGTTTCAACTAACCTCCGTGTTCAATCGCAAAAGGTAAGCTTTAGAACACAGAAGTTTTATTTTGGTCTTTCGGGAGATCGTTTTCGTCTTTAGCGGACATTACGTACACCTAAGCCTCCGTCCCCACTATGTCATGACGATTAATTTGTCGTTGGTGGTTGTCCTATATGTGAACACCTCCATTTAAATACGCAAGCCACGACACTTAAAACTACACGATTATCTGTCATTACGACATAGTGGGAATGGAGCCTTAAGGGGCCTGCGGAGCTTGCGTATTTCATACAAACGTAATACCAAAATTATTTGTAAATCAAGCATATTCTTAAGGTAGTGTGTATTTGTTTCGATTGGATTACAGAATATCTATGTTCCCAAATATATTTTTTGAGAGGACAATGATACAAAGACGAGATATGAGGAATTTAAAATTTCTATAGAAAACTTATTTTTCTTATAACTCGTGTTAAAATCAGTGTCCAATCAAAATATATATTTGGGAACCTAGATATTCTGTAATTCAATCGAAATAAATACACACTACCTTAGGAATATGTTTAATTTACAAATTATTTTGGTATTACGTTTGTATGAAATACGCATGCTCCGCAGGCGTCTTAAGTAGCTCTATGGAGTTGCTAGCTAATAGATAGAAGTTGTATAATGTAACCTCTATTGTGCAGTGTTACCTGGCAAATGATAGAGCTTTTCATTTCACTACTAGGCGGACGAAATTGATTCATTTCGCTTTGAGAAGAAGAAGTAAACCTGTTTTGTTTTACTTTACTTTAATACCGCATACAGACTCAATAAGATATTTTACGTAGAGAGAATGAATAAAATAATAATAAAGGTGAACTCCATTCTCTCATTACTCTGTGTCTAACCAACATTCAGATTGATTAACCTAAATAATTGTTCTAGAAACACAGTGGAACTAGAAATCCGTCAAGACTGCGTTCACGAGCGCGGCATACGGAAGTATGTGGGTCCTCTACTGGTCCAACTGCAGGAGTTAGACGGCACGTTCAAGCATATGCTGCAGATAGAGAACACGGTGGTGAAGGCGGACATCACGTGCCACAGCAAGAGTCGGAGGAACAAGAAGAAGAAGATCCCCCTGTGTACCGGGGAGGAGGTCGATATGGATCTATCTGCTATGGAGTAAGTGGAAAATATTTTTTGGGTGTGATGGGCACTTTTGTTGTTGTTGGCCTTGGGTATAAGAGGTTGTATTTAGGAGTTGGATTATTGTGAGGTTTAGATGTAGAAAGATATAGAATAGAATAAATGTGGCTTTTTATTTGATGTCACTAAAACGACAGATACTTGCTAAACGATTATCGTAAAACCTAACAGATATTTGGTAAACGAATATATTCGAGTAAAACGGTATTGTCTTGACTCTCGACTCTTGACAACAATTTTTTTTTTGTCACACCTTTTGAACAAAAGTTTCTAGGATATTCTATGAGGCCTGCTACTAATACACATACTTCCAATTAGAACCAGAATAGGATACTTACTAAACTAGGGTGCCCAGGCAAGTATCTTATTCTATCAGCCATTTGTGTCCCACTGCAGGTCAAAGGTCAAAGGTCCAGCGCTGTTATCCACCAATCCTGGTAGAAGGAGTCGAGTTCGTCCCTCCATCTCCTGGCCCTGCCGCGTTGCCGTTTGCTGCTGTTTGGGACCCATATTGTGGTAGCATGTATCCTACAATCTTTATATTTTTTCCAGCGACTCGCCCGTCCTATGGATCCGTCTGGACCCCGAGATGTCACTCTTGCGTGGGACAGTGATATCCCAGCCTGACTATCAGTGGCAGTACCAGCTACGTCACGAGCGTGACGTCACAGCCCAGAGCGAGGCCATAGACGCTCTGCACAACTACCCCGAGCCGGCCACGAGGAAGGCGCTCACTGACGTCATAGAGAACGAACAGACTTATTATAAGATAAGGTGCAGGGCTGCGCATTGTTTGACTAAGGTGAGGAGAATTTGACTAGTTAGCTAGTGTTATTTCAAGATGTCTTTATTCTGTCCCTTAGTTTCAGTGCCATAAGAGTAATCACGACACTTGAAATAATTTGTTGAGTTTTTTACAAAACGCAATTTATTTGCAATTTTGTTAGATGCGGTTTTTTGAAACGGTAACTAATAAATCCCAAATTATATTTTTCCATACAAAATTACGTAATCGCCTCAGCCATATTATTTTTTACTAATTGCTACCGCTTGGCTATTTGTGTAGAGACTACTTCAAATTGATATTTTTAAGCCAAAGTACGGTGTCAATATAAACCTCATCGATAAACAGACATTACTATTTTGAAATGTAAAATTCCACTTATTTGTAGGTAGCAAACGCCATGATAAGTTCATGGGCGGGTCCGCCAGCCATGTTGACGATATTCCGCAAGATGTTCGGCTCGTTCGCGGCGCCGCACATTATCAAACAGAACAACTTCGACAACTTGATGCATTACTTCTTACAAAAAACTATACCGGTCGCTATGGCGGGTGAGTACCTTGGAAATATTATTGTTGTTACTGCCAAAGAAATTTCAACTGTACCTGTATTGAAAGAAAGCCGAATTTGCCAGTGCCCGCGACATGGAGCTTGGGAATACGAAGACATTACAGATATCTGTCAAACGGCACAGAGACCCCGTGGTGGATTATGGCCTGCTCCTTCTCACATAGAGGAAGCTAGTGCCCCAGTAGGCGTACGCTGATTTGCGAGGATGTCAAAGAGAGCAGATCGACTTTATTTCTAAGCTGACAAAGTTGATATTCCTTAGGCATAGAAAACTATAAATATTTACGTTACCTACAGGTCTAAGAAACATTCACGGCATCTGCCCACCGGAGGTGGTGCGGTTCTTACTGGACCTGTTCAAATATAATGACAACTCAAAGAACCATTTCTCAGACAACTATTATAAGGCGTCTTTGGTCGATGCTTTAGCCGCTACCATTACACCTGTTATATCAGTTTTGCAGCCAGTAAGTAACAATATAAATAATTATGATATTGTTAAGAAGAATCTTGAATTGCTTTTAGCGATAAGACCGTTAACGCCATTTGTTCCGTATATCTTGTGCTCTGTTGTCAGTGTCCGCAAAAAAAAATATCTCTCGATTTTATCTATTCATCTTTTGATCTATCTATCTACCTTTCAATCTATAATTTATCTATCGATCTTTCATCATCTAATCTATCTTAGATCTCATTTATTTATCTATTTATCATTCTAACGAAGTCCAATTAGCAATCGGATTACTAATCTAAATAGTCTTTATTATAACACGTATTTTACTTTTACCATTCATTATTTTTCCAGAGATTAAAAGATAAGAAAAGCCGGCACTACCTAGCTAAACACCCATTTTATTGACACATGGGATCTTTAGACCTACTTACTAAAATGTTGCCCTAATAAATTAACAAAACATTTTTCACCTCCAGGGTGCTCCCATAACAGCCGACTCCCTATCAGCAGACACGCGACTAGTCCTAGAAGAGATAACGCGGGTGCTGAACCTAGAGAAAGTGTTGCCATGCTACAAAAACACGGTGACTGTCAGTTGTTTGCGGGCGATACGAAGGCTGCAACAGTGTGGACACCTGCCGAGCATACCAACTGTGTTCAGGGCTTATGCTCAGTATGGACAGTATATTGGTAAGGAGCTTTATAGTTGTAGACTATTTGCAATCTTCCCTATTTAGAATCTAGACACGCACGCCTTTTCTGGAGAACAGAAATGTTTTTTATAAATGTTGTTCTGTTTCTCTTGGACATTAGACCCCTGGAAAGCTTGATGAAGTCTGATCAATATTTGTCAAAGCTCATGTCAGACCGCATAAGCAACAACTAATCAATTGATCTGGTCAAACCTTGCAGCTATAATTCATAGACCAGGCAAATTATTACGAGAAAGTCGCTCGTTCGTCTAACTCTATTCTAGATTATTCTAAACCGAATAATAATTCTCTACAGACGTAAGACTAGCCGCCTTCGAGTGTCTAGTAGACTTCGTCCGAGTGGACGGCAAACCCGAGGACCTGTCATCATTGCTGACGACAGTGGAAAGTGACCCGGATCCCTGCGTGAGGCATGGCTTGGCTCGACTGCTCATCAACATGCCTCCATTTGAACGAGCTCAGAGGCATCGGCTTGATACTGAGGCTGTGGTACATAGGTATGTTTATGACATATACTTTATTGTCTCACTGTCGGCTCAAAAAAGTGTTGATCCTCATATGATTGTCACATAACATCGGCCATTTCTTTAATTTATTAGTATTTAAACCCAAAATCGACGGTGGAGATTTGAAATTTAGTAATGAATGTTAGTGCTTGTGAATTTCTAATGTTCACCTTAGCGCCTAAAGTTAGAAATTCCAGCACGCTCAATGTCCTTATGACATAATTATATTTTCGCCGTCAAAATGTACCACATAATATTCAGCTAGTCTAAGAGAATAAAATAAAAAAATATTATCTTTACAGAATATGGAACAACATAAACTGTCTTCTATCAAACGACGCCCGTCTTCGCTGCGACCTTGTAGACTTGTACTACACATTATACGGACTCAAGCGGCCTATATGTGTGCCACTACCAGAGATACAGGCCATGATGAAACAGATGCACCATAAAGAAAGGGAGCGGGTAGAAAGAGAGAGGGAGAGAGATAGGGAAAGGGAGAAGGAAAGAGAGAGAGAACGCGAGAGATTGAAAGAGTTGGAGGCTAAACCTGTGATTAAGCAGGAGATTGAAGATGTGAGTATATTGATGAGAATTACTTTGGTTTCACATATGTGAAAAAGGTTTTTTTTTGTTCTGTTACACAAATATTAGTAGTAGAGTTTGTGATGTTTGAGCAAGTTCTTTGTTGTTAAGTTTGTAGTAAAAATATGCGCGAACATGGGCGAACAAAAATGCAGGGAATCACGCTATTTTCAACTCTATCTTTACTTGTAGTTTAATTCATATTAATTTATCTATGGACACGTACCGCGAGGGTTGGTCCAAGGCGGCACAGGAAAAAAACACAAGAAAGGAATTGGGGGAGCCCTTTGCCCAGCAGTCGGACACTACAGGCTAACAACAAAAAAAAACCATGAAAAACTAGTCAAAGCTGCAACATTGCTGCCCCTTCCGCGCTCACCCTTAGGGTTGTAGTACACGTATCAAATCGGTAAGGGATCGTCACCGTATCAACTCGAGCCGTTCAGTATTACTTATTTGTATGAAACTCCCTACTGCAACACACACTAATCGGAATCGTAACGTAATCGCCTCGCCACGGGACAAGCTCACGAACCGCGGTGCGGTGCGTGGTTGACTTGCAGTTCCCGCGCTTACGGTTCTCCGTACCCTAGCTTACGGCTCTCCGTACCCTAGCTTACGGCTCTCCGTACCCTAGCTTACCGTACGGCTCTCCGTACTCTAGCTTACGGCTCTCCGTACCCTAGCTTACGTTAACGTTCGGATTCAAAATGATTGAACTAGTGCCGCCCAGCCGTCAATCAGCGGTCGGCGAGCCGTAAGCGCGGCGTTGCCTAGCTGTAGCCGAGTCGACGTGCCGGAGCTTCTGATCCGCTTACGTGACGTGGTTACCTTACGTGGACGCCTGTCTGACGCCAAGGGGAAAGGCGAGACGGTGACGATCTCTGTCCGAGTTGATAAGTGTGCTACGACCTTTATACTGGAAGAAGCAAAATGCATATTCGAGTAGTTGGTCTTCTTGACAAATCCTTTCCATTTGTCACAATATTAAAGATATTGGACCATTGATGCTGAAAGCTACATGTCTGATTATATTTTAAGTAAAATATCCTACACTTTCTGTAATTTTATGGTTCAAAAAAATCTACATTGGTATTAAATTTGCAGGTAAAGTACGAGCCAGAAGTACCAATGGACACAGGGCTGCGGATGTCTGGACTAGACCGGATGGTGGACGTGCCTATAGATGAGATGTTACCGGTGCCGCTGACCAGCATTAAGGAGGAAGACGTCAAGATTGACGTCACCAGCGTGCCCAGCGAACTGCCTATTAGGATGTTTAGTGTGAGTTGTACCATTTTATTTGATAAGCAATGGAAAGAGTGCTTAGCATTCTTACAGACGAGCGGCACGTTAAACACAAAAAAAAACAAAAACCGCAATAAACTGCAGCCGTCGCTACCTGTCGGCGACGCGTCGACGGCAGCCGTCGGAGCGTCGACGTCTGCCGTCGACGGGTGGCGATGCTTGCACTTGTGGCATGCCACGTAAATGTGTGTCGACGAGACGGCTGCTGCCGCCGACGCCATAACTGCAAGCGTCGGCAGATGGCGACGGCGGTAAGAACCCTGTGTTGACGAACATTGTGGTTTGATCACAGAGTATAAGCTTCATACAACCGCGCAAATCGGTTGCACCACGTGCGTGACCACTGGCCGCTTGTCGCGGCAAAAGTGGAAAAAAACCGGTTAACGCTGTCACAGCCAGTTGAAAATCTCAGGGTTGTCAGGGCAACTGCACACGTTGTTTGTTTTTGATAAGTTAGAATATTTTAATGTGAAAACTTGGTATTTATTAATAATGGTTATATAATGTACTGTGTGTATGAATAATACTAGAAAAAAAATGTCATACTTTAACTATCCCAAGTAGTACAATAGGTAAGTAAATATTTGATTAATTTGTCTTCACCTATTGTGTCAACCCTACCAAAATAGGTAACAATTTTGCACGTTGTTAAGAAGCTTATACTCTGTTCCATTTACTTACTCATGTGCTGTGATATCACTTGAACTTTATTTTATTGTCAGTAATATTTTGCGAATTAACAAATGTATTTATTACTTAGGCCTTTAAGTTGGTGGTAATTCCTGTTAATAATTACACGTCTTGGTAACAGTTTGCCCTTGAAATATAGGTACTTTATTTTGAAGCAATACCGATTTTATGTATAAAGCATTATGTAAGTCAAATAAAACTCCTTCTATTTTTTTTAAAGTCAGTTAGAAACACTTACAACTTACTTTTTCAATTTACTTATCGTTTTAAATTAAAATGATAAAAATAGAATAGTCTAATATTCTTATTTCCATACAGGACGACAACAAACGCGAGTTCATGACTGACAACGCAGTCGCGTTGCCCGGTATACCAGGCACTTCGGGCCCGGTCGGTTTCGAGCCGGGCATGTTCCGACACGACAAAGATGACATGGGGGCTCCTAAGGTAAGCAGATAATAAGATAGGAAATGTTATAAAACTTGGGAAATATTAACTGTTGTAGTGGAAAGAAAAACTGAGATTGAATTCACTCCCTCTCTCACTTGGACAGAGATCGCGAGGGGGTACTTTAGTATCATCCCTCGTAAGTTTGAATGCAGTACATGCAACTTATCTACTAAATCAATCTATGTAGTAAGTCACTTACTTGACTCATCAATGCCCCAAATGCTAAGATCTAGGAAGCAAACATTTTGTGCAGAGGTTCACCCTCTCCAATAATGGTCACCAGACGAAGTCGCGGAAGTAATATAAATTTTATTCGAAACTAATTAGTCCAATATAATTCACAGGCAAAGAAGAAGAAGAAAGAAAAGAAGAAGCACAAACATAAGCACAAGCATAAACACAGCAACAAAGAGAAATCAAAGGATCACAAAGACAAGGACCGGTCGCTACTTCCCCGACCTCCCTCGAGCACGGATCATTTGAAGATCAAAGAGGAGACGCGGGAGACCCTCAGTTCATTCAGCTCGAGCCAAAGTCCCTCGGAGGATATCTCGTCTATGCCTAGTAATATGAGTTTTTAAATCTTCCTTTTGATAAAACATGTAAAAACGTATCTCGCGTGTTACGTGGTTACAACCAGTACCGGTTATGGCCAGTGGCCGCATAGATCAGCTCCCTCATTCAAATGCTTCTATTATTTCTGGAGAATTTAGAATTCTTAAAATGGACTTTATGTTTATAACAATTAAGTCCATTTTAAGAATTTAAATTTTTTAACGTGATTCAAATTTATGATTCTTCTAAAGCGGCCATTTTAGGTCCGCTGTACTTCTTTCAATGTCCGTACCTTGGTTGGGGTTACTACGAACATGGTGGCTTTACCATGACTAAAGCTAATAAGCAAGATCCTAAACGAAACTATCCAAGCATCAAATTTTATGATGTTGCTGTGAATCAGAACTAAGTTTTATGATACTATACTTACTGATGACGCTACCTTTCTGCTGCTCATATCGTACATTAGTAGGAATAAGAATTTTGTATTAAAAATATATGTGTAGTTTCTGCTTAGTCCCTAAGGGAACAGTGCGTGTGTGTCAAAATGACGTCTATCTCAGTCTGTGAATATTATTGTATCTTATATTTTAAATGAACGAAGTTATTAACATAAACCAAGGTTACAGTTGCTAATAATAAAGTTTTTTTTGCATAATTTATTTAAAGACGTCAAAACTGTATTACTATATTACTATACCGTGTGACGTTTGTGCCAGTCTTTTTAGCATAAAACTCTTTTTCTGAACTTGATATATTTTTATTCCTATTAGTAACTCTTTACTGCAGTCTTATTAAAACTACAGTAGGGCCAATTTAATAGATCACATTTGACACTTCATCAAAATAAAATTCTTAAGCTTGTAGCAGCTTGTAGCGGCTGGCATAAAATATCATTTGTTTTTATGAAGTTAGAACTGGACAATTGCTTAACTATTTTCAGGTACGATTACATATTTATTGTAATAATGGCCAAAGAAGTTAACCTTTACTATGAACTGACAGATGTCAAATGTGATCTAATAAATTTTCCCTAGTGTAGCTTCCAGATATGTATTCAATTTTATGATCTATGATTATTAGTATGAGTAGTGTAAAATAAGACAGTACATATTATATTCCATGTTCAAATCTGTTTCAAATTGACGTTATTTCCATTTGAACTACTATCAACTTTATTGCTGGCAGTTGATTAGAGAACTACTAAAAAAATCACTTTTTAAAACAACTTGGTTGTGCATTTAGCGCGAAAGATTTTAGTATATTTGCCTTTTTGTGAATAAAAATTTAATTAAAATTATGACCGATTTTAGGTTATGTTTGGATATAGTTTTAAGAGAGATATTGAGTTTGATTTTGTAAAGAGAAACTATGTTTCGAACAAAAAAAAAGAAATATATTTTAAGAAAAATAAGGAATAATTATGTCGAATTGACGATTGTGAATAAAGAAATTATAGATTCAAAAAAGATTTTTTATTTTCTTTTCAAACTCACCACGAAGTCCTAGATCATAGGAGAGATGATAAGATCGTGTTATCTTCTTATTTTGTTGAAACATAATCCCATCAACGTAAGATAATTGTATAAGTAAGATTAAATCGTCAGCTTTTCAGTATTCAAATATAACTATTTATTTGAATAAATAAGTTTGTTTGCACATAACATCACAGAGTACATAAGAAGCAATCAAATAGTACTATAGTCCTGCCGGGGCTGCGGAACTGTTCGAAAGAGATACCGCGGCCCCGGAACGTAAAGGGCGAGGAAGGAACATGGACGGGTTTTAGTCAGTAAAAGTCTGACACTCCCTCTCGCTCCGCGAGAGTGGGAGGAGTCATTTGATGATTTCACATTCGTAAAAAAAAAGTACTATAGTAATAGATATGTTAGATGATGCTTAGGTTAATAGCTCAAAGGTTAAGAGGTGGAAAGCGAGCGAGAGAATCGAGAGATCCTTAGATTAAACTGGCACTTGACGACAATTTTTTGCATTAACAGGGTGTGCAAACTAACAATAATATAATGATTTTTGAGAACTGCATCTATCTTGAAAAAAGCCCGCTATCTTACAACAAAGTCTTATCAAGAGGAGGTTTCGTGTTCCACGTAACTTGGTTGTGGACAGTTGTGGAAGTCAGGGGGTCTCTAAAATGGCAGCTTTAGCAGAATCGTAAATGAATCAAAAATCACGTTAAAAAATTTAAATTCTTATAATGGTCTTTGTGACCATTACCATAAAGTCCATTATAAGATTTTTAAATTTTCGTGATTCATTTTAATGGTTACGATAAGACCATTTTATGAATTTAATTTTTTTAACGTGATTCATTTACGATTCTGCCAAAGCGGCCATTTTAGACCCCCAGATAGGCAGTTGCTTGTAACGTTTGGGAAAAGGCTATAGGCAGATGATGATCTATTGTAAAGGTGCATCTACGAAAAAAGCGCTACGAAAAACCAAAACAAAAAGCACAGACGTATAAAGAGTAGCCTTTAAGGTAGAAAGACACCTTAAAAAATTACGGTCTTCCAAATTAAAATGTTTCTGATAATAAAAGCTGTTATAAATGTTTATTGTCGCGACCATGACCTGTTACTTCATGAATAAAATGTCTGCTACGTAGTAGTAGGGAAGTATATGTCACGATTGATATTTGATATCCTATGATAGTGCTGTTTTTAGGGTTCCGTAGCCAAATGGCAAAAAACGGAACCCTTATAGTTTCGCCATGTCTGTCTGTCTGTCTGTCCGCGGATAATCTCAGTGACCGTTAACACCAGAAAGCTGAAATTTGGTACCAATATGTATATCAATCATGCCGACAAAGTGCAAAAATAAAAATTTAAAAAAACATTTTTATTAGGGTACCTCCCCCAGACGTAAAGTGGGGAGCGTTTTTTTTTTTAATTTTGACCCTGACGTGTGATATATTGTTGGATAGGTATTTAAAAATGAATAGGGGTTTTCTAAAATCATTTTTTGATAATATTAATATTTTAGGAAATAATCGCTCCGAAAGTCAAAAACAATGTGTCCCCCCCCCTCTAACTTTTGAACCATAAGTTTAAAAAATATGAAAAAAATCACAGAAGTAGACCTTTATATGAACTTTCTAGGAAAATTATTTTCAACTTGATGAGTTGAATAGTTTTTGAGTTATATAGCACTTTTTCAAAAAAACGCAAATGATAACTTTGTTTTTCATACAAATACTATGAAAAACAAAGTTATTTTTGCTGACGAAAAATGTTGGTATTTTTAATGGTCTGGGAAGCTACGGAACCCTACAGTGAGCGTGGCCCGACACGCTCTTGGCCGGTTTTTGAATATTAAGATCGAATTACATCATCATTAGCCTATTAATGTTTCCACTGCTGGGACGCCTGTGTGTCGAATTACATGCCACCGTATTATAGCAAAACAACCGTTTATAGTAGCGCCCGTCGGATTTTGGTCGAGTAACTACCCTGTAGGTACCTTTCTTACCCTGGAATCAAAAATTTAAAGACAGTGGGAGATCCACCAACCAGCACTTTGCCCGCGAGGCGAGTACGGCGCACTCCTCACAGAGGCCTGTGTACCAGCAGTGCGAACGTTATTAGGTCATCATATTATGCTTACTTATCCATACCTATCTCTATACTTAGCTTAGATTTCCGTGCTATCATCATCATTTCAAAGACGATCATGATCATCAGCGAATTTCCCTTTGAAATGAGCATGGTTGTTGTGTGCGATTCTTTATAGGGTCTTAGGCCATGTGCTTAGGCCTGTTAGTATTTCCAGTTGTATCTTTTTACCTTCCTGGGGAGAGAATGTTTTGGCTGATTATCATGATGATAAGTACCTTTTAATATCAAATTTATAAACTTAATAAGGGCACGAATACCAAAGCTTTTAAAACTTCTTAACTCATTTGTCTACGGTCTACTTATCCACTCCTTTACTAATTGAGAATTTGATGCCGAAACCTCATACGGTCAGCCGAACCCCGGTAATATGAAACTGTGGGTTTGTATCAAATAACTTAGCTTGAATTTCTTATCTATGTATAACAAACAAACGGTAGGTACAACAACGACTGTCTATTGAAATGGTTTATTATAGATGGAACGAATAAACCCAGCTGATACCTACATCTTTTACAAAACTACCCTCCATCTGTAGATCCAGGGTATCGAGACCGAACTGGACACACACGGAGAAAAAAATATTTTACAATATTACCAGATTGTATAGTAGTTATGATTCTGGTGTAGGACAAAAGGTTTCAGCTACGGCTAACAGATTTTTTTTTTATAACAGCAAGTCATATTTTAATTAACACTAGAATATTCTAGTTAAAATATTCTAGCACACGGAAACTCTGATATCGTTTTGGTAATCATCTAATTGTTACAGAGTAAAATATGCATTTAGTTTACAACACGTTTCAATCATTGCGATGTTTACAATATTTATTTATTCTGTTCACCATCATCTAGTTTAACACACCAATAATAAAATTGTGTTTACAAAATCGTTCTGTAAGGTCCACCTTACGTAATTCATTTATAGGTACTAGATTTCCTCGTACCTTTTAGCGGATTTTTAATACCAATTCCTTTCTCGAAATTTATTGATTACTAGGAATATTTTACTCATAACTAGAAACGGTATCTGTTGTCTAACATAGTCTTTTTAATGATAACAATAAAGAGTAGTACCAGCAACAATAAAAATGTTGACATTACAATATTATTGCACACTAAACAGAACATTATTTACTTGTAACGAAAAACTGTTCTGTTAATTAATTTTAACATTACTGTGAACAATGGACGAAGACATCAAGCAATTGCTGCAGTCGTGGGATTTGGAGGATTATGTAGCTAGTTTCGTCGGTAACTCTACCTAATTTCATAAACGCTAGATATTTATTTGTCTACTCGTATTATAGTGAATGGTGATTTACTTTATGTGTTTATATCAAAACATGGTTTAATAAGTATGTTGTGTATTTTTCTATGGCCATTGGCCACAATTATAGTGACCCTCGAATGTCCTCGTAAGTATGTGCTCAATCTGTTATGTGCTGAAATAGGTACCTATACTGTTATTAGGTTATATTAAACATTTTTCTTTTTCAGAAAATAAAGTAACTTTGGGAACATTGAGATTCCTCGACGCAGAACTTATAAAATAATTAATTACGCCTGTTGGCGATAGGGCGCGTTTTATAAAAAAATTGGCACAATGGAATGACTTATCCAATTGTTTACAGGTACGTGGTAAGATAGTATACTTTTATTTTCATTACCGATTCTTCGAGCCACTAGGCTCACGTCATAAGTAAATAATGGTAACTAGGTATTTGGAAAAAATGTGACGTAAGTTAGATGTTAAATGGCAAGTAAGTTATTTTTCTACTCTGCTGCGAAGAATGTGGTTTATGTAAAGACCGAACGAAGTGAAGCTCTTTGTTTCAGCTTCGACAAATTTTCTCTCGTATGTCCCGCTGTCTGGCTGTCCAGATGTTCTCTACAGGTCGCATTTTCAACCGATTCTCGTGAAATATTGTGATTCAGTTTTTTGTCAAAAACTGAATCTACGGGGAGATTTCATATAATTATCGAGTTTGCGAGGTCTACAGCTCACGGAGCCACTTGTGTATGTTTATTTAACAGTTCTTTTTCTATTACAGGAAGAAAGATGTAGCACTAGTGGTGTAGATATTCTTAATGAGCGTCATAAGTTGTCCGAAATCGAAGATATAACTAATATTATAGAACCAGAAGCATCTACAATTAATAAAGAAGTATTATCTGCAGTATTGCCAGCAGTACAGGATAATGTACACACATTTATATGAGCCCATCCACTTCAACCTCGACAATAGACATTGAAACATTCAATAAGTTTTGGCCAAATGAAGACAATAGATACACAGTATGTATTATAAATCAACACCTACTTAGTAATAACCAATTCATTCAATTATTTTAGGTCAGGTTTTACCACTTACCGAGCATCCACACCGCAGTTAACTTTTGTGGAGCAACACAATGCAACACGATAACATTAGGTAACTATCTGTAACTTTTGTGGTTCCTTGTTACTATTTGTTGATTGTTACTCATCGAGTCCATCCCGCTTCAACTTCTGCAGGCAACGTTAACAGATGCTATTTTATGTTGCCGTGTTGAGGTAACATTCTCTAACAATGTTATCGATTTTAGAGCAACGTTGCTTAACATCACGGCAACATATATAACAATAAATAAAGTTTTGCTGTCAAATGTTGATCTACAAAAAGTAAAGTAACTGCGGTGTGGATGTGAGGATGCGGTGGGTTTAGTAAGCTTATAATTTAAAATCACTTATTAATTTTGTAGAAACCGAAGAATTTGCTGCAGAGCACCCAAGAAGGCATATGACTGTTACATATGTACCAAGAAAATGGCCTCCTCTCGAATAATGGCCGCAGAAAAGTTTGTAATATTATAATCAAGCATCTGCTGGAAGGAGATATAAATAAAAGGGTCTCTAGTTCTACACTTCTAGATTATGCTCAACAGATTACAGATTATTGCGGACTAAACCAATATACTGCCGAGTCAAACAGAATAATGTTAAACACGTTAGGTAAGTCTTCGCCGCAACAAAAGCATGTCGCCCGCCGTCAAGCAGCCACGCTCGCATCCCGTGCTCGAATTCGGTGTTCTTCATTTGCTCATTCGAGCTTCGCTTTGTGTTACAACTTAAGCGACCCCGTTTTTATTTTGCACTGATTCTAACATGCTTTCGTTGCAGCGAAGACTCACCTAAGATGTTGAAACTAATTCTGTTTAACTCGACAGTATATTGAGTTTCAGACCGCCATAACGTTTTAACGCAAATATAAAATCAAATAAAATATAAAAACTGCTAAAAACAGTTTTTTTAACCGGTTTTACATTTTATTTGTCTGAGACAGATCTCAGACAAGATAAGAGAAAACATTAATCAATATCTTCGATTGTAAGAGACAATATGACAGGAATATACTTGATTCGGCTGGAAATGATAACAAAAAACTTTGGTCCGCAATAAAAAATATTACCAATCTAAAAAAATCAAACGCACCACCTTTGGAACTTTTACATATTAAAACAACCCCTCAAGATTCAGTAAACGCAGTAAATTCCTATTTTGCAAGTGTGGGCATGGAATTGCAAAGTAAAATTCCAACTGGTCTTTCTCCACTCCCAACGGCAAATGTCAAGTCCTCGTGTAACTCTTTTGTGCTTTTGGAGACATCTGAAGAGGAAGTAGAAGGAGTAATCAGCAACCTTCGCTCAGATTGTGGAGCAGGGTGGGACAATATATCATCAACAGTACTTAAAAATTTAAAAAAAATTATAGTCCCTCCCCTCACCCATATCCTGAATAGATGTTTAGCAGAAGGCATTTTTCCAGAATCTCTAAAAAAATCAATTGTTATCCCTATTTTTAAGAGCGGTAGCAAGGAAGAAGTGGCCAATTATCGGCCAATTTCATTGCTCACCTCTATTTCAAAGGTATTTGAAAGGATTATTAATAACAGATTTGTAAAATTCTTAGAGGACAAAAACATCTTGTCACCTAACCAGTATGGCTTCAGAAAAGGAAAATCCACAACTGATTGTGTTCATACGTTCACTGAATTCATTGTAAGTAAATTAGATAATAAAAAAAAATGTTTGACTATCTTTCTGGACCTTCAGAAAGCTTTTGATACTGTGTGCCCACGCATATTAATTTCAAAACTAGAACAAATGGGAATAAGGGACACACAATTAAAACTGTTTGAGAGCTATTTACAAGATCGTTATCAATCAGTTCGGATAGGCAATACGCTGAGTGAAGAGAGCCCGGTTAATATTGGAATCCCACAAGGCAGTATCTTAGGCCCCCCCCTCTTCCTTTGCTATATCAATGATCTTTGCCAGCTGATGATTGGAAACTGTCATGTAATGTCTTATGCCGACGACACTACTTTAACATTTTATGGTGACTCTTGGGACGAAACTTTTGTTGCTGCCCAAGCAGGGTTCAATAGTGTAACTCACTGGCTTGCTCTCAACAAACTGACCTTAAATGCAACTAAAACTAAATATGTAGAGTTTACAATACATAATATAGCATCAAACACTAATAATTTCCATGTTTATGCACACACATGTAATCCAGTTACCAACAACTGTACCAGGTGCCCAATGATATCAAAAACAGAATCAATAAAATACTTAGGCATAATGATCGATAAAAACTTATCTTTTAAACAACACATTGCACATCTGGTTCAGAAAACTAGAAAACTCGTTCATATATTTAAAAATCTTAGGCATGTTGCAAATTGGAAACTGGTTAAAAATGTGTACGAATCCCTTTGCCAATCAATCTTAGCGTATTGTATCTCCACCTGGGGCGGCTCACATAAAACAAATGTCTTAAACGTTGAAAGAGCTCAACGACTTCTTCTAAAAGTCGCTCTTTTCAAACCACGTCTATACGCTACAAAAACCCTCTACAACGAAGCAAAGGTATTATCAATCAGGCAACTTTATATACTGCAAACAGTTATAAAAAAACATTCCTCTATAGACGTTTCTACGGCTAAACAGAAGGTTAATACTAGACGATTCTATGAAGTCTGTGAAACAACACCGGTAAAAACCTCTTTTGCCAGTAATTTCTATAATTTCAGATCAAGCAGACTTTATAATAAAATAAATAAGATTCTTAAAATTGTTAATCTGTCTAGAGTAGAATGTAAAAAGAAGCTGACACAGTGGCTTTTGGAACTTGATTGTGAAGAAACTGAAAAACTGCTTACTAAATTATCCTAGTCTAGCGTTTTTCTCATAACTACAGCGGGTGGAGGGGGTGGCAGTCCACCCCTTCACGCAGACAATTGTATACACATCCATCTTTATACATACTTAACACTATCTTACTCTCTCTCTCTCTCACACACACACATACACACACAACACCACACCTTACACTCGACACTCACACGTCGCACACAAACACACACACGCATTTTTATTTTTTATTTTTTTTGATTTTATTTTATAAGTACTTTTTCATGTAATTCTTTTTTACAATAGTCCTACAATGACATGTATATAAAAACAAAAATTGTCATAAATCTCGGCGAGGGGGGCCAGGAGTCCATAGCACAGGGTATCCTAGTTTGAACTCCTGACTCCCACAAATCTTTGTGCCTTCAATATTTGTAACACCTTATATTGTAACTGTACTTTGTGGGAGCAAAATAAATTTTATTATTATTATATTATTATTATCTTAATATACCATTATGTGATGAGTATTACAATTAGGATGGTATTTAAAAGTACTTCAATTTATTCCCATTTCATTTACCTAATTTTGCCTGTGTTCCACCAAATAATTATACTGAATGTGCACCAAAATATGTTAATTAAAATATGTCATAACGAGCATCTATTTAACAATTAAACACTGTATATTCTCCTTAAAGCGTAGTCGACGGAGCCCCGCTTCGCGGGGTTTTTCCGAGTGCAGGGTTTAAAGGAACCTAACAAACCTAACGGGGGGGTGCCCTAAGTCCCGATTATGGGGGCAGAGATACTTTAATATTTGGTGCACGATCAGTATTATTTGGTGCATGATCAGTATTTTTCGGGGAAGAAAAGATTTTTGGTGAACACAAAAATATTATCCTTACAATTATAGCTAGATTACTGTAAAAGGTACACAGTATACTAAAAACGTGATTATTATTTTAGAGTGCGTTACCCTATATGGAAAGTGTCTTCTAGTGATATGATTGGTACGTATAAGTAGTGCGTAATCTGCTGTAAATGTGCGCCGCATAATAAAGTGCGTCATTTTAGATGTAGAAGTTGATTGTTTACCAAAGTTCGGTTTAATTGAAAATTATAGCCAAAATGATCTCTGTAATTTTAAGTGCCATACGCTCACTAAAAGTGCGGCCGATAATTTATGTTAAGTACTTATATTTTAAAATAAAACGAATTTTAAAAAAATGTTTGTTTTTATTCTTTGTTATAACTCAGGATTCTGATTTTTCTGTCTATGTTTCAGGCCACCACACCTCTATATCACAAACATCATTATTGCGGACTAAACCAATATACTGCCGAGTCAAACAGAATAATGTTAAACACCTTAGGTAGGTAAGTCTTCACCTTCGTTGCGGCGAAGACTCACCTAAGATGTTGAACCTAATTCTGTTTATGGGGATTACACCACCGAAACTAGCGCCACCCGTCATTATGTCGTTATTTCGGTAAGAAAATACTTGGTAGTATTTTCCTACCGAAGTACTGAATTAGATTTTTACAATTTGAACTGATTTAGGAGTAAATGAATAAAATGACGGGTGGCGCTAGTTTCGGTGGTGTAATCCCCTTCACTCGACAATATATTATGTTTCAGTTCGCAACAATGATTAATTACACTAAAATATAACACCTGTCAAACTCTACAATGTGCATAATAAACAGAACATACTGTTTATTTCATGCCACAGTAATTCTTTTTACCAGAAACAAAAAATCAGTGTCCTCTATACCGCATATAGTAAATAGAAATTATTGATCATTTGAGTCCGCAATAATGACATTTAACACTATAAAAAAATCGTATCCTCTATACTGCTTATAGTAAACAGAAATTATTGATCGTTTCAGAACGCAATAATGATATTTAACACAAATATAAGCCGATAAACTCTACAATATGTATAGTAAACATAACATACTCTATAAAGCATGCCACAACAATTATTTTTATCACAAACAAAAATCTGGTATCCTCTAATACTGCATAGAGTAAACAGAAATAGCTGATTATTTCAGTCCGCTAAAATGATAATTAAGAGTAATAAAAAATCTGGTGTTCTTAATACTACACATAGTAAACAGAGATTATTGGGCGTTTCGACACTACTGAAATATCTGATAAACTCTACACTTCCTCTAATGATGGCTACAAGTAGGTTTTGCCTACTAAACAAAATTTGTTTTCTACGTTACTAGGTAAGTGGGTAATAGGAACGAGAAATGATGTTGTAAAGAAGTAGAATTTTCTATTAATGTGTAAACAAGTGATAGTTGTCACATATAATACAATAAAATCAAGTCAAATTTACAATATTCTGTTTAAGGAAACTAGATTTTTTTCTCCGTGCAGGACCCTTGTACCTTGTTGATTATTTGGCGTCGATGACGAGTCTCCACTGAGATTGGCCACGATGCATTAATTAGAGTGGGTATTAGGTATTTGAACTGTGCTGTAAATTACTCCTGCCTGCTTTCTATACTGTTTCAAACAAATATCATCATCCTGCGTGTAGCGTGTGTGTATGACGGAAGATATCAACGTTGATCACGGCGGGACGGTAATATGTAAGGATCCTAGCAGGTGGCATTGTATAGATTCTGCATACCCCTATGGGAAAAGGCGTGAATTTACGTTTGTATCATTCCTGCATCCCAGCCTTTGCCAATTCTATATTAGGCAACCTCCTTCAAATCGATCGACTCGCAGTTACATAATATTCGCTTATCAACTCGTTAACTCGTCAATCAATGGCCCAGTATCTAACCAAAATTAATTCTTCCAATTGACTGCCCGCAGTGATCAAATGACAATAATTTAATGAAGCCATATCGGAGCGAGACGCGGCCGGCTGCGCAAACGCAGTATCGCACTCACACCCACAGAGTACAGTCCCCAATGCTAGGGGAACAACGAAGGCCGGAGTTCACACGCGTTTTAGACAACTTCTGATAAACAACGCTAAATGAGTTGTTGAAATCGGTGATATTAAGAAAAAAAAATTCTTACGCAAGTTTTATCACGTTTTGTGAATAAATAGTGACGAAATTATGGCGAATTTACAGAATGGATATTCTAAAAAGAAGCCTTTGGATGTAGTGGTTGTTGGTGCAGGGTTGGTAAGTAAACTGGCTACCTTTAAGTATCTATCGGTTTTATGAAATTGTATTGCATTTACTAAGGCAGTTTTGTTAGTGTTGATTGAATTGTAGCAGATTGATTGTTCAAAATTTAAAAAATACTAACACTAGTTAGTAGGTACATTGCTGGGCCGGCAGTCTCGACAGAGATAACGACAAAATCGTTAACTTTCGATTGCTAATTACTGACGAATAAATTCAGTTACAATAATAATGCTTGCGAGTTATGAAAGTCTCCACATCCTAGATGCGTTTCTCGTAAGCATAATAATTGCAACCGATTTTATTCGTTAGTTTTCAGCGATCGAAAGTTAGCGATTTTGTCGTTATCTCTGTCGAGACTGCCGGGCCTGGAACATTTCCTGGCTCCAAAGCTATACCTAAGGTTTTGTATAAAAACCTGTGGATTGTGGTCTCATTCTCAAAAGGATTGACCACAGAGTACCTTTATAAGTACATAATAAATGGATTGACATAGTGTCCTACTTCTTACTCTCCAAATAAAATAAGAAAAATATTGAGGTTTTCACTACAAAAGTTTTTTTTATCAACATAAGGTAAATGCTAAAAATCATATTCCATAGAAAGTAACTACATAATATCTAATAATATAATAATAATATAATATAATCCATATCATAAATCTTCCAGTCGGTATTGTGTCGTTGTTTCGTGAAAACAACACTTTTGTGTATGAGGGTAGCTTTTTGTTTTGATTAGGTATCTTTTCCTCCTTTTTCTACTATCACGATCAGCATTCGTTTACAGGTTACAGGCATGTTACAGGTACTTGATTGGAATTAGGAAGTAGGTAGTCTTGTAACTGTAATTAAAAAAATGTTGGAACCAAAATGAGAAAAACTTTGAAGAATTTTCATTATTTAGTAATGAGTATGACCCATTCTTGGACTATTTAGTTAAATAAACTTAGATGATCAATCTACCAATTAGACATTCTCCTTCAGTCTTGTTATCAAAACACGAAGTTGGTTTTAAGATTCAATCAAGATTATCTTGATCTTATTATCTCTGAATGTTAGATAGAAAACCTGTTCCATCAATAAATAGATACAGTTTGGCTGAATGCTAAATTCTTGTCGTAAGATCTAAAGGCAGCCGCCTATCGCACACATCCAGTATCGAGTTGCCCTGAAAACTCGATACTGACACAACAACATAAACGAAGTGCAACAATCATCATCTACAGTAGGTACCTACATATCGAGCTAAACACTTACTTCTACTGTTGACTCTTGGTCATAGCATAGGTCTCCCCCAAACGCCCGCTACACTGACCGATACTACGTTTCTCGCCATCCGTTACACATCGGGAGACTACGGGAGGCCTAACAACACTGTATTTTCCAGTACGGGACCACCATTTCAGAACCTATTCACTCCTATCCGTTCATTTCCCACCTGTTCTGTCAACAATTTTCCCTGTGGGCCTCGCCCACTGGCGCTTGCTATTGGCAATTCTTTGGGCTATATGCCACCTTTCTGACCCTGCAGATGTCTCCGTTTCTGATTAGATCAGACGTCAATTTTAAGTACATAGCTTTTTCCATTGCGCTTTATTATTACTGTAAACGATCGTGTTTTAGTACCGCAAATACTTACTGAAAATAAGGTCTTGAGACAATGCTAATTTGAGACGAGAAGATATTGCGCACGTACCTAGACTGTATATCCGAGACGGATTTGACGATTATCCCCTTTCTGAAAGTTTACGTTTCTCACTAAAACTACATTTTGTCCAAGGTGTGCTCTCCAATATTCATGGGACCCTGTAGGTCACGTCAAAATATGCATATAGATCTTCGTTAAGACATCATGTCTTGTGTTTGGCAACTTTTATTATTACCTACAAATTACAATATCAGAAGGCTTCCTCATTTTACGGTTATCTTTCATGCACCGAAGGTCCACGGTCCGTTCAGTGGTCAATTATTTGCGACTGTACAACAACTTCTCAACTTTTCATGATAATTGGTCTGAGTAAACTCGGTCATTATCATTACAAATTCATGTTAGGCAGTCCAGTGCAATTAGGTTTTTGTGAGTACCGACTAAGGTTTTCGTGATACTTTTTTATGTGAATTTTATAGTTATAAGTGGGTAAGTAGGTAAATAATGAACAGCAAAATGATGAATGATTAAAAAGTATTGTGTTTCTAGAACTATATAATTAAATCCATTGACTTCTTAGTAGGTATGATATGTTTTAGGTTTTTTGTCTACATCAGGTTATTCAGGTACTTTTGTATAATTTCTATTGAATCATAATTGGGCGCTTTATTTCAAGTACCTACTCATCTATCGCATAATTATGGGAGACAATCTCATGTTTTTATAACATTTTACAGGTCGGGTCTCTTGAAGCACTGTATCTAGCAAAAAGGGGCCATCGAGTTCGCCTATATGAGTTCCGCGAAGGTTGGTAACCACAGCAGCTATTTGATTTTCCTCGAGGGGCCAAAAATGTAATTCTGCATTTGGTCTGACTCGATTTGAGATACTGTTTTCATTATCTACGTAATTGTATGTTAGAACGGTATGATGACATAACTGCTTTTATCTAGGGTCAACGCTTTCGTGATTGATATTATAAGAAGGTCGAGGATTTCGTTTACTTTGATGATAATATCAAATACTTTATATGTATGATGATCAAATGGGAATCTGGACTGGGCATTATTCATCACAGTTAACATTATATTTTTCATTACTCATACTCGGAAAGAAGGTCTGAAGTTGCCTGAGGAGCGGGCTGAAAGTAATACTTTTCAGCCCTAGGGAGAATCACTTTCAACTGACAGCTGTCACATTATTAAAAAAAAATCTAGTTCTATTTTCACATTTCTATTGAACCATGTTCCGACTTCTATACAGCTTGTAAATTACAGCGCGATGTAAAATTGAAATAACATAAAATTCAGTATTAATTAAAGAATATAATTATTTTAAATAACTTAGTTATAATTTAGTTACAAATATTTCTTTAAAATAACAAAAATTTGGGCAAAATATTTACTATTTTTTCAGTGACTATAGTGAAAATAAAGGCTGAATAGCCGGCCACAGAAAAAAAAACAAAATAGGCGGGAAAGCGGCAATCCGATCTTCATTTTTTTTTCGAGTGGTTTCGTGTTTTTGTTTTGTTTTCCTTGTATTCGTAATGAAAAGCACAGTGTTTACCTCGGGTTAAAGACTTCTTTAGTCCCTCGAGCTATTAGCGCCCGCGCTACGCTTGGGCGCCAAACCCCGTCTCGGGACTAAATAAGTTACTTTCACCCCTTGGATAACAATGTACTATTAATGTAATAGGCTTGTTAACTGAAAAAATCTAATTAGTCCGTCACTTAGATTATCAAAAAATATTTGACCCGTATTTTTTCTTTTGTCACATAAACCAAAATTGACGAAGATACGACGCCTTTAAAATTCCCAATACGTCACTGTTCGGTATCATTCTTAGTGAGTTCTGACGTCACGAGCCCCCACTCCCGAGTTTTGATGCGTTTTATCTTAGTCAATATTCGTTGATTTACAAAAACAAAAAATACGTGTCCATTATTTTCCAATACTCTTGACGGACTAAATAGTTTTGCAATTTATTGATGGTGGAAACAAGCCTATTTAGACAGTTGTTGTTTATTTATTATTTATATGAGGTGCCTAATTAAAATATCCTATAAACATACTTTCGCTATGAGGGGAACGCGCCACAGTAGAATTTAAAAGTATTATCAGCCACTTGTGTCCCACTGCAGGGCCAAGGCCTCCCTTACCTCCTTCCACTTATCCCTATCTAGTGCTGTTATCCGCCAATCCTTGTGGAAGGAGTCGAGTGCGTCTCGCTATCTCCTTCTGGGCCTGCCGCGTTGCCGCTTGCTGCCTTTTGGGACCCATTGGTAGCTTTAGCCCATTGCATAGCTCCTCCGGCATGCGACAGATGTGGCCAGCCCAGTTCCATTTTAGCTTGGCAGCCGTGTGACCTTCATCGGGCGTTTGAGTTTTGGAACGCAGTATCGAGTTCCTTACACGATCAATAAGTTTCACTCCAAGGATACTGAGCTCCGTTGCTCGCTGACAGACCCCCAGTGCGAAATAGATTTAGAGAAATAAAAGTAGAATTAAGAAATGCCTTTTAGTTTCTTACTATTTTCAGGTTAGCATTATAATTAAATAATAAGTATTATGTATTTGTTACTGTCGCGAACCAGTATACTTATGTTAAACACCACCTGATACTGCATTAATAAGACAATGACAGGTTACCCTGGCGCATTCGCCATGAAAGATTGGCACGAAAAACTGTTCTGTTATTAATTTCCTTCTTCTTACTCCAGATATCAGAAAAACCCCTCAAGCCAGGGGTAGGTCCATAAACCTGGCGTTATCAGTGCGCGGTAGAAGAGCCCTGAAAGACGTAGGCTTGGAGACGCACATGATCAAGGAACATGGGATCCCCATGAGAGGCAGACGAATCCACAGGACTGATGGATCCACCTACGTTATACCGTACGATGCAAATACCAAGCAGGTTTGTTAAATATAGAACTCATTATAAATCAATTAGAAGAGTGTAAATTTATATTGTTGCCCAACATTTATAGAAATAAAATGACGTCTGTGTTAAGTTGTTGTGTGTTGCACTATGTTGTGTCACTTGTTTTTTTTTATGATTTTCAATGTTTTTGTTCTAGGTGAGATACATAGACAACTCCTTTTGCAAAGATAGAACTGGTTTTTTTAAAATTGAATTAGTATTGTAAAAATAATTAATTTGTTGACAAGGAACACAGGGACAAACTTTACTTACAACACAAACAAATTTAGGTTTACAATCTTTAGTACTCTATCCTTTGTTGCTTTTATCTTAAACGTTGTGATGGTTTCATTTACTGTTTTATCTTATCATTATTACGTTTTCTGTTCAATAGTTAAAGTAAATAGGTATTAGGCGAATGTTCTCGATTCTTAATCTAAGACACGTTTTGCATTTATAGAAGAAAACAATGATTTTATCTTTACATTTTATTTTTTTCAGAGCATTTACTCAGTGGGGAGAAATTACTTAAATGCACAACTTTTACAAGGTAAGAAATGTAACGTAAGATGTTCGTTGCTGTAATTTGAAGAAAATGTTGCAAGGATTGACTTCCAAATGAAAGACTGGATTAGCGGATGATAGATCTAGGGAGTTTTGCTTGCAAATTTTAATGGAACTTATTGCATAGTTAAGTACCTAGTGTAGGTTACAGGCGTCGAACAGGAAATCACAAAAAAAGTTAAAGCAAATCTGAAGCTGGCAATGAACATTGATCAAGTAGAAACCTAATGCTGATAATACAACATAAAATATTAAATCATTTTGATAAGTATTGTAATTTTTATATTATGTTTCTATTGACGAGATAACTGCACCTGAGAGCAGGAAACTAATACAAATAAAGTATTCAATATTTTTAGAATACCCACACTTATTCTGGTTTTGTCTACACTTCTACACTAATATTATAAAGAGGAAAACTTTGTTTGTTTGTTTGTTTGGTTGTAATGAATAGGCTTAAAAACTACTGGACCGTTTTTAAAAATTCTTTCACCATTCGAAAGCTACATTATCCACGAGTAACATAGGATATATTTTATCCCCGTACTCCCACGGGAACGGGAACTATGCGGGTGAAACCGCGGGACGTCCGCTAGTGTTTAATATAATCGCTAATTATGAATGTAAATGTGCGTCAGTAAAATGTCAGCAAAATATTTTGTTTTACAGAAGTCTATTAACGCTATATATAGTTAGTTATCTACTTCTTACCAATGTTGATAAACAAGGGATTTTAGCATTCTAGTCCAGTAGATATTTAAATCATGGAAATGGAAGACGTTTATTTTATCTTTTGCCATCTTATAATGTTATTATGATTTTAGAACACATCTCATAGAATAAAATTAATAAAACACTCCACGTTTCACTCAGCCACAGGATTAAAACGATATATATTGGGCATTCGAGTTTTCGAGCCTTCCCCTCCCTCCTTGGTGAGATGTCGTGAGATTTGACTTGGAGAGAGAGAGACTATATTAGATTTGACTTAGAGAATTACCAAGACCTCCTCCTCTCTCCCTCGTGAGATTGGGTGATATTCGGCTCGACCCTTTCCCCCTTAAATGCCCCACGTAATGGACGCCCTGTAACTTATGTGGAGTTTCGCTACGTAATTAGATTTGACCTTACATAGGAACAAACATAGGCCGGGAAATCAGAGCAAAGTTGATAGCAAGTCTGACTATAATGTGTTAGTCTTACGCAATTTGGGAATAATATTTGGATATACCTATTAATATTTCAGAATCGGAACAATACGAAAATGTCGAGAGATATTTTAATCACAAACTGATCGAAGCCAACTTGAGGAAGGGATCCGTAACATTCTTGAAGTAAGTATTTACCTACTCGTACAAGACGAAAGCAATAATCAAACGATTAGGTACTTCTGTGGAAGTATCTGTAACTGGCTGGACTTTCTTACAAAGAAGGATAAGGGCAGGAGCACTGACTGTACCTACAAAGGTGAACTCAATGTGACTGGAAAAAAACACGTTAGATTAGTTTACTGTTTAATAACTTTTGCGAATAACAATTACGCGTTAATTACTAATACACCATAAAAGCATTAAAGAAAGGTCTTGCAATTTTTTTAATCCTAACAAAAAAACAATCACTTGAAAAACCACACAGATACACTTAAAACCTTTTCTTTTCTTACAGGACAGATACTAATGAAGAAGTCCATGTCACCGCTGACTTGATAATTGGAGCCGACGGCGCCTTCTCCGCAGTCCGTAAAGCGATGATGAAGCGCCCCTTCTTCGACTTCAGCCAGAAGTACATTGAACACGGCTACTTAGAATTGTGCATACCGGCAGACGAAAATGGCGGTGTAAGTACTTACATGAGCTAAACAGAGTGCTATCAACGTCTACTTGCGTTTATTTTCGTACATCCACAACTGACCAACAGTTCGCCGCTTGAAATTATTAACGGTCACCATTCTCCTAAATTTCCTCTCCTCTTGTATGTATTTGTACCATATTTCCAACAATAAGCATATGAATGACAAGCCGTAGCCCACAAAAAGGATACCAAAGTGCATTCTCAAATCCAGAAGCGTAGTCATCGTGAAGGGCTTAGGATGTCTCTGAACGAACCTATAACTCCTCAGCATGATTATCTTTAAATGATTCAGTAAGAGACCAGCTTCATGCATGCGATGAGCATATTCCTGGAACTTGTCGATAAAAGGGAAACCACGAACAAGATACATCACGATCACATTAGTACTAGAAAATAACCAGGAATCTAGTTCGGGTTTACCAAGGTTGTTAAGGTATTGGTACTCTTTGAGCTTATAGCTGTATTCCATCTCGATGGCGTAATGATTTTTGGTGTATGCAACATATTTCAAAGCACCATCAGTAGAAGTACAGTCGTGAATAGAATCCCCTACAGGCAACGTCTGGTTGTAAGCATATTCGAAAAACGCTCTTGAGTTATCACTAATACATGGTGTGTATGGCAACACTTTCAAGTTACCCACGCTTAACGATTGCGGTTTCTCGTGCACATGCACTGTTATTAAACTAAACAAAGCCGTATTGTAAAAGTTGGTGATATAAAATGTAAACACCGACCACCAAATGATTATCATTCTGAACTTCTTATGTCTAGATATCCCTCTGCCTGCGTTACCAAAAAAGTATCCCCACAAATTAAGAAGCGAGAAAGTTTTATCGACAAGTATTTTTTTCAATATCTCACCAACAAGTATAACGAATAAGAAGGCGGCAGCTGTCAACGACCATGTTGTCCCTCCAAACTCCCTGTATACTCTTTGCCATATTTGGCTTCTAATGGCAGGTGTGTATAAATAGAAGGCAGCATAGTTGAAACCCCACAGGTAGTCGAACAATTCCACTCTATTCTTCATGAGTATGTACCCACCAGCGGCTATATCCGCTTTGCCTTTATCTATAGTATTTAGAAGTCCAGTAGCCGTACGATTGGATAGCACGATCCCATATGGCATGTCCGCTCCGAAGTTCTCGTAATCTATGAAGAACCCTTCTCTCTCAGCTATAGTATCCAAGACGTATTGTTCCAAACCCGACACAAACTTGCCATATACTGTGTAGTTGCTTGCTTTGGAAATGTAATTTGGTACATCATCACTTGCCACTACTTTGACAGTGCAGTTTCTCATTACATTCGGAATTTTATTTGGGAAATATTCAACAATATTCTCTGAATTCTCACAAGTGCCAAGAGTTATTACTCGATCAAAACGTTTGCCACAACCATGATTCTCGAATGGATGATACGTAAAAATTATTGCATCATCTTCTATGTTTTGCAATATGACTATGTTATATATACTGTATTTTAACAGTACCTTGAAAGCCACTTGTATTCCTCTATCGCCACCCACAAGTTTGTTCACATGGACAATAAATTTCGCTCTGGGGTTCCAGAATACGTCTCTTGTCAAGTCGAGCAGGCCAAACCAAAGCCCGATCAAGTCTTCCACCGTGATCACGTAAACGTTTGGCCAGATAAACCAATCGCGGTCGGTGAAGGTCCTGACGATGATGCTATGACAGATATCTTTCCCGTTCACAGTTTTGATTATGTGATCAACAATTGAATGTGGATTAACAAACGTCGTGAGAGTGCCACAAGGGAAATATTTTGTTAGAATGTTATTTATACATCTAACTGTATCGTAGTTTCGGTTTTTGAAAAAGTTATGTAGATCGGTAATATTTTCATCACAACAAGCTAATTTTACTATGCTTAAATTGAATATTAAACAAAATAAAACCACTGTTCGTTTCGTCATGTTGTTCACGTCAGGTACACTGTACGTACTATTTGTTTGAACTGAAAGTTGGAAATTAAATCTGTTGAAGTTTCGATGATAAATGGCGCCCCAACGGTGTATTTACAATGATTTATCATCGTTTTAGTGGCAGAATATAATTAAATAGATATTATCCCTTCATAGAATTTATTATTTTCTGTTTATAAGTTTAAATTAGGGTAAATCAGTGAATCAGCAAAATTGATAGATGTGTCTTTAATATTAGTGTTTGTGGAAACAATGGTCGGTAGCTATTTTTATAAATCGAATGTAACTTTTGTTAGTATCAAAACACATTTTTTTTTAATTAGAGAAAAGTATTAAGGATTGTTTTTTCTACAGTTTCAGATGCCAGCCAACTTCCTTCACATCTGGCCTAGAGGCGAGTTCATGATGATCGCACTTCCAAACCAAGATTGTTCATGGACAGTTACGCTATTCATGCCGTTCTCCAAATTTAAAAATTTAGACACAGAAGCAAAACTGCTGGCCTTCTTTGAGAAGTACTTCGCGGATTTAATTCCTTTGATTGGCAGAACGAAGCTCGTCGAAGATTTCTTTGCTGGATCAGCGTCGCCATTGGTTGCTATAAAGGTGATTATGACAAGTCTTTACCAATGTTGTGAGCGTAAGCTAACGAAAAAATGCTCACTGAGGAAACTTTACATCAGTAGACTTTGAGCTGGGATTAATAAAGAGTGCAAAAATCGGTAGTCTGGACTATAAAAAGGTCAGGAACGTGTATTTTCAGACGCAACACATTCTACTTAGTCATTTCAAATAACGACCGTGGGTACATGTGACATAATATGTATCATAGATATTACAGGCCTTTCGTTCAACTAAGATGGTTCCAGAGGTAACTGCGCGTTTCGGGGACGTTAAAGTCGCCCTTAAGATAGGGAATGTTTAGGCTCGCACGACACCACACCCTCTCCCGTTCCATGTAGTTGTATCAGACTCCTCCCCTGCCCGCGTAGCATGGCCATCGTAGATACAGGTTTTGTCGACGGAAGAATCGACAAAATTACAGATAAACAAAAGAAGTCATTCTGTCGATTCTGAGCAAGAACTGACACATTAATAATCTTCTGAACTTCTTTCCTCAGTGTCGTCCCTACCACGTGGAAGACAAAGCCCTTCTGATAGGTGACGCGGCACATGCCGTCGTGCCGTTCTACGGCCAAGGCATGAACGCCGGCTTCGAAGACTGCACACTGCTGGACGAACTCTTCCAGAAGCACAACGATAGCCTCGCCGAGATCTTGAATGAGTTCTCTGATACACGGTGGGAGGATACCTTCGCGGTCAGCGATTTGGCCATGTATAATTACATTGAGGTGAGAAAAAGCTTTGCTTATTATTTCTTCAACGTCGTTGGATACACGTGGACATATTTTACTGCAGTTTTTCAGCTCCAAAAACAAGCTAAATTTAGTTTGAGTAATAAATAACACTACTAATTCTTTTCTTTCAGATGCGGGACTTAGTGACTCGTCCATCATATCGTCTTCGGAAGGCAATGGATGACTTTATATTCTGGCTGTTGCCAAACTTCTGGGTGCCTCTGTACAACTCTGTTACATTCTCCACTATGCCTTACAGTCGATGCATAAAGAACCGTGAATGGCAGGACAGGGTGAGAAGTTTTTTTTCTTCTGTGATAAAATACATTCTAATCATCTAATGGAACTAAATCTGCCTGATAACCGGGTAGTACCTAATTCAAGATGTGACTTGAAAGTCTGCTACCGTCACCATTGTAGCTACTCGATTTGATAATTCAATCTTTTAGAAAAAGTTGCAAGCTTTTCAGGTTTTTGAAATAGTCACGATTTCTTTTTTTTTGTGTTGCAGATTTTGAAGAGAACCTTGTCGTTTGTTGGCTTAGCAGCTTTGATTGGAGGTGCTTTTGCTTTCAAGATCAAACATTATGGCTACTAATAAAATTTTAATTACGTGCCTATTGACTTTCTTCTTTTTAATTTATTATTCTGAAAGTTGTTTGCCGAAAATGATATTTAAAAATAAAAATAAATAAATTAAATAAATATCGCTCGACATTACACACAGCACCATGTAGTGCCACACTACGCAAGGCTTGTGTCGTGGACACCAGCTAGTTGATATACTACATATATATACTTTTTGTTTGTAAATACATACTTATTATACACTAGCTTCTGCCCGCGACTTCGTACGCGGATCCTGTTGCTTTTGCCAGCACACCGGGTTCGTCAAAATCGAAGATCTGAAACGTCTAATTCTAAGAGCCCGGGGACGGGAAAATAATGGATCTTTCCCACCTGAGCAACACATACCGTTTGTTTCTTTTTGCCATTTAACAGCTTCACAAAAAGTACAATTTTGAACCATACCTCCGATGGCGGAATATGTGGCATATTCAATCATAGGAGTATATGTAAATGCACTCCGTTCCTTATCAACCCAAGGAAGGTCGCCATGCCCTACGGCTATATCTTGAGACATCCGATTCTTCAGATGATATCGACATTCTGTTCAGAGAATGTCAAAGTCTTCGCGCTCTTCTTCTGTATCTTCATGCCGTACTCCAGCAATTCTTTCTCTCTCACTTTCTAACTGATTATGAATATTTTGTTGCGTGCGTGTGTGGGGCAATGTATGATAATCTCGAGCAGCAGTTAGTCGCGCATCACGTTCATCACTCGTTTCAAAAGACCTGTTAGTAGATGTGCGATTACGCTGAGAACTCAAGCGTGATTCTGTGGGGTAAACGTTTCCGATTCGCAAGATAATGCATGTCGCTCACGATCAGCGGTCAGTCGCGCATCACGTTCCCCACTTATCCCTAGAGACCTAGAAGCAGATGCGTAGATACGATGAGAAATCAAGCGTAATTCTCTATCCGTGAACATCTCCGACGCGCGAGACAATGCGTGACGTACCCGATCAGCGGTCAGTCGCGCATCACGTTCCCCACTTGTCTCTAGAGATCTAGAAGTTGATCTACTCCCAGTTTTTGTTATTTTATAATTATACAGTGACATTTGTGATAGCTTTGCAATAATTTTCACATCAGATGTTTCTGATCTTCGATTTTATATAAGTCAACAGAAAATGCCCATCAGACCGAACAACTTTTGCTAAGACGTCATCATCCCTAAATGTGTTATGGTGTAGCTGGGCTCTTGGAGTTCCACAACAGGTGTTCCAGATCTTCGATTTTTATAAATCAACAGAGAGTGCTCATCAAATTGAACAACTTTTGCTACGACGTCATTCCTATATGTGTTATGGTGTAGCTGGGCTATTGAGGTTCCACGACAGGTGTCCCAGATCTTCGATTTTTATAAGTCAACAGAAAGTGCTCATCAGATTGAACAACTTTTGCTCAGACGTCATTCCTATATGTGTTATGGTGTAGCAGGGCTATTGAGGTTCCACGACAGGTGTCCCAGATCTTCGATTTTTATAAGTCAACAGAAAGTGCTCATCAAATTGAACAACTTTTGCTAAGACGTCATTCCTATATGTGTTATGGTATAACTGGGCTCTTGGAGTTCCACATCAGGTGTTCCAGATCTTCAAATTTATTCTCTCAGCAGAAAATGCTCATCACGTGGAACAATTTTTGCTATGGTGTCATTTTTGTATCTCTTATATTTTAGCTAGTCTGTTGCGGTTCTACATCAGGTGTTCAGGTTTCCAAGATAAATTATGGCCTATATGTTGCCCAGACATAATACCTACCTACAACAAAAAAAAAATCATTCAAATCCCTCCAGTACTTCCGAAGATTAGCGTGTACAAACAAACAGACAAACAGACAATCAGATAAACAGACAAACAGACAAACAGACAAACAGACAAACAGACAAACAGACAAACAGACAGACTTTTTTTTTTGGATTCTTACTCTATTACTGTTTCTAAACCCCCTTCAATTATTATTTTTTAAATATATTCAATGTACAGACACAGCTTTTTTACTCTTTTATTATATGTATATAGATATAAACATCCATGATTCGGAAACAAATGTCCATGCTCAACACACAAACATAAGGATCCTAAGAAGAACGTAAGGTGACGTAAGGCAGCCTCATTACCAATGCGCCATTCGGGTCGTCGTGAAAACTAACTTACAAATTGTGTTGTGATTTGATCGGCAACACAACGTAATAAATTATGTTGCTCTATGCATTTCGACAGGAATATAGCCCGCACACCGAGTAATGGATAGCTAGTCAAAGCGTACAAACGTGCATTAAGTGCAGGTGTAATGTGATGCAAGTTGAACTCAGTCTGGTTACACCCGTAACTATCGTATGCAGAACAGCATGCATAGCAGTAACATCCATAGCACATAACATAACATCACGCCTCTTATCGCCAAACGGTTAGGCAGAGGTAAGCAGTGGAGTGGGTAATAGTACACCCACATTTCGCCAGTTATGTTTAGTCCCATGTAAAAGGGCGCGAGCCTATTGCCATCAAAAGGGCGCAATTCCAGACTGCGTGGCTGCTACGGAGTAAATCCTGATGGAAAACCAAATAACACTTTTCCCCACCGTAAACCAGCTGAATAGGTGCATATAACACCTAAAAGTTGGGTGTACTTTTAAGTGCTGGTGTATTTCGCCAGTTAAGTTTCAGTTAAAATTAAGCAGCACAATAAAAAAGAAACATAAAATACCTTAACTGAAATGACTGCTATCAATAACCGCAGATAGCAATTCATTCATAGTTAGACGTATAAATGCTGTTCGATTTTCACAGTGAAAGCACAATAAATCCAATTCGCAATAGGGAAATCGCAGAGATTTCTCAGTGAATCCGTTTTGTAGCGCTTGTGTTCATTTACTACACAAATCCCTTAATCTGATTAAGAATGACTTTGTTCAGCTAGAGTTTCTTTTATTCAACGTTCAGACCTATACCTACAATCTGTTTTTTTTCATGTACGTCAGAATCGCGGGTGTGTTTTTCAGATCAGCCTAAATTTATTGCAGTTATTTGGTACCTTTTGTGTACCTTTACGTACCTCTCCTGAAAATCTTTGTACCTAAGCCCGTACAATGATATTTTAAAAATTATAGGTAGCTGTGATATATTATTAATGTATACGTCTACCTACCTTTTTTTTTTATTTTTTAGGATGGGAAATCATCAAATGACTTCTCCCACTCTGGGCGGAGCGGGAGGGAGTGTCAGACTCTTACTGACTAAAACCCATCCATGTTCCTTCCTCGCCCTTTACGTTCCGGGGCCGCGGTATCTCTTTCGAACAGTCCCGCAACCCCGGCAGGACGTCTACCTACCTGCATTAGAAAATTACTATTTTCTAAATTGTTTTTTTACTTTTCGCAGCAAACTGTACAGTATTTTGATTATTAAATACGTGTTTCTGCAGGTAGACAAGAGGCACCAAATCTACTTATACAGTGCCCTTAACTACAAATTAATACTGGTTAGCGGTACACCTGCGGTTCTGACAACAGGTTCGCGGGTGTACCTAATTTTTAAAATATCATTGTACGGGTTTAGGTACACAGATTTTCAGTAGAGATACGTAAAGATACACAGAAGGTAGCAAATAACAGCAATCAATTTAGGCTGATCTGAAAAATACACCCGCGAATCTGACGTAAATTTTTTTCTACTTATACAATGACACCTTTACGTTGCTATAAGATTTGCAGATAAGAAGAACGTTAAACATCGATTTTAACATGAAGTAAATAATAATAAGGTACCTTGAAAATAACCATAGGTATTGCTTTTTTTAAATTTTTGATCAGACCTCTTTTCAACCGACTTCTAAAAAGAGGAGGTTCTCAATTCGTCTGTATTTTTTTTTTTTTTTTTGTGTTTGTTACCTCAGAACTTTCGACTGGGTGAACCGATTTTGATGATTCTTTTTTTATTTGAAAGCTGGTGCTTCCCGTTGGGTCCCATTTTAATTTGTTGAAGATCTGATGCTGATCTTCGGAGATATACAATGGAACTCTTCAAAAATAGACGGCAAATCTGCAGTGATTGCTGCATTCGCTCGTAGGTTCATTGTTTATACTACATCATGACGTAACATCACGCCTGTATGCTCTGAGGGGGTACGCAGATGTGTACAATATACCCAGATTTCGACAATGTTTGTTACCTCATAACTTTCGACTGGGTGAACCGATTTTGATGATTCTTCTTTTATTTGAAAGCTGGTGCTTTCCGTGTGGTTCCATGTCAATTTGGTTAAGATCTTACGCTGATCTTCGGAGATATAAATGGAACTCTTCAAAAATACAAGGCAAAGCTGCAGTAATTGCTGCAATCGCTTGGTTGTTTATTGTTTATACAACATCATGACGTAACATCACACCTGTATGCTCTGAGGGAGTACGCAGAAGTATACAATACACCCAGATTTCAACAGTTAGACGTGTAAAGTTCCATTCAATGGGATCCCGGAGAAATAGAGGTAACTCCTTAACTTTATAGGCACACCAGAAGCGGTTTGGGTAGTTTTAGGCAGAGTACTTTCTCGGAGTGATCCCATTTTGATTTGATAAAGATCTGGTGACTTCGGAAGATAGGCAACTGAACTGCTTAATAAATGATAGCAAATGTACTGGGATCGCTGAAGACTCACGTCTGTCTATTGTTTACACCAGTTCATAACAAAAAATCACACCGATACGCTGTGAAAGGGTAAGCACATGTAAACCACTAAAAAGTGAAAAATAAAAACTTTTTTGCAAAAAATATAACCGACTTCACACAAAAAAGTGAAAAATAACTTTAGCTCCAGAAGTCGGTGACAAAAAACTAAATCAATCAAACAAAGGTCACCGACTTCTGGAGCTAAAGTTATTTTTCACTTTTTTGTGTGAAGTCGGTTATATTTTTTGCAAAAAAGTTTTTTTCTCATGCATGTCTATAAGTACAACGTTCTGAATTATTTGCATAATCTCAACATGAATGATGGAAACAACATTTTGTAAAAAATATTTTGATTTATAAAAGTTTCCATGGAGTTTCTTACCATCATCATCATCATCAGCCTATCAATTTAATTCAATTAATGAGGGACACAGGCCTCCTCTCTATGAGAGGGAGTGGGATATAATCCACCACGCGGGCCCAGTGCGGATTGGTAGATGTCACATGCCTTCGAAAATTTGTTCTATCTAGGACATGCCGGTTTCCTCATGATGTTTTCCTTCACCGTTTTAAGAGCAGTAGTGATGAAATAATTATTACACAAAGTAATGCGCCTGCCGGGGTTCGAGCCCACGACTTACTGTTCGTAAGTCGGGGCCACCACCACTATACCACCGCTGCTCACCACCGCTGTTTCTTATCCATTCTTCTCCAATAAAAGATTTAAGCTCTAGACTGTGCCACTACAGTACTTTCACAAGTTATTATGCCTTGTGACTGTGACTGTAGCTTCCGTTTCTTTGTTTTTCTGACACTCAAAAGTGCCTGTTATGGTCTAATTGAAGTAGTGAGTTTGCATTAATGCTATTACAAAAGAAACCAATAAAAGCAGATACAATATTTTACTTTATTCGATCCAAAGAACAAAACTTACACTGTGGAAAATGTTCCCAATACGAGGGTCTTCAGAAAAATTGAGTGAAAAAATGTTCTATCTCCATTATTCTATTTGTTTCCATTTCAACCAAGATTAAAACTAAAAGCACTCAGTGTTGAAATGCAAGTTTGTTGAGCATTTGATAATAGCTGAGATTTTGCTCATTCAATATGCAGCGAAACTTGTGCTCAGCGCCGCGGCATTATGGCCGCACACAACTTGAGGGAATCGGAACGTGAAATGAGGCAAGGCTTACATTCCTGTGATCTAGACGAATAATATTATTTTCTGGAAAAATGTACAATGGCGCTGGCGACTGAATCAATCAACAATTTTAAAAGGATGCCTCGTCAGACTGAACGCGGGAGGCGTATAGCAGGACCTTGATAATTATGCAGTTTGGGAGAGGTCTGCGTCCACCGATAGCCCGAGTTGCAGCTTTGAAACTGTATGTCATTGCGCCCCCTTGATCGCGATGTAGATCCTACTTCATACACTGGACCGCAAAGAAAAAGGCTTGGCTGCAACATCTGTACAAGGTGGAGAGGACAATACGCCAATAAATTAACACACCGGCAATGCTAGTTCATAGGAATATTTTTAACATCGTTGATTTTTTTTTCATAAAAACTTAATAGCATATGACGAAACACCATTTACAAATATTGGTTCACTAGTCATCTCAGCCGAAAGACGCCCACTGCTGGACATAGGCCTCCCCCAAGTGTCGCCAAATTGACCGGTCCCTTGCGACTCGCAACCACCGGATTCCCGCAACCTTCACCAGGTCATCGGTCCACCTAGTGGGAGGTCTTCGAACGCATCGTCTTCCGGTTCGCGGTCGCCACTCCAGAACTTTTCGGCCGCAACGGCCATCCGTTCTGCGAGCAATGTGCCCTGCCCACTGCCACTCAAGTTTAGCAATTCTTCGGGCTACGTCGCGCGTCGGTGACTTTGGTTCTCTTGCGGATGTCTTCATTTCTGATTCAATGGTTCACTAACCTTAGGTGTAATTTACACTAAATCGCAACACGAAGTTAAAATTTAAGAACGAATTCAGCGAAGGATTTTGAAGTAGCGAGTTGAAACATTCGATCCTGTATACTACTCATAACCGTTGGTCGTTGTTCCGTCTTCAGAATTGTGGATGCGAACAAAACAGACAAATTGAACAAAGGCTACTATAAAAAAAAAACAGATAAATCTTTTAGATTCCTAGCTGTTTGGCCGGGGCGTTCCCAGATTTTAAGCTCGCATACCATCGCTCGACGAATCGAAAGTGTTCCCGCCAAATTAATTGGAGGTCGATTTGACATCAAAAAAAGAAAATGGCGAACTACTTTGACGTTAAAGAGAATTTATCGTGCAATTGTTTGCGCCCACTGCAATTATTACAGTTAGAATTTTGGAATAATTGTAGTTAGTAATGGAAGAGTTAATGTTATATAACTAAACGGCGTAGATTAACATTCACATTCCATCAGATTTTTCTAATCTATGATTCCATCAGCCATCATGATAGTAATGGAAAAATCCAAAATGTATTGGATTGAAGGCTGCCGAAACTGATTGGGGATGTGCGGGGGGGGGGGAGCTGGGTTCATTAATAACTTCGGACAATTTTGACGACTTTTCGGCTATTTATTAAACATTGTATTGTGAAACGAGATAACTGTTTTGTTTTGGGTCAGTTTTTATTTTCTTTTTACCGTAATTTTCGGTTTTTAGCAACATTTCTATAAGCCTCTTAAGCATGGCATATTCTTCTGCAAGGCCATGCCATATCTTGCTAGTTACTGTTGTGATTCCATTCTTGGTAGTGACTGTGGTCGTTGTGTCGGTAGTATACTCTTGTTTTGGCCGAGGCGTATACGAGGACGTTGTGGTATATCTGATTGGTGGGATGTTGGTATAGTCCTGTGATGGCGTGCAAGTACGATTGCGTCTAGACTCTGAACTTTGAAAGTCCTTAGAGTCTGAACTTTGAATTTCGGCAGACGATGATTCTTGATTGTCAGAACAGGTTTCCTCGTGCGGAATATGCGTAGGTTTGTGTGTATCTTCTTGGTGTGACTCAAGGGTATGGTCTTGGGCTGACTCCTCGGTGTCCTGCTCTTTAGATTTTGGACTTTGAGTCTCTACAGACATTGTTGGTTGATTCTCCACAGGAGCTATTTCAGAAACCTCCTCAGATGCCTCTTCAATAATTTCTTCAGATGATTGATTCTGAATTTCCTTTTGCGGTGGCTCATGCGTATGTTCATGGTTTGGCTCATGAGTGTCATTATGGTGTGGCACATGGGTATGGTCTTGGGCTGACCCGTTTGTGTCCTGCTCGTTAAGTTTTGAACTTTGAGTCTCAACAGATATTGTTGCTTGAATCTCCTCAGGAGCTATTTCAGGAATCTCCTCAGAAGTTATATGGGGAATCTTTTCAGATGTCATTCGAATAATTTCTTCAGATAATTGATTCTGAATTTCCTCTTGCGGTGGCCCATGCGTATGTTCATGGTGTGGCTCATGGGTATGTTCATTTTGTGGCTGGTGGTTGTGGTTTTGGGGTGACCCATTGGTTTCCTGCTCTTCAGATTTTGGATTTTCCTCCTTTGTTGGCTTATGGACTTCCTTAGGGTTCACCATTGATTCTTGCTTCTGCTCAGGAGTCGCTATTAGGGTTTCCTCGTGGTTCTGTATGTTGGTATTCTCGCTTTCTGATATGAATGGTTCTTCGTTCTCTGATATGGAGGCTTCTTCACTTTTAGATACGGAGGCTTCCACACTTTCTAATTTGGAGGCTTCCTCGCTTTTTGACATAAAGTTTTCTTCGCTTTTTGATATGGAGGCTTTTTCGCTTCCTGTTATGTGAGGTTTCAGCTTATTTATTAACGTTGTTTGCTTCTGCGACGGGGTGTGAGTTACATTAGACTGTAGCGGATCTCGGAAATTTTCGGATTTTTTATTGTCTGTTAACAGATCGGTGAGTGGAGATACTAAAATGAAAATTGTATCCGCAACAAAATTGATAGTTTTTTTTGTCCAATCATAAAAATCCCGCGAGTCGATGGCAATGGAGTTATTGTTGCTTTTCGGGTTTAATTCTTGAGCTTCATAATTATTAAAATGTTGTGGACTATAGTAAGCTGCTCCTTCAGTAACGAATTTTGAATTTGTAGGTAATTCTTTTAGTAAATGTCTGTGGAATGATGCATAACGTTCAGCTTTATTCTGCGAATCTGGTCGTCCAGAATAATAGCTCAATGTTGAAGATCCAACATGGCAACCGCATTGCAGTATTACCAGCCAGACGGCTACTGCAATAGGAAAAATAAAATTAAAATGCGAATGGTTTAAAGTCAAATACTCTAATTTATTTTTATTTTAAATATAGTGTATCAACAGACTCTTCACGAAATCTTCAACCAAGCATTCTGTACATCAAAGTAACTTAACGCAAAAAAATTGCTGTTAAATGACGCAATATATAATATTAAAAATTTATAATGCACCTAAAACATTGTACTGATGAGTAGATTGAATAGTAGGTGCGGGGGTCGTAAAGGTGTTTAAAAAATACATTAAAAAAATGTATTTAAAAAAAAAAAAACTAAGTGTTAATAAAAAACTAGTGAAAAAGTTGGAACTTTGACCCCCAATATCTCCGTAACTAGAAGGTTCCTAGGTTTGACCTACAGCAAAAAAAATATCGCACTGACGGGGAGAACAAGTGCCTTTCGACTTCGTCAGGAGTTTTTTACACCCTTCATTTTTCTTATTTTTTCATTGATTTATGCATTTTTTAAATCATTTAGCCAATCGCGTGATTTCAAAACTGCTGTTGAAAGCGAGGGGTAAGATGAACTTCAAAATAGTCCGGTAGCGCTAGGTTTTGAGGTTTCAAAAATAGTAAAATTGTTTGTTTTTCGCATATAGTTACGTTGCTTCCGGACCATTTGCTAATTTGTGTCAGTTTCGGTTAGGCATATGGAGAAATTTGGTTTTTTGTCTTTTCGACCACTCATCATCTGCCTTGCCTTTTCCCAACTATGTTGGGGTCGGCTTCCAGTCTATCCGGATGCTGCTGAATACCAGTATTTTACATGGAGTGACTGCCTATCTGACCTCCACAACCCAGTTAATACTGGGTAATACGATACCACTTGGCAAGACTGGTTGTCAGACTGTCTGTCTATGTCTGTCTGTGTGTGATTGTCTTTTCGACCACTGTTATAGTGGTCTAAAAGACAATCACACACAGACAAACTAAAAGAAAATTTTAAAATTAAATTTTAATTGAACATTTTACTTTATTTATTTATTTAACAATTTGTGTACATGGCACCGTAAAATTGTCAAACAGGTTATATTACAATATAACGTGTTTCTCTCTAGCGATATTGTAATATCTCGGATTATTGTCAACTGAACATACGGAAGTATCTCTGCCCCCATAATCGGGACTTGGGCTCGGGCACCCCCCCGTTAGGTTTTTTTTTTTTTTAGTTTTGGCAGGAGTGGGAAATCGAAAGGATTTTTGAAACTAATGGCATCAAAATAGCCCAAGCGCTACCGGACAATACATTTTTTTTATTCGTCCAAATATTCAGTGCCAGTCGGTGTCAAAACGAATCTATAAATGCCTCATTAAATTGTTAAAATCTGTTTTCAAGCTTATTGACCTTTTCGGCTTGAAACCAAGGTCCAAAGAGTTTTTACTTTTGGCCTAAACTAAAAACAAAATAATTTAAATATTTAATAAATTTTACTCACGTAGTTCTTTCTTCATGTTTGTAGCAACATTTATCGCCCGTGTATGCCGCTGAACGAAGACACAACTGCAATTTCCATCTGAAGGTAATTTGAAAATAATAACTAATTATTAAAAACATATTTTTACTGATAAAAAAACGTATAATATGTATCCATGTAATTTATGTTTTATGTAAGTAGGTACGTTTTTTATATTGGGTGACTAGCAATTAGTGTACGATACTTAAACACGTGATTGTACTCATGATAAAAAAGAACTTTTACCATGGGACCAAACCTGAAAGCGCGAAAAAAGCTGTTCAGTACATTAGGTGAACATAAATGTACTAAACAGCAGATTTTTTTTTTGCAATTTAGGGTTGGTCCCATATTAAAAGTTATTTATTGAGTACAATCACGTGTAAGTTTCGTACACTAATTACCAGTCACCGTATATAGTATAGGGGTATGAAAAATGGTGGCCTTACCTTGAAGATTATATATTAACCTGTGGGAAAATTCTGTATTATTAAAGCACGAGCCCCTCCAATTATTTATCCCCAATTTGGCCCTTATCCCAATTCAGTTGGGGTCGGCGCAGCATGTCTTGTTCTTCCATAAACCCTATCATCATCAACGATGAAATGGCTAGAAAGGAGGTGACAGCGGATGTCATCTTCTTTCTAGCCATTTCATCCTTCGCACAGTCCATCCATCGTTTCTTTGGTCTTCCTCTTCTCTTATCTCCTCATAATATCCATAATAGCAAAAATAACTGAATGGATTTTGATGAAATTTTGCACACAGATAGTTTATAATCTGAATTAATACTAGGATACTTTTTATCCTGTTAATAAGATCCTATGGAAAAAGAAACTGATTTTAGAAAAACGGACGAATGTCGCCCATTCACGAATTTAGACTAAGTTTTGACCTTTTCGATTTTTTGCCCAAGTTTGAAAGCAATCGGTTCATAATTGCGACCTGTGGAGTGTGGCTAAATTTTGCTTGTCATCCATATACATACGTGTATGTCACCGTAAAATTGTCAAACACGTTATATTACAATATAACGTGTTCCTCTCTAGCGATATTGTAATATCTCGAATTATTGTCAACTGAACATTACAGAAGTACCTCTAATCGGGACTTGGGGCACCTCACCGTTAGGTTAGTTAGGTTCCTTTAAACCCTGCACCCGTAAATAGGGGCCCCCCTTTTTAGGGGAATATGAAGTGTTTTAAGGTTAGGTTATATTAATCGATATTTCTCAGGAATAGTACAGTATCTTTTCATGAGAGTTGTACCACTGGGCAAGGGGGACCCCTCCTTCTCTCCACACCGCGTGAGTTGACTACCATCGCATGCATTTCACGAAAAATAATGCGTTTTATTGTAAGCAGTATTTGTTCATTTGACAATAATTGGAGACTACAATATCGCTAGAGATATTACAATATAACGTATTTGACAATTTTACGGTGACATATACATATATATCCCCGTAGGTGAGAGACCAATAGGTAGATTTAAAAAAAAAAAGGAAATCTACCTAATTATAATTCTTCAGGCGGGCGAAGTCGCTAGCGGAAGCTAGTAAATATCTCAAATAATCAAGTTTTCGCAACATTTAAGTATCTGAGCAATGCTTACTAGAAAGTTCTAGAAAGCGTTGCAACTGCAGAGAAACGCAAAGTTCGACCTACAGATAACTTTTTGTTATAAACTAGCCAACAAGTTTCGTACGACTACTTACTACGAACTTGTTTTATGATGTTAGTAAATGTAGTATCGGTAAGTTGGGGTTCCAGGGTTGAAGCTAACTTAGAAATAGATAAGTGAAGAAAATCCTGGGTGAACAGCTCAAACTCTGTTTCTGGAGCGAAAATTATCAACGTGCGAAAATATCAGACAGCAGCCCAGTGATTCGATTGCAAGTTACAACTGACGCGTCCTAGACCTTTTCTGTTGCTAATTAGTTTTATAGGTATGGCGATAGGTTAATAAGGTGGCTTACTTATTAACCTATCGCCATCAGTACCAGCTGTTTTACTATTGTTTGTGTACCTATTATTATTTAGGAAAATAAAAATAAACAAATATTCTCAAGTGTCCAAGGCCTCCACTTGGTTGAACCCGGTTTTTTTTTCTCCCTGTCACCAAAGTCATCCCGACGTTCTTTGCATAGTTGATAGAGCATGCCAAACAATGCATTCTCTATAAACAGCCTCATCATCAGCCAGTAGCTTATGCTATACAATGATTCAATGAAACGAAGGACTTACAGTTTAACTAATTTATGAAACATCATAATGAAGGATCTCGCACAGTAAAATTATGTTTATTGATGGATGTGGACCTACAAAGATTTATAACCCCAATAAATCCTCATAATCGGTTTACCTGACTATTTAAGCGGAGTGACCGTGCAATCGTAATGCCTCGACTGTCATGATACTCTTTTTTACTAGGGTTCCGTAGTCAACTAGGAACCCTTATAGTTTCGCCATGTCTGGATCATCCAAAACAAAGTTCCTTGAGCTGAAGTGTGCTCAAAGAGCAGTACTTAAGGTTATGTCACAAAAGCCTTATCGCTATCCGACTCATAACCTTTACACCGAGCTCAAACTTTTAAACGTGAGACAGTTATTTGTACTCAGATCCACCCTTTGGAAACATAGCCAAGTCCCTCTCCCAGACGCAAACAAACGTGGTCAGAGAATAGTCTGCCCAATTCCTGCTCATAGAACTGCCTTCGCCAGAAAACAGCAGTATGTGTGTACATAATACAAAGATACACCCATCTCCCAGTCACACACACACACATGCACACACACACACACACACACACACTCACACAATGCAAAAAATCATACGATTTCCAGACACACATACAGTATCCACCACACAGTCGTTTTATACTTTTCAAATTTAACTTTTAAATGTCACCTTAAAGGAGATAGTTTTTTTTGGGCCCACCAGCCTAGGTCATTGCATTTATTATTCATAATAACACCAAAAAAAAGTAACCATTTTACTTTGGTAGTAAACGAAATATTACGTAGAATTGAAAACGAAATCTTAAAATCATAATAAATAAGCTATGTTATGATATTTTATTGCGAGTCAAATCATTCCTGTTTTGGTCAATGTCATTTGACAGCAAATACCTACGTGAATAGGGGCGGTTTTTTTCTGTTTACTAAAAAAAGTACGGTACCTACCCGTTGGTAATCATATTTGCTATAATTATTATAGAATCAGAAAGAATATAAAAAAAAATATTATTAAACTGTGAGCATTTTTAATGCTATTTTTAAAGGTTTACACTAAAATCGCATAGATGGTTTAAACAATCAACGTGGCACGGAACGTTATGAACCCACTTTTTTAGTGATTGACAGACAACTTCATTATTTTGACATTTACTTTTTCTGTTTATTTTGATTTTCGTAAGAGTTTTTGCAGATTTTTCGCATTTATTCCGTTTAGACAATGCTTAGCTAATTTAACCACTGGAATCTAGAGGTTATAAGGAACAAATCAATGTAAGTTTCATGATTATATGCTATAATTTATGTGGGTGGCCTAGAACAAGAAAAATTGTCTCCTTTAAGTTTCTTTGTCAATTTTTTATTTTTTTTTAAACTTTTGTTATGGATTACAAATTTATTTTCTTTTTTCTGTAAAACACTACATAATAATGTACTCTTTAAAATAATATCAGCTTACCAGCTCTCAATTTCCATAAGGTACATAGTGTCCAAGTGGCAGTAGAACACTGACCCCTAAGTCACAGGTTTTCCTAGTTTAGGAGTCAGGGTTTCATCTATTGTACGCCTTTACTATTTGTAAACTTTGCTAGATATTAAGCATTTGTGTGTAAGGATTTGTATCAATAAAGTATTATTATTATTATTATGTCTGTCTGTCCGTCCGTCTGTCCGTCCACGCTTAATCTCTGTGACCATTAGCACTAGAAAGCTGAAATTTGGTACCAATGTGTGTATCAATCACGCCGACAAAGTGGTAAAATAAAAATTGGAAAAAAATGTTTTAAAAGGGTAAAAAAAAAATCACTTCCCACTTTACACATAGGGGGGCTCCCTATATGTAAAGTGGGAAGTGATTTTTTTTTTTAATTTCAACCCTAACGTGTCATATATTGTTGGAAAGGTATTTAAAAATGAATAGGGGTTTACTAAAATCATTTTTTGATAATGTTATTAATTTCGGAAATAATCGCTCCAAAAGTAAAAAACAATGTGTGTCCCCCTCTAACTTTTGAACCATAAGTTTAGAAAATATGAAAAAAATCTGAAAAGTAAAACTTTATAAGGACTTTCTAGGAAAATCATTTTGAACTTGGATGGAAACAACAGTTTTTGTACAAAAAAGACAAAAAGTTGTACAAAATAATTTCTGGACTAAGTTTGTAGTATAATCGTATATGCAAGCATTTTTTTTAACTTCGTTTACACATTAAAATATGTAAACGAGGAATAATTGTCCTGAACGTATCTTTTTTCAAACAAAAAAAGATGTATTAAAATCGGATTGCAATGGAACACTTATTGTGACGGACGGGAAACTACGGAACCCTACACTGAGCGTGGCCCGACACGCTCTTGGCCGGTTTTTATTTTTATACTTACCCAACAGGTGCATCTTGCACGGTAACTATAACCTCTTTGAGTATCTTTTTTATTAAGTAACTAGCTTTTGCCCGCGACTTCGTTCGCGTGGAATAGTGACTTCGGGCAGATTTTTGGTTTTACCCACATAGTTCCCGATCTCGCGGGATCTCTTCAAAAATGAAATGTGGAAGATATTCTAGGGAACTCTTCAAAAATCAACATAATGAGCTCTGCGTTTGAATTGAAGATATGTATACTCACTTAGGGCATTAAAGCCGTTATTGCCGATCGAAAAAGGCGAAAATTTTATTTTTCCCTTATTTTCAAAATATTATTTTGATTTGCCATTTCAGAAAAAAAGAGTCTCTCCCTTGACAAATGTTCTATTATTTTAGGCTTTAAAGATTATTACACCATTAAGTTTCTTACACCAAGACATTTCTATTAAGTTTCTTAATTACTATTAAGTTTCTTACACCAAGACATTTCTGTAAACCACGTTTTTAGTTTTGCCATCCTTTGCAAAAATATATAGGTCTTGTGGTTTTGACACTCTTGAGCACGCAACGTAGAGTTGTCCATGGGAAAAACAGTCTTTTTCAAGATGTACCCCCGCAACTTTAAGCATTTGCCCTTGTACAACGGAACCAATTTTGAAAACAACCACCAGACAACTCAACAAATAAACCTTTTAATCTACTAATACAACGGATCCAATTTTAAATTTACGAAACAATCAATCCACAATTCCACGACAGTACCGAAGCGCTCGGCCGATACCCAACCAAATGCGTGTAACGAAACCATAGCGCGATTCGATCCCAACGCCATCTATCGAGCATAGTGACAACTCGGATTATTTATCTATACTCCGTTCGGGCATTTTCTTTGTACTAAAAGTTTTATTATATTGATATAATTTTTTTCATACTTTTTTACTATTTATTTACTTTTTTCCGATGAATTAAAACAATAACATGAACCGAACTCGTGTAACGATCGACACCATTGCGCGATCACAATTATCTATACTCCGTTAGAGCATTTTCTTTGTACTAAAAGTTGTATTATATTATATTTTTCATACCTTTTTACTATTTATTTACATATTTCCGATGAATTTTCAGTACTGAATTGATGCCGACTCTTGACCAATAGATGGCGCTGTATGTCCGGAATAAATTTTATTTTTTATTTTATTTTTTGTAATAAAAACTATCTTATGTCCTTTCTCAAGTTCCAAACTATGTCTGTACCAAATTTCACACAAATCGGTTCAGTAGTTTAGGCGTGAAGCAAAGACAGACAGACAGAAAGACAGACAGACAGACAGACAGAGTTACTTTCGCATTTATAATATTATTATTATATTATTATTATTATTATTATTATTATAGTTTGGATAGTTTGGATAATAATTCTGGTTTTAATTCGATTGAGAGAACATGTCCAGACATGTTGTCTAGTGAAACTGAAACACTACAAAATAAGCCTGCACAATTTTGAGCAAAGCAGATATGTTTTTGGGTACCTAAATTCCTTTTGGTTTTTCGGTTCTTTACTTTTGAAGACATTATTTATTTATTTAAGCAACACGTACAGCTATTATCACCGGTTTAGGTACCTAATACAATAGAGTACTTAGTTAACCTCAAAGTTACAATTGTTTACCAAGATTAGAATTACCAAAGTTGTTTTTTGTTTTAGACCCACTATGAGCCATTACATCTGGTCACTAACCACTGTCGCGTGCTAATCCACCTGGTATAAAAGTAGCTGGCAAGAGCACGACTTATACATATGATGTCAAGAAGGCAGACTTGCCCCCTGTTATTCAAGTTGCGCCCTCATTGAAGGATAACTTCATGGTGTTCGCAGCAGTCGACAGCTTCTCCGCAGTGGCACCGATGTAGAACCCAGTAATCTGTTTATATTGTATTTTTATAATAATAATAAACAAAATCTGTTCCCATCGTCGTGGGCTGTAATTAAGACATGTGTTTTGTCAGGTCTGGCCGCTCTGGGTAACTCCCCTCGTACAAACAAAGGTGGCGAATGTGGCGATGCACCACATGTGTAGCGCGTCTTGTAAAACTTAACGATATCTACATATACGAGTACCTACCTAATACAAAGAAAGTGTATCGAGTTTTACGGTCGGGTAGCGAAACGCCGCAGATGGCCATGTGATGGTGATGGTGACTACTTTTGAGTTTCTGTAAAAAACTGATTAAATTCAAGGCTTGACGTTATTTTCATAATTCAGATAATTTTAAGTTCTGAGCAATTCTTGAAGAGTCTGTTAAAATTAAAAATTAATCTGTGTAAACAAGCTTATTGTGATCGGAATCGCTCGCATCCCAACTTCGGCTCTTCCCAACCAATTATTATCGTTAGCGCATAGTTTTCGGTCCACCCGGGCATTCCCGAACCTAGCGGTTGAATATTCACAAAGCTTGCCCCTAATTGTAGCTGACACACCTATTTATTTGGATATACAAAATAATGCCTAAATAGTGTAATGTTTTGCATATTAGGTACAGCTTTGGCAGGCAGGCGTTGCATTAATCAGTCTTTATTTCCGAAAACCTTAAAAGAATCCGGGAAACGACCTTTTTGCTCAAGTCCGGATTTTAGACGGAACATTTAATATTTTTTTTTAAATAGTATTAATAGACGCGTTGGTCGAAATGTTAAAATTTGTGTATGAAAAAATTAATAAGTAACCATAGTTGTCAGTATAATAGGCAACGGAACTCCTCAATAAATGAAAGCAAATGTACCTACTGGGATTGCTGAAATCTTAAATCTGTCTTTTGTTTACACCAGTTCATAACAGAAAATCACGCCGGTACGCTGTGAAGGGGTAAGCACATGTGAACCACTAAAAAGTGAAAAATAACTTTAGCTTCAGAAATCAAATCAAATCAAATCAAATCAAAGCATTTATTTCAAGTAGGCCAATAACAGGCACTTTTGAATTGTCGAAACAAAGATGAAAATTAAATGTAGCTACAGTCCCAGTCACAAGACATAAAAACTGTGAAAGTACTGTAGTTGCCCATTCCCTAGCGTAGATCTCTATGGAGAAGAACGGGCAAGAAACTCCATGGACACTCTTTTAAATCAAAATATTGTTACAAAATCTTGGTTACATCATTCATGTTGAGATGGTATATTATGTGAGAACAATGTAGCAAGATGTGCACGTTAAAAGTGTCCATAGCAAAACAAAAATAAAATACAACTCAAAAACAAAATAATTCAAATAAACCATGGCGACTAAGAGATGACCAGTCACAACTGACAGCGCCCGTTCACGCACATGACGCATGGATCAGCACCATTCAGCTCAACCATTTTGAAGGGAACTAAATGGTCCGACACACGCGCCACCATCAGCGAGACATTTGAGTGAGCATGACATACTCTCAACCGCCAGGGCACATTCAAGTCAAGAACTGCCGTAGGTTTCCAGTGAATGATAGCTTACTAGTACATAGTACTCACACAATATGGGCTATGCGATTATATAATACTAACATTGAATCTATACAATGCAAAGTTAGTTAAGTACAATCTTCAGCAGCTCCAACTATACCATATAATGCTATCAATTTTTGCGCCCCTGTCCATGTGGAGCAGGACCAGCATTAAGCCAAGCATTTTTATCAGCGATATAATCGCTCAACTTGTAATATGCTTTTTTACATAGTGTGCGTTTAATGCATGTTTTAAATTTCGTCTCATTCAGTTCAAGAATACTTTGTGGAATTTTATTATAGCATCTCAAACAGTACCCCATGAAAGATGAGTCTACTTTAGCGAGTCTAAAGCCTGGCTGAACTAATTCGTCCCTATTTCTAGTACTGTAATTATGTCTGTCACCTCTTTTACCAAAAAGATGCAAATTTTTTCTAACGTACATTATGTTTTCGTAAATGTATTGACAATGTACCGTCATAATGCCAATATCCTTAAACAGTTCCCTTAGAGAATCGCGCCTACGAAGATTATATATAGCTCTGATGGCTCTTTTCTGCAGAATAAATATAGACTCAATATCTGCAGCCCGTCCCCATAGCAAAATACCGTAAGACATTATACTATGAAAGTAACTAAAATAGACCAGTCTAGCGGTATCTACATCAGTGAATTGACGGATTTTTCTAATGGCATATGCTGCTGAACTTAAGCGCCCCGCAAGCGATGTTAAATGAGAACCCCATTGTAGCCTTGAATCAAGCGTAAGCCCCAGGAAAACCGTTTTATCTACGAATTCAAGTTTCTCATTATTCAATAATATATCACAATCACTACCCTTAACATTCGGTAAAGCAAATCTTATGCATTTGGTTTTTTTTTCATTTAATACCAAATTGTTTGCTGTGAACCAATTTTGGACCTGAAGTAGGGCATTATTCACGTCATCTAAATTTTGTGCCCGTCTGTTTATCTTAAAAATTAAGGAAGTGTCATCAGCAAACAACACCATATTTTGAGGTTGGTTTTTCAATAAATAGGGTAGATCATTTATATATACTAGAAAGAGGAAAGGTCCCAATATTGAGCCTTGTGGAACCCCCATTTTTATTTTTAAACCCTGTGAATTAACACCATTTATCTGAACATGTTGTTGTCTATCATTCAAATATGATCTTACCAAACTAAGTGCAAGTTTACCCAGTCCGTAATGCTCAAGTTTCAAAAGTAATGTGTCGTAAGAAGTCGGTGATAAAAAAAAACTAAATCAATCAAACAAAGGTCACCGACTTCTGAAACTAAAGTTATTTTTCACTTTTTTGTTTTCTCTGAAGTCGGTTTTATTTTTTGTTAAAAAGTTTTTATTAAACTTTATCGTTTGTACTTATAAAAATGTAATCGAAATCATTACAGTATTATTCGAAAATCAATTATATCGTGTATCAATTAGTGAGCTAATCAAATAAATGCCTCCTACGATTCCACAACGAATCAATTTTCAAATGGGCAAGTTAATAAATTGTTATCTAAATTAGGTGTTTGCTAAAACAAATTAGTCGACATCGTAGGCGTTAGAGTTTTAATGTTCGTGTTTTTTCCATTAATTCTGGTTTGAGGACTCATTCGCACAGGCGATGGCGTGTAGGTACTTAAGTTACTAAGTTTTAGAAAAAACAGTCTCGTTGGTTTAGTGGCCGTTAGCATGACTACTGGACTTGAGGTCCTGAGCTCGATTTCCAGGCCGGGCAAAGTGTTATTGGGTTTTTCAGTAGCAGCCACAGAGTTTGGATTTGTACCTTTATTGCCAATATTTTAATTGAAGGTGACTGTGGGTGTACTATCAGTTATAAAGCAATTATGAAATAGCTCTGATCTCAAAGTATCTATGTAGACACAGTTATTTCACGGTAAAATCTCTTTTGAATTCTGTAACGTGTAAATTTTGTGTAAGTGTGTAATTTCATTAGTGACTGCACACCTCTATACCTAACCGTCGAGGGATTACAGTTTTGATGTTATGTAGGATTCAGTTGCAAAATCACCTTCCTAAGTTTCATAATGTACAAAATAGTTCAGCGATTTTGTTTTAAAGGAGTTGCCCAAAAATTGTATGAGTATGTACCCCAGTATGAACAAATAAAATAAAAAATATGAAAAAATAAAATCTATGTCATTTAATAGTAAAAATCTTCTATAACCAAAATAAAAAAGGTACGTATTGCTCAGCAGTTTAGGACAAAAGTAATAAAAGTTTAAAGAAGTTGTTTTTGTCACTAAAGTACTTTTATCTATATTCTAGTGTATATTAAGTATTTAATGTCTGTCTTTTATTTTTGTTCACTTGGGGCAGGATTTGTTGTTCTTTATGAAATAGCTAAATCGGATTTAATAAATTTCTCACAAAAAAAAAAACATTTCTGTAGCCTGCTACCGACCTCTACCAAAAACAAACACACAGTAAGTGAAAAAAAAAAACATGCAGCCAGTAGGTCAACGAAATAGGACATCGCCCACTGGGCACAAATAAGGAAAAGATAAGATTAAAAACATGCAGCTCAAAAATGTGGCAGAAAATGACATTCGCAAAGGAACTTTCATTTCCGTTGGTGGGAAACTACGGCGAATGAATTCAACTGTTTTAATGAAACCGTAATCTGATTACATGATACGAGTGATGGAATGAAGGGAGCGTTGCCAAATTAAATTAACGTTTTAAACCAATTAAGTCGATTTGTGTTATCACCGATATCGGCCAACCAATGTAGGTATTACAACGTCGTTTGCGATTTGAGAATGTTAGTAAATGGGTACTCATTATCGCTTTGATTTTTATCCCGCGCAGTGGATTATATAGAAAGAAAGAAAGAAAAAGTATTTATTTGTCTAGAACGGGTCAAAACAAAATGATTCAATAAACAATAAAACACTACATAAAAATAAACGTAAAAATATAATAATAAGTACACACTTTTAAATAGATTAATTACATTGCTCGATGACCTTGACGATTTGACTTTGATCCTGGTTTTTATGTTTTTGGCAGTCACACAGTCGTTGGTCCTACATGACCAAGTGAATGGGATGACTCCCATTACCTTGGTCCTGTACGAGGCCAAAAGGTCCCTATCTCAGCATAGTGCTGTCTTATTTAAAAATGTCACAGTTAGGGCCCAAAGTGATGCCACGCCATTATTCCATTTTGGTTCACACTTTCCCAGAGAGAAGGCCTGTATCCCAGCAGTGGGAACTTCACAGACTGATTATGATGATGAAAGATATTGTTATATCCAACACATATTTTCTTATTAGCTCGAAATATTGCATTCATTAATAAACTGTAAAAACAGCACAAGGGCAAGAAGCGTCTCTGCGTTCAGGCATTTTCTTTCACGGCGAACTTTCTTATCAACCCTTAGTTTTATAATCTTTGATAAGGATCATGGTACGAGTACGTATTACGTACAAACAAATTAAATTCCCACAGAACAGTACCTACTTATCTTTTGCCTTCTAGTAACACAATCCATAAACAGAATAAAAATACAAAAAATAATAAAGCGTGTCATTGTTAAGTAAGAGTGGCACGCGCCCTTTATGAAGGGGTGGGCTACATTATAGGGGTGAGAAATAATTCCCACGGAATATTGCGACCCTTTACATTTCTATGGAATACTTGTGTTGCGAATTGATGGTCTATTTAAGGATTCTGCTTGCAAATATGGTTGGTTGGTGGTTTAGTATAATTATGGTACTAGCTTCTGCCCGCGGCTTCGCCCGCGTAAAGTTTGATAATTGTCCCTTGGGATCTTACTTTACATACTAAAACCTTTCTCAAGAACTTCTATCAATTGGTGAAAACAGCATGAAAATCGGCTTAGTCGTTTTTGACTTTATCGCGAACAGATAGACAGACGTGGCTGGGGACTTTGTTTTATAATCTGTAGTGATTGTTATCTGTTGAATTAAAACAGTCCATGGGGATAGGCAGAATCCATAGAACGCGACCTGGTACGATCCATACATACTTACTCCATTTGCCTCGTCCACGTTCAGACATATTCTGGTCATACACGCACGCCGGTTGCGAGTACTATACGCACCTGAACTTTCAGAAGAACCTCACTAATAAGGCCAGTGTTTGTCTTTCTAGGGCGTCGCCTCCCGACGTTGTCACTCACATCTTTCTGTCTTGTAAATATCTTTTGTTAGTCTTTTTACTAGGTTACCGTTTTAATTCTGACTTAACCATTGATGGTGCATGTCAATGGTGCAAACGGTACGACGGGACACAATTAATCATCGTGCTTGCACCATGGATAATGCGTTTACCGCTGTATTTAAACAATCATTTAGTTTCTGTCAATCATTGAAGATGACAAAACAGAACTAATTAAATTAAATTTCTGACAATTTGCGTATTTGACATTTTGCGATGAAGTCTGTCGATCTGACAACATGCGAGTCTGATATTTTGCGTATTTGACATAGGGCGTATAAATCTATTTTTGATACAGGGTGGAAACTTTCAGCGGGGCAGTAAGGGGCCAACCTTACCTAACCATTGTAGCTACACGAAAATGGTTATACGAGACTATCATTAATTTTTCGTAAATATTCTCAGATTTCTTAACAAAAATACAATTACCAAGAAAATGCACATTTTACACATTTTTTTTGATGCCAATCGATCCCGTTTCTAATGCAACCAACCCAGATTGGAGTACTAAAACAGTCAGAAATTGCAAAAAACTTTTCCCGTGAAAGTTTTCACCCTGCATAGTGCTTCGTGACGAGAAGTCAATCAGCCCTAGAACAGCCTTTGATCATGAAACTGTTTGATACTGTCTTCGTTTTCTTTCACATCATTTAGCGGGCACTTCGCGAAAGAACCATAATGAAAGTCAGTTTTGCAAACACAGCCTAGAGTGGACGTTTGCTCAAAGTACTATAACAGGCTTTTATGAAGTCGATAACAGAATTGGCAGAATAGATTCGTCGCTTTGTGCGTCTCGACAGAGGGCTTCGCGTTGACCTGCACTCAGTTCAATTTACTGCTGGTTAAATACCAGCAGTAAATTGAACTGAGTGCCTCTGTTTGAAAAAACTTCGGGGTTCTTTCGTGCATCCGACTGGAATCTCATGGTTCACATGTCATGTACCTGGCTAGCCTTTTCCCAACTATGTTGGGGTCGGCTTCTAGTGTAACCGGATGCAGCTGAATACCTGCAGTATTTTACATGGAGCGACTGCCTATCTGACCTCCATCCACAACCCAGTTAGTGCTGGGGTAATACGAGAGCTCTTGGTAAGACTGGATATCAGACTTTCTGCCACTGACTTCCTGTATCTACTGTCAAAGATCTATAAATAACAGCTGGGTTCAAAGGCTTAACGTGGCACGGAAGAAATTCGGTATGTAATGGATAATGGGTGGTCACCCATCGAAGGAACAGCCTAGGTAAGCACGGCTTAACCTACAGATCGACCTGAGTGGCTGTTTTAATTTGGCCACGAGCTCCTTCCCATGCATCAATCTCATGATTCACATGTAATGACCTAATAATGTTATAGAATCTATTAGGCCCTTATCCTCCGTAACTTCCGTAAGGGCATTAGGGCCCTTATTGCATGTAGAATCCATGGTCTCTCGACCTTCATTTGTTTTGCACGTCGTATTCTTGAGGATATTATTTTAGGTTTTGTAACTAAATATAGGTACTTAGATCAAAAGAAGGGAATCAAAATAGAATGCCATTTACAACTGTTTCTATAAGTTTAATTAGTTTACTCTTGTCAAATTGCTTATATGGACTTATATTGCTTACCTTACTTTGCAACAAGTCATAAATTATGAAAGTAGGTTACTTTTCTAATGCATCCATCAAAAAAGGTTGACATCAAATAAACCAGACCCAAATCTCTCTCCAATAACCTTCTGCGGGATGAAATAGGATTGTAACTGGCCGTTTCATTCAAGAATATTTTAATAAAATCAAAAATATATTTCTAGGCCCAAGTTTCATCAGCTAAGTGCTCACCTCACCAGTATTTTTTCACAACTTTATGTTATTTACGTAGCGATATCAAATGGGAATCCATTTTGTTTTGTTTTTCCTGATGTAGTAATTATCAGGGCGTAAGGCGTAACAAATTAATTAAATCAACATGAACAGCATGTAACGATGTATTTTTTAATCCCGATAATGATGTTAATTACGCTCCTAGTTTCGCTGTTAAAATGGAATATGATTAAACTTCCGTGAGTTACTTGCGCTGCAAAAAATACTTTCATTTGACAATAAATTTGTAACGAGGTTCTAAATAAGTAGTATTTTCATTTCTATTCTGCACTCAATGTGGTTTTAGGCACTGAAAAATAAACCTATCAGTGCCTGAATTCAGGCTGTGAAAGATGATAATGTACTCGTAATAAGCTTTAGACCTAAACAAAACAACAACTGATTTCCACCACTGTCATGTTTTACTTTAGTAAAGGTATTAGAGAATAGATTCGCAGAAGTTCACTGGCTAACGTCTCGAACGAATAAAATCCTAACACTAAGATCACAATTTATTCAATTTTACTGTCGTTTGTCGGCGCATAACAATCTTCCCTGTAGGCGGCCATTATTCGCGTTGCTTGAATGACGTCACCAGAATTAGAACATCTGCGGACTCAGGCTGGGCGCCTGCAATCTCATGATACGAAGTACAGTCAAGCACTAATATTTAAAATGAATGTCACCGTAAAATTGTTAAAGCTGTTAGATTGAAATCTATCTAGCGAGATTGTAAACTCTCGAAAGATTGTCAACCGAACATAATGCTTACAATTTTTCGGTAAATAATCTACCGAAAAATAATGCATTAGGTACGAGTATGTTAATCTTTCGAAGTGAAACCGAAAATTGTGAAAAACATGCAATGCAATTTTGCTAAGTGTATATGTCATAGTCAAAACTGTTAATCGATAACTAGGTAACATTTACTTAGAAACTTTTTAGCTTGTTAGGTTTTTTTTGTGACCCTTTGAAAAAATATAATAATTATTATTTATCTCAATCAACATTGGATCATAGGTATGATTACACAGAAACCAACCAATCTAGGACAACTGCGGCGTTCTAAAACAACATATTTTTAATGCAGAAAACGTATTTTAACTTCATAAGGGTTTTGATTGAAGCCAGTCAAAAGCGGTTTAGACTGATTAACAGTTTTTAAGCACTGTGACATACAGGGTGTAAACCATCTCATCACAAACCCGTCAGACAAGCATTCTGTACATGAAACTAAGTAACTTTAAGCGAAAATTATTGCTGTGAAACAACTTTTTTTTTTGGGGTGATATATCATGTTTTGTGGTAGAACTCAATGTAACGCACTTAAAACATTATGCTGGTGGATGGATTGAATAGTACGGCGTTTGTGGAGGTATTAAAGTAAAAATCTTATATTAAAACTTGTATTAAAAAAAAAAAACTCGTCGAAAAGTTGGAACTTCGACCCCCAATATCTCCCTAAAACTAGAAGGATCCCAGGTATGGTGAAGAACAAAAAAAATATAGCAATAACGGGGAGAACAAGTGTCTTTCGGCTTCGTTAAGAGGTGTTTTACACTCTTTATACAGGTTAGTGTTCGTGACTGTACTAGCTCTGCCTGCCGGCTCTGGCCGATTCTGCCCGTATTATCTCTCACTCTTGATGCATTGCTTTAGTCTTCACTCCACGTTAAAAGCTCCGCATAACTTTGTTACTTTTGTATTGAGTCGCCGGAGCGTGAACCGCAATTTTGTATTATGTTAGGTGTTTCGCTTTGTTCAAATGGAAATTCGGAATTTCGGAAAGTGACTGCTTGTGTGGTTTGCGGAATTTGAATGCGGTTTAGAAGCCATACCTATATGTCAGGTTTGTCAGGATTTATTTCGTTAGGCTCGAGCATTATGTGGGCAGAAGACGGGTTTCGTGCTATGAAAACTCACTAAATGCGATACTTTGTTTATTGTCAGGTGCTCGGTTCGGGTTGGTTGTTTCCATGGAGAAGAACCGGCAAGAAACTCCATGGTTACTCTTTTCAAACATATCTACACTGAGTAAACTAACAAATTACTTGACATTACACTTTCTCACTAACACTCACTAAATGGGCAAACCGACAGTTTCGTTCTGGAGGAGTGATTTGGTTGGAGACTCGAGCAAAAGTGAGCTCAGCACAATCCCCACTCTCCAAGACGACTCTGTCCACGTGCCGCCAGTAAATCAACATCTGACGTCACGGCGTTTACCCCTACTACAATAGTCAAATCAGCAACTTGATATTGAAAAGTTATCGCTTTCTCCGACACGGCCATCTTGACAATTCACACGTCCTCGTGTGAGGCATCTGAAACAAGAATTCATGGAAAGTAATACGTCCTTTGCACGGCCTTCCTGACCAAGGCATTCAAAATTAAAGTCACACAATACAATCAACACAATTTCATCAAATCTTATTAAGGAATCTCAACATTGAAATCACCACTCTTCAGGAATCATCAGTTTTCGAAACAATTCATGAAAACTTCTAAGCAAATCTAGTATGCAATGCTCTGTTCGGAACTCAACTTCGTCACATACAACACATTGCCTCCATCCGGCAAACCAGCGGGACCTCCATCCGGTACCCGACTTCCACACACAACACATCACATTGCCTCCATCCGGCAAACCAGCGGGACCTCCATCCGGTACCCGACTTCCAAACAACACATCACATTGCCTCCATCCGGCAAACCAGCGGGACCTCCATCCGGTACCCAACCTCAAGAGACAATACATTGCTTTTATTAAGCACCTTTGGCGATTACTTACATCGCTATGCTGGACAAGTCACGAAGAGCATTGGGATGCATGCAATCTGAGTCACTTGCATACTACATTTGCATCCCCTCACTAAGGAGTGACACCATCGCCATCATGTTACTCATAAGGTGCGGTCTAACAGACCCACCGCCACGTGTTACTCACGGGTGCGGTCTAAAGTCTCGAGTATGAGTGTACAAGCCTTTCCTTATCAGATTTAGTCTCACTACCACTGTCATCAACTATGACATTTAACTCTCGAGGAACTTGGTGATCGGGGATCTTTCTCACAAAAGCTAGGGATCTTTCTCACAAAAGCTAAAATCTAGTCTATACTAGTTGTAGTAATGACAGCATCAATATGCTCACTCTTGAGTCCAGACAAAACTGAATTGGTACTCTGCAGTCATAACAAAATGAAAACGACTCACCAGAGTGACGAAAAATCCCAGTAGATGCTCATGCGGTAATCACACACATGTCCACGCGAACGTTGCTTATGAGCTGCGCTCGCTGCATCACCGCTGCTAGTACCGCCATTCAAATTGGGGTAGCTTCATGTCCTTACTTGAACCTCCTGGTATGTCCTCGTGTGATGGTTACCCTGCAAATAAATACTCCACGACAGAATTTTGTTCCACTCGGTCAGTGAAAATAAAGAACTCTGTTTTATTTTAACCCAATCCTATTCTAATAAAATCAAACGTCATTACATAACGCCTGAACTCCCGAAAGGGTTAAACAGAGGAGCACCTAATAGTACACTCACACTCCGGTAGTTATGTCCAAGTCCCATGTACCATCAACAGGGCACCACTTTGTCCGATCTGGGAATCGAACCCAGGACCTCATGCTCAGCAGTCGCGTTTGCCCCCACTAGACCAACGACGTAGTTTATTAAATCAAACACGGTTAAATTGGTAATACTTGAAAATAGGTCAACCCTTGGGCCATGTACCACAGTCGATCAAATCAACCTTTATAACTCAACTGCAATAATAACTACTGGTACGGTCAAACACACTACTAAACCGATAGGGTACTAAAACAGTGGTACACAACGTATGCAACGCACACACTACGCATGTAACGCACACACTACGCAAGCCACGCACGGACTACGTCTGCAACGCACACACTACGCAAGCTACGCATGGACTACGTATGTATCACATACACTACGCATCCACTACGCATGTACTACGTCTACACCACGCATCCACTACGTACGCACTACGCTTACACTACGTATGCACTACGTATACACTACGTATGCACACCGTTAAAAGTCTCAGCCCTACAGGTGCCACACAGGCTCAGGTTGCTACACAGGCTCAGGTTGCCACACAGGCACAGGTTGCCACCACTTAAGCTTACTCATTATCATCAAAATCCTTATCAACATCGACTGGTACGACCCACTGGTATCTTCCTTAGCCTACCCTGTACATATTTGTACGCACGCCTAAAATTCAAATCTTTTAGTGAATGACGATCACCGTCCAATATCTCTCATCACTAAATTTACAAGCAACATTAAAATTTACTCTTTCATTAAGGAACATTCAGTTCAAGAATCACAATCGAAACACTCACCAAAGTACTTCCATATTCCGAATCGACGGTGCAAAGGTCGACTTGCTTCTCCACCAGTACAGCAGCACACGACCAACGCTGTCCTGCTGCGCAGCGACTAGCAATGTGCCCCGGCGTGCCACACTTGGAGCACACCAGTGAACCGCTGCTGGCCTGCGGTCGCTGCCCAACACCTGTAGCAGCCGTCACAGGCAACCGCTTCTTGACGGGGCGGTCGTCTTCGTCCGAAAATCCGCTTGTTTGTGTCGTTGTTTGCCGCATTCGCGACACTTGATTGGTGGTACTGATGAAAATATCAGACGTGTCTCGCTCCCTGACGACGGGCGCATATTTTACATTGTTTATTTTTGTTTTTCACTATTCACGTAAATGAAGGTGGTCGAAAATGTCTCGACGTACACGAATCTGGCCTTGAACAATTCTTTAAACTGGTCCCACGAAAAACTCTAAGCGATACAAAGTCTTTGTTTTGCATTTCAAATAGTAACCGTCACTGATTGTCATTAACACTAAAAAACGATGTGTATTCCGTTTTTCACTTGGTAAATAACACTTGTTTACTATCTGTTTTGAGTTTCTGGTACCTAATTCAGCGCTGTTGCAAGCACTATGATCACGGATAAACTAAATAGCTATTGCGGGTGGGTGTTTATCAGCACACTAATCGATCTACCGTCTTTCTTGTTCGTTTTTTTTTTTTTTGCACTCAATAACCGACACACGAAACTCATCGCGAACTAAGTTTGTTTTCGACACTTTTTCGGTTTTTACGCAGTTGACACTGATTGTTATTAATACTGTCCCCACGAAATGATTTCATTAGCACGATTTTATCCCAATTCTGATGTCGGGTTTGTCAGGATTTATTTCGTTAGGCTCGAGCATTATGTGGGCAGAAGACGGGTTTCGTGCTATGAAAACTCACTAAATGCGATACTTTGTTTATTGTCAGGTGCTCGGTTCGGGTTGGTTGTTTCCATGGAGAAGAACCGGCAAGAAACTCCATGGTTACTCTTTTCAAACATATCTACACTGAGTAAACTAACAAATTACTTGACATTACACTTTCTCACTAACACTCACTAAATGGGCAAACCGACAGTTTCGTTCTGGAGGAGTGATTTGGTTGGAGACTCGAGCAAAAGTGAGCTCAGCACAATCCCCACTCTCCAAGACGACTCTGTCCACGTGCCGCCAGTAAATCAACATCTGACGTCACGGCGTTTACCCCTACTACAATAGTCAAATCAGCAACTTGATATTGAAAAGTTATCGCTTTCTCCGACATATATATGTACCTAGATAGAATACAATCTGTGATTAATGTGCTTTTTCGAGAAAATAAAAAGCTTAAAATGAACAGTTTAAAATCTAGGTATACAGTACATGATAGAGATATAATAAATAAATCTGTGATTTATGTGCTTTTTCGAGAAAATAAAAGCTGGAAAATTTATAACCTAGGTACATGACACAGTGCCCACCTAAAGAAGTTGGCTCTTGCCATCCATACTGTTCTTAATTTCTTCATCAACATCATCATCATTTCAGCCGAAAGACGTCCACTGTTGGACATAGACCTCTCCCAAGTGTCGCCACATTGACCGGTCCCGTGCGACTCGCATCCATCGGATTCCCGCAACCTTCACCAGGTCATCGGTCTTAATTTCTTGTAAAGACTAAACTTTTCTTTCTTTTTAAGAGTCTTGTTTCAAACATACATGTTTTACGTAAAATACTGATAATTATAACAATATATTATTTTCTGGCATTGGGCTTTTAGGCTGAACAAGAGTCAGTTTTTAGGGTTCCGTATGGCTACGGAACCCTAAAAACTGGTGGCATCGAACTGATCGAATTTGGCAATGGCAAAACACGGAACCCTTATGGATTCGTCATGTCTGTCTGTCCGTCCGTATGTCACAGCCACTTTTATCCGTAACTATAAGAACTATGCTGTTGTAAATTGGTAAGTAGATGTATTCTGTGAACCGCATTAAGATTTTCACACAAAAAAAGAAAAAAAATACAATAAAGGACAATGGCAAAAACTTAGCTGAATTTGATTTGAGCGTCTAAAAGTGACTATATACGACGGCATTTCCATTATTATTCTACTTTTTTTTAAAGTATCGCATTAACTAGTTAAGGCCGGAATAAAAAAGAAATACTTAAAAGTATTTTTTTTCATTGGCATTTATTGCTGCCATTTTATATTTATTCTGCCAAGTGACAATAAGTACAGAACCTTTAGTTTGTTATCGTAAATTAAACGAAGTAAACGAATAAATAATACATTTCTAAGTGGAAGTGTTTCTTACAGGGGTAAAAATATTGTAGTGTAAAAATAAATTAATTACTTTTAATTAATGATGGGCAAAAATACTGTTATCCGAAATCTAAAAAACATAGAGCTTGGTATAACAGTCTTTTGCTTCAATTGATTCGTTGTTAGTGATACTGATGTCACAGACGCTTGCGCATTGTGCTGAAAAAAGTAAAATAAATGAATCCACGTAGCTGAAAAGCTCCGCGTATTTGTACACAGCATGCGCTGCTGTGTGTTTGCGCCTTATCTTCCTTGAATTGGTATTACCATAGACATAACCTACAAAAGTTCATGACTGAATTTCTATTTATCTCGGCCTTCTCCAACAAAAATAATTGCACAAAACTAAGTCAGAAGTTGACTCCGAGTTGAACAAGATATTTTTCATTTAAAGACGCAATAATTTAATCTCAGTTAAATTAATGTATGCGGCTGCCATTGTCCTTTTGGGGGTTCCCCATACTAAGATCTGAAACTCAATTTATTTTTTTCATCAAACCCATATCTATGGATAGGTCTTCAAAAATGATATTGAGGGTTCTAATATCATTTTTTTCTAAACTGAATAGTTTGCGCGAGAGACACGTCCAAAGTGGTAAAATGTGTCCCCCCCACTTCTAAGAGAATATAAATAATAAATAAAATAAATATGGTTTGAACGAGATCTAGTAAGTGGTTTTTTTTAATACGTCATAAATCGTATACCGCTATTTACCTTTCATTTACAACGAACTACAAGAACTTTTATATTATGTTAGTTTCTGCTACGGAACTCTTCATGGGCGGGTCCGACTCACACTTGACCGCTTTTTTTTGTCCTACACCATACCTGGGAAGCTTCTAGTCAATACAATACAAGTTTTTATTGTAAGATGTTTACTATAAACACCTCCACGACCCCCGTACTATTCAATCCATCCATCAGCACAATGTTTTAAGTGCGTTACATTGAGTTCTACCACAAAACCTGATTTTTCACCCTAATAGAAAAGTCGTTTCCCAGCAATAATTTTTGCGTAAAGTTACTTAGTTTGATATACAGAATGCTTTGTTGACGGCTTCGTGATGACGTTGCTTACACCCAGTGTATCAAAATCAGAAAATAGCGCCCCTTATAATACATATATTCTCCACCGGTTTTGACCGGAAAGAAAATCAGTACAACTTTACAAACAGCAAGTGGCTTTGCAAAGAAATGCGCAATGCGAATAACAGGCACCACTGAAGCATTTCATGAATAAACTCTTATTTGTTACGTTGGCAGCCCAGGCACGTCGGACCTCGGACTTGCTTGTTTCTGCTGCAATGTCTAATGCATTCATAATATTAAGTTAGTCGAAGGAAACTTTATGGGAAGAGCCGATCGCGATCACCACATCTAAACCACGTTCAAGAGCTGTCAGTGATGACAATCATAGCGCCTCTTGAACTCCTCTTGAATCTACTGATCGCGATCAGTTTCTTTGGTGAAATTCGATCTTATACAAAAATCTTTATTTCAATTACAATAGGCGTTTTGATACATAATTTATTGCAGATAACCTTTTAAGCAAGGAATTGCTTGTAGTAGGAGACTCCGCACTTCCACTTAGCAGTTTATGCAATTGAAATGTAGACAATGTTAACATGCAAGACTAATAAAAACAACAAAAAACTATAAAATAAAAATCCAAAACTGATAAATAAAATAAAATAAAATCATACAAATTAAAATAGTAACTTTTGAACATACAATATCTTATAGATAGATTAGACAATTGATGTGCTCTGCTGGACTGGTAATATTTTATTATCGAACTGACTGACCCACGCAACTTCGTCTGCGTCACATAAAAAAAGAAAGGAAAATGTCAATGCTCCCAAAGGAAAACATTTTCTCCGTTTTTGCAAAATTTTCTTTTAGTGTCAGCTCCTATTGGTCGTAGCGTGATGTTATATAACCTTCCTCGATAAATGGACTATCCAACACAATTTTTCAATTCCAACCAGTAGTTCCAGAGATTAGCGCGTTCAACCAAACAAATTAACAAACACAAACAAACACTTCAGCTTTATAATATTAGTCAGTAGTTACTGAAAAACCAACCTCAAAATATGGTATTATTTGCCAATGACACTTCCTTAATTTTTAAGATAAATAGACGAGCCCAAAATCTAGATGACGTGAATAGTGCCTTACTTCAAGTCTGTAATTGTTTCACAGCAAATAATTTAGTACTAAATGAAATAAAAAAACGAAATGCATAAAATTTCCTTTACCGAATGTTAAAAGTAGCGATTGTGATAATATTATTGAATAGAGAGAAATTTGAATTCGTAGATAAAACGGTTTTCCTGGGGATTACGCTTCATTCAAGGCTGAAATGGGGTTCTCATTTAACATCCCTAGCGGGGCGGCTAAGTACAAAGTACGGCATATGCTATTAGAAAAATCCGTCAATTTACTGATGTAAATACCGCTAGATTGCTCTATTTTAGTTACTTTCATAGTATAATTTTATGGCATTTTGTTATGGGACGGGTTGCAGACATTGAGTCTATATTCTTTCTGCAAAAAATAGCCATCAGAGCCATAAGTATACAATCTTCGTAAGCGCGATTCTCTAAGGGAACTGTTTAAGGAAATTAACATCATGACTTTACATTGTCAATACATCTACGAAAACATCATGTATGTCAGAAAAAATCTACATCTTTTTGGTAAAAGAGGTGACAGACACAATTACAGTAATAGAAATAGAGACCAATTACTTCAGCCAGGCTTCAGACTCGCTAAAGTAGACTCGTCTATCATGGGGTACTGTTTGAAATGCAGGCTATAATAAAAATCCACAAAGCATTCTCGTACTATATAAAACAATATTTAAAACATGCACTAAACGCACACTGTGTAAGCAAGATATTACAAATTATATCGCTAATTAAAATGCTTGGCTCAATGCCGGTCCTGCTCCACAAGAACAGGGGCGCATAAATGGATAGCACTAATTTTATTGTTGGAGCTGCTGAAGATTGTACAACTATCTTTGCATTGTATAAATTCAATGTCTTTAGTATTATATAACTTCATATCCCATATTGTGTCAGTGCTATGTACTAGAATGCTATCATTCGCTGAAAACCTACGTCATTATTTTTTTGACTTGAATGTGCCCTGGCGGTTAAGAGTATGTCATGCTCACTCGATGTCCCGCTGATGGTGATGGCGCGTGTGTCGGGTCATTTAGTTCCCTTCAAAATGGTTGAGATGAATGGTGCTGATACATGCGTCATGTTCGTGAACGGGCGCTGTCGGTTGGGACCGATCAGCTCTTGGTTGCCACGGCTTTTTTTAATTAATTATTTTATTTCAAATTGTTTTTGTTTGTTTTTACTATCGACACTTTTATTGTGCACATCTTGCTACATTGTTCTGACATAATTCACCTTCTCAACATGAATGATGTAACCATGATTTTGTAACAACATTGTGATTTAAAAGAGTGTCCATGGATTTTCTTGCCCGTTCTTCTCCATAGAGATCTACGCTAGGGAATGGGCAAATACAGTACCTACTTTCACAGTTTTATGTCTTATGACTGGGATTGTAGCTAGATTTAATTTTCATTTTTGTTTCGACAATTCAAAAGTGCCTGTAACTGGCCTACTTGAAATAAATGCTTTGATTTTAATTTTTGAAGTCTAAATGATGGTGGTTATGACCTGACCACTTTATGGATGACAATAGCAAAGCTCCCATGTCAGATTCATGGATATAACTTTAAATGATTGGGTGACGTATCTATGTACGTAGGATTCAGAAAGCAACTGATTGACTGTAGTGATGCAAAATACGGATCATGGCATCATCATCTACTTTCCATCATACTTTTTTAATAAGCAGTTCTTATTCTCATCTGCCTGAGCTTTTCTCAACCATATTGGGGTCGGCTTCCAGTCTAACCGGATGCAGCTGAATACCAGTATTTTGCAAAATACAGATGATACTGATAAGAATAAATGGTTATACATATCTACATTGTGTTAATCGTTGCTAAGTTGTTTTCTGAAAACTCTGCCTTCCAACATCTATATCCTTTTTTACAATATTTTTTTACTAAAAGAGATAGATTAGTTATTGTAAGAAAATCCTTTGAATATTAACTGCAGAAACGCCCCTTCATTAGTTTGCAACTCGAAGACCACGAGCAGTGGACTGGACGTTTTAAGATTCTCCGCCATTTTTCTAAGATCTCTTCACTTTAAACTTTTGCTCCTTTATGATCACAATATTGTACAGTTAAGGGGCTGAGGAAGGTCTAGATATAAAGGTTGTGTTTAACTAATGATGCTGGTGAAAGATGAGGGCTATTTGTTAAGGGGCTGACTACATTACGGATGAAGTTTGTGTCACACTAAGTTTCGTATATCATGATGCCTGGTCATTAATCGTTAGACGTTAAGGACTATGATTGATTGGATTTAATAAATCAATTTGCTAGGGTTGCTAGGTTTCGCGTAGTACTCTCAACCGACGTGCGCGTATGAGCAGATGTGTGAAACAAACGAAGGGTGTCTGTAAGGATCGTTATAGCAGTGGCGTTCTGGGCCTGCGTCCGTCCGTCTTATGACGACAGGCCGTGTCGACGGCGCGTTTGTGTTCCACGCGCGTCTCAAAGAGATGGCAAGGGCCGAAGCCTGCCTGAGCTGCGGGACTGTTTGAAAGAGATACCGCGGCCCCGGAACATAAAGGGCGAGGAAGGAACATGGATGGGTTTTAGTAGCCAACCGCACTAGACAGGGCAACCCCTATATAAGTGCCATAATATTTAGGCATTCGGTCACTAGACTTTGTGAAAATGAGCACACCTCTGTAGTAGTGGCCAAACCCTGGCCATATTTTGCCCTTGCTTTGGAACATTAATTACTTACACTTTTAAACTGACATGGTCACTAACACCATCATTAACACTGAAAATTAGATATAATTATCATGTTTGTTTACGATTTGCTTTGAATACACGATATTTCCAGCACCATGATCACAGGTCTTTCATAGAGAAAGAAAACGGATAAACTGAACCAAACAAATAGTGAAAAATAATGGTAAATATCTCGTTTTCTATGTTGGTGTTGGAAATACACTGTTAAACATTTCAAAGTCCTATAATGATTAAGTTCTCTTTTTTTGTGGTATTCTTTGTATTACAGCCAGTTGAACCTCCAATCTTCCGTTGTACGTACGTAGCTCCGCATTAAACATTACGGTGTTTACTTTTGACACAATGATAATTACACAACAACTCAACGTCATCGACAATCAGAATTGAGAGCAAATTGCTCGTAATGTTAAATGACCGGCCAGCACTTTCTCCTACACTGCCGGTACTATCAAGTTTAATTAATTCGGATAATAGAATGTCTATCGGATATTCATTACGACTAATTAAAATGACGTAACCACCGCCGCATGTAAATATTTACGATACATAAAAAGTATGTTTACAGTTTATTTAAATGCATATTTGTCCACAATGTTCATTATTATGTTAATTTGATTACGTGTGTGTTTATTTTTTAGTATATTTTTACGTTTTTGGTATTTTTTCTTTCCCATAATCTGGCTCGTAAATTGGTCATTGAAAGATAGTTGTAAAATAAATGGTCGCAATCATTATAATGTTACGGCCGTTGCGGTGACCGCTGACTGCGCAGCGACCACATTTCTTGTTTTATAGCTAGGTACAAGCATTTCGGCTAACAAGTGGAGGTTTGGGTGCGAGCATAGTGTACTCAGTGGCGACATCCGGGAAATTCTTCTAGTAAAATTTTCTACAGGCTCATAATTTTCGTCAGACATAGAAAACAGTGTTTTTCTCCTCCTGTTCTGGTTAAAATTTGATTTTGTTCCGAACAAAGTATTCTGGAACTCATATTATTATGAAAAAGATCCTATCTCCAAGTTACAATAGTTATTTTTCACGAAAATTGCTTTTAAATTTAGCATATTGGTGCTCGTGACTGTACTAATAAGTTGTAGTGGCGGTTCATGTCAGTTGAAATACTTATGACTGTTGGAGCAAACGTCTCTCCACAGCCATCCGCAAACTGACAGGGTGCATTCAGCTCCTTGTTTTGAATGATATTCTACCGGATTTTTTCTTTTTTATCGTTTTTTCAGTTACTATTCCTTTATTTTAGTGTAAATTTGCATTCTTTGTACGCTGTACTCCACTAAAATAATAAAAAACAACAATTAATGTTGACATACGTTAACGAACGACATCTGAAATGCTGTTCTTTTCCTACATAGCTACAATTAAGCTCATCGAACTCGTCGTCGCAATTGCCGTTCGCAGGTGCGGTTTGCCATACGATACATTGCGAATGAGGAAATAAAACAAATCTTATTGGATTGCCGTGACGTTCCCGTAACTAACTATAGTATACATTAGGTGCTTAGAGAACTTATGAGTAATTACCTCGTATAAAGAGATTGTAACATAACCTCACTTTTACTAAACCTCAAATAACTCAGCTTTGAGAGTGTCAAAACTTACTGAATTTTCAGCGTGGGTCTGATATGTCTGAATCTATTAATTCATACCATTTTGATTTCGTTACATCCAGGCCCAAGAATGTATGTAATCGTTTCCGTCTCCTTCCTTGTACTGGTCATCTTAGTATGACATACTGAATTTACCTCATGAGTCTGTTAAGAGCTGTCCCTTACATCCATTAGTAGTAAAGTTGGGAAAAGGTTAGGTAGGTGATGGTATCTTCAGTGAAACTCGCTCCCGCTTTCGCGCGCAGTGAGCCCTCCTCCTAACCACGGGCTGCGTTCAATTGTTCGAAACGGTTTAGTTAATACGAAGCATTGTTTATGTACTCCCATGTTTATGCACTTATGCACGCCTCCATTTTATTGCCGTGACTCCGAACATCAATAAAACGGTAATATGTTTGTAGCTAAGTAATTGTATTCCTATTCACATTGCTGTGCAATGTATTGAAAGTCGGTTGAATGCTTTAAATTTATTCAGAAAAGAGTTTGTTTGTTTTATATAACATAACATCACGCATATAATCTCTGGTGGGTTAGGCAGAGGTGTACCTAACCATCTATCCATCCATCCATTCATACATTCATCCATCCATGTAGGTATCCAATTTTCGCCAGTTGTATTAAAGACCCATGTAAAAAGGGGCGAGCTATTGCCATCAACCGGGCATATGGTGATGAAAAAACCCAATAACGCTTTGCTCTACCCGGAAATCGACCCCAGGACTTCTTGTTCAGCAGTCGCGATTTTAGATGTTATTTAATTTGATTTGTAGGTTCTGATGTGCGTATTATAAATAAACATAGGAAACGTGAATTATAAGGTAGTAATTCACGTTTCCTCTAAATGTATGCGTCATATAAATGAATGCCCAAATAAAGTACGCTATCAAAAATTTCATATTCACAAATGTTGTGAAAACATGAATATCGTTATATTTGCATTAGTGGTTTTCGTAGATGCTTCAATAATTGAGTCAGTTTCATTTTAAGATACAATGAGATAAGATTAAGAACAGAGTAAGAGACAAGTAATAAATAAGATTAAGCCTTCTGTTTTAATTAAATTAAAATAAAATAGCAACTAACTGTGAGAAAAAAATAACTTAAATACTACTTTGGTATTCTAATTTTCGTTTCCTAAAGCAAATAAGAATTGTAAATATTTACCAGAGCTTAAGAAAATTTATTCACAGCACTGCCTATCGGTTTTTTTTTTTAACCTTTAATCAACACCACAATTACGTGGCCATTTAAAATTCTCTTACGGAATGTGATACCTAATTAATGTCCTATATTAGCAGAGCCGTGTGGGGGGACATTATGATAGTAGTCGTACCGGTAAGCCGGTAAGGCAACCGGTTCCAAATAAAATAAAATATGTATGAAAATTAACACAGCGGGCAACTGAAGCTTAGGTGTTAGATTTTATTACCTACTCAGGTTTTAGGGTCCCACATTAAAATGTCCTCCATGAGTTGTGAGAATATGCGCTTTCGGTGCATACTGTTTAGTCAGGAGCACCAATAAAGGGCGTAAAAACACTCTTAGCGAAGCCGTAGGGCACTTGTTCTAGGGCACGCCACGATAGTGGCGGTAAGTCCCCTCTTTGAGGAGTGGCTTGAGAGGCGCCACGGCGCCCTCACCTTCCGCCTGACGCAGGTCCTCACCGGACACGGATGTTTCGGGAGGTACCTGCACCGAATCGGGCGGGAGGAAACGCCCGGGTGTTTCCACTGTGAGGATCGACCGGAGGACACGGTGGAGCACACGGTGGAAGTCTGCCCTGCGTGGGCGGAGCACCGCCGTGTCCTCGTAGCGGCGATCGGCGGCGGCGACCTCTCGCGTCCGGCCCTGGTTCAATCCATGGTCCGGAGCGAGACGGAATGGGAAGCCGTCACCTCCTTCTGCGAAGCAGTCATGCTGGCGAAGGAGGTGGCGGAACAAGAGAGGGAGAGAGCCTCTCTTCCCGGCCGCCGCGGGAGACGCACCGGGCGTCGGGGGCCACGTGGTGGCTACCGGCCACCGTAGATGCGGGCCTGTGGACGGTAAGCTATGGGCTAGCTAGCCGTCCGTCCGTCTAGTGACGACAGGCCGTGTCGACGGCGCGTTAGTGTTCCACGCGCGCCTCAAAGAGATGTCAGCAGAAGAGAGGGGCCCGCAAGGGCCGAAGCCTGCCGGGGTTGCGGGACTGTTCGAAAGAGATACCGCGGCCCCGGAACGTAAAGGGCGAGGAAGGAACATGGATGGGTTTTAGTCAGTAAGAGTCTGACACTCCCTCCCGCTCCGCCCAGAGTGGGAGAAGTCATTTGATGATTTCCCATCCTAAAAAAAAAAAAAAAGGGCACTTGTTCTCTCCATCATTGCCATCATGTTTTGGTTCTAGACCAAAAATGGGACCTTCTATTACGGAGATATTGGGGGGTCTTTTTACACACCTCTTCTCTTTTTACTTTAAACACCTCCACGACCCCCTCACCATTCAATACATCTCTCGACCTCTTTTTGTTTACTTTGATTTTTCACCCCAAAAAAAAGTAATTTTATAACAGGATTTTTTGCGTAAGGTTGCTTGGAAAACGAGTCTGTTTACAGCCTATACATGAATGGTGTTTAATAGGAACAGATTCTGGAACTCACATTTTTATGACAAATATCATATTCTCCAAGTAACAATAATAATTTCTCGCGAAAATTGCTTTTAAAGTGAGGAAAGTGTAAACGGTATAAAACATGGTACGTACAGTCACGTGCACCATGCACGTACCATGGCATGAGCCAATTCTCAAATTTACTAAGTTCACGTTCATACTGATAAATGAGAAAGAGAAGATTCCCTTAATCGATTATCTAACCTTATTTATAGAATCTCAGATAGGTACTTCTTGGCATGCAACATTGAAATCAATAGTAGTTCCTAAAGTCATCTACTTTCGGATTATTTAAGTAAAAAACTACTAAACTTATCCAAAATAAGTGCATATTCAGCTTTGTCTGATTTTCCAGTAGGTACGGAACCTTAGGCGTGAATCAGATACTTGCTACAATTATATTTATTCAAAAAATAATGAAACCATAGCGGGTGAGTATTAATCCGATATATTTATAGCTTGTGGTATTGATCAGCACATGTAAACATAGACAGGGCAGGGCTCCCGTGACTAAGAAAAAGCGTTGCTAGAATGATTGTCCATGGAGATTGGAACAAAAGGAAAAGGTTAGCATTTGCTGCCGTCATCATCGTCCAGCCTATCAATGTTCCCACTGCTGGGACACAGGTCTCCTCTTCATGAGAGGGAAACAGCCGTATCTGTGACTATCTCGTTGGATTAGTGGTGGAAAGCGCCCTGCTTTGTGTGCGGTCTGAGGTTTGATTTCCAGATCAGGCTAAGAGCTATTGGCTTTTCCCGTCAGGAATTTTTCAAATATAATAGGCCAGTCTGGATTTATGCCTGAATTATGGTAATAGACTGACATATTACTTGGGACTAAATAGTACATTGTAATACAAGGGGCTAAAATAACCCATTATAGACGAGGTAGTTTTACTACCGAGCTTTAGCGAGGTCTTAGGTCTTTTTTTTATATTATTGTGTATTATTGCACACACACAATAATATAAAAAAGACACGAAACAATGAGTAAAACATGGTAGGTATGTGCTGTGTGCCTCACGGCTGCGCCAAAAAGGCCCATTTCAGCATTCATGCCAGACATGACGAAATCGTACCCAGCCACTCCAGCATATCGCCTACAACTAAACACTCAAATGCTCACAAAACACTTAATAAGCAAAGAGATTAAATTATAGACATTGCCCCCGTAATTATGATAATAGCCCGATTCATCAGCATACATACCGAATGTCATAGAACACCTTAGAACTTAAGCCTTAGGGAGCAATTAAATTCAAAAGCTCGACCAGACAAAATATATGGAGGCATTTCTGCCCGAGGGCAAAATGTAACAATACTCTTTTAAATTGGGCCCAAGTTTCAAGTTGGGCCCTGCACATGCAACTTGATTGTTCTAGATAAAAATCTAAGAAAGTTTTTATCGTGAACTGGTCGAGTTACGAAGCTCTAATATCAATTTAGTTTTGACAAGTTCATTAATTTTTATGTTATTAATGTACCGGATGTGGTGAGCGTGAAATTTGATTGGAGTTATATTGAAATAGTTGTATTTTATTATCTTGTAATGAAGTTACTTAAATGGTGCTGCTGTAAGAAAAGTGTAGTACGAGTATATAAAAAGGGAGATGAACAAAGTATCTAAGATTATCGTATCATCATTACAGCTGAAAGATGTCCACTGCTGGACTTAGGCCTCCCCGAAGTGCCCCGAGGTCACGCATCCAGAGGATTCCCGCAACCTTCATCAGGTCATCGGTGCGCCTAGTGGGAGGCCTTCCAAGATTGTATGTTATGCGCTGGGGAGAAGAAATACTTTAACTCCACCAGTATGGTCAGTGTATGTCCTTCTAGGGTTCTATGTATTTTATTTCCCAGAATATTGCCGTTAGGAAGAATAGAGGTGTCTGGTGAGATAAGGAGTAATTGAGGTATGGATGAAGAAGACATGTTGCGCCGACCCCAAATAAATTGAGAGAGAATGATGATGATAATGATGACAGCCGTATGATGATGATAATGATGACAGCCGTTGGTTCAATTGTACTTATAATTTTTTATTTGTATATACCAGCGGTCGGCAACCTTTTGGCAGGCAAGGGCCACAAGGTGACAAAATAAACTAAAGGCGGGCCGCACTTGTGATATTAAACCCAAAAGCTCAATGTACGAGAAAATCCCATAGAAAAAATGAAAAGCGTAAAAAAAAACGAAAAAGCCTTTGGAAAATCTAGTGTTATGGAAAAACCACTGCATAAATCAATTACAAATAAAATTCTTTTAATTCTTCGATAATTGTGCTTTGTCGGTACCGACTTTGTTTTGGAATTCTGACACTTCTTTTATTACTAAGTTGCGTTAAACTTTTTAATGGATTTTTATTTTATTATTCAGTTTCCGCACAGAAAAAATTAATAAGAAAAAACGATATCATATTTAACTTTGGATGTACAGTTTCAAACAGTGGCGTAATCCCGTCCTGAAATTTATAAAAAAAAACGAGTCGTGTCACCTTAAAGATGGATTCACGGTATACGGTCGGTATTTACAAAACATTCGCGGGCCGCAAGCAAGACGTTGGCGGGACGCAGGTTGCCGACCGCTGGTATATACCTATACAGTCATGTCATTGGTAATACAATAAAGTTAATATGTATTTATGGTTTTTTTTTTAATTGTAGAACAGATTTTTTTTTGTCCTTTTTCTGCATAATTAATTCAGTATTATAAGTATGCATCCAAATCAAGGCACTTTTTAAGTGAAAACATTTGCACTTTTTGGGATGGGTAAAAAATGTTAAACTCGCGTCAGGACACGCGCGTCAGGACACGTGACTTGATCGAAAATTCGTAAGACTGAGTGAGAGTAGACCGCCGGCGCTGCGTAGGAGACGAAGTAATATCCCCCTCTCTTTCCCTAACTTTATATTTTTATTATTCCCTAACCATTCCAAAATATCAAAAATGCACAATGTTAATGTTCAAGTTTTTACTTCTGCTGGCATTCCCGGAGTGTTTTTTTGGGTCAAGCCCGCCACACTTTTCCTTAACCACTGTAACTCCTGAAAGCCAGAATCAACAGTGGCGACCACCAGAAAAGCGCCGAGACAATGAAGCTCGACGAAGTCCTAGAGAATGGATTTGGTGGTCCTAAGTTGTGACTTTGTGAGCTGTTATATTTTGATTCCAATAATTCATGGCACCGGTATATAGTTTGTAATATAGTGTTTTACATATTATGTAGATACGGACAAGTACCACCTTACTACTATGTCATGCTCAAATTAATTGTGTGCCTAATTATTTTAATGATTAAGTAACATGAGGAGTGAAATAAAAAATATGAGTAGTGCTAGATTGAATACCGAATATTTTTAAACGTGGCCACAATCAACATAAATAAAGTCTTGGAGAGTATAATTTCATTATTGCTGCACTTAACAGTAATGGTCAGTTTTACGAACCAGCAAAGATGGCGCTTAAGAATGTAAAAACCTTGTTATGAATATTAAAACACAATTATTGCTTACCGAGGCTCCACCGTAATTGATTTAGTGGTCGCAAGTGTGGTTGCTGAACGATGCTGGGTGCGTTGGTTCGCTTTTCAAGTCAAGCAAAGTGTTTTAGGTTATTTTCTTTAAGATTATCGAAGGTTCTGGGAATTCTACCTCACATCATGTTAAGAAAATCTTAGTTAGGATCATCACATTTTCTGTAAAATTAAAAGTGATTACTAACTGGTTTTATACTTTAATGCATGCCTACTAGAACTGACTGATATAAATTCGCTTGATGTCAGTTGCGTTCCCGGCAAGTATTTTTTACAAAAGTTGAATTCATTCCATGCAAGAGATGAATCAAAATCTTTTATTTTTTACATTTTAGGGAAGCTTATAGACTGATAAAATTATAGTAGCAATAATAAAGGGTGTAAAATACCTCTTAACGAAGCCGAAAGGCACTTCTTCCTAGCAATAATTTTGGCATTTACTTACAGTTACTGAGTTTGATGTACAGAATGCTTGGTTGACGGCTTAGTGAGATTGAGGTTGTTTACACCCTGTATACGAGTATTACTAAATTGCTAATTACAAGCCTCCACAGATAAATACAACAATGATTACTTCCTTAAAGCATAAGTTACTGCCTAAATTGTACCTACATTTTATTCTTTCACATACTTTCAATTTCAATAACATATTAATCTTACACTATGAACCGACAAATAATTGATTAATTTAGAAAGTTGGTTCATTTAATTTAAATGTTAATTTAAGCTAACTTGGAAAATAAACGATTAAAGTGCAGGCAGGTGCCTCCTGTACAAAAAATGGTTTTGCTAAGAGTTTCCTTGCTGTACTTACATTGGTGTTCAAACGATTACAGTTAGAAATCGTGTTCCAGTATCACATCGTAGGTACCAGATTTCTCAACACGTAGTGCAGGGAAAAGTGTGTTTTCGCACTCCAGTGCAATAAATTACCTATTGACTGCAAAGTGCGAACTCAACTGACCGCTATATCGCCGGAGAAAGTAAGATATTAACAGTTAAAATGTTGCTTCCACTATTTTCTATGCTAGCACTGCATCGCATCTGATAAGGGAGCAATAAGGTTCCATTAGATCAACTATTTGTATTAGAAATGGTCTTTCAACTGGCAGTTGGTAGATTAGCTGCTTATCAAAAGATTTAAATGTTTATTAAGTGGAAGAAAGTTTGGGAATACACTTTCCACTATTACCTGTGAGAGTATTTCAAGCATTATGATCATTCTAGTGTAAACTGAAACTAAAGCTTTGCTAACAGTTTATAGGTTACTATGTGATGGCCGCGGATTCGCCCACGGACTAATTACATACTTAAACCTTCCTCGAGAAACACTCTATCCATTGGTGAAAAGAGCATGAAGATCGGTCCAGTAGTTTTTGAGTTTTTCGCGAACAGACAGACAGACGCGGCAGGGGACCTTGTTTTATAATATGTAGTGATTTGGGATAGGTTTTTTATGCATTTTGGGCTTGCATCATTAATAGATCGTATTGTACACTAAAAGCTTTTAAGCGATCTCAAAGACGCCATAACACAACGTAACATCATGCTTGTAACCCCTGAAGGGATGGACAGAGGTGTACCTAATAGTTGCCAGTTATGTTTAAGTCTCATTTAATGGGGGGCGAGCCTATTGCCATCAACCGGGCGGTACTGAGAAATTTTTGATGGAAAAATCCAGTGACACTTTGCCCGACCTGGGAGTCGAACTCGGGACCTCAAGCTCAGAAGTCACACTTGTGACTTCTAGACCAACGAGGAAGTTATCATGCCTTAAAAATATACAATTAGTAGGTATTACGAATCATTCCAATACTTATTCCTCACACAAACTTTCCTCCTTTCTTGCAGGTACCGTAGGTATACTTTACTCTATCCAGATTCCAACATTTCCAACAGCCACTGTTTTAAGCTTTCACGGTTTAAAACTAAACTTATAATAATACTAGTACTACTACCACTTGTTGTAATATCGGGAGCTCAAAATAATAAATAATCACGGAAGATATCCCGTAAGTGACAATATAAGTTTATTTTCAACAGCATTCTCGTTCGCGCCAAAAGGCTCACAAGTCCGTTACTCACGTACAAATACATAATTGGACCAGTTGGACCAACACGGCAACTAGAAGAACAACAACTGTAGTCCACTGCTCATCGTGAGAAAAAAATCTGACGTGATTCGTGATTCGGTTACGGGATGTGCGAAAATTTTGCTGACAAAAAACGCGTATGATGCAATTTTGTATAATGGGTCAGTTTTTGTGGCTTACAGTGTAGTTGGACTGAAGGATCCAAACTGTCGTCTTGTGTCAGGATCTGGTTTGAAAAATCGGTGAGAGCTTTTTGTTTTATACCCGACTACCGCGTAGCCAAAAGGAAGGATTTTGATTTTAGCAGTCCATGTATGTGTGTTTGGTACGTATGTTCCTCCGCTGCGCCTTAACTATTCACCCGATTTTGATGAATAAGATGTCAATCGATTCGTTATTTTGGCCAGTAACGGGTACATTTTATTCAGTAGACGGGTGTTTTAGTTGTAGTATACCACAAAAATTCTTGTTACAAGCTTTTATCTGAGCTTTTGTTTCTTTGGGTCAAATCTTTCTACAAAACATTTATCCCCAACCGATTGAGCTGAAATTATGCAGACACATTTAGTTTGGATACGTGGTTAATCATGGGTGCCGAGATGGGAATAATCCAGCTCAGTGACGTCATTCTAAATTCAATTATATGGAAAAAAAATGATGTCACACCTTATTTTAAAAGCTGGTTTATATAAATGTTTTTCTACTAGGTACATATATATAAGCTTGTTTCGAAATACTGATAGCTGGGATTGAGGAAAGGGGTTTAATGGGGTTTATGTCATTACTTCGAAAAGTTCTGGAGTGTCGACCGCGAACCGGAAGACGATGCGTTGGAAGACCTCCCACTAGGTGGACCGATGACCTGGTGAAGGTTGCGGGAATCCGTTGGATGCGAGTCGCAAGGGACCGGTCAATGTGGCGACACTTGGGGGAGGCCTATGTCCAGCAGTGGACGTCTTTCGGCTGAGATGATGTCAAGTGTAAGGCTTTGTCATTTACCAAAATTAATTTATAATGTCATGTGGCACTGCTTTCTTTAAAGCTGACTTATAATAGGTACGTCATATTTTGTGCTTTCCTGATAGAGTGGTAGGTATCATTATCAATACTGTACAATTTAAAATATCTACGTGATTTAATTAAAATAAATCCAATTATTCGTTGATAAAACAAATGAAAACTGGCCTAATTAGATCATTAAACGAAAATAGAGTTATCAAATTCATTATATTTTTAGGTACCTTTAAAAATGAAAGGTTTTACATTTTTAAAGGTTATGAAAATATGGATACGTCGGATAAATGAGGGTTAACAAGAGCTATGAATTGGATACATTTCGGTAAATTAATTCTCCGAAAGGAATACTTAATTCTCTTTTTTAACACAGCTATCATTCAGTCTATCGCACTTTATCTAAAGGTACCTTACTTATAGCAAACTAGCCGGTGATCTAATCCCGAAGGCACTGTTCACTGTAAACGACCATAGGGGTTTTGTATGGACCCCGTCCCCACCTTCCAACAGTCATAGGATACATATCATCATCATCATCATCATCCTATAATGTTCCCACTGCTGAGACACACGGTCTCCTCTCTATGAGAGGGATGGACTTAATCCACTACGCGGGCCAGTGCAAATTGGTCACCTGTCTTCGATTCGAGTTTCTTCTTTCTTCGAGTTGTGCATATATACATATCAGTATGCGCTATAAATGAAGAGAAAGACTTATTGTCTTTCTGAATTGCAAAATCGATGGGTTTAAAGAATAGGTAGGTTAGGTTTTTAGTTTTTAACTCTTCAGACAGAAACAGCTTTGAATACAGATCATCAATCTTAACAAAATGATTGCAAATCAGATCGAAAAAGTCACAAAAAAAAACTATTGCATTTAATCACATATCACTAAATTCAAATCCACACTATTATTTAGATTCATTATCAACTAAAACGCTAATGAGAACTATTAATTAGCACTACTATCTGAATCCATAAAAAGGCTGGGCTGCTATATTTTGTTACATTAAGTATATGGGGCTCTGGGATCTGTGGATCTGGGCTTCACGATGGCTAAATTTGTCTGGTTACTTTTCGCGCTGGTGGTGGTGACACAGGGTTTAAGTGGTGAGTAATTTTTCCTGTTTTTTTTTTTTATTTTTGTCCCGTGTTACTCGTATTTGGGTTCGGCGCAACATATTTTTTTTCTTCCATTCTGCTCTGTCAACCGGCACGCTGTCATTTACTCCTTTATCTTTCATATCATTCCTCACACAATTCATCCATAGTTTCTTTGGTTTTCTTCTCCCTTTTGATGTATGTCGTCTGTAGTTCTATAAAGGAGATCACCCAGCCTTCATACAATTACAACTGTAGTGCATGCATAGTACCTAAGTCACGTTTGACAATAAAGTATGGCAATTGATTCTTCATACACAGCTGTAAATATTTGTGAATCTTCATGAGTGGGTAAACGTCAAAATGTGCTCAAGTCGTCTATTTGAAAGTTTTCACTCTTCAGAGAGGTTTTTAGAACCTAACCCTCATCTCCTTACAATCCAGCTATTGCTATTCTGGTCTGATTATGGTTTTGTTATAATTTATAATGCACTTGGCTCCACCAACTGTTTCATTCCTCGATAGCAGATGAGTTGATTCAGTTAAGAGGACTTGGATGATTGTTTTCAAATTTTTCGTATTTTCACAACGACTTTCAAAAAATTATATAGGTACATAATAATAAGTTTTTCGGTAGCTTGAGCCAATTTAATACATTTAATTCAATTTTGCACCTTCATCGTTTTGACTGCACGGTTGGCGAAATGGTTGAGCGATTGCCTGCTGCGCTGTGTGTCGTGGGTTCGATTCCCGCTTGAAACAAATTTTTGAATGGCCTACAGGTAGTTGTTCCAGCTCTGGCTGGCTGGCAGTTTAAATGTTTTAAACGCTCTCACGATGTAGGAGACATTTCTTGAGTAGGGCAACACTAAAAATAAAAAATAACCAACCGTTTCTTTTTCCCTTGATACAATGACAGTTTTTCTAGACCAAGGGACCCGTGCAATTTTCTTTAGCATTAAACCTGATATCGGTTTCAGATTATTGAAGAAATATTTAATTTTTTTGTTAATTTTCAGTGAAAAGGTCAAGAGCTGAGATCAAAAAGCCGGCCAAAAATGTGAGCAAAGTTGAGCTCAAACCTGAGGCAAAGTTGACTAAAGCCCTAAAATGGCCGAGTCAATACACGCTTAAGGCTACAAGAATGTCGCTGACTGACAACGTTATCGAAAACTACGAAATCTGGTGAGTCTTATTTTTTTTTTTTTTTTCTATTTTTGTCTTTTTTTGACTGAAGATGAACGGGCCCTCGGGCTGCGGGACTCCGAGGCTGCGGGACTGTTCGAAAGAGATACCGTATCACTCCCTCCCGCTCCGCCCAGAGTGGGAGAAGTTATTTGATGATTTTCCATCGGAAAAAAAAAATAAACAAAAAGATGCACGGGCCCGGACAATGTGGCGACACTTGGGGGAGGCCGTATGTCCAGCAGTGGACGTCCTTAGGCTGAAATGATGATTATGTTCGACTGAAATAGCCCGCCGATAAAGTTAGGTGTTCAGGAGGGAGTGAATATTCATGTAAATGAATATCCATAGTTCACGATATTAACACCGAACCTGCAATATTAAATTTTGTCGAGTCATGGGAACACAAATGTAACGAAATATATGGCGTTGTGGTCACTACCAGCACAGCTTTGATAGCTTAAATCTCGGAAACTTGACGCTTTAGAAGATTTTGTCTCAGAAAATCTTGTTTGAATTGATAGCTATTGATTGATATACGTTTTATGCGTGTCTGATCAAATCAAAGTTGTGCTAAAAATGCCATCCAATGAATGGACTTTAACTTTGATAGCTCATATCTCGGAAACATGACACTTCTCATACAAAACTTGGTTGTATTGAGACCAGCTATCGATGAATATACATAGGTTTTATGCGTGGCCGCTACATAGAAGAAAAAACAAAACGACGAAATTTAATCCGGCCAAAAAATTCAAACCCCTTTCAATGTTCCAGGGGTCAGTACATTAAACTAAATTGGTCCTATACTTGGCCAAAAAGGGGCCCTTTGGCCAAGTACAGGACCAATTTAGTTTGTCTCAGCATGGTGTTGTAGCATTTGAAAAAAAATTCAAAAATTCTTATTCTGATAGAGCCGTAGTGATGCGACGGTACAACAATATCCACCTCTGCCTAAGTCTGTGAGGATTACAAGCGTGATATTGTGTTGCGTGGGTAAAAATGTCGGTTTCCTTTTTTAGGAGAACTTCCAAGCAATCGAGAATAGATTACAACAATGGTCTCGTGAAGTCCATTGTGAACAATAAAAACAAGAACTACCGTTACGGTGTTCAGTATGAGGTAAGTACCTAATTGTGTTCCATACATATTGAGTAATATCTTAATATTTTCAGTAATTAATAAAATTAAAGTGTCTGTTTGTAATATCAAAATAACAGCTTTTTACTGAATGCATATGAAAATATATACGACACTTATCGCAAAAACACATTGTTTTAAAGTTTTGTCTGCTAGTTCTGGCTAATCTGACCGATTTTGAAGGAACTTTTAGTGGCAGATAGCTGATGTTATAAGGTCTTAGGCTACTTTTATTTAAGAAAACAGTTATAACTCCTGTGCCGTAGAATGCATACGGTGAGGATGCATAGTATCTAACCAGCTCTAAGACGCGAACGCATGCGATTGGTTTTCTACGGACAGTTAGATTTGTCAGCACACACCCGCTCCCGGTACCCGCTACAAACTATTTCTTACAACAGATTCATCCTGAAGCGGATAGAGACCAAGATGTATCAACAGTGTGTTCCAACCATGAGGGTAGCAGGTGGCGAAGGCGGGAGCCTGAAACTATTCTGCCTGAAGTCGATGGGTTTGAGGCTGAAGGTAAGAGAAACAAAACAGTACTTATCAGGTCCTTAAAATGTGAATAGTTGATGCACTGGACACAATACAATACAAATTATAGACGCCTGAATTCATAAAATTCCCATTAGCGATGTAAGGTTAATATTTGAGGGGCAGTACACAATAAAGATGGCATCATTGAAATATTTAAAAATCTAGAATCCGGAAAATTCACTTGTAAAATGAATTCACACATTACACGATCAATTTTCGTCATACCATAACCGTGGTATTCAATCAAATTGACGTCAAATTGATAGTATAGCATAGCCTTCTTTGTACTAGATGTTTCAATAATATCTTTCCGTTACTCAGTTGAAGAAACGGTGAACGACAAAGAATGCACGAAGTTCGTATATGACATCAAGAACGAAAGTACTGACACAGAAAATACCCTTTGGGCTACTTACAATGAAGACGACAAAGCCTGGGTCCCTGTCAGGTAAGAACAGCTTCTTATTTTGCTAATTTTATAAATGTGAAACTTTGTGAGGACGAATGGAATGGCTATCTAGCCAGTTTTTGGGTGAAAAAGGAACTAACATCCGTTAGTTACTTTTTCACCCAAAAACTACTGAACGAAATGAAGAAGTTTCGGTGTTTATGGAAGTTTTAATAATTAAAATAAGAAGAAACAAAAATGCGAAAAAATCGTTAAAATGTCTTTAGAAATGAAAATTTTATGAGACAGTCAAAATGGACAATGGCTTACCCGCAGTAGAATGGGACAAGGACTGGAAATGGATAATGACGATAAAAACATGAGTAATTATATTTAACTTTTTTTAGATACGAAGTATTGGAGTTCAACCCTTGGTTGGGATCGAAGGACAAGCATGAAATTTGGGACTTCTACGATTACGAAAAAGCCTTCTCTTTCCGAAGTGTCTTCGATGTTTCAGATTGTAAGTAGTACCTAAATTTTTTTACGATATGGCAGAGATAGAGGAAGAGTAAGGACAAGATGGATAGATTCTGTGAAGAATGCAAAGGTAAAGTGACAGAAGAGGAAAGAGGCAAGAAAAAAACGATTTGCACCAACCACAAGTAACGTGGTGTGGGCATAAAGATTGTGACCATCTTTATGGCAATAATAGTTGTACCCGTATGCGTTGCAATGCAACGTAAATATATAGATAGGGGAAAGAAAAGGGGAAGGGGACCCACCAAAGTTTCATCAGAATAGGATCAACGGTTTAGGAACGCAGACGTTAGAGCACAAACATTCATGTTTATTTATAGAAATTGAGAATACTACATTAAACATTTATTTCTTTACAGATGATTGCCCAACTGAATCCACAACTCACACACTTGACAGCGAAGATGTAACCAAGCATTTGTTGTTCATGGATGCTGAAAACGATGAAGATGTGGAACATGTTTTCAAATCGTATGTGAACTTCAACAATTTATCAGCTTAAAAATATTGCAGATTGTACATAAGAAGCGGTATGATCTTATGTTCTCATTTTCAGATTCAAGAAGACCCATAACAGAAAGTACTCTGATGCCAACGAACATAAAATGAGGAAGAGTCTCATCAAGAGGAGTATGAGGTAATTTATTATTTTTTAACACTTTTAGACTATGTTAGTAACAATTTACTACTAAACTAGTGACTATTATGCTAGTGACTATTTGTCCGCTTTCCGCTGCACCAGACCTGCAGCTAAGGAATGCCCTCCAGCTTTAAAATGCTGTTGGTGCTGTTCAGTGGTGGTTCAAACTTCGTCTGAAATCATCATCATCTGCCTAGCCTTTTCCCAACTATGTTGGGGTCGGCTTCCAGTCTAACCGGATGCAGCTGAATACCAGTATTTTACATGGAGCGACTGCCTATCTGACCTCCACAACCCAGTTAATACTGGGAAATACGATACCACTTGGTAAGACTGGTGTCAGACTTTTGGAGCCACTGACTACCTGTAACGACTATCAAAGATGGACAAATGACAGCCGGGACCAATTTCTTAACGTGCTTTCCGAGCAACAGAGGAAACTCGGTATGTAAGGGTGGTCACCCATCCACAGACCAACCTAGGCAAGCATGGCTTAACCTAAAGATCGACCCGAGCGGCTGATATTATTTAGCCACGAGCTCCTCAAATGAAACTTCGTCTGAAACATTGTTAGAATAAAGTTCTAATCAGCTTGCACTACAAAGTGGTTGTCACGTCAGTCACTGCAGGCCGGCAGGCCGGCCAGGATTTACCAAAAATCTATTGATTGGACTAAAAAAATAAAACACTCATGCTAATTTATGTTGCTTGTAGAATTATTTGCCATAAAATCAGAATGATCACACGCAATTTAGTATGGTTTTTACTCGTTTAAAGAAAATTTTAGAGATAAGATCGTGATTTTTTTTTTCGAGGAAAATTAATTATACAGGGTGTAAACAACCTCATCACGAAGCCGTCAACCAAACATTCAGTAAATTAAACTAAGTAACTTTACGCAAAAAATATTGCTGGGAAATGACTTTTTTTTTGGGGTGAAAGATCATGTTTTGTGGTAAAACTCAATGTAACGCACTTAAAAAATTGTGCTGATGGATGGATTGAATAGTACGGGGGTCGAAAAGGTGTTTAAAGTAAAAATCTCACAATGAAAACTTGAACCAAGCGAGACTTTCGGATTCGTTAAGAGGTGTTTTACACCCTTTATAATGTTTTCAAAAAATAAATAATCCTGAAGAATACCATATATTTTTCTGGTTTTGCTTACTGCAGTGAATCATATACATTCAGGCATTATGAAACTCGCGTTTAGTTCTTGTAAGCCTCTTATGTGGCGCAGAAACAATAGAAAAAAAAAATTAAGTATTAAAAATCTGTAAAGCAATAACATGTAAAAAGTCTGTCAAAATGTAAAATAATTTGAAACAATACAAGGAAGCCTTTACCCAGCAGTGGGACAGTTTAGTTTGGCTTTAATAAAATCATATCAAATTTTCAAATCCATCTAACTCTTACACCGTTTTTAGGCAAGTAATTCAGACTAACCGTCAGAACAAAGGTTACAAACTCACCATCAACCAATTCGCTGACAAGACTCCCGAAGAGATGAAAAGGTACATGGGTCTGATGAAGCGTCCTGAAGGCAAAGTTGGAACGATCGCCTTTCCTTACGATGAAGAAGCCGTGAATGAAATCTCTAACGACGCACCGGAAGAATATGACTTGAGGCTTTTGGGTCTTGTTTCTAACGTTAAAAGTAAGTGACGTAATATTTTAATTTTTTATCTTCTTTTCGAGTCGATAACTCAGATTTTGTCCGACCAGTACGTAACAACCTGAACAGTTCTGTCAGTGTCTTATTCAAGTCCTGGATAGTCCAATTAGTTGTAGTAGTGCAAGATGAGCAGTCAAGTCAAAAGTAAACATACATGAAATTAAAATTTATAATGTAACAGTACAAACATTGAAATGTCTGGTTGGTGCTGGAAGTGTTTCGGCTAAATTTGGATACATTATATGCTAGTCGCATGATGAACACATGAAAGACACAACCAAGCTGTTCAGCACTCTAAAAGTCATGGAATGCAGTCGCTGAGGCTAAAATCGGCTAGTTGGGACCATTTATCATAATCTTCCTGCCCTCAACCCAATTTAGCATGCCTTCATCTTCTATACTTCTCTCTATTATCACAGATAAATATATAGAGTAATTTCCTATATTTTCTCAACAGATCAAGAAGACTGTGGTTCTTGCTGGACTTTCGGAACCACTGGCGCAGTCGAGGGAGCGCTCGCGAGAGTCAACGGTGGCAAGCTGATGGCTTTGAGCAACCAAGCTATTGTGGACTGCGCTTGGGCGTACGTATATATAGATATTAATATTGTTCTATCTAATATTTACGTTCTTACTTGATGATTGTGCATTTGATTACTTCCCAGTTATCAGATTCTTGAGCTTTCATTTTAATTTAATATCAGTGCTATGGAGATGCGTCTGAGTCAGCACTTCTGTGTTGTCTTCTTAATATCTTAAAACTAATTGTTATTTAATTAGAGAAGGTCTATTAGAATTAGGTATTTAGTGAAACTCAGTAGCTGATCGAAACAAAAAAGGGTTGAATGGGGTGATGGGGTGACAAATTCGGGGTGAATGACCACTGATAGTGTATTTACTTGAACTGTAAACTGGGAACGGAGTCTAATGTAAATAAATACCTGGAGAATAGGGATGATTCTTGACCAAAAAAATATGATTCTGTTTTGTCCGACGAAGATAAAACGCGTCAAAGATCATGAGTGGGAGGGGGGGGGGGGGGAGGGCTTATAACGTCACTTTCGGGTAAATAATGTGCTTTTTTTTTGTTTTCGTGGTAAAACAAAAAAATACGTGTCCAATAGTTTTTGGAAATCTATCTCAGGGACTTATTAGTTGCCTGCCGGGGTTGCGGGACGGTTGGAAAGAGATACCGTGGCCCCGGAATGTAAAGGGCGAGGAAGGAACATGGATGGGTTTTAGTCAGTAAAAGTCTGACACGCGGAGCGGGAGGGATCCCGCTCCGCCCAGAGTGGGAGAAGTCATTTGATGATTTCCCATCCGAAAAAAAAGGGACTTATTAGTTTCTTTTTGTCATCTCCCCTATTTTTGTTGCCATGATGTATCGTTACTCTACTTCAACTAACTGAACTCACAATGTGCAGATACGGCGCCTGGGGCTGTGACGGCGGTACTGACAACGCAGCTTATGAGTGGATGATGGAGTATGGTATGCCCACTGAAGCTGAGTATGGTCCATACACTAACAAGGTACGTTTTGCAATGAAGAGGCAGAAGGCACCCACCCCTTGTGAATGATGTCCTGTGGTACTTTTCAAATTCCTTCACACTTACCCACATTATATATAATTAATAGGTGTTTCCTATTTTATAGAACGGCGAATGTAACATTAAGAACATGACGAAGATCTTCCCGATTCGCGGATACGTCGATGTCACTCCATTGAGCATTGGTGCTTTGAAGGTAAGCATGCTTTTATAGAAAGGTATTTCTAAAATATATCTAGAATATATTAGCCTTGACAAAGACACTTATATAATTCTGTTTTAACTGAAAATTCTCTTTCCAGGTCGCTCTAGTCAACCACGGTCCCTTGTCCGTGTCAGTCCATGTCACCGAAGCTTTCTCTAAATACTCATCTGGAATCTTCTACGATACTGAATGGTAAGCGTTTGTTTGTGTTCTTATTTTAGAGAACATCTTTGGCAATTCGTTACTATGGATTCTTTAGATGATTTTAGGAATATACTACGGCTTCGCGTGTCCATGCAATGTTCCTTGACAGTGCCAAAAGAATACGCGGTCACGAGAGCGAAGCCACGCTAGCTAGTAGAATTGATCGTCTTGCAACAAAATGCTCGTTCAGCTTCTTATCTACAGAAAATTTAGTTTAGTAAGACATTTTGGTTAATTAAACATTTTTTGTAAAATTATTGTGTAAAATCCAGACATAATTAAATTATAAGTGTTTCGTCGACTATGGAACCCAAAGACATCAAACAAATGACGAGAAGTTTTTGAATCCCTTTGATGGATCCCCAAAGACGCAGTAATTTGATTTAGAGACCCAATTATAATGATTGACTTTTTGCAATTCCAGCAACCAGCTCCATCTGAACCACGAAGTGACCTTGGTCGGGTACGGCCAGCGTGATGGAGACACCTTCTGGATCCTGAAGAACTCCTGGGGCCCACAATGGGGTATCGGCGGGTACATGTACATTTCCGCCAGGGACAACACCTGTGGCGTTGCTACTGAACCCACTTACGTTGTAATCTAAGACTTACTGACTCCTTCGACTGATGACTGACCTAACTGACTTGGCTATACTGGCGAGAAAACGGCTCCGATGACACTTTAATTTTTTATAATATTATTCAGCAGTTAATTTCAATAAGCACGTGGAATTTTTATTTAGTTTGTAAGTAATAAATTCAAGGAATTATTTTTGCTTTTCTTTTTACCTGATACTACTAACCAAGTTCATATACAGATGGGAGAACAGTTTTGGAACTTTAAGTGACTCAATTGAGTCTAGCAGAAATATTTCTAGCACTACCCTAGGGTTATTGACTACTGGTTCTGGTTCTAATCTCAATAAGTATATTGATCTTTTTCCTGTTAGCACACACACTTAAATGATGACCATTTATATCTATCATCTTACCTCATAACCATGAATTTGTTGCCGACGCATATTTTCTCCAAAACCCGTCATTATCTCTGGTAATACTGCCAAGTGCGATTTCGTATTCCGAATTCGTTGTTCGTCGCCTACGTGAGGAACTTGCGCCAAGGTACGCCAGTGTACTCCAACCACGCTACACTTGCGGTTGCCATTGCCTTCACACAATGGTGGACGGTCCAAAACTTATTGTTGCCAGCCTACAGCCCATTGGGCCAAACAAACTCATCCTGACGCAATGCAGTCTTGTAATTTATTGTTAAGATCTTGTTTTATAGGGTCGTGGTTTTATAATTAAAAGAGTTATAAGTAACTGGCGTCATACTGTTGAAATTTGTTGACGTGGAGAACTGTCTTATAGTAGTAGGTACTACCAAGTTGAGGTCTGTTTTGGTTGGTTCGAGCACTTTTAATAAAATTAGTCTGCGTATAACGCAGGCCTTCGTCTTAAATTAGGTCTATGATGAAATCACTTGAAAGGGAATATGGTCCAAATTAATCACGATCGAATTATTCAATGAGACCGAAAAGCAAATCCCATGAGTACGATTGTCATCTCAAACTGCTCCTAGTTTGTGCACTAACAGGGGCATGCTTTCCTATGATTTACGTCCCCTAGTACTTCTCTCCCATAAATCGGTATGACGAATGTGTGAACAAATTTTCGTCTACGCTCATACCGTGGTGATTTATTTGAGCTGGATTCAGAGCATGGATTGCGTTGTACGTGGAACTAACTATATTTGGGAATTGAGAACGGTTCATGTAATTTTATGCATTTGAAGATTGGACGCGAATTTTGATGAGTTTGTATGTTGAGAGCTAGAGGTATCTGGTTTATTGGCTTGTGATTTAAACTATGTACCATGCTAAGCATAGAAGCTTTAACTTGACTTTACATACAGTGTGGAAACGGCTAACGGGGCAATAAGGGGAGCTACCTTAACCGTTGCACCCTGTATACCAGGGTTAGTAATCGCAATAGCGCCACTGCTTAGCATGGGTTTTATTCAGAATTTCTCAGTAGAAGGCCAGATATTGGATTAGTGCTCGGTTGATGGCGATATACTTGACCTTATTTCATGCGACCTAAGAACATGAATGTTGAAATGTGGGTATACAATAGGTAAGCACACCTTTTCCTAACTCTTCAGAGCACCAGGCGTAATGTTACGTCTTGTATGTAATGCTGAAGTAAATATAGAAGTTTTCTAATAACTGATCACGATGATCAACGCTTGTCTAAAATATAAACATTAATAAGATCTTAACTGTGTCGTATATCAAGTCCTAGGTTCAATTCCTGGGTCGGGGAAAGAGCTTATGGGATTTTCGATCAGGAATTTCTCAGTAGTAGTCACGGAATCTGTGTGTTTGTGCCACGTTGATATGCAATAGGCTCCCACCCAAATAGGGGCTTAAAAACCATCATTGGAGACATGTTGGTGTATTAGGTACACCCCTGCTTAACCTTTCGCTGATTACAAGCGTAAAGATCGTTACTTTCATCGAACAAAATGATACAAAATATCTTTTTCCTTACTTTCTAAGAGGTTCATTTCATATGTAAATTCGTACCAGATAGTTAGTGGTTCTCTATTGGAAGTTAGTGCTAACTGCTCTACGTGTATAACTATTTGAATCTAGGCACATTGTCTGCCAGCGTCCGAGAATTTCTATTAGCATTAGAAAGGTGTTCCATGACTCGATAGTGGTAGGTTGAGCAGCTGTTACATGCTGATCAGCGGTCGAAGTTATAGGAGATAGCGTTTTTTGGTTTACCTTCATCTGTTAGCGAAGTAGACATGGAGCGTGCGTCGTTCATACAAACGTAATCACCAAACATATTCTTAAGGAAGTGTGTATTTATTTCGATTGGATTACTTACATAATATCTAGGTTCTCAAATATATATCAGACTAATCCGATCAACAGGCAAATTACAACCACCATCATCATCTGCCTAGCCTTTTCCCAACTATGTTGGGGTCGGCTATTAGTCTAGCCGATGCAGCTGATTAGCAGAATTTTACATGGAGCCACTGCCTATCTGACCTCCACAACCCAGTTAGTACCGAGTAATATAATACCCCTTGGTAAGACTGGTTGTCAGTTTTTTTTACAACCATTGTCAGTATATATATGTGGTGGCTGAAAGATTGGCCCGAGTAATTGCTACTAGAAATTAAGTACTTTTGTGCTACAAATAGGAAGTTCTTCCAGTTCCAGGTGTCTTTCAGGGAGAGCATTACGTAGCAGATTTACATTCTTAATAAACGGTTTAACCTTTCGTATATGTATGAAAGTAGACCTACGCGAGACACAATGGCTTTTTTGTTGTGTTTGTTATTAGTAATACGAGGGGTTAAAACACAACAGCGAACAACATCAAACCTAGGCTTATTATTCAAAGGAGTAGAACATGACGTCATAGTACTTAAGTTCCCTTGTATTTTTGAATTATTTATCAGTTTCAGGTTGATGGTAGGTACTTGGTACTTATGTTAATTGTCTTATCTAGTACTATTGACGAAAAGACAAGAAAATATTTACAGTAATTAAAAAAAAAAAAACTTGACCTGGCTTAAATAACATTAATACTACATCTAACAGTAAAAATCTTCGCATAACACGTAACATCACACCTGTTATAACGGAGGAATAGAAACACATTTCACTCATTATGTTTGTGTGTCAATTAAAAAGGGGGCGAGCTTATTTCCAGCAACTGGACAGAAATACAGATTCAAAGGTCTACAAATCAATACAAACCGCGAAATACAAAAACCTCCACAATATAAAGTTCTCTACACTTGCAGCACACACTATCAACGCTCTATTTAAATCAGCCGGCCCGCGGCGACTTCAGCACGCAGAATGCAAATTTCTTCTCGATTGGGAGTGAAACTGTCCCTGCAACGTTTCTACTGTCCAGCACAGCCAAGAGAAATCCTTTTATAATAAACCTTCGTCTACAATTCGCTGGGGACTCTGAGCTCCGAACTCAGATGAAAGTTCAAGATATTCTGATAAACATTTGCAATTGATTTAAACTTTTCTGAGAGCTGGAGTTGTGTTTAAGTTTTGCACCGGGTTGAGCATTTGGAACGTGGTTTTACAAGGCTCCTTGGTCTTTGGACGTGTCATAATAATCATGATGTTATTATTATAAGCTTTTATTTAATTTGCCTTGTTAGTTAGTTGGTTGCTTAAATCTTGCAACTGAATTTCAAACTAGTTTCCGAAACGATTGAGTTGATATTTTGCACACCTATGGTTCTGGTTACATTACATTTTTATGATAGACATGGTTCGATCCTGCCAGAATCATCTCCCTATTGGTTATAGAACAGACACGAAACTTTGTATACGCGTTATGATAGATAAACCTAATTATCTTTTTTCATTTATAAAAGCGTGTTCTTTTCATAGTTTTTTTTTTTATCCATAGTTAAATTCAAAAAATGCGAAACATAACAGTACTGTCTGGCAGTCTGTTCCTTTGTCATGCCCAAACCGCTGAACGTATTTTGATGCACTCACAGGTACACCATGGTGGACCGCCTATATTAAGTACGGGTTAAGGTCGTGGCTCACTTGAGAAGCACCGCACCAGCACGGCACCAGCACAGCTCCTGACCGGCGTCGCCGCGAATATAGGCTACGGCGCGCGGTCCGCGCGCCGCAAGCTGTCGGTGTAAGCACGCGGTCGCCTCGCTTGCGGCGCGCGGGCCGCGCGCGGTCCCCTCGCTTGCGGCGCGCGGGCCCCTCGCTTGCGGCGCGCGGGCCACGCGACGGCCACTCGCCGTCCGCAAGGCGCAAGCTCGTAGTCCGCACGCTGGTAGTAATAGTCCGGGAGGTAGCATTGTATTTTAGGTATTATCTCTAGTAATTATATTTTGCTAACGTGGATTCGTGGTTTAATTCACCTACCCCGCGAACACCCTTTCCATTACAGTTCTGAGATTTTTTTAAGTTCAGTATATGTATACTATTTACAAAAAAGTTTCAGCCGGTGTACTGTAACGATTGATTCAGTTATTGTAACATAAGATCAACCTTCGATTACAACAATATCAGTCGGTTTATTAGGGCTTTTTTATTTGCTTTTTATTTCTAACCGAACTAGGTTTAGTGTCGTGGGCTCTCTAACTAAATTTGTAACTGGCCATACATTAAACAAAGAGTACCCACGACGTGGAGAAGCATGACGGCGCAAGGACATTGTTTCGCGGGCCACTCGGCGTCCGCGCGCGGTCCCCTCGCTTGCGGCGCGCGGACCCCTCGCTTGCGGCGCGCCGTCCCCTCGCTTGCGGCGCGCGGACCGCGCGCGGACCCCGAGCCGCCCGCGAGGCGAGTCGTATGGTAGCGGCAAGCGCGTTGACCACCCGCCGTAAGCTTTTTCATATGGACATTAAAAAATATGTTATGCGACACACGATTTAATGCTCTAATTTGAATGGCAAGTAAATTGCTGGGTTGGAGCGGTGCTGGTGCGGTGCTTGTCAAGTGAGCCACGACCTTAAGGCGATACATTACACTGGTGGTACACTCTCATGGCTTATATGAATTAAGTTATTTTATATGATTCAGAATTGCCAAACTTAAGTGGCAGTGGGCATTGACCCGGTGAAGGTTGCAGGAATTCGCTGGATGCCAGTTTCACAGGACCGGTCAATGTAGCGATACTTGGGGGAGGCCTATGTCCAACAGTGGACGTCTTTCGACTGAAATGATGATGATGATGATATGATTCAGCTTTCAGAAGAAAGCGTATTGACTCATACTACTCGTACTTTTCTCAGTAAGTTTCCTTTATCCATAATATATTATAAGTATCTGTAGAGGTTAATTTGCGAAGCTTCAAGCTATAAAATATAGCTACTAATATAAACTACTTAACTCCTCTGAAACCTTAATTCTACCAAGTTTCATTTAGTGAAACCGATGGTTTGAACGTACATAGATACTCATAACTGTAGTACCAATATATACCTGAATTTTAATTAAATCGTTAATAATGAAACTCCTTGCTTTATCGTGCTGCCTTATATTAAATTTTCAAGATGAGGTATAGGAAGGGAGTTAATTTAGGGGCTGATGAAATTTTTTGAGAAAATATTTCTTCAGTAAAAACCGGATACCCTCTAATTAGATAACGAAGTTACTTTAGTCAGGTTAAGGTAAGTAGCTTCGTTCAAATAAGTCTGATTATTTTATGAAAAAAATATTTCAAAATTTTTGCAGGTTACTGTAACAGACTATTGGGCAGATGGCAGTCACTCCACGTAAAATACTGGTATTCAGCTGTATCCGGTTAGACTGGAAGCCAACCCCAACAGTATTTGTAGTTAGGAAAAGGCTAGGCAGATTATGATGATGATGTAACCGACAAATAGTCTATTTCGATTGAGTCGTAAATAACGAAGCCTGTCGTACTTAAACGAGAGTTCCGTGAACTGACGAGGGATTGAAACATGAAGAGATCGTGAATATGGAACTCCTGTTCAGTTCCTTCACAGTAAAATTATAAGCAGTAGTTTGGCGAAGGATACTTCAAGGTGCGAACACTGCGAACAGACTGAGAGTCGCGAGTCGCGCGCGCCGCGTCATTTTCCGAACCATAAACCATACAGCATACCAGATAGTGGCAAACAGCAACCCTAACCCTGATCGACAGTAGGCATTGAATTCAAGGCTACGTCTGAGTAGCACTAGGTTCTGCTTATCTTTTTACTGTGGTTCCAGTTCCCAGTAGGTAGGTACGAATACGGGTCAGTGTACTGACATCACAGTGAATTATAAAACGTCCACTGGGCGCTCATTCCGCTGCATTGTGAATAACGCTGCTACGTGATTCCGACCAACTCAAAAAACACCCCGACACACCTACAAAAAACGCCTGACTTTGACTCGTACAGCAATAGTGGCACGAGACACGTTGACCGTTCCATTGTGTCGTTTTATTACAGCCAAGCGCCCGGTCATTTCGTCATACGACAACAAATCCTTAAAACGACCCATCGTCTGAAATGCCATCTAAACGTAACGCTATAAGGTTCAATTTGTGTTTGTTACCCGGAACGGTTTTACGTTTTAACGTTTATAGTTTCTTTGGGCTGAACCAAAGAAAATGCAACCTTGGCGCTCTTAAATAGAGTTGTAATTGCTTTATTCTTTTATCTTTTTCTTTTTGTTGTAGTTGGGAAGAGATAGGCGCAAAGCGCACCCGCGGGCTGTCACGCGCCGCGTATTGTCGGTAGGTCCGACGATGCTCGGCAAAAAGCGATGCAACGATAAAAAGTTGAGCCGTCCCGAATGGATATTGAAGTGGACGCCACTCATAATAAATTGTTCATGGAATTAAAACGGTAAGACGGGATAATTATAATTTTGTACGTGTGTATGGGATGAGGACTTTTCTCAGGTCTAAGATGCAGGTGTGATTTGAAATTAAATGCTTTAAATCAGTTGTGTAGTTTATAATATCTTAGCGTACAATAAACCGATTATTATTATTATACTTACTATGTAAAGATTAGGACACGATCATTTAAAGAAAGATTTCTTACATGAAAGTTTCAGGCAAAGGACGTAAGCATAGGTTAATGTATGAAAACTGGCGAAATGTTGGTGTATTAGATATAAGTACGTCTGCCCAACTCTTCGGGGATTACTGTACAGGCATCATGTTATGTAAACTATACTTTTACAGAAGAAACGAGACTTAAGACGTAGAAACATCTCTGAAAGAAATGAGCTTAAAATATAAACAAGTAACATTAAATTAAAAAAAAAAAAAAACCCCCCGACATATAGGGTCATAATTTTTAGGTTTTTTTTTTTGGAACGAAGTTCCTTAACGCGTCTTACGGGTGTCAAGCCCTTTCATTTAATACCCATATTGAGGAAGTTGAGAAAAAAACATGTAATTCACCATTTTGTAGTGGCGGCCATCTTACATCTATATTTGAAACTAGCTGACCCGCGCAACTTCGTCTGCGTCACATAAGAGAAAGAGAGGGTTACAGAGAGTGGGTCGTAAGCACCTATAATACAATTTTCAAAGAGCACATCATACACATCCTTCCGCATAATGAAAATGCGCGCCCGGTACATGATCATTATTTTGCTGCGGAGTTATTTAAAACGGTGTATCTCCTAAGATATGCATTGAAATCAATTTACGTGCAATACGAAACGCGTCCATCAATTCTGTTAATATTGTTGATAGCAGAATATTAACAGAATAATAACAGATAGTAATTTGAAGTAGATTGGACCAAGGAATCACATTTTCCCATACAAACTTTGCACCCCACCTTTTCACCCCCTTAGGGGTATAATTTCAGGAAATCCTTTCTTATCGTACTATAGGCATCCGATAAGAAATGATTTTCTGAAATTATTATACAAAAATACACCCTCCAAGCTTCAGGTTTCTACAATCTGCGGTAAAGGCTGTGCGTTGATCCATCACAGTCCTTCAGGACAAAACATTTTTATTATTTGTAGATAGTAGGATTTGAACTCGTTTGTATTTGTAACTTTTCGGGCTTTATGTCTGATGTACATTCGTATACTTAGTCTACATTTTCTTCGTAGTATTATTTTTATTTGTAAATACAGGGTGGAAACGATTAACCGGGCAGAAAGGGGAGCTTCCTTAACCGTTGAGTATTAGAAACAGGATCGATTGGCATCAAAAAATGTTTTGTGTAAAATAGCAATTTTCTTGCTAACTGTACTTTTTTTTAATCTGTGAATGGAGATCAAAATTTCACGAAAAATTACGGATGGTTTCCTAAGACCATTTTCATGTAGCTGCAACGGTTAAGGTTTATCATTATTGGCATCAAAAAAATTGTTTTATGTAAAATGGCAATTTTCTTGCTAACTGCACTTTATTTTTTAATTAAATCTGTGAATGGGGATCAACATTTAGCGAAAAAATTATGGATTGTTTCTAAGACCTTTTTCGTGTAGCTGCAGTTCCCCTTACTGCCCCGTTTACCGTTTCCACCCTGTATTACCAACTACTTATACCGAGGAAAGCCGATTTTCTTGAGTTCCGCTATTTTGGGCGTATTCACTTCAAAAATCAAATTTCAAGAAAATTGAGAAATTATATTTACCTGTATTAGATTTGAAGTATTTACAGCAACTTGTAAAGGTTTATACTTCATTGGATTTTGTTCTATAGGTGTATGAAGTTTATTAATTTTAAACACAAAACCCTCTTTTTTACGTCTCTGGATGAAATTTTTTTAAAAATGCTGAAACAGGTATTTCTTTATTTTTAATAGTAAGTATTTACTCTGAGTTTCATGATTCTAGAACAATCTAAAAAAAATTTTTCATACAAACTTTACCCCCCCTATTCACCCCCTTTTTCCAATATTTTCCATAATTTCTATAGCCTAGATGTTATTCTGAGTTTATTTAAATAGATTAGTGAAGTTTTCATCAAAATCCGTCCAGTAGTTTTTACGTGATGCGCGTTCAAACAAACAAACAAACAAACAAACAAAAATTTTAAAAATGGTTTTAATATGTTCAGTTACTTATTTTAAGTCACCCTGGGTGATTTTTAGGGTTCCGTACCTCAAAAGGTAAAAACGGAACCCTTATAGGATCACTTTGTTGTCCGTCTGTCTGTCTGTCTGTCTGTCTGTCTGTCAAGACCTTTTTTCTCAGGAACGCGTGGAGGTATCAAGCTGAAATTCATATCAAATACTCAAGTCTATGGTCTCTTGGAGCTGTGAAAAAATCAAACTTCTAAGTCAACGCGATCAAAAGATACTCCCGTTTATGCCGCAAATTTTCGACACTCGCAAGGGAATCAAAACCTACAGGGTACTTCCCGTGAACTCAGAATCTTGAAATTTGGTACGAAGCAACGTCTTATAACACAGATAAAGGAAAAATTGCGAAAAGCATAAATTTTTAGTTACATCATATAATAAAAATATTTTTAATAATTTTAAATTTATTACCCCTTTACTCATGAACGCGTAGTGGTATTATATTGAAATTCTTAACAAATACTCAAGTCTATAATATCTTTAAGCTGTAACAAAATCAAACTTCTACGTCAACGCAATCAAAAGATACAGCAATTAAAGCCGCATATTTTGAAACTCGCAACTACTCGCAAGGGAATCAAAACCTAAAGGATACTTCCAGACGACCTGGAATCTTGAAATTTGGCATGAAGCAACGTTATAAAGTACACATATAGGAAAAATTCCGAAAATCTTAAATTACCATAACTTTTACTTATATACCTACAGGTTTGTACGGAACCCTCGGTGCGCGAGTCTGACTCGCACTTGGCCGGTTTTTTTTTTTTTAATCTTCAATGTACAGATTTTTTGGTCTCAACGATTTTATTATATGTATAGATTTATAATAGCGCATAGTATTCTACTTGTCAAGCCCTTTCATTTCATATCCATATTGTGGGAGTTGTTAAATAAATATGTAATCCGCCATTTTGTGGCGGCGGCCATCTTGGACTGATTTTTATAAAACATAGCTAAGAACACTCCCGACTGATTCACCTTTCAAACAAATAAAAAACAAAATCAAAATCGGTTCATCCGTTCGGCTGCCACGATGCCACAGACAGACACACACACACACACACACACACACAGACACGTCAAACTTATAACACCCCGTCGTTTTTGCGTCTTGTAACATTAATACTTCGCCCTTATCTTTTATCTCCGAGCATATTTTTCTTTGTAACGACTTTTCCTTGAATTTTCACCTTATTTGTAATATTACTCTTTTTGATTACAGGCCTTTGTTTAAAAGCAATTAGTACCAGGAAGGCGTTTATTTTCACAAAGTTGAGTTATTAAAACTTATTGTGAAAGGAGCGAAATTCTTAATTAGAAGTTTTCAGTTAATTTTGTAGCTAGTCTTTATGAGCATGCAGTTAGGTTTTCTGATCAAAGCTTCATTATACTGTAAATATAGTAAAAGGTGTGATAGTGGACATAAAATCACTTTCCCACACAAGAGCACTAAAAGTTTTTCTACATGAGTTCTTGTTACATCGTGTCTCGTTACCCAACCTATTTTGCATATCTCACGAAACGTCAAAATCTTAACCATTAAAATTAAATACAAAACGACTAAAATATCTCAGATTACCACACAGGCTCTTCTTAATTATATATTCGTTAAAATTGAGTGTTCCCTAACTATAGTGGGTTTCGCCTATCAGTTGATAGATCAGACGTAACTTGAGTGCTAAGACAGGGTCCCACAGCTACCGTTCACTCTATCAGATCGTAAACAAATACAACGGGAATTTTTACTGTGAGTTGCCTTAGATTAATGTAATTAACGCCCACTTGTTGATATTTTGTGTGAATTTTATTGAATCGTGGGCGCGGAGCTTTTGGAGTTTTGGGAAGGTGAAAGGCGAGCTTGTCGGAAAAGTATGAATATGATACTAGGCAGGGCCGTATTTAAAAGTGTGCATCGGCCCTGGGGCAATCAAAAAGTGAACATGTATTTTTTTTTGGAACAGACGAAAAATATATATGTACAAGGTCTAATAACATACGACTTAACCGCACAACCCCCCGTCAGGGGCCTAATTCTGCTATTTTAATAAATTCGTCACTCCAACACGATTCCATTCTCATCCCATTGTCATTTTGCTTAAAGTTCGTAATCTGCTAAATTCACAATGGTCGGTCAATGGTCTCGTAATAAAATTGTGTTTTAATGGCATTGTCGTATTGTCATTATTATAAAACCCTTAGTTCAAATGGTTTTCGAAAGCTACTACTAAATGCGAACATTTATTCATGCCAGATTTCATGTACGAGATTAATATTCTATGACATTTCTTTCAATGGAGTGTCAGTGGTTGTTCATTGAGAAGTCATAATGGCGTCATTAAGATAGTAGAATTAACAAACTTGTCAAAATTTGACAGAACTTGATCATTATGTAATCAATGATCGAATACTCTGACACTATTGTAATAGCAGAATCGAGGCCCTGGTGTCTCGGACTATGAACCTGGTCACACAAAGAATGTATTTTTTTTATTATGTTTAAAAAAAAAATGGAGGCCCGTTCCTTGTAGAGGCCAAGTGTCCCTTTTGCCCTGCCCTAAATCCGGCGCTGATACCAAGTATTAAGTCATGCCAACCTACGCGAAATGTCGTTTTGGTCAGTTAGCCGTTATCAAGACGTTTTGTTATTACCGGTCTTAAAATACAAAATTCGTAAACTTGGTAACAATTACGTTTTGTGACTTCAAATTGTCGTCTTATTCATATTTGGGCATTATGCTCCTGTCACTCACTGAACAAACTGTTTTAATTTTCTGCAAATTATATTTCATGTTTAATTTAATTAGGTATCATTAACACTGCTCAAATAAAACTAGCACAAAATAAATACTGAAGCTTAAAAACGCCGATGTTAAAGTCAAAGATAATGCAAATCCTTTTGAATTACGATGCCCGTTAAAATTCTTTAAGTATGTAGGTACCTACTCACTACGTTAAAATAAGTAAAATTGAACGGACTCCTGAACCGGTTCCCGCGTCTAATTAAGAAAGCAATTTGCAAGTTATTTATGGACTATAAAATAATAAAGAGGTGGACCCCGGCTTATCTGCTGAGTCACAGGAAATTGGTGGGATGCAAACATTATTTAAAACTGCAGTTTATATGGGAAGCCTTCGAGTTTGCTGATTATAGTTGTAATTTATCATTAAAAGTTTAAATTAAAACTGGGAAGTTTGGACGGCAAAAGGACGAGTTGTGTCAGCCGTTCGGTGAGTTATTATCATTGGAGTTTCTGTGTTCGTAGTACTGTCACATGTAATGTTAAATTATCATCGATTTGTTTCATCGGTAGGTGGTTCTCAGGTATTCTGGCACTGTAGTGTGAATCACTAATAATCATGTTAATCAATAATCATGTTAAAACTCACATATATTCACACTCACATACACACTTAACAGAATGCACCTACACTGACATACACACACATATACACCCACACACTCTAGAAAAGTATGTCTTTTATCAACAATAATGAATAATATATTTTTATTTTTTTATTTTCATATTTATTTTAATTTTAATATTGTTTATATTTCTGGTTTGATATTAATTTTGATATTGATTGTATATTTGATAGTGATTATAATTTTAGTTTTAATTTTGGTTGAATTTATTGTCTTTAATCACATGTTTTATGTATTGTTGCTGTAAATTGTTATTTACATAGGTGTATGAACTGAAACTTATTTAATTTTTCGATAACTATTGTATAGTAACTACACTTATGTCCAAATGCTGTCTCAAACTTTGAATTTTAAACACAATGTAATATTATATAATAATTCTTCAATTCAGGGGACCGGCACTGTATCTCCTTAACACAGGCTAATATTAGTCTATCTAGGAGACCAGTACTTCACCCGTCTTTATTGTATATTTGAACCAAAAAATTATATATAAAAAAAAAATCAAGCTCCAAATCCGTGGTGACATCATTAAAATGGTTTTGCCCGCCTGTAACAATCGAATGCCAATAAAACGTACGACGTGTCAAACAAAAACCAACGCACATTTTTTTATAGCGGGATCTCGCAAGAAAACAATAACGCGGACACAAAGAGGATCGGTTACATATGCCAGACGTGAGAAGACAATAGTCCCTATTAGAAAACCATATCAGCTGCAGAGGAACCAGTTCACGAATGATATATCGATTAAAGATTACAACAACGGCATCGATTCGAATGGAGGAATGGTATTGACATCTTAGTGATTGAATGTCTCGATACCGCGAATCTTGTTTATAAACAATAACGATTTCACTCGATGATTTACGAGTTCCGAGCTGTGCGGCTTTACCTCCTACTTGGAAAACTTGATTTAATTTTATGTGCATTCTAGATTAAACTGTTTCCCATAAACCACGGCGGTATGCCGTGTTACTTTTACGACCTCCTGAAATATGCGCGTTTATTTTGGTGTTGGGAAAACATTCTAAAAAGTTATTGGAAAAGAATGATTTTACTGCCACATTGATTACTAATCAAATAGCTTTGGAAGGCTTCTGGTCGTGCTGGTCAATTCCAATGCCAACGATTTCTTCAATCAGATTTTATCGTCGTTTGACAGTCGTCGTGGATGTCGGCAACTGGCCAAGGAATGCTTCTCGTACTTCACGTTACATGTTTTTTACGACCAGTAGCTAGTTTATGAACGGTGGACAAGTTTGAGATTCAGCTGATAGTGACCTCTTTTACTTTACAATGCCGCTGAACTTAATAAATTTAAGTATTTCGGTAGCAATTTGGAATAGCTTCCACAGAGTTCTTTTCTTAAGAATCTCTTCAAACACCTGTCGAATTATCACTGGAATGCTAACTTATATTTAATTTACATCAAATATACAGTCCAGACCTTGATACATATAAAACCTTGAACCTTTCTTTGAAAACCACAGCTCTTATCGCAGCCAGCCATCCAGTTATAAAATATGACGATCATAAACTCTGGGCACCTGTTCTTAACAGGATTTTCTTGTATTACCACTGGTACGAATCGCTCTTTGTCTATGTTGTGGGAAGGTTACGCTATTTTTGTTTGTGATTGGCCAAAAATAGTAGAAATTACCATCTGCTGATTGTTGTAATCAATAAAATTGATCATACCCGTAAATTGATCATTTTTATTATCATTATTCTAACCCAGGCGCATTAGTTTCTGTAATTCATTTCATCACCACTGCTCTCAAAACGGTGAAAGAAAACATCGTGAGGAAACCGCCATGCCCTGTCCGGCCATGTACCAAACATTCGAAGTCATGTGACATCTACAATCCGCACTGGGCCTGCGTGATGGATTCCCTCTCATAGAGAGGAGGTCTGTGTCCCAGCAGTGGGAACATTGTAGGCTCATTATGATCATTATTGCGATTGAAAAAGTCAGCCATTTTATCTCAACTCTTATCAATTTTTAAGATGCAGAATTCGCTTTTTGGTTCACTGCATTTAACATTATACATAATGTAAATACGATCAAAGCAAAAAGGATCGGTGAATGAAGATTTTGTCTTGGACCAGATTCAGAATGAAGATACATACAATGCTTTGACGACGCCGCTCCTGATAAAACAATTAACATAACTAAATAAAGAGGGGTAAGAGTTATTTATTCATTGACTTCTTGTTATGTAAAAGAGGACAGAATCCTTCTGCGGTTTTATTGAGATATGTAGGTCTGTACGTATGATATGGCTATATCAATGTTATGCCAATGATAGAGCAAAAGCTAGATGTTAGAGGTTTTAAGAGTTCGTTTATTGTTTCAGTGTGATACGGCCCATCAGGGGTTTTAGGGGAGTATTTATCTATGGGTCTTTGTTACCTGAAAATAAATGGATTACTTATTATGGTTTGACAATGTTCTAGCAGAATCGGAATCACGTTAAAATTCTTAAAATGGTCACAGACGCAGTACGTGTTATGAATTATCACTTTGCATCGATTCTACCTACTAAAGCGACCATTTTAGACACCCAGATCATCAAAATCATTGTCAGTCAATCATCCAGTGTAGTATACTCACTAATTGTCACCATTGTCGTAGATTGTCATTGATACAAAATGGGTTTGGCAATGATTGGTTACTTTTTTCTGAACTTGCATCTTCTGAATGTCAATACTTAATAGGTAGGCTTCTTATCCGGGCAAGGTTTTCTGAGCGAGACATTCAATCCTGAGGTCCACAACATAAAGCAAAAACATAACACAACCCAACAGACACAAAACACATTTAATTTCAAGTTATCAATACTCTCTTCGTATTATTAAAACCATCTCGACCAAAGTTAATTATTAAACATTTTTTTCTTGCAAACGGGCTCTTGAAAGGGTAACATGCATCGTTGGCGCTATTTATAAACGTTCCGCTTAAAGTTTTTTTCTTGTCGCTTCACTTCTGTGCTTATGCGCACCTGCCGTCGCGGGCGCAGCTCATTGGTTGGTGCGCGAGTCAATAACATCTAACTAAGGAGTGAGGCCACCCTTACGGCTGTTTTCTTAGCCCTTATCTCGAGATGTTCAATCGTGCACCTGATTTTGTTTGTATGGTTCGACTTGGTAGTGTCGGTTATGAGGTTTCTATGGTTTTTTAAATGTTGATGCTTACACCATCTTATGTTTACTGCTAACACTTTCTTTTATTTTCAGTCTGGGGTTTTCAAAACTTGACTTTGGTTGGTTCAAGAGTCTTCCTAATACAGTCTTTTGACACTTTCTGTTATTTCGGCCTTGTGCTTTTAAGGCTTCGTTAATTACTGTTGTAATTCCATGTTCTTCAAATAAAAAGGTTGTTATCCAAGTTTTACCTTACTCAAATTCTAGTTCTCTAGTTCCATATTTTTTTATTAAAAACAGCTGCCCGTATTACCTGTAATAAAACGGTTGTGATCAGTCGCTTTAAAAGTTTTGATATCTGTAGCCGCCTTCTTCATTTAAAATCATAAATCTTGCCTTTTAAACTTCCATAAACTAACTTTTTATGTCTCCATTAACATGGCATATTCTATCAAGATCTCAGATAATCCGTGCGCTAAATAACTGAATATTAAAAAAAAAAACAAATAGAGTAATAAATAATACAGTAATGCCACATCAAAACGTAATGCATTAGTCAAATGGTTATCACAACATCTCTGTCCAAATTCCGTGCTTAAATGGAACATATTATTAAGCTGATATTCCACAGCAGCCCTAGGCTAAGATACGCTTCTATAAGCTTCACTATGTATGAAAATTTAAGGGGGATGGCCCATTACGACCTACGACCACGATACGCATATATACTGGAAAACAAATGAAAGCCATGCAAACGTCTCTACAATTTATTTCACCTTTGACATTAGCAACCTTATTGAAACGACAATAAAGATCATTGTGATTTTTACAGACTTGTCGGTGGCAGCAAACCAACAAAAATTCTTTTGACAGTGACAGATGTCAGAAGGTGTGAACGTTGAGAGTGAGAGCTAAGGTGAGTAGAGGAAGACCAGAGAAACGATGCATGGAATGTATGAACGATGATATGGATAGAAAGGAGGTGGCTAAAGGCTAAAGAGATGACGAGTAGTAGATTAGTATGGATAATAGATTAATGAACAAGACATGCTGCGCCAACCCCAAATAAATTGGCTTAAGAGTAGAATAGTGATGATGCAGATGTCGGAGATAAGATATTTATGTTTGGTAGGACTGAACGCGTAGGTACATCCTAACAGTGGATGGTCGACTTTATAGCCAAGTACGGCAGTATGGACGGCTACTTTAGAAACACGCGAAGAGATTGACAATAGCTGATAACATTTAGCTGGTGCACTGTCTATAGCCGAGCCATTAAACAAATGGACAGGTTTAAGAAAGCAAATTGATTGTGGTGATAAGTCACTCCGACTGGACGAGGTCTTTGATATGTGTTGTTTCAAAATATAGTAATTATTATCTTTAGGTGGTATTTGTATTCGATCTCAAATGTATTGGCATTTGAGATCTGGTTGCTTCGAAATACACCATAATCATACGTACCAGAATTATTATTGCTACGTTTCTTAAAGCGTACGGTCGAACAAGCTATTTGGTTTACATTTTTCAATGTAATTTGTGGGTTAAACTGTAAAACAAATAGCTTGTTCGACCGTACCTATATTGTAACACTGCTTGGCAAAGGCTTCCCCCATAGCCTTACTCTCTTCTCTCCGTGCGGTTTTCTCCAACTATGATTAGCCTCAAAAAAGCCTCTAAATTGACACGCAAGTGTTTTCTAGCCCTCCCGCGGCGAGGACGTATTATACACACCTTCTTTCTATGGGTTATTCAAAACATTCAGAACGCTACCTACTACGATTCTTATAAAGGAATATATTTTCGTCTCGTCCACATTCATACATCTAATCATACACGAGCGCCAATTTCAGAAGAACACCTTTTGATAATATCAGAATGAAGTGGTTTTTCATAACATAAAAAGGACTGGAATTAGAAAACTCCTCCAATCATCATTATCATCAATCGAGCAGCTTTCAAAACAGCAATGTGTAATCTTTAATCTCTCTCAATCGGCGCATTGACAATTAAATGTAACAGCTACACGGCTACAGCGGTTTTAAGAAAACGCAATCAAAGGTAAAAAGCGCGGTGTCTCACAATTGTCGACCGCCGCCCGCCGTCCGATAGTTCGTCGCGTCTGCAATTAACCGTCATTAACTAGGGAATTAAGCTTTTTGCGTTAGAAATGGCTTTCGATCACAAATGCAGTACAAAATTAGCAGTTTCTTGAAGGTGTTTGAGATACTCTGCGAGTAATCTAAGTGGTTAGAGGCTTCCTTTAATTAGTCCACAGGAAAGATGATTACTTACTTTTAGTTTAATCAATAGTGCTATGTCAATAACATGCTACTTAGGAATTACTATAGCATTTATTTCGGGCTACGCCTGTTGTGTTGGTCAGACATGCATGTAATTCTATAAGGTAGTGATTATCAAGTACTTACATTTAACTATGCTGTAGTAAGAGAAAACGATTTACCAATTGAAGATACACATTGGTCTAGTTAGTTAGTTTGGCCTAGTAGATCACATTGAGTAGCTTAGGTTTACAGAATGTTTACCCCACAAACTGTAAAAGTTTCCTCATTGAACTGCTCTTGCATGTAGATTCTAGTTATTCAAGTACCAGGGAACGGGTGTGGCGATAGCGTCAAGCTTTCGGATTTGAATAAACACAATGTAGTACTAAGTTGGCATAAAATAGGAGCAAGTAAGTAGTGGTCTAGGCGACCAGTAGGCACTTGATATGGTAACCCGTTTGCGCCAGTCGAGTTTACGTACACCTTGCGCTCTATCGCAGATCTGTTGGAAACTGGACGGTTATGTTGTCCACTTTGCTGTTTCGTTTCGTTTTATTTAAATAAGCGTAGCCTTCGGAAATGAAATGGTGTTTATTTCTGAAATTAGTACTAAGTAGTGACTTATAGGACAGGGACAGTGGTCCACAACAACAATTTGGTCAACAGTCTCTAACTCGATGGTGCAAAGAAATATAACAAACACAGAGGTGATTGTACTTCTAGATTGGAGACTTCGGATTTAGCAGGTATTTTTCGGGTAATTCTTTCTCATAATAAGAGACTAATGAAAATAAACAAATGTTGATAAAACGAGCCATATCCTTCCAGGGTAGATACTTAATTGCGTAAAGGACTAGCTGAGTGGCTAGGTCTTGGTGGTGTAAAGTTGAAAGCTTGCAATGAAGTATAGTGTAGGCGATACTGAGAAAATACTAAAAAGTTCAATATTCCATTAGGTACGTCTATTTCATTTGATAAATATTTAAGTCGTTTATTTATGACGATATTATACTGACTTAAAAGTCAAATTTATAAAATATTAAAACTAAATTGCACCTACGTATTCAAAACGATTTTTTAATTAAAATTTACCGTGTATAAATTGTTTAAAATGTGTCAATAAAATACTTAAAATATACTTAGAAAATTATTACCACTTTTTATTTTATTCAGTGAGAATGGCCACATAATTTAATTTGCCATCATAATGACAGTTTATATTGAAAACGTGACCGGTCGTAATTACCGTGTCTGATTGGTAAATGTCCAGCGACCACACCAAGTTTATTTTTAAAGCAACGTCGCAAAATTGGAGCTGTCTTTTTATACAAAAAACAACCAGGAAAAACAACAATTTATCTTCGAAATAATGAAGGCAATTTGCATAGTTAATAACGATAAACTATTTCATCTAGATGTGGTTCTTGATAATCAAAGAAGAGAGTTCCTTTAATCTTAAAAATGTTTTCCAATGAGGTACTGGATGGAATTGTCTCAATCCCTAGCTCCCAATGCAATCTTCTTAACTTCACAGTCACATAGATTGAACCGTTGTTGAACTATAACCTGAAGCAATGAATAAATACTATACGAGTGGCTTCAGACTTCAGCTCCTATTAAAGTAACTCGTGGACAATACAAACAAAACGTAGCTGACACCGTGTTTCCCCTTGCCCTAATCCAACTACTTACTCTTTTGTCCAGTAAAGCGTTCTCGCACGCCATTACATTCTTTATCTCCATACCCCACGATCCAAATTTATGTCACAACATTCACCTCCAAATTATCTCTCTATTTAAGCGGAACTTAAAATGGTCTTTTCACCTTGCCACACGAAAGTGCTCTCTGAGTTTTTGTCCTTGTAAAGCATTTTCCTTTGACGCTAGTACGACAGGTGATTTTATTTTTCGGTGAAATGTGGCGGCACCCCGCTGCATTTAAATATAATGACACAATGAAAAGGCTATAAATTTGTCGCTCTACTTAGGGGATTCTGCTATTCCCCTTGTACCTTCCTTTTGTACGAAAGTGTTGACGTGTCGAGAATAAAACGACTGTAAACGCTCATTTTGCTCTGCATTACTTGAATTGTGTAAGGACAGAGCGCTTGTTCCTGACATATTTTCCTGCGAAAATTCTGTTCTGAGACTTTTTAATATTTATTTGTTCGTAAACAAAACAGTTTTGTAGATAGAAATTCTTTATTATTTAAAATGTTTGAATACAAAACAGTACTGTCATAGAAAACACATCCACAAGACACAAAACAAATATAGCACCGCTATCGCCACCCGAACAAAATAGACAACGTTGCACTAAAACAAAAGATTCAGCTTGAATGAACAATAAATGCTCACACTTACATGTGATGTGATGTACTGTAGATGATGTAGGTACCGTGGGAACCGCACCACATCATACGGGGTCGAGTAAACCTGAGTTCACGGTAGCAGCACTAGACAATGGCAGGAACCACCTTCGTTCCGACGATTTGTCACGGAATGTCCGTAAACTCTGCCCACAGTTGTCTTTTCGTCCCATCATTGTTCTGCACACAATTGTGAAGAAAGCAGTAAACGAGTAGGTGAAGCTTAGTGACCCGTGAAATACGAGAAAATTATCGTAATGGTTTGAGGGTGTTAGTAGAAAGGCTCTATGAAATGTGGGTCTGGGAAAGACTAGAAAGAAATCGTTTTAGTCACTTTTGTGGTAACGATGATCAGCCTGCATTTGTAAACTACATTCTTAAATGAACCTGTACCTACCATTACAAATATAAACAAAATTTAATTTGAACCCTGCAAATATAGATAAGGTAGAACTCAAACTTTCCAATGATTCATAGTCAATGCAAACACACCCATTAATCTCACAAGTCATAGCTCGGATCTTAATAACATTTGTAATCGTTCAGTCTGCAACAACAAAACAAAAAAGGTGTTCATTAATTTCAATCAAACATCTCAAGATAACATAGAATTAGAAAGGATGTTGATGCAATAAAATTATACAATGATTGACACTTAAATGAATAGCCCAAAATCGAATCCACATCAACTGTCTAAAGAGAACGGTCTAGATTGGGTCTCGAGTCAGATCAGTCACAGATACCATGGCATTAGCGTGTCAACTATACTCAATTCGTCCATTCTAAATTGACCTCCACTGACCTTTCAATAGGTCACTTGAAAATGAGCAATAGGAAGGATTAGGTGTTCGTTTAACTGGTCATGGAGAGATAAGGCGATGGGAGTGTACGGGCGTGGTCTACAATGCAATGTCGGGCTTAGTAGTATAAACAAAGAGACACGTGTGCCTTTGTGTACGTCAGTTTGTCCTTGGTGATATAAAAGGGTATCAACAAAAGCTTTCAGGACAGATGGTCGGTTGATGTCATCAGATTTGGGTTATCTTTTCGGTTCGGGTTGGATTCGTGTTTGTTCTTATGAGAATGTGTTTGTACGCAATCCTATTTTAAGATTTCTGGACACGTGTGACACATTAGGTGCGCAATTGGTTTACTTTTTTACATTTGACAGCTAGATTAAAACAATTATAATTAGTAGTGCGTATTATTACTGTTTTTCCTGTTAACAAAATAATTTGATATTAGATTAATTCGAAATGCAGCCAGCAGCATGCGGCCTAGCTCAGGAGAGCAGTTGCTCATCTGTTATTGTTTGTGCTTAATTCTAACTTCACTTCACACAAAAAAGAAATGAACGAAATAAATTCATTTCATTCATTTTCATTTCATTTTTATTTTCATTTTCATTTTCATTTTCATTTCATTTCATTCATTTTCATTAAAAAAAAGAAAAAATAATAATAACCACAATTTTGCTTCCTCACTGATTTGAGCATGAACTATTGAACAATAGTGTTAGGCATTCGTTTATCGACAATAGCACAAAATACTTTGCTAATTTACAATAGTAAAAAACAATCTAAAATAAATTCATTAATTCTACATTCTCACCAGAATCCTTGCACATAAAAAGCTATGTTATCGTAACCGCACATACCAAAATCAAGTCAAACCTTACATTCCAAAGTTACACAAACAATATCATGGTCAAACCCAACAAATTGTATCTAGTAGCAAACAGCAATTACATCAATGTCGTGACTTTAATGTCGTTCAACTGTTAGCCTAGTTTCAAAAATAGCTACACTATTTACTTATCTACTAAATTGAAACTAAAAGGGCTTCGGAAAGACGTAGTCAATGATCGTGAGAACAGTGGGTGTGCTTGACGTCTTCATCGGGAGTTGCTCCAGATGTTCGTTCGTATCTATAACTAGCTTCCCGCCCCTGGTTCGTGCGGGTTTTATGTCTGTTCCATGCATCAATTTTCTTCATTTTTTTATATTTGTTTAATAAATGTAATAAGGTCATAAACTGGAACTGGGGTGACTCGTGAGATAACGGCTAATTTTAAAGTGGGTAGGTTTGGAACAAGACATGCTCCGTTGATCGATACTAGGATAAGGACAAAGGCCTGATGATGATGACACACCATAAACCACAAAAATAAAAAGTAAAGTTGGAGTAAAAAAAAAAAACCATATTGTTCGAAGGAGCACATTAACGACTTACCAAACGACGCAAAAGATTGTGTTAATATTAACAAATTTAATCTAAAACTGAAAAAAATCGTTTATGAAATGTAGTCATACCGCATATTATTATTACATACTTCCTATATATTTGTTTTGTATAACTTCATCAACACGCAACAGAGATTCAGAGGCAAAATGTATTTATTTAGATATAAAAAAATTACTTAGAATATGCTAGCTTTTTTATTATATTAATCTGTACTTTTTACTTTCACAAGAACACACATGATGGTGAAAATTGCATCAACGCTATTTCCGTACAGACAGACACAAACAGTGATATTAATTGAGATACAGATAATTTCCGTCATACTGTTTTAAAGATACGAGTAGCTACAGCATAGCTTTAATGTGGTTTTACATCCATATGTTCAGCACTTATGCTTAAAGATAGTTTTAATTGCTTCTTATCTTTGAAGGTTCAATCTGACTCATATACTGTTGGAGTAGGTTGATCAATTCTATGTGACGTCATGATTTCTATATTGGGCTGGAGATACGTACTATAGTGGTTATATTGGAGATATAGTGGCCATAGCTGCTTGATTATTTCATTTAGATTGTGGAGTTAATTGATGGAAAAACCATACGGTAGCGGTTTTTAAGAGTATCTTACGTTATTATTACGGAGACTTAATAATATATTATTATGTATCTGAAGTGGTTTCTTATGCAAAGTTCGCTACACGGTGGAGAGATATCGACATACAACCAGTTCCCATAAATTCGGTACTGTATACGTCATTTATTAGTCTAGAATCATGTAAACTAAGTACAGAATAACAGGATCCATTGTTACAGTTTGAACGTCGATAGTTACACCTTGTATTTATATTCAATGCTCGTACTGAATTATATTAACATGTCACCTTCATCATTGCTATGACTTAAAATTCTGCTTACCCTTTGAGGAAAAACCCGCTTGCAGAATAAATAAATGGATAATGAATAAGATAGTTTTATGTATAAAATACAAATATCATTAGTTTATTGGTATTCGTACGCAACTGTCACGATTGTAAGTAATTGTTTGTGATCGTGCGATTTCTGTCACGACAGAACAAGCGTGTCACTTCCCGTATCTATGTTTCCTGATTTATTGAGTAGTGATTTTAACACAAAATCAATTATTCATAAATATTAAAGTTTCGAGCCTGTCAAATAATCAGAAGAGTATGGTTGCGTAATTGTACAATTAAACTTGGTCGTTTGCCCGCATTCGATTGCTTCTGGATTTCGGACAAACGATCAAGTGTAAAAGAACGGGGTAGGGAACGCCCGTCTTTGGGTAATCTGGTTCGGTATCATTGTTCGTCTGCATTCAAATACTCATAGTGTAATAAATGCATCAGGTGCCCGAATTCGACTAAAGTCACGCGAATGCGGGCTAACGACAAAATGCAATTGACAAACAGAAACCGGAACGAACGGAACGCCTCAACTATAAAACAGAAAATTCCAACCATGAAAACAGTTTTAACTCAGAACTTACTTTTATAGAAGTCGGTTATACAACTAAACTTGGTTAAGTGGAACCTGGCTAAGTGAGAAACCTCCATAACTGGAACTTATGCTGAGGTCCCAACATTTATGCCTGTATATCTGAGACACTGGGTAAGTAGAAGACCTCTTTAAGTGAAACTAATTTGCAGGTCCCTTGAATGTCCCAGTTATCCAGGTTTCACTGTATTATGCTTTGCATTAGAATGAGTCCTTGTTAAAGGTGACAGGGAGTGATTGACTGTACAACGTACAAGGTGTGGTGTATTTAAATCCAAGCAGAAATTAACCGGTTTACTGCTATACGAGTATCTACAATGTTTGGTTGATCTAGATCGTTTGTTGCATAGAGCATCTCATCTGTTTTAGGTGGTTGGTGACACACGGGCGGTGTTGTATAAGTCTTATAGGTACGTCCCTGTAGGTCTTTACCCTGAGTCTATTGTCACAAGCCGGGCTTAAATGTATGCTCCACTTTGCTACGTACTGAGAAATTCTTATTAGACAGCCACTGGAACTATTATTAACCAATAGAAACTTGCTCGGCCAAGAAAATTAGATGAAGACCCCAACTCAGTGGTCGTTTTAAGACAACTAGGAAAAACAGTTTCACGTCTGTATTGGTGATATTCTTTTGCATCAAAAAGTTCCTGAATGCATAGAAAAAGGTTTCGCATTTCTGCAACTACATTTAACAGAATTAACTTTCTCATATGATATTTTTCTAAAAAGTGCCCTACATGGTCAAAATGTATGGCAACAGCAGACTTTCCATCAAATTAACGATGAAAAATTTCTATGCGACATTTTGTAACTTTACCATTATCCTGATTTCTGGTAAAATGTAACATTTTCGAAGACTCTGGTAAATGAATTAATTGAATCTGTAGAATTTCTCATGTGTCAAGTTACGTAAATATTTTATCACTATTTCGAACGAGAACACTTTTTTCCCCACTGCCCCTAGCCTTTTCGGTCCCACTGCTGGACAAAGGCATCCCCCATTCATTTCCAACTCGCCCAGTGTTTTGCCTTCTCTAGTCAATCAGTTAGAAACGAGTCCAGAGAAGACTTTATTCAAAACTTTTATACGTGAATCATCCTGCCGTTTGGTGGCTAATTTTCCTCAAGCAAAAGTTTTTGTTCTCGTTTTGCATCGATTACTATTTGGACTCACTGAAATAGATATATAAATAGAAAATGAAAACATCTATCTTCAGATTAACTACACGGGCTATTGAAAATGATATTGTTACCATGCTCAACAAGATTTGACTAATATTATACGAGTTTATATAGATCAGGTGTATACATTTGGTCCTTTGGTTTGGTCATCACAATTTATTTGGTCCAAAAATGGTTTATTTTAGACTAAAAGACGGCTAGCATTTTCGCCAGTTTAACCTATGAAATGGCTATGCTTAGTCTAACATGAACTTTTAACCGTATACCTTTATAATTGCGGCCAAGCTGGGGCAAGGTCAAACAAAATCAATACTTCGTACCCTCGGTACAGTTAGTGGTACTGCAGTTTACTATTCACTGCTCACCCGAACGGTGTCTAGGCCACTATCGATCCTCTTTTTGTCCTCAACAACCATTTCTCAGATAGATAATGTATCTGGTTCGCAGTTTGTAACCGGTGCCACAGGTTTCTTTATACGCTACTCGACCCAACTTGATCACATTATACCTTTTATGGCAAGGCGGACCAGTGAAGATCAGAATTTAGAATAGCTGACAGAATTTTAAATAGTTCATTGGAATTCTATGGGGTTGCAAACAATATATTTATTAGTATGAGTTTGTGAGATGCGAGATAGGGTTTAGATAAAATCTTAGGTAGTGTAAGAGGTGTCTTAGCATGTCTACATTAAATTACCTTTATCGTTTTTCTAGTGTCGTTTTTCTCCTGATACTGACGTCAGATATAGAATGGTGGCTGTCTCATTCAGGTATAGTGAGTAGTTTGACAGTTATCAGAATCAAGCATAGTAAATGTAACAAGAATAGATTTGTCTTTGGGTTTGTTTAACCCTCTCAGTCCTTAAAATAAGATGGATTTCATAAATTGATTGTCTATACAATGCTATGTTTAACTTTGAGGTGCATTAACATTACTGGGAATAGTTCTCTTCTCTTCTCTTGGCGCAGTGTCTTCTACTTCCATACTTCGTTTTTTCTCTTCTTTTTGTCTTCTACTCGTCATCTCAGCAGTCGCCTATTTTCTAGCCATGTTATTCTTCCCATCCATCCTTCGTTTCTTTGGTCGTGACTTGCAGCTGTAATAAAATTTACTAGTTAATGTTTACTTTTTAGTGTTGATTTGTGTTTGTTCCGTGGCTACCAAAAAGCTTATTTCAGTGAACAGAAAAAAGCAAAAAGAGGAATACTATCGTAAATACTCCGGTTTAGCACAGTGGCCGTAAATATGCATTATTTACTTTCAAATCCACTTAAAAACATAACGGGTGTAATATTTTACGGGGAAAATAGATAAAAAAATTAACTGTTGTTTGCGCTTTTTTACATTGGACTACCTACTCTAATGAAAAAAAGCACAAACACCAACTAATGTTGCCTCTGTTTGTAAATGTAGGTGAATAAATCGCATTGTTCCTTTATAAATTTTAAAATGAAACTTGATTTGAATGTATCTCTAATTAAAATTCCGTTCGCAGTCCACTTAGCCAGGATGGGGAGTTGAAATATCTCAAAAATGTTTGAGTAGGTATCGGAATCTATGGGTGCGTTCAAAAGAATGCCTTAATTAGATTAATCGTTGGCGATTTTGATAAGGCGAGTAAAAAGTCGCCGGCATTTTGACATTAATGAGAATATATTGCTACTTCTTTAATAGATTCTTGGTTTCCTTTAACGTTGATTGAATGACTACGTGTGATTGTGTTTGCTGAGAGTAATCTTATTACAATGGTAATAAGATTACTCTCAGCAATGCTCTCATAAATGCGAAAGTATGGGTAGGATGTTTGCTGCTCTTTTTACGCAAAAAAACACTTAACGGGTTTAGACGCAATTAGGCATACCAAGCATTACGTACATCAAACTAAGTTACTTTACGTTACGAAAAAATATTGCTGGGAAATGACTTTTTTTTTTTGGGGTGAAAAGTCACTTTTCATGGTAGAACTCAATGTAACGCACTCAAGACATTGTGCTGATGGATGGATTGAAAAGTACGGGGGTCATGAAGAGGTAAAAGAAAAAACCATGTCAAAGAAAAAAAAAACACGAAAAAAAATGTGTACTCGTAGTAATTATAAGTAGTTGTTTTTTTTTTTTTAAGTAAAAACTACTACTTTGACCCCCGATATCTCCGTAACTAGAAGGTTCCCAGGTATGGTGTAGAACAAAAAAAATATCGCAATGAATTCCTTTTTTTTTTTCGTATAGGAAATCATCAAATAACTTCCCACTGTGGGCGGAGCGGGAGTTAGTGTCAGACTTTTACTGACTAGAACCCATCCACGTTCTTTCTTCGCCCATTATGTTCCGGGGCCGCGGTATCTCTTTCGAACAGTCCCGCAGCCCCGGAATTACTGAATCCTACGAAGGCGAAACTGCGGGTATAAACCATATGTGTAGTGTCTCGACACTGCAAGGTTTTTATTAATTAATCAAGTCCCTGATGTCATTGTAGGATGGTACAATAACTCAAGAATGTGATTATTGTATTAGTACGTGGTCGACATGCCATTCAATCGTGCAAAAAGTAGTTCAATCACGCGCTCCTTTTTGGGATGTGCAGAAGAGTAAGTTTCCTTTGTTAGAGTAAGATGTTATGATTGATGAAATGCCTCTTGTTAAACAGGTTTTTCGAGTTAATTAAATTGTCTAAAAATGTATTTTTATTTGTGTGGGTGTTTCTATAAGGTCAAGCTCGCACTACGAAATACCAATATGCATTCAAACTAATATTATTAGGTATTGTCTTCAATGGAGTCGTATCTTCGGCTTTTTAGTCAACTGATCCCACATAGGCGAGACCCGCGAGTCCACTCGACCAAATGCATATTTGAATTGGTCAACTGGATCCGTTGAGCAATTGTGTGAATTTTTTAGCTAAGTAGAAACGTTTTCTTGATATTAATCTATATCTAAAGGGTGTAAAAAAGATTCTTAACGAAGTCGAAAGGCACTTGTTCTCTCCGTCATTGCGATTAGTTTTTTGTTCTACACCATACCTGGGAACCTACCATTACGGAAATATTCAGGGCCAAAGTTACAACATTTGCCATTTTTTTTTTTAATGAGTACAAGTTTTATTGTAAGTTTTTTACACCGTACTATTCAATCCATCCATCAGCAAAATGTTTTGAGTGCATTACATTGAGTTCTACCATAAAACATGATTATTCACCCAAAAAGAATAAGTCGTTTTCCAGCAATAATTTTGCATAAAGTTACTTAGTTTGATGTACGGGATGCTTGGTTGACGGCTTCGTGATGCGGTTATTTATACCCTGTATACAGGGCCATACTGGATACGTAACATAACATTTATTTTGGCTTGATGACGCAGGCTGGTAGACGCACGTCAGCTTCACAACCAACTCATCCTTTGAAGTCTACATTATAAATACAGAGTGACGTAAAAACGTCACTGTCTACCCAAAAAGGGACGACGTGACCTCAAAGCGGATCCGTGGGCAGTATACACAATTGCCTCGCCGGTGGTCGGAATGACAACAGCCATAATTGCGATTATTGTGAACGTCAGAATGGCTAGTTATCTGTATCAGCCCGCGTTAGACTGTTGACTAAAATTGCTACCCATTTGCTACCTATAGTCAATTAATTGCTAGCTCACTTGGAAAAAAAAAGGGTTTCCAAATGAACAGCCATTCTGATATCAGGATGGCTGGTCAACTCTCCGTTTGAGTAAACTGTTAAAATTCGTGTTATTATTTTAACACCTTGTAGCTTTAACAAGTAAAAAGTTATGATCGTTTGATTTTTTATAGGGACTGGATTTAGGTTATTGTATAAAATAATATTTAAAACGATAACAACAATGTATTTTTTTATTGAAATAGACTAATTGTAAAAACCATTGACTATAAGTAGCCATAGGTAGCAAATAGTTAGCAATTTTTGATCAACAGCTTAACGCGAACCGATACAGACAACCAGTCATTCTGATGTTCACCGATATTTCGTGTAATCGTGTATTAAAAATGCATACCGCTCGTCATTCGATGACAAAATCGATTAATAAGTACAATGGCCCCAGCACCCGGCTTTTGATGGGTGTAATTAAAAATTTTCGCGTTGTATTTCTGGTATGAGCAATTCGGCGGTTTGGTTGCAAACGCGACTGGTAAACATGGGATCCTGGGTTCGATTTCTAGGTCGAGTAAAGTGTTTTTCTCGGGTAGCAGCCCTAAAGGGCGAGGAAAGAACATGGAAGGGTTTTAGCCAGTAAAAGCCTGACACTTCCTCCTGAGCTGGGCTGGAGCTGGGCTGGGCATTTGATGATTTCCCAACCGGAATAAAAAAATACGTGTTCAAATTCCAGGCTGAGCAAAGTGATATGGAATTTTCTAAATAGCAGCCATGAATTCAGAATTTGAGCCCAGTTGATGACAATCGGCTCGTCCTCCCTGAGACTTAAGGTGAAAGGGTCAGGGTGACCCGCGAAATTCAAATTTTCTTACGTTTTTTGCAATTTCCAGGGCAGTGCTAAGTTTTATGTTGATAAACATATCGGTCGCGTCTGTAAGACGTATTAAGGGGCCGGCGGAGCATGCGTATTTCATACAAACGTAATACCAAAATAATTTGTAAATCAAACATATTCTTCAAGTATTGTGTATTTATTTCGATTGGGTTACATAATATCTATGTTCCCAAATATAAATTTTGAAAGGAAAATGATATAAAGATGAGATATGAGGAATTTAAAATTTCTATAGAAAATTTGTTTTTCTCATAACTCTTGTTTAAATCAGTGTCTATTCAAAATATATATTTGGGAACCTAGATATTCTGTAATCCAATCGAAATAAATACACACTGCCTTAAGAATACGTTTGATTTACAAATTATTTTGGTATTACGTTTGTATGAAATACGCATGCTCCGCAGGCCTCTTAAGTAGAACTGGTGAAATGTTGGTATACTATTAGATACACCTTTGCCTCATCCTTCGAGAATTACAAGAAAGATGTCATGTTAATGTAATATCATACCGCTCGTAATTCGATGACAAAACTGATTAATAAGTACAACGCCCCCAGTACTCGGCTTCTGGTGGGTTGATGGTGTAATTAAAAATTTTCGCGTCGTATTTCGGCCATGAGCAATCCGGTATTAAGAGCAATTGAGCTGATGGGCTGAATTGGATCCGCTTGAGTAGTTAAGACGTATGAAATAGGACATGGCGTAACGTAGCTGGGATGACGGTGATGGGGTCATTTGTTTAGAGTTTAAAGTTACGAAATTGGATGATGCTGCAGTAGAAGTAATATAAATGCCGCGAGCCCAGAATAGGGTAAAATTCACTCATTATTTATTTATTTATGCACTTCATTATTATCTATCACACGTACCAAACCTAAATTTACAGCAAACTAAATAATAGCCTCAAAGAACTCCTTAACAACGGACACGCGTAATGTGCCCAAGAGACTGGCGGTATAGCCTTGTAGGCATAGCTTATAGCCTGAGTTTCATTGACGAAAAATAACACGTCACAATCCACACGCACATCTAAAAGTTCTGCACTCAACTAAGTAATTTAATACTAATTGAATGTAATTCAATTTGAAGGGCAACAATCAAAATGTGGTTGATTAGAACCGAGTACAAAATATTTTTTTTTCAAAGCGCTGAAGGATAACATTGTGAGGAGAACGGCATGTCCTAAAATCAAAGACATCTACCAATCCGCACTGGGCTCGCGTCCTGCTGGATTATATAGGGTGACTGGTAATTAGTGTACGAAACTTAAACACGTGATTGTGTTCATGATAACGAACAACTTTTACTATGGGACCAAACCCGAAATCGCGAAAAGATAATCAGCTGTTCAGTACATTGAACTGGTCAAAATGTTCTGAACAGCTGATTTTTTTTTCGCGATTTCGGGTTTGGTCCCATAGTAAAAGTTGTTCGTTATCATGAACACAATCACGTGTTTAAGTTTCGTACACTAATTACCAGTCACCCTATATAGCCCATTGCCTCCCATAGGTAGGAGACCTGTGTCCCAGCACTGGGAACATTAATAGGCTGATGATGAGGACAAAATCATTTTGGCGCATCGTCATTGCTAGAACATTTGCTTGTAACTGCAGACACAAGCACATCAAGCTGTTTTATTGACGTAAAACTTCTAATGCGATTTCCAACAAGGTTGCGTTAAACGTTTAACGCTACCATGGAGCCCCCCCCCCTTACCCCTTCCTATTTTTATTTCCTCATTACGAAATTTGACTTCTTCCGCGCGGAGGGACTCCACGCACTATTTTTTCTTTAATAGATTTTCAACTTTATCACCAAAGCATTAGTTTCAGGGTTCATAGGGAAAATTTGTCAGTTTCAGGTAGTTTGATGAGCAGGCGTCGGTGTACAGTAGCTCTTCTATCTGCGGCCGCACATACTAAAACGTAATAGCTATTTAATCGTTTGAAACACGGAATTTGGTGCATGAATAAATAATCGACGGGTTTTCAAGTCATTACCCGAAGGCAATAGGCAGGAGTGCCAACAAATTGTCGTGTCAGCGTGTACCAGTCAAAATTGATTGATGACGATGAAATCGGTAATTTTATCTCGATACCAACTCGAGTGAAAATTCTAGCTTCACAAAGCATTACGTGTCATCGGCTTTTTTTTTAAATAAGTTTTTAGGGTTCCTTACCGAAAGGGTAAAAAAGGGACCCTACTACTAAGACTCTACTGTTCCTCTGTTTGTCACCAGGCTGTATCTCATGACCGTGATAGCTAGACAGAAATTTTCACAGCACCCATACATCAAACGTGTTTGTTTTGCCATTTTTGGTCGATATTAATTACGGCAACAAGTAGGCGCTTGAAATATTCACAGAATATTTGGTTGTACATCCACTTTAAAAATAAAATAATAAAATAAAATAAATATTTAAGTGGGCCTCCCATACAACTTTATTCTAATTTTGTTTATTCTAATGTTGTTGTATATGATACGGAATCCTTCGTCCGCGAATCTGACTCGCACTTGGCCGGTTTTTAAGTAATATTTCGATCAGATGCATCATTTGTCGGCCTCATTTCAAATGATGAAATCATCAAATTGTAATTTTAGATTTGTATGCTTGTTATCAATGAATGACGGAGTATTTGAATGAGTTTGTGAAGCTGACAGCTGTATTCTTATTCAAGTATCATTAAGAAATGCTTCCGTTTTAACGAGGTAGCTTGAATATATTTTATCCACTCTGTTATGAAATAACATAAACCTAGCATCACTGCTATTTTCCAGATGGTGATTTGGCAGATCTATGGTACACCCTCATATTATCATTTATGTTTTTCATTATCATGATCATCTTCATCAGCCTATAATGTTTCCACTGCTGGGACAGTACGGCCTCCTCTCAATGAGAGGGAATGGGCTATAATCTACCACGCGGGCCCAGTGCGGGTTAGTAGATGTCACATGTCTTCGAATTTTTGGTTCAAGGACATGCCTCACGATGTTTTCCTTCACCGCTTTGAGAGCAGTGGTGATGAAATAAATTACACAAAGTAATGCGCCTGTCTGCCCACGACTTACTGTTCGTAAGTCGGGGCCGCCACCACTGTGCCACCGCTGCCATGTATAATATGTTTATTTGCTGTATGTTATGTTTTTAAGTCCAATGTATTAGGGGGTGGACCTAAAGCCATTCACGGGCACAAATTCTGATTCCAGGATGCTATTAAGCCGGGGGGGGGGGGGGGGCTGCGGGTCTGTTCGAAAGAGATACCGTGGCCCCGCAACGTAAAGGGCGAGAAAGGAAGGGAAAGGGAAGACCCCCCAGAGCGGGTCTTTTGATGATTTCCGATCCGAAAAAAAGGATGTTTTTGATAAATTCTTGATGCACCCAATAGGTTACACTTTGTCCGACACGGGAATCGAACCCAGGACCTAATGATCAGCGTTTACTTCCTCTAGATTAACGAGGAAGTCTATGTATTTATCCACTCTAAAAAGATTAGCGGACAAATCGAAATACTTAAGTAATTTTGCGGAGTATTTACAGCTTTGCCCAGATCTTCTGATTTGTATTCCGCGTGTTCACGCAAAATGACTCTCAACGATTTGTTTGCACTCCGTACCTCAAGCCTGAATCACTTCAAAACGAAATCCGATTTTACAAAACCATTAGCTCGAAATTCACTTAGGTATAGGTAAATAATATTGAAACAGGATATTGAATTATAAAATGGAATAATATTTTAAAGAAATGTTCACGCCTTTAAAAGAATAAAGTTATTATACCCATAGATCATCCATTTTATTAGGATCTTTTGTACCTTTCGTCTCCTCCCTACTTTTATTTTAATCCTCTGAATAAGCGGCCTATTAAATAAGTGTTATTCCGATATTGGTGCTATTAAAATGTAAATGTGTGATATCAAATCTCATCGAGTCATAATCCGGAAATTTAATACTAATTTATGATCTATAAATATGTTTATAATGGCGTTGTCGCGACGTCTATATGGATTTGTTCAGATCGTTTAGGGTGCTTTCACACAACACTATTGTTTAACTTACAACCTAGCACTGCTGCTTTTTCTAGAAAGATGATTTTTCTCGTGACTTGTAAACGCGAATACTCTAAACATAACAACCAGACTGCGAAATGCTGAAAACAAGCATATTTCAACTTAAATAAAAGTTGGAAGTAGACGGCACCCATTTGACTATAAATTTATAAAAATAGAATATCCGCTTAAAAAATTAAGAGTTAAAAAATGTTTTATAATACGATTTTTTTTACTTACAATTTGTCATTTCTAATTACGTTTAAACATATAATTTATTTTATATTCGATTCGATATCATACTCGATGGGGTTGGAAGAAAACCAAAATTTGAACTCCACAAGATGGTGCCCAAAATCCATCAAGTTTTACTGTGACACTCGCGCCTCCAAGACGAATCTAACATCGAATAATTTTATCAAAATCGGTTCGTCTGTTTATGAGTTACGGCAGAACAAACAACCGGTCACACATACAATCAGGTACTTACAACAAATAACCGTCCTTTTGGGTTTCGCCACAATTGGCTAAAAACGGTAAAAACATAATTTTACAGTAAAAAATTATATATGATTTATAAAAGATCCTTTTGCGTGAATATATCTTTAATTAAAAGCTCCAGTTAAAATAATTAATGAAAGAGAATTAGATTGGATGCAATTAGCGAGTGCTGAAAGCGATCAATGGACTTGATAATTGAAATAGTAAATGCATTTAAGTTTAACGCTTATTGAATTTATCAATGCTCTTAGTTAAATTATTCTGTTACAGTGGAACAGATAGAATGAGATAAATTTTACATAAATTATTGCTGAACAAAATCATGGTTGGTGGGAAGATATGTCAATAATATAATCCTTATAGAAGGTGGCCTACCTAGGTGGGTGGGGTGGTGGGGTGGTCGTGGTGGGTTCTAGATTTAGGACTTGTCTGACAACCAGTCTTACCAAGTGGTATCGTATTACCCAGTATTAACTAAGTTGTGGAGGTCAGTAACGCTCCATGTAAAATACTGGTATTCAGCTGTATCCGGTCAGACTGGAAGCCAACCCAAACATAGTTGGGAAAAGGCTTGGCAGATAATGAGAAGGTGGCCTTAAAGTTTATGGCATACAATAGATCACTATAGTCAGAAACCTGAAAGTCAACGAAAGACAACGGGTCATACCAAGGAGTATATCGAATAACCCGGTAAGTAACTGGGTTGTGGATATCAGACAAGCAGTCGTTCCATGTCAAATACTGCACCCGGTTAAACTAGAAGCCGACCTCAAAATGGCTAAAAAAGGCTAGGTAGATGATAGCGATGATGATGACAATAGTATTAAAAAACCAATACAAACTAAATACTTATTTAACCGTAAGTACATTTTCCCAAACAGAAAAAAATCTAATATTACTCTTAATTCCTTTTAATAAAGTTACAAATCGCCCGATTTGCTCTGATCTGCAACTCTCGCTACATTTAGACATTTAACCCACAAAGTCACCCTCACTCATACATCTGCGTTTACGGCTCACACCACTCAAGAAACATACTCACTCACACACATGACTCCACAAAGTCCACACCTTCTGCAATATTATAGGTAGGCATTTTAGTTTTCCTTTGTTTTTAATTTGTTTTAATTTGTTTTTAATTTTTTTATCATATTGTTTGATTCATACTCTCACTCGTTATCGTTGTAAAAGCTGATTCTATCCTGGAGGGGGGCCTGGTGACCTGTAACACAGGTTTTTCCCTAAAACCTACATCAGGCACCAGTCTCTCACAACGGTTGGATACAGCATAAGACATTATTTTGTTAACATTAATTCTAAGTCAACTTTGTGAGAGTGAATAAATAATTGAAATTGAAATGAATTGATTTCAAGCTTCACGTGTGGACGTACCCTTATAAACGGTCGTTTTCTGGGTATTTAGTTTAATTTGACACTTGACCGTCTGACCACACGTGTGTGGGCGAGAAACTAGTATTGTACGATATTATATTGATAGGTGTTTATCAAAAGTAACGGTTATTTAGGGTTGTATCGCGTCAAAAGTAAATGTTTTGTTTGATGCTGTGTTCTAGATTTTGGTCAGGTGTACTTGCGAACGGCGCGGCGTGCGTGTATAACCAGATGTATGAACGTGGATGAGGCAAAAGGAGTATGTTAGGATCGTTGCAGGTGGCGTTTAGTAGCTTCTGCATATTTAAAAGCATAACCAGTGCAAATTTATTTAAACACAAATTTAGGACATATTTATTGAGGAAAGGCTTTATTTATCATTATTGAGCAGTTCCTCAGTTGACAAACGACATTCATGGATATGTCACCGTAAAATTGTCAAACACGTCATATAACAATATATCGTGTTTCTCTCTAGCGATATTGTAAAATCTCGAAATATTGTCAACTGAACATACAGAAGTATCTCTGCCCCCATAATCGGGACTTGGGGCACCCCCCGTTAGGTTAGTTAGGTTCCTTTAAACCCTGCACTCGGAAAAAGGGGCCCCGCGAAGCGGGCTCCGTCGACTACGCTTTATAGGGGAATATAAAGTGTTTTAAGGTTAGGTTATATTAATCGGTATTTCTCAGGAATGGTACATTATCTTTTTATGAGAATGGTACCACTGGGCAAGGGGGACCCCTTCTTCCCTCCACACAGCGTGAGTTGACTATCATCGCATGCATTTCACGAAATATAATGCGTTTTGTTGTAAGCAGTATGTTCGTTTGACAATATTTCGAGATTTTACAATATCGCTATTACAATATAACGTATTTGACAATTTTACGGTGACATACATATACGATGTTTGCTATTACTGAATTTTATTATTATTGTTATTGCCTGAATCATTCCCATTAAATTGTTTATCCCATTACTTTTAATTATTTTTATCTTCTGACACTTAAATTTTGTAATTGTAAAACGGAGCTATTATTATTTTCATTTTTTGTATTTTTTAATATGACAATTAATTTTATTATTGTATAAAAAGGAGTTATGTTATTTTCATTTTGTAATTTTTTTTACGGCTCTAATGTCATTGTTTTTTTGGTACTTATTTGTTTTATTGTTACTATCGAATACTTATTAATCTAATTTTATGTTTTTTTTTTTTACACAATGTATTTTGTTAAGAAATAAATTACTTTATGACCTCCTTGGGAAACAGGCGTGAGATTATGTATGTTCTAGATTTAGGGCTTGTTGTACTTGACCTATTTGGTTGTTGGCGACATATTACGAGTACAACATGTGGCAACAATTGGGGCGAGTAACAAAAAATGGGACACATTTTTTTGGGAGCGCTATTATGACTTGAATTATTAGTACTTAGAGCTTTTTGTACAGCTTATAACAATGGGTTATGCATTTGTATAATAACTCGTATAATATTTTTGGCTACAGATATGGCTATTAACATAATGACTCTGTTTAACAGTTTTAATAGTTTGTTAACTATAATTATTATGTTTTTGCAATAGCTTGTTCATAAGAATATTTTCATCCCCTGCCTTATATGTATGTATGTATTCATCATCATCATCTGTCCAGCATTTTCCCAACTATGTTAGGGTCAGCTTCCAGTCTAACCGGAAACTATTAAATAATGATACACATCCCCAGTAGCCTAGTTAACAAGTATTAACAACATCCACCAACTTCGAGACATCGCTTCTTTACAGCCAGCATTCACTCCACTATAAAAGAACCTGAAACTCCTTGCATCTATTCTTACAGTCGACAAACTGTGACTGCAGTTTTAAACTAGCCTAGCGTAGTTGCTCGCCTGCTGGCCAGTGTAGTATGAAGTTTCAATAGATCGCAAGGCCAGGTTGTGGTAAATATGGTGAAATGGGACATTGTAGCTACAGGAAAACGGTCTTAGGATAAAAACCGTTTTATAGGGAATTTCGATCTACATTCACTGAATTTGGAAAAGTCAGCCTTCCTATCAGCAAGTAAGAAGAATTTTTGCATTGACCATTGATCTTTTCTTGTAAGGAACAAAACACTATGAGATACAAACACGGGTTTGGAATACTAGATATAAGTCAGGAATAGCAAAATATCTTTATCCATACATTCCGTAAGAATTTACCCTTACTGTTCCATCTAAATTCCACCCTGTTTTGGTACTGATTTGGGTGAAACTGTATCCTTCAATCTGCTCTTCCAGTGTATTAAACTTGTACAGTCGCAATCACAACGAACTTCCCTCCACAAGTATACAACTAACAAGATTGGACAAACCAAGTACTACAATCAATATTCCAAGTTGCAATTCTGTCTCGTCGATAACGAAGCAGGAGTTTCCGCGTTCTCTTCGATCTATGCTAACTGATAAGAGTACACAAACAAGCGGAGCCAGTATCGGACGACGAACCTTCGTACTTTTGCCGATATTTGTAAGGTATACGGTGTTGCGTAAATTCTGGTATAAACGAAGGTAGAAGTTTTGAGGTTGACTTTGGTTGGTGGCTCGACAATTAGATGAGTAGGATTCAGGAGCTTTGGGAAATTGAGGCTTTAGAACTTCCTAAATCGTCAATTTTAGTACTTGCCAAGTTGCTTTTTTCCAGTGCAGCATAGAATGTGTTCCTTTGGGCGTGGTGTGCGCCCTGTCCTGTTTGGTACGGTTTCGTACAATCCCAAACAAAATGTTACGAGCATGTCACAATTCTATAAGGCAAACTATTTTTAACCCCTGACGCAAAAACGACGGGGTGTTATAAGTTTGACGTGTCTGTGTGTGTGTGTGTCTGTCTGTGGCGTCGTTGCTCCCGAACGGATGAACCGATTTTGATTTTCTTTTTTTTGTTTGAAAGGTTTAGTCGGGAGATGTTTGATAAAAATCATTCTAAGATTTATTCAACCACTCCTTCAATATGGATATTAAATGATAGGGCTTGACTAGTAGAATACTATACGCTATGATAAATTTCGAATCCAAGATGGCCGCCACCACAAAATGATAAATTACATTTTTTTCACAACTCCCTCAATATGGGTAATTGGGTATCGAATAAAAGGGCTTGACTAGTAGAATAATGTCCACTATTGGGTAAAGACCCTAATATGTGTCAGGGGCTTTTAATTTAGACAGACTATTTATTCCCTTTGGCAATTGTCTGTCTTAAGACAGTCTTGACTCTATAGTGTGCGATCTACGTAATTATCGTAGCCGTTAAACCACAAAAACAATTAGGCAGTGTCCTTAAAACTGCCCATAGACCACTATTATTATTTAATTTAACATGTTACGCGACCTTGCGTTACTGATTAATTATCTCAATTGTAATTTATTGCTATTGACAACGTGTTGAGCTAAGAACGCAATATTTTGCGCGTTAATATTTCCGTGTCAATAATATCATGGTCAAAGTAACCACGAAAAAGATCTAGTTAACAGTCTACTTTATAACACAAGCACCATAATCAGACAAAAAGCACGGGGCCAGTGTGGGAACCTACACTGGCCCTTGTGAGACGGATGGTCTAAAATCCACCAAGATGGCTCAGCGTCGGTTGGTGGATGTCACAATCTGTCTTCGAATTTAGGCACTACATACATGTCCAGCTTGTGGCCAAATATAAGCAGCCGCTCGGATCTAGGTTAAGCCGTGCTTGCCGAGGTTGGTCTGCGGATGGGTGACCCATTACATACTGAGTTTCCTCCGTGCATCGGAGAGCACGTCAAGCAATTAGTCCCGGCTGTCATTTGCCCATCTTTGAATGTCGTTACAGGTAGTCAATGGCCCAAAAAGTCTGACAACCAGTGTTACCAAGAGGTATTGTATTCTCCCGTACTAACTGGGTTGTGGAGGTCAGATAGAGTCGCGCTCCATGTAAAATACTGGTATTCAGCTGAATCCGGTTAGTATGGAAGCCCCAACATGGTTGGAAATAGGCTAGGTAGATAATGATGATGCCGGTTTCCTCAGATATATTTCCTCGCCATTTCCAAAATAGTGGTGATGAGATAAATTACAAAAAGTCAATTGCTATTGCCAAAAAATTGTGAATATTCACTGGATCAATACTGCTCTTTATTATTTTAATAATGTGTGACGATACACAGTTGGGGAAGGCCTATGTCCAACAGTTAACGTCTTTCGGCTGCACCATAATTATGTAGTTTATCGCAATCGGCAGTTATTTCATAAAATCGGGGCGACTTTATGGAAACTAGCTCCATTTGTTCATTTTGTCTAAGGACCATGTTCACTAAAAAAGATTCTCTTAAAACAGCTGTCACTGCGACATGTTCCCATCCAAAAATGTGTTTTAAACAGCTGTTTTAGATAACCAGACCGTCATCTTTTTGGTGAACATGGACCTTAATCTGTGTTACACATAAATATCATAACATGGTGTTTAAAAAAAACTTCAAGGTCAGGTTCCCATTTACAAATCGTTTTATATCTGTCGTCTAGCTTGACTAATACGAGAATGAGTCAGCCCAAGATTAATTGTTGTAAAGCCAATTGGTCTAAAGCATATTTTTTTATTTCTTGCTGTCTAAATGTCCAAGCAAAGTAACGAAGCACAACATTCATTTATCAATATCAGTCTAAAGTAGATTAAGTTGTTAGTTTTTGTTTGCTTTGAGAAGTAAGGTTTTTGTCGTCGCTGCACAATTCATATACATAGATATGTGGGAGAATTAAAAATTTTCAATATCAAACGAACATCTTCCCACATATAGAGACTTTATGGACACCTTCAAAAAGTTGCCACTGAACGCAAAAGAACTAGAAGACTGTAAAAATAGAAGAAATCTTGTAGAAAGACAGACACAGGCTGGCAGAAATCTGGTGTCCACAAAATATGTTCCAATTCCATGTCGCAATTCACGAACAAAATTACCAAACTCGAAAAGCAGTAAAATTGATTCCCAGATCAGGAATTTAAAGAGTAATAAAACCAGTACGTCGTACAAACGACAAAACTGACACATAAATAAAAGAGAGCATGTAAAACGGAGCCAGTTACATGTCCCTACGTGCCTGTAGGAGCGGAACGAAATTAAAATGCTCGCGATCGTTCGCAGCGCCATCTGCGTTCCTCTTTCGTTTGTTTGTGCAATTGTGCATTACTCCATCCCGTCCGTGTCGTAATGTTTTTATCAAGCCCCGGGAAGCATTAAGGAAACTCAAACGAGTTATTAATGTGAGCATCATTTGTTAAATGTTTTACTATCTTTGGAAGTTGAATTAATTTGTATACAATCGCTCCTTTTTATTGCGTGAACTTTCTTAGAGGGATGTATGTGAGCGTAGCATTGTAAAGCTTTTCAACTTCTTCTGTAGCCCTTTTGCAGTTAATTTTTCTCACATTGCCGACTTGGCATTGTTGTATTGTTTTCTCATTGTCTCTTAACAACTGTGGTTATCGTTTTCATCATTTAAATTTCATTCTAAATAGTACTAAGCCTAAACAGATATTTCCCCGTTATTCAATTAGCCCTAAATAGTAGTAAATAGTTGTCTTTCCACTTCGATTTAACACCACTTAGCCTTATAGCATAGCCACACTATAAAACACTGATAAACCATCCAACCGTTCCATCCACTAAACATTGTCTGCAAACAATAAAGTATCAGTGGTATATCTTCAATCCACAAACAAAGTAGTAGTTCCAGTATTCATGTCGAGTGAACTGAGCTAATCGGCTGATCGGCGCAGCTACAAGTCAAATCCAGAAAAGTCGTGGTCGTCACGCTATCACGTCGTAATGGGCCGGTTCTGTAATGCATGTGGAATTGTACAGTCTAGATGAGGCATAGGCATTGAATTTGTACTGGAATCTCTCTCTTTTTCTGCACTGTTTTGGGAGGCAGTATCGCAACGGACTTCTTTGAGAGGCTTAAGGCCTACGTACAATTGAAATCCCTTGCAAATTTCAATTTTTACCAATGGATATTCAAAGGTATAGAAATGCGACATAAATTGCTATGCTTTAAAATGATGACATGCCGTAGTTTCCAAAGCGATCATTGCACTGCATTGAAAAACACGCCACGGTCGTATTTCTATATCAATACGTTTGAATGTCCATTGGTAAAAAAAATTAAATCCCTTGCCGGTCTGCTTAGGCCTTTAATTAACTGTCACATGGCATGATGTATGGTAGTGTTTTGTTTTACTGTCTGGTCCGTCGCCTTGTGTCTTGATCAATGTCGACTAAGCACATAAAAATCTCCCTGCAACTCCACTGATCGTGAAGGAAGTCTTAATTAAACGGACTTTGATGATGTCATTACTGCTTTCCGAGAATATCTAAGTAGCCTTTCCTTCCTTGAGTAATGCAAAAAGTGCACCGCAGTCAATGTCAACAGGCTTACTATGAATGAACAATGTTCTTCTTAGCTGGTATGTTTTTTTTTGAACCAAATGACAATTATGAAACAATAATCTTCAAGTCTTTTATGGAAGCAACATATATGTAATAGAAATCTGCGCACACTGCACCGGTAGTGGGCATCGACACAGATTTTGTATTAAATGATATTGTTTTAAGTACCAAATATAATCAACGCTATTGCGACCATTTATTCAAACGGTATGGCCATAAAATAAGAATAACGTTAATGAAGAACATTTTATATTACTTGGTAACTTTCCAAAAAGGAGGCTATAATCGCCACAATTTATCTAAGTCTGCTACACCACATCCATTCACCTGGTCAAAATGGCACCGCACACTGCTCAGTAATTAAGATTTTGAGTAAACGATTACAGAATTTTTGTTACAAAAGTTGCTGATCTGTAAGAATAGGAATGTTATATTTGAATGACCAAACCCATATAAGTGACGTAGTGACAATTTGGAGCGGCCTAGGAGACGGTACACCCAATGGCCAAAAAGGTCAAAAAGCCCTACCGACTGCGTTGCGGAAAGTGCAATTTGGCCTAATGAGATCTTGTGGAGGTTACGAAAACAATTTGGAGTGGCCTAGGAGACGGTGCACATTATTTGTAGACCCAATTGCTATAAGGTCAAAAGGCCCTACAGACTGCGTTGCGGAAGGTGCAATTTGGCCTAATGAGGTCTTGTGGACGTTACGAAAATAAAATACTACAAGTCCCGACGATGTTTTGGGGTGGCCTGTCAACGTTGGTCACCATTTTGGCTGAATGATGATGAAAACGATGTGTGCAGGCCACCGATCCTAAATGCATACGGAACCTATTTGCAATCCTAAAGACGACAAACACTCACAGTAGCTTACAAGTTCCCTAACAACTTTTTTGTCATCCTAACCACGAAAAAAACCTTCAAAACAATTAAGATCTGAGTTCTCGATAAAAAGATTTAGATATGCAAGCTTTCGACATCATTTAGCAACTTTATTTCTGCGTTGCGGTTCGGAGTACCGGCATTTATCAGGCGCTATTTATCGTAACGGCTTCGCGCTTGGGTACAAGGAAGCGAACACGTGCCCCGGTAAGTACCCTGTCTATTCTACTATTTTAGTATGGAATATGATAATGATAGTGTTTGTTGAAGTTCTAAGGGTAGGGTACTGGTGTTCTGTGGTATTATGCGATGCGTTGATCGCTCGATCAAACAAACATTTGATATTTGAACATGAATGTTCGAGTATTTAGACGTTCGATTTATAGTGGTCGATTAATTAATATTCGGTTATTTGGCATTCGATATGGCATAGTATACGATATATTACAATATACGATAGAATCTAATTAAATAAAAATGTGTTAGTATAGTACAACTTTAAATCAGTGTACATTTTGAAACTATTATTGAATGAAATAAAAGACTTTTTTATTTTTATTTTATTTATTTATTTATGGCATAGTATACCCCCCCCCACACCTCCAAGGTTATGACTTTCAAAGCATTTTGTGTTTCTGCAATGACTTCACACACACAAACATAATATTATTACAACTATGGTGTGGCGTGGTGTATAAGGGTGTAAAAAACCTCGCCGAAAAAAACGAAGCCGAAAGGCACTTGTTGTCCCTGTCTTTGCGATATTTTTTTTGTTTTAGGAACCTGGGAACACGACCACGACACGACGACCCCCGTATACTATTAAATCCATCTATCAGCACAAAGTTTTGAGTGCGTTGAGTTGTACATTGAGTTCTATAAAAAAACATGATTTTTCACCCCAAAAAAAAGTCGTTTCCCAGCGAAATTACTTAGTTTGATGTACATAATGTGATTCGTTATGAGTCTGTTTACACCCTGTATATTTGGGTGTGCCTGCTTCTAGTTACAAACCCTGTCTAACCCTAAGGGGTTAACAGGCGTGATGTTATGTTATGATTTATGACTTGTCCCTCGGGCTTGAAAGTGTAGCGACGAAGTACCATGTTGTTTCGTTGGAAGACTGAAAATAAGTGTGAATTTACCTGAATTGTCGGAGAAAATAGACCGTAATTTGAAGCACGAAACGAAATGGGAGTACAAAAGAAACTTCTTCAGTACCTAACCTACTAATTTTAGTTAACAAGAAACTTACAAAAAGTCTATCTGTGCAGGGAGCATTTTTATGCCTAGCCTTTCATTAAACTACAGGGAAATTAAATCTTTTTAGTAGGTACCTGTAAACCATTTTCTTTTCGTAGAACAAGTAACATAATTACTTACTTACTTGTAACTTCAATCCAATTTTATGCGTCTAGAAATTGCAGAGATATTAAACGAAACTCCATTAAACTTCAGTGATGGATGGATAGGCAGAAGTAATGCTTTTTCGAAGAACAATCTTACTAAATAGAGGTCTTGAAGTGATGCCATTATTATCGTGTTTTATATCGTTATCAAACGATCTCTCAAATCTTTCAATCGTTCAAATTAATGGTAAATTGATTTTGAAATGACCAGCTGATTCGAGTCAAAATTCTGTGGGATTTTACCTGATAAAATCATTGTACATACTCGTATTTATGTTAATCAGCAAAAAAGTTTTCCTGAAACGTTTTTTTACCCTTCTGTCATAGTAGTTCATTGGCAGTATTGACACCTCTCCGTGGCTTTATAAATACGGCACGAATTTTAAGACAATTTTATCTTAAATGAATCTAACCTGACCAAAAAGTACCAGCACGCCATAAGTTATAGGAGATCTTTCCCAAGGTTCAAACTCCTTCACATCAATCACTCCTCACTCTACTAAGATGGCCGAAAGTACCAGGAAATCATAAAGCAATAAGAGGAGTTCCTTACCCCCGCATCTAAACAATAACCTGCATTACTGTCTGCACGTTGTTCACACGAGGGACTCGATGATCTGAACACGTGTAGCGTGTTCCCACAGATGATGAATGCGGGCGCATTCACTCTGGTTACCCCTTCGATGTGTGTAAAGGGTATATAATGTTTCGGAAGTTGACTATTAGCGGTACGGTTAGACAAGATAACTTGTAAGTCTGCTTTGTAAGAAGGTACACATAAGTTAGAAGATTTGATATCGACAGCTAGCTTTGCAAGTTAAAGCCATAAAATGTAATGCAGTTGTTTACTAACCTAAGGCCGGACATGATTCCACTGGAAAGTAACTATGTCCTTAACCCAGGTCATAGTGTATAATGTCCTAAATCGATCAATCCATTCGGATGTGAAAATATAACGGACAGACAGATTTACTTTCGCATTTTTAATATTGTTAAGTATTGATAACTTAAACATCAAGGTGCTTTTTGCTCACTAATGAGCAGGATAATAATAGTTGTTATAATTATTCAGTAAAGTAGCTGGTAATTTAATAAAAAGTACTCTATTACGAATTTAAATCTAAACTTGGGCAACTACATTCATCAAAGTCAAATTGTCATCATCAATTTATCAATCTGGAGTAACGATTTGTGCAAAACGTTGTTCAAGCAGCCATGTATGTTACTAAACCTGCAATTATCTAAGCCTTTAGCAAATATTTAAATCACTAGTTAGTTCCAAATACGGACAAATTAGTTGACGTATTTGGCCATCTCTCCAGAGCGATGTATATGTTTACGTAACCATAGATCTGAGCATTTGATTCCGTTTATAAAACTTGTATATCTACCCGCTTTTTCTACCGGAGAAGCTCGTGGCTAAATAATAACAGCCACTCGGGTCGATCTTTAGGTTAAGCCGTGCTTGCCTAGGTTGGTCTGTGTATGGGTGACCACCCTTATATACCGAGTTTCCTCCGTGCCTCGGAAAGCACATTAAGCTGTTGGTCCCGGCTGTCATTTGTCCATCATTGACAATAGGCTTGTTAACTGAAAAAATCTAATTAGTCCGTCACTTAGATTATCAAAAAATATTTGACCCGTATTTTTTCTTTTGTCACATAAAACAAAATTGACGAAGATACGACGCTTTTAAAATTCCCAATACGTCACTGTTCGGTATGATTCTTAGTGAGTACTGACGTCACGAGCGCCCACTCCCGAGTTTTGATGCGTTTTATCTTTGTCAATATTCGTTGATTTACAAAAATAAAAAATACGTGTCCATTATTTTCTAATACTCTAACTGACGGACTAAATAGATTTGGAATTTATTGATGGTGGAAACAAGCCTATCGTTACAGGTAGTCATTGGCCCAAAAGGTGACAACCAGTCTTATCAAGTGGTGTCGTATTACCCAGTATTAACTGGGTTGTGGTCAAATAGGAAGTCGCTCCATGTAAAATACTGGAATTCAGCTGCATCCGTTTAGCCTGGATGATGACTCCAAAATAGTTGGGAAAAGGCTAGGCAGATGATGTACATCTATCCACCCAGGAGGGTAGGTAGAACGCCACCTGCTACAATCCTTTCATTTTGCCTCGTTTACGTACATCTATATACTAATATTATAAACTAGCTTCTGCCCGCGACTTCGTACGCGGATCCTGTTGCTTTTGCCAGCGACACCGGGTTCGTCAAAATCGAAAATCTGAAACGTCTAATTCTAAGAGCCCGGGGACGGGAAAATAACGGATCTTTCCCACCTGAGCAACACATACCGTTTGTTTCTTTTTGCCATTTAACAGCTTCACAAAAAGTAAAATTTTTGAACCATACCTCCGATGGCGGAATATCTGGCGTATTCAATGATAGGAGTATACGTAAATGAACTCCGTTTCTTATCAACCCAAGGAAGGTCGTCATGACCTACGGCTATATCTTGAGACACCCGATTCTTCAGATCGACATTCTGTTCAGAGAATGTCGAAGTCTTCGCGCTTTTCTTCTGTCTCTTCATGCCGTACTCCAGCAATTCTTTCTCTCTCACTTTCTAACAGATTATGAATATTTTTGTTGTGTGCGTGTTCGGCGCTCTTCTTCTGTCTCTTCATGCCAAAAACACTCAAATAACATAAGCTCGAAGACATATTTATTCGATAAAATAAAATAATAAATGGGAGTTTTGGCTAGTAGAGTCAAATTTTCAATGATACACCATCGTCATCGAAAATCGAAAATCAGTCCTAAACTATTACCGCCTTAGCTGCGTGGAGGTACTGCGGTTACAGTTTTTGTTATTTTATAATTATACAGTGAAATTAGTGATAGCTTTGCAATAATTTTCACATCAGATGTTTCTGATCTTCGATTTTTTATAAGTCAACAGGAAATGCCCATCAGACCGAACAACTTTTGCTAAGACGTCATCATTCCTATATGTGTTATGGTGTAGCTGGGCTATTAGAGTTCCACGACAGGTGTCCCAGATCTTCGATTTTTATAAGTCAACAGAGAGTGCTCATCAGATTGAACAACTTTTGCTAAGACGTCATTCCTATATGTGTTATGGTGTAGCTGGGCTATTGGAGTTCCACGACTGGTGTCCCAGATCTTCGATTTTTATAAGTCAACAGAAAGTGCTCATCAGATTGAACAACTTTTGCTAAGACGTCATTCCTATATGTGTTATGGTGTAGCTGGGCTATTGGAGTTCCACGACAGGTGTCCCAGATCTTCGATTTTTATAAGTCAACAGAGAGTGCTCATCAGATTGAACAACTTTTGCTAAGACGTCATTCCTATATGTGTTATGGTGTAGCTGGGCTATTGAGGTTCCACGACAGGTGTCCCAGATCTTCGATTTTTAGAAGTCAACAGAAAGTGCTCATCAGATTGAACAACTTTTGCTAAGACGTCATTCCTATATGTGTTATGGTGTAGCTGGGCTATTGGAGTTCCACGACAGGTGTCCCAGATCTTCGATTTTTATAAGTCAACAGAGAGTGCTCATCAGATTGAACAACTTTTGCTAAGACGTCATTCCTATATGTGTTATGGTGTAGCTGGGCTATTGAGGTTCCACAACAGGTGTCCCAGATCTTCGATTTTTAGAAGTCAACAGAAAGTGCTCATCAGACTGAACAACTTTTGCTAAGACGACATTCCTATATGTGTTATGGTGTAGCTGGGCTTTTGGAGTTCCACAACAGGTGTTCCAGATCTTCAAATTTATTCTCTCAGCAGAAAATGCTCATTACGTGGAACAATTTTTGCTATGGTGTCATTTTTGTATCTCTTATAGTTTAGCTGGTCTGTTGCGGTTCTACATCAGGTGTTCAGGTTTCCAAGATAAATTATAACCTATATGTTGCCCAGACATAATACTTATACAACAAAAAAAAATCATTCAAATCCGTCCAGTACTTCCGAAGATTAGCGTGTACAAACAAACAGACAAACAGACAAACAGACAGACTTTTTTTTTTGGATTCGTGCTCTATTACTGTTTCTAAACCCCCTTCAATCATTATTTTTTAAATATATTCAATGTACAGACAGCTTTTTTACTCTTTTATTATATGTATAGATAGATATAGATAAGAGTTTTTTTGTTTGTTTGCTTGAACGCGCTAATCTCAGGAACCACTGGTTCAAATAGAAAAAAATATGTTTGTGTTGGATAGTCCATTTATCGAGGAAGGCTTTAGGCTATATAACATCACGCTACGACCATTAGGAGCGGAGCAGGAATGAAAAATGTTGCAAAAACGGGGATTTTTTTCCCTTTCGTTTTTCTCTCTTATGTGACGCAGACGAAGTTGCGTGGGTCAGCTAGTCTGATTATACAATACAAACACGTTATAGGTACTACCTATATCCCCGCCACGAGAACCTATATTTTTTGTCAACACACATTCGGATACGCAACCTTTGGATCAAATAAAGAAATGACAGCGTCAGGGTGAACTTATTTCAAAATGGCGGCCCAAATGTTTACGTTCCATGATGTCAGATGCGTTCCACCACAAAACATTAGACGACAGTGCTTTAAATCGCCAAAAAATAACTCGACCAAGTGAAATTGCTCGTTAGTTTCATATTACACGTAGGTATGATAATAATTAGAGTTGATTGAATTTGAGATTATTTGTTGTTGATTTAATTGTCGCTACGTAACTTGGTAGAAATTCTTTGTATACAGAAATTAAAGCTTCTCGTGTCGAGGACTATAATATGTTAAATAATGTCAGTCTGTAAAACCAGTTAGTCCTCAAAGCATAAACGACTGTCTCACAAAGAAGGCTTTTGTCGCAGCGGTGGGACCTTATAGGCTGATTACATTACAAACGATAGCAATATTCCAGCTTTAGTTAAAATTTGTTAAGTTTAGCTAATTTCTCTGTACCCTGGAGTAAAACTTTCCCTATCCAAATCCCTGTTTAGGTCTTACCAATTAATTTTCGTCCAATAAGTATCGAGCTAAACATTCTCAAAGGCGTAAGTCCACGCGTAAAACGATATTTATGTTAGTGATTTCCAGCTAGGGTTAATCTTTGTCCCCGAAAGGGCTTAATGAGCTCCGACCTACTTTAATTTGAGCTCCGAAATTCGAAATATCTTGATGATGGAGGTTCGGTTTGAGTTTCAAGTATCCTGACAGTTTGTTTACAAGAAGGTTTAGGTTATAAACGACGTCAAAGGACGTTATGTAATTGACCTCGATTGGTAAACGGTAATTCTTATACATTTTGATCAGTAATTTTGAGGGAATTCATGTTAAACTTACACCCGTTTTTACCCCATTTATATGAGGAATCGTAACCGATTTAAGACTAGAAAAACCAGATAAATAATAAATATAGTACAGTTTGATAATTGGGAAAAGTTATTGCAATCTAGGCACACTCACACACCACACCCGAGGCCTCAGGCGAGGTAGTTATGGAGCCGAAATTACAGTAACAAATGCCCACGTCTGTCAAACGAAGTTTTTCAATACAATGAATTCAGCATTTCGACAGAAACTTACATCAGGCTTTTCAGTAGCAATGTGATTCAATACATTTCTGACATGTCCATTAAATTGTTGATAGAAGCGTTACTTTGAACGAGCCACCAGCGTTCCTGCGTTATTACCTTCAATAATTGTACACGAAACACTTATCTAAGCACTATGCGGCGTTACAACTAGGGAAAAGAGTGTTTACGATGAGCTCTGGCACCCAATGTAAGATTTAACTTGTGTTTAGGGTGCCAGGGTCCTCGCCTATACTTTGGACATGTAACATTAGTTGTAAGACGAGCACAGTATATCATAATTTAATTACAATACTATATTTACTAGCTAATGCAACCAAGATGTGGCCTATTTATGTATCTATGTATAGGTGTGTAAATGAGTGTGAGGGATAGGTAAATATGGTGAAAACTAGTGTTTATGTATATAATATCGATTGCAAACCCCAACTAATATGAACATATAGGACATACACGATTTCAAACCAACCGTGTTTCTTTGCCAATAGAGGAAAACAAAAGAAAATCGTCGTACTCGTACGATGAGATACGCAGCCTTGTTATCGGGTTGTCTTGTTATCTTCAGATAGCGAACAGATCTCCAATTTACCACCTGATCATGGAAATAAAGAGATCTCTTCCTTATACGGTGAGGTAGGTATTACGGATGTGTATAAGATTATTGCTTGGCATCAGATCGTCATCAAGGCTTGTTCAAACAGCTCCAGAATAAGGGTATCATTTTAAAACAAAAAAAACGGCCAAGTGCGGGTTGGACTCGCGCACCGAGGATTTCGTACGTAACTTTGCTGTTGGATCCCCAGGAACGGCTATTGCAACAAATAATATTTGTAATAGTAAAGTTGCTTTTATTTTGTTTTCAAACTAAATATTTTCCTTTATATGTGCTGTAAGACATTGCTTTTTGCCTTTTGTGATTCTAGGTCAACGGGAATTACCCTAGAGATTTTCGAACACACGAACAGACAGACGGACAAGAGAGTGATCTTATAAGGGTTCCCTTTTTTACCTTTTGATGTAAGGAACCCTAAACTCGAGAGAGTTTCTTTTAAATGCTTATTATAACCAGATCTGCGGCTCTGTTTATGTTGAATGAACGTACCAGTATTCATGATTTTTACTGATGTAATATCTGTTGAGAAGAATGTTCAGAAAAATCATTCTCGTGATTTCAAAAAGTTTCATAAACATATCCGGCATTTAGTATAGTAAAATCACTGAAGAATTCAGTCGCTACCATATACAAAGTGAAATACTTACATGTTTTATCCATTACATTCACTTGTAGAGGATAGCTATTACAAATTATCTTGTGACTTGTCCGACGATATATCTTGTTACAGGATATTCACATGTTTAGAAAACGATGATAAATTGTTTCTCATGTTCGAACATAATTAATTAATTGCACATGATTATTAACGAGCTTCACTTTCACGTCCGGGAGCATTTAATCTGGTTGTATTTGGTACTGCGTTGGTGTTTACTTCGAGATTCATCTAAATTCATCATCATCAGCCTAATGATGTTCCCACTGCTGGGACACAGGCCTCCTCTCTATAAGAGGGAATGTGCTATAATCTACCACGCGGACCCGGGGACGATTAGATGTCACATGTCTTCGAATTTTTTGGTTCTAGGACATGTCGGTTTCCTCACGATGTTTCCCTTCACCGTTTTAAGAGCAGTGGTGATGAAATAAATTACTTACATAAATAATGAGCCTACCTAGGTTCGAACCCACGACTTACTGTTCGTTCTCCAATTTAGAAGACTTTTAATCAGTTTGCCAAATTGGAACCACTGCTAAATCGGAGAGGGTTCTTGCCAAAGACAATTTTTCGTTCCGCGGCAAGCTACAATTTCACCTACCATTTTGTCACATATTTGTGTCATTTGGCAAATAGGGCACGCGCTCGTTTGCCACGTATATGTGACAATGGAGTTCAAAAGTTTAAAAACCATTACGAACTGTTGGAACTCAATCCTCCTCTCTGCGAAAAGGGATAACACATGGTAACTAATCCTAATGCCGCTAATTTCTCACAAGCAACAAGAACACATCAACCTAATTTGATCCATCAAAAGAACAGCCAATAGAAAAGTTCCGTATACACAGCCCTTCAGAACCTTCACTATAATAAAACACAAAAAGTAGCGTAGTAACGGACAGGGGACGAGAGTTGGTAAACTCAATTTATGGTAGTTATTTCGGCTAGAGCGGACATTATCTAGTCCGGACGAGCCGAACAGTCGCCGCTGGTTCGGATAAATTGCCAATTTTGACTTACACCCCTTTCTACGGTGACATATTACCGAATTTTGCCGGAATTGATTTAGGATTTTGAAATATCAGTTCGGTGTCGCTCTGGGATATAAAGTGGCTTATTTTAAGGGAAATTTTTGGCTGACCATGACCAAGTTACACACACATGTAAATATCATTACTTAAATAACATCAATTCCTGTAAGTAATTGTAATCCTGTTATTAATTGGGCATATGTCAACAATGCCTAACCTAGAGTCTGAGTGTATTTAGTGCTTATTGCTTATTTTTAATTCCCTTAATTTGTATTATTACCGTGCTTGCTATTTAGTGATCTAAGTTTTCTACTATCATCTCTGTGTCTACTCGTGGGAACCTGTAATTGGCTCTGTGTCGCTTATCAAATTGATACTCACTTATTTTAGGCGTTGGTTCTCCTTTTAATAAATAAATAAATATGTATTAAGGCAGAATTGCACCTAATAATACCTAGTTTCGCCAGTTATGTATAAGTCCTACGTAATAGGGCACAAATCCCAACTCCGTCACTGCTACTGCTACTGAGAAAACCTAAAAACAACTTGCCCGACTCTGGAACCTGGAGGGTGTCAGAATTTTAATGCCGCCCATGAAATATTATGACACACATATTGAACAAATTTGTGATTGAAGACGAGGAGCTTGTGGCTAGATAATAACAGCCACTCGGGTCGATCGTTAGGTTAAGCCGTGCTTGCTTAAGTTGATTTGCTGATGGGTGGACCACCCTTACATAACGAGTTTCCTCCGTGCCTTGAAAAGCACTTAAAGCTGTTGGTCACGGCTATAATTTGTAGATCTTTGACAGTCGTTACAGGTAGTCATTGGTCCAAAAAGTCCGATAACCAGTTTACCGAGGGGTATTCTATTACACAGTACTAACTGGGCTGTGGAGGTCAGATAGGCAGTCGTTCCATGCATTCAGCTGCATCCGGTTAGACTGGAAGCCGACCCCAACATAGTTGGGAAAAGTCTAGGCAGATGATGAAGACATATTGAAGAGAAGTAGCATTCGTTCAGATATAAAGGGTGTAAAACACCTCTTCACGAAGCCGAAAGGCACTTGTTTTCCCCATCATTGCGATCATTTTTTGGTTCTACACCATACCTGGGAACCTTCTAGTTACGGAGATATGGAGGGTCAAACTTACAACTTTTTGACAAGTTTTTTTTAAATACCATTATTTTTTTGTACGATTTTGACTTTTAACACCTCCACGACCCCCGTACTATTCAATCCATCTATCAGCACAATGTTTTAAGTGCGTTACATTGAGTTCTACCACAAAACATGATTAATAATCTCAAAAAAAAAAGTTGTTTCCCAGCAATAATTTTTGCGTATAAAAGTTACTTAGTTTGATGTACAGAATGCTTGGTTAACGGCTTTGTGATGAGGTGGTTTACACCCTGTAGAATAGGTTTCTCTATAGAAAAGCTGAAAAAAGATTACTATAAGTTAGTAGCACACTTTTACCAAACCCAGTAATTGACAGACCTGAAAACAGCACTTACAAATAAGTAAATTACTAAAATCCATAACTAAATACCAAAAGTACCTACGATTGCGTAATTAAATATTTTAGATTCACAATAAAACCTTTATTGTTATAATTAATGGCTCAACCATCGATTTTAAATATAATTTTGTTTTATGTCGTAGCAATAAAATGTTCATAAAACTGCTGTTGAAAAAACATTTGTGTCTCCTTTTGATCGGCAGTTGGTTCTATAATTACTTTTACGACTGCCATATTTTTAAATGAGGGTTATGAAACTGCTTACAAGCTTCTAAAAACATTATTTGATGGGTACGAAATCTGACCGAAGACCACACTCCTACAACTTTATCTTGTAAAGGTGTACTTGCAATTGGATTAATAATAATTTTGGCGACCCGAATGGCGCAGTGGCATCACTGCCACTTCCTTACGTTCTTAGTGTCTCGGGTTCACATCCCTGTAGGAGCAAATGTTTGTGTGACGAGCATGGACATTTGTTTTCGTGTCATGGATGTTTATATGTATAATTTAACTATGTATTTGCAAACAAAACGTTTCTATATAGTATATCAACTATCTGGTGTCTACGGTAAAAGCCTTGTCGCTTAGTGTGGCACTAGATGGCGCTGTGTGTTATGCCCAGCGATATAATTAATAAGTATGTATGTATGTACTGTATGTAGTTCACTAGGTACTCATCCAGCTTCCAGTGTAACTAAGTAGATGCAGCTGAATACCAGTATTTGACATGGAGCTGACTGCCTATCTGACGCTCAAAACCCAGCTGAACTGCTGGGTAAGACTAGTTGTCAGACTTTCGGCCCACTGACAACCGGTAACAACTATCAAATGTCTACAATTTCCGAGGCAAGGAAGAAACTCGGTATGAAATGGGCGGTAACCCATCCACAGACCAACCTAGGCAAGCGAGGCTTAACCGACCCGATCGACTGTTATTTTTTAGCCACGAGCTCTTTCACGAGTACCTAATATTAATTTACAACCAAAGTTTTTCTCTGGTCACCGTAGATTGAACAGACAAAGTGACATAATGTCATTCCATCAGAAAACCCAACAATTTATGGGACTGACGGATAAGCCACCGAAGAGCTTGTGTAAATTGAGTTTTATTCATAATTATATAACATAAATAAAGAAGAAAGGCATTGTATTGACTGGTCATTAGGTGTACGATACGTGATTGTACTAATGATAACAAACAACTTTAAACTGTTACTATGGGACCAAAATTGAAATCGCGAAAAATCAGATGTTCGGTACATTTATGTTGATTGATAGCTGATTTTTTTTTGCGATTTCAAGTTTGGTTATTATTTTTTAGTTACGAATCAAAAAAGTTTTTCTGTACATGTTCTTTAACGTTTTACCTGTGACTCTGATCTGTATAGCCTAAGTAGAAATGAAAATGTATTCCGTAAAAGTGTACAATAGATAACACGGAGTAGGAGTATAACATCACACAATGGTTAGTCACGTAATTATAAACATTGACATCACTAGAAGGAACCCGCAGTGATCGTAGAGCGTTACTAAGTCAATATTATGATTGCAGCTGTTACATACTGAACACTTGGGTGACTATGTATGTTTCGAGATGTCTTAGTAGCTCATATCAATCAGTGTAAGTCTGAATACAAAGCGCTGAAATAATTAAAGGCAATAAAAAAAGAGAACGACTTAGGCAGGATATCTACAAAAAAGAAAGAGTTTGCAGCTAAATAATAACTGCCGAATGGATCGATCTTCATCCGTGCCCAGGCAAGCACTTGAAACCGTTTTGCCGCGTTGGTCCCGGCTGTCATTTGAAAATCTTTGACGGTCGTTACAAGAAGTCAGTCGCCCGAAAGTCTGAGAACCAGTCGTACCAAGGGGTATTACGCAGTACTAACTGAGTTGTGGAAGTCAGATATCAGGCAGTCGCTACATAGAATACTAGTATTCAAGGGCATCCGGTTAAACTGGACCCCAATATATGCTTACGCAAGTTTCTGTAGTATAAGTTTTTTACTAAAGTTTAAACGAGCGTGGTACATCTCATTGTTATATTTCCAAAACACGTATATTTTTTCATGTTGTCAACATTTATTTGATACACCTATCTCCTTCCTTCCTACTACGTCCCATGCGACAGAAAGAGAAAGGTGCTCGTCGACTTCCACCGCGGTTTTTGACAGGAGAACACCACGGTGGAATTTTTCTATTCCGTTTGAATCGTTCACCGCACCGCACACATATTTTTACCGCCGCTGAAACTAACAGCTGACCCACCGCAAAGACTCTAATTATTGGAGCGATAACTAAACAAATGAAGAACGTGCCCATATGGAGGAAGACTACATCACGAAGTCAAAATTTTTAACGTACACGATATAGCTTACTTTGCTTTGCTAATGTACCTATCCTCGCTAGAGTTTTTTTCATAGAGCCCACTCAGATAACTACTGCGGAAATTAAATTTCTAAGTACCTACCTCCTTGTTTAAGGTAGATTTTATGTTATTATTTTATTGATCACAAACCAGGTAGTTAACATTACGTGTGACGGCAAAGGTGCAGTGAACAACAGTTATTAGTTAGTAAATTAACATGATTTGTATCTGCTACAGTTTATTTATGACCAATATCGTTGGTCTCATAACTTATAGGCTAACTGAACTTATCGGAGCGAGTCAAAAATATTAAGTTATAGTTTGAAATAGCGTTGAACATAAATAAGTACGTACGTACTAAAGCCTAAGGGAACTTCCAAGGCATTTTGTGACCTGTAAGTAACTAAAAGGACGGCCATGGAGATGGCCATGGCAAGTCCATTGTCAAGTGACAATCCAGTCACTCTAGAAAGTACTTGAAGTCTTGAAATCGCATTTTGCGGTTTTCTCCACTGAGAATACTTCAAAGACAGTCGCCCATGAGAAACACGGATACTCATCTGCATCAGTTTAGATCAGAAGCCGGTTCTAGTTTAGTTGGAAAAAGCTAGCACATGATGAAGATGATGAAGATACCAAAGCACCAAACTCCAAAACACCGCTCTCTGCAGCCTCATCACCATGACTAAAGACTAAATTACACAGTTCGAAACCAAACTCCAAAGTGACAAAAGTTAATTTCATTTTATTAGCCATCAGAGTGCAGGGTAACTGTTTGATCACGGTCTTACGGGACACAATCTCGCGCACGACAATAGATTAGCCCAAGTGTTCCGCGCTGTAGACGTAATTGCCGATAGCGAGTGGGACAAGGCTGCAGTCATTATACACATGGAAAAAAACGTAGAAGGCCCACCGAAGAACTCGGCAGATACGGCACTATGTTCAGTAGGTATATCAATCAAGCTACCCGAAACTAAAATCAACCTTGAACCGAATCCTTTTAGCGATAAAGTTGAAAATCTATTGAAGAAATTTACCAGATTTTATAGTAGACTGATGTGTTGGTGTCTGCACCGAAAGACGGAGCATTGGTAAATCCTCAAAAAGGTGGTCGCAAGAATCTGTCTGAGTCGATAGACACTGTGACCAGCAGTGAACGTCTATTAGTTACATTTTGATGTTGAACCGAATACGGGTGGGCTCTTGTTACCCGTTCAAATTCACATTTTTGCTCAAATTGGTCTTAGTTTAATTAAAACAGATTTACCCATCTATATAACTTCCACGTATATGTATGAACCTATATTAAACAATAAGGTTGGTGTGAAACTTCTGAATCTAGTTTTTATTTTACAGGTTCTGGTTAATGGCGAAAGCACCAATGAAGTTGTTCCAGGATGGTTTTATAAATTCATCAATGTTCTTTACGGTGCATCTAATGTTGCTATTGCGGAAAAACAAAACTGTTCTTTTTGTGATTAGCTCACAAAAAGGAGTTTTTTTTTCTTGCCGGCTCTATCCGACTCCTGGCCTTCCTCCACTCCTTCCATTTCTTGCGAACCCGCGTGTCCTCCTTCCAGCTCTGACGGAACATGTCTACTGTCTAGTTCGTCTCTCCATCTCCTTCGTGGCCAGCCGCGACCCCGCCTCACTGTATCAGGGCAACGGTTTCCTGTTATTTTGGCCCACAGTTGGTCCGCATGCGGCTGACATGTCTTGACCAGCCCTATTTGGCAGCCTTTTGAGCCACAAAAATTATCACAAAACAAAAATAGCTGACAAATCTTTCACATGCTGAAAACATTTTTGGAACAAGAACATAACCCATGATCTAGCGTAGATTACATCTTCAGATATTTTTAAGAAACTCAGTATTCTAAAGTAAGAGTCATTTATCAATCAAAACCTAGTTCTACAATCTCATTATAAAAATGGCAACAGTAACTTAATAATAAAGTAAGAAAGGAAAATACTCTAAAAAGAGGTGCAGATTTTAATAAAACCCAGCTGCAGTATACCGTGAGCTGCAAATTCCACAGACAATTAATTCTCCTACCATAACTTCCAAGTTCTATAGATATAAAGTGTCAGCGAGGCGGACACCATAAAATAATACCATCATAAAATGGCGGTGCGTGCGGTGCAAGCCTTAGCCTTTAACGCCGATTAAATTTCTTTAATACTTGATCGGCTTATACTGGTGGTCTTGATAATGTATTATCTGGAATGAGTAACATTATGCCGCTGAGGGCCGAGGGCTGAGGATGTTATTATATTTATTAGAGCAGGTTTTGCGACCAAGAATAGCGTGACTTTAGAATTCAGTGTTGTCTCATGACATCGCTGAATTCGAAAGGCTGAGCTAGGCTCGACTTGTGGTCACGTCAATCTGTTACTGTGGAAGATTTTTTTTTAAATTTAACAGTCATGAGATTCATTAGTGAAGAATTGCGAATGTGTGACTTTTGGACGAAATATCCTATAATCCTCTTTGGATTTCATCCAAATTGAAATATTCACAATAAAAGCAGGAATAAAACGGGCAGAACATTTGCAACCGTCAGTTCAAGTGACTGTTATTAGATGAAGAAATGGCACTGACAAAGAAAAGTAAATTCCGAAGCACCTATACAGGACTATCAAGAATAAGGACACTGAGGACTGGCAGCTCTAGAACCGCTGATCGCGTTTCGCTGGTAAAATTTACTTTCACGCATCATCATTCAACGACTTACGGCCTTTTTCAATAACTTAGGTCGAACCGTCAGAAACAAAACGTCACAGAAAATGTTTCTTTGCTTTTTCTGAATCACAGTCCTCCGTCCGAGTGACAGGTAGGTGACGCGGATTGGATATTCTAAGCTAAATTTGTTTATAGAAACACCGATAGCTACTAGACGTAGGCATATTAACTAACAGCTATACGTAAATGAGAAAAGAAAACAGCAAAACCTCATCACACACTCCATCTCAAAAATTAACATTCCACACAAATACCGTAATATTTTAACACATTGTAAACACAGACAATATGTGAAGAACATTAATATAATCACAGCGAGACGCGTTCCGTTCATAAAGCACTCCGTCTAGCTTCATTTTATTTAATGGCATCACATCACCACATATAGTTGTTAAATTAAAATGCTACGCTTACGACGACCAATAAAGGGAGACAGAGAAGCCAAGCTGCTTGGATTACGTTCTGACATTCAACCCTGCACTGCGCTGATTAATTCGGGATTAGTTCTTGTCGGGGAAGCGGTTTTGTACCTTTTTGGAAGTAGGTTAGCCCTTCGTTTGAGCATGCTTGCAATTTTGGCTGTGCTACTCCTGTCTCTTCTTAAAGTGTCCTATGATTTTGAATTCATCAAGAACAGTTTGTGTAGCATTAAATATTTGTTACTCGGTAACAAATATTTTCGAAACATGCAAAATAGCATTAGGCTAGATTATATGCAACATTATTTCAGTTCATAATGTAAAACTGCAACTTCATTTTTCGTTTAGAGTAGTTGTGCTGCAATATGACAAAATCGAGTCTATTTTAAGTCGTTTCATTTCGTTGTGCTCTCAAATTCCCAATGTTCGTCGAGATTCCGGATGACAACCAGATATGATAAAGCGGGATGCCTTATTCTATGTTAAGATGGAGAAACTCCGGTTTTAGTGGTTATTTATCGAATGGATTTTAATGATAGATGTCCATTACGGCTATTTGATTTTATGGGAGTGTTCGATAAGCATTAATTAGCTAGGTTATGTTCCGTAAGTTGTACTTAGTGGCTCAATTAAAGTTTATGAATCATTACGTCACAATTGGTTGGTTAGGTAACTGGCGCAATTAGAAAGAATGTTGAATCATTTGAATTAATTGTTTATTTATTTGACTGTGTTAATGTTGATTAAGCAGAATATAAAAAATACATATGTCACAAAACAAAACACCCGCAGCGATCGTAGTGTTAAGACGGGACAAACGCATTTGAACATATTCCTGCGTTATACATTATTAAGATTCTTCTTGCGTATCGCGTTCTTCGCTCAAATTGCTGCGTTTGTACAAAACATTGTCCTACCCCTTTAGGATAAGGTGCATTATTATTTGTCTGTATGTTGTATTCATATGACGCGGTAAGCCTTTCAATTTCCAACAATGCTCAGTATGCGAAAATTGTTGTCGACCTTAGTACGTGTTTGACTTCAGTTAGGCATCTCGTTTTATTATGTCTATGTTCATAGGTGCTTCGGAATTCACTTTTCTTTGTCAGTGCCATTTCTTCATCTAATAACAGTCACTTGAGCTGACAGTTGCAAATGTTCTGCCCGTTTTATTCCTGCTTTTATTGTGAATATTTCACAATACAAAAGTAGACGGTCCTGTGTAGGAGCTGGAAAATTAAAGGCGGAGGAAGAATTTCTATATGGTGACTTAAAACTGTGGATGGAGTTATTTTCAACCTTATTGGCTCAATTCATTATGCCATCAATTCCTTCTTAAGCTTTCAACTATCGCCGCTCAACAAACTATCTAAATTCAGATAAAAACTCGGTCCGAATAAAAACTTTTATCGCCGCCTAATAGACGAAAGTTCGAACAAAAATAAAACTAGTCATCTCATTGTTAGCGTGTAGCCATCAATCTTACCCCATTAATTGATTAGATAGGACGTTCCTATTAGACCGATATCGCAGCCACCCACACAAATCGATCGATTCATCGAAAATCCGAAATGACTCCCGAAAACCGACCATCTCCGCGAGAAATCCAATCAAAATTTTGAATTTATACACCGTCCATTGCACGCGTTCTTTTTTTCAAACGAGACAACAGCGATGCAAAAGTTTCGATGGAACACGAATATTTATGGTACAGTTTTTAATCGATTTAGAGATATACTCTCAATTTGATATCGAATAAATTGAGCATTAAGGTTTAATTCAGTTATGTTATATTGCGCCGGCATCGCATCGATCATCGCAGACGTTAACTGTTACCGGCTTTGATGTTTTGATATCAATATTAATTGTCGTGTACTGTGCATCTGACTGATCATAAATCTATTGGAAATCAGACCAGAAAAAGTATCGTTTACTATGTTATTTTGGTAAGAATGTTTACATGCAATAATATTGTTACTAATGAGTAAAAAGTTTGATTTTCGAATGGTCATTTAAAAATAAAAATAAAATGATAAATTGTCACCGGAGAAGACACGGCATGTAAGCTACTCCAGCTGTTGGACGATAATTTCGTTGCCTGCTTCAAATACAGGTCCTCAGAAAACAAGATCTGTACACAAATGAAGCTCCTCGATCAGGCCTGATGAAAAACGATGAATTAGGCTTTCAAAGTATCATTATTTTAGCTTTAAGCTGAAAGCGTAAGGGTGGTCCGCGAAATTCAAATTTTCTTACGTTTTTTGCAATTTGCAGGGCAGTGCGCTTAGCACGTATGTTCATAAACATATCGGTCGCGGCTGTAAGACGTATTAAGTTACAGAATTATAATCATCAAAATCATCAGTACAACCCTCCAAGTTCATAAGAGTCGATGAACGAATTTTCACGGTCAGTCCTTCTTCGACTCTTATACTATTAACTTTGAGAGTTGTATTGATGATTATAATTCTGTAACTTAATACGTCTTACAGTCGCGAACGATATGTTTATCAACATACAACTTAGCACTGCCCTGCAAATTGCAAAAAACGTAAGAAAATTTGAATTTTGCGGGCTACCTTGGAGCATCCCCCTTAATAACGCTAACCAGTTTTTATCAAGGAAAATAATAAACTGCTCATTTAAGACACATCATAAAGTAATGCACGCCATAACTTTATTACCTATCACATTCAAACTTTATGAAGCGCTCTACTCTCCCTTCAGTATAAAATATGTCTGTCTCTCGCAGGCCAGTAAGCTAGTCGAGTAGGCGAGTATTAAGCGCCAGCAACTGCGCAAGTTGTAATGAGATTAGGAACGTTGGGACACCGCACTGGCACTGCACCGTTATTAAATCTGATTCACAGCTTTTGCTGTAGCGGTTTTCTTTTACAAGGGACTTGTAAATAAAAGCGCTTTTTGTGCTCTGATTTTGAGATTTGTTAGCTAACTTTTTCAAGGAAACGATGGATTGATTGTGTGAGGAATGATATGAAAGAAAAAGGAGTAAATGATAGCTTGACAGTTGACAGAGGAGAATGGAAGAAAAAGACGTGTTGCGCCGAACCCAAGTATGTATTAGGGCAGGAAGATGTTGATTACTTTAGTAAACTTTTCCAATGATGATTGTTTTAGTAATGTTGATGAGTACCACTCAAAAATATAAAGGGGGAATGCGGGACCGCGGTCCTGGTCTCAAAAGCCCCCCGACCCAAAAAAATTACGAGGTGTGCAAGATAATTTTCACCCCCCATCTCGGAAAGAGTATTTTTACTCTTCGATATCTGAGTGCAAAGCCGTTTTTATCGTCTTGAGAGTAAAGTAAATTTGAATTTAGAACATCGTGTGGACTAAGCATGTGAATTCAAAACATCATTAAACCTATTTGCTTCTACCTCTATGGTGCCGAATTTATCATACAATTTTTTTAATTTGTTAAGAACTCAGACTCGGAACCTTCTTGGTGTAGGTACTTTTTTAACATGTTTTGCGCGCGCCATTTTCTTTTCACGACATATTGTTAACACCTTAGGTTAAAAACAAGGAATCCAACTTGAAAACAAGTGAAAAACCTAAAATGACCACTTATCTAGCGACGAGGAAGTTTATTTGACGCCAACAGAATTAACTGGATTTGTTAATAATGCGTATTTTTTTTTTTGCGTTTATTCATTTCCTCGCTGAGGTGGGATGAAATTGAAAAGTTACGTGTTGTACTCGAGTGCAAAGATTTTTCACCTCGTGCTCTTTTGATTCCCTCGCTAACGCTAATGATTCTAAGTTTTGAATCACTCGCTTCGCTCGTGACTCAATTTTAGAATCTTTCGCTTGCTCGGTCATCAAAATTGAGCACGCGGTTAAAAAATAACTTTGCACTCTAGTATAACAAATAACTATTGCACAAATTTATTATTCCTGCAACGAGGCTCAAAAAAATAGGGGGTACGTTCAAATGCCAATGTATACGTTTTTACAATAAACTTCCGAGCCATATTCAAGCACTAAGCCTAAATAAATTCAAATCGTTTATAAAACGGAAGTTATGCCTGAAAGCCTTCTATCATGTTAATCACTATCTCGAAGATAAAAAGGCTTGGGATTAAGCTGCTCCAATTTGCTCTGTGAATGTTGAAATTTCGGGCTTCGCTTGTTTATTATTGATTCCTTTATTTTATACACTGTGACATTGAATGATTTGACATGAATACTTAGTTCAGTATTTTTTTTTTTTTTTTTTACTTTACTTATTTTTATTTTTTATGTGTGTGTTTATTTGACATGAATATTTACTTGTGACTGTCATGACATTTAATGATTTGACATGAATACTTAGTTCAGTATTTTATTATTTTTTACTTTATTTTGGTTTATTTTATGTGTGTGTTTGACATTTCGTATTTTTATTGACATTCGAATTTGAATTGTAATATTATTATTTATTTTATTTAATTATTGTGAATGTGAGGACCTTGTGGGTCACTTATTGTTGTTTTTTTTTTCCCACGACTGTCTGGCAGTTTGAGTACTATAAGCGACCTACCCAAATGTCCTTTCTTTGGTATTGTTCGTCGTTTCGTTGAGCTCCTTGAGTTAAAGGTCGAGCTACACGATAACTGACAAATGCTTGCACTGACTGGACAGGTCCACTCAAATCTGTATGGATCTTTCTTCAAAAGACCATCTCAGACACTAATCTGCATAGTTCTCATGTGAATTGAACAAGATTGTCTGGACTTTAAAAGAGACTATGACCTCTGAGTTTGTTTCGGCTGTTTCTTCTCAGAGTAGTCAGGTACGAAACACCGGCCCCATCTAGTTTAAAAACATGACGTGTAAAAGTGTTTGAGAAAACCTACTTACTGAATAAATATCATTTATCATTTATCATCATTTATCATTTATCATTTATCATTTATTGTACCTTTTGAAGTTTAGGTGCTCTAATTTTAATTACTCCTTTATGTTTAAGCACTTACATTGATATCATAATTTTAGTCTAGGTAAGCAGCATAAAATGGGAATCTGTAAGCACAATAGACAATAGTTTGATTGAACTTTTTACTTTTAAGTAATTCTTAGGAAGTTGAACCGAAGCTTCCCGATTGTAAGAAGCAATTAAGAGACTACGCAATGAACTGTCAAGAAATGGAAATATTGAGAGAAACTAGTTTTCCTAGAGAAGTGGCACCTTGAGTTCTATTCTCAGTATACCTATTATTATCGTTAATTTTATGGAAGTAATTCAATAGCAAGATATATAATCCGTAGGTAATAATGTAAATCAACCAAATTATATAGATCTATGAGTTTGATGAAATAGTTCCCTCGAGGCATACCCTGAGGTATACCAAAGAATACAATAGAATAAAATTGACCATACTTTACTACACATCAAAATTGAAACACAACTATTTTACGAATACAGCAGTTTTTCTACCGATAGGTCGTGTCGGCCAATGGTTTTATAGTCTCGACCAATATCTGAGGAGGTTCTCGCTTGGCAGCTGGATCAAGGGCTTGATTCAGAAAGCAGTACTTCTAGACACGGCACTTATTGTTAGAAGTTTCCTCTGTCAACAGCCCTGACCAAAGGTAGCTCAAACTCTGTTCCCGATGCTGGTGGTACTATTTACAATATTACAAATTCTCTGGTTACAATGGCGGTGCCGCGAACCGGCAGACGTTGCGTTGGAAGGCAACCACTAGGTGGACCGATGACCTGGTGAAGGTCACCGGAATCCGCCGGATGCGAGTTGCACTGGACCGGACATGAATGTGGTGACACTTGGGGAAGGCCTATATGTCCAGCAGTGGATGTCTTTTGTTTCAGACAAAATACATCCATTGCTGGACATAGGCACTGATGATAAATGGCGGTCTAATTGCTGATGGCGATATCTTCTGTCTTCTTCTATTATATTTCTTCAAAGAACTATTCCAAATCACAGTAAATAAGATAATTTCCGTAACAGACCAACATAATCTATGACATAAGTCCTACACTGGAGGCCATCGATATCTGACACAACAACAATCATTAACAACAAAAAAAAATGCTCCATGCAAATTGAGAAATAAAGATAATTCAAGACCAGTATTAAAACGTCTCTTGATTAATTTAATTACTTCTACACTAACTCTTAACAGACGTTTTTATTTCTTTGATATTTAAAAGTTTATTTATATCGTAGAATTAGTAAGATAAACTTGTTCTTTGAAACTCAGTAATTAATTTAATATCAGTTGAGATACGATGCCATGCTTTTAAAAGTTTTAAAACATACGGTTTGGTCCACAACCCATCATCATTGAATTAAATATTCGTTTCAATTTGGAGTTGGACTGACTTATTGACTTTTGGATGAGACTAATTATATACCTATTTGTTTAATATTTAGTATTGTTTGGTTAGGTGGGCATTAATTACTACTAATCTTCTTTGATTATTTATTGTGCTAGAATGTTGAGTAATATGAAGTTTATATCATATCGTGGATGGTTGACTGTGTAAATTCATAGCTGAATATTATGTGGTAAAAGGATAATTATTTCAATTATGGTGTCCGAGTAAATTCACTAGTTTTTCAATCATCATCGGAATAGGGAATATGCAAGAAATACAAAACTCTTTTTATTTATTAAAAATGACTTGTATTGGCGCTTATAAACATTATGGTACACTTGTTTAAGTTTCTAAAACATCACGTATTTTACAATTTATTGATTTATGTAGTTTTAAAAACGAAAACCAGAGTTGCGCATCTATCTTGTATTATATAAAGTATTATCTATGACTACGATTTTATTATAATTTCGTTATCGCAAGTTTTGCTTGAATAAAGCAAACAATTAGTAAAATTACTTTATTAAGGCCAAAAAAATAGATGTAAACAAGGTAGAATTTGATAAATGACGTCAAAGTATGGTCGCAACAATCACGGACGTTTGAACTGTCATAGAAAATTGCAGGAGTTTAGTATTATTTTTAAGCGACAAGCAGTAGTTGAAATTAACTTTTAATACTTTTCTTGGGTTGATAATAGTATAATTAATTGATTTAAGTGAAGAAAAAAATACATGCATATTCCCATATTGTGCTGATTAGATGGCAACCGAAAAGACTCATTATATAAGAAAAACATAACATCACGCCTGTAATCCCAAAAGAGTTAGGCAGAGTTATACCTAATAGTACTCCCACATTCTGCCAGTTATGTTAAGTCCCATTTAATAGGGGCCGAACCTATTGCCATTAACGGGACACAAACAAAACTCCGTGGCAGCTACTGAGAAATTCCTTATGGAAAAACCCCAATTACACAGACTGTGTAATTTAGTTCGAATGTACAGTCAAATGCACACCAGTGATAGATTAAACTAGCACGCTATAAAGGCGCTGAAAATGACATATTGGTACCTACAAAATATCAGAAATAAGTAGGCACCTTACAGCCTCTTCTACTTCTAACCAACAGAGAGAAAATTAAACATTATGCCTGGCATGTCCATGTTATTGATACTCTAGCTAAGCTAAGAAATATTTCCATCGCCTTAATATGCCATATCTAATTAGTACACTATTCATTATATCGCGACTTTGCACGGTTCATTGAATCGTTAAGAAACCACAACCGCGATCGTTGATAAGGTTGCGTAAAAAGTATCAGCACATAAGCCTGCTTCAGCTGCTCTAAGAGTATCTACAAGTGCGTTTGCACTTACTTTAATGTCAGTCAAGTTGTCGTTTGTTGCTAAATCAGGGTTACTGTAGCACGAAAATAAATACCTGTAAACTACGCAACGTCAGTATCAGTAGTGGACTTAGGCAGAAAAAAGTGACCCTGTAATTACAAAACAGCGGAAAACTAGGCACTCACACTCAAAACTCAAACTCAAATAATTTATTTCAATTAGACCATTACAGCACTTTTGAATGTCAATAAAACGAGGAAAAAAAAGCGAAGCTACAGTCACTGACACAAGGCATAATAACTTGAGAAAGTACTGTAGTTGCTCATTCCCTAGCGTAGATCTCTATGGACACAGATATTATAATACTTCGCTATGGAGAAGAACGGGCAAGAAACTCCATGGACACTCATTTCAATGTACTAACTACTTCTGTACCCTGTATTCTGCCTGTTTTTTCCTTATGATACAAGATTACCACTTCATGTAAAGTACTGGTATTCAGCTGCATCCGGTTGGACTGGAAGCCGACACATAACTGGGAAAAGGCTTGGCAGAACATGAAGTGTTAGAGAAAAAGAAACACTAGTCTAGTTCTGGATAAAAGATCTGTAACTGTATGCAGAGATTGAAAACGGTTCCTAAATGCCGGTATTTAGGGGTTCTGGAACCAATATCGGAACAGGAACCAGAACCTAAATTGAAACCTTTAATTTACCGGTTCTTAGGCAAAGCGAGTCCAAACTAGTTTTTTGATGTGAACTAAAAGAAAAGGTATGGTATGCCAAGCACGCTCCCAATACCATCCCCCCATCCCCTCTTCCGTAAGGAACCTTTAAATCGGGGGACAAGGAATCGGTATATTATCATCCGATTTAAACGTTTTAGGAACCAGTAATTTAGAACCGATACATCGGAACCCAAACCAGAACCGATACTGAAACTGGAACCGTATCGAAAAGAGGAACCTTTATAAGAACCTATATGAAGAACCAGAACTGAAATTGATACCGGTTTTAATCCCTGACTGTGTGTGTGTGTCCTGTGTTTTATATCAATAGATGGAAAGTGTTCTGAGAGTTACAGATCTTTTACACTTCAACATAAACACAGCCAAGATTACAAAAGTACACGCTTTGAATACAAGACGCAGCTTTCAAATTGCACAGGTGTATAATCTATTTATATCACTTTAACTTAGTCTCGGCTACGTTGGACACAAAATTGTCTAGGTCACGATTTTCAGTGAAAGGCGTAGAAGTAGACTAGAAATTTAAAGAATGAAGCAGAAATACTTTCAACGAATCTGCAGGCTTTTGTCCATTTCTGTGTAAGAAGTTTTAGACTCCCGAAAATTTACCGACCCCAACAGAGTTAAACTCTAAAAAAAAGAGAAAAATAACTTTAGCTTCTGAAGTCGGTGACCTTTATTTGATTGATTATTTTTTTTTGTCACCGACTTCAGAAGCTAAAGTTATTTTTCTCTTTTTTTTGTTTTTTTTTTGAAGTCGGTTTTATTTTTTGGAAAAAAGTTTTTATTTTTCACTTTTTAGTGGTTCACATGTGCTTGGTACACGTGGAAAGTGCATACCGTTACAATTACAAGAAGCCCAAACACGACTACGATACATTGTCTCATTATGGAGTTCCGGTGCCTGACTCTTGGCTTCATCATCAGATTTGATGGTAGAATGGTTCTTGTCAAACGCAAATGCTTCACTTGTTGTAGAAAATACCATAATCGCTGTACGTTTTCCTATAAAATTTGAAGAGTTCCCTCGATTTCGCCAAGATTCCATCATCAGATCCCGATTTGGTGACTATGGGACCATTTGGGAAGTATACCCTTTCGAACAAAAAAAGATTTTTTCAAATTGGTTGGCAAACGACGGAGATATGCGCGAACAAACATAAAAAAAAAAAAAAAAAAAAAAAAAAAAAAAACATCCGAATTGAGAACCTCCTCCTTTTTTAGAAGTCGGTTAAAAAACTAGGCAGATGATTATCGCTAAAAACAATAAAACAAAACGAAAGCACACAACTTCATTACAAGACGTCGGTACCTACCATTGCCTCTTAAAATCGCAGTAAGTACATACCTATATCATTTTATCTAAGTCTTGGTCACATCGGATACAAAATTCTTTAGGTTACGGCTTTAAATTATGGTAATAAAATTGAAGGTGGCTAAAAAGCCAGATGATTAAGCAGAAATACATTTCAAAACCTGCAGATTTTGGCGCATTATCCTCAGCTCGGTAACCTCTGGAAGAGGAAGTGAGATAGGCTGTCGCTCCGTGTAAAATATTGGTATTGAGCTGCACGTTACACTGGAAGTCAAACCATATTATTGGTAAAAAACTAGACGCACATGATGATATCTAACCTCAACATAAACAAACCCAGTATAAATAAGGCTCAGCACTACTCGCAATCTGTCCTCTTTAAAATTGCACAGGTGTATAATCTGCACCAGCTAGCTAGCTATGTATATCACTTTATCTAAGTCTCGGGCACGTCGGATGCAAAATTACCGGCGTCCGTAAGTAGCGGCTACGGACAGCCTCGAGGCTATCGTGAACGGACACGCCTGCTACACTGGTGCATAAAATAAACAACTTTGGAAGGCGTTGTGCAGACGCCAGCCAGATCGAATGTGATATTTCTTAGGGTCCTGTATGGGTCAAGATGGTGTTGAGCCTTAGTGAAATTCTGACAATTGGTATTTTTCCGGATTTTGTTTAATCACCCAAATAAATAGCCCGATAAAGCCAATCAAGGAAATCAATCATGGGACAAACTTTCAAGGATCCAGAATTTACTTAAAGGCACCATGACACCAAAAGACCACAATACACCATGTTATACATTACAGTTTTCTGGTAACTTCACGTAATGATCCTATTTCCTATTTACTATCCTATTCTATTATATTTTTGAGGAAGGATGGATGGTACTCTTTCACGCAAAAACCAAAAAACGGTATTGAATGAAATTAGCACACAGATAGTTAATAACAGTCCGATCCCGTGAGACAATTGTCGATCTCCTCGCAGGCAAATCCGCGGGCGTAAGCTTGTTATATAATATAGGTACTTAAACGTAAACCTCCAGAAGAAATTGATGTTGGTTATCAAACATGTTTGTTCGTTTACGCTTGTTTCTCAAACACGTCAAACATAAGTTCGTTCTATTTACCTACCTACCATATTGGTTTACAGAAGGCCTCGAAACACATCAAATTAAATGGCTGCTACAAAACAAACAACTGTTCGTTCCCGTACATATATTCACTGTATTCAGATTATTCGGAGACCATGTCACGTGCCGCGGGACCACATCTGCGGGTTTGCATGCTCAATCAAGCATTTATAGTCAACAACAGTCTAAACGTGCCTGCAAACCTTTCAAAATTTTATTGAGAATGAGGAAATATGTGTCTGTGGTTTCGAAAGATTTAGATTTAAAAAGGTTGTAGTTGATCTACCTTTTAGCTAACTGCGGCAGTCGTAAAGGAGGATAAGTTTTAAACGCTACAAGCCAGTATTTATGTTATTATTTATGTAACACTTTAAGCACAAACACAAGTGATCTGATACTGTGATCGTTGGAGACAAACCCCAAAATACAGCTGCGGACTTAATGCCATAGGCGTTGTCTACTACTAGTCAACCTTTGGGTGATGCAGGGACCATCGGTGGTAATTGTATATCTGAAAATAATTTACATAATTATACTCAAGTTTGGTAGTTTTTATTTGTTTCTGAACAAGGTGTAGTCAGTTCCAGCAACCGTGTTGTTGTAGTTTGCAACATGGTTGCATCGTAACTACAATTTAATTTAGGTAAAATAAATATGGAAGTTCAACTTTCAAACATTTTCGGTACAGAGCGCTGAAGGCTTTTTACAAAGCTCGATAATATTGCAAAATAAAAAAATGGAGATTTACAGAGCTACAGTTTTCATGTTTAGCTACGTATTAATACTAACAAAGCTTACAAACAGTGTTGGCGAAAAACAGAACGAAAAAAATTTTAACGTGTGAAAATTTCATTTTGAATGAAGGTTTGTTCATTTTGAACACAATAAATAGAGTATGTTAGTTATTTGTCTGTCCACAGATAATAAAAATAATTAAACACCATAAAAGCAGGAGGTTCGATTGTGTGAAAGTGTCATAGAGTATTACTGTGGCAGTCACAGAGCGGATGGATTTGTGTCCTATGGCAATAGGAATTACATGTGACTTATGGCGAAATGTGTTGCGGTGTACTATCAAGTACACATCTGCCTAACTTTTCAGGGGATTACAGGCGCGATGTTACGATATGACATATTAAATATGAAAATAATTCCTCAGTCTTGTCCAAGTATGCATCCCGCCTAAAGCTGACCGGGCGCTGCGCGCGCGCCGCCCGACGGGCGCGTCGCGCGCAGCTGCGTGCACCGTTTAACTTATGTGTACCGCCGAGATTGCATCCACCAGATACCTATGCTCCTATAGCTACACCGGTAAATTAAGCGATATCTATGTTTGGAGTAATAGAGTACCTTACGTATCTGTAAAACGGTGAATTTTGATGTTGGCTCCTGCTATCTACCTGAATGTAACGGCAAAACAAATGATGAAGGTTCGTAAAACGATATTATGGGTGCGTTGATATTTTGCCACGTGAATAGTCCGCGATGTTGTATTTTTTCAATTCAATTTCTTGTAACTATTTCCAACCAACAAGGTCCCCTGATAATGTTATACAAACGCCAATGAACCCTCCTGGCACTGTAATTTTGTAGGTATATGGCCACCATAGGCACCTTCATTCCCACATCATTTCTGAGTGTGTAAATTCGGTTACCTATGAAAATTATAACACTTTTGACGAGTATCATTAAGATGCCAAAAATCGAACTTCAAATAAGAAACTCGCTACTGTATACAGCAAGTTACACTATACTGTGAATAGGCACTATTTCTCACCAACGCATCAACTAGCAGCATGGAAGAAAAACACTCATTGATTGAGACTAACAGTAATTATCGCAATTACCACGGCCGAGCATTGAACCGGAACGAACCGTTTTCTGGAAGACGCATGTGTCTGACTTTAGTTAGACATGCACGCATATGCTTCGATTTACTTATACCAACATATATCTCATACACGGTTCAGAAAATGTTTGAACGATTATTACATACACAGTACAGCCTGGGGGATAATTGTTTTACTCATTTACAACGGTAATGCCATTCATTATGACAATTTAACAATATACATTTCGTTTGTGCATTGTGAAGCAATAGATAGCGAATTTCCTTCTAAAACTCCTAACACTTGTTTTTTTTTGAACGATAATATAGATGTTATGTATTTATATCATCGTTCAAAACGGCCTGTACTTATACATGTGAGGACATAGTTGCAATCAACCTCATCAAATGATCACAATTGTATATTGACACCGTGGATACTGTAGCAATAAAGTAATTTTCGCAGGGCTAATTCTACCACTTGTGTGCGGTTAGCTTGGACTGTACACTATCGTTTAGTTTACTTTCGAGCGATGATAGATGAACTGCGATCGACACCGCTGAATCGTTTTGAGCGAATAGAGTTGATTGAATTATGGATCAGATAAAAAAGTACGATTGTCGCAAAAACGTGAAATGGACGTCGAGGGAGACATATGTCTACGAAGTGTACATCTATCTACAGTATTTTAGTTCATAGTCAAGTGCCGTTTTGCCTTCCGTAAGGTTCTATCATTGATACACTCAAATATTGTATTGTATTAATACAAAGCATTAAGTAAGTTTCTTAGGTTTGTATTTACTGTAGGTCGTAGGTATTAAATAAGGTTTCTGATCCTAAAAAAAACCCAACTAGGTACCGTACACTATGCTACGTGAGCTCATGCTGTAACCACCGATAAATTGTCATGAGTTCTGTCGATTCATTATAATCTAAATTCCTTTGAATCAAGTACTAAGATATCAACCAGGCGTGCTCCGACGTAGCACGTCCCACTTTCAATTCTGCTCACACTACAACAGAATGCAAGCTTCATAATCCACACAGATCTTCGCACTTGGTTGTTTCAACAACTCCCTCATAACTGAACGATGGAATGCCCCAAATTGGAATTGCTGGCCAATATTGGTCGATCCACAAACCATTGCCTTTTCGACCACGGTCCGAATAAAAAACCAGTATGTACAATTTGCGTTATTGATTTAAAAGTGTTGCAAATTCGATATGTAGCGAATATGAGGTCGAACACCTGTTTGGTAACTAGTGCTATGATTTATCAAGTTACAGGTAAATCCGGCAAGCATTTAATTCAACTTTTATGTTTTGGAGCGGCCGAAATTGATTAAAAAGTTGTGTGAGTAGTTCAAATAATAGCAAAATTTTCTCTTGTATCTTTTTCTGATTCGAAACTGGTTTACACATTGACATTTTGGCCTTCCCAAAAAGTTCTCATCCAATATTTAAACTACGGCGGGAGTTATACTTCCGCTATCGATAAAGCTTTCTTCGATAATTTTGTCTTAAATTACATACATTCTCCAATCGCACAACGCATCGTTATTCGGTCACGGAAACTTCAATATCATTGGAAATCATCGAATAATTTTCACATAAACACGTAAATTATACACATTGTCGTTTCGTCGTCTGTATTTCAATAGAATGTTTATGTCCCCAAGCGGGGCTTCAAAGCAGCGATGAACGACGAATCTATTCATTAGGTTTTTTAGTCGCCATTGTGATTGTTCACGAATGGGCACAAAATGTCTGAATAGGGCCGTTAGGCAATATCGCAACACGACAGTATCGGATATTCTGACAGATTATTACTTTTTAATGTTTTTATTATGGCGCTAATTTTGTCTTCGAAAACATTTTTGTAAGTATCAGTATTTCATGATGTTGAGATTTTCTCAAGTGTTGTAGTTAGAGATACCTACTGTATGCATAAACTCTCACCTTTTTTCTTTGATGGTAGGCAGAATGCTACGTCCCTTCAGTTGCGGTCTACTTAGGGCCCGAATCCAAGCTCTAGCTTCGACCCTTAGGCCCCGTTCCAATAGTTCCGTTGGTTTTTAGTTGGCTAAATTCGTGGACGACAGTAACCGTGTCGTCCTATGATATGTGAACACCTCCATTTAAATACACAAGCCACGACACTCAAAACTACACGATTATCTATCGTCACGACAAAGTGTGAACGGGTCTAAGGCAGTCTCTTGTAGAAAGTACAAACAATGCATCTCAATTGTTAGAACTAATGTTTCAAGAGAAATAATCAAGTTGCTGTAACTTCATGAATCTCACATTTTCATTTTGAATTTTCCTTGATTAAATTTCACGATAGTAAACCACTTTAACCTCAACCCATTTCACTTCGGCAGTTGGCTACTACATCATTTATTACTGCATTAATAAAGTTTAACGCCTGTTCGTTAAATGAACATCATGTACCGTTGAAATTAATAAACAATTACCTTTACGGCCCATAACGTGTTTGTGACATATAAATTGCCACTAAATATAGCCTATTATTACAGTTTAGAGCCGTGACGCCATTTTGAAAATGTGGGCGGGAACTGTATGATTTTGGAGCAATAAAATTCATTTCACAATTTAAAAATAAAGTATTTTATGTTCGCAGCGCGGTATCGAGGTGTTATTTAACATTTTATTTGAAGATTTTTGTACAAAAAAAAGTAAGGATATCCAGACGGACATCTTTTTATTTACCTAGTACAATAATTTGAAAAACCAATCTGCTTGAAACCCGTGAAAGTTCCTACGTGCGTATTCTAATAACAAGGCGATTACAATGTATTGGGAAAAAATAAAGGTAGGTATCTCAAGTCTAGCTAGACTTTTCTTTTTTCTTTTTAATTACCTGTGTAACACGTAAGTGTAAATAGTTATTATTCAATATTAATAATTCATTTTAGATCGCATAAGGCGATGGTCACACTTGCATGGCGTGGGAGAACACTCTTTGTTTTCAATTAATATGTTACGCGTACCAAAATGTATTCTGTCGGTGGACAAACCAACTAGCACAGTTACCATTGCTGTTTAGCTACGCAAGGGAAAGTTGGAAGCTCGTGTTGAAGCAGCAATACATTTCGTGTACGTGTGTTCTATTTAGGATATTCGTGGTATATGACGATGTAATGGTAAGGTGACGTTGGTCACTGGCGGAACTCATACATGGTTCCACGTTCATGGTCACTTGATTCAGAACATAATTTAGTACTGCCTGCGTAGTTGGAAATAAGTTTATATTTGAAATTCTAGGTTTTAGGTCTCGGCTTGGTAATTATGTGATAGTTTTGTTCGGGAAAGTCAGTGCAGTGTTCCATACTTGTACTCATGTACCTACTGGTTCCGTATTTTTAAATCGCTTGAATTCTAGAAAAGAGTGAATGACCATTTCAAGGAGCATTGCCGTGTTAACCGAACTTAGCTGAATGGTCAGCTAAGTTCGGTTACCACGGCAATGCTCCTTTTGAACAAACCAAATCAATTACATCATCAATATGGATTGATGATGTAATTAATTTGTTTTGTTCAGATTATATCATCAACGCTTTAAAATAAATGTAGGGTAGTTAACTATGGATACTTTTATCTTAGAAACCAACAGGATGTTGGCATAATACCCAAAAATTACTCTTAACATATCAAGATATAATTATTTGAGCCAAAATACATCTACTTACGGCCTCCCCGAAAGTTGAAACCACGACCGATAAATAAAAATATTTTCCAAAGTATTTTGTTTTTGGATTGATAAAGCTTTTCGGTAGCTCCTTACGTTCGAAGGGGATGGCGGGGTCTATATTTATGACTTTTCTATCATACAACGTGCAACGTTAAATGCGCAAAACCTGAAAATAGTTTGGTCAGAATCACGGGCAGAATCAATTGAACTTAATATAGGTCACATTTTTCAAAAAAATCTTCATTACAAATAAATGTTGCCCTGTCTATTTATTAATAGGTACTTAGGTCAAGCCATCACGTGCGCAAACCCGTCAAAATAGGTAAACAAACAAACACAAACGTCCAATTTAAATTGTCTCATACGCGGGATACTAATAGATCTTGCCAGTAAATCTAATTGCCAGTAAAACTGAAACAGCACATAAAACCCTTTTTTTATCTTTTTTTTTCTCTCAGTTTTATGTTACTAATTGAATTAATAATCATTTGGGGTGTCTGAGGTTTTGCGCATTTAACGTTACACGTTGTAATTATTGCTTAAAAAAAAAACATGAGGGGTACGATAGAAGTGCTACGAAGCATTAGGTGACGATCGCACGAGTTCCATGATTTTTGTTCACTCAAAAAGTGCTCAATGCGCCTCAAGAAGTTTTTTTATTTTTTTTATTTATTTCAACATAATATAGTCTCAATACAGGTTATGTAATTTTGTACCATTAAACCAGACATGGTTTGTATTGGTACTCACATTCGCTAAAACAGCACTGCTTAATCACTACTAAACAATATCAGCAAAAAAGTAGGTACATACATGAAAAACATTTAATTAGGCCGTAAACATCTATCAGTAAGTAAAACGCAATGTTTTGAATCTGATTTCTTGCTATTGGGCTAGTCTCTCAGTACTTCTCGCATCCAGCAAACAAATGAGACTTAATTAATAAAATCTCGTCGACACGTAACAAAGTCTTTTATAAAAGCTTTTATTACCACTCTCATTATGATTGGCCCACATTGTGCGCAAGACAAAGGCGGCAGTACCGCCACAATGGTGCTATCAATGTACGCAATCATTTGTTTCAATTCAATTTTAATCAAGGCAGTGATTTGCGAAATCGTGGTTCATTGAAATTGTTGTGTAAGTGAAATGTTTGATTATTTAATAATAATATAATAATACTAGCTGACCCACGCAACTTCGTCTGCGTCACAATACAGCGAAAAAGCTCACAAAAAGAATAACATTTTCCCCGTTTTTGCAACATTTTTCATTTATGCTCCGCTCCTATTGGTCGTAACGTGATGTTACATAGCCCATATAACCTTCCTCGATAAATGGACTATCCAGCAAAAAAAAATTTTCAAATAAGTAGTTCCTGAGATTAGAGCGCGTTCCACTAAACAAAAAAAGTGGCCAAGTGCGAGTCGGACTCGCCCATGAAGGGTTCCGTCCGTAGCAGCAAGTAACATAGTATAATAACACTCTTTTTTTTGGACAGTCGTGTAAAAAGTTACGATTTTACGATTTATGACATATTAAAAAAAAAATACTTGCTAGATCTCGTTCAAACCAATTTTCGGTGGAAGTTTACATGGTAATGTACATCTATATTTTTTTAGTTTTATCATTCTCTTATTTTAGAAGTTACAGGGGGGGGGACACATTTTACCACTTTGGGAGTGTCTCTCGCGCAAACTATTCAGTTTAGAAAAAAAAATTATTGAAAACCTCAATATTGTTTTTGAAGATCTATCCATAGATACCCCCACACGTATGGGTTTGACGAAAAAATAAATTTTGAGTTTCAGTTCAAAGTATAGCGAACCCCAAAAATTTTTTGTTTTTTTTTTTCCATTTTTGTGTAAAAATCTAAATGCGGTTCACAGAATCCATCTACTTACCAAGTTTCAACAGCATAGTTCTTATAGTTTCGGAAAAAGTGGCTGTGACATACGGACGGACAGACAGACAGACATGGCGAATCTATAAGGGTTCCGTTTTTTGCCATTTGGCAACGGAACCCCAAAAACAAACTCTTCAGTTTTATAATATTTTATTTTATTTTTATTTTTTAAATTTTAGGAAAGCTTACAGACTAATAACATCATAATATTAGTATAGATTATTATAATTTTTATGAGTAAGTTATGAGTTCTGAAACACAAAATGATTGCAGGGTACCTACTAGGAACTACTTACGTCAAAAAACATGCTCTCAAAAAGCTTCACACTGTCTCCGTTTTTCAGACATCAATTTATTTTGTTCAAATTCCAGTGGGTCAGACTAACATTGTCTTTTTTTCAGGATGTCCCATCTTTTGACTTTCCCATTTCGACAACTTTTGAGTATGCGTACTATTTGGTATTGTTTGTAAGACTGGTAAAGTCCGGTCGCGGAGCACGAAGAATTTCGTACAATGACCTGTTATTACCTGTCTCTGTCACTCCCGCGTAAATATAATGTGTATCGCTCGCACAGATGCAATGGCCGCCGTCCTCAGGGATTGTAAACCTTTTGAAGTTTAAGATCATTTATTCTCATAAGAATTACACTCTTCTCTTACATGAGAATATTAATACTAGACACTTAAAAAGAACAAAAAGTTTGGGGTACTTATTACAAAAAATTAGACGTCAATTTTATAAATATTTTGAAGGTAGATTACAAATCATTGCGGGAAAAATGTTCGTTCGATACCTACATATAAACAAGTATCTGTGAAACACAGATAAACGGTGACTGGATGTGGCTTTTACCTAACACTGTAAGGTTTGTTCTTGTTTGCATGTGGTATTTTGGTTTGTTCAGTCACGACAAAAAATCCAGACATAAGAAATTTTTATTTCTGCCGAATTAGTAATTGTAACTCGATTTTTATAATTTATTTAATAAGTTGGTAAATTATCTTTCTCCTTCAAATATTTCATTTATGTAAACCACACTTAATAGAAAAATGTTTGTGACCACTGTCAGTAGGTAAAGAGGTCATTGTACGAAATTCTTCGTGCTCCGCGACCGGACTTTAGTTGGTAGTATTGTAAACAGTTATGAAATGAGTGATACTATTTTTTTAGTTGTCAAAATAGGAAAGGCACGAGATGGGACGTAGCCTTTTTTTTCAAATCCCAAAAATAACAATGCTCATAATTTAGACATCATTTATTAAAAAAATCAAAATTAATTATTTCATCTGTACTGACATTATTAAGCCGTAAAAGAACGAGCTCGTTACGAACTCAATAAAACCGTACTACCAATATCAATATAACCCCTTTTTTACCTGACGACGACAATATAGTCCCATATTATGTGCTCGCCTGCACACTGTAATGTCTACCTTCATTTAAACCCTGTAATTACACCCGGCACGGTCAGTCTGACCACAGGTTTTCATTAAAGGGTAAACGTTAAGCAATTTCCAATGCGCTGGCACGAATAATTTGTGCTGAGTTGCGTTGCCGTTCACAGTTATTGGATTTTCTATTAAGAGAAAATGTTACTAAGATAGGTATCCATGTTTCTTTATTTAATTTAATGTGTTTTCTTTTGCTAAATGTAATTGCACCTCTGCATGCCTTAAAAGATTACAGGCAAGACGTGTGCAGTGTATATAATAAAGGGTGTAAAACACCTCTTAACGAAGCCGAAAGGGGCTTCTTCTCCTCGTCACTGCGATCATTTTTTGGTTCTACATCATACCTGGGAACCTTCTAGTTACAGAGATATTGGGGGTCAGAATTCCAAGTTTTTGACAAGTTTTTTTTAATATGTTTTATTGTAAGCTTTTTACTTTAAACACCTTCACGGCCCCCTTACTATTTCAATCCATCCATCAACACAATGTTTTGAGTGCGTTACATTGAGTTTTACCACAAAACATTTTAAACAGTATTTTGCGGAAAAAACACGGTTACAACTAATTAGGGACTGCTGGGTTACCACAACGTCTAAATGCGATTCAATTCAGGTCCTAAACTGAGTCGCAAGCTGTCAGTTCCATAGAAAAACTGTCAGAAAAATGACAGCTCAAACCTAAATTGAATCGCATTTGGACGTTGTGGTAACCCCGCTGAACTAATATGAACTACGGTAGCCTTCTAGGTACTACAAATTAAAACGAAAAACAAAGATATTTTAAATTCGAGACGTATGGCAGATAGGTAAATCAAGCATCATTATAATTTAATTAATGTAAAACAGAGTTCACATCAGACTATCTGAAAGAGTATCTAATGGCCCATTAAACAAACTAAGAACATTAAAAAAGTAAAGTGATGTTCACAACGATTTCACCCTCATTATGTTGTAATAATTTATAGTTTACACGGTGAGGTAATTAGACATAAATTAGTAACAAGATACAAAATGTTGGGCGTCCCGTCACTACGGCCATTTTATTATGGCCTTTGTACAAAATATATTTTATGGAGACATTAATTCTATAAAAGATGGTTAACTTTATGTTCTTTGTTTCAGATGTTGAAAGCTGTTAAAATATGTTCGGTTAATGTCTGCCTACGCTTATCAACACTTTAGGGTCTATTCACGATGTCCGAACAGCCACTACTTACCTACTAAATAAATTCAAATTATGGAATTAAATTTGTGTGAAATTATCTGTCAAGTTAATAACGGGAACTTCAGAACGTTGGCAACCTCGCAAATTTCTGTCAAATATTTACCTGTTTTAATCAATTCCGCTAAACTACTGTATGGAAATAGGAAATATGGTTAACTAGTGAACTAAAATATTGATTATGAAATACAACAATTGACATCGTAACACCGAATAATCAGTTTTAGATGAGAAAAATCTATTCTGAAACTTTCCAAATGCCTTTTTTCTATACATAAAACGGTTACAACATCAAATTCAGTGATTTAATTGCAATTCACTTTTAATATTCTAGTTCACTAGTTAGCCATCTTTTTAATTTCCACTCAGTCGTCATATTGCCGAATTAATTAAAATTGGAAAATATTTGACAGCTATTTGCGACGTTTGCCAACTTTTTGGATGCGCGCTCTTATGCGTAGGTGGTGAAACAGGCCCTTGGGTCTGGTTTTCTCAGTAGATAGGTACGAGCGGAGTGGAGCAGAGATGTGTAGCGGGAACAGTTCACATTGGTTGAACTTCAAAAAGCTTCTCTTTTTTCCTACTCCTTCGCTATACTTTCTGATTAATTTCATTTCATTGCGGGATCCAAGACGGTTAAATTCATTCTCTGGGACTTCGTCGAGCTTCATTGTCTCGGCTCTTTTCAGGTGGTCGCCATTGTTGATTCTTGCTTTCAGGAGTTACAGTGGTTTGGGAATAGTGTGGTGGGCTTGTCCACATAAAGGAATAAAAGCTTCTCTTATATCTACTGCGTTTTACCGAATTTCACCCATCTTCTCTCAAATCCGCTCGTTTGCGCCTTGCGTGTGAGCCCAGCCTAACACAATGTGACTAACTAGTTGCCGGTTGTGAATTTAGTCATGATCACACACTACCAATTATGGAAAATCTTGAGCCAATTCGCAACGCAAAATAGTCAAAAAACAACCTTACCAAAAAAAGAAATGGTCTACACTGCGCTGTGCGATATTACACGTCGGATTTAAATATCATAATTGAGAAAGAGAGAATATTATTGTTCAAAAATGCGAGCTGGATGCGAGTCGCACGGGACCGCTCAATGTGGCGACACTGTGGGAGGCCTATGTCCAGCAGTGGATCTTTCGGCTGAAACTATGATAATGATGATGGCCATTGTTCACAGAAGAATGTTTCACCACCAACAAAAATCATACTAACTTTTTCTAAAAACAAAATAAAACAGTTCCCGTAGAAAAATATTAAAAACTTCATATAAATCACCCAGGTAAACCCTTGTCGACACTGCACGGAACATTAATTTGTTGAATAGTGTACGTCATTTCTCATTTGTAACTATTCGCCCTTAACACTTTAATGATCTTAACGATAGCCGGTAATGTAACAAGACTGTGATCATTCGTTATCTCATAACCTCACAGTATGGTGCTCATTGATCTATTGATACGATTCCCTGCATTAATATATTGGAATTCTATTTAAAAATTAGACAAGACAAAGTGAGACCGATGGTCATACTAAATTAATTTACATAAATATTTAATTATTTGATGATTTATTGATTTGGGTGTAAATTATAGCTGAAAATATTAGTGTAAGTTGGGAGGTTGAAGAAATATGTTACTGACTCTAACTTGTAAAAAAGTATGCTTTTGAGTTACAAATCTATTGTTTAAGAATAACTACTGCGTCTAATAGCAGATAATCAAAACCAAAGACAGCAGTCGCTCTATATAAAATACTAGTATTCATTTGCGGATGCAAATGAATACTAGTAGGTTAGTCTGGAAGTCGACCCCAACATGATGGGAAAGGCTAAAGGCATATGAAAATGATCTAACAAAACAAAACTGTAACAAAAACAATCACAACGTAAAAACAGTAACACATGGGATAGTTTCATTCCTGCCGGGGCTGCGGGACTGTTCGAAAGAGATACCGCGGCCCCGGAACGTAAAGGGCGAGGAAGGTGACAATGACAATGACATTTTTTGTCAGTAAAAGTCTGACACCCTCAATTTGATGATTTCCCATCCGAAAAAAAATGGGTTAGTTTCATTACCTACACGTTCTGCAGACTTACTGAAATACTGCACTTAGGTGTTTATTGTAAGTTCCCCAACAACTCCAGATTAAATTAGCAAATGTGTGATCAATAACAGAAGACCCCGGGTCTATACAACATCGTGTGAGGTCCAAGTACCCCACATCAGGTATTTGTTGAAAGCAATGTATTCAAACACTTTGCATACGACAGATAACGGCTGCCTCTTGCTCGACTCGAACAAAATACAATCATGATACATTTAGATGGTTTTCGGTTACAAACAATAGAATGTATGATACATTTTGGTTAAGACTTTTCTTTTATTAATTTTGGCTGTCACTTCATCTTGTTTTTTAAAAGGCCTTCTTCTAGTTTTGCTTTATAACACCAGTATAATGTGTGAATAGCTCATGATAATTTTGGTACTTCCATGTTAGCATGTCTAAGAAGCTGATTTAGAGCGAGCGATGGCTGCGAGTCAATGTGCCACATTGATCGGCCCTGACTGCGACTCTCGGGGGAGGCCTATGTCCAGTCGTGGACGTCTTTCGGCTGAAATGATGATGATGATGAAGTCCGCGAAATGTTAGCGGAGTATGCGAAGGATGTGTACGTATCATGGTGAACCCTGTACAAACAACAATATAGCATGCCCTCTGCATCAGGTAAATAATAAAATGTATAATTCCGACTTTCAACCTTGGATATTATTGGACTTTTCACAATATGTGAGCATTACCCCCTTTTTTTTTTTTCAGGATGGGAAATCATCAAATGACTTCTCCCACTCTGGGCGGAGCGGGAGGGAGTGTCAGACTCTTACTGACTAAAACCCATCCATGTTCCTTCCTCGCCCTTTACGTTCCGGGGCCGCGGTATCTCTTTCGAACAGTCCCGCAACTCCGGCAGGAATGTGAGCATTACCCCTAAGTAAAAAATATGAAAAATATGAAAATGAATCATCATCTGCCTAGCCTTTTCCCAACTATGTTGAGGTCGGCTTCCAGTCTAACCAGATGCAGATGAATACCAGTTGATACCTGAAAAGAATTTATTAAAGAAACCAAAAGATATTGCCCATCATCTCAGCTGAATGCCAAACGACAATGTTACTCCTGTCATAATGCTGATTTTCAGCTGTGACACACAAATGTATTGTAGTAGTATGCTTTTCGAAATGCGACCATTCATCCACAAGAACAGAATCTAGCCTTGAAACTTTACAAGCGGTTACGGATGCTTAAAATTATGTATTTTTATGAGAATTCTCCACAAACCGCGTAGGGAACATTAAATCAATGGAAAGTTTTGAGAACACAAAGAATTCCTTTTAAAATGGAAGTTTTCGAAACCGCATCGCCTATTAGTGGTTTTCTTCCAACTTATAAAGATGTGGTGTACAGACTGAGAATGTTGCGCAGACTGAGAATACTAGGGTTCCGCAGTTGATAACGGGCCAAAGTGCTGCTTTTTTTTTTCGCTGTAGGGCATCTCGCAGTTCAGTCTATGAAGACTGGCTTCTGCTTAACCGGGCAAGTCCTGTGGATCCCTTGAATTTAAGGCCTCCAGCCAGGGCAAAAATGACTAAAAACTAAGCGACAGCGCTCTAAGGGCACCCCCTGTAGAATACGGACCTCGGCTTTCTCCAGATAGTGGCTTTATAAGCCGGTAACATTTCAACATTTTCAAACCTTTCAAATTTCCTAGAAGCAGCCATGAAGTTTTGATTAGAACCCGGTTGATGGCTATAGGATGGAAAGGAGCTCATAGCTAAATAATGCCGTGCCGTGCTTGCCTAGGTTGGTCTGTGGATGGGTGACCACCCATTATATACCGAGTCTCCTCCGTGCCTCGGAAAGCACGTTAAGCAGTTGGTCCGGGCTGTCATTTGTAGATCTTTGACAGTCGTTAAAGTACTGGTATTCAGCTGTATCCGGTTAGACTGGAAGTCGACCCCAACATAGTTGGGAAAAGGCTAAGCAGATGATGATGACAACAGGGTTAAAATGCGAAATTTGGGTGTACTATTACTTACCACTCTGCCTAACCCTTTGGGGTTTAAAATCGTGATGTTATGTAATTTTTGATGATCAATATAACACATACTTTATCATTCTTCCGACGCAGTTGGGTAGTAACAATCTTTTATGTTTACACCACTGCCAGAACTCAAAAATAAGTCTTTGTGCTGAAAAGTGTTCTTGTGCTCCAAAGACTTAATTACAAAAGAAACATTGCAAAGAAAAATCAACTGGTATCAATTAAAGCCATGTGAAAGTGAAATTAAACTCACAAAACTTGTTATGCAATTCTCGATTAATTAGTCCACTTTAAATTAATACTGAAACTCGTTTATAAACACCCTTTCACATCACAGTTTAATGTAACAAGTGCTGGAACTAGTTTATATCGGCCCCGCCTAGTTTTGTAGTACGAGTAGCTAGGTAGATTTCACTAACGTTCGCGACTTTGGCGTTGGTTTTAAGTTTACTAAACGTTGCTCAAGATGTATTGTGGTGCAAGTCTGTAGGGAAAAGGGTTTGGTAAATATTATAGGATTACTTAGGCCTGAATTCTTGTCGCGCTGACGGTCAGTCGGCCTATTGCCATCAACTGGGCACAAATCAAGACTCCGTGGCTGCTGCTGATAAACCAGAATAGTACATTTTGATACAAGTGGAGAAAGTTTGTTATTGTGGTCCAAGGTGGTATTAACACACGAGCCGTAAGGCGAGGGTGTTTTTGAGCCGTAAGGCGAGAGTGTTTTTGAGCCGAGAACTGCAATAACAAATGTCCACGTGTATCGTGTTCACATCTGACTCTATAGCCAGATGTGAATGTTTTTTTAAATTATGCTTTGACCAGTTTGGACTAAGTATAGGTATAGTTAGACTAAGTATATCTGTGGCAATTTTGCTTTCTGAACATGTGTGGAAAAAACATGAAAAACGCACGTGTGTGAAATACACTGCATTTTGAACCTAATCGTAGTGCGAAAAGAACCAGTTTTCGAGGAAGTGTATTGAAAAACAATTTGCGTGACCCCCGACTCGAACCCAGGACCACGTGCACAACAGTCGTGATGACTACACTAGACCAACGTGCAGAATCTAGTACTACGAACCCAAAAAAGTTCTCAATTCAGAGATCGAATCTAGGAGCTACGAATACGGTTCATCACAATAGCAACCAATGCGTCTATATGACTAGCGGAAATGTGAGGTTTTATAAATATTTTTTCCAAAGTCGGCGGCATAGGTATCATATCAGAACCTACTTCACCCTAAATCCACGCACTACAGATAAATCTTGTGAACACTAGGCGACTAGGTCATCTAAGTTCAGCCTAGGTTATAAAGGTTAGCTTAAACTATATCGTATAGGTTATGAGACAGCTGGCATTTGGTCTGAACCTATTGCGGAAATTCTAGTTCAGTTGCAAGAGAATTACAGGTTCCAGTGGACAACAATTGGGTCAATGTTCATGTCTCTTTACTTGTATACTCGTATGTTGGTCTTTTCCCGGGTTTAGGTTATTGTTATGTTTTTTAAGCTTTGTTATAGTGCATTTTATAGATCCAATTTTCAAAGATTGTCTTGTTTCATGACCTGTTGTCATATGTAGACAGTATTTCAGAATGTTCAAGATATGTCTGATCTGTAGGCAAAGGCATCATCACTTTGATTATTTCATTGACTTTTTTGCCATTAACTTCAGAAAATAAAATAATTAGACTTGTTGAGTCTTTTAGGTAGATTTCCTTTTTTTGAAAAAAAAAAAAATCTACCTATTGGTCTCTCACCTACGGGGATATATATGAATACGTATGTATATGGGTGACAAGCAAAATTTAGCCACACTCTACAGGTCGCACTTATGAACCGATTGCTTTCAAACTTGGCCAAAAAATCGAAACGGTCAAAACTTAGGCTAAGTTCGTGAATGGGCGGAATTCGTCCATGGGGGGCGGCGGGGGGGCGGTTTTTCTAAAACCAGTTTTTTGGCCATAACTTTTTTCCTATAACATCGCTAACATTTGAGCTCGTTTCCATGCTAAACTCTTAAGAGATAAAGAAAAGAAGAGAATTTAAAAAGGGTAAACTTTCCATTACAGGACAACGATTTTGAAATCATATTTTATTTTTTTGTAGATTGTACACATAAGTACAACTCTTTATACAAATTTTCAATAGTCGGACGCTCCAGCACCTTCTTCGAAATCTACCTCCTCCTGCGGCTTGCCGGAGGGATTTTTTAAGGCCGTTTGTTTTTGCAAATCTTCACACACAAGTTTACATTGTGACTAGAAGTTATTATGGGACTATTATGTCGTCAACATAGGCCAAGGGATAAAATACGAACAACTCATGAACTACTCCAGCAAAGTTAATAAAATATATACTAAAGGACCGCCGCGAAAAACTGCCAGTAACCACGGAGTAATTGCGGTACAAACAAAAATAGGTGCCGGTGAAGTACATGACGTCCTCTTTTTGTAGAAGTTGGTTAAAAAGAGACATACCTGTTAGCTATTGTTATTATTTTATTTAGATATAGTTAGCTATTGTTATTATTTTATTTAGATATATTAAGCGGTTCTCTCAATATTATTCATTTTATTAATCGTGTATTTGTTTAATATTTTAAATTGTAAAGTTGCCATGTCCCAAGTGAAATAACACTGAATAATAGTTGTTTAGTTGCTAAACTGACTTTAGCTGTCAAATGGTAGATTACTTGTCTATGTTCACTTGGGAGCACGGCAGTGGAGTTCGAACACTCGTCGAGTGAAGACGTGTTAATCGTAGCCAAATAGTGAAATCAGTGCTAATAAAGTGATTATAAAGTTATACCGATTTTACTTTTCTTAACAACCGCATAGTGGATTACAGTTCAGAAGTGGGATTGCACTAAGAATACGTTGGTTTCTTAGTGTTACTGATCGCCCTGGCAATAAGTGCAATACTAAGGTACTGTTCCTGCTTGTCTTTTTACGAATTTAATTATTATTTGTTTAGATTTTAAATTTTGTACCCCACATAATATTTTTTTTTTCTGTACGTAATGAAATGGAATGATGTTTTAAAATGTGCTTCTAAACAAGTTGCTACTTTAAATCAAATGTGAATTTAATAGTGATGGTTAACCTTAGTAACGAATAACCTTAGATTTTGTTTTAACAAATGAAACACAGATAGTTTATTATTTTATTTCACAATTGAAAATCAGTAGTTTAGATAACGGTTTACTCGTTTACAAAATTACTATTCCAGCTGATCAAATGGAACGTCAGGCAAGTAGCCGAACCAGGCACTTGGGTACTCCTGATCCCAAGTCGACTTTTGGTGCGAGGCGGAGCGGTGTCAGACGCAGCCAGTGCGGTACGAGGCACAGCCGGAGTGGTGCGAGGCGCAGCCGGAGCAGTGCGTGGCGCAGCCGGAGCGGTGCGAGGCGCAGCCGGAGTGTGGCGAGGCGCAGCCGGAGTGTGGCGAGGCGCAGCCGGAGTGTGGCGAGGCGCAGCCGGAGCGTTGCGAGGCGCAGCCAGAACGGTGCGAGGCGCGGCCGGAGCGGTGCGAGGCGCGGCCGGAGCGGTGCGAGGCGCAGCCGGAGCGGTGCGAGGCGCAGCCGGAGCGGTGCGAGGCGCAGCCGGAGCGGTGCGAGTCGCAGCCGGAGCGGTGCGAGGCGCGGCCGGAGCGGTGCGAGGCGCAGCCGGAGCGGTGCGAGGCGCAGCCGCAGCGGTGCGAAGCGCAGCCGGGACGTTGCGAGGCGTGGCCGGACCGGTGCGAGTCGCAGCCGGACCGGTGCGAGTCGCAGCCGGACCAGTGCGAGACGCAGCCGGACCGGTGCGAGTCGCAGCCGGAGCGGTGCGAGTCGCCTCCGGAGTGGTGCGTGTCGCGACCGGAGCGGTGCGAGGCGCAGCCGCAGTGGCACGAGGTGCAGCCACGTTGACATCGGCCAGAGGCACAGCGGAAGCAAAAGAGCGAAGCTTTCTCAAGGTAACACTCACGTTGCTGAACAGGTTAGTGATAAAATTTTACTAGCTCAAATGTTAAAAGAAGTTGTTCAGACCATAAAAACTGATGGAAACAATGAACGTTTTCCTGTTTTTAATGTAATTCCTGAATTTGACCCATCGAAACGGAATCAAACGATAGAAATGTGGATAACCAAAGTAAATGAGTGTGCACAAATTTATAACTGGTCAGAAAGACAAACAAGTCATTACGCACTGCCTAAACTTGTAGGTTTTGCACAAAAATGGTACCAAGGACTTCCCAGCGTCATGTTTTCCTGGTCTGAATGGCAAGATAAACTACGTTCCTCTTTCCCAAGTGACGAGAATTACGCCCAGTTGTTGTCAGATATGCTTGCTTGTAAAGCGCGTTTTGGAGAGTCGTTAGAGGAATATTTTTATGAGAAAACAGTTTTGCTAAATAGATGTAATATTGTCGGAAAGAATGCCATTGACTGCATACTTTTTGGGATTGAAGATCGTTCTATAAGAACAAGCGCGGAAGCAGCCCAGTACTCTGATCTCGATAAATTACTAGTGTATTTGAAAGGAGTTAAAATTAACAAAAGAATCGACAAAACGGTACAGCAGGCAAGCGTAATTGACAATAAACGTAATAAAAACAATAGAAATAAAACCAATATAACAGAATTCACAGCTAAATGCTACAATTGTGGTGAAGGAGGTCACCCGTATTATAAGTGTAAACAATCAATCAAACGGTGTACTGCTTGTAATAAAGTAGGACATTTAGTTAACGACTGTCCCGATAAAAAGGATACGTCCCTTAAAGCGGTTTTAGGTATATCCGCAGAACATGAAAATGACTGCAAATATTTTAAACCAGCTTTAGTTAATGGTGCAACACTAGATTGTTTTATTGACTTTGGGAGTCAATGCTCCATGCTGAGAGAGTCAGTTGCCCGTAACTTAACAACCACATGGTCAACGAATGACTTGCCAATTCTGAGAGGTTTTGGCGATTCCGTGGTTAATTGTTTAGGAAAATGTGATGTAAATATCGAAATAGATTCCGTAAAGGCAGTAGTACCAATACTTATAGTCTCTGATTACTTACTACAAGTCCCTTTATTGTTAGGTCAAACTTTTACTGAGCAAGATCACGTTATCGTTATTAAAACTAACGAAATGCTTCAGATACACGATAAAAACAAGCCAAAGGCTGTGAGAATTTCATTACATGTTTTACACGATAGCAATATAAGTGGATATACCGATGTCAATGTTTACTCTAAAACTAAATATAGTGGTGATGTGCTAATAGAACCCAGTTTAAGTCGCGAACCTAATAGGGAGTATGAAGTCGTTCAGAGTTTAATTAAATTAACTGATGGTCAAGGTCGGGTTGTAGTAAAAGGATTGCGCTCGCTAGTGTTTCCTCTGAAACGAGATACACTATTGGTTCGTGCAGTCCCGTCCACAGAAATGCAGTCATACCGCGTTAATAGAATTGTAGGAAATAACGAAGACTTACCAAATCCTATTATAGAGAGTTCGTTAATAAACGTAGGAGATGAATTGGGAAAAGAAGATCGTGAATCATTGTTTAAGTTACTGAACGGTTATAGAGATTGTTTTGCATTTTCAACCAAAGAATTAGGATGTGTCAAGGGAATAGAGATGAATATCCACCTAAGTGACAATAGTCCCATTGTATATCGGCCTTATAGATTGGCTCATTCGGAGCGTCAAATTGTTAGGGGAATGGTTAAGGAATTAGAGGATTCGGGAATAGTACGACCATCCACGTCAGATTATGCATCCCCAATTTTATTAGTAAAAAAGAAAACTGGGGATTACAGGCTTTGTATAGACTTTAGAGGTTTAAATAAGAAAACAATTAAAGAACACTACCCGTTACCAAGAATAGACGATCAATTAGACAATTTATCAGGTTTTAAGTTTTACACGACCTTGGATCTCGCATCCGGTTACTATCAGATTTGTATGGCAGAAACATCTAAACATTTAACAGCTTTTGTCACGCCTGATGGGCACTTTGAATTTAATAGGATGCCTTTCGGATTAGCTAACGCCCCATCTAATTTTCAACGAGCCATCAATAATATTCTCGGTAACGCGCGTTTTAAAGATGCATTCGCTTATATGGATGACGTTATTATTCCATCAAAAACGATAGAGGAAGGTTTCGAGAAATTAAAGAACACATTAGACTTATTTAGAACTTCGGGTATAACCTTAAAACTTTCAAAATGTAACTTCTTTATGCGATCCATTAATTATTTGGGGTTCGAAGTAAATGAAAGGGGAATACGGCCTGGAAAGCACAAAATAGAGGCTGTAGAACATTTTCCCCGCCCAACTAATCAACACAAAGTCCGTCAATTTATTGGTTTATCAAGTTTTTTTCGGCGTTTTATAAAGGGTTTTTCTATAATCACCAAACCGTTAACTCAACTCCTAAAAAAGGATACCGTCTGGTGTTGGGGAGGTGTCGAAGAAGAAGCTTTCCAAAAATTAAAAACTGAGCTTATAAAACGTCCCGTTCTCGCCTTTTATGATCCGACCTACGAAACTCAAGTTCATACAGACGCATCTAAATTAGGAATCGCCGGGATATTAATGCAAAGGTCTAAAAAGGATTCCCCATTCAACGCTGTGGCTTATTATAGCAGACAAACATCCCCCGAAGAAGCGCGCTTCACTTCTTACGATCTAGAGACTTTAGCTGTTGTAATGTCGGTACAGCAATTTAGAGTATATTTATTAGGCCTCAAATTCACGATAGTTACTGACTGCAACTCTGTTCGAGCCACATTTGAAAAAAAAGACATGATACCGCGGGTGGCAAGGTGGTGGAATTCTTTACAAGAATATGATTTTAATATTATTTACAAACCAGGCTCAAATATGTGTCATGTCGATGCCCTTAGTCGTAACCCTGTTCAACAAACCGAATATACAGAAGTTAGATTAATCGACACCAATTGGATAGCTACTGCACAGCAAAATGATTCTGAATTACAAAGAATAATAACTATACTTAATGATAAAGAAACGGATAATATAATCGAAATTAAAAACAACTTTGTAGTCAAACGCGGAATGCTGTACAGGCAAACGCCTGAGGGTGACCGCTGGGTTGTACCTAAAGGAATACGGTGGCATATACTGCAAACGAATCATGATATGTTAGGACATTTTGGTTTTGAGAAAACTTATAATAAAATTAAAAGTCAATATTGGTTTGCCAAAATGAGAAGATTTGTTCAAAAATATGTCGATTCATGTCTTGAGTGTGCTCATACCAAAATCCCCGCGGGTAAAAAGTCTGGAGAGTTACACCCAATATCTAAAGTAGATCGCCCGTTCCACACACTTCACATAGATCATTTAGGCCCGTTCGTTCGCAGTAAGAAAAAGAATTCTTATCTGCTATTAATAATAGATGCGTTTACAAAATATATCATTCTTAACCCAGTGAAAACTACAAAGAGTATACATAGTATAAAAGCATTACAGACTTACTTTCACACTTTTGGGGTTCCTCAAAGAATTATATCGGACAGGGGAACTTCTTTTACTTCAAAAAAGTTTAAGGAGTTTCTTAATTCATTAGGTGTTAAACATGTATTGAATTCAGTAGCTACGCCGCGAGCAAACGGGCAAGTTGAGAGGTACAATAGAACCGTCCTCGCTGCACTCGGTGCTAAAAACTACAATAAAAATGAAAAATTATGGGACGAGGCAGTTTCCGAAATTCAATGGGCATTAAATAATACATTTAATAAGGGGACTGGTAAAACACCGGCAGAGGCGTTGTTTGGGTTAAAATTAATTGGGACTAATGATTCCTCTCTTTCGCTTACCACAAATAATGAGGAATCTCATGATGAAAGCACAATAGAAATCATTCGAAGTCAAGTCTCCGAACATATAGCGAAAAATCAGGTTAATCAGAAAAAGTCATTCGATAAACACAGAAAGAAAGTTGCCTATGCTGTAGGTGATCTAGTCAGAGTAGAAAGAGAGATCCCTTCCTCTGGGCAAAGTCGAAAACTTGTTCCAAAACTTCGTGGTCCCTATCGCATAGTTACGGTATTGGATAACGATAGGTATATTGTCGAAGATACTCCGTTATCTCGAAAGGGTAACCGCCCTTTTACTGGTACTTTCTCAGTGGATAAGATCCATCCATGGTTAGTCTTTAATAGAAGTAATTACGGATCAGATAATGATTCTACTAATGACCAACAGACTGATGATAATGATGATGAAGATAATCTCGCCAGTTAATGTACGAGTACCTGTTTGATTGTTGTAGAGATATTAATGTGTTGCCCATGATTTATTTTAAATAGTAAGCTGATTAATATGAGTTAATGAAATCCCAAAGATGTATGATAAAGTTACAGTCAAACCACTGGAATGTAGAGGTTTCAGTGGAATGACTTAGCAATACGGAAGACATGAAGGGGCTTCAGTATTGATAGTAGATTTATGTTGAAGTTACAGTCAGACTACTGGAATGCAGAGGTTTCAGTAGAATGACTTAGCAATACTGAAGACATGAAGGGGCTTCAGTGTTGATTAAAGATGAATGGTAAAGTTACAGTCAAACCACTGGAATGTAGAGGTTTCAGTGGAATGACTTAGCAATACTGAAGACATGAAGGGGCTTCAGTATTGATAGTAGAGTTATGTTGAAGTTACAGTCAGACTACTGGAATGCAGAGGTTTCAGTAGATTGACTTAGCAATACTGAAGACATGAAGGGGCTTCAGTGTTGATTAAAGATGTATGGTAAAGTTACAGTCAAACCACTGAAATGTAGAGGTTTCAGTGGAATGACTTAGCAATACTGAAGACATGAAGGGGCTTCAGTATTGATTGTATTTTGTAAAATAATTATGTTATTGTGAAATCAAATTTTAGATTATGGGATAAAACATGGTAAGAATTTAATTATCAATTAATAATTTTTGAATTTTGCGCCCACTCCGTTGCGTGTGCCTTTCGAAGATATCATTGGCAGGATAGAAGAAACCATAAGCAAAAATAAATTACCACCCTACGATGCAGACGCCCTTAGACAAGATGTTGCCGTAGTGTTACGTCATGCTAAACCTCCTAGCAGCAACATCACTCCGGATGAACGCTCTGCATTGCGTGAACTCCGTGGAGATTTGGACATCCTCGTTCTAAAGGCGGACAAAGGTAATGCGACGGTTGTGTTGAATGTCTCTGAGTATGACGAGAAGTTAAGATCTCTGCTCAGTGACAACAAGACGTACAAACCGGTAAATTACAACCCAACGGCGAGGGTCTCACGGCGCACTATCCAGGTTATTAATGAGTGCCACGATGTTTTCTCTGATGAAGTTTTAAGCAAGCTCCTTAGACCTAAGGTATCACAGCCACCAAAGATCTATGGATTACCCAAAATTCATAAGAAGGATGTCCCATTGCGCCCAATAGTGAGTCAGATTGATTCTCCATCTAGTCAATTAGCGAGACACGTTTCAGACACGCTTCAGAAACTGGTGGGCCACACTACATCATTTGTCAAGGACTCCCGACAATTTGTGAGTTTTTTGAAACATACCAGGGTTGAGGATGATGAGATTATGGTCAGTTTTGACGTCGAATCCCTCTTCACTAATGTTCCAGTACTGGAATGTGTAGAAGTCATAGGAAAAAAGCTTCCAGAAAACGATATCCCGATGGATTATGCTAAATTGCTGGAGCACTGCTTGTCCACCAATTTCTTCCTATACAATGGCCAGTTTTATCAACAGATTGATGGTGTAGCCATGGGTAGTCCAGTGGCACCGGTGGTTGCTAACTTGTGGATGGAACACATTGAAGACCTGGCTATTTCGACATGCCCGGTGCCTATCAAGGTCTGGAAGCGGTATGTGGATGACGTTTTCTGCATTCTCAGAGGTGGATTACCGGAAGTCGAGATATGTTTGAACCATCTAAACAATATCCATACCGCCATGCGTTTCACAGCGGAAATAGAGAAAGGTCGGACATTGGCTTTCCTTGACGTTAAAGTCATGGTAAGGAGTGATGGGACCCTTGGCCATTCAGTGTTTAGGAAGCCGACTCACACTGACCGCTATTTGCACGCTACCTCGCATCATCACCCTTGTCACCTCAAGTCGGTAGTCACCTCACTGACTAATCGCGCTTTTGATCTGTGTGATTCCCAACATCTTACTGGTGAATTGTCCCACGTGAAAATGGTTTTAAATAGGAATGGCTATAATACCAATACTGGAGCAGGAAGACCAAATAAGAATCGAGCCAGCAGATCTACAGTGGAACGTCAACCAACTTTCTTGCCATATCTGAGAGGGGTAACGGACAGGATAGGTCGTTTACTGAGTAAATACTCAATTAAGACCGTGTTTACTCCCCATGAGAAAATTGCGCAAAGTCTGCGTTCCCCGAAGGACAAGATCCCTCTTGAACATCCTGGCGTGTATAAAATTGACTGCAGTTGCGGCAGTTCATACATCGGTCAAACTAAGCGAACCATCTCATGCCGCATCAAAGAACACATAAAGGCTGTGAAAAATAAGGATGAGCAAAAGTCTGCCATAGCTGAGCATCTACTGCAGTCAGGGCCCAATCACTGGATCGAATTTCACAAGCCACGTATTTTGTCTAAGGACAAACATTACCTACCAAGGCTGACAAGAGAAGCAATTGAAATAAAGAAGTATAAAAATTTCAATCGCGAGGATGGCTTCAAATTGTCGAGTACGTGGAATCCAGTTTTGAGTATGCTCAAAAGTAGCAGCCGGCATCATACAAAAAACTCCAAAAAACCTGGTGATACTGTGAGTGCGTTTTGTCGTGACTTAGTGTCGAGTTCCAATAGTGCGCGTAGCAAAAGACAAAGAAAGAGGGTAGACAGATTTGTCTGCTCGTAACAATTTTATTTTCCATCCACCCGCAGTCTCCAGTCAACCCGCGATCATGGCGCTTGCAACAGCGTCGAAATATCGGGAGCTCAAAACAACAAATAATCACGGAAGATATCCCGTAAGTGACAATATAAGTTTAGTTTTAAACCGTGAAAGCCTAAAACAGTGTTTGAAAAACCGGTACGGGCCGGAAATATGCAAAAAAGTTCATCATCTTGAACGTTTGCGGAAGAAGTGTGAGTGTTTACGGGAATCGTTGATATTTTTAGTTAAATGTCGCGATAATGACTTATTACCTGTATGTGTGCGTATAAAATCTCGGCCAGACATTCCCGGTTCCGCGTATGTTCTACGGAAAGCGAGTGAGAAGTTGCTACGTAAACTGATTCGCACAAATCGATATCATTTGGACAAATACCAGTGTGAGTTGTATCAGTTACATCAATGGTGCAGTTCGGTGCTAGAGAGAGATGATTTCGATCGATGTGACCGGATAACATACTTGCAAGCACAACGATCTCGTGAACTGAGTGCCTCAAAACAACAAATGAAATTTGAGGCCCTACTAAGGAATAAAAACTCGAAGAGTTTTGATGGTAATAATTCCGAGGTACTGACGGTGATTAACAGATCGAATAAAGAACTTAGTGAGACTGCACTAAGCGCACTGAAGAAAGGTTTGAATTTTGCGCCCACTCCGTTGCGTGTGCCTTTCGAAGATATCATTGGCAGGATAGAAGAAACCATAAGCAAAAATAAATTACCACCCTACGATGCAGACGCCCTTAGACAAGATGTTGCCGTAGTGTTACGTCATGCTAAACCTCCTAGCAGCAACATCACTCCGGATGAACGCTCTGCATTGCGTGAACTCCGTGGAGATTTGGACATCCTCGTTCTAAAGGCGGACAAAGGTAATGCGACGGTTGTGTTGAATGTCTCTGAGTATGACGAGAAGTTAAGATCTCTGCTCAGTGACAACAAGACGTACAAACCGGTAAATTACAACCCAACGGCGAGGGTCTCACGGCGCACTATCCAGGTTATTAATGAGTGCCACGATGTTTTCTCTGATGAAGTTTTAAGCAAGCTCCTTAGACCTAAGGTATCACAGCCACCAAAGATCTATGGATTACCCAAAATTCATAAGAAGGATGTCCCATTGCGCCCAATAGTGAGTCAGATTGATTCTCCATCTAGTCAATTAGCGAGACACGTTTCAGACACGCTTCAGAAACTGGTGGGCCACACTACATCATTTGTCAAGGACTCCCGACAATTTGTGAGTTTTTTGAAACATACCAGGGTTGAGGATGATGAGATTATGGTCAGTTTTGACGTCGAATCCCTCTTCACTAATGTTCCAGTACTGGAATGTGTAGAAGTCATAGGAAAAAAGCTTCCAGAAAACGATATCCCGATGGATTATGCTAAATTGCTGGAGCACTGCTTGTCCACCAATTTCTTCCTATACAATGGCCAGTTTTATCAACAGATTGATGGTGTAGCCATGGGTAGTCCAGTGGCACCGGTGGTTGCTAACTTGTGGATGGAACACATTGAAGACCTGGCTATTTCGACATGCCCGGTGCCTATCAAGGTCTGGAAGCGGTATGTGGATGACGTTTTCTGCATTCTCAGAGGTGGATTACCGGAAGTCGAGATATGTTTGAACCATCTAAACAATATCCATACCGCCATGCGTTTCACAGCGGAAATAGAGAAAGGTCGGACATTGGCTTTCCTTGACGTTAAAGTCATGGTAAGGAGTGATGGGACCCTTGGCCATTCAGTGTTTAGGAAGCCGACTCACACTGACCGCTATTTGCACGCTACCTCGCATCATCACCCTTGTCACCTCAAGTCGGTAGTCACCTCACTGACTAATCGCGCTTTTGATCTGTGTGATTCCCAACATCTTACTGGTGAATTGTCCCACGTGAAAATGGTTTTAAATAGGAATGGCTATAATACCAATACTGGAGCAGGAAGACCAAATAAGAATCGAGCCAGCAGATCTACAGTGGAACGTCAACCAACTTTCTTGCCATATCTGAGAGGGGTAACGGACAGGATAGGTCGTTTACTGAGTAAATACTCAATTAAGACCGTGTTTACTCCCCATGAGAAAATTGCGCAAAGTCTGCGTTCCCCGAAGGACAAGATCCCTCTTGAACATCCTGGCGTGTATAAAATTGACTGCAGTTGCGGCAGTTCATACATCGGTCAAACTAAGCGAACCATCTCATGCCGCATCAAAGAACACATAAAGGCTGTGAAAAATAAGGATGAGCAAAAGTCTGCCATAGCTGAGCATCTACTGCAGTCAGGGCCCAATCACTGGATCGAATTTCACAAGCCACGTATTTTGTCTAAGGACAAACATTACCTACCAAGGCTGACAAGAGAAGCAATTGAAATAAAGAAGTATAAAAATTTCAATCGCGAGGATGGCTTCAAATTGTCGAGTACGTGGAATCCAGTTTTGAGTATGCTCAAAAGTAGCAGCCGGCATCATACAAAAAACTCCAAAAAACCTGGTGATACTGTGAGTGCGTTTTGTCGTGACTTAGTGTCGAGTTCCAATAGTGCGCGTAGCAAAAGACAAAGAAAGAGGGTAGACAGATTTGTCTGCTCGTAACAATTTTATTTTCCATCCACCCGCAGTCTCCAGTCAACCCGCGATCATGGCGCTTGCAACAGCGTCGAAATATCGGGAGCTCAAAACAACAAATAATCACGGAAGATATCCCGTAAGTGACAATATAAGTTTAGTTTTAAACCGTGAAAGCCTAAAACAGTGTTTGAAAAACCGGTACGGGCCGGAAATATGCAAAAAAGTTCATCATCTTGAACGTTTGCGGAAGAAGTGTGAGTGTTTACGGGAATCGTTGATATTTTTAGTTAAATGTCGCGATAATGACTTATTACCTGTATGTGTGCGTATAAAATCTCGGCCAGACATTCCCGGTTCCGCGTATGTTCTACGGAAAGCGAGTGAGAAGTTGCTACGTAAACTGATTCGCACAAATCGATATCATTTGGACAAATACCAGTGTGAGTTGTATCAGTTACATCAATGGTGCAGTTCGGTGCTAGAGAGAGATGATTTCGATCGATGTGACCGGATAACATACTTGCAAGCACAACGATCTCGTGAACTGAGTGCCTCAAAACAACAAATGAAATTTGAGGCCCTACTAAGGAATAAAAACTCGAAGAGTTTTGATGGTAATAATTCCGAGGTACTGACGGTGATTAACAGATCGAATAAAGAACTTAGTGAGACTGCACTAAGCGCACTGAAGAAAGGTTTGAATTTTGCGCCCACTCCGTTGCGTGTGCCTTTCGAAGATATCATTGGCAGGATAGAAGAAACCATAAGCAAAAATAAATTACCACCCTACGATGCAGACGCCCTTAGACAAGATGTTGCCGTAGTGTTACGTCATGCTAAACCTCCTAGCAGCAACATCACTCCGGATGAACGCTCTGCATTGCGTGAACTCCGTGGAGATTTGGACATCCTCGTTCTAAAGGCGGACAAAGGTAATGCGACGGTTGTGTTGAATGTCTCTGAGTATGACGAGAAGTTAAGATCTCTGCTCAGTGACAACAAGACGTACAAACCGGTAAATTACAACCCAACGGCGAGGGTCTCACGGCGCACTATCCAGGTTATTAATGAGTGCCACGATGTTTTCTCTGATGAAGTTTTAAGCAAGCTCCTTAGACCTAAGGTATCACAGCCACCAAAGATCTATGGATTACCCAAAATTCATAAGAAGGATGTCCCATTGCGCCCAATAGTGAGTCAGATTGATTCTCCATCTAGTCAATTAGCGAGACACGTTTCAGACACGCTTCAGAAACTGGTGGGCCACACTACATCATTTGTCAAGGACTCCCGACAATTTGTGAGTTTTTTGAAACATACCAGGGTTGAGGATGATGAGATTATGGTCAGTTTTGACGTCGAATCCCTCTTCACTAATGTTCCAGTACTGGAATGTGTAGAAGTCATAGGAAAAAAGCTTCCAGAAAACGATATCCCGATGGATTATGCTAAATTGCTGGAGCACTGCTTGTCCACCAATTTCTTCCTATACAATGGCCAGTTTTATCAACAGATTGATGGTGTAGCCATGGGTAGTCCAGTGGCACCGGTGGTTGCTAACTTGTGGATGGAACACATTGAAGACCTGGCTATTTCGACATGCCCGGTGCCTATCAAGGTCTGGAAGCGGTATGTGGATGACGTTTTCTGCATTCTCAGAGGTGGATTACCGGAAGTCGAGATATGTTTGAACCATCTAAACAATATCCATACCGCCATGCGTTTCACAGCGGAAATAGAGAAAGGTCGGACATTGGCTTTCCTTGACGTTAAAGTCATGGTAAGGAGTGATGGGACCCTTGGCCATTCAGTGTTTAGGAAGCCGACTCACACTGACCGCTATTTGCACGCTACCTCGCATCATCACCCTTGTCACCTCAAGTCGGTAGTCACCTCACTGACTAATCGCGCTTTTGATCTGTGTGATTCCCAACATCTTACTGGTGAATTGTCCCACGTGAAAATGGTTTTAAATAGGAATGGCTATAATACCAATACTGGAGCAGGAAGACCAAATAAGAATCGAGCCAGCAGATCTACAGTGGAACGTCAACCAACTTTCTTGCCATATCTGAGAGGGGTAACGGACAGGATAGGTCGTTTACTGAGTAAATACTCAATTAAGACCGTGTTTACTCCCCATGGGAAATTGCGCAAAGTCTGCGTTCCCCGAAGGACAAGATCCCTCTTGAACATCCTGGCGTGTATAAAATTGACTGCAGTTGCGGCAGTTCATACATCGGTCAAACTAAGCGAACCATCTCATGCCGCATCAAAGAACACATAAAGGCTGTGAAAAATAAGGATGAGCAAAAGTCTGCCATAGCTGAGCATCTACTGCAGTCAGGGCCCAATCACTGGATCGAATTTCACAAGCCACGTATTTTGTCTAAGGACAAACATTACCTACCAAGGCTGACAAGAGAAGCAATTGAAATAAAGAAGTATAAAAATTTCAATCGCGAGGATGGCTTCAAATTGTCGAGTACGTGGAATCCAGTTTTGAGTATGCTCAAAAGTAGCAGCCGGCATCATACAAAAAACTCCAAAAAACCTGGTGATACTGTGAGTGCGTTTTGTCGTGACTTAGTGTCGAGTTCCAATAGTGCGCGTAGCAAAAGACAAAGAAAGAGGGTAGACAGATTTGTCTGCTCGTAACAATTTTATTTTCCATCCACCCGCAGTCTCCAGTCAACCCGCGATCATGGCGCTTGCAACAGCGTCGAAATATCGGGAGCTCAAAACAACAAATAATCACGGAAGATATCCCGTAAGTGACAATATAAGTTTAAAAATACAGTTGTTGTAGAAATGTAGTACTTACAACAAATATTATGTTGAAAGAGATTGTTATCACTTGTATGTAAATAGTGTTAGATTGTTTTAATTATTAAATACTTCATCTAATAAAAGGAATTAAATATTGTACAAGCTAATATTTATTCTCGGGACGCGAATGTGTCAGGAAAGGCCGACTGTTAGCTATTGTTATTATTTTATTTAGATATAGTTAGCTATTGTTATTATTTTATTTAGATATATTAAGCGGTTCTCTCAATATTATTCATTTTATTAATCGTGTATTTGTTTAATATTTTAAATTGTAAAGTTGCCATGTCCCAAGTGAAATAACACTGAATAATAGTTGTTTAGTTGCTAAACTGACTTTAGCTGTCAAATGGTAGATTACTTGTCTATGTTCACTTGGGAGCACGGCAGTGGAGTTCGAACACTCGTCGAGTGAAGACGTGTTAATCGTAGCCAAATAGTGAAATCAGTGCTAATAAAGTGATTATAAAGTTATACCGATTTTACTTTTCTTAACAACCGCATAGTGGATTACATACCATACATGATTACTAAAATAGGATGAAAGCGTGACTAAACAAACAGGGTGTAAATCAGGGTTCGTGTGTAAGGCCTATATTTTCGCAGCACCTGTCCGGTATTGCAATGGTAAATTATCGTTTTGCTTGCTTAGATCGCATCGTGACCAGAATGCAGTCAATTGCCGTCCACTCGGCCGAACGGTTACGTGTTTGTGCATTTAATGGTATGGCATAGGAATTGCTTGTGTCATTGGATACGGTAGCAATACCAGCGATAACTGATGGATAAGCATTGAAATGCAAGACCATATTTAGAGCACATATCGATAAATTAAATATGTCATCATCATTCCCTGCCCTTATCCCAATTTATTTTATACTACTTCTCTGTTACTTGTTATCTCATCAGACACCTCTACATTCATCGTTTCTAAAAAATATTAACGATTCAATTCAAAATGGTTTTAGTGCTTCTTATTAAGAAAATTCCATACTTCATTCATCAGCTCCCCCCCTCCCTTCCTCCATTTTTCGCTCTTTTTACCGTTTTTTTACGCACACCAATATTTTACAATGAGTGACTAGCTCACACAATAATATTGGGTACATTGGTTGAAGAACATTCCCTTGCTATCCTCAAATAAATGATTTCACAAATTCTCCCAACGTTTATTCATCACATCGAAAGACCCGTATCACTTTTCAATTCGTTTAAACTTGTCTATAAAACAAAATGGTCTTCAATTACGTATCGTCGCATGTAATAGCATCCGAAGGAAACACTTAAATGTCCATGTCATGTGCACATTTCATGGGTCGTTAGTATGCAGGCTCTGTCGGGTGGCCGATACTGCACAGTAAGATTGGACAAAGACTTACGATCTATACAAAATATACGTTTAATTTTAAATGACAGGACTTGCTGACTTTTTATTGGTTGAATAAGGTGCGTTGGTTTAGGAATTTGGGTGAACAAGGCAGGTTTTGTCTGAGCATTTTGGATAGTAGTTTATGAATATTGAGCTAAATACGCAAGTTTGACCTGAAAGAAAGAGCACTTTGGGATTTTACTTCTTAGTAGGAGGCTGACTTATACGCTGTCCAAAGAAGACTGGAAAGGAACTACTACTGATTTAACTTTTTTTATCGGTTTCACATCACGTATGTACAATCTATTGACGGCTAATAATGGATGTATTGTAAGTGATACCTTCTTTTTAATTTCTTCTTTTAATTCACAACTTATAGTAGTTTTGAACGCCGATTTAAGGGACTTTGTCCTCCGGATAGAAATTACCGTTCCTGTTCATAGGTTGTTGTGTTGTTTTTTCATCTATTTGACGTCCATTGGTTGTTGTAACTGTTCGCGAACAAATTATCTCACCTTTGCGCATGCCTTAAATTACTAATCCAGTCTACAGGACAAATACCCTACATTTTAAGTTGAAACATGACAAAGGAAAGTTGACCTTTTCAGGTACAGACTTATAAAGGTATGTCACGCACTAGAAGCACGCGAAAACACTTAGCCTGGGTGCTTAGTGGCCACAATTATGCACGCTAACGCTACATTTTAGATAAAGACAGGTCAGTGTCTAGTTAATGTTAGGTACAGGTATGTAGTAAGTAAGTACTAAGTTTAGTTCAGGTCAGGCCATGGTATACTTAGATAGAACTGTTTCGTTACGTTTCTCAATACTTTCAACAGAATATTACGTGCCTTGGTACTTAGGTAGGTTGGTATGTAAGTAAGGTTGAATGCTTGTTAATAGATCAAGTCATAGATTTGAATGTAAGCCGAGTTAACATTTAATCTAAGGAGAATAAAACTAGCTTTTTTTAATTCCAGGTAAAAGTTTTGGAATAAAACAACTTATTGGTCCATTTCAAAACTTGCAACTGAACGAAAATCTATTGGTTACTGATAGCTATTTCATTGAAAAAATAAGTATGGTTTCATCAATGTCTTGGCCTTATCCATTCATTTGGAGTCGATGCAGGATGTCTTCTTCCTCATTTCTTTATTACTCGTCATCTCATCGAACACCTCGTGTCTTGCCATATCATTCTTCATACAATCCATCTATCGTTTCTTTGGTCTTAAAACTTTCCTCGTAACATTTTCCTCATTGACATCCGATGATCACACAACTTTGCAGTCACCGGCGCCATTTACAGACTTCCTTTTATGTACTTATTAGAAGGATCTAAATAAGTACGATTTGTTGTTGTTATTTCGAACAACTTTACAAATCACGAGCAGTAAACATGAGATTTTGATCAGAAGCATGATCATGATAAAGTAGAAACCGGGAAATAATACCTACCTTATAAGTGATACGCAATAAATAACAATTTAAACAGTCTCATAAAATGACGCAACACAATATCAAATTAGATTTATCAGCGATCATTTAGTATCCTTTCACTAAGCTGGACAATGTGGGCGTGCGCACGCCCAAGGGTGCAGTAATCGTGACCCGACACACCCGACTACCGACGGAGATTGCCGAACGACCTGCTGCCGCTGTCGTGATACCTACTTACGCTACATTTGAAATTAGAATCTGATATTGCTGTATGGATAAATGAAGTAGGATTAAAATGTACCAATGGAGATAGATAAAGTGACTAGGAATACAGCGATTACGATAATTCATCATTTTCCTATGCTTTTCCCAACTATGTTGGGGTCGGCTTCCAGTCTTACCGGATCCAGTGGAACACCAGTATTTTACATGGAGCGACTGCCTATCTGACATCCTCAACTCAATTAGTACTCAACATCATCATACCAGCCCGGAATCATCCACTGCTGCGTATAGGCCTCTCCTTTTTCTGCCACAATTCCCAGTTCTGTGCGTCAGGTGTTTCCCGCGACTTTAACGATATCGTCGGCCCAAGGAGCCCTAGGAAGGCTCTGGCTTCTTTGGCCTAATCTTGGTCAACAGTCAAAGTCTTGCTCCATCGGCTATCTCCACGTCTAGCCAGATGTCCTGCCCAGGTCCACTTGAGCCCAGCGCCCTGTCGCCGACGTCGTAGACTTTCGTCCGACGTCGGATTTCGGTAACGCATTCAGGCTAAGAGCGATATGCCAAGCATGGCTCGCTCCATGCTCACTAGACTAGACTACTACGACTAGTCTTGACAATTATAATTATGTACCTAAATATTAAAAAGACCTAAACTTATTGACAAAAGTCAATAAGCTCATGTTCTGATGCCAGTGCCTGGACTTTCTTTACAACATATCCTGCACCTGAATTCGTAATCACATTTTCTACCACATTCTGATGGGTTTAGAAGGAAAATATTGTGTATTTGTGTTTTAAAAATTCATGTGAACAAAATCCTAATATTATACATTGTCGAAATGAATGTTCAATCTTATTGCTTAGGGTATAAGGGTGACAAGCTGCATAACGTCAGTCAACTCGGTGGTATAAGGTAAGGAGATTTTTAAACGAACCTCTGTGTGTAGTTTTTGCTTCATTTTCGTTGCGTCACTGACTTCAGCGAAAGCAAATATGATTGCCAAATGCTCATGAGAAATCAATTTAACGAATGGGTTAAATGGATTATTGCGGCTATTTCCTAATTAATCCTCCATTTTACCGTTTAGTGGAAACATTACTCATTTTATTCGCCATTAAAACTATGCATTAAAAGAGCAGCTTCATAAATTACACTCATTTCCTTGAATAAAAAGTGCTTGTCAATTACTAAGTATACCGTAAAGTTGTGTCGTAACTAGTATGTAGGTAAAATCTAGCCGGAATATCTGTTTCTAGACTTCAACGTCCGCCGAAAGTTTAGTACACTTTAACCAACTTATTCGTGCAGGCGGGACACTAGAACTAAAATAAATGTACCAAGTTTTACATATTGATGCAAATTTTCTTGACAAGCAATGCCACCTTGAATTGCACACTTAAAATGGTCATACTTTACAGTCATTTTTATTATTTTTACTGACTGAGAAGCTATTTTATTTTATTGATACGGAGCTCTCAAGAGAATTTGCTTGTAGTGTAACTTTCGATTTACGATTCGATTTTGTCCAGTAATAATTTAAGTACTTAATTGTTTGAAATTGTATCGTTATAGGGTGTGCGTTGCGCACTTTCATTCTTGGTTCCCTTCTAAAATGCAACAACTATAAGTAGTCCGAATTCCAAAAATGTTCACGAAAAAATATGTGCAATCATTTGGTCCTTCTGTTCTTCACTTGTTCTGTGACAAATGTCTCCGTCGTCTCTTGATTGCTGACACATCTCGCTAGCGACAAATGACAAGCTGACTGGAGCAAACTTAATCAGCATTGTAAATCAACTATTTGGTACATTGCGTCAGCAATTAATTGGATTACGTTTAGGCTACATCTTGTTTGGTAACGGAACGGACCTAAGGATAGAAAAACGTAGCTTTAATTTTAGAATTTGATTTACATCGGTCATCTGCCCATCCTTTTTCCAACCATGTTGGGATCAGCTTCCAGTCTAACCGGATGCAGTTTAATAATTAATTTGTTTGGTTATTTGTTCTCTACTTATCTTACATATTGAGCTATATAAGTTCATCATGTAAGATAGAGATTTAAAATAAATCTACCCATGTACAGTAGGTCGCAGGTCAGTGGTAAAATATTGGCCTTGAGCTCGTCTAGCGCAGTCCGAAATTTGAGCACAAGAAAGAGGTTAGTTTAAATGCTCAGTTACTATTGACGCGCTGTCTACTGTACGAGAAATCTGTAACAGAAAACGCGATTAATACGTGGTTGATACCATAGTCAAAGTACACGCCCTTAAAGCATTGCCCTAGTGTGACCAATCATTGGTAGAAGCAATACGGGATAAAACACCTGGGGGTATTTCTTAAAATTAATATCCATACCTGCGTCGTTTTTCCTATTTAATTAATCCCAAAATCCCAATCTCTTTCTAAACTAAAACAATAACGATTTCTCATTTAACGCTGGGTCGTGCAGCAGGTGCAAATCGTTAGTTTTCTAACAAAATGGCCGCATATCTCTACGTTTGTACTCGTTGTACGCCTAAGATAATGTTAGGAGTAGCCCCGGGCGGACTGAGGGCAGACTTAATTGACACAAGACCGGTCGGGATAATTTCATTTCGTAAAACTGTTATTAACTTCAGTGTGGCTACTGCTGATGCCCATAAACGGTTTATTTGAGGACTTTGGTTGTATCGATACATTTTGATACAAAGAAGTTGTTTTGTTTAAAATTGAGTGTATTGATATAATGAGGGAAGTTTTTGCGGCATGTGTTATTACTGTGATGGCAATTTTAAGCTTACTGCTTATACATATAAATAAATGGCTTATGCTCGCTGCTTCACCCGCAAATAGTTCGTTTTTTTGATCCAAGGAATCGTACCGAGATAAAAAGTATCTTTTGTGTTAATCCAGCCTAGGTTTAAATGTTCTGCGTGCCAAAGGAGACAATTTTTTTGGGCCCACCTGGTCGTTGCATTTAATAATCATACTACACCAAAAAAAGTAACCATTTGACTATTATTTAGTATTAAACGAAATATTACACACAAATGAAACCGGAATCTTAAAATCATAATAAATAAACTATGTTATGATAATATAATTGTTTTGCGAGTCAAATCATTCCTATTGTGGTCAATGTCATTTGACAGAAAATGCTTACGTGAATAGGGGCGTTTTTTCCGTTTACTAAAAAAGTACGGTACCTACCCATTGGTAATCATATCTGCTATAGTTATAATAGAATCAGAATAGAATATAAAAATAATAATTATTAAACTGTGATGCATGACGCATAGATGGTTTATACCATCAACGTGGTACGGAACGTTATAAATCCACTTTTTAGTGGTTAACAGACAACTTCAATATTAAACGTAGTGATTATATACTCTGTGTTCATTATTTTGACATTTACTTTTTCTGTTTATTTTCGTTTATTTTTTTTGAGTAAGTGTTTGATTTTTGGCATTTATTCTGGTTAGACAAGGCTTAGCTAATTTTACCACTGTAATCTAGAGGTTATAAGGAAGAAATCAATGTACGTTTCATTATCAAATGTTAAAATTTATGTGGATGGCCTAATCTTCAAATAAAAATATATATCTCCTTTCATTCAAATCCGTTGAGTAGTTTTTACTTGAAAGAGTAACAAACACCCATCCATTTTCACGAACTTGCGCATTTATATTTTAAGTTGGATAAGCTTTGAGATGGAATACTGTATTCGCTATATAAACAGGACAACGATAAGTTGAATGAAACAAAAGAAAATCAGCCACGAAAACAACTTTGTCTAAAACCACAATGAAGATGGTAATAGCGAAACAACAAAAGGTTAATTACAGAAGAGAGACCAATACAAATGTTAATGAGATAATTACTAAGACCTTAGTACCTACAGTTACTAAAGTAAACGTAACTGAGTCAGAGGAAACTAAGATGACCTAAGATAAAATCGAAGTCAACAAGCCGAAATCGATCGAAACCAATGGAACCCCAGCTCTAATTGAGTGTCATTTCCAAACTAATGGTCTTAAAGACAATCGGCACTCTTTGAGAGCTTAATTATGTTTATTTGAAACCATTAATTCGTGGACGAGTTCGGTTAATCGATCCGTTTCGAGTAGTTAAAGTACATTGGAAAGTTTTTAGACGATACGAAAGAGATTTGGGGAATTTAGAGGTCTTAGCGTTAAGTGCTGCCGTATTTGAGAAAATGATGACATTTCTTTTCATTGCTCGTAAAAATCTTCGATCCATTTAATACTAAGTATGTATAAACATTTATCTGTGTTGATAAAAAAATAACATGTGCGTATAAAATGAGGCTCTTCTGCCTCATTGATAACCTCATTCATCGTCTGCATTATAAAATCACAAGGAGAGATTTAAAATTATCGAGAAGAAAGAACATCCGAATAAAGAGTTAATAATCGGTTTAAATTCCGAATCGAGTCAGGGTACCGATTGTTGCGCCAGAACAAATTAGGAACCCAATTACGTGAAGTGACTTTGCAGTATAATAATCGATCAGAATGAAGAATTTAAGACCAGGTGCTACCGAAAGGGAACTGCTGAGACCCTCCATTGCGGAACGAATGGAGCATGTCAATCAATTTAATTAATCATTCTTACCTACTGCTTCTAAGGAAATGATGTTGTAGAAAATTTGGCCAGAAGATGTTCTCACGAAAATAATCGTAATTTTATTAGAACGAGGCTGAGAATCAACCATTTTTGAAAATCTTAAATTATCCCTAGCCAGCCCTCCAAAACGCCTTTCGCTATGTTAGATGTATCTGGAGCTACTAACTGACCTGCTGTAACTGAATTTTATCCTTCATTATTATCTTTAGAATAGAGAATAGAATAACATTTATTTGCGTAAAAACATGGTTTATAAGATGGTCAAATACAAAAAAAACAAGAGAAAAAGAAAAGCAGAAGCACAAGCTTGCAGAATTCTAGTTATAGGAAATACTCCTTAGATTCTAGGTCGTAAAATTCTGTTACTTGATACGTTTCCCATTTAAAGACTACGAGTATTGATGCATCGCAACGATAAAACTAGTCCCCCGACGTTTAAAGGTGTTAGAATACGGCGAGTTAGCTTTACTGTGGGTATTGAATGATCTATTCATACGTCTATTGGAGTGTATGTTGTTAGGAAACTGAACTATTTTTTTTTTTGGTATATAGTAGTAGATAGAAATGGCAAATAATATATGATCATAGATTTGTTGTTACTTTTAACTCATACTGTCTTCATTCTTCTGCACTTAGGTATCCCAGTTATTTGCGCTGCATGTCTTCTTCCATAAGTCTTGTCTAGTAGTCATTATCTCATTAGTCTCCCTCTTTCTAGCCATAACATTTTTCTACAGTCCATCCATCGTTTCTTCAACCCACAACACATGTTCGTCATCTATCAAATATTCTTCAGACTAACCATTTCGGTGATCTATTGGTGAATTGTCATTGCTATGTTTTATTTCATGAAGCTTGCTAGATATTGTACCATTGCTTTTGAGTTGATCCATTCATAATTCGATTCAGTGATCATCACGTAATCCAGAACGTTGTTTCCAATGCTCTTGTATAAATCGTACATGTATATCAGCATTGCAGACCGCATCGCATCTATGGGGACAATCACCCTACATTCCATGAATGCGGTGTCGCGGTCGCCGTGTAAGGCGATGCGCACATCGTAGCAAATCTGCTACACCCACACTAGGTAATTAATATGAATACGATCTTATCTTGCTTTAATACGAGACTTAATTAAACTCGAAGCTTGCAGAAGATTCTGATGTCAGCTTAGGTATAATACTTAAAAGGAATTCATAATCATAATAAATCTTTAACATTTTCAGTGTTGTTTGTTGTTGTTGTTGCTGTGTGCCTCGTTGTTCTAGTGGTCGAAAGCACAACTACTGAGGTCTGAGCAAGAGGATCATAGTTAGAGTCCCGGCCTCCCGGGTCGGACAAAGAGATATCGGTTTGTCCATCAGGAATATCTCAGGGATTTAAACATAACCGCCCGCGTAGCATGACCACTGTAGACACGACAGAGAGTTGTCAATTCAGTGACAGATGAACAAAAGATTTGTCGAGTCTCTCTCGTTTCTCCGGTGGTCATGATAAGCGGGCAGGTGAAATGTGGGTGTATGGGCTTCCTATGTCAGATTGAAAAACTATTTTGCGAAAATTATTATTATGTAAACCTCTGCATAATCCTTCGGGGCGTGAATTAATGTTATTTTCACTGTTGGAGCACATGCCTGCCCTCAGTGAGATGAGAGGTATAGTGGCTCATAATCCTCTAAACCCGGTTTGAGTCGTGGCTGACTTTCTGAAGGTCCTGGAAAGACCAGGGAAGAACGGTACTAAAAAGATGAGGCCTATACTCAGCTATGTGCAAATAATGATAAAAGCTATTGAATAATTTGGTTAAATAGTATATTTTATAACGAGGGACTAAACGAAGCCATTATATACCCGAGGTGGTTTGACTCCCGAGCTTGCGAGGGAGGCAATGAAAGCAAGGGTATATTAAATTGGGGTTTAGTCTCGAGGTGCAAACTGTACTTTTCACTTCGAGTGCGAGAAAAATAGTCATTTAAAACCGAACAAATTTACACTCGACAAAAATTCTGAACTGAGCGGTCAGTTTTTTTCTTCTATCAGGTCAGTCACAGATTAACAATTTAAAACACAACACAAACTTTCAACATTTTCGCAATGAAGACGATCCACAATCCACAGATAATTAGTACCTACCATTACTGCAGCGGCTAGCAACAGAGGCATTGCAAATACTTTTCAAAATCAACGATGCACACAAACAACCATAAATTTTTCTCGCGTTGAAGAGTTTTTTTTCAATAAACCGCTTTCTATTTGCAAGCCAATTCGAAATTTAAATAAAACCTTTGATAAGTTACTCTTTTGTGACCATGTTTCAGAGTAAAAGATCGTTCCATTTTTAAATTAGTTTTTACTCCCTAGGGAATAAACGGTCACTTTAATCCCGCTTCGTAGGGCTATAATGGCGTACTTTTAGAGCATGAGAAGTGAAATAATATATTATGTTGTTCCTATGTTCTATGATGCAACACTACTACCGGACTTTGATATACATCAAACTGTTGTGGGCGCAGAACCGTACACGGTTAACACAGAGTCAAATACTAACACTACTGTAATAGCTAATACTCTAAAGTTAAAAGGAAACACAGAACATTTCCTAGGCCAGTATGTGTCACATCCATGGGGCCATGGTCCGTGTCGGACAGCATACCTCTAGAGTTCGCACAACGTCAACGCCAAATTTTAAGTGCATATTTATCAGGATCCGACAAATAGTAATTTGGCATAATGGTTGCAATATATTTTTTTAAGTAATCAAATAGCAAATTGTAAGATTAATTTGACAACCATTTAGATTCCATTCAAATATTATAATAAATACAGGGTGTAAACCACCTCATCACAAAGCCGTTAACCAAGCATTCTGTACATCAAACTAAGTAACTTTAAGCAAAAATTATTGCTGGGAAACAACTTCTTTTTGTTGAGGTTATAAATCATGTTTTGTGGTAGAACTTAATGTAACGCACTTAAAACATTGTGCTGATGGATGGATTGAATAGTACAAGGGTCGTGGAGGTGTTAATAGTCAAAATCTCACAAAAAATACTTTTATTTAAAAAAATCTTTTCAAAAAGTTGTAACTTTGACCCCCCATATCTCCGTAACTAGAAGGTTCCCAGGTATGTTGTAGAACAAAAAAATGATCGCAATGATGGGGAGAACAAGTGCCTCTCGGCTTCGTGAAGAGGTGTTTTACACCCTTTATATTGTTTTTCTAAATTGATACCCATTTAGATAGATATTCAAATCGCTGTCGTTTTTAATTGAATCGAATTCGAAATAAACATAATCGGTGTATTATTAAAAGACACATAATGTTAAGTTATGCAATCTACAAAATACGTTATTCATCATCAATTTAGCGTTGACATTGTCTGGAATTATGTCTAGAGATTCCAATCTGTGATGCCACGTGTAGTTTTCAAATGTCAAGGCCTTTGAATTTTAACTTCTTGAAACCTTTCAATCTCAAAAACGCGCAAGCAATCACTACTTTTGTAAAAGCTCCTACAACGCGTTTAAATAAAAAGGTTGAAATAGGTAAAAAATAATAATGCTTTTAACCCTTGTTTCCATGGTTTGTTTCTATTGCTTCCAAGTCCTCTCGATTCTTTGCAAGTAACCGATGAAACATTTCACTACAACTTTAACCAGTATCTTAATTTGCTGCCATTTTCAATAACTTACCGACAGGTATCGGTAGGTTGCTATCTCTGTCTGTTTCAAATTTAGCACCCACTATAGTACGTGATTGACACGTACCGATAGAAAAAAAACGTCATAGAAAAGCTTTCTTCGATTTTTCTATGAATCAAGTGACAGGTTGGTGACGCGGATAGAATATTTCAAGCTAAAGGGCTTGGAACATTTTTGTATGAAGCTTAGCTGGGATTATTTTCCGATCGATTGATAATTATGCGTTTTAAGCATGTCTGATCAAATCAAAATTGTGCTGAAGATTCTATCAGTGAATTGACTTTAACTTTGATAGCTCATATCTCGAAGACGTGACACTTTCGAAAATTTTTTCGCAAACTCGAAACTCGCAAAATTTGTTAGTATTGATCCAGATATCGATTAATATAGGTTTTATGCGTGGCCGCTACTTTAAAAATTAAACAAAATGGCGGCAAAAAATCCGGCCAGTAAATTCAAGCCCCTTTGTTTATAGAAACACCGATAGCTACGAGACGTGTGCATATTAACTGACAGTTATACGTAAGTAAGTTATAGACAACGGCCTTTAAACTTGTCTTAGGTTCGATTGGAGTCAATTCCAGTATATCCAGATGCGATCGATTATAATATTTTGCAATTAGTTAAATACGAGTATGTCTGTCTTTTAGAGTCTCTGCATGCCTTTTATGATCTGCTTATGATGAGGTGTTTCTATGCGATGATCCGATCTGATCATAATTTGGTTTTTGTAATCAATATCATTCAGATAATGTGGCGGCAGTGAGGGCTGTAGAATAAATGTTGTACTGAAAATAACTGTAGTGGGATTTACTTAGGTATGCTTAGATATGAATTGACTGGAAAATGTTCATGACTTCAATATTTCGATCGTTATTTTGTCAAGAGCACTCAAATGTTTAACTTATCTATAGGTACTGCTAGTGGGGGCGATGGGATTTCCTCCTCGTCATCACTACATTTTAACTTGTTATCGTCAAACGAAGCAGCTTAGGGATTATGTCAATATAAACAAGGTGGAGGGGACACCCACGCACAAATGGTTACCACGTATCAATCTGTAAAGAACATCTGCTGTTTCCCACAAAAGTGCAATTAGTCTGCGCCACGAGAAAAAACGTACTTAACGACAATTCAATTGGGCCGCCATTTTGAAGCAAGATCACTTTGACGCTGTCATTTTTGAATTTGATCCAAAGGTTGCGAACCCGAATGTGTTAACAAAATTTATAGCTTCTCGTCTCGTGGCGGGGACTATACACGGTCAAAATGTACGCAACAGCAGTATTTTTTTTAAAATACCGTTTTAAAATATCCATGTAGAGGATAGTAATGATGTAATATTGAATACGCGTGGCAACCGTTTGTGCGTTGGCCCCGTTTCCATCCTGTATATCCCTCCCTACTCACCAAATCCTGTCCTGAAAAAAAAAAACTTTTTCACGAGCTTTCTGATGACTAGCAATTTGGTGATGCTTATACGACATACGAGTATCCCATCCCTTATAGCCGAGTTTATTATGGCGGTCAATATGAGTCCCTTATTAATGTTTACCATTGGAGCATTCTAGGCCGATATGATGAGCCCATAATCTTCATTGAAGATTCACGTAAGCTTACCGCATGACATCATTGGCAGGTGCACGGCATCCTGATAACTTTACTCACCTTGTACGAAAAGTAAATCTATGTAGGTTGGTAGCATTTTGAATACTTTTATATTGCCTGTGTAAGGACGTACTCAGACCTTATTGCTGAGGTTCTCTAAGGTCAGGGGCGACGTAGGTACTCGCAACCTGCTTGTAGGACGTGAACAAGGCGCAAGGAGTATACAAGTCTGCTGCAGGTGACGTTCCTGTTTCTGTTTCCTTAAAAATGTTCGTACAGATTAAATCCTATCCAAGTATGCAAAGTATTTCAAGAGGACCAGTTTATTATAAAGAAAACTCGGGACGTAAGCCAGACGTCCGTTGGAATTATTACTTAACTTTATTTGTGCAGCTGCCTGTAAACTAGTGCACAAGAAAGTACATTTGTTTTGTTACAATGACAGACGTGAATTTAGTACAATATTTCTTCTCCGTCTTCATTATGAGGCTGTTTAATTTATTTTTAATATGAAATTCGCTGTTTCTAATTGTTTGCTCTATACAGCTTTTTTTAAGGTTTTACCAACGGCGTACATAATTTACGTAGCATAGCTGTTATGAAGGATTCTGCATGATTCTAGACCAAACTTTGGGATTTAAATTTTTTTCGTCAGGAAAACTTGGTCAAAAATTTCAAAATGAATGAAAAGGCATGCATATTTTTTAATGGAAATTGAACCAGTACTTAAATGATTTTCTGATTCCATGTAATAAGTATGAGGGTGTATATTTTTTGAGTTGTTTATACTTCGAATGTATGACATTACTGTGTTCCAGCCAAGGTATGACGCCGACGCGACGGTTGAAATTGGAACGTGTGGTTTCTCGCTAGCCAGTCCCTGTATAGAGTACTGCATGTGGCCAATTCCCTGCCATAGTCAATAGGTGGGATGTTCTCCGTAAACGGAATATAATGTCTATAGTTACCACGATCTTGGAGCAGTTAGGTACTGATACGAACTTGGAGAAAAACAGGCTTTTACGAAGAGTGTAAGTTTGGAAACTGACAAAAAGACAAGTAAATATTTTAAAATTGTTTATTTTATAAACAACTTAATTTACAAACAATGTCATAACACTTGACTTTAGAGACCTTTAAATACAACATTTATATTATATAACTACACAAAAAGAATATTCTAATATCACAGATTTCTTGTAGACATTACAATTTGTATACAGAAACAATATACATTTTGTTAAAAGCATTTACACTATCGACAATTTTTACAGATTATAATTCTTTATACACTCTTGTCTTCTTCCATTGTAAAACTAATATCACAACCTAAACTATGTCATAAAATCTTCAAAAAATATTTTCTTATAAAAATCTGTTAATTTTTCATTATGAATATTGGACTTTTAATTGCACTTTTGCGGTCTATGGAAGATTTAATGAATGTGTCCGTTAATTCTTTGTTTTTCAAACAGTATAAAATTTGTATTCTTTCTTAAATGAAGATTTTGATGTTATCTAGGACAAAACTTAAAGTGTGGAAATAGGAAACAATGCAGCGACAGGAACCTGTAACAAAAAGGCTGGTATTAACAAACTTTAAAATGCTTAGCTAGAAAGAAGTCCATCTCAGAGCGTTCACATAATCATTTCATCATCAGCCGAAAGACGACCACTGCTGGACATAGGCATCCCAAGCAATGTTATGTTGTTATTCTAAGAAACGTTATTAAAAAAGTTAAGTAATATTTTATTTTACATAAGCCTATATGGGCACTTATAAAACGTCGAGAAAAAAGGGGACGGTTCGAGTCGTATCCTTTGAAAAAGAACAGGCACGAAACGCACGCTAGACCATGCCGGGTCCAACCCGAGTGTCGGCCCTAGCACAATCCATTGTCGTGAGTGTGTCCATACAAAATTGCACGGTTGACACTCGGCTCGGACCGACACGGTCCAGTGTGAATCAAACTTTACTCTATGATTACCCTTTTGTAACTCACGCTATTCAAACCGCAAATTAACTAAGGACATCAGAGTTTAACGGTAAGCTAGTATCTCTCACCTAGTAGGATCATATCTTGTGTCAAAGCCAGGCACATTGATGACATTCATATTGTCCTTTGATCCCGAGTAGCTGAAGGAGATTTGATCCCGAAAGGTTTCTACAGGTAACAGCTTCATTTGTTCCAAATGAGAATGAAACTCTGGTACCAGAGTCAAGTTGTTCTTCACCACATGTTCTGAAAACCAATGGAGAGAGGCTATTTATTTCATTCGATGCAATGTTAGAAAGGTAAACGTTAGTAGCAACAGCAAATAAAAATTCTCACCTATTATAAACCCCATGGTGACGTCATCTGGTAATCGTATGCCTTCACAAACACTGATGAATCTGCCTCCACTGCAACAGAGAGAAATGTTGAGATCACATCTCACAAATCATCGTCATCTGCCTAGCATATTTTCCCAACTATGTTGGGGTCGGCTTCCACTTTAACTGGATGCAGCCACTTCCACAACACAGTTAGTACTGGATAATACGATTGTAGATACCCCTCGGTGAAACTGGTTGTCAGACTTTCAGACTACTGACTACATACTTGTAACGATTGCCAAAGATTTACAATGACAGCCGGGACCAAAGGCTTCGTTAAGCAGTTGATCCCGGCTGCTTTCCAAGACACGGAGGAAACTCGATTAATAATGGATGATCCATCCACGGACCAACCTAGGCGAATCCACCACGCCTCAGACCACATTGGAGATATTTCGGAAATGAAACATTTCAGCTAAAAGTTTTAAATCCAATTGAAACCAGCCATTTGGGTTCTATTAAATTCTTTTGATTTGGTGGGAATGTATTGTTTCATTTAACGAAGTTAAATAATAAATTGCGTTATAACGTTTTAATTAGAAAGTTAAAATCACTCACCTTGCAACAGGTAACATTTTAAAAGCCAAACTTCTGCTTATGCAAAATCCGGCACCGCCCGTGGCGAACCAAAATGAGAACATAAGCTGGAACAAATTAAACTTTTATAACAAACTTATTAAACCAATTCCGCTAAAAGCCATCCCATTTATCATAATTATGTCAAAAGGAAAATTGTTTATGTTTTACCCTTTCCGAAGGCTTGGTGAATATGTTCAGAGGTTTGTTGACAGATGGCCGTCCCAAGTACCACTCCTGCTGATGGTTGTATCTCTGCAGGATGGTGACTAAACGGGGCACGTTTACATAGTTGTCATCGTCGAAATGGCAGAACCACCTGTTTCAAACAAAATAAAACACTGTTAAAATACACTAGAACTATGTGTATGTCAAGGTAGTATCCTAGTCCCATAGTTTTTTCATCTATGTACTCGTACACCAGAACGTATTTCTATTTTATTTGCTAGAAAAATAAGTAATTCTCTTTTATTAGAAAAATAAGTAATTCTCTTAATCATTGAGTACTTTGATACAAAGACGCATTGAAGACTATCAGTACCGTATACCAAAGAGATTATAAAAACGAACGATCATTACGCGTGTATCAAAAATAAAGACGACGATGAACGAAAAAATTGGTTCCATTATTGACGCCCATAAAAGTAACCGACAATTTCGACGATCGTCAAATGAGTATCTTCACGAAAGCGCGAATTAACCAGCTGCATCCAGAATTGCCGAAGGAAATAATAATTGCGAGTACAGAGTGTTTATAAATTCGTACGAACAAGAATTTTGCTTCGGGTGCCAATAATTAGCGTTGCGGTGTAATTTACTGACATTACGCTCAGCGGCGAATAACAGGAGCTGCGTATACGCAATCCGTGACCACATATTGCAATATGGCGTACGACAAATGGCCGCCACTCGACAACTTATAATCTGGATCGGGTTTCTTGCATATCGTGTTTGCATTTGCGAAATTGGATCGGTCGACGCGTATTTCTTGCAAGACAGCTGTTTAATTGCAGATCGAGACTATTTATTATCCGCGGACCTAAGCTTAAGTATGTTATTAACCGAGCAAAGCCGAACGAATTATTCACTGCTGTGTTATTTCCATTTCCGCCCATAATTGCTGTTAGGTGCAGACTGTACATAAAATAGGATTGCTTTATGTTGCGGTCTTGGATAATATTTTATTTGAAAAATTGTACAGAACAAATTTTAAAACCGTGCGGCAAATTTTTCACTACACTTTAAGTTAATACCTATATGACTACAATTGGGTTTAGTTTTAAGAGACAAACATGTCTCGTATATTACCACGAAGCTTTTTGCTTATAAGTCAAATTGCAGCCACCCACTCATGATTTAATTAAACAACTAACTTGTGAACAGATGTAGCTCAAACATATTCATAACAAAGCACTCAAAAAAGAAAGGCTAAAATAGAATTCACATTGGTAAGCAAGCAATAAATACCATCGAGATTAACATCTGATCGGTTGTTCGTGAATGGAGTTGCCAGAAAAAAAAAATACAAGTAAGTCAGAGAAGTAACATTTTTGTTCAGAAGTGAAAGAACTAGAAATTAACGCCACTACGTAGCTACATAGAATACAGACTGGAACGAGAATATAGACTTTAGGGAAATGAAAATATAAAAGAACAAAATAGAAGGTAAACTAACAAATAACAAAGGGGTTCGGGCGGTTTGGTCCTTCTGACCAATGGACGTGAATCGTACATCGATGGATAGATCTTTTGAAGAGGGTAAAAAGTTATTATTGGGTTACATTTGGATTTGTTGTCCGATTTGAGATATCAGCTTACAAACTATGTGTTTTCAGTATATCGAATAGGACGTAATTGCCGTCATTTGTAGATCACAAACAGTCGTTCCGTAAATCGGTTCCGTAGTTTGAAAAATGTATCAAAAATACTCAGAGATTTAATCACAAAATCGTGAAATATTTGAGGTAGGTACGCGTACTCCGATCGGACAGCATATCAGGTCAAGCGCCTTACCTATTCGTGCTCTATGAGAATATACCTTTCTAACGATATACTATTTATATCTATTGGGTCCAGGACCAGAGTCCACATTAGTACCCACAGCCCTTACACGAATAAGGGAGGCATTAAGGTTAGTAATAAAGCGGATTATCAGCCGAAAGAAAAAGATACAAACAAAAAAAATTATTTCGGCGAAAGCAACGAACAGTATATCATAACCAATTCCGTTTGCGGAACAGACAAAAGGTCCCTTCGTGACTACCAATTTTGTACGACACAATCCACCGTTTGACGTATCCAGTGAAGCTTACACCGCTAACGTACGATAATCCTATTACAGTCCACCTGGGACCAATAAAAGAGCTGTTCGATTCCTAACCGCTCGTATATTTTGATGTTTTAGTATCTCATTCCTGTTTTTTGAAGTAAAAACGTGTAAGCTCTTAGATAGGATATAAGTAGATCGGCAATAAATTTTGCTGCATCAAGAAACTAACTTTAAATTTTTGTATCTTAGGAAGTTTCGTTAGTGCGTTAGTTAAGTTATCAAAAAATGTTTAAAATGATGTTACTTTAAAAGCAGGAAAAGTAGCCTGTACTCAACTCGGTAGAAAAACTCAAATGGTTCTTACCATTTGAGTTTTTCTACCGACAACACCGTTTACACCTAAAAAAATTGATTCACGAAATCGACACGCTTACATCGTTTACTCAAAGTAGATCAAAAATATACTTCAGGAAAAGCTCCCGCAATTACAACAAATCTACTACGTGTCATGGTATCCTTCTCAACATAAAATCAAACGATCTCATTGACCTTGCGACTGTTACAGGCTCCGCATTCAGCCCATTTCATTTGTTCCGGAAGAACTGCCTACAAAAGATCACCGCATCGGACGTTTATTACGAAAGGTTCAGACTCAGTTTTATGGACAAATTGATGCGTAGGCAAAGAAAATTAATGGGCGCAAGTAACGAGACTTCAGCGACACGTTTCAAAGGCTTTTGTTACAACAGCTAACTCCATGAATAGAGTATTACAATTCGTGCCATGGAGATTGTTAGGCGGCGTATAATTAATAGCTTCATCATCGATTATACCCATTAAATGTTTATTTCGACAGGAAACGTACAATTACTCTCTGTATTTGTATAGGCTTATGGGGAAATTGTTGTGGGATTCATTATTCAAATAATTTGAATATGCCTCCAAATTGGGAATAAATAATAACAATAATTGTAGCACACTTTTGTGGGTACCGTAATTTACATTTTATTTAAGTACGTGATGTGATGAGTATGTCCAGATGATCTATTGTGATAAACGGAGTTGATAGATAAATTACGATACTGCTATGTTTTGGAGGCATTGTCATCATTGAAGTGCCAACTACATCTAATGAGGTGAAGAAACATTTCCACGCGGTGGCTAGTGGCTAGTAATGCCAAAGAATGAGGTTCATTGTGCCGGTAATGACAACTAAAATGAACCTCTTATGTACCTAATTCTTGAAAATACTCGCCCGTTTAGACATACGTGTAGAGGAGGCGCAAGAAATACAACATTGATGATACCCAATGTATTGAAATGTGATACTAATGCGTTTGGGGTTGCACTTCAAAACACAACTGTGGGAATAAAGCAAGAAGTTTCAACAAAAACATTAGACGATTCTGAGTAAACGCGTGAAAATTATTGTGAGCCCAAAATAATATTGGACTTGCTCTTGAAAAACCATTAACGTTTGTTGTTTGTGTTTGAGCGTTGAGCTTCGTTGGTGACGCTGTTGTCTACTGATTAAAAAGCCTTCGACATGCTCTGGGTTTAGTAAAACACTCTCCGTTCAAATGGCCAAACATATTTGAATAAAATCCGACCGTGCTCATACGATTCGTTTTACAAGTTTTGTCAACCTCTGATATGGACTGGAGAAAAAAAATACATTTCCTATTTCAGAGACGGCACAAACGGGAGGAATTTTAATCTGCTTTCAAAATTGCTTCATGTTCTTCCTTAAAATGTTCTTTCCCAGTGCAGTCGGACGTTATGAAATGTCGTGAGCGAGTACATTTTCATTCTAGATTCTCTCTTCAGTAATAAACTAGAATAATCGACATGTTACTTCGAGTATAAAAACGGAGAAGTTGTAGTAACCATAATACGATCATTAGTCTTTAGAGTCGTCGAACTAAAGTTGGTGTTCAATATTTAAACAGACAGCGGTGCTTCTAAAAACAGAAGTTAAGAGCGTTTTGTTTTTAGTGAAAACAAAAACTTACTCACTGCGGGTTCTAACTAACTATGCGGTTTAGAAAAACTTTGAACTACGCCCGTTTTATTAGAAAAATATTGAAGGAGTTTAGAATGCCGCTGTGTTTTATGTTTGTCAACTTAATCGTTTTTTGTTTTTCTGTTTAGCTTATTAGTAGTGAGAAAAACTTCCGCTGTTTGTTTGGGCTAAATTGCAGGAAAAATATTGGGTTTACTGAACACGTTTAAATAATTATTAAAAAAACAATACCGATTACCATCTACTTCAATTGATACGTTTCTTGATAATGACTTGACAAACATTCTAAAATATAGCCTAAATTGGTCTATGGGTCCGGTGTTCACAATGCGTTGCGTTTTCCAATACGGTTCAGTCTGTTGAATCGTCCCGCATTGCATTTAGACTGCACTCCCCTTTGACCTCTTGAATTACGGTTTCCGCTCTTCGACGGGCAATGAGTGCCATTTTCCTGCATGTAATTTATGTGCAACGATTTCCTGCTCTTAATTAGTCAGTATAATTGTTTGCATGACTTAAAAGATTTTACGTTGATCGAGACAATTAATTCTGTTGGTTTACGAGACTCTGCTTTATTTCAGAATTCGATTTGTTCTCTTCTCTCTCTATTGATGTCTTCTCATTAGGGAGTCTACTAGACTTCTAATATCCTCATAATCTATTTTTCACTTGAAAGATTCTTAATTACACGACACACACATCAATTTCAAGTCTTCAACATGAATAAATTAACTTGTTGGAACAAGGGTTTAACGAAAATCTCATCTAACTTCTACCTAATTTGCAGAATAAACGGTGCGTGAGATCTCGTATGTAAAGTACCTTCTGATAATTGTAGCTTAGCATCTAAATTTATAATTACAGTTCTGATTAATTCACATCCATCACTCGACTGATTTGAGTAACAAACGTTATTTTGATTGCGTTATAATTGCTGAGATGTGTCGCTATGATGGTTTGAGTGATGCTGTATGGCTCACCATAATTATGAATGATAAACTCTATGGTATAAACCTGCAGGGTGAATTTTAAATTGTTTTTTGTTTTTGTTCTGAGAAGACCGCTTAGTTTTTTAATATGATGATCATTAACATTTGCCTTGTTTAAGAAGTGGCTTACTATATGAATAAAATTAATTGCTCTATTTCAATATAATGTAAGTCTCGGAATTCAGTTTATGGGATTAATACTAAGTTAGTAATTAAGAAAGCTCGTATCTACTTGAAATTTGCCTCAGAACAGCCACTCTTTAGATTTAACGAAAAAGCTAAAGTTTTGGTAAAAAAACTGCGAAACTTCAATATTAAATCAGGGCTTAGTTTTATCTCTTGTGAATAAAAGTAGGGAAATAGCCATCAATATGATCGGATCCCTGCAAAAGCTAGCGTAGTCATAAAAGAATATTACTTGCTCAGGACTAAGAGATTTGCGTCCACTAAGAAAACAATCTTCACAAACTATCGGACAAACACGCTTATCTTGTTAAACTTTCAAACACGTCTACGATAAATAAATCTATCGCCAATTCCTTCTAAGAATATAACCCTTATCCTCCAAAGAATAAGGGCGAAAATATAATAAATAAAATTACAATAACACTTGAAATTTTTATCTTTGTTTGCCATCTATAGATCAGCTCTTGTGTCCCACAAAATAAGAGCTAAAATGCCATAAACTAAATTTAGAAAAGTTTGAGAAATTGATACTCACTTTTTACCACTGTCGAGGAAATGGTCGTATTCCACGGACGTTTTACAGCATAGATGTTTTCGCTGATGCGAGTCGGAACAGTTCGTGTTTACCATGTGCCCGTCTGTAAACAAGAGCTCTTATTACAATGGAGTAAGGTCTTTAATGCTATAAGTATTTTGGGGTTATGTTTTGGTAACAATGTCATTGATGTTTGAAAAAGTTTTGACTTACTTGTTTGGCGTTGATGTTGTGGGTTATCTGTATCCGTGAAGAACCATGTCTGTAACAAAAATAATTATTATTTAGTGAGTTATTTTATTTAGGTACCTATATCGTTCAAATTCGATCGAGAATCACAAAATGAAGAATGATTTTAAACAACTGTTACAATGTTTCAAATAGATTAGCAAATTAATAAATCAGGATCACCTTTGCACTACACTACAATAGCAAAACTTAGTTTTCTTATTTTCTAGCGCAAATGCTTCTTCCGAAAACTTCTAAACTACTCACACACGTAAAAAAATGACGCAAAACACATAATAGCTGTTCAAAACGTCAACTTCCAAAATAAGTTTTACAGTCAAATCAAATCTTCGGTCACAATCAAATTTGAATACACTACCATATTTTGAGCAGAGGTCAACTTGTCAATCACATACAATCAAAACCAGGTGTCCCTAGATTTCCAAAGCCATATAAAATGAAACACAATGAAAATGATTCGTCGTTTGCCACACTACCATATTTTGAGCAGAGGTCAACTTGTCAATCACATACAATCAAAACCAGGTGTCCCTAGATTTCCAAAGCCATATAAAATGAAACACAATGAAAATGATTCGTCGTTTGCCACACACTGCCGCTCGACCCGGGCTATATTTAGCTACAGTACAATGCTCGGAATTGCTCAGTCGTTTTACTGATAACTTCAATAAAGGCCTTGCCTAACAAAGGACGGTAATAGGGTGTATTTTGTTGTAACAGCCTGTGTGTCTAAAGCTGGGGATAGACGGTAGTACAAATATTAATATGGACCTGTGTCTAAGTAAGATCGTACTTCGTAAAACTAATTATCATGTGTACTTGATGGACGTCCATCAATAAGTTTTGTTACCAATTTACTGTATTTCAATGATTTGGATTAGGGTTCCTTCCGGGTCATGGCTGCAGACAAGGGGGTCTACTATCTAAGTCTGTAAACATTGATAAAGGGCTCTGTCCGAAACTATCGTATACTTTGAAATAAACCCTATTCCCTATTATTTTCGGATTCATGAGTTTTGAAAACACATCGGGAGTTAGGACAGATGACCAATCGTGTTGTCATTCATTTTAAGTTCGGGCCCCTAACGAGTCTTGTGTCCGTAAGTGATATGAAGTAGGAAACAACCTTAACTTTGGCAGAAACTACGGATTTCGTGTTTAGAGAGCAGACCTCCAGATACGATCGTGGGCAAATTCAAACTGTATAGATTGGAGGGCCGCAAAAATAAATGAATTTTTTTTATAATAAGTACTTCACATCATATTCGTGTAGCTGTTTATTGTTTATAGAAGGCACCTACTCTCCAAATTTCACTGTTTCGGAGATACAGACGGTCAGGGGCCCAATTCTGCTCTTTTTATAAATTCGTCACTCCAACACGTTTCCATTCCCATCTCATTGTCATTTTGCTTTAGTTCGTAGTCTGCTAAATTCACAATGGTCGATCAATGGTCTCGTAATAAAATTGTGTTTTAATGACATTGTCGTATTGCCATTATTATAAAACCCTTACTACAAATGGTTTTCGAAATCTACTACAAAATTCGAACATTTCATTTCATTTCATTTCATGCCAGATTTCATTTATAATATATTTTATTAATGTAAGAGTCTATGACATTTCTTTCGATGTACTGTCAGTGGTTGACCATTGAAAAGTCATAATGACAACAATATATTAATTACCAAACTTTTCAAAACTTGACAGAACTTGATCATTATGAAATCAATGATCGACTATTCTGACACTATTGTAATAGTAGAATTGAGGCCCTGGAAGAATCTCTACAATGACATTTTTGCCATCTGGCAACGGAACTCTAAAAACATAAGTTAAGATTACTATTGGTGATTAGCATTACATAACGACGTTCTAATTTCCAATACTTAGCTAATTCACATAAAAAACCGATACGGGGAATATTTACGATGAAAACGGCTGCATTTAATCGAGCAGATAATTTACAACGTTATGGTGTGGTACTAAAAGTTTAATGTTTCGTAGATGTAAGAAGAATACCTGTTTCTACATGGCTCTGTTATCATGGCTGTTAAATAATAACAACCGCTCAGGTTCATCTTTAGGTTAAGCTGTGCTTGCCTAGGTTGGTCTGTGGATGGCTGACCACCTTTACATTCCGAACTTCCCCCGTGCCTCGAAAAGCACGTTAAGCTGTTGGTCCCGGCTGTCATTTGTAGATCTTTGACCCAAAAAGTCTGACAACCAGTCTTACCAAGTGGCATCGTATTACCCAGTATTAACTGGGTTGTGGAGGTAACATAGGCAGTCCCTTCATGTAAAATACTGGTTTTTAAGGTACTGTTTCATTTCACAAAAATTCTACACAATGTATTTTGTTCTGAAATAAATGACTTATGACTTATTCAGCTGCATCCAGTTAGACTGGAAGTAGACCCCGACTAATTGTGAAAAGGCTAGGCAGATGATGACATGGCTCTGTTATATAAAAGTTATACATTATTACTAAACATAACATAACATCACGCCGGCAATCCCTGCAGGATGCAGGAGGCAAGCATATTGCCGTCAGTCGGGCACAAACCCAGACTCCGTGGCTGCTTCTAAACAATCTCTGCTGGAAAAACCCAATAACACGTTGCCCGACCCGGAATTGAACCCAGGACCTCATGCTCAACAGACGCGCTTGCGACCACTAGACCTACGAGGCAGTCAGTTGATGATTTTAAAGCAATAACTTACTTTAAATCAATTCAGGCACCAGAAGCATTTGTTACTACACATTTAGAGCAGAAAGCCACAATCTCGTTGCCTGTTGACGAAACACAACCGACAAGCAATATCTTGTTCTGTATATATCTTTGACAAAGAACTAGACTTTATGGAAATGTTTAACTTAGCTCAGTGTAAAGTAATATACCAAATGCAACCTTATTTCCTGATGCTCGTATTTATTTAAATGTAATATTACGGGTTACGTATTTAGATGACAATAATAGTAAACGGTGTAATATTATGATTTCAATTCGGTCGACTTTGAAAACAAATGGTTTGTGTTCCAAATCTTTGACAAAATACAGGTGATTGTAACATTTTTGAATTGGTGATTCCTGCGGTCTCCCTCGATTTCGGTATTTGTTGGGTTTTCCATGGGTCTTAATTTTTCATGGGTAATGGGTATGAGCTATGATTTGAATCCATCAGATTTGAAACATACTTCAATGTTTCAATTCTGATAGATTTACGGTCATTTCGACCAAGACCCTTTGACTAAAAGTGGTAACACGCATGTACTACCAAGTTCACTGACGTTTGCCACTTAAACAATATTCTATAGATACTATGTATATATATATGTGTGAATTAACTACACATTTTACAGCAAGCTTTTTCAGTAGATAGATGCCTATGTAAGTATATGATGAACACAATTACTTTTTACTTAGAAACTTCTCATTGAACACAACCTGTTACATACTTCTATTTACACAGAACTGGCTGAGTGGAATGAATGAATGAATAAAAAACAAAGTGCGTTTATAATGGCTATTTGTCACGACGCAGCATATAGGAGTCAACTATGGCCAATGGGTTAATGTCGTCTACGTAGGCGATGAGGTACCATTCATCTCTGCCTACATACATTTAAATACAGTACTAAGAAATAAAAAAGGAACTGTGATCGGGTGTATTCGGGTGGTGTCGGTTTACTACGACCATAGACTAGGATAGTTTTTGCCTCTGTGCCTGCGTTTTCACGTTCTTCATTTTAAATAGGAATGCAATCTACTGTAGCTGTCTGAATGAAGCAGCAGTTACGAAAACCTCTAAGGTCCTTTCAACCAATCAAATGACTGGAATCTAGTTAAAAGTGATTTTCTGTGATACGGACCTAAGTATGTTTAAAATGTGTGGGTTCTTCTTTTATGTTCTAAAAACTTTTGTTGTCAACGTTTTTAATAGCCGAAGATTCAAGACTTCAATCATAATCTTCGATCCCTTGTCGTCATTTATTTGTGACTGGTGCTGGACGTCATTTCTTCCGTTTATATTTCATCAGTCATCAATCTCTTGCCTTTATTCTAACTTATTTGAGGCCGGCGCAGTACGTCTTCTTATTCCATACTTCTCTATTTACGAGTATCGCCCTTTACACAGTCCATTCAACGTTGATTTGGTCTTCCTCCACATTTATACTAAGATCTTTTCTTTACATTTTCGTCATTATTCTGCATCACATGCCCATACCACCGATTACCAAACAACTTCTTATTCATCCAAACATTTTTTAGAAATAGCTTAATCCCTAGCCATAATTATCATCTTTTAAGACTAAACTATATCAAAGTACATTGCAGCTGCACCTTCCAGTGTTCAGTATCTGTATAAAGTTCAAGTAAATAGCATTAGACGGAGCGCGGTTTGTTCTCGACGTGTTTGACTAAGGTGCCGAGACGCCTCATATAACTTCTGCTACACTTGAAATTTATACACCGCTTTTGTTTATGTTACGTACTCGGTGTTTTAGTAAGATTTTAGGATCAAAATACCTAAATTACTTTGAAAATTTTGGGTCAAAGGACTCAAAAGATTAATTCACATTGTAATTTGCGTAGTTCAGTGGTTCAATGAGAAACATACTCTTAAGCAAAATTTGGGGTTGTTAGTACTTCTTAGATTGTGTGAAAGATGATACGGCTAGAAAGTAGGTGTCTGCTGAGATAACGAGTAATGGACAAGGAAGAAGCAGACATGATGCGCCGACCCAAGTTAATTGGGATAAGCGCAGAAGAATCATGAGTACCTACTTAATAAACCATTTATTTCAGGTAACAAAGACCCATAGATAAACTACAAACTAATAAAAAAAAAATAAGAAAGAAGAAGATTCTGTGATCAAATCGCTTTCTCACAATCATTTTTCATTGGGCAGTTTTTATCACTTGTTAAATGCTTGGCACGCCCTTGTTCATACCAGGATAGTCCCTAATCACCGTAATCGTCTGTAGTAACTGTCACCTGTGGTTTTTTGAGGTTTTACCTTAAAACCTCCTTCTTATCTTCTCTGGTCCAGTCATTACTAAATTATAACCAGTACATATTAATTTGTGAGCTTGGAAGGCCGGGTGTTCTCGCAATCTAAGGCCCTACAGAACCTGTTTCCTTCAATTGCCGTATCTGACCATTGGCGATGATAATTGCGGAAATACTTGATTAACTGTAATTTGTTCTTGGTTTTGTCTAGAAGTATTTCTATTTTGTATTGCATCTTGATGTCCTGTTTAGGAATATAGTTTACAGGTTTAAACCTGTTGAAGTTTCCAGAAAAAAAAAACGCTTTATCAATGGCAGACATGGCAGTTTAAAATTATTGTGGTAACAACTGATAAATTGTGATATGTTTGCAAAGGAGGAGTTGTTTTTTTAAACATGTTTATTTTTTCGAGTAGAAGTTTGGCTCTTCTTGATATCTCAAAGTAAAGAGGTCTTTATAGGTTAGTTTTTACAATTCAAATTCAACCAAAATACCAAAAATCACCACAGTCTTATCACCTAGGCCTCAAAACATTCTCGAGACTGCACACAATACATCCGTTGACTTCCCAGAACATATTAAAATAGCGCTGATAAGCTCAGGTTGAAGAAATGAGATATCCGGATAAGCTGTTTAAGCAAACGTTGAAGTATAAACATACCTCGTGCAACATGATAACGGTTTTGACTTAAAGAGTTAGCAGAAACGAAACTATGAATAAGAAATAAGACTCGATACGAGTCGTAATCGTAACAATGCGTGGGGTGTATTGTTTCGAACAAAATATTATTACAAAACGAATACGAAAGGCTGCGTTTATACTAATGGGTACAGCCAGCAGCCGACTTTAGGTATCCGGCAGAAATCTAAGAAAAACAGCTTAACTACCGACGACGCGTGAGTTTTTGAGCTCGGACTCCACCAAAGCAGAAACGAGCGGAATGACGGATTTTCTATTTCAACTCTTCCCTAGTCGCTGGAAATCATGAAAATCGCCATTGATTGACTTAATCTTAGTTTCCTCAGAAGCGTTTTAAAAATTAGTTACTTCTTATGGATCATGTAAGCCTGTACCACCTGTACTAACATCTATTGTAAATGCACTCACTCAATGAGTACGACTGCCAAGTGCCGTCAAACAATACGTATTGTTGCATTGCAGAATAATATTACAATTGAACATCCGTTCAGATGCACAAGCGGTCTGGTGGCGGAACCCTTAGTTTTCGACCACTGTGGGTGAACTTGCGGGTTTAAGATGAGTTATAGCTTATAACAGTTATAACCTAAAATAACGTATTTTCTAGGAGTTTAGTGGAACACTAATGTTCAAGTTAGGAAAAAGGAACATTAAACTGGAAGACAAATTGATCAATAAACTTAGGTAGGTTATAAGAGTCTGGGGAAATACTATGAACTCCAACTAGGTATAGCATGTTTTCGGAATAAAAATGAATAAATAAGGAAAAGCATAAAAGCATGGTCATACGCAGTGGAACTAGAGGAGCCGTGAAAAGTAACCATAAGAACTTATAATCAAGTTTAAGATTTTTATGGAGGAAAATACCTGCTAAGCTAAAATAAGAACCTTCCCAAAATGACTCCTTTTGCTCAAACCTCACAGTCAAATTGCTCAAAGTTATCGCGCTAGGGTGAAAGGCACTACATTCTTCAGGATAAAGCTAGTTTGCATTAAACAATTAAGTAACGTGAAGTTTTACTAGTTCACAAGTGGAGGTAATTTGTTCACTTCTCGCCCCGTCTAATTGGTTTTAATTTCCTTTAGTTGACTCCTGCGAGTTGCGCAAATGAGAGTATGAAGAGTTTTCTTATTACTTTGGAACATTTTCTGATTAAAACGCAAGTGTTTTTTGTTCAAATGTTTTTTTTTTTTTGGTAGTCTAGATGTTGTTTGAACAGTTCAGGTTTCCCAAAGTTTTGCTTGAAATTGAGTAGTTCTACAACCGAGGAAATGTAATTTTCAGTTTACGTCTCACAGAAATTGGAATGCAGAATCGTTTCGATTGAATCAGAAACTAATTAGTTCCAGCGGTAACTGCATGTTGGTGAAACATAGGTTAGTTTCATAGCTTGTTGTACCTAACAATTTAACATACTGATTTAATGAGCGGTGAAATTGGAAGTAGATTTTGTTTTGACGTTTGCAAACTGTTGTTTCTTAGGAACTGATTTCAAACTTAACCTAACTTTGGCGGGGTTCACATAATATACATTATAACTTTGGCCCCTATGTTACTGCACTCACTCAGTTAACAGGGTCAAGGATTATTAAGCTAAAACCAAACTACAAATAAATTCCAAACCCCTACAAATTAACAAAAGAAAATTCTCAACAAACCAGTTTGCAACAACGAATCATAAAACGCAACCGTTCCGTTTATAAATCAGGACGTACGTCCAAGAGTCGCCACAAAAGGGCAAAATCAAGTACACAATCACGTCACGTGCTGCGCGCGCGCCGTGCCACGCGCGGGCCCACAATGGCGCCGCTCCTGCGCCCGCGCACCGTCGGATTAACGGTTGATTATGCACGCTCCAGATTCAGGAAACGCTCTGGCTAAATGGCCGCTGCACGAATGCTGTCTATTGTTTGCACCAGGATATATTGGTTTTGAATATATGAATTCGATTAAGAAGAAAAAAAAGTATTGTTTCAAAATGCTTGGAATTATTGAGGCTTTTGAGAGTGGACAAGAACTGGAAAAATAAAGCCAGCTTCTTAAGTTACAACGTTAAACGAGACCCATTAAAGTCAGTGAAGATTATATCAAAGAATAGCATTTTACGAGCCGCAAGATTTTATCTGACAGAAACAAGTGTCTATTGTGTCTAGGAAATTGGTGTTAAAGTTTTGGAGGCGATATCATTGGATTAGAATAATTTTACATACTATTCAATAGCTTCAGAAACATGGTCTGTGACTTGAATAACAAGATTAATAGCATCACAGAAATATTTGCATAATAGCGTTGTTTCGGCATCTAATCACCATCACATGGAAGCACTCAGTATAATACGATAGCAATTTGAAATAAACGGCAACGAACGGGTTTTCTTCGTTCAATTCCAAGGCAATTTAGACAAATGAAGGTTGAATAAGAAATGGAATTAAGACATTCTTTTCTTATTCCGAAACTAGATGGTAATATTGAGTTTAACGAACAAGCGAGTCCCGCTGGGAACATTTCTGGTGCATTTATAAGAGATTTATCACCGCAGTATTGAAACTTGACTCTGCGGGTAGCCCCTTTATAGCCATGTGTTTTATTATTATTGGAGTTTAGTGAAAAATTGTGACACAAAGTTGAATGTATGTATTTTGAAGAAATAATGTCGCCTCAATTATCAATCAGATTGTTAAGGTTGTATGTAAATTGTCCGGTTTTGGCTTATAAATATAATATGGCTTTTAAAGTAACCAAAAGTTTGAATTACAAATAAAACTGAAGAGTTTTATAATTCAAACTTTTGGCGATTTCTGCATTTAATGCGAATTTCCTAGTTTATCACACACAGTATCGTTCAGTTAGCATTAAAACTGATATTTAATTATGTTTGGCAAATGAACTTTCAATTCACGTCTTGTTGCCGTCATTTCTATTTTTTGCATCTTCAACATTTTGACTGTCTTATTTGCCAATGGCGCCAAATGCTCCAAAATCAAATACTATTGGTAATCAGGAATGTATTTTTGGACAAGATATCACTATTTGTCTACACTGGTCGCGCTGGTTAGTTAACGTTATTATCCTTTCTATTCAAACATCATTAATGCCCCGACATTATCGAACTTGTTTTGTTGTTTTGGTTTCAACGATACAATCATTAAGAGTAACTTTTACCAGTAATGCTACTGTGCTATTTATATTAAAAAGAAAAATCAAAGTCATGTTTAATTTTATGATTAGAATCATCCCCATCAATACCATCATCAACTGGAGTTTTATCATCTTAAAACTATTAGAAAGTGTTTTCCTGCTTACCTGGTTTTTTGCTAACTGGAACCATGTCTTCAATATGATCGGCAACCGGGTATCCTGATAATTTTTTGATGTTTTCACACTTATAAAAATGTCATCTAAAGTTATGTTTTTAACTGTAATGTCATCTATGGTGGTCCTCACGGCGTCAACTGATAAGTCGTTGTTCACTTGTTCAGACACAGTTCCCGCACGGGTTTCTTGGAAGTTAAAAGGAACGCCACCTTGGTATACTAATAAGCTGCAGTATCCCAGAGTTATCAGTAAAGCCGCAGCCTTAAGCATCCTGCGCGGAGCCATGCCAGAGGCGGCTGGCGCCAACGCACTCATAAGCTTGCAAAATCCTGAACACCTTTTCACTCATCTGTTGTTTTTCTTATCGAAACACTATTGACAAACAGTGGTCAAACGCAACACTCGAGTCGACGGTGCTCCGGCGCCAAAGAACGGTTATAAACTAAATATAATGTAGCACAAGACAAGCGGCAAGCTTACGCCCGCGCCCGGCCGCCCCCACCACGTGGTGAGAGCGAGAGGAGCGATACACCCGTCTTCTTCTCTACGAAGGGTCTACCTGCGCGTGCGGCTGCTCCTTCGTCATGCCCGCGGCGGCGACACCCTGTCAAGTGTTCACATAATAGTTATCTACAACATCGAGAAATCGGCCCGAGACGACCAATTTTATGCCCAATCATTTTTAAATTTCTCTTCTCTTGTACAGTGAATAATTTTAAGCTTTTCACGGTATAAGCGTTTCGCATTTGGTTTTATAAACTTTAATGATGGTATAGTATAGTCATACCCTACAGAAACACCTTCCAGAATATCAGAACAGCATCGACATAGATGGGTTAGAGGCGATGCCGAAGGCCGAAAAATGCTCAGCTTTGGTGGGTGACGATCTGACGACCACGAAAACACAAAAACCGACATGGTCACGGCTGATTTTCCAGTGAAGGCAATAGAAAGGAAACAGTGCACGCCTAGATGATGTGTTTGTCCAGCAAGTAGTAGATCAAAACAATGCTGATAAAACAAAACATTTGGAAAAGATGCAATTTGGACAACATCAGGGGTTTTTACAGTCGCTCCATTCACGGTAATAGTAATCTGTCCTAATTAGCCGAAGCATCAGAACCTTCACGTACAAAATTTCACAACGTCATCGTCCTAATTTGTTTCCATCGGTGGACAATACTCCATTGTTGGCTAGATGGACGTTCACTGCTCATAGCCACTCCTGAGTCCGTGGGTGGTAATGAAATTAAGAGCCAGTCATTGTTGCATTAAATTCAACTCAAATTAGATAATGAGAGAAGAAATTGGTTACCAACCGAGATTAATAGCGTGATTCCTTAGTCGGTCAGACATAGAGAATTGAAATTAATTAAATTTTTCATTGTGTTTTAATTAGACAGTGAAAAATTTAAATTTTATGTTGAGTCTTGCATTGTTCAAGAGAAGATAAAATTAAAATTAGTGTGAATCAATCGATTGGGACTAGAAAAACAAAAGTTAATACAGAAAAGATACTTATGGACTTACCAGAAACCAAAACTGCGAAATACCGCAACGTAAAATGGTGAGCACATTTTCATAATGTTATTAACACTGGACCACGTGTCCTGAAAATTAATACCAAAAGTTTAACGCTATACATATTTAAGTCCACCATTATCCTTACCAAAATGGTATTGCAGCAACTGTTTTAGCAATAAATTAGTTATAGCTTCATTAAATTTACTCAACTCATTAGAGATTAAACAGTCGTTAAGTTTGTTTAAAACGTTGTAGCAATTATTAATAACATAAATTGAAAATGGCTAAACCAGCAATATTAATTGCTTTCCATTGTTCTAACAAAACGTTCTCACTGCCATTCATTTCATTGAGGTCAAATGATAAAACAACAATGAAATAACGTTTCTTAGATTATAGATTTCTCACACTTTCAAATTAATTGTGGTGAGATACGGAGGTTTTCTCTAACTGTACAAGTATACGTTAAAGCATGCTGCAGAAAATGCAAGATAGACAGCCAAGAAATACTACAACGTAGTATGAATGTAAATAGCTAAGTATGGAAGAAAACATCCAGCACTGATCCCAAATAAATTGGGATAAGAGCACGAAAATGATGATGCTGATGAAGAAATGCTACAATGATAATTTATTAACTAGAACTTACGAATTCCTTATGGAGGGGATTATTACAATTAGGTACCAGAAAGAAAAGTCCGAACCCAACAAATATCCTTTCGATTAATTTACTCTAGAAAGAAAGATTCGGTAGCCTGTGTACGATTTTAATAATTCACAATATCTACAATAGATTGTACAACAGCTCATTGTCATGTAATGTCAATGTCACAGAGTATATAATCACTACGAGTCAATGTCACAGATTTGCCAAACATTGACAATAGAGTAACATCATAAATTTTAAAAAACACCTTGTCTATTCAGACCTCGGATTAAAACTAAGCTTAGTTTTAGTTTCAATCCATGTTATGACCGTTATTTGTCACGCTATTGTACCTGCTGAACGAATGGATAAAATTAGTAAACGGAAAAATCGGATCTAGGTTATACATTTCTATGGAATTTTCAAACTGAATGCGGGTGAGGCACCTGGCAAAAGTTAGTAAACCACAGAAAGGGAAGTTTACAAGTAACGCTTACTACTGAGACGAGTACAGAGTGCGACTCAGGTGGTACGGACAAGATATGTGTAGACCCGATGGCCATATCGTGAAAAAGTTACTTTCCATGGCTACAGAAAAGAGAGTGAGAGGTCTAAGACCGTAAACTACTCGATGATAAATGTCCGGAAAGACATGCAAAAGCTTGGCCTTACGGATGACCATGTTTACCAGGCGTAGTGAATGGCATGGCCAAAAAGCCCCATGACGGGAAGAGGCAAGGGAATAGAGAAAAAAGAACACCAAACTTGAAGTCATCATCATTCTGAAGTAACTTGGGGTCGACGGAGAATGTCTTGTTCTTCTGCACTTCTCTATTACTAGTCATCTCATCAGTCACCTCCTACCTAGCCATCATTGGTTTATTCCGAACCCTGACCCGAAATCCTAACCCAGTCGCGGGTTAGGTTAGAAAGCAAACATTGTTCCGAAAGTTACCCCGATTATATTGTTCCTGAATTGCGATATAGATAGGCTTTCCGCGTTTTTACAATTTTTTATCGCAGGTATGGAACGATCTTGTTAAAATTATTCAAATAAATTGATAAGTTACCTGAGAAAAAGTACTAGGCTAACATAAATGAAAGAAGATAATTCTATCTAAGTATATCGCAATACGGGTTAGTATAGGAACGATACATTGGGTCAGCTTAGGAATAGGGTAACGATCGGAACAATTTTAAACCATCCCGCGACCGAGTTAGGATTTCGGGCAGGTTCGGAATAAATCATATCATTTTTCACACAGTCCCTCCCTCCTCTGTTATTCGTCGTCTAATCAGACATCTACTTTCTTGCCATAAACTAAAAGTTATAATAGAAAAACAAAACAAGATCTTATAAATCAACCATTGAACATCATTGAACAAAAAAATCGATCCGTTTAGTAACCGTTCCCGGTCCGGCTTAAAGGAATCCCAATTAAAAGTGGTTCGGCTTAGCTTAGTTCTGGTATCTCGTTAATTAGTTATGACCGCTTTACTTCTGAATAAAGCCATGAAATGAAAAAAGGTCGCGATGTGGGCGGGCCGGTTTTGTGTTGCAATGTCATCGATTGAAGTTTTAGGGTCATTTAGTTATACGGAGCTTTTTAGGCAAGCTGATTAGAATAATCAATTTTTACAGCACATGATCATTGCCAGAGCATGCGCAACTTCTAAGCATTATGTTCTGGGTTTGATTCCCAGGTCAAGCAAAGAGATAATTATTATTAAAAACAAGAAGTATAAATATTTTTTCTTTCTTTTTTATATTGTCGTCGTTTTCCATCAGGAATTTCTTAGTAGCAACCACGGTCCGGATTTCTGCCCAGTTGATACTCGTTCCTATACTTACACGAAACTGAAAAATGTTGGTGTTCCCAATAAACCGAATCGGATCAGTAGTTCCGAAAATTACCCCCTGTACACGCTGGGACTTACAGCTTAGTACGGCCGTATTTCCAAGTGCGACTACGTTTGGAAATATCCGTGGTTAAACACTGGGGTGTTTAATAACCAAACTTAACTTATATCCAATTCATTTGTAAATAAAACACAAATTATAAAAACGTATCTCATCTTTATTATATTATGAAATACTGATCACATTATGAACTTATTAGCACAGAGGGCGACAAAAACTTTATTGTACTACGGTTGATAGTGTGGAGACCGATTCACAATAAAATCGATCCATCTTGAGGTTATTCTAGGACATACATACATACGGTGACGCCTGGGTTTTATTATTCCAGACATGTGCAACTAAGCTCGCATCGTTACCATAAAATGTAATTTTGAATGTTCACATACATCTGTTTTGACACACACAGTTTCTAGACTTACTAGAAAAAACGACTTATTTGTTATGTGATCAGAATGTTTTGTTACTTGAAAGTTCAACAGAATATGGAACTTTAAAAAACTGCGAATATTCTCATTCTTTCATATTGAGTTTCGGTATTTAGGTAGAACAACGGTTATAATTATGTTAAAATTATTTTAATATGCTTAATAAGAAACTCTGGTGAAGGTTGCGGGGATCTGCTGGATACGAGACGCACGGGACCGGTCAATATGGCGATACTTCAGGGAGGCCTATGTCAAGCAGTGGACGACTTTCGGCTGAAATGAAATGATGGATAAGAAACTCTAATTTCGACAGAAAAAAGATGTCAGACCAAGTCTTGACTTTGAACTTCAAAACAAAAACAAATCAACATCCAAACAATCATTTGAAAGAAGGCCTTCATTTTCTGGAACACGCATATATCGGCACAAATAATCGAGCAGTGAGAAAGCCCAGAGCCCATCACTAATTGCGGAAGCATGTCGTAATGAGCATCGCACACGCCAATGTACGCAGCGTGGGAACAATAATAAGCCCACTATTTTTATCGATAGCCCTCGATTGTGAAAGTCTTTGGACAAAAGCGCTACTTGTGCCCAATGCCGAATGGTGTCCATCACTAATTCTGTAATTGCTAATGGATGTAATGCGCCGTTAGGTAGTTATTTTTATAATCCAGCAATTACGTCTGTAGCTTCCAGCTTGTGGTGCGTTTTTTTTTTATCCAACACACCTTTTTTTTTTCGTTTACATTTGAGGTTCTCTTCTTTTTAATTCATTGTTATTTTAACATATTTAATTAAGCAAATTGGGAAAAGGATAGAACAAACGGAAAGGGAAGATGTGACAAATTCCGATCCGCACTGGGCCCGCATGGTAGATTATAGCCCATTCCAGGGAATGGGCCACATGGCGCCTCTCTATGACAGGTCATAGAGAGGCGCCATGTGATCAGGCAGTGGGAACATTAATAGGCTGATGATGATGATGATGAAGGGCAGGAGAACGATGATGACTTTCGACTTAAAGATCCAATAAAATTCTACTTTTCTTAGACTTACACTGTCAAGCGAAATTCGTGTGAGTCATACCGCGATCATAGCGCTTGCAACAGCGTCAAAATATTGGGAGCTCAGAATAATTGAAAATCACGCAAGATATCTCGTGTGTAAGTTTAGTTATACTTAAACCTTGAAAGCATAAAACAATGGTCTTCTTCATCTTATTAGAACCTTTAAATCAGCTGTCGATGCAGAACGCATAACGCTGACTGGTTGGTGAAGGTAACGGTTCTCAAAATGCAAATATCAAGATCTTCCCAAAAGTAAACCTTGCTACAATCAGAACGGAAACATTATTCGTTCAGTATCAACGAATGCACGTCTAATAACCAATCTGAAAGACTCCATCACTTCAATTCAAAGCAACACTGATTTTATCTGCAGCACATAAATTTCGAAAGTCTTGTACACACAGATGCCTTAGATGCTATCAACACATCAATTCCGCTTGTTTAACCTAGCTTTATGTCAAAACTTAACTATTATTTAGTATTGAACCGTGCGATGAAGTTCAGTCGACCGTTATATCTGATCTTGTAAGACTTTATTATATTTATGCTTGAACAAGTTTCAATTAATTCCATTATTCGATGGTAGTTTAACGAAAGCATTTTTTAAACAGATTTTTTGTTGTTTGAAAGTAAATATCTGGATTTAGAAGGCACTCTAGTTCGTGTTTGCCAATTATTTAACCTAAGTAATGAAAATCAATATAAGACTTTTTAACTGTTAAGCCGAATCTATTAAACCTGTTTTAAAACCCAAATCAAGTAATTTTATTCAAATTGAACTGATAATCAGAACGTTTTGAGTCATGAAGTTTTCATTTGGAACGTCCGTCCTCCAAATATGGCCACCATTCACCACTTCCTATTGTTTTCCCTGGGAATAAGAAACGGCGGAATCATATTCCTAGCAAGTTCGACGTTGGTAGATTGAAGTGTTCCGTGGCATCACTTTCGGCCCTATCAGAATATCACCGCTGTTAATTTTTTTTTTAAACGTTACAGCGCCATGCTGAGATAGAAGCCTTTTGGTCTCGTAGGTACTGTCGTACAGGTCAAATATTGTTTGTATTTTTTTTATGATTTTATTATTTTTTTTTTCTCACTATGTTTACTTTTTAGGGTTCCGTTGCCAAATGCCAAAAAATGGAACTAAAAAACTTCCACCGAAAATTGATTTGAATTTTTTGATACGTCATAAAACGTAAAATCGTAACTTTTATATTATGTTACTTGCTGCTACGGAAGTTACGGAACCCTACATGGGCGAGTTCGACTCGCACTGCACCCGCTTTTTATTAGTTATAATCATAATTCAATCATTTTTTTAATTTTGTGTGTTTGTCCTGTCGGGCTAATAAATGCTTTTTCTTTCTTCTTTCTTTCTGAGAAATTTAAACCGAAATCTATCTTCCTATTCATCGTCATCATAATTACACACTGCTGGAAGACTAATGTGATGTTCACAGGAAACATTAGGGTTTCGAATAAAACTACCAAATTATCAGTACTTAAGTACTCGTAGATGAACCACTTCAAGGGTCCGTGCACCCAATGCCCGAGGAAAGTGTGGACTAGTAGACACGGAACATTAAAGCTGATACTCCAGGATAGCCCGCGAAATTCTTTCCTTACGTTTTTTGCAATTTGCAGGCCAGATTCATAAAGATCGAGGAACTGCTTTTTCAAGGTCAAAATTGTTTCTAGACCTTATGAACTTTGAGGGTTGTATTGATAATTTTGATGGTTATAATTATGTAACTACATACGTCTTTCAGTCGCGAACAATATTTTAATCAACATGCAACTTAGCACTGGCTTGCAAATTGCAAAAAACGTAAGAAAAATTTAATTTCGCGGGCAACCTGACTGGCTCACGCTACGTTTATTAGTAAGTATATCACATCTCGATAGGTCTCCCCTTTTCTTCTGCCACACTTTCCGATTCTGTGCATCCCATTTATACAGGTGTTTCCCGCGATTTTGCGGATATCGTGGACCCAACGATCAAATATATCTTAATTAATCAAAATCACGGTAATAATTTGAGACTTCCAAGTTTCTCAAGAGACGAAGTTCATGTTCGTTTGAGTTTGAAATTGAAATTATTACGTTACTGCGGCCGCGTTTCCTTGAAAGTAGTTACGTTGGTAATCGCCGTTTATGCCGAGATTAAAAATGTATTAAGGTCAGTTTTTCGGGTTAGTAGAAACAATTACAGGTTTATTTGTTGATGATGTGATGAAAGTAAAAGTATAAAATAAACACTAGACTGACTGAAGACTGCCTCGTTGTTGGAGTAATCGCAAATGTAACTACTGAGCATGACATCCTGGGTTTGATTTCCGAGTCAGACAAAGTGTGATTGGGTTACCCCTTCATAAATTACGCAATGGCAGCCACAGAGTTAGGATTTGTGTCCAATTAAGGGGCCGGCAAAAGTACAATGATATAAAGACGAGTTAAGAGGAATTTAAATTTTGTATAGAAAACTTATTTATCTCATAACTCTTGTTTAAATCAATGTCCATTCAAAATGTATATTTGGGATCCTAGATATTATGTAATCCAATCGAAATAAATACACACTAACCTTAAGAACATGTATGAGTTACAAATTATTTTGGTATTACGTTTGTATGAAATACGCATGCTCCGCCGGCCTCTTAATAGCAATATCTAGCCTCTTTATAAACGGCACTAAAACATAACTGGTAAAATATGGGTGTATTTTTAGATACATGTCTTCCTTACCCTTCTGGGATAACAGGCATTATGTTATATAATGGAGAAAGGAATAAAGAAGAATGATTTAATTTTGTCACATCGCATAAAATCGTGCGAAGAATTTCCTGTCCTAGTAATTTCTAGAAAATTACGTTACAGGTTTTCTTTCAAAATACAGGGTGGAATTTTTCAATGCCACCTGGAGGGAAAGTAGTCGAAATACTGGAGATAGACAATTTAACTCAAAGGAAACATTCCTTTTAATTTTAAGAAGAAACAAGTCTGCATTTTGAAAAATAAAGGAATGTCGCCTTTCAGTAGAATTTGCTATATCCAGTATTTAGAGTACTTCCCCTCCAGCCCGGCTAGCATGGGCAGGGGATAAAATTTTATCCACCGGTTATTTCCACTGACAAGGGACAAAATTCAAACAAAAGTGGAAATAACCGGTGGATAAAATTTTTATCCCCTGCCCATGCTAGCCGGGCAGGTGGCATTGTAAAATTCCACCCTGTGTAAGTGACCAGGTTTTGGAATCAACTATGACATCTACTACACTGGCAGACTTTTATTAGGTTACTTTACTTACTCCGCTGGGAAATAAAGTGTAATAATACTTTTTCTAGTCGTCATCTAGGTGATTACTTTTTGTTCGAGACAAAGCAATTTGTAGGACATTTGGACATTTGATATCAAAGTAAAAACTGTCAGTGATAGATGGGTACTTGTAACCAGTGTGTTTTTACGATATTTCATTGCCTATCATATAAACCATGTCACAAAGTAGCATTTTATGCCAAAGTTATTCGTGTCACTGTGTGTTTCGGATTTTGACCGCCATTAAAGTTTCGCAATTTTGTTGTAGTTGGACCAGAATATACATATCATTACGCATGTTACACAAAAGGGTTAGACACAGGTGTACCTCATCGTACACTCATATTTCGCCAGTTATGTTTAGGTCTCATTTAATAGGGGGCATCACAAATCCAGGCTCCGTGGCTACTGGGAAATTCCTGATGGAAAACCCAATAACACTTTGCCTTACCTGGGAATCAAACCCAGAACCGCATGCTCAGCAGACACGCTTGCGATCACAAGACCATAGATAATCACTATAATACAAGATAGATGCGCAACTCTGGTTTTCGTTTTTAAAACTGTGTAAGTACGTCAACTGTTAAGTGTTAGATGGCGCTGTTAGTTTCTGTTCAACCAAATAAATACAAAAAGTAATTTTCTTGACTACGGATTCGAACTTGGGAACTATTATTCACAAGGCAACCGCTGTCACCGCTAGGCTATCTACTTCACTGGCAAGTTGCCCAAAATAGCTGTTCTCTTTATGACAGTTGTAAAACAGTCAAACAGTTGAAAAGTTTGTGTCCTTAAACACACAGATGGCAGCACTATCTATGAAAATTTTGTTTGACGCCAATGTATGGAAGTTTCACCCCCCTTCACTAGACTGTTGTCTACCTTCACAAAACGCTTTTAAAAAAATATTTTATTCGTTTGTTCAGATCCATCTACGCCCAAACAGTTTTAAAGGACAATTCCATATTGATGGATCAATTTCACCGTAAAAGCTGACCATTAATGTATTATCTAGCTTTAAATTGCTCGTAAAAAAACGAAATAAAGCCAAATTGCTTTAATGTCTACACATGACTGGACGGAACTTGGATTGCGTGACGACCACGCATTGTAAGAAGTTTCGAACGGAAATATTATGTATCACATTTTATACAATTTTAGTTTAAAAGCTTTAAAAAATGTTTGCCTTTCATTGTTTGCCGATAATTGTTGTTCGTAAATGTCCGCACGGACATTTCCTAAATGGATCGATGTTTATGAAGTTTTGTTATTAGCAGAGGAGGAAATTCCCAATAAACTCTTTGTCAAGCAGAGCCCCTATACATTGTCATACTTTCTTTTCCTAGAAACACGAAGCTTCTTTTATTGAGAGAGTAGAATCGGGCGATAAACTTGGTGTCTCTGATTTTGAAGTCATTACTAATATGGAACTGCAGTTCTCGCTATTAATTGGTTTCTAAGAGCAAAGTTTATATTAACTGCAGCAGATAATATGGCTGTTAATTCTATTCCCACTAAGATTAATCCTTAGAATCACGCATGATAAACGATATTATTGAAAGACCCCCTCCCCCCCCCCCCAACTAGCTAGGACTGAAGTGTCCCAACACCTGCACTTTATTCCTATATGTGGCCATTAGCGTTGCCAGTTATTTGGCCCAAGAAATTTAAACAAGTTGACCCATCGACACGAAAGAAGTAAATGAAAACCATCAACCAACCAACTCAAATGCAAACTATCACTTTATTCCAGTATGTGGCCTTTGCTGAACCTAACATGTACCTATGTATCTTTTAGTAAAATGGCTCAACTAGCAAACCTGCAAACCACCACTTCTGTTCAATCAATCAGGTGCACAGTCAGCCATACATTGCCCCTTTTGTAGACATAACTATCAGCCCACAAGTCGATGACCCATTCACTCAATTGACTCTTTCAACTCGTACGGCTCACGAGCAGCCGATACACTCACATACTCTCATGTAGGTACACTCATGTTTCTGTTTGTAATTGAGTGTGTTTGAGGATTGGATGCACTTGAGCGTGCCTTAGTAGTGGTATGTTCATCTTGCGATCATAGGCACAGGTGGCTACTGTTTTTTCAGAGTTTGTTGATTTAGACGTTGTTACATGTCTCTTAAGTTGATTTTTGTTTGAGTTAAGCGTCTTTAAAGTGTCATTAGATGATGTCTTATTGATTTTGATCATGACAATATGTTTTTATTTCTTTAAGTATGACTTTTGGTGCATAAGAACGTTAAGCTATTGCTCCTGGCTGTCATTATTTGTGGATCTTGGACAGTAGTTACAGGAAGACGGTGGCCCGAAATTCTGACAACGTATTCAGAATTCTCTCAATGGAATGTGTATCTTATCTTGTAGTAATAGAGTTGTATTTTGAGTCGTTCTATTAAAATGTGCTCGGTGTGAGCTGACGTTTAATTGCAGTGCTAAGAGAAGTCCACGAAGAGATAATATCAGGCCTGTAATTTCAGGAGGATAAAGCTGACGAGCAATAGCCGACCCCAAAATACATTGGGATAACGGCTGGAAAATGTTGGTGGTGGTGAAAGCTCTGGCTCAGATTTCGTCTCGAAGATATAGATAAACTACTGAGTACATAGACCATGTAAGATCTCTCTCTCTCTCTTTCTCCCTTGGTCTACCATTCCACATCGGTCTGCCAGTCAAATCAGAAATACTACATTTCATACGTGAACCCCAGTTAGCAACAACTCACACCAAAACGTAAAACCTTAATCTCACGCGCACTATCCAAACAATGTCTCCAAAACAACATTGTGGGAAAACATTCTCGTATCGGATGTCGTACATTACCACATTAAAACGATACATTACCCGCCACTTATCCGCACTTGCCGCAATGGACAGATTGGAGGCGTCCGGCTTCATCCACCCCGCCGGCCATTATCCAATTTATACGAATTTGCAACGAGCGACGTTGATCTGTTTATTGTAGATGCAATAACGCTTAGCGTTATGCTGATTGAGTTATAAAAGATGCGATTTAGTGAGGATGATTGCATTAAGGCTGTATTATAAAGCTTCAGGACTTTGTTCGAAAAACAAAAAACAATCGGCATTTGCACTCTCGATGCAGTTTGGCAGAAACAAGCTGCCAAACTGCATTTTGGAGACAACAGTGAAATGTTTTGCCCCCTTACTAGACCTCACCATTCCCTTCGAACCTAACATGTTTGAGTTGGGATCATAGATATAATATAGAAGTCTGTTTTTAATATTTCTGTGGTCGGGATGCTACTAGTAAAAAGTCACAACAAACTTCGTAAATTGACAATAATAGTCTTAAACCTAAGAAAACCCATAAAAAGTATAGTTTAGTAAATTCAGTACGATATGCGATTAACAGTAAAAAGCCTTGGATTCTATCCAAAAACAGATTTTTACACATACTTACACAACAAAGGCAATATTTACAAACGTTGATTAAAAAAGTAATAAAATATTAATTGGAAAAAAACTCAATAGCTGTGCAACTTATCGATTTGGCGGCAAATTGCAAACACTTACAGTTTGTCAATTAAAAATGTTTTATAAAATGTAGTAGGTAAGGTAGAGCAATGGACCTATGTGTCGTCGGTGCATATCCTACACACCGCCCCAGATTATGAAATAATCTTTGTAAACAACCTAATAAAATTGGCCGACGCGTGCGTGATGTAGCATAGGGAAAAATCAATGTTGATCCTCAGTTCACTGTCTACGACACATTCCCTCAATCACTCAATGCTCATTCAGTATTTTTAATCTATGTTCACTTTGGCATTTACTTCATACGTTCATTCACCATCTTTGAAACTGCTCCGTCGTAACGAAGTATGGAAAAATAGTTTTTTATAATTTGTAAAGGTTTTAATAAACCTCTGAGACGGAATCTTTGTTTGATTTATCACAAACATTCAGAATCGCAAGCGCAATAGACCAGCGGCAGCGCTACTCAGCAGAATGTCAGCTTCGATGATGCCGTGTATCTCGCGCTCTGTTTCTCGCTTTGGTAAATGATAGTTCAGAGTGACGGAAAAGGATAGCAGCATGGAAAAGTCGATTTAGTGCTGCTAAATGAGGCGTAACTCATACACAACAGTAACACTTATGACCGTGTCGACGAGTGGTTTTGAGACCTCTTATTTCAATCCATTGAACTACCTCCATATAGAAATTGAAAAAAAAAACTATAAGTAAATTAATCCAAGACCCCTGTTCTTCAAGAAATAAAGTCCCTGATTGACAGTACTCGAGTAATAAATACCATATTTTAATTACCGCAGCCTACATTATAAGTTACGGCGGCGTGATAATCGCATTAAAAAGAAACGTTTCGTTACACTCACGAGTTTAAGAGGTAAATACGGCGACACATCAAACTATACATTTCCTGTGAAACCTGACCAGGCTTTCTATGAGTTTCCTGTTCAATGAGAGGTCAGCTTATTTTGGTTTTATACAGCTTGATTGGTCGTCATGAGTAGGTACGTTCCATTAAACTGGTTCTGTCCTTTCTAAGAGGATTTGGATTAAAATGACACTAGTCTGACAGTTGCTTTGACGTGATATTGTTGGGATTTAATTTAGTGATGTTAATTTGATTATTTCGATAGAGGTAATGTAGGTATGTAGACGATGTTGTTGTTTTGGTTTGTATTTATGAAGCAATCTGTTTTGGCTAAAACGGAACAACTGTATTCGTTTGACTTATTCTCCCCGTCATTGCGATATTTTTGTTGTTCTAGTGTAGACCATACCTGGGAACCTTCTAGTTACGGAGATAGGTATTGGCCAGTTACATCTTTTCCAAAAGTTTTTTTTTACGAAATACGAGTTTTTAATGCCAACTTTAAGTTTACTTTAAATACTCGTACTTTCACAACCCCCGTAGATACTATTCAATGCACCCATCAAGAGTGCGTTACATTGAGTCTTAATCATATCGTAAAACATGATTTTCCATAAAAAAAAAATCGTTTCCCAGCAATAAATTTTGCGTAGAGTTACTTGGTTTTGTGTAGGTACATAATGCTTGGTTGATAGCTTCGTGAGGGTTCCTATAATTCAGTACACCTTGTATAAATTAGCAGGATTAGGCTACCATGTTAAGGCAAAATTATTAAAACAAAATAAAACTGTTCAATTGGCTTTATAAGTACATCTGCATATTCTGCATCACTGGCAGTCGATTTTCTGATGAACAAACATAAATTATTTATAATTACATATTTTTTATTTATTAAATTACACATCATTGCTTACCTTTGACGGCAACAATACCAAAACAATATCTCCTGAAAAACATTACCTACTTATTTACTTAATCAGCTTTTAAACACCCACCAGCATTGAGGTGGCGTCGTGACCTTAGACCACACGCCATCTAAGACCGTGGAACCCACAATACCAATAAACTATACGAATACTTTTGGTCGCATAATTAATCGCAAACAAAGTGAAAGGTGACACTGCGACCGAATACCTGCTGAGTCTAAATGTCCCAGGCCGGACCAATTAGAGGTGCGCCCAGTGGGGTGCCCCCCTTGTTTTAAGACCATAGAGTATACGTTAAATTTTATTCGATAACTAGCTGACCCGCGCAACTTCGTCTGCGACACATAAGTGAAAGACAGGGTTACATAGAGTGGGTCGTAAGCACCTCTAATACAATTGTCAAAGAGCACATCACATCACACACATCACTCCGCATAATGAAAAGCACGCCCGGTACATGATCATTATTTTGCTGCTGAGTTATTTAAAACGGTGTATCTCTGATATTCATTGAAATCAAATTACGTATCCAAGGGCAATTATGTTTAAAATTAAATACTTGTGATTAACAACGTATTTATTTTGATAAGGATAAATTACCATGTTTATAAAAACAGTTTAAAGGGCTTCTCTCGACGTCCTAACGTCTTCATCCTTAGTTAGACACTCGATGACAGTCTCATACCCCAGCTAGGTCTGAAGTTCTCATCAACGTGTATGAAATGAGCCGCGACACGATATAGCTGCTGTAAACTGTTGCGGACCTCTTACAACTATAAGACATTTCAAATTTCGAACTCTACGTGCCTATGAGGCCGTGTCCTAAAGTGCACAACCTCTTTAAAGCTTAAAAACCTTCAAATGCGGTGTTAATATGTATAGTACGGTGACTATCGGGACATTCCAATTTTAGTATTAGCACCAAGTTTTTATGTGAGTCCAACCTTTTTTGAATAAAATAGGATTGAGTTTTCAAACATTTATCAAAATAACATGTAGTTTAAATCAAAAACACTAAGGTCCATGTTCACCAAAAACATGACGGTCTGATTATCTAAAAACAGCTGTTTAAAACACATGTTTGTATGGGAGCATGTCACAGCGACAGCGGTTTTTAGAAAATCAGACCGTTATCTCTTCGGTGAACATGGACCTAAGGAGTGTTAATATCAAATTCGAAACAAATCACCGCCGAAATAACTTTCAACCCCTTTTTTCATCAATTCAATTTCAATTAAACACGTCTTCCATCAATTCTGTTAAAAATTTGAAATAGATTGGACCAGTAATTCGTTGTATTATTTTATTTGTAATATGTAATAAACAGGGTGGAAACGGTTAACGGGGCAGTAAAGGGAGCTACCTTAACCGTTGAGTATAAGAAACAGGATCGATTGGCATCAAAAAAATGTTGTGTAAAATAGCAATTTTCTTGCTACCCGTAAGTTTTTTTTTCATCTGTGAATGGGGATCAAATTTTAACGAAAAATTACGGATGGTTTTCTAAGACCATTTTCATGTAGCTGCAGTTACTTTTTGAGTAACCTGGGTTGGTCTGGAAGAACTTTTTGATCAGTGTCGGAAAGAAGATCGATTGGCATCAAAAAAATTGTTTTATGAAAAATGGCAATTTTCTTGCTAACTGTACTTTACTTTTTTATTAAATCTGTGAACAACATTTCTCGAAAAAAATACGGGTTGTTTTCTAAGACCATTTTCGTGTAGCTGCAGCTCCCCTTACTTCCCCGTTTACCGTTTCCATCCTGTATTACCAACTACTTATACCGAGGAAAGCCGATTTTCTTGAGTTCCGTTATTTTGGGCGTATTCACTTCAAAAATCAAATTTCAAAAAAATGAGAAATGATATTTACCTGTATTAGATTTGAAGTATTTACAACAACTTTTAAAGGTTTACACTTCATTGGATTTTATTCTATAGGTGTATGAAGTTAGTTAATTTTAAACACAAAACCCTCTTTTTTAAGTCTCTAGATGAGATTTTAAAAAAATGCTGAAACAGGTATTTCTTTATTTTTAATAATAAGTATTTACTCCGAGTTTTATGATTCTAGAACAATCTAAAATTTTTTTTTCATACAAACTTTACCCCCCCTTTTCACCCCCTTTTTCCAAAATTTTCCATAATTTCTGTAGCCTAAATGTTATTCTGAGTTTATTTAAATAGAATAGTGAAGTTTTCATCAAAATCCGTCCAGCAGTTTTTACGTGATGCGCGTTCAAACAAACAAACAAACAAACAAACAAACAAACAAACAAACAAACAAAATTTTTAAAAATGGTTTTAATATGGTCAGTTACTTATTTTAAGTCACCCTGATCGGTTTTTTTTTTGGAATCTTCAATGTACAGATTTTTTGGTCTCAACGATTTTATTATATGTATAGATTTAGATAAAGGTTGGGACACATTTTGGGTGCAGTGTGGGCGGGTCTTCAGATGTTATCGTGGGTAGTTGAAACTAATTGTTGGGCATTGAGTTATGGCATATTAAATCTGTTAATAGGAGATTATTGTAATAAATTTTCATATTATTGCGTTTGATATTTAAGAACCTATTTAAAATAGAGTAAGTAGAAGCAACTATGTAGCGTGTAATTATAATTATTAATCTATTAAAGTCACATGTGTCATAATATTTTTGTTAATTAGTTCTATTCATCTGAACGATTTAAATCGGTAGCTAATTTATTATAATAATAAGCAAGTAATAGGACTACCATGCCTGATATGATTCAGAGTTTGAAATAGATGGACGATAATTTAAGAGTTCTTGGATTTTTAATTAAATAAATAGGCTCGTTTTCATTTGAATAAAACAGAAAACCTTAATTGAAGGGTATTTACGGTCGAACAAGCTATTTGGTTTACATTTTACTATGCCATTTTTGGGGTAATATGTAAACCCAATAGCTTGTTCGACCGTACCAGAATTTAATGTCAAAGGTGATGTACCTAACCTTTAACAGAAAACAGTGAGAGATATTTTAAGATTATGTTACACTAGGTATTCAGATGATATTTTACGTGTCTCATTTGTTTCAATAACATGTACAAAAATCTACGTAAAACATTACCTACTCTTCTTTAGAGTTCAGCCACAGCGGAGTAGTTTCTACTTCGATTGAAATACCAAGGCGTAACATAATTTTCGACAGAGATTCGTGAAACCCCCAAAACAAAAGACTTAAAAGCTTTTTGTCGTTTAGTCGGTAAATCCCCGAATTGGTTCGTTCGACTTTTAAAATCCAGGCATTATTTTTTTCTGAGAGTTGAGGCTTTCAGAAGATTTAGAAAGAAAAAAGTAAGTCAAGGAAACTAAGTTATGTAGCCTTGTAAAAGAAAAACTGCGTAAAATATTCTAAAGACTTTTTGCTGTGTGTGATATCATTTTTTTTTCTATTGAAAAACATTCACAAGTACTTTAACGCACTCATTTTTAACCTTCGACACAAAAACGACGGGGTGTTATAAGTTTGACATGTCTGTGTGTGTGTGTGTGTGTGTCTATGGCATCGTAGCTCCCGAATGGATGAACCGATTAGTACTTGTCATTATTAAATGTTAAATATTGATACAATTACAACTACTTTTTTCAATTGCCAGCCCTAATCCTGCTTAAATGACGTTCCAATAGAAGAAAATGACTGCTTTGCCTAAATCAGCCTGAATGAAAGGGTAGGTTACACTTGGTAGAGACAGATCTGACATGATCTGATCGACCAGTATCCGGCGCATTAAGTTAAACAGCTAACATCACATAGCGGTAACAACAAAATCTGCAACAAGGAAGATGTACATCGGAAAATCTGTACTACCCAGTTTTATTCAAATACTACCTTCTCATGAACAATCGTTACGTTTACATTAAATACTAAAAGAGAGTATTGTGGTACTATTTGGGAAAGCTAATGAGACAACAAAGTCGGTTCTGTAATTTGCACGACAAGTTCATACATTTCTTTTTGAGAAACCGGCATTTCTCACAATCGGCTCTTTTTTGTGTAAAGGTGCAACATTTTAAGGAAAACTTTAAAAGTTAGATTTCTCAAAAACCAAATCGGGTTCAAAATTGTTGCAAATAATGTCTAGTATTCCCCATTTCAAGGCCTGCATCCAATTACCAATCACCCTGTATAAGGTACCTCAACACATATTTTATGCCGATCGAATTAAAAGAATAAGACAGGCACAACAAAAATATTGTCAACAAATAGTTTTCGACGCAATCAGTCCTCTTTTCAGCCAGTGATAAAACCGCAGCCATCTTTTGCTTTCCAATTTCAAATCGTTCAACAATTCCTTTATTTTGACGAGTCGTTAGTGTTTTTGTTCGTCCGGTGCGGGGCACAGGACGAATGGCTGAAATTCTAGTAGCGGGTAGCGGCCGCCCCGCCTACATACATGTCCGATCCTGGCACCTTCGGAATCTGGACGACAAACTATGCTTATTGGCCCCTTTTAGTTCCCATGCTCGTTAGGTGAAATACCAAAGGGTTTTGGGCAAATAAATAAGTAAACAACCGACTTTGTTTTTTGGAGAACAGCTAAATAGGTTCTTTGTTAGTCAGTGCCATGAAATTTTATTACTGAGAAGAGATTACTCGATATTTGTTTTTTAATTATTTTAGACTATATAAAACAAAAAGGGGAAAAATCTATGTCTTGGTTGAGGCTGTGTGTTTTCCTTTAAATTAGCGAACATACTAGTTTAAATTATTAAGACAGGCCTTGTTTTCTATGTTAATGCTCGTAAGCTCTCGACAGTATATTTTACGAACCCAGTTCTATCTTCAATTATTGAAGATGACTAAGGCCCAACAGGCATTTTATATTATGTCACGAACCGAGTTTTACACTTTTTGTGTGAAGCTACAAACAGCGTTAAATACATTTACTTAATCATAGAAAAAACTTTGAACATCAATATCAGATCTAAACTTTAATCATGTAACAGCAAAGCTTTCAAAACTTTTTAACAAAAACACGATTATTACGAGTACCTCAACACGGAATCAAAACAGAAAGTCGAACGAACAAATCCAATTTCAGCTCCACTGAACCTATTATTGTTACTAAAGTTCATTCAGTTAAACGAAAAAAATACTGTTTTGTTTGTGAATAGGAATAGTCAATAATTCAATCGTTCATTGAATATTTTCTGTTGTTTGTTACTGTAACGAACGAGTGAGCTATTGATTTGGAAGTGTAAATAGTTCATGTTGTTTCGTTCATTATGAAATATTTGCTTACATTTGTTTGATTGATACTGGAATACTGGGTGGGATAGATAACCGCACTACTGTTGTTTCATAGATATTTTATATCTTCTACTGAGTTGGCTGACATAAGGTTAGTGTAGAAAAACTAAAACGTGCAGGAAAATAACTTTACTTTCGGAAGTCGGTGGCAAAAAAATCACCGACTTCCGAAAGTAAAGTTGTTTTCCACTCCAGTATTTTTTTTGGACGTCTGTTCGACTTGCTCGTTGGGGTAAATTAATTAATAGCGGACTGTTTATAAGGCTTGGTATATTGCCGACTAGATTTACAATAATAACTGTCCCGGACAAAACATATATATATATATATATATATATATTTAATAAACGTTTGGAGAATATCGTCCGTCGCGGTGGTTTTTTTTTTAATGTTTTTGCTTTCCGTCTTTAGTTGTGATGTAAATTGAACTTTCTAGCATTCATCATTACTGTTATATTAGGCTAGATTCTAGCCTGATATACCAGTAATGATGAATGTATGCAAACTAAATGACCACGTCATCTGGGATATTGATGTTAGTTCAATTGACTGTATCGTGATTTGTGTTTAGACTATTGTAGCTTATTAGTTTAATTAGTTCCACAGAGGTTGGTATGTGAACTTAAGTCATTATGTACTAGTGAAGCTGTATAATATGCATAAGTATGTATGACACTACCGATACGAATAGGGTAGCATATTATATACTACCCTATCGTATCGGTGGTGTTTACTTTAGTGTGTGTATGCGTAGATCTTTAAAACTACGGAACGAATTTTGATGCGGGTTTTTTGATTTAAGAGGAAGGTTTTAGTATATAATTTTACGCGGGCGAAGCCGCGGGCATCGGCTAGTTTATAATATTATAAAGCTGAAGAGTTGGTTTGGTTGAACGCGCTAATCTCAGGAGCTCCTGGTTGGAATTAAAAAATCTTTTTGTGTTGGATAGCCCATTTATCGAGGAAGGTTATAAGTTATCCCTTGATCTGTCAAGCGTGACCGTAACGGTCAGATGCCATTGTTTAACTATTGTATCTACTTTGCTGACAGTTAATAAATTATATAACATCACGCTACGACCAATAGGAGCGGAGCATATATTGAAAATGTGGAAAAACGGGGGGAAATTGTATTCCTTTTGTGGGCTTTTTCTTTCTTTGTGACGCAGACTGCGTGGGTTGGCTAGTAATAAAATATAAGCAAACGTTGGAATCACCAATACACCTTGACCAAGAATTATGATTAACGCTCGTGTCTTCGTTATGGAAAGAGGCCGTCTAGTGGACAAGTAAATGTGGAACTGTCTGGTATTAAATAAGCGCCTGTAAGAAATGAAAAGCAACATCATGACAACCTCAGACTTGACTACGCGGCCGAATCTTTTAACACCCAAGGAGCTTAAACATTGAATTTACTGTCAGTGATAACTTCTAGAAAACTTTTGGATGGACTTGACGAACATACAGCAGCATCCCCGTATTAACAGTACCTTTGTGCTCTAATATGTTAATATATTGTCGTGTAAAGTAGTTTGTGTGTGCTTAAATAAATAAACATTTAATATGGACGGGGGATAGTCAGTAACTGCTAATTAAATACTACATTTACACTTTATTACTTACGAGCTGAATAGAAATGCAGGGGTGAATGGAAACAAAACTTTGAAAGGGATTTTAACGCTGAATTTAAATTGTAGGTATATTGCCAACAAGGTATCTTAATAATTAAGTATAATTTAGTTATAAATAACAATAGAGTACTTGTTGGCAACATATCATGTGAATTCAACTTTAAAATCCATTACAAGTTTTGTTTCCATTCACCCCTGCATTTCTATTCACCCCGTTTTACCCGGTACTAATTTTCGTATTTTGTCAGTGTATTTTGTTAACTTATTCAAGGTAACTACTAAGTTACCATGACTTAGTTAACACCCTGTACAGTTATTCTTGTAGGTAAATAAACGAAGTTAGAAACCGTTGCTAAAGTCATTGATTTCACTTGGCTCAATTAAACTTAATTACTACCAGAAACGTTTCACTCAGCTAATCTGTTATTTATTGGAAATCGATGGGCTCTGCAGGGGTTGTACTAAATCTGCCGCAATTTGAATATCCTCTGGTTTGTTACGCACTGATTCAGCTTTGTCGCGGATCTTTATGGGTTACCTTTGTGGCCCTATTACGAGTTTTGCTGTCACTTTTATTAACTTCACATGGTAAATCAATCTTAGAGGTTTTTGACCCACTTCCCGGTTTCCGATCGACCTCCAATTTTGCACTCATATTGCACCCAGCTATGGGTATAGTCTGGCGCAGAGACAATGGGATCATTATTGGCTGTTTTCTATGCTAAGATAAGTAGGTATATTCTACCTATCATTGATCTTCTTTATGAAAAACTAGTACTTGATTTAAAAAAAATAGTACATACCTAACTATTTTGAAATTGGAATTTTCAATGCATGCAACATTGAAAGCATAAATTATTAAAGCTTGAGCACGTTCGTTAGTGTGTAATCACAGTGTTGAGAATTTCGCAGAGAATTCCATTCAATCGCAGATAGGTACTTAGTCGTGTGCGGGAGCGGTATGGAACATCTTGCTACTCGGAAACTCTATTACATATAAATACTGTAGATATCTTTTAGTCGGATTAATGAACCAAGATCTATTTTCAGAATATGAATGCTTTATGGATCTAGTGGTCGTAAGCATGAGGTCCTGGGCCGCTTTCCAGGTTGGGCAAACTAATATTAAATAGGTTCTTCTCAGCCAGGAATTAGAAATTGTCAAAAAATGGAAATAGGTAACTTTACCTTGGCTAGCCTTTAGTTTTTAGTTCAAGTTTTTTTTTCTTATTATTAGCCTGAAATGTCCCCCTCCTGGGAGAGGCCCTCTTCCACTTTTCTCGGTGTTTTCATTTCATTGTCTCCTCGGTCTGTCGTCTAGTTTTGGCCCACAGCTTTGCTCCAGCAGACATGGCCTTCTCAGTCCCATTTTAGTTTGCCAGTTGTATGAGCTTCGTCTTCAATTTGAGTTCTAGAGCGCAATGTTGTATTTCTTATTCGACCAGCAAGTTTTAGAAAAAATACTCTCATATCTAAATCGTAGCATACCCAATTCAAAACGACTGAAGACGAACACAGAACTAAAATGATTGATCATCCGACCAAGACGGATGGTGCTACCAGACGTTGAAGTTTTCAAATATTCGGTCGCACAGAATTTCCATAATATGAAAATTATTCCAAGGAAACTAAACGAACTGAAACCTAGGTGCCGTTCAGAAGATTCCTTTATACGGTTAAAGGAAGGTTTTATAATGCGAATGGCAGTTTTACACCCGTACCTGGAATCAAGTCACAGTGAGTACCTACCTACTTTAGTAAAAGTAAATAAAGATACTTATTTTACCTATTCTGTAAATAGTTTTGTAATTTCTGGAAGATAGAACTGTCAAAAGTCACGTTTCTTAGCTTTGATTTCTTTGACGTTTCTATCTTCGATCAAATTCTTGTCTATTCCATAAAAATGGTTGCTTGTAATTACTTAAATTCAAGTGATTACATTAACTTGAATATAGATACCATTGGTATTGTATCTAAAGTCGAGGAATTCCACCTTCTCAATGTGCATGTCCTTAACTAAATTGATGGTATGCGACTATAACTCATAATATAGAAGCAAGGGCACGGTCTTAATCCGAAGTTCCTTATTATCCTATTGCAATTAAATCGCCTACCTATTGTCTAATACGAGTCACGTCTTAAACACGACTGCTAAACACATTACCCTCTTTTACGTGACGCAGTTGAGCAAAAAAGAAGTTGAGACTCAATTCTCAAGTTTCACATTTTAAGTGACCATGTACTTAATTAGTTTGAAGATCTTTTCATTACCTTCAACCTTTTGACACTTGAAAAAGCATCAAATGAAGCTGTTCATCGGTCCCGTTCAATAGGTGTTCAATGAGGCAAGAGGAAATCTCTAGTTCTTGAAGAGGGGTCATCATCGACTAACTGAAGTTTTCACGTCGTGAGTTCCGTGAGTTTTCGTTCATTGTATTGTAAGCTGTCAAACGGCAACATATGTATTTTTTTCATTTCGCATAAAGTTTAGAATACTTATATTGAATGTAGTACCAAAAAAAAGCATGGGCGGACTGAGTAAAATATGACATGGCTTGAACGGAACTGGCTACTGAGGCCACGACTAATATTGAACCGTGGAAGATAACGTACCTATTAAACTTATATTGTCACTTACGGGATATCTTCCGTGATTATTTGTTGTTTTGAGCTCCCGATATTTCGACGCTGTTGCAAGCGCCATGATCGCGGGTTGACCTATTGTATAATTATCACTTGCTTCGGTGAAGGAAGCATTGTGAGGAAACCAAACCAGCATGCCTGTGAGTCCTCGATCACATGCAACGCCATGTCAGAGGCCCATCACTGCATAAAAACTGCGAAAATATATTATCCTGATCCCATAAATATGATTTCAGATAAGGGCAAAAGAATTAATGATACTAGTAATAAAGATATTTTTCATTACGTCGTTTCGTCCTCATAATAATCTACAATTTCGCAACATTCTTCTTTATAAATAAAACATGTTCATATAACTTCACCATCAATTTTCCGTAAGCAATTTTGCCCTTTCTATTTTCTACTGCTGCAAAATTATTTCTCAACAATTTCAAGCAGCTAGCTACTATTGTTGCAGTGTTCGTACTATGTTGAGTTGGCAACATAGCGACACACATGCTGTGCAATTTGTCGTGCTCAACAATGTGCGTATTCCGAACTTCTGCTGAGCTCCACATTCATATTAAAAAGCTTTTACCGAAGTATCTTTTTGTTTGTAATAATTTGTGAATGTGGTTTTGTTAACCTTTTATTAAAAACTGTTCGTTGAAGTAAATTTGTAAGTGAAGGCAAATCTGGTACTGAGCGCCACAAACGATGAGGTATATTTCGTGTTTAGTTACATCTTATAAGACCTGCTAGCTTATCAGCTCCTATAGGATAGACGCAGCGGAAGGCGTCCATCAGGCGCCAAACTTGTAAACAATTAGGCCACATACGGCCATTTTCAATAGCTTACTGTTCGGTTTCGCCTTTCGGTAGGTTGCTGTCTCTGTCTCTTTGACATTTTGCTGACGGACGGTTAGAAAAACACGTAACAGAAAAGCTTTCTTTGATTTTTCTGTTAAGCTAACTTTGTTTATAGAAACACCTGACAGTTATACGTCAGTAAGTAATAGAAAACGGGTCCTAGTTGAGATTATCATTTAGACGCTTATGAAGAAGATTTTGGAAACCTCTATTTGCTTTTGCCTTATCTTAGAAGTTTAAATAAAACTACTGTGGTTCCGTTTATAGGAAAACTAACATAAAACTGAAAGTTCTAGTCTATAGATGCATAATATTCTTGTGAGATAACACAACTCGGTGCAAATTTTGTATTTTCATTTTGCTACGTTCATATTATAAGAATGAAGCAGTAATATTTTGTTGGAATTCTCGCTACTACACGTTTTGAATTATATTTCGAATTAAATGCGGGAAATGTATTTCAGTGTACTTACTCGTACTTATCACAGTTTGTATTTTAAAAGGCTTTTGAGTAGTGCAAAAGAGCAGTGGGATACTTTTAATTTTTATATTAGTTAACGGTATTTATGAAATGACATCATCATGCCTGTACATCGAGCATAATAACCTATACTATAGAGTAGAAATGTTACTTATTTTGTTTGAAAACAATTCCGCCAACTGAAATGGCAAAAAGAAACAAACGGTATGTGTTGCTCAGGTGGGAAAGATCTGTTATTATCCCGTCCCCGGGCTCTTAGAATTCGACATCAGACGTTTCAGATCTTTGATTTTGACGACCCCGTTGTCGCTGACATAACAGGATCCGCGTACGAAGTCGCGGGCAGAAGCTAGTTATAAATAAAGCAACATTGCAGCCACAATTTCCACCGTTATTGCGGTAAGGCGCTTACGCAAAAGTGATGCAGAATATAAACCTCTTAGTTTACTCACGTATTTACTAGTGCACTAGTGGTCAGGATTTGTGCAGTATTAGCATACTGGAGTTCTAAAGTGCTGTTGAGGCATACGTCCGAGTAGGTATACTTGAGTGGAGACTGGGAATCGCCAAACGTTGGAAGGTTTTTCAGTGGTTTGGGTCAGGCGGCGGCGCCGCCGGCGGTGTTAGGTACTGAAGGAAAAATGGTAGGTAATGGAAAACGTTTATGTTGCTGCTTGTAGAATTTATGTCCAGTAAGGGTATGTTTTATTAATAAGTTTTGGATCTATGCGGATGCTTTCACTTTTGAAGGATAACCAAGATTTCTGTTTGTTATTATTCCCTATATTTATTTTCAAATATTCTACATTTTTAAATATTCCTTAATTAAAATATGAAAAATTGTAGCCCACCGGTATCGGGAACAGGGAGTTAGGGCTCCAGAGAAGGGAACCTACTAACAATACAACCCGTGTCCAGGAGTATCGTATCTTATTGTTATTATTAACCCGTAGTGTCCCTCTGGGCCAAGGCCGTCCTCCATTTCATTAGTCATGACGTAGTTCTACGTTACAATATTGTTTTCTAATACATAATTACAAATTACCAAAGCCCTTTTTAATCTGTAGCCAATACCAGTGCATAGCTTGGCCTGTACCAGTTTTTTTTTTTTTTTTTTTTTTTGATAGGGCATCTCGCAGTTCAGTCTACGAAGACTGGCTTCTGCTTAACCGGGCACCTGTACCAGTTGCAATACAGCAAGGTCAAATTGTAAATGGGAGTGGTCTACACCTCCCATTTATCCAATAAACATTTGTAGGTACCCGGTAAATACCTCTCAACTCTTATCACACCAAGACATAAAACTTGCGTAAAATAAATACAATACACAATGTCCTTTCATTTCTGCCACTGTAGGTGACAGTTCACAAAGGTGGGGCGCGGAAGTTGGGAACACTTGCCCGGGACAATTGCCTAGGGTTGAACACTCCTGTCGCGTCACGTATACGTATGGGCCTCGCAACAGCTGGGAAGAAAATATCCTGAGATTTGAGAAGCGAAAATGTACGAAATAAATTATTTAGAACATTGTTGACGCTTTTGAGAATTTCAAAAAAAAAAGTGATTTGTGTGGGAAAAGGTTGGTGAAACGCTGTTAGAATAAGTTTTGTTTTTTTTACCTAAACGTTTTACTGTTACCTACAAATTTTAACTCTTGCCAATTTGCTAAAAAAAACACAATGTTCTGAAACAAAGTTAATGAAAAAAAAATGTAGAAAGAGGATGACACAGTTCAATCATGATTATTTCACCTTTTACTTTTCTCTAGATGTCACCATTGTACAGAAAACTATTATATCTAGATTGTAGACAGTTTTCTTCGTAGAACTTGCAACACATCACAATCTTCCATTCAAAATGGCGCCTATTTGTTCATATAAACAAGATGCGATAGGGGTAGTAGAGCAGACCCAACCTTTCACATAACGCAAGATTTACGATGCCCTACCACCTTACTATTCGGTGGAGAAGTATTTCTTTCTTACGTTTGGAATAAATAGAGCCTTCGGTTACAAGTTACAGGAAAATAATACGCCCGAAAATATCTATTACAGTCCCCAGCGCATCATAAACTGTAATTGTTTCTCTCTAGATTTTGAATTTTACCGTCAACATTTTATGGTTTAAAATTATTTGGAGAAATTCGACAGATTGTAGTTACTTGATGTGTTGGCGACTGTACGTTGAAAATTGATTGCTTTTCAACTCTTCGAAGGTTGGTCTTTAGTATTAACAACTTATATATTGATCGGAAACAATGCTGGATTGCATTAAGAAAAGGTAGAGAAAGAAGCAAACTGTAGGTACTCGTACCTACTTATTGTCGTCAAATTATTTACCTACTAGTTATTGCCTGCAACTTCGGTCGCCTGGAATTTTCGAATTGAAGTAGGTAATGTCTGAAAAAAAAAGTAGAAGATGTGCTATTCCAGACTATGGCTTTGTTTTTTTATGAGCGTTGAATGTTTGGCACAAAGATTGTGCCAAATTTCCAACAAACATTCATCCAAACTTTCGCATACATACGTAAGTATTTTAATAGTAGTAAGTAAAACTTATTTACATAGACCACGAAAGAAAAACGTTTTTTTAGGGCTATTTTTCCACAACGAACTTAATAATTATATTGTAGTATTAAAAGTACACAGACATGTTCAGTACCACTTCGGTATATTGTTTTTGTGGACGCTGAGATATTTTAAGCGAGTCTTTCAAAAGCCAGAGGTGGTTACTTGAAGTAGGTAATATGGTACAGTCCAGTGCTTGCGTAAAGTATACCGAATTATGTCTGTACGAGCACATTATAACTTACAGTAAGTACTTAGTTACTTCAAGCATGAAACAAACTCATAGAAACTTTGGCAATTTACAAACGTAGAAGCGCAAGCTGTATCCTCGCTTCTCGTTCACTATTAAGTAATGCGTATTAATTCCCGTGTTTATTTCAGTCGCTTGCATAACTGTTCAAATAGTGTAATATTTGACAGCAGCTCAGAAGGTTTGAACAAAAGTTCGTTATGCTAACCGTATAAAATGCTAGATGGGCAAGCAAGGACCACTTATTGCATGCAAGGGCTTCGAATCATCATCATCTGCCTAGCCTTTTCCCAACTACGTTGGGGTCGGCTTCCAGTCTTACCAGATGCAGCTGAATACCAGTATTTTACATGGGGCGACTGCCTATCTGACCTCCACAACCCAGTTAATACTGGGTAATACGATACCCCTTGGTAAGACTGGTTGTCAGACTATTTGGGCCACTGACTACCTGTAATGACTGCCAAAGATGTACAAATGATAGCCGGGATCAACACCTTAACGTGCTTTCCGAGGCACGGAGGAAACTCGGTATGTTAGGGTGGTCACCCATCCACAGACCAACCTAGGCAAGCACGGCTTAACCTAAAGATCGGCCCGAGCGGCTGTTATTATTTAGCCACGAGCTCCTCTATGCAAGGGCTTCGAACACTAACCATAAGACTAAACTAGCAAGTGCCTATAAAAAATTAAATACGTAAATTTTTTTTCTCAAAACGTTGACATTACGTGACAAGTAAGCGCGTGCCCTGTACAACATCATCATCATCTGCTTAGCCCTTTCCCAACTATGTTGGGCTTCCAGTCTTACCGGATGCAGCTGAATAGCAGTATTTTACGTGGAGTGAATGCCTATCTGACCTCCACAACCCAGTTAGTAATGGGTAATATGTAGTTATTTTTTGCTGGTTTTGTTTATTCCAGTGAATCATATACTTTCAGGCATTATAAAACTCGCGTTTAGCTCCTGTAAGCTGTCAAAGAGACTTCATAACTAGTCATACAAAATCAGAGGATTGATCCATTGTCTTTTCCAAATTTTTATCCATAAATCTTTAACATTAACCGCGACTGCCATCCACAGTACACACTGATTAATGACAAAGTATCAAGACTATTTGTCAACGGAGTGAAGCAAAACGGATCTACACTACCGATACACGAGAACGAAGACCGATAGTCATTCAAGCTGACTAGATCAACACGAGATAACATTGAAGATTCCTGCCACAAACCGTGTAACGTCTGCATGAATAATCGCCCAACCTCCTTTGGAAAGTTTGGAGTTGAAACAATTAATATTATTAGAAGAATTACTGATAAGATCTGTGTTGATCTAAGATTTTAAAGGCGGCTGTCGGCGTTGGCTCAAGATGTATGAATGATGGAGACGCGATATCTTTGGTCATATCTTTTTGTTCGTGCTCCTTTATTCTAATTTGTTTTTTGAAATAATGACTTATTAGTAGTATGGGTGGTTGGTGAGACAGTGGCATTAAGGCTCTTAATAACATTACATCACTCCTGTTATCACGAAGAGGTAGGCACAGGTGTACCTATATAGTACAAACTTTCCGCTAGTAATGTAATATGGGGTGTGCCTACTGCCTCCAACCGAACCTTTGTACCATTGAACCGAAAGGAGATCATTTTTTTTTTTGTTCGGAGATTAGGCCACCCAAATAAATTATAGCATTTAATAATGAAACTTACATTGATTTCTTCCTTATAACCTCTAGATTCGGTTAAATTAGCTAAGCCGTGTCTAACCGGAACAAATGCGAAAAATCTGCAAAAACACTTACGAAAACCAAAATAAACAGAAAAAGTAAATTATGTCAAAATAATGAAGTTGTCAGTCAACCATTAAAAAAGTTGATTTATAGCGTTCCGTGCCACGTTGATTGTTTAAACCATCTATGCGATTTTAGTGTAAACCTTTAAAAACAGCGTTAAAAATGCTCACAGTTTAATAATATTTATTTTTATATTCTATTCTGTTTCTATTATAATTTATTATAAATTAAGCAGACATGATTACTAATGGGTAGGTACCGTACTTTTTTTGTAAACGGAAAAAACGCCCCTATTCACGTAAGTATGTTCTGTCAAATGACATTGACCACAACAGGAATGATTTGACTCGCAAAAAGATATCATAACATAGCTTATTTATAAAAAAAATGAAAACGGGTTTTTATTTATCGCGAATTTACCTTTAATTTAAGCCCGACGTTTCGACCGGGTTGCACCAGCCGTGGTCGCGGGGAGACTGAAGTGTGGAGGTACCGCCACAGCAAAGTGAAGGTGTTTATTCAACTACCCTCACTGGATCTCCTTCTTCTTCTTTTTATGATTCCGGTTTCATTTCTATGTAATATTTCGTTTAATACTATAGTAAAATTGTTACTTTTTTTGGTGTAGTAAAAATAATAAATGCAACGACCAGGTGGGCCTAAAAATAATGTCTCCTTTAGTTTGTTATTTTTTTAATTATTTTTATCACCATGTTTACTTTTTGTTAGTTAGAATTAGGGCTCGGATAAATATGTAAACACATATTTTTTATTTGAATCATTTATTATTTGATGCATTGAAACACAACATAACACTACAATTTTATTATTTTTATTTTTTACTTTATTCTTATCTACGTTTTAAACGAAAAATAAAACAGTGGTTTTCACACAAAAGCCCGTAATGAAAGCTCAGGATTTCTGAAAATTCCTAACTTTTCCGAGCGTTAGCTCCAGCCAGGAATCTCGTACAAGAAATAAAAACGTAAAATGGAGTTAACCTATCTTCTGTTCCTATCTAATTGTTAACGTTAAAAGCTTTGTTTTACCCACAACAGCTCTAAGAAACTTGCTTTGTTAAGGGTGAAGCGCTTGGGTAGCTCGCGGAATTCAAATTATGTTTGGTTGGCAAATTGCAGGTCAGTGTCAAAATAGTCTTTATATGTTAAACTAGCGGACGTCACGCGGTTTCACCCGCATAGTTCTCGTTCCCGTGGAAGTACGGGGACAAAATATAGCCTATGTTACTTACTGATAATGTAGCTATCCATTGCTGAAAGAATTTTTCAAATCGGTCCTGTCGTTTTTAGGTTTATTCGTTAGACACAAAAATTCAAATCTTTCCTCTATACAGTATTAGTATAGATAAAAAGAGAGCAGCGGTGGCCCAGTGGTGGCGGCCCCGACTTACGTTCAGTAAGTCGTGGGTTCGAACCCAGGCAGGCGCATTACTTTGTGTAATTTATTACATCACCGCTGCTCTCAAAACGGTGAAGGAAAACATCGTGAGGAAACCGGCATGTCCTAGAACCATAAATTCGAAGACATGTGACATCTACCAATCCGCACTGGGCCCGCGTGGTGGATTATATAGCCCATTCCCTCTCATAGAGAGGAGGCCTGTCCCAGCAGTGGGAATATTAATAGGCCGACGATGATGATGATAGATAAAAATGATTCGCGACCGTAACATGTACGTAGTTACAGAATTATAAATGTAATAATTCCAGCCTATTACTTTCCCACTGCTGGGCAAAGGCCTCTTCTCATTCTGAGAAGACACAAGCATTGATCACCACGCTTGCTCAGGACGAGTTGGCGATTTCAGACTATATTAATTTTAAGTCCAGGTTTCCTCACGATGTTTTCCTTCACCGTTGTCTGTGATGTCCAAGATAATCTTAGAAAAGTACAAACGAATTGAAAAAGTCACCATGGTACTTGCCCGGATTTGAACCAACAACCTCCTAAATGGGAGGCGTGGCCTTAACCTCTGGGTCATCACGACATAATCATTAAATTCCTAATGAAATCCTCTGGTCTGTAAAGCTAGATATGTTCCCGTCGCGAACCATATTTTAATCAACATACAACCCGCTACTGATCTGCCAGTCGCAAAAACTGTAAGATTTTTTTTTCCGACCTGCCGCTTACACCTTAAATTCCAAGGGCAATGAAAGAACCCTCATATACACAAATTGTGATTAATTCGTGTTTCATCTACGTGCGTCACATACTTATTTCTACTTAGATAAACTCGTGTGCGCTGAGAAAATACGTAATCATCATTAGTTACCCACTAATTACAAGTAACTTCTCCTTCGCTTGCTCAAGAAATAGCAAATTTTGATGGTCCATCGTCATTTCGACGACGTCGTTGTTGTCAACGCAGAGGTTGCTTTGACACACGTAACTCAACTAATCACAAAGAAACTTTTAGCATATTAAATCATGTCTGTAATCCCACAAAGGTTAAGCAGAGATTTACGTGTAGATTATATAGTCTTCTTCATCGTGTGTCTAACCTGCCCGCGTAGCATGACCACCGTAGACACGACAGAGAGTCGACAAATCTTTTGTTCATCTGTCATTTTGTCGATTCAATGACACATGAACAAAAGATGGTGTCAGAGTTTTTAAGCCGCTTACGAGCCTCTGACTCGGCTTAACATGCTGTCAAAGAAATAACTCTCAGGCATGCTGGTTTCTTCACGAGGTTTTCATTCACCATGTTTTGTTTTATTTTATAGTACACCTGCCAGGGCGGCGAGCCCGTTGCCAGGACCAGTGGCTACTATTGACAATTTACTTCTGAAAAAACTTAATAACACTGCCCGATCTTAGAATCAAACCCTACCATACCTCACATAGTAACTTATAAGTGGTCGCAAGTGCTATATTGTTGAGCCTTGCGTCATGACTAACAAGGCAGTCACCGAAACTTAATTATGCGCAATTAAAATCCTTAATATAAGGATTTCGCCAGATTTATCCAAGTCATACGCCTACGTTTAATAATACCTAATGCCAATTAAACTGAGAATTTAGAAGGGGCCACCAAAGCCACTCCTTAACCGTTTATTATGAAACCCGGCGCAATGCTTCATATCTATGCTAATATCTAGTTCGTGTCAACAAGGTTATATATTGCGTCCATTGCAATGTAGTCTGGCTAGGCTTTAGCTGCGGATAATAGCAACAAAACGACGGCCATTCGAACCACTTGGACTCCATTTAGGATCATTATGTGGTGGTAAAACTTTAAGTTACAGCCTGTTAGCCTGCCAGCCTGCCATTAGTCCAAACCTCGTGCTTAAGTAGATGCCTGTTTAGATAAGTGGCACTTGCAACTACTTCCCTGCTCACAGAAACCTTTATCACCTTACTACACTTTTACAAATGCCAAGTCAAGTTATGACTTTAGAGGTAGTTGATCTGGAGACAATGCTGAAAATCATCTTACTTTGCATTTATTAATAAGGGGGAGGGGCTGGAGCTCGTAGCTAAATAATAACAGCTGTTCGGGTCGATCTTGAGGTTAAGCTGTGCTTGCCTTGGTTGGTCAGAGGATGGGTAACCACCCTTGCATACCGAGTTTCCTCCACGCCTCGGAAAGCACGTTAAGCTGTTGGTCTCGGCGGTCAGTTGCATTCCATGTGTGAAGAATGAAGATATTACAATGAGCTTAAAGCTAAGGTACGGTCGAACAAGCTAATTGGTTTACATTTTACAATGTAATTTATAGGTTAAACTGTAAACCAAATAACTTGTTCGACCGTACCTCTATATGGTCTGTGGACCGTACAATGATGGCTCTCGTAAGGTCCTGTCATTCATTCTATTTGATATTTTAAAGTACCAATAAATTCATACCAAGTTTATTTTATTGCATATTGTGCATACTTTAGATTCATATTTACAATATTGCCCCTAAAGTGAGCAAGCATTAAACATTAATTAAAAATATTTTTTCCTCCAAGTACTTACGAGTCAGAACTCTAAATCCTTAAAGAGCGACCTCCGCCGCTTTAATACCGAGCGTATTAAAGACGCAATCGAGCGGAACAAAGGCTCCAAAGTATTTTCAAGAGATCTGGCTATTGGGCAGAGCCAGCTCACGAAACTGAAGACCGACGATGGCAGGATCTTATCCGCCAAACCGGAGCTACTGAGGGAGATCGAGAGCTTCTATGGACAGTTGTACACGTCAACCAGCAAACCCATTGTCGACCTAGCAAACGACCCAAGAGCTAGACTAACCCGACACTATACCGAAGACATCCCGGACTTCAGCCTGTACGAGATTAGGATGGCTCTGAAACAGCTCAAAAACAACAAGGCACCGGGTGATGACGGAATAACGGCCGAACTGCTGAAGGCGGGTGGAAAACCGGTACTTAAGGCCCTTCAGAAGCTGTTTAATTCCGTCGTACTCGAGGGGAAAACGCCACAGGCATGGTGCAGGGGTGTGGTGGTACTCTTCTTCAAGAAGGGTGACAATGCCCGGTTGAAGAATTACAGGCCCATCTCACTTCTAAGCCATGTCTACAAGTTGTTTTCAAGAGTCATCACGAATCGTCTCGCGCGCAGGTTTGACGATTTCCAGCCACCCGAACAAGCCGGCTTCCGAAAAGGCTTTAGCACCGTGGACCACATACATACGCTTCGGCAGGTTATACAGAAGACCGAAGAGTATAACTTGCCTCTCTGCTTAGCGTTTGTGGACTACGAAAAAGCCTTTGATTCGATCGAAACCTGGGCTGTACTGCAGTCTCTCCAACGGTGCCAAATTGACTATCGGTACATCGAGGTGTTGAAGTGTTTGTACAAAAACGCCACCATGTCAGTCCGACTTCAGGACCAAGCCTCGGAACCTATCCTTCTGCAGCGAGGTGTAAGACAGGGAGACGTCATATCTCCGAAACTGTTCACCGCTGCACTGGAGGATGTCTTCAAGGTTCTGGACTGGAGAGGGCTAGGCATCAACGTCAATGGCGAGTACATCACTCACCTTCGGTTTGCCGACGATATTGTGGTCATGGCTGAGACCATGGAGGACCTCAGTACAATGCTCGATGACCTCAGTAGAGCTTCCGAAAGAGTGGGTCTAAAAATGAACATGGACAAGACGAAGGTCATGTTGAATGCCTATGTCACACCCATTCCTATCAAGATCGGAGACTTTACACTCGAAATTGTAGACGACTATGTATACCTAGGACAAACGGTCCAGTTAGGTAGGTCTAACTTCGAGAAAGAGGTCAATCGTCGAATCCGACTCGGCTGGGCAGCGTTCGGGAAGCTGCGCGGTATCTTCTCGTCCAACTTACCGCAGTGTCTCAAGACGAAAGTCTATGACCAGTGTGTGTTGCCAGTGATTACATACGGGACCGAAACGTGGTCGCTCACAATGGGCCTTATCAAAAGGCTTAAAGTCACCCAAAGGGCAATGGAGAGGGCTATGCTCGGAGTTTCCTTGCGTGATCGTATCAGAAATGAAGACATCAGCAAGAGAACCAAGGTCACCGACGTAGCCCGAAGAATTGCTAAACTTAAGTGGCAGTGGGCAGGGCACATTGCTCGCAGAACGGATGGCCGATGGGGCCGAAAAGTTCTGGAGTGGCGACCGCGAACCGGAAGACGATGCGTTGGAAGACCTCCCACTAGGTGGACCGATGACCTGGTGAAGGTTGCGGGAATCCGGTGGATGCGAGTCGCAAGCGACCGGTCAATGTGGCGACACTTGGGGGAGGCCTATGTCCAGCAGTGGACGTCTTTCGGCTGAGATGATGATGATGATGACTTACGAGTACAAATCAGATGTTGAAAATCAAACTTGTTACTTAAAATGTTCAAGTCATTATTAATCAGGAATTGCTAATTCTAGACCACAATTGCGAATATTAGTAAATATACGTGATCAAAAACAGCGCACTGCGTGAACAATCTATGACATCTGACATTTCGGAAGACCTCACCACCCTACACGAGCGCCCCTAGCGGCGAATTCATGCACGATAGTCCCAATTACGGACCATGTAGGGCACAGCAAAAGTAGTGGGTTAAAGACGAGATAGAAAGAAGAAGAATACTCAACCACGTCAGCGTTCGTATCTCAAGTTCTACTGAAACATAAATCAACTAAGGGAACCTTTTGATCATGCTCGTGAAACCTAATCTTATCCGCTTTCCCTTGAAAATAATTACCTATCTATCGTAACTTTTTCATGAGGGTATTATTTAATACCTACTCAATTACTCTAATATACTATGTGTTTGACGTGTCTCTGTGTGTGTGTGTGTGTGTTTGTCTGTGGCATCGTAGCTCCCAACCGGATGAACCGATTTTGATTTTGTTTTTTTTTTTGTTTGAAAAGTGAATTAGTCGGGAGTGTTCTTAGCTAGGTTTGAAGAAAATCGGTCCAAGATACATATTTATTTAGGAACTCCCTCAATATGGGTATCAAATGAAAGGGCTTGACTAGTATAATACTATACATTATGATACATTAAAAATTCAAGATGGCCGCCACCACAAAATGGCGAATTAACGAATTATTTTCTATTTAACATTTAGTACAGTGTGTCGGGGGTTTTTAAATTTTAAATTTAATGTAACTTGTTTTAAAGTAAGTTATTAAAATAAATAAATAAACTAAATTAAGATTACGAAACTGTTCACCAGTTCACATGACATAAGTAACGTTACTAAAACAAAGCAAATGCCGTAGTTCACTACGTAAATACGGGCCGCAATGTGCAGCCTCAACATTAAACTGGTCTCGTACGAAACTGCAATCTAGAGTTTCTGATGTCGCCCCTCCATCAGCGAAAAGCTTGAAGACAAATTTGCGTCCCCATATGCAAATTTATCCCTGTTTACGAGAACTAAAGCTTTGTAAACTGCTCAAACTATCTACAACCTGCTTTGCCCAGTTCTTGCGTTACTAAGTTCCTTTGAAATCCTTTGAGGCAATGTCGTAACAGTGAGTTTGCCGTGACAATTCTATCAGGCGTTTAATTAACAAGTTCCATTTTCGCGTTTTCTTTATTATTTCAGACATTTTCTTAGAGAAAACTTTATTCAAACGTTATTTAAATAACTTTGACCTTTAAAGTAATTATAGAAAGCGTTACATAAATTGACTGGGATTATTATTTTCCGGAAAGTCGGACTTTACTTATTAAGTCCTTAGGCTATGAGGAAAACGGCTTCGTAAGTATTTGCTAAGGGCTATTTTCTGTGTCAAAAATTGCCTCGAAGATATTATTTTATTTATTTATACCTTTAACTGATAACGAAGAGATACAATTTAAACAGTTGACAAAAATCTCCTGGAGATTTAGTAACGTGCTGGAGGACGGAATAAAGTTTATAAAAATCTTAAATTACGAACAGAACTTTGCCCCACAAACCGGTATCACGGTTTTGTGGGGTTTTAAACAAAGGAAATATCTATAAAAGATGTAATTAAATGTCAATGCCGGCATTTTTGAATCTCGTTTAAAGAAATTACAGTACCACATATCTACCAACAAATCGGAATACTTCGGTGATTCCTCACATATTGCTTTTTACTATTATAACGCCTCCCTAATCTTAATCTTGATAGGTATCGGAAGCACCTCTTACCCCTATCTTCCAATCCCCGGGGCGAATACGATATGAAACGAAAAAGACTTCCTTTGGCCGTGGTAGGCCGCCGAGCGGTCGAATATTCAAAACAATCTCTCTCGCTCCATCGGGATTAAGAAAAGAGATTTGTGTTTTTTCCTCGTAAGAATAATGGAAGCAACCGGACAGTGTGATAAGGGTGCACAGACAGGGATGGAAAGAGTCAGTAAGTAACCTCACGCTCTCTCTGCGGTGACGTCACGAGGTGGACGATGCACGGCCGCGGATTAGCATCGAGCTCTCAAACTTGTTTTTGTTACGTCCGATTAACCCATATTGTGTACGAGTGCTTGACGTCACATTACGTCCTCGATTTTTCTAACAAGCGAGGGGCGTCGGGTCGCATCGGGTCCCGCCGGTTCGTAAATGCAACGCGCATGCGTCGAAATTGCGCCAATTTCGCGGGCAGCGGCCTCTGCCGGCGGAAGGCCCAGTCCACTCGGTGCTCGACGGAGGGATGTTGCATCGCGCGTGGTAACATCTCACGGACGGGAATTTCAAAAAAGATTAAAATGCCATAGTTTGAAAGTGGTGTAGCGCAGTTTGAAACTTGACGTGTCGATGTTTCCTCACCTGGCGACGTCGAAACTAACCTAGTGTTGTGTGTTTAGGTTAAGTTTCAGTGTGTTTAGATTTTAAAATGACTGATTGCGGGGTTATTTTTACTGTATTTAAATAAAAATTGCCGGTAATAGTGGTCGTATGTGTAGGCCGGTTACGTGATCGCGTGGTGGTTTGATTGCAGTGTCCGCCGTGTTCTCATTCAAGTGCCAGTATAACCTTGACACATTTTCCCGCGCTAGCACCCCAACCTTGTTTTCAGTTGCACTCTCTCTTGACATTTACCGCAAAAGCGGGTTCTCGTTTACTAATTAGCATTACTGTGAATAAATGCTCCTTGGAGATTGTAATTACTAAAGTAAATAGTCTATGAGTAGTTGTTGGGCTTCGTGTAGTTAATTCATCATGAGTGACGTCAAGAACGATTGTAGAATGTTCGTAGAATAAAATATAATTCCGAATAAAATTATAATTCTCGTAGAATTAATAATAAAGTTCGTAATAATGGAATCCTTGTGACCGCTTGAGTGAGGAGTGAGCCAGCCTCTTCAAAATGAGAATTTCAAAAGGTAAGTAAGTTCCTTTTTATACAAGTTAAATTTTGGGGCTTTTTATTGGAGCTTACTTTCATTTTATTACAATAGACGTACCTTTTTGTTGGTGGAGTTTGTGCAAATCGATTTAGCCTAAGTATGTAGGTACTCACCTACTTACGCTCTACTTGTTTTTCTCGTACATAAAGAATACTATGTAAAAAACATGTTATATTAATACGTGCTTGTTTCTTCAATTATATAATGTAGAGATATGTACTTAACTGAAAAATCCTGAAAAAAGCTGTGTGAAAAACTGAAGATGCACGCGTAGACAAGTTTCCAGGTATTCTTATTTCACAAGATTTTAGAATAAGTTCTTTCCTCAAAGTTTACAAAAGAAGTTTGTCTTAATTTCAACTTTTACTATTTTTAAGGGTTATTTTGCTTTCGTAATGGTATGATCAGGAGTGAAATGTTGGAAACTTATGAAACTATAATACAATCAAAGTGCTACCAAGGGAATGGAGAAAACTTAATTAATCAAAAGTACTTATAAACACTCAAACTTGTGCTAGTTAAATGTTAAATGTGTTTACTAATCATTTATTCATCAAATTTTGTTTAATATTAGTTCTTTGCTTTCATAAATTGATTTTCAATATGCTCAATAATTCCTGAGGTCAAAAGAACATCTCATCATCACGACGACGTGATGTTTATGGAAATCATCATCATCTTATCTAATGCGAAAGTTTTTGAGGATGTATTGATAAATACTTAAATATCGCTGGACATTACACACAGCCCCATCTAGTGCTCACTAAGCAACGAGGCTTGTTTCGTGGACACTAGATAGTTGATATACTATATATATACTTTTTTTTGTAAATACATACTTATTAAACTTATTAAAACATCCATGACTCGGAAACAATAATGTCCATTCTCATCACACAAACATTTGCTTCTGCCGGGATTCGAACCCAGGACCCTAAGAACGTAAGGCAGCCTCACCGCTGCGCCATTCGGGTCGTCATTGATGGATGTTTGATACTCTTTCACGCAAAAGTACTGAACGGAGTTGGATGAAATTTAGCGCATAGATAGTTATATTAGTTATAATCTAGAATTTGGGATTAACATACATTTATTTATTTTTAGTCTTTTACAGACACGGATATTTTTTTTTTTTTTTGTAATGTTTGGACATTTAGTATTTTCCGTTAAATTCACTTGTACCTTGTACTGACTGAAATGATATATTTAAAAATCCCAATTTCCGAATTTTAAAACCTTTGCACGCCATGTAAGTAAGTGGCAAAACATGTCTGAACGATTTTCTGTGTTTATGTTATCCTACATGCACTTTTTACTATTGTATGTGACACATGTTTTGAGCAAACAAAATATAGGTATCTATCTAATCTATCTATCTATAAAAAAGTTTTTATTCCGGTAGTATAATCCCGTGGGACAGTTACCGAACTACACGCAAGCGAAGACGCAGGCGCCACCCTCATTGGTCTAGCTAGAGCAGTGGCTCCCAACCTTTCTTAGGCCAGGGACCACTTTGGTACGTTCATTGTTAACAGGGACCATATGTTCCTAGATAAACATGGACACCGACAGGATTATAACTAGGGGAGTGAATCTTTAACTCACACTATACAAAAATTGGATACTAATATGATGAGAACCTTCTGAATTAAGATAGTGATGGATACAAAAGCGATCGAATTGATCTCGAAAAATTTAGCAATCATTTAGTATGAGATTCTCAAAAAAAAAATAGAATTTTGCCTCTGATAGATTTAATTAGGTTGGGTTGAGCTTGCATCTGCTGTGTAAAAACTTCTGTGTTAAAAAGTACGAATAACATTTTAATCTTTTTTTAAATTTTAATATTTTTTTAATCTTTCGCGGATCGTAGTCGAGGCGCACCACAGGTTGGGAACGAGTGAGCTAGAGGTATCAATCGCGGCTACTGAAAATGAGGTCCTGAGTTCGATTCCCAGGTCAGGCAAAGTGATATTGGGGTTTCCCATCATGAATTTATCAGTAGAAACCACGGCATCTTGATTTGTGCCCGGTTGATGGCAATAACTTTTACATGGGGCTTTAACATAGCTGGCCTAATGTGAGTGTTCCGCTAGATACACCTCTGCCTTCGAAGTTTTCAGGCGTGATGTAAACTGAATGTTTTGCGATTTTATTTAATAAATCGCAAAACAATGTTGTAATTATCCAATTTCTTACCTAGTCGATAGCCATAATCTAGGGATGGGCTAGTGAAAAAAATATCGATATTTATCGTACCTATCGATATTTTTAAACAGTATCGATAATTATCAAGGTAAAAATATCGATATATCGTCCGTTTTCGGATGATTATTCAGACATATTCCCAAAGCATTCAAACTTCGTAATGAAGAACAAAAGAAAACAGTATTTTTATTGGTGCTTGAGCCTAAATAATTATATACAATTTAATCAAACCAGTAGTCATCAGATATGGACACGAAACCAAAGTTGCGTTATTTCGATATATCGATATTTTTGCCCATGCCTACGACAGCCTTGACACAACTGTCGATTCGACCAATATCTCTCTGCTAGAACCTATTTGCCTCGTCAAAGACATTCCCACCACCCAATTATAATCCAAGCGAGGAGTTAGGCTATCTAATCAAAGCCTGGAGACACAATCGCCCAGTAATTGCTTGTGTTTATCCCATTGTTAGGTACTGACCGAATATTTTTAGGTGGCTGTGGTCATGTCACATCATGGGCGTTGGCTTTGAGCAACCAATTAGGTAAGACTAGTTATAAACCAAATAATAATACCTAATTCATAACGTCATATTTCGCTAGTTATGTTTAAGGCCTAATGCCATCAATCGGGCACTAATCCAGGCTCCAGGTAACTCTAACTACTGAGGAACTACAAATGGGAACCCAAAATCACTTCGCCGACCTACTGATCGAGCCCAAGACTTCGTTTTCAACAGTAGATTCGTGAACACTACATAGTAATCGTCCACAAAACAAGTTGCATAAAATTTAAAATTTATAAAACCCCCGACACACGGAGGGTCATAATTTCACAAGCCCTTAACAATAATGTCCATGCTCATCACAAAAACATTTGCTCTTATCGGGATTCGAATCGGAGACCCTAAGAACGTAGGCAGCCTCACTACCGCTGCGTCATTCGGGTCTTCATTGACGGATTCCATATTGAAGGAGTTGTGAAAAAAAAAAATGCAATTCACCATTTTGTGGCGGCGGCCATCTTGAAATGATTTTTATCAAACATAGCTAAGAACACTCTCGACTAGTTTACCTCTCAAACCAAATAAACAAAATCAAAATCGGTGCATCCGTTCGGGAGCTACGACGCCACAGACAGACACACACACACACACACGCACATACACAGACACCTCAAACTTATAACACCCCGTCGTTTTTGCGTCGGGGGTTAAAAAGAAACATCCGGGACAGTCTTTGGGGACTGCCGATAGAAGTGAAAACTAAATAATCTCTATCTGCTACGGGTTGTGCCCCGCGCACACCTTTGAGGTGCTACGCCGTAGCGGATCGGCTACGAGTGCTACGAAGCGTTAGGTGAAGATCACGCATGTTCCATGATTTTTGGTCCCCTAAAAGTGCTCAACGTGCCTAAAAAAGTTTTCACTTAAAAAAATATGAGTCTATATCGATTTCGTGTTAAAAAGTTACTCGAAATCTACCCGTTTTTGTATACAAATCAATGTTAGACCTTAAATATGACTCAATCAAATGAGTTCAAAATTGTATATAATTTAAAAAATACAAGAAACTCTGTCGTTCGCATTGGCGAGATGGCCAATGCGAACAACAGAGTTAAGCCAGTGGGTACGAAATACAAATAAAATCAAAACCCAATGAACTGTCCCTTTAAAAGGGTGCGGTTTTTGTCCTTCAAAAAATAAAGAGTATACGCTTGATAAATCAAGGTTGTAAACCCCAGGTTGTCTGGGGCCCTGAACTTTACATCACCTTGGTCTAACCTCGGCAACTTTACTTTTCTAATTCAGATAAGTTTATTCATACTTTCTAGGTTGAATATACTGAGGATTGTAGACTAGGGTTTTAGATTTAGCTTCGTAGGCAGACCCCTGGTTAATTCTGGGATAATTGATTTAGTTTACTAATGAAATCTATACTTTATTTCTATACATAAAATTGAAGTATCTGTTTTTAATTTTAAAATAACAGCTTATATAGAATGAATATGAAAGTATTATGTGGTACATTACACATTTTTTAAAATATTTTGGTCTGTTTGTTTGTTTGGTCCTGCTAATCTCCGAAACGGTTGGACCGTTTTGGATGGGACCACTACTGGCAGACGGCTGATGTTATAAGGAGTATCTTAGGATATTTTATTGAAAAAAAAAGATTATGGTTCTGTGCAAAAAAAAAACAAAACCCCTGAAATTGTTAACAAAATCCGATTCAAATAGGCAAGTAATATTTTTAGAATTACAATTTCACGCAGACGAAGGCCTGTTACGTAACTGTTACGAATATAATAAAATACTTGTTACTGTCTGACTTTTGTACTCTGAAATCAGTGTTCTTATCTTAGGATCCCTTTCAACGAGGGTCCTAGCCTACGGGTGTAAATTCTAAACAGTTCCGAAAAGTGTTTTCTATTTTCTGTTTCTATTCTGAAACCGACCTTTTTCCTGTTACTACGTATCTAGGACCTAGACGTATTCGCCTTGTCTGCTGTTATTCAATCGAATAGTACCCATACTAATAACGGGTTTACAGTCACGTCTAATAATATGTAAACACTTAAGGGGTATTTTTTAAAATTATGTTTCTCCTAATGTACTGATTAAAATTTAATGGTAAATAATATTCTGGAACTCATATTTTTTATGAAAAAGATCTAATCTCCTAGTTACAATCGTTATTTCTCGCAAAAATTACTATAATATTAAGGAAAGTGTACACATATTATTAGACGTGACTGTACTCGTAGTTTCAGAGGCGGAACCTTTAATTTAAAAGAATAAACGGAAAATGTGTGTAATATCAATGAAATTGGCCTTATTAGATTGTGGCGGGTAATGTGGCGACACTTGGGGGAGGCCTTTGTCCAGCAGTGGACGTCTTTCGGCTGACATGATGATGATTATGATGAAGGAAAGCCGGTGGCTGCAGCTAGTATCTTATAAATTACCTGTTTACTTATGATAATGATCTGACGTCTGGCGTATCTGCATAACCCAGTAAACAACTACAAACTTCATCGTTATACAGGGTGATTTTGTGTGGACAAACTTAAGTTAAAGACGGTAGTTAGGTAAGGTTCAATAATTAGTAAATGACCCCCTCCATATTCGAATTTGCTATGGCGGGTCCAGACACAATCATCCTGTATATTACTTGTCTTAGCGTTCGAGCTAGATTCTAGAAAACGGTGATTTTCAATCTACGAGTTCCTGGGGCGAAATAGCAACATCATCATCATCATCATCTCAGCCGAAAGACGCCCACTGCTGGACATAGGCCTCCCCCAAGTGTCGCCACATTGACCGGTCCCTTGCGACTCGCATCCACCGGATTCCCGCAACCTTCACCAGGTCATCGGTCCACCTAGTGGGAGGTCTTCCAACGCATCGTCTTCCGGTTCGCGGTCGCCACTCCAGAACTTTTCGGCCCCAACGGCCATCCGTTCTGCGAGCAATGTGCCCTGCCCACTGCCACTTAAGTTTAGCAATTCTTCGGGCTATGTCGGTGACCTTGGTTCTCTTGCGGATATGTCTTCATTTCTGATTCGATCACGCAAGGAAACTCCGAGCATAGCCCTCTCCATTGCCCTTTGGGTGACTTTAAGCCTTTTGATAAGGCCCATTGGCCAATAAATAGCAACAAGTAATATTAATAATACAATTCCGGGCATTAACTGTGCTCAATATTAACTGGGTTGTGGAGGTCAGATAGACGGTCGCTCCATGTAAAAATACTGGTTAGACTGGAAGCCGACCCAAACAAATGTTAGGCAGATGATAATGAACTATGCTCAATATTATATCGGGTGGATGGGACACCGACGCGAAAACGGTTACCACGTCTTCAATAGGTACATCATTCTAAACCCCCCCCCCCCCCCTAGAAAGTGAATATTATTGAAAAGAAACCTTTTCATACATTTTGACTGTGATTTTAGTACCAAACAGCTGTTTTTTGATGACTGTTGAAAAACATTTAAAACGGTTCCATGGGATAAATTCCAACCACCACACGAGCGAAACTGCGTGCAAAAGCGAATAAAGTAGAAAAAGAACGTGACTTTGCTCCGGCTAGGTACTTATAATGCCAGACATTTTAATCATAAATTGAAATAAAAGGGAATGGACTAGCAACGTGCTTAGCTCGAGAGTCCAAAGTCCTGCACTCCTGCGGTCACCTTGCGGTTAGCTCAACCACCACAAGGTGACATAAAGTACCTTCATTTTATTAAATGCTGTGTACACAAGGTGTGTGAGTTTATTTAATAGACGAGACGTTGTGAAAGATAAACAGCTCGGGTTTTTTTGTAGTAAGTTGCAAATGCAATACCTACGAAGATATGGCGAAACAAGTCTTAATTTTAAGTCTGATTAAACATGATATATATAGATTATACATGTAGTTGTGCAGACTGGGCACACTTGTGTACTGGGTTGGTAGAGAATAAAACCACTGGTTGCTTCTTTCTTCTATATTAGGAGAGTGTTCCTAATACTGGCTGGCCGACGACTGTGTCGAACCACCAAAATGGCACGTCTTTTATACAAAAATTATTAAGTGATTAACCAATCAGAATCTAATTAGAATTTACAAAAATGCGGGAAAAACTAAAATCCAATCAGAACAGGGCAAAAAGGCGCGAAAACATTGTGCACATTACCTTAAGTACTGCGAAACTTTACCGTAATGAGAACCGCGTAACAATATTTACGTTTTTAACTAACTTTTTCTATGTAAACGTATATAAAACTATGTATTTATGAGATCTCTTTAAATATCACGAACTATCATATAAAAATATAAAATCAATGAAAACATAACATAATAAAACTTATATATCCTAACACTAAGTCTATTAGTACGTGAAAACAAACTATCAAAACTAAGTGAATATACACTTTCTCACTGTAAATAAGTGTCTATGTCATGTATCACTGTCACATTATGTACTGTCCTATTAGAATCTATGTAACACTTTGCACTGTTTCTCGTTGTCCCGCACAGTAGTATATCAACTATCTGGTGTTCACAACACCAGCCTTGCTTAGTGTGGCACTAAATGGCGCTGTGTGTTAATGTGCAGCGATATTTATTTTATTTCTTTATTTGAGAAACATCAATACTTTTATGTTTCTCAATTCTCATTGTTGTCTGCAGCCGTAGTCCTATCCTTAAAGATCATTTTGACCTTGTATCTTTAGTTGAGCCTTCCACGACAATGAATTTTCCTTGATGGCAATAGTTGCTTTAACTTAGTATTTAATATACATATTGTTTGATTCCTACTCTTACACGTTATCTCTATTAAAGCTAATTCTATCATGGAAGGTCCCTGGTGACCTATAACACAGGTTTTTCCCAAAAACCTACATCAGGAACCAGTCCTCACAACGATTGAATACAGCTATGACATTATTTTGAACAAATTAACTTTAAGTCAGGTTTGTGAAGAGAAAATAACTGATAAATAATACCTAATATTATTTTAATTATCAAAATACCATTTAGCACATCAAAGCTAATTTGTGTCCAACCTATCCCCCTTAAAGGTATCCCTGTCGTGTTTAATAACCGTTTTAATTCTGGTCAGAACGTGACGTGAAAGTATTTTCATTATCCCCGTGTTTGATCAGATTTTATCAGGTCGGACACAAAGTGAACTTGTTTCAACTGTACGGCTGACATTTAACAAGCTGAGTTTGAACGGTGGTAACAAAAAATGGTATTTTTTTACGTGGTAGTATTGAATTAGCCTTTGAGGGGTGTTTTTTTAGTATGTTTGAAAGTTTAATGGAAAAGTCAAATTGACTACAGGATTATCTTAAGCCTGACGTCTTGGCCATGTCCGGACTTCACCAAAGCGTAGTGAAAAGATGTGCAAGATTCTACTAATCACAGAAAAGACGAGAGATGCGATTAATATAACCAATGTGAGTGGCTCATCTTCGCTTTGGTGGAGTCCAGGCTTTTTTTTTTGTTTTGTTTTTTTGGACTTGCACTCTTTCGCGTCTTAGGCCTGAATTCTCGTCTCGCTGACGGTCGGTCGTGACGTCAGCGAGAACAAAATACGGCTGTCGGTCGCCGCTGACGTCAGCGTCGCAGTATGGTGCTTTATAGAACACAATTTTTATACTCGTAAGCAACCGACCTTGCGCGACAGAACGTCAGCGTGACAGGAATTCTGGCCTTACAATATGGCAACAGTGACTGCTTTGAAAACAAATGAAAGTAGTTTTTTAGGGAATGCTAGGCACCACACGTGAACAAAAAAAGTGCACGTGGCAGACGTAAATCGCGTTACATGTCGAATTATAATGTACAATGACGTATTGCCCGAGGTCATGCGCCAACAAGAAGATACAACCAACAATGAGTCGGCATTTGTTGGAAAGTATCTTCTATGAATAAATATACCTATTTCATTTAAACTTCGGTTCTACCAAAGCTCGACTCGACAACGTATTATCCTTAACCAACTTGATAACTACGAGTATATCAAATACTCGCAACTCTACATCTTAAAGCTTTTACCACTCAAGGAAAACTCTCAAGCGAGACAGAGGTGATAAATTATGATTACCAGAGCATCAACTTGCTTTTATTTCCATCTATTCTACGTTGTCCTTCACACATCTTTGTCTACATCCATTTATCATCCGTGCATACTCGCGATCCTTATATTAGTAGCAGCGATCAATGTCAGTCTGATGTCACTCTTACTTTGAGCAACACTTACGTAAATTCCTCTATGTGCTCATACTTATTTCCTTTCTCTTATATTATTTCCTTTATAAGATCCAATCATCTTGATGTTTTGCTGACGTTAGTGGATAGTTTTAAATTGTAATTGTCTATTACTCTTACTATAACTTCTAAGTGACAGATGAAAACTTTCTCTTTTATGAAAACTCTGTTCCATTTTATGAAAATTCATCTGGAAGATTTCTTTTCACGCACTGTGGAATAGGTCTTTACGACCATGAGTCGTTTTTGATGCCTTCTGAAATCATATTTCATGTAAGTCATCTGAAAATCTTTTTGGAAGGTCATCCCCTCAAAATTGTTTGCAATCTTAAGGATATGAGATACAGCCAATCAGCCTCCAATGGTTAGCTGAAGTGATTCACTTCAGACATTACTTTTGAAGTGAATTTATTTCAACGGCTTTTATTACCGTCCTCTTTGATCACGGAAACTACGTTAAAGCCGTCTGAATCCAGGTTCCTCTCATGTTATGACGTCTTCCAATGAGTTCAATCAAAACCGTTGTGATATTTCGTTTGAATGGTTTATGCGACGTCACGACAAAGTAACGTGCCGGTCGCTTAAGATTTTGCAGTGCCTAATATAGATTGTATATTGGATTGCTTCACGCATCTGTTGCCTCGTCGTGAAAAAGCGTCGTATCTTTTATCGTGGCTCGTAAACCGTCCCGAGTCCTAAGAAAAAGGTTACTACTATTATGATTGTACATAGTTGTGTTCAGCGAGAAGGTTTTAAGTATTTTTACTGTATTTTCTTTCGATTTTGAGTGCAGAAATAAGTTTGTTGAAGTGATTACTAAATTCTTATGGAGTTCCTAGTTTATGGATTTCTGTTTAGCCTGATCATAGTATTTATACTTGACTTTTGTACTCGAATATAAAAAAAAATAAGGCCTATATGTCTCAAATCAAGCAGATTTTCGCGGCTTTCTCCAGGTCGTGGGTCAATCTTTTGAATCCCTTCAAAACTGCACCTCCAAGTAGGTACGTGTCACCACTCAAAAACTAGTTCTGTACCAATGAGGCCTTCCCGCTGTCAATTGTTTTGTCAATAATCTGATATACCTAACCCGAAATTACAAGAACCTCATTATACATCTAATTTAGTTATTAAATGTATAAGAACCCACGCAAATAAGAGTGAATCGTTTATTTATTCGTACAACCCATAAAAATTAACACATTCTCGATTAAGTGCCGAAAGTCATTATCATTAACGATGGTCGTTAATTTCTACGCCATAAAGATTATAATATTTAGTTATACGAACAGCAGGTCCATTGTTAACGCTTGAGTTTTTAATTTATCCCACGAGAGGAATTCGCCAAATGAGTATAATGAACAATACAATATTTAACATGAACGTAGTAAAAATACTTTGAAAACACACAACGTTTCAAGGATAGTATGAAGTAAGTGTAATAAACAGTGTATGAAGTAATTTTCGTAAATAACGGTTGTCGTCACCGAAACAGATAGGCCCAAGAAACGGCGTGACGATTTGGACTTGTTCCTGCCTGAGTGCAGGAGACCTACACTGAGCATTAGGTGGCCAAGGGTTGAAGAAAAAGAAGAAGAGTGGCCAGAGAAGGCAAACACCGGGAGAGCTGGAAAAGTATGGGGCATGCCTTTGCCCAATAGTGGGACTGAAGTGGCTAATTTAAGAAAAAAAAGTGTATGCGATTTTTGTCTTCAGGAAAGGCGAAATGAAAACTTAAGTATAATAATAAAAATAATAATAAATATCTTTATTTCCCAAAATACACACAGAGATTGAACAGTTTACAATTTTGAATTAGTGGTAGAACAGTAACATTGAACGTTTAGATGCTTCAGAAATCTGTGCACAATAAATTAAACTCTGTCTCTTAAACTAGGGTATCCTGTATCTTAAGAGACAGTGTTTCCGTTTCAGTATGTGTTATAAGTGATCTTTATGTACACTTATAATATTTACATAAAGTTATTAAACTGAAGTTGAGAAGTCGGGGGTTGCGGGCCTGTTCGAAAGAGATACCGCGGCCCCGGAACATAAAGGGCGAGGAAGGAACATGGATGGGTTTTAGTCAGTAAAAGTCTGACACTCCCTCCCGCTATGAAGACGTCAGATCAGAAGTAGAGAATACCTACTTATCTAAAAGTTTTTGTGGACAAATGTGAATCAAAAATCATAAGACCTACAAAAAATTATTGAAAAGAAATTTACGGAACCTCATAACGGTCTGTCAGACAGTCAACGCCTTTGAATATAAACAGAATTAAACGAAAAGCCAAATATAAACTCATACCAGTCTCGATTAACAGATCAATCTTTGACACTAACAAAAGAAACCCTTGTCTGGGGACTGTTACCGTGACGAATATATCGTCTAAATATTATATTCTAAAATGTGAGATAATACGTCAGATCTTGGCCTGAAACGGAGGCACCCGAGGGATGTTTTAGCGAGGCATATAATACATGGTCCGTTGAAGTGTAATTCACCGTGAATGACGTGAATTATGATACGAATTTTCACTCTTTATTTATTCATAAATAAAGGATATGTGAAAGGGTTAAGTTACGATTTCACTGTGATTTCAAATTAAATGCAATGTTAAATGCAATTATACGGTATTAATCGATACACGAATTGAGGTTTTATAATATTGGGCATCGCTTGATTTGATGTTGAATTCCAATACTAGACGTTGTCCTATCAACGACGTCAAAGTAGCTAGGTTTTCAGTAATAATTGGCATCTTCATATTCTTCATTATAAACCGCTGCACCCATTATTTCATTCTTATTGTGTGATTCTGATTTCATAGAAATTCTTCTACCATCATCATTTTCATTGTTATAAAAAGCTTTTTAAAGTCATCATTATTATTTTAGATCGCAACTACCCATCACCATTCTCTTGCTTTTACCCCAATTCATTTGGGGTCGGTGCAGCCTGTCTTCTTCTTGTCTTCTTCTTCCATACTCCTCTTTTACTCGTTATCTCATCAAACACCACATTTCTTGCCATATTATCCTTCTTACAGACCTCCCATCGTTTCTTTGGTCTTCTACTCTTATACTCGTACCCATCCACATTTATACTCAAAACTACGTCATTCCAGTTAATAATTTTGACGATACCCGTATTATTCAACTCTTTCTGTTAATCCACTCTTAGATCAAACAAGTGACGTCCAGTTTGCATAAATGATTCGAGTTTGATGAAGACCCAGCGCACCCGATCGTCATTTGTTTTAGAAAGGGCTGACTCGATCGCGAAGTTTATTACAGTTTGATTTGTTGGGCAAAGGCTGGCAAAGGATGTAACTGTAAATAGGATTTCCAAATTGTTTTGTTGATTTCAATAGAGTTTCTGTTGAGTCAAGATGGTATTATCATTCTGAAATTTAAATTTATTTTGTAGTCGTACGTCTGTGTTTATTCAAGCTAGCAAGCAAATTTTGCTAGATTCAAATAATTTTGCCTGATAGTCACTTTTCCAATTTTACTTAGAAACAGTCCTTTCCAACTTTGATTCTAAAAATAGACTCTTGAAACACTCCTTGAGCAACGAAGCATGGTAAGCCTTCATATAAAAGTTTCACACGAGATGATAACCCTTTTCAAAGTAATAAATTCATACTCTCTTAAGCTCTAAAAGAAACGTTTTCTAAGGCCGTAAGGAAAGTTATCAAAAGTTCAAGAGCTCTCAGAATTATCTCGTCTAGAATTAACTGTCAAAAGAAACTCTTACAGGCATCGTTTGTATCGTATGAGAGGGTTGTTCAAGTGAAAAGGTTTAACATGGATAATTATCGTTGGCATTTATCGTTGCTGGGATTACAGCAATAGAACTATGAAAGGTTAGAGTGATATTTTCATAGTATTTCGTATAATATTCAATTTAACTATAGAAATATTTAAAGGGTGCATTTTATTGAAATTTTCACAGGATATAGTCTGACGGGTCAGCAAATTGTTAATAATATCATATGATATGCACGAATGATGGGCATGTGTCGTGCACATTCGACAGGTGTTGCTCAATCCTAGCTGACACATGTCCGTATTTCCCTAATTTCGATACTAAAGCCGGTGCGATAAGGGACGAGGGGACCTTTTCTTATCGGGCATGTTTAATGTTTCACCAATTTTAGATACAATGGTTCTTATATTGGAGAAATCCGTTATTTATGCATGGATAATCAAAATATTGTTGATGTTATAGTCGTTTCTATGCGAAAGCTTCCTTGATTTTCTTTAGAACATCGTTCAAGTAACACCTAGATACAAAGAAAGAAGAATCACAACAAACACGTCCACTGCTGGACATAGGCCTACCCTAACATCCTTGGGGTACGATCACGATACTTGGGGGAGCCCAAGTATCGTCACTATGACCGGTCCTGTGCGTCTCGCATCCAGCGAATTCCCGCTACCTTCACTAGGTTATCGGTCCACCTAGTCCTAGTGGAAGGCCCGTCAGTCTGTCAGCGGTCCAGAACTTTTTGGTCATCCGTTCTGCGAGCAACATATTATATCCCCATCCCATCCTACTGTCAAAGTATTTTCAGTTAACGATGTCTTAGTAAAATACAGTGTTCACTGCTGAACAATTTAAATTACCAAGGCACTAAGCATATTTTATTTCAGTCTCTGTAAATCTGTTTAATGTGGCCGTATTTCACGAAGTTAATTGTACCGAACACAATCGTTTTATTATAAAACCCCGAACATTTTAGCGTTATAATTAAAATCACTGGGGTATTGTTTAGGAACAAAACGATACAGTTATATACAAAACGGACAATGGTGCTTGACCAGTTTTCAACCTTATAATTAAAGTCATAAGGGTCAAATGTGGACAACTGCCGTTGTCTGTGTTAACATAGCACAAATAAATTATACGGCAATGTTGGTCCAACAAAAGAAAAACAACAATGATCGCATAAAAACATGTTTAGAATATAAACAGATTTAAGTACCTATTGGTATAGCAAGCAATACGACTTTTTGTTGGACACTCGTTACATTTTTAACCGACTTCCAAAAGGTGGAGGTTCTCAATTCGTCGGAGCCTTTTTTATATTATGTTCCCCGATCACTCGAAGATAGCTGGACTGACTCACAGGTGGTCGCATAATCTTCAAGTTAGGATCTGATGATGGAATCCTAGAGATATAGAGAGAACTCTTCAAATTTATAGCCACACATGAAGCGATTTGGGTAGTTTTCGGAAAAGTACTTTCTCGGAGTGGTTCCACTTCAATTTGGTAAAGATCTGATGAAGAACTTCAGAGATAGGCAACGGAACTCCTCAATAAATTATAGCAAATGGTTTGGGATTGCTGAAATCTCATGTTTGTATATTGTTTACACCAGTTCATAACATAACATCACGCCAGTACGCTGTGAAGGGATAAACGCATGTAAACAACTAAAAAGTGAAAAATAAAAACTTTTTTGCAAAAAAATAAAACCGACTTCTAAAAATACAAAAAAGTGAAAAATAACTTAAGCTTCAGAAAAAATTAAACCAATCAAACAAAGGTCACCGACTTCTGAATTTGAATCATTATTTTCATTGTTTATGGTGTTAAAAAGTCTCGTCATCTTTTTCCAATTCAGAGAGTTTCAGGTTAATTACAGCAAAAACGTTCATACAATTGTGCGTAAGTACTCGTACTTACTTAGAATTATAAACTTCAAGAAATTATATCAAATTTTTGGCATTGCAATCTCCTCACCGCCCTCACCAAGGGGTTCCTTCAATCTTTTCAACGCCATTGTCACATATACGTGACAGGTAAGAGCGTGCCCTGTACGTCAAGGACACAAATATGTGATAAAAAAACGGTGCAATAACATGAAATAAAGTTTTGGAATCCATATTCTTTTTGAAGTTAATTTGCGGTGAAATTGTGGCTTGGCGTGGAAGACATGCGCGTGCCTTTTTGCTCTGCGTGCAAAAGTCAATATTCATTGTTTTAACATGAAACAAAGTAGCAAAATCCTGTCTCGAAAATTCTTATAAAAAAAGAAACAATATCGAAATTTTCTAACGAACGAGCTTCTATGACCACAAACTCAATAACAAAAAACGCTTACCACGACAAACGACACTAAAGCTCTTATTCCGCCATCTTAATTTCAATCCAAAGGGTCATTCGTCATTCCTTTAAGAATTTTAGCGTGACAAGCAAAAAACTAATCAAAGGGAATTATTACAAAGCCTACATTCCAATTAAGCCTCTTCACTTTGACCTTGGAGACCTTAAAGGAGGTCACAATGGTTCCCGGTCTCACCCGGATTATAATAAAACATTTTCTTGAATAATGCCCGGCTTGTGGTGACGTGGACGTAACTTTAGGGTTTACGTAAATAGCAGCATTTAGAGAGATTTATTTAGCAGTAGTGCTGTTCTGTTTTATTGTTTGTTTCGTATCGTGGTACAGTGGGAGAGTAAAGCTGGTTTGAATTAAAATGTAGCTGCACTAAAGGCAATTTGAGTACTTAATTCTTGAACAAAGAAGCGTTGTTTGTTTTTGCTGGTTTTGTATTTTTCTCAGCAAACTATTTCAATTGATACCGATATCATGGAGTTGCATTAAAAAATAGGGAGTCCGCCATATTTAATGTAAATGGACCTAACCATGCATTGTCATCCAAACTAAACGTTTAGGCAAAATTTCATCACAATTGGTTGGGATACCTAACTGTTTTAAGATTGATTTGAACTTAACAAAAATACATAAAATTAGTTGTCTGTACAGTCGGTTTACGGACGATAGTTTAACGTGACAACTTCATAACAAAACATTGATGAAATGATTGCATACATACGCTCCGATCGTAACTTTACAATGAACGTAACGGGACAGAGCGTAACGGGACATTTTCGTGTGTGCAGCCGGCGTTCATCTATTTATTAGACGTTGTCACGTCAAAAACTTTGCAAAACAAGCAATAAAAAGCTTGGTAAAATAAATTCATCAGCGCCGTGAGCATCCCTCAATTAACGTCAACTGTCATTTTAAATATTTTATCAATAGTACAGTGTGACCACTTTAAGTGTGCAGTTTAAGGTGGCGTTACATGTGAAGAAAATTTACATCGATATGTCAAACTTGGTACATTTATTTTAGTTCTGCGTTTTCCCGCTTGCGCAGTTAAGTTGGTCGAAGTGTACCAAGTCAAGTCGTATTAAGAAGCCGTATAATGCGTCACTTTCTTAAGTAACTTATTAGTTTATGAAAGTTCGATGTTTATGACTTATTTTACTCGAGTTAATCCAATTTAATTCAAGCTAAAGACCCTTATTTTACGCAATAAAATAAAGTACGGAACCAGATCTTAAGTCTAATTTAAAACTTTTGCTAAATCTACAAAAGTTTTTGGTCTTTAATAATCAGGTTAATGATTTCCTTTTGTTAAATATTTGAATATTATAAGGGCTATGCAAACTTAATTAATTTAACTGTGCCTCTGGGTAGGAACCCAAATTAGACGACTGAGAACCATTTCCTCCTGGAAATGTGGTCAGTGATCTAATTTAAGACATTTTTCCAATTATGTTTAACACGTTAGCTGCCAAAGAGAATTTTGAAACATTAAAAAAAGTCACCGATTTTTTTAATATTACTTTGAGTTATGATGTATTATAAGCATTATGGTGTATTATAAATCGTGATAGCTTTTATATAATGCTTATATACTACTGACAGACACCTTAGTCCGACGTGGCCTGAACGTAATAATTATTTCAATTGCCCCACGCGGGTCACTCTGTCGGACAATCACACAAACAATAAAAAAAAAAAACCATTAAATTAACAAATTAAATTAATTAAGTTAATTGTTAATCTGTTCTTTCACAAAAACTATTGAAAATTGATCTCATATTCAAATAAACAAATTATTAGATAAGCTGTGTTTTATTCTGCAAATATTTTAATTTTTCGTCTCTAGTATTACAAATATGCAAAAAAGTTAGGGTGACACATTATTTTTAATAATCTACAGGGCCGTGCGGGTCACTTACTGTGCGCAAATCCAATGAAAAAGTGGTCGCCGCCGGCCTGTAAGCGTAAGTCAAAGTAAGGTGTGCCCCGTCGGTCACCAATGTCCAACGCGGCCTAAATGAAACATTTACTGGTGGTCACCATTGTCTGACATGGCGACCAACGTTTTAAGTCCCATATAATAGGGAGACGGGCCTATTACGATCAACTGGGCAAAAAAAGAATCCTTGGCTGCTACTGAAAAAATCGTGATGGAAAAACCCAAAAATACTTTACGTGACCTGGGAATCGAACCCGGGAGTTCATGCTCAGCAGTCGCACTTGCAACCACTAACCCACCGAGGCATCTTCGAATTTGTGGTTCTATAACTATATAGTAATGAGTGATTTTCTTTTTCAACTCCCCTTCCCTAGTCGCTGGATAGATGGCGTAGGTCTGACTACGTTACTGCAAGGAACAGCACGTCACATAACTTCACTTGGACCTAATGGTTATATTCGGAAGCTTATGCAAACGAAAGTGTTAGTCAACGAGCGTATGTGACGTGTATTTTTAACCGACTTCTAAAAAAGGAGGAGGTTCTCAATTCGGATGTTTCTATTTTTTTTTTTTTGTTTGTTCGGGCATAACTCCGTCGCTTACCAACCGATTTGAAAAATTCTTTTTTTGTTGGAAAGGGTATTCTTTCCAAATGGTCCCATAGCCACCAAGTCGGGATCTGTTGATGGAATCTTGGAAATCGAGGGAACTCTTCAAATTTTGTAGCATAACGTGTTGCGATTTTGGTATTTTCTACAACAAGTAAAGCATTTGCGTTCGATAAGAACCATTCTACCATCAGATCTGATGACTAAGCCAAGAGTCACGGAACTCCATAATGAGACAATGTATCCTAGTCGTGTTTGGGCTTGTTGTAATTGTAAGGGTATGCACTTTCCATGTATATCAAGCACATATGAACCACTAAAAAGTGAAAAATAAAAACTTTTTTGCAAAAAATAAAACCGACTTTATTGCAAAAAAGTTTTTTTTCAATCGTTTTAGCTTTGTCACCTAGTAACGTAGTCAGTTCAACGCCATCTATCGAGTTCATGGAAACTATTTTTTTTTAATTCTCAAAAATAATACCTCTCATTAGGATCCAGTATCACCAGGCCAGCATAATCTAATTCAAACTAAGTCTATAAATATAGTCAACGTGGACAAAAATAGGTACTTATTATAAGAATCCCTATTGTGTTACACTATAACACCCACAATCACAGATGACCCAAGTGGCGTAGTGGTAGTGAGGCTGCCTTGTGTTCTTAGGGTCCTGGGTTCGACTCCCGGTAGGAGCAAATGTTTGTGTGATGAGCATGGACATGTGTTTCCGATGTTTATATGTATAATAAGTATGTATTTACAAACAAAAAAGTATATATGTAGTATATCAACTATCTGTTGTCCACGACACAAGCCTTGCTTAGTGTGGCGCTGTGTGTTCATGTCCAGCGAGCCATATTACATCGATATTATAATCATTGACTGAAATAAACGTCGATACAATCACAGTCTACTACAACCCACGCTAGTTTTTTTAAAAGAAAATATCAACTTATAACCTCCTGATACTGACTGCTCTACGAGTATAGGCCTAAAATGCCGTTTTTCCTACAAAATCAATCAATCAGAAAACTGCGTAGCTTCCCCTTCCGGGGCTGTCCGAATACCGGAACACTGGGAGCCGTTATTTGTTTACTTGAGATAGATTTATTATAATTATGACATTTACCGCTGGTCGGGGAGAGTGGGGCGGGATAGACCGGTAGTAGTGGGATCAGTATATCCTATCGGGACGAGGTGACCCCGCGGCAATGGACTAACGTGTTGTCCGAAGTATTTATCCGGCTTGGCCTTCCTCTGGTTTGATTTCTGCGCGTGACATTTTTAGTGGTACCTACGCATTCTAATTTCTCGTCAAAGATGGCATTTCAAACGGTATTTGATAGATAAGTACATACTAAGACTTAAAAAAAAACACTATTTTAAAGTGTCACTATACGGTCTCTTACGGTATCCCGCGATCACGGCGCTTGCAATAGCGTCGATATATCGGGAGTTCCAAAATAATGGCCAATCACGGAAGACGGGAGTATAAGTTTTTCAAAAAAATTTCCGTAACAAATTGTTGAAAAAATATTCAAAATGAAGGATGCTAACTGCTGCTCTCGAAAATAAATCCAAGAAAAATGTCACACAGTATTTTTTATGAACCTTTATAACTCAGACGATAACTAAATTCAGCTCTTATTTCCAAATAGCCCATGGCGTGAGTTATTATAGTTAATACCAAACTACTGTAAAACCTGCAAATATGATGTCATCACACTCATACCATTGAAATGGACAGAGCATACAACAGTCATTTAATATTTTTACTGCTAACGGAAGAGGCGTCACTTCCCTCGTTATTTGTTGTTTACCCTCGAGTTTGATTAAGTCCTGGGCATCACAGAGCCAACATTTGCTCTGGTCCACTATTGGCCGCACTTTATTGAAAAACTCTTCATTTTTCCTAGTTCTGTTGTTCCTGTTCCACTGAATAGAGCAGTTACGGGGAAAACTTTTTTGAAAACAAAGCTTTTTTGTGAGTTACATTTGATGCATCATAAAGAAAATATTTGGAATAAATAAATATTTAACTTGTCTGAAGCTAGTAACTGCGTATCACAGTAGATACAAAATATATCCATATACATATCTCCAATGTATTATAAAAAGCTGCAAAAAAGTTTCCCTTCTTAGTTCATAAATCACAACTAGGTTCTCAAAACAATACAATGTGTGTGTGTTCTCAATACAATGTTACAGAATATCTAAAAAACATCGTGGGGAAAACATCGTGGGGAAACCAGCATGCCTGAGAGATATTTCTTACAGCATGTAAAGTCAAGTCAGAGGCATGGACGGCCGAAAAACTCTGACACCAGGTTAGGCACACACGATAAAGAAGAATAAGTATACCCTTTTTTAAGACATACATATTCCGTTTCTCGCTCCTCCTTTCGCGACATAACGCTGAATAACCCTAAAACGCTATTTCTTTTAACCCACAAACAAACATGCTGTCACATCCGACTCTAATTCTGAATACCATTCATAAAAAGACAAAAGCATTTACCCGATTTAATCAACGGATTACCTTAACCTTAGAGAAAGCCGTCGCATATAAAGGAATTGGTCCCAAAAACATCAACGTAATCCATATAAACGACGCACCGAGTGATATTAATGGCGTAGCCTTGACGTTAGCCGGAATTACCCTACGCTGATATGTCTTCCCTAGCTGAATAAACAACTGTCCTGATGACATAATTGATTTTGTCGTGTGTTCTCTTGTTGTTTCTACGAAAGAACTTTTCCGGACTTACCCCAGTAACAAAACTTGAAAGGGTAATTCCCCTGATTGAATGGCTACATACGAGAATCACTGTTACAATGTTAATGGAAGTGTTTCTTGATAGAATCAAATTTTATGTAAAGACAATAAAATTAAACATGGTGACTTTTATACGCGCAACACGTCTTTTACGGCCGCTTCGATGTTGGACAAAACTCCAAGGTATAAAAAGTTTTCCATGTTCTTTCTACCTAAAGACATAGGTTTCCGTGCTAACTAAGTAAAAACATTGAATGGAAAGCGTGAAACGGTAACTGGTAGCATGTTCACCGTAGAAACTAGTTTCTTCGAAGAAAGAATCGACAAATCCTGTGTTCATTTGTCATTTTGGACCGCAGACAAGGTTTATTTCGCAAAAAATATCAGAATGGCTTCTCGTAGTATTATGGCTTTGAAACACGTAATAAAATTGTCAGAAATATTCGTGACAGAGAAGTTTCCAAGCCTATATCGAGGACCATTCCGACAATTAATTCCGGGATTACTATCTCGGAATTGTTTAGTAGCTCGTTAAAATTCATTGCCTATTGAAGGCGTACAATTATTGTGTCTTAGTAAAGTTTCCAATTAATTTCTATTGTAATTAATGTTTATGTTTGTACGGGTATTTATTTACTTTGTTTGTTGTTATTATTAGATTAACGCTACCGTTTACTTTTAATATTGTGCTTGTTAAGCCCGCGGCTGGCAACGTGACGAATTATTAAGTGTTTTTCTTTTCGGTGTTGCCAGTATCGTACCTAATTGTAGTTGTATCTCGTCGTTTTATAAGGGAATACGCAGAAAAAGATTTCGCTCCTGCTAAGCAGACATTTCCAGTTACTAAGGTCTCTTTAACCAAAATATTGGAGTTTGTTGTTTGGCTCGGCCATCTTGTTCTTAATTGAGGAGTTGAGGACTCCTTCATACACTATACAGTTTTCAATGTTCATGACAAAGAAATGATTTCTTTCTCTTGAAACTTGTCTGACATAAAATACTTAATGTTGCACATTTTTTGGAAAGTTTTCACCAAATAAAGGAGGTACCTACTAATACTTTCCCGAATCATCCAATAACCAGCAAATAAGTTTTAGATTTTAACACCTTACCCAACAAAAAACGTTACGTAGATTCATAAGTATAAAAATTACAAAAGAAAATTGCGAAATTATTATGAAAGAAGATTGATTCATAATACTGCCTCGGTTTCTCATCAAACATGCCGTACGTAAAAGATAATCTAAATTTCTCCCCACACCTGGGCATCGCTGATGGAACCCAAATTACACTCGTGACTCATACATACTGCGACATATAAAGCTATACATATCCAGTATAACCTGACCCAAGATTGTATAGGCTTTCCGTGCAACGAGAGGCCATAACAGAAATATATACTCACAACAATATTTACGGGTTTTCTTATGAGACCGTAAAAACTGATGGATTCTTCGAAATGTTGGAGAGATCGGAGGCCCAAGACAAAGTGACATTCTTCTACTTAGCGCATTGATATTGTATTGTTTATATTTGTCGGATCCTGATGAGTATGCACTTAAAATTAAACACAAACACCTTTGTTGGGCGTTGAGCTGAGTCTAGAGGTATGGTGTTCGTATGGCGGATCGACAGTGATCGACCGTTCGAGCGTGGTCGCGACACATACTGAAAAAAATTTAACTTAAATTTAACAAAAATTAAACTCTACTGCTTACCACCACCAAAGCATAGGAGCTTTAGAAAACACACACAAAAACTTGCGTAACTTTTTACGTATCCAATGTGAGGAAAATACAGACACTTGGAGCCACTGGCTACCCTTTTGGTGTTTTTCTTTTAATACTACAGTACACACTTCAACTAGCTATACACCGTATGAACTCGTATTCGGTAAACCATGTAATATTCCAAGTAGGTTAAAAGATGACTTAGAGCCATTGTATAATGCAGATAATTATGCTTTAGAATTAAAATATAGATTACAGTTAGCACATAAGGATGCGAGAAAAAGGTTAATAGATAGTAAGATGAAAAGAAAAGACATTTATGATAGAAATATAAACCCTATTAGCTATAAGAAAGATGATTTAATATTAATAAGGAATGAAAGTACTAATAAAATGGACAAATTGTATAATGGACCGTATGTTGTGATTGAAGAAGTTGGACCTAATGTTAAGATTATGAAAAATAGTAAAGTAGACACGGTACATAAAAACCGTACAAAACCATATATAGTATAAAAAAAAAAAACTGTAATAACAAAAAAAAAATGTATTTTGTAATAATTTTTTTTTATTTCTCTTTAAGGAGGGTGATGTAGTGTGTAATGTTTAGTATTTTAGATTAAGCATACTCATGCCTGTAAAGACAGTCGTTCAATACACGTCGTACAGAAAGGACGCCTTTTATTTTCCATACCACCTCGTCCCTCTAAGTTTAACTTAAAAGTTTATGCACTGCTCCGTGTTCCTTTTCGGTTCAGAGTATTTAGTTAGTACAGTAGTGTTAGTAATGAGATTTTCTTTTTCAACTCTTCCCTAGTCGCTGGATAGATGGCGTTGGTCTGACTACGTTACTGCAAGAAACAGAACGTCACATAATTTCACTTGGACCTAATGGTTATATTCGGAAGCTTATGCAAACGAAAGCGTCAGTCTACGAGCGTATGTGACGTGTGTTTTTTTAAGTGTTTGGGCTTTGGCACCTAGTAACGTACGTAGTCGAGTATCAACGCCATCTATCGAGTTCATGGTAACTATTTTTTTTTATTCTCAAAAAGAAAACCTCTGATTGACTCTGTAACAATAACTGTGTACAAGATAAAGGAGCTAATTTTCTAGTTTACCCGTATCCCACTCTGCGGCCACAACAGTTTGACACCATGTATGTCACTTAGTACGTCCTGGCCAGGGTTCTACGTACCTGGATGCGACATATTAATATTATAAAGAGGTATTTATTATTTATAAGTTTGTATGTGGAGTATCTTCGGAATTACTGATCCGATGTCGAAAATTCTTTCACTAAAGGAATTAACTTCGGTACATTACGTAGCGAAGCTTTGTGCAAAAGCTAGTTAAATATGTAAAAAATCGCTTAGCGATAAATAATTTAATTTAGAAAAGTCAAAATGTATTGGACTGATATAAGCTGCCGCCAATCTTGTTGGAAGACTTTAGCTTTGCAAACGATTCCCATACCCAGAATTTTGATTTATGGTTACGAATAAATGGTTTTGTCTTAAAGTTAACGAAGGTAAAAAGAAATAATAGTTCGTATAATGAAGAAGGCTATATTTGATTAAGAAGGATAATATTCTAGTAAAATCTTCGCAGAATATGAACAGTTTTTACTTTTTTAGGGCTTTCGCACAGTAGAGACAAGACTGTCTTAAGACAGGTTATTCTTCTACTAGTGCGAGCGAGACAGACTATTATATTCCCTTTAGTAATAGTCTGTCTTAAGACAATCTTGTTTCTAGTGTGCGAAAGCCCTTACTTACTCATTGTCCGTTCGATCCCTTCTCTAGTCCCTAGAAAATGCTACGAATGTTTCGAAATTGCCTTAAGGGACTCATTCAGCAAGTTGTAACAAGATTTCCAAAATGCGACGACAGTATTAATCTCTGTTTCGAGAAAACAATGTCAATTAAGTCCAATTTCACTAGACTTGGCAACAGTAAGACAAAACTCGGTAATTGACTCTTTGTTCTGACAACAATGACGGTAGGTATATCTTTTGCTGTGTCAGTGGTATGTTGAACAAATTAATTTTTCCAACATCTCGAGCAATGGATTACGAACGGGTGGATATTTGTAACGCTTTCACGCAAGAACTACTGAATGGATTTGGCTGAAATTTGGAGCCCAGATATTTAATAATCTGGTTACTTTTATAAAACTCTACGCGGGCGGAGCCGTCCTTGTTACCTAGTAGAATAGTATGTCTACGAAATTGGGAAATGGCTGGTTAGACCAAGTTTAACAAAACTCACCATTTACCACAGGTTTTCGCCTTTGTCACAAAAATAGTATGTTTTTTCGAACTATACAATAGATAACAAGACGTTTTATAGGTATTTATCAACATGTATAGGACAGTAGATTAATCCAAGTGTTATTATCTTCTATACTATAGATGAATTAATATGACGTCGCTGTGTCATCGTTAGAGAAATGACGTTCTATGCCAAAATGCAAATCCGCCATTGCGGGTTTTTGCGGTGTTGGTCGTGGTTTTCGTTACCATGCCTGGTAATTCATGTACGATCCCCCTTTGTTTAAAAACAAGCATTTTGCCTGTAGCAGGACAAAATACTGTTTGATGTTGTCACACACAGAAAATAAGATAGGTAATAGAAATAGAGCGCGGAGCATTACGATTTTCCGCTTCGGGACATTTTGCAGAATTCATCATATTGTCATTTGAATTAAATCACGATAGCACATTTTTATAAGATTTGATCAATTATATTTATTTTTAAACGTGTGCAACTGTTTTTGTTTTTCAATTTTAAAAAGTGTGTTTCGTCCGTAGTTTTTCATTTAGCTTTGATTGACTGTGGTTTATAGACTGATTTTATTTGCGATTACATACCCAATGGTTTTCAATCACTAGAATTACACACCGTTAGTTTTTCTAGCAGATATTATACACTGCTTATTCGTTCAGATTTTAAATGAGCTATAAAACTCTCGTTCAATCTTGTCTAAAAGCAAATCTTTTATGATCTTAGTTTTATTTCGCAGTCCAGCTAGTCTTTATAAATAAATTCCGTTCAAGCTTCAATTCAACAGTTTTTCACGACGATAAGTGTCTTGTTTCACAATTCCTTTGTGAGGCACGTTTTCTCAGACATTAGTTAGTCTGCCTTTTATACAGTCTTTAAGATCGGAGATCGGGTATTTTTTTCCATTTTATTCACCGTTGACTATATCGGTCGTATATATCGTATCGCATCACATTGAGACGCATGAATGCTCAATATCAAAGCGCGGGGATGATTGCTTGGGACTCGTGGTGGAATTATATATATTTCCGAGTTTGAAGCTTCAAGTTATCCCGTACAGAGAAAAGTGCCGGCGAAGGATCGTCATGAATACAGAGAGGCAGTTGACGAGACGCTAATCTAAATAAACTCCCCTCAAGATTGCTACACAGAAAATATTTGGGGTTATTCGCGGGCCGTCTGCGTAAATTCGTTGACTTCATTCTAACACTTAGAATGGGGTAATGCGTCGTTATTGTTCGAGCAATTCATTATTTTTTTTGGTGAAATTGTTTTTTTAGGTACTGTACGGCATTAGGAAGGCTGTATGTATGTGGCTATGTGGTTAAGTTGGGATATAGCGGGAGCTCGAAGGACCATGCGGGACTATAATTTTTGCGCGGGAAAACAATTTATGAGAAATTATTTGTTGCCAACACTTATATGAGAGCAACGGGAAAGAGGGACTTACTTGAAGGTGAGGATGATCGCCTGGACCGATGATAGATGCGACTGGAGTGCGCCGGGATGAGATCCAGCACGTGTTCCGGAGATTTCTTCAGCATTTCACTTGGTTTTTAATTGTCCCACGTTGTGTTGGCCAACACGTATTTAAAGGTTTAGAGTTTTGCGGTAGAATAGAAAGCGGTGCGGTGCGGTAAGCGAGCGGTAAAATATGTGTGCGGTGCGGTGAACGATTCAAACGGAATAGCAAAAATTCAACCGTGGTGTTCTCCTGTCAAAAACCGCGGCGGAAGTCGACGTGGACCTTTCTCTTTCTGTCGCATGGGACGTAGTAGGAAGGAAGGAGATAGGTGTATCAATAAGTGTTGACAACATGAAAAAATATGCGTGTTTTGGAAATATAACAATGAGATGTACCACGCTCGTACATACTATAGTAAAAAACTTATACTACAGAAACTTGCGTAAGCACTATGTCTGTAGCGGCTGTGCGTTGTTTAGAATCTGATCATGTTCTTTCAGACCGTAGGTACCTACACCTAGCGTGCTCTGTACCTAAATGATACTCAATATAGACATTTGACATTTGGAAAATTAGATCTATCAAATTGACTACCAAAATAATACTATTTTCAAGATAGAACATCAAATTCATTATTGTAGAAATAGCCTATCTTAGACTTTGTATTTTAATAGCTATAGCTATTTAATTAAAGCACAAATAAACCCTCCCACTTATATTATAATTATCCAAGCTTACGTAAAACACTGTACCCAGCAAGCAAAATGTTCTCTCGCTTAGTCAACGTGACGAAGGCTTAAGAAGCATCGTCGTCGGACCAAAGTGACTTACTCTTGTCTTGAAATTTGACCTAATTTAGCATCTCTCTTGTTTACAGTCAGATCTAATCGCAGTGAGTAGGTAGTCTGGGTTTTATATCTGATTTTATATTTCCGTCTTGATAAATATTTACCAAGGACTTCTTATGATAGGGAAAGTTTGTGAAGTTTGCAAACGATTTGTGAGTTGGAAAATTTGATAAATTTTAGAGCTACTACTATTCGCCTCTGTAGTGTCCTACTAATATTAATAGATAGATGGATTATGTTCTCACTCTTTCAAGCAAAAACTACTGACCGAAATTGGGTGTTGTCGACACACAGATAGTTTATAGCCTGGATCACATAAGATACTTTTTATCCCGATTGTAATATTATTTTTCTTGATATTTAGAGTGTTTATGATGTTCGCGTGCGATGGGACTCGTGTCACACATTCGCTTGGTTTATCTGCATTTCCCCATTACATTGATTAGATGTTGACCCTAGTTATTTTTCAAAAACAAGAAATGTGAGAGTGATAGAGCAACTGGAGAGAAAGAGAGTACAGTGGAGAGATTGGACTTTTAATTAAAGAGAGATTAGAATTCCAGGACGAGAAACATGGTATACAGAAGAGAAGTTAAAAGGCGTTTTTTTTTTCCTTCTCTCTCAGCCTTCTCCATTGAGAGAATCTAGATAGAGAGAGAAAGAGTAAAGAATTTATAGTAAAATCTAATTCTATCATCTAGTTAACACATAAAACTATTAAAACCAACAGAACATCTCACTATAACCATTAAATATGGAAGCAATTTGCTCCCTTTAGCACACAAGCAACTCACATGAGCTTGTAATCCAAGCATTTATGCCGTGATCCTTAAGTCGAGTCAGGAGTTACCTTAACGAGGCCCACGGGACTACTCGGTCTGGTCGGCGAGTCGGTTCGACATACTGAATCACATTACTGGCTAAGTGAGCCGTGGTAGACGGGGATCAGTGCGTTTTCATTTGCAGTTTTTGGTAATTAACTTTTGTAGTAAGGTTTGGGAAGCGCAAGCTGAAAAAATACATGTTTCATTTATACAAACCGAACCTGCCAATTTCGACTACTATTTTTGTCTACTTTATTGAATAGTTACAGTCTAAAGTTTCTTCTTCTTTTGGTTTGACCGAATCTAATTGGGTAAAATAATGTCTTGTTATGTTATGTCATGTAGAAGTAGAAGCCAACCCCAACATTGTTGGGAAAAAGCTAGGTAAGTAATAATGAATTATTTATGTAGTGTATAGTCACGAGCACCAATATGTAAACACTTAAGAATTTTTAAAAGGGTTTTTCTCTTACTGTTCTGATTAAAATTTCACGTCGTTACGTATATAGTATTCTAGAACTCATATTTTTATGAAAAAGATCATATTTCCAAATAGAAACTATCAAATACTAATATGGTCAGAAATAGCTGTTTTATATAATCCACCTGAAAACAAACAGAATTCAATTTAATCCCCTTGTAATTCAAATCATCGAAATCTAATATCAGAACCCATCCGCTAATTTCCAAACTCATCAACGTTGGTTGCATTATGGAACATATTTTAATCAAACCAAATAGCAATAGCACTCGGTATTAGCAGTGCTCGTAAATGGTTTAGCTAGTTGTCACCGATTGGCTGATTTGCATCGTGATAAGCAATATGACGTAGGTGTCGGAACTGTCGGAATGGAATGATCTGATTCGGCCGATTGGATAGATGATCGATTCGTGTTATTAGGCGACAGATTTTGTAACAATATATTGATTTAATTAAAAGAGTGTCCATGGAGTTTCTTGCCCGTTCTTCTCAATAGAGATCTATGCTAGGGAATGGGCAACTGCAGTACTTTCTCAAATTATTGTGCCTTGTGACTGTGACTGTAGCTTTGATTTTATTTGTATTTTTGACATTCAAAAGTGCCGTAATGATCTAGTTGAAATAAATGATTTGAGTTTGGAGTTTTTTAGGTTCGTGAAGTTTCATGTTATTTTAAACTAACGGACGTCACGCGGTTTCACCCGCGTAGTGGCCGTACCCGTGGGAGTACGGGGATAAAAGGAAGAATTTTTAAAATCGTTCGTTACCTACATACAAAAACCCATTATATTTTTATGTAGTTTAGATTTGTTGCTTCGTTGGTCTAGTGGTTGAAAGTGAAACTGCTGAGTATGCGATTCTGGGTTCGATTTTCGGATTGGGCAAAGTGTTATTGGGGTTTTTCATCAGAAAATTTCTTAGAAGCAGCCATGGAGTTTGGTTTGGGCCCGATTGATGGCAGTGGACACACCCCATAACGTATGCGAATGACACATAAATGACGAAACGTATCATTAGGTGCGCCTTTGAATAACCCTGGTAGGCGTGATGTTATGATGTTTTGAAATTAGTTATGAGAGACAGGAAATCTATCTGGGCCTATTTGGCGCAGCCGTGAGGCACACAGTGTCACATTTTACTTACTTTTTTTTTGTTTAGATTTAAGTTTTTTACAAGTAAAGTTTTATAATATTTTAAGTCTTTCTTTTTTCTTATTATTTTTATACCGTGTGCACTTGTGGCGTGTGCCAAATAAATGTATTTTCTTTCTTTCTTTCCTTATCTACTAAATAATATCTATATGATATCTACCCACTCTCAACAGGTCTGATTGATTTACCTATGTGTAGTACATATTGGTTTATTAAAAATATATCTGTCTTCAGTGGGTAGTTTTGTTTAAATGTTAGTGAAGATCAAGTATAGTCCTGTACTTGATTTTTTCGATATGCATATAATATATCATTTAATATAGATATAGAATCTAGCACAGATTGATCATCTAGATTAATTCATTAACTGTCAGCGAAGTAGACACAATAGTTAAACAATGGCGTCAGACCGCTACGGTCAGGCTTGACAGATCAAATAATAGACACATTCAACAATAATGAATTATGATCCATATCAAAGACACCTTTGAACCTTAGAAAATTGTATACACTCTCTCTCTCTTTTTCAACATTTAGTAGGGTCTTCTACATTTTTCCACTTTTGGCCGTTTTGTGTCATGGCTGTCCAGTTTCATTTTATATCCTACATCGCGCCTTCATCCGCAGAAATTGTGATAATTCGGCTAATTTGCACGACATCAATATAATCTTTAGCCCATGGTACTCGATAAAGATACATACCTTTCTAATGGTGACAGAATTTTTAAAATCAATTGAGAAGTTCTTGAGTTACAACAAACAAAATAACTATCCAAAATCAAATCTTTCCGCTTTATAACTTTAGTTTAGATGTCCGATTAAAATCAGAGAATTAGAAAGAATAATACCATCTATAATTCAATATTCACGTTGCTTTGCATATTATACCTATTAATAGTGAGCTATTTGCAGTAACTATGGCCTAGAGCTGGATCGATATTGAGTACAACTCGTTAGCTTGTCAACCTGCCTTCATAGGTACACGATACCTAATTATTTTAGTATAGAAACCTACTTTAACCGCTATTATACCCGCATTCGACCTACTTAGGTCCATGTTCACCAACAAGATGGCGGTCTGATTATCTAAAAACAGCTGTTTAAAACACATTTTATATGGGAACATGTCACAGTGACAGCTGTTTTTAGATAAACAGACCGTTATCTTTTCGGTGAACATAGACCTTAATGTTTTATTTCTTTCTTTTATTTCCGACTAGTAGTAAACAAGGTTTTAACGAACCCTACCCGAAGCCGTCAACCATAAATGTGCATCAAACTAAGAAACTCTAACCCATTGTTACTTCATAGCTTACTTTTCTGTGAGCTATGTCGACAACTTTGGTTATCTGTCAGATCACCTCGTCCCGGATTCCTCAGAAAATCTCCAGGCATAGCCCGTTTCATAGCTCGCTGAGCGACCTAAATTAATAGAACAGACATACCGTGACTCCGCGAGGGTCGGTTTAGTAAGGCTTATCAGGGAGGACGCACTGATTGAAGAACTTAGTCTTTATAGGCTCTGTGGAATACGCGACCAGAAGGCTCAACGAAGCTTCCCAACTTCCCAAACAATGTCCAGCCCAGCTGAATTTACTCTAACTTCCTTCTAAAAATTGCTCTTAACAAACGGCAGCGTTTAACCGTATAAATTTACAGTCAATCATATCAGGATTGCCTTGGTGGACCGCCCGTGGCGTACAGATTTCTGCTCAAGGAATGCTAAAGTAGTAGGTACAGATATTTTTCTGAAACTGAACAACTGCCACAAACTTCATAAAACTTTACTAATAAATAGGAAGGAAGGTAGAAAGTTGGATTTCTAGATCGAAAACGGAATGAGATTGTTGGCTGGTTATTGTTCAATCTAATGTAACGGAATCTAGCGTCGATTCCTTTTGCGAATTGAGAGATAGAATTTTTACTCTTTGGGTTTTCTGCCATGATTTTTTTTGACGTATCGAAATATATATATAACACTGAATTATCGTAAGAGAAATCTCCAAAAACGATTCTTTAGGTTTGGATCATATTGGAACTGAGGAGGACGTGTTGGTAGAAATGTATAATACTCCTACTCAGAACCAAATGTCGTGATTCTTCTCAGTCCGCGAATTTCCAAACCTTCTGAGGTTCTTACTACGAGCGGTAAAATTACTAGCACCCCCATAGACACATAATTATAAATATATCATCGCTCGTTTAATCGTTTTATTTTTAATCAATATTGCATTTAAAAATATTCGTTTGCTCAACAACGCGCAACATAAATAACGTAATGAATGCGGTTCTTTTAATTAAATTAACATAACACTGAAGTTTATGGGCTATTAACTCGCTGAAGTAATAATATTACTTCAGCGAGTTAATATTATACAGTGAGTGCATATTGATTGATCAATGGTTTTTCCTTTCTGTTTTAAGAATACACCCCTGATCCTAGAGTTGTACCTATACAATAATAGTTTTCTACGCTATCGCAGTCTTCTTTTGACAATTTTCTTGATTTGTGACAGCGCAAAACCTTTTCTTTGTTCATTGCCAGTAACTCACACAAAAAATACATACACGAAATAAATAAAAGGTAAGAAATAAAACACAGTTTGAATATGACGGCTTGTAATTTATACGTTTCTGATAAAATACGCAGCCATCTTGTATAATTTATAGCAATATGCTAGGGCCATAGTTGTAGGCAAATAAAAAATACACGAAGCGGAAAATATAACATTTCTAAAGCTGAGAGATCGGAGATAATAATGTATTGAGATATTTGCTTCTGAACCTAATAAAGAAAATATATGAGATGTCCGTTAGAAGTCATTTGTTTTTTCCAATATGCTCAGAGCGTTTTGTTTGGGAAATAAGGCGGGTAATCATAATGTGGAAATGATCAAATACCTACGTCTAATTAATGAACTTTCCTCACTCTTATTAGTATGAACTAAATCGTTTTGGGTAGTTAGGGATGTTGGTGGCCATGGTTCAACGCTCATTGGCACAACGATGCTCACCCATCGGTCTTCTACGGATTATCCTGTGTAGTACATCGAACAGTGTTCGCAGAAGCGTGTCACTTTCGGACGAACAGTAACCCTAGCTTTAGGCACTTGGTTGTTATCGCACAACCAAAGTACGGATCTCTCTGTCAAGGTCTGTGGTTTTTGCCATTTCTGGCCATGCTCGTATCGCATTATAGAAATCATCCATCGTGTCCAAAAGCACGCTTCATCATCATCTGCCGACCCTTTTTTACAAACATGTTGGGGTTGGCTTCCAGTCTAGCTGGAAACCGCTGAATACCAGTACTTCACATGGGGCGACTGCCTATCAAAACTCCACAATCGTACTGAGTAGTACGATACCCTTTGTAAGACTAATTGTTAGACTTTCGTGCCGCTAACTGCCTGGAACGACTGTCAATGATCTACAAATGTTAACCAGAGGAAACTTGGTTAGAAACGGGTGTTTACCTATCCACGAAGAAGAGCTCGTTTATGAGGCATTAAAAAAAGAAATACTCTTTCCGTGGTAAAATATAGCCAGCCAGCATGATGGTACGAGTAGTAGCGGGGATGATTGCCCGGGTACGCCGGCAATCACCATTGTAAGTTCGTTATTTCGATACTCAGATAAAATTATGCTGTCAAAACAATTTCCATCAGTTCTGGTAGCAACTGTGAAATAATACGTTGTTATTCGACGGCCCGTCCGCGTAACAAGAAGATGGATTATTCAAATTTCATTGAAGACACTTTCTTGATCTTGTTATTATTGAAGACTTTTTGATATTTTTTGGAGGCTTGTTGTTTATTATTTTACTAGAAACGTACCGTCTCATCTTTACATAAACACCCAACCTATATCAACTTTATCTATGACGTCGATGAAAATAAGTTTCGAACCTAAAGCGGCTTTCAGACCACGCTTTAATATAATAGCATAATATATTATATGCTCATAGCTCAACAATATCGCTCACCATACATTTGTTATGGACACGTTCACAATGTGCCATACAATATATTATTGGCTTACTATATGATATAATGGTGCGATAAGCTGAGTTCATGCTATACTATATCGCGCCTCTTCCTCCTCCCTCACCCCCGGCCGTCCTGCAAGCAAATGTTTTCCACACTAATTTGAACTCTTTCTGAGCTTGCTATGTATACTTAAATGTGTGCGAAAATATCACGTAATGTAAATGCCATGCTATGCATAGCATTAGATCCTGCTTTGCTATACTATGTAGCTAAATATATTATAGCGTAGTTTGAAAGCCGCTTAACTCATATACTTATTTTGGTACACTATCACTGAGTGCAATCCTGAATTTTGGCATTTAATTATTTCGACACAGTCTCAATTTCGAATAACAATACTTCGACTACTCATTGCTTCGACAGAGCATACTTCGACAACACACACCTTCGAAAAACACTACTTCGACAGAACCCTTCTCACTATGAGACTCCATATTATCCTGCAATTTCTTCACAGTTTGGCTTAAAATGTCCTAACGTTTCTGAGTGGCCGGCTCAGAAAGAGGAAGCGAGACGATCTGGACAAGTACCGCGAGGTTCGAGGAGGACGCGTAAGGAACACATGGAAGGAATGGGGACAGTGCAGGCTAATAAATAAAACACGGCTGGCAGCCTCCAAGGACTGCCATTAGAAGCGAAAACTAAGTAACTTGTGAATTGGTCGTAGCACTGCTACGGGTTGTGGTGCTATGCCGTAGCGGATCGGCCACGAGTGCTGCGAAGTGTTTGATGACGGTCACGCAAGTTCCGTGATTTTTGATCACCCAAAAAGTGCTAAACGCGCCAAAAGAAGTTTTCACTTCAAAAATGTTTCTTATGTTTCAGAATTCCGGTAATTAACTGAGAACTGATTTTCAATACAAGTTACTTTAACCTTTTCTTAGACACTGAAAGATACTACAGTACACTAACAGATCAGATTCTGATCTGTTTAAGTCTAGTGTCCGGAGTCGTGTCCGCAATTTGTTCGCAGTGGTTTGTGCTCACAAATGAGCTTTTGAGCTCTTGGGAGCTACGTAGCATCGCCACAAACGGCTGCCTGCGTCCAACCGACATAACTTAAACATATTCGGTACCAAATATTTCGTGTAACAACTACCTAGCAACCCGTAAAATATGACGTCACTGAACAGAAGCCTAATATGTTGTTATGCCGTCATTCCGCTGCCCAGTGCGGGACAGGCGAGCCGGATTATTCAAATTTCATGTTGTTTGGTCGCCCCGTACTCCGTACTTCGCGTTTTAATACCCGTGCCATGTTGCTTTAGCTGAGCCGTTGTTTTTTGTCACGCGATATGGATAGCTGAATGTATGATGCGATTTGAGTCAGTCTCAGCAAAATGTATGAGCCTTTTTGTATGTATTTTTACAGGGATGTTTATTTGACTGGTTACAAGGAAGGTCGAAGGATTCTCCTGAACTTCAGCGCTTGACCTGATAGTGTTAGGTATAATACCAACCAAGGCTTCTATGTATAGTCATCATACATGTAACGCTATACAAGGTTGCCAGTTGGTTGTATCTAGGTTTAAACACGGTGGAAAGAACGGCTACGTCCAATCTCGAAACTTTGCAAAACAAGTGAAAAAATGTGTACCAATTCGTAACTATTTTAATCATCATACATTGAATTCCATTTCATCAAACATTTTAAGAACACCGACGCTAAGCGGTTCTCACGTATTCTGTACATCAATCTACATTTTTCGTCGCTTAATAAAAAAAAAGTTTCCTTCAAAACTGCTAGTTTCTATATGGGGTCTATGTCCGGGTCAGAATGATGTCCTGAATACTTGAATACGTCGTGGTAATCCCGTGTCCCTTCCATGTTGTGTTCTGTAATCTTGAAATCCACAGAGACTTCTTCGACTCAAAGATGGTTAGACCACCACGATGGTTAGAACTTCAATAAAACTTCATCACTCAAAAACACAAACGTCTAGTTATCGTGTACCAGAACAAACATACTCGTTGCAATAAAAAGCAGAGCATCAGAAGGTGCCTCGTAAAGCATGGGTTTATGGGACGTATCCATGAATCTAACGATTTGTGTGCTGTACGTTGAAATATTTACGATTCTAAAAAGTCAGATACTGTGGAACCTTTTATTTGAATAACGTGTGATCGTTGTATATTTCTGTCAGTTTATTTGAATCAGTGCATGGTTGAATGAGCTGAAACTCGGTGATATTTCGATTAGGATGTAAAAACAGCTCGCAGCAGTCTACTGTAAGCTAATAATACCTTCGACTGATGCGTCCTTCAAATCAGGAACGAGGACATCCGCAAGAGAACCAAGGTTACCGACGTAACCCGAAGAATTGCCAAACCAGGCACATTGCTCGCAGAACGGATGGCCGATGGGGCTGAAAAGTTCTGGAGTGGAAGATGTTGCGTTGAAAGACCTCCCACTAGGTTGACCGATGACTGGTGAAGGTTGCGGGAATCTGCTGGATGCGACTCGCAGGGGCCGGTCAATGTGGCGACACTTGGGGGAGGCCTATGTCCAGCAGTGGACGTCTTCCACCACTGCTCTCAAAAACGGTGAAGGATAACATCGTGAAGAAACCAGCATGACCTAGAACCAAAAATTCGAAGACATGTGACATCTACCAACCCGCATTGGGCCCACGTGGTAGATTATAGCCCATACGCAAAATACGCGCTTTGACGTGGAGTTGCGGACACCAGCCCGTTGTACAATACAATACAATACTCGTCTTCTCATCAGACACCTCTTTTTCTTTTTCTTTTTTCTTTTCCTGAACAGTTCAATACTACCTAGCAATGTTTATTTATCTATCTAAACTGATTGAGCTTGGAATTCTAGTTAAATGAGCGGCAATATAAACCGTCAAGAGATAAGAACTCAATTGCCCCTGGAACTAGGAATCGATTCCGGTCTGCTATCTATTCGATAGCCCCATGACCTTCAATTAAGCCCTTAATGAGTTTCCCGAAGTCGAAATCCAACTTAATCGGTTTCCCTTTACCCGGAAACATTAGATTCATCTCATTCGTATCAAAACCTATAGCATCTTCACCACATAATAATATTATAAAACAAAGTCTCCCGCCGCGTCTGTCTGTCCCTATGTATGCTTAGATCTTTAAAACTATGCAACGGATTTTGATGCGGGTTTTTTAATAGATAGAGTGATTCAAGAGGAAGGTTTTAGTATATAATTTTACGCGGGCGAAGCCGCGGGCATCGGCTAGTTACAAATAAATAAAACTGATGTGTCTGTTTGTTATAAAAAAAACAGCTTTATAAAGTATATACGATCTGTCTGTCTGTCTGTTTGTTCCGGTTAATCTCCGAAACTGCTAGACCAATTTTGACGGGATTGGCAGATAGCTGATACTATAATGGAGGGATTATATTTATAAGGAGTATCTGATTTAATTTAGGAAAAGGAATAGGGTTCTATAAAAAATAAACCCATGAAATTAACAAAATCCAATTCAAAAGGGATGTAATATTTATGTAAAAACTATATTACGCGGACGAGGGCACGGAAAACAGTTGGTAACAACTATAAATTTTGTTTACCTATACGTGGGGATTAACTGCTTAGTTTCGTATTGATTTATTCATAGGTTTAATTATAGATGAGAACAACTAATCGCATATTAAATGGCAAACAGATTTGAGTTAGTATATTTAGAAGGAAAACCTTTAGATTATGACGTACATTCACATAATATACAATGAACATGAGCCATGTTTTAAGAGAAAATCTCGACGGCGTAATCTCAGAAAATACCTTGTTTGATAACAGATGCTGCTAAGAAAATGGTCGGCAATTATGTTTTTAATGATTATTGAAACATTCATATAATTTATGGCTATTTTATTAGGAGAAACAGACCACAAAAAAATACCCGGCAAGCTTTGGGGCTGCGATAGAAGTGAAAACTAAGTTGTGCCCCGCGTACGCCTTGTGGTGCTACGCCGTAGCGGATCGGCTACGAGTGCTACGAAGCACTGGGTAACGGTTACGCGAGTTTCATGATTTTTGTTCACCCGAAAAGTGCTCAACACACCTAATGAAGTTTTACTTCAAAAACGTAATATATATTACGAGTATATATAATATTTAATGGTGAAACGTAACATAAAAAAACTTTTTTCAAAAAATAAAACCGACTCCGAAAAAAAACAAAATAGTGAAAAATAACTTTAGCTTCAGAAGTCGGTGACCTTTGTTTGATCGATTTACTTAGTTTTTTGTCACCGACTATGAATTAAACTTTTTTTGTTTGAAAGGGTTTTCAAACAAAAAAAGAATAATTCAAATCGCTCCAGCCATCTTCGAGTAATCGGGGAACATACATAAAAAAAAGGTTCCGACGAATTGAGAACCTCCTCCTTTTTGAAGTCGGTTATTGAAGCGAAGCTGAAGTGGGAATGGCAAGTGATATTAGCCGAAAAACCGATAACCGTAGAAGTAAACGTGTTCTTGACTGGAAACCGCGTATTGGAAAACGTAAGTTAATGTGACGCTCTCAGACTCGTTGGAGCGACGATCTTCGCAGGGTGGCTGGCGGCAACTGGATGAGCGTTGCTGAGAAGATACTTGAGTGGTGTGCCATTGAAGAGACTTATGTCCATTACTGGACTGTTGTAGGATGATATACATGAAATATAACACACGCTGAAACAAATTCGTGTTCGTGGTGCGAGTTCCGGCTCATCATATTGAGGCCTTCTTCAAGGAAGAGTTTTGGCCGAAGGGTGTATGTATCGGCGATTCCGCGGAAGGCTACGCGACACCACGCAGCGCAACATGACGCCGTCTCTTCGTGTGCAATAGTTTATTTATATTTTGTTTTGTGGGGTGAATATGTATGTTATGTAAGGTATATTATGGGTCTTTTGTTACCTGGATTAAATGATATATTATTATCACTATTAAATCTACAAATCTAATTGCCAACCCTTAACTGCGGAAAGCAATTGTATGCGAAAATACAAACGTTATTTATATTAAGGACCCAGTAGTGCCGATTAGCACCAAAACGCTTAAACCGGGACCTTTGTAATCTCAATAAATGTTACCGGTCTTTGTTCCTTATCTGTTTTATCTTCAAACAATTCATTCGATTTTGTAAAGCGTGCTATCGAATATCCTTTAGAATTAGAGATACTTCCTTTTGTTACTGCCACGCCTGGTAGATTTGTTATGTTTTTTTTAGGAACAGTACGTTTATTGATATTTACTTTGATTAATGGAAGTATTAGGTAGATTTCCTCAAAAAAAGAATTACCTGTTGGTCTCTCACCTAAAGACGAGGATATATATGTATACGTATGTATTTGGGCGACAAGCAAAATTTAGCCACACTCTACAGGTCGCAATTAAGCACCGATTGCTTTCAAACTTGGCCACAAAATGAATAAGGTCAAAACTTAGGTTAAGTCTGCGAATGGGCGGAATTCGTCCATGGGGGGTGGCGGGGGCGAAGGGCGGTTTTTCTAAAATCTGTTTTTTGCCCATAACTTTTTTTCTAGGGAAAATTATTGAACAGTTTTACATTTTTATCATTCCGAGTAAGAATATGGACAACTTTTAGATTATAACTTATTTTATGCAACCCCTAAATAGGGGAGAAATTTCCAATTTTTTTTCGAAAAAAAAATCATATCTCCGAAACGGTAAACATTTTGAGCGTCGCAAATATTTGTTTTTGAAAGCAAATTCTCAAGTCTCTACAAATGTTCCGTTTGAAGTTTAGCGATAAAACTTACTGTATTCGAAATAAAAATTTAAAACTAAAATTTTTACTACATTTAAACTACCTAAAATTGAGGGCGTTTCCATGCTAAACTCTTAAGAGAGGATTTAAAAAGGGTAAACTTTCCATTACAGAAGAACGATTTCGAAATTCATGTTTTTTTTGTTGTACTTAGGTACCTTTATACAAATTTTCAATAGTCGGACGCCCACGGTTTACGAGATTTAACTATTTAAAGTTTCTATACTAATTGGAAAAAAGGACACCGTTTGCCATGGTCGACGTCAAAGTTGACATTTCACTTCCGTTGACAGTAGAAGTGTATTTTGTACATGTTTTTTACATAAATATAATTTTATTTTTACATATACACAAAATTTTGGTGTGTAATAAATGTGCACAATAATTGATTGCTGATTAATAGGCAAATACATTGACATTTTTATAAATATCTAACGATTTTTTTTTAATTTTGCGCGCCATGTCGTCTGTCTGTCAGCCGTTAGCGTTAGGCGCGGGACAAACACGAGTGGCGTATGGCGTATGGCGGTGGCGCGGGTGCGCGGGAGGGCGAGAAAGTGGCGCCACTTCCTCGCCCCCCGCGCACCCGCAGCTGCGCCAGCGCCGCCCCACCGCCATACGCCACTTGTATATGACCCGCGCCTTAGTCATCGGATATTTGCCCTTGCAGACTGCAGTTGTTTTAGAATGAATTGTCCTAAAAGTCTATCTAGCTAGCATGAGGAACGTAGGCCGAAGGCCGGCGGAGCGACGACGACATTTGTGACAGAAAGTGGGTCTGTAATATAAAATGCGAGCGTAGCGAACGCGCGTCATGGAGTCGTGTAGCTGGTTCTTATTCTTAATTTGCTTATATCTCGAAAATGGTATGTTCTATCGCAAAAATAATGAAAAATTGCCCCCCTTAATGGCCACCATGAAAAAAGAATATATATTTACAAATGTAAATATGGGTTCTTCGAAATCTACCTCCTCCTGCGGCTTTCCGAAGGGATTTTTTTGTTTCATAATTAAAATATTTGGGTGAAAAGAGAAGGTTACGTGGAATTCCACCAGCATCTTTTTAAAATGTATTTTATAACTATTACTCCGTGATTATAGGTCAAAATAACGATGATTTCGGAAGTCGGAAGCAAAAAATTAAGTGAAACAAATAATGTCATCGACTTCTGAAATTAAAGTTATTTTCAGACTTTTTTTTGTGTTTTGTGTAGTCACTTTTTTGTCTTAATCACTTTCTAAGGTTTATCTTCTTAATTTCAACGTTTTTCATCATTTTGCTGTTCATAATAATTTAGACATTCCCAGAACCGTACTTAAAAATGTTAAAATTAAACACAACAATAAATTACTTTTATCTCAAATGCCAACATTTCATGTGTTATTTCCAACAATTCGACAAGGAAGTTACCTCGAAACGGTACCTCTAACTTCTTAACTTGGAAAGTAGGCAGCCTTCGAACTCGTTTTGTTTCGTACCATTCGTGATCATATTAACTGTGAGGAGAAACTCTGTCATTAATCAAGAGGAAAATTCTTGACGGGAGGAACTATTGTGGAATGTAATTTTCTGTTTTACGTGTTTTGGAAAGTTGGTTTAATTTGGACTTGTGACGGTTCAAATAAACATTTGTCATATGACCAAAGAAACGATGGATAGAATAGGCTAGTTTCCACCATCAATAAATTGCAACACTAATTAGTCCGTCAGTTAGAGTATTGGTAAATAATGGACACGTATTTTTTGTTTTTGTAAATCACTGAGTACTGACAAAGACTAGCGCATCAAAACTCGGGAGTGGGGGCTCGTGAAGTCACAACGTACTAAAAACTATAGCACGGCGTGACGTATTGCGAATTTTAAAAGCGTCGTATCTTCGTCAATTTTGGTTTATGTAACAAAAGAAAAAATACGGGTCAAATATTTTTTTATAATCTAACTGACGGACTAATTATATTTTTAGTTATTTTTTAGTTAGGACACAAGCCTATTGTCTGATGAGATGACGAAACATAGAGGAGTATGGAAGAAGGTATGCTGCTCCGACCACACCCTAGTAGCATTTTTTGTTGGCATTTAGTTGGGCCACATACCTCTGGTTAGTTGGCAAATGAATACAATTGGCGGGCAGTTTGCGGGTTGGGCCCAAAACTGATGGCCTACGTGGATTTGCCTACGAAGGCCCAACTTGCGATGGGGCCAACGTGGATTTGCCTACGAAAAACCCAAGTTCAACTTCTACCAATGTTTACTACCGAGCTGGTAGTGTTGAACTAACAACCTTGTGTGAACACCAATTGGGTTGAAATAAAACCAAATTGCTTTCTGATCTAAGGCGCGGGTCATATACAAGTGGCGTATGATGGCGGTGGCGCGTGTGCGGGGGGCGAGGTAGTGGCGCCACTTACTCGCCCTCCCGCGCACCCGCGCCAACGCCATGCGCCTTACGCCACTCGTGTTTGTCCCGCGGGCCGCGCCTAAGCTGGTAAGTTGATATTTTTTACTAAAATTTACTCGAACCCAACCAAATCGTGGTAACACAACGATAGCGACTTCTAATTGGACTACAACGCCATCTATCGAGGTTGGGGTACAACTTTTGAACCTTTACGATATTATCATTACGGTTTCGGCATGAACATACCGCCCACCAAGGACATTTAGTGACGGAATGTCCTTCTTAAATATTCCTTAATTTTCAATTTTGCACTTTGTTTACAGTATAAACCATAAATATCAAATATACACAGAAATATAAAAAATATGTTTCGTAAATCTAGAGTTACTAAGAGTTAAGAGAGTACTAGTAAGCTCATACTGGGTAATTATACCTGTACCAGTATATACGTATCATCCCTAACAGGCCCATTGAAAGGTTTAAGTTGGACCGATGTAAGTTGTTATCATAACTTAAATCCCAACAAAAAAATCCCAACAGTAGCAATAGAAGCAGCAGGCCCGTCGTTAGTTGGCCCAGTGTTGTTTTAGTAATTTAAATCCCTACAAAATCTCCCAACAGTAGGAATAGATGCAGCAGGCCCGTCGTTAGTTGGCCCAATGTTGTTATAATAACTGAAATCCCTGCAAAAATCACCCAACAGTAGGAATAGTAACAGAAGGCCCTTTGTTGGCTATTCGTTGGGCAAATAGTGCATGTTTATGACAATGGGCCTATTTTAAGTTTAGGTTGGCGGAACAACTAACCGTCTGCCAATACATTCCCAACTGTTGGCATAAGGAAGCCAACGGCAATTGCTACTAGGGCAGATGAATTGGGATGGGGGCAAGAGAATGATGACATTTCAAATAAAGCATTCTTAAATGAGGCATGCATTTATTACTCATCAGTCACTTCCTTTATAAAATATACTAGCTGACCCATGCAACTTTGTCTGCGTCACATAAGAAAGAAAAACGAAAGGAAAAAAAATCCCCGTTTTTGCAACATTTTTCATTCCTGCTCCGCTCCTAATGGTCGCAGCGTGATGATATATAGCCTAAAGACTTCCTAGATAAATGGACAATCCAACACAAAAATATTTTTTCAATTTCAAGCAGTAGTTCCTGAGATTAGCGCGTTCAACCAAACAAACTCTTCTGCTTTATTATTAAGTATGTAGAAGTATAGATTTGGGCAATAACGAGTTGATGAAAACTCTTGTTATGAAACGTCATAATATCTGTATTTCTAACAGCGTGGGTCCATAATAACGTTACATTCTATTCTATTGTGGTCGATAAATAGCCCATCTCAATAGGCTTGTTAACAGAAAAAATCGAATGAGTCCGTCTGTTAGATTATAAAAAAGTATTTGACCCGTGTTTTCTCTTTTGTTACGTAAACCAAAATTGACGAAGATACGACACTTTAAAATTCTCAATACGTCACGCCGTGGTATAATTTTAAGTGCGTTCTGACCTCACTCCCGAGTTTTGATGCGTTTATCTTTGTAATATCCATTGATTTACAAAAAAAAAATAAGTGTCCATTATTTTCCAATACTCTAACTGACGGACTGAATAGATTTGTAATTTTTTGATACTGTCGTGATGCGTATTCCCGATAAATGTTTATAGGTAAGAATAACTACAGCCAGATGTTCTAAACAATGTTTTCTATGTCTACAATTATGGCATCAGTCTCCGTCTACATTTAAATAATCATCTTCACCTTCAGCCTTTTAAATACCAGTATTTTAAATGGAGCGACTAAACATCTGACCTCCATTCTAATCATGGTTTTCAACATACATTTTACTGCCTCCACATGTAATTTATTTGATGCCATTAAACAAACATTGCAACTAAAATTGTGTTTATGGAATAATTTAATCAAACGGTAGATCCTCTGAATCTGTTCATTAGATAGATGCCATCTGTACCGCAATCAAGGTGGGGTTCGACAGCAAACGATTTTGAAATATATTAAGGAAAAGTTTTGATTGGTAAGTTGTCCGTAATGTAATATTCAAAATGTTTCATGCAAACCTTTTTATAATGTGTTTTATAGTATTAATGTTGGGATCAGCTTCCATTCTTGTCAGATGCAATGCAGCTGAATACCAGTATTTTACATGAAGCGACTCTCTGTGTCCACAACCCAGATACTGGGTAAAACTTCTAATTTAAAAGATCCAGCATCTACTACAACTATGTTACGAGCATATTCATCATGTCAATGAAACTGTCAGACACTGTATCTATATGATTTCTAACCCTGAAATAGCTGTCATCGAACCAAACCATAAAACCGACACACCAGCTCTGCTAACATTTAACGCCATCCATTCAAAAAAAAATATTGACACAGTTCCCGTTACAGCTGTTAGTTGTGCGCTTCCACTCAATGCGTATGTGACATTCAACAGATAGGCAACGACCAAATGGCTCGCCATTTTCCGCTGCAAGTTAGGGTTGATACACAACATATTTGAGCGGCACATTGGGATTTAATATGGCAGAAATTGTTGAACAACAGAGCCAACAAGGAACAATTTTACTACACAAATGTTTGACTTGTGAATCGGCAAACTTCATCTACCATCGTTGAGTGGTATTTGTGCCGGCACGGCTTTGTTCTAGTTAAGCCAACTGCCTCTTTTCTTAACGAACATAATTAGGCATACTTATCTACAAATATTTCATTCTGTGGCCAAATAAAGTCGAGTCGAATACGTGTGTAACAACCCCTCAAAACTGGCTCACGTTTTCCGCTGCAATAGAAGCTCCGCCCAAACCATTGTGACAGATGTCTCGAGATGTCTTCCACTCTGACATTTCCGCGACCCATCACACCTCCCGTTCGACGTGTTTCCAATAAGGAACTTAAACGGATCTGATAGCTTACCAATAACTTTGGATAGAAATGGGAGCGAGCAGATTTTATCAAAATTGAAGACGTCTTGACAGAGGTCGAGTCAGATCTATTGTCTCGATACGTATTATTTATTTTAATAAACTGAAGATGGGTAGGTAAGAAGTATACATAAGTATAAGCTTAAAGGTGCATGAGCGGTTGTTCCATTTCAATCTTATTCAATAATAACTATACTATACTCACGACTTCGCCCGAATGCAAAATATGTTCTAAATATAGGTCTTCTCTGAAGCTCTGCTCTGCTCGTCTTTCTTGACGGTAATGTAACTTTCAACACTTTCAGAGATTACCTCCTAAATTTAAACTAACAAGCCTTACCTACTACTTGTTGAAAAAGATTATGGCAATGTTAATGAAATGTTAATAAGTAGATCTATAATTTGTGAAATACAAAAAAATACGTTAAAGTAAACACGTTAACTCTTTAAAGCCAACAAATTATCTACTGCCATAATTGTGTCAGTAAGTATTAATAAAAATTTGTTATATTTACTTTTTTTTTCATAAAACTCCTTTCAAGGAACCACTCACTAAGCAGCTTTGCGGCTTTCATAGCATTTCCATATATTTTCTAAGTAACATTTCTTAACAACACAATCAGATATTGGAAGAAAATGCGATCGAGAAAAAGTCATAAATAAGCGTCTTTCACTTACACAATGATCTATTGAGTATTGCGTAGAATGTTAGATTTCCCATAATTTCCATTGGGAATTCGACCGTACCCTTTCCGTTTGTGTTCATTCGATAACTTTGTGTTTCTGCCTATTTCATGTTTTGTTTTTTTTTTGTTGTTGAATCGACTTTTATCTGCCTAACCTTTTCCCAGTGCCGTGGTCAGCTTCTAGTCAGAATAAGAGCAGAATGCGATTGAACACCATCAGTATCTTACACGGAGTGTCAGCCAATCTCACTTCGACTGGATAATACGGTACCACTTGACAAGACTAGTCGTCAGATTTCGGGATTCTAGCTGCCGTAACGATAATCAAAGATTAAACAAATGACAGTCGGTATTTTAAAATAAATTAGTTGTTCCATAGATTTTGATCGTGTAGGGGTCTTACATACGAGTGGCACCTTGCCAACGACAGATGAACTGCTGCCGTCGCCACCTGTCGACGACTGCCGTCGACGGGTGCCGACTATTGCAGTTGTGGCATGCCTCGTAAATGTGTGTCGACGACCGCCGTCGACGCGTCGGCGGTTGCCGCTGACGTCACAACTGCAAGCGTCGATGCGTCGGCAGGTGGCGACGGCTGCAGTTTATCTGCAATTGGCAACGTGCCGCTTGTCTGTAAGAACTCTGAAGTGTTCCAATTTTGTAAGAAACAAAGATTTAAAAAACTATGTACTGAATTCGTGGTAACCGTTTGTGCTTCGGTGTGCCTTTCCCCCTAAATATACTTGCTGTATAACAGTGCCTTTAGTCACGACCTCCTGTAATGTTCATTAGTACACTAATAGGTGTTTTAAGATAAGATAAGATAAGATAATTTTTATTTGTTCAAAACATGAGTATACACACACATAGCATGCAAGATGTTACATTAGATTATAATTATTACAGTCATGTTTTGCCTGAACGGCGTACAAATATAAGGTGTCGGACGCTACACAGCATCAAGTGATTTTATATTGGTTCATTACACACAGCAAAATAGCAATTAACCGTAACATAAAAAATAAAAGATACAATAAAAACAATCAAATAGTGTCATACGCTGATCATAGTAAATAATACATAATAAATTATCAAATGTCAAAGCAATTACTATTAATGAAAATTAGGATGTCATTATACAAGTCAAATTAATTTGTCAGTGCTGTAATAAATTTTCTGTAACAGTAGGTTTTTTAATCTAGTTCTTTTGAAGCAAAACAACGTCCAATTTTATTTTTTGAAGCTTCCTTGTTCGGTTTTCACTATATATAGTAAATACGTCTTTTCATATTACAATAAAAACTATGTTTTACATAGCTGAAATGTTGAAAAATAATTTATTAAATAATTTGTTTGACTAATGAATAAGAGTGGTTTTGTTCACTCTCAGTTTATGAATATTGTATGTCGGTTAAACTCGTTTACTGGTCGCATTCGCGGTTTTAGTCCGTGATTACGTACTGGGGTATTAACCGATTATTAACACATAACTCATAGATAATCTGTTTACAATACTGTTTGTTATTAATTGGCTTCAAACTCGAGTTAGGAAATATAATGTTTAGTGGTGAAAACTATTATAATTCGGTATGTAAAGTATTTTTCAGGTATTTTTTTTACATTTTTATTTCGTAAAACATTTAATTTTAAGCAACTAATTTTAAGCTTTTTTTTTTCCAAGTTACAGTTTCTTTTTTATTATTTTTTAAAGTATTATTCGTGATGACGTCATTTCATAGCCTGAATAGCTTTAAGTCTTTGCCACGTATTCAGTACATACAGAAAACACTAAATAACTTCAAAGTTGACATTGATGACAGTTGACGCTTGACAGATACGTGTTTTAGGTAGATTTCCTTTTTTTGAAAAAAAAAAAATCTACCTATTGGTCTCTCACCTACGGGGAATATATATGAATACGTATGTATATGGGTGACAAGCAAAATTTAGCCACACTCTACAGGGCGCAATTATGAACCGATTGCTTTTAAACTTGGCCAAAAAATCGAAACGGTCAAAACTTAGGCTAAGTTCGTGAATGGGCGGAATTCGTCCATGGGGGGCGGCGGGGGGGCGGTTTTTATAAAATCAGTTTTTTGGCCATAACTTTTTTCCTATGGAAAATTTTTAAACCGCTTCTCATTTTTATCATTCTGAGTACGAATACGGACATCTTTAAATTAAAACTTTTTTGATGCAACCCCTAAATTGGGGAGGGGGTTGAAAATTCCAAATTTTTTGCGAAAAAAAATCATATCTCCGAAACAGTAAACATTTTGAACGTCGCAAATATTTTTTTTTAAAAGCAAATTGTTTACTTTACAATTGTTACCTTCAAAGTTTAGCGATAAAACTTATAGTTTTCGAAATAAAAAATTATAACTAAACATTTGAGGGCGTTTCCATGCTATACTCTTATGAGAGAATTTAAAAAGGGTAAACTTTCCATTACAGGACAACGATTTTGAAATCATATTTTTTTTTGTAGATTATACACCTATGTACAACTCTTTATCCAAATTTTCAATAGTCGGACGCTCCAGCACCTTCTTCGAAATCTACCTCCTCCTGCGGCTTGCCGGAGGGATTTTTATTTTGTTGTGGAATGTGAATGCTGTGATCGTGACTGTGATGTGAACTTTTTGTTTGAGTTTCTTTTTCTACGATTTCTAGCAAATTTTAATTTCTATCCATTATCCGTGCTGCGTATCCGTGCAATGAATCTGTCATCGACAACTAGTGCTAAATGCTTCGTACCGTCATGTAAAAACACTACAACAAATAGCCGACACAAATTGTTTGTAAATGTGAAAGAAACGCTAAAAAAGAAGTGGTGCAAGGAAGTAAATATGGAATACAAGCATGGGCGTCGTCTTTTTTGTTGCGAAGATCATTTGAACGCGAAATTATCAGCGCGCGATGCATTCAAATAAATAACACAGTAACTAGCATTGACAGTTTTGATTTGACACTGACGGTATGACAAACAAAAGTATTTTTTTTTTAATTTATCTTGAAAAGCACGAAGGAAGTAGCCTATTCAGGCTACGTTATGACGTCATTTAGAGGTCAAATGAAAGTCAAATGATTACAAGTATTATTGTGAAAATAAACACAATCTTGTGATATAGAAAGGTAAAAATAGAAAAATAAGGCTTAAGACCCTAAAATCTCCAAATGGTTTTGGAATCAGCGTAGGTTAATTTTTACTTTACATACCGAATTGGGCGGATTTTCACCAATGAAACTGAAAGCTTTAAATTGCTTTCAAATGCTGTCAGTGTGATTCATCATCATCTGCCCATCCGTATTATGTTGGGGTCAGCCTCCAGTCTAAATGGATGAAGGTGAATACCCGTTATTTAAATGGAGCGACTGCCTATCTGACCTCTATGACCCAGTTGGTACGGTGTAATACGTTACCCCTTGGTAAGATTGGTTGTCTGGCTTTAGTGCCACAACTGCTGCTGCTGCTGATGTAAATCAGTCCCGCTATGTGGATTCCCTTTACGTCGACTCGTGTTTTTTTTGGATTTTATGTATTGCCCTTGGAAAATAGAATATGTCCAAAAATGGACCAAGTATATCAAAAGGTCTTGCTCAAGTAGCTTTACCAACTATCTTAACAAAACTCTCTTTAGCAGCAGCTCCATCATGTAGGTGCTATAACCCCAAAAGTTGGAGCAGTACTCCTTAGTTCATAATCCTGTTTAGGGATTATAATTCCTTTTGCAAAGGTCCTTATCCACGGTCGCACATTCGTCCTTAAGGGCCAGTCTTTAGTTTTAAGAGCTGGAATTTGCAAATGTTAAACTTAACATGGTAATGTTTTTAAGGCACCTTGACGGCCCATGTAATTTACTTTAAATAATAGTACATGTTTTACTAAGGACCTAACCCTGTATGCCCCCGAGAAACAAACGATCGTTTTTGTAATAATTGACCGCTGCGAGTCTAGCATGAACATCTAGACACCGACAGTATTAAATATTTGCGAGAAGGTAATGGAGCGCACCATAATAGGTGTTAAGCGGACGGATAGCGTAAGAAACACAACACTGCGCTCCATTACTCAAGTTACAAATGATGGAGTAAAAACAGCCAAGCTGAACTGGGAGTACCTGGCCACGTAGCACGAATGCGCCCGGAGAGATGGGAAACGATCGTCACTTACTTAACTGGACGCCTATCGCCGTCAAGGTGAAGGTGGAAGGACGATCTGATCTTATGGGCTGGGTGAACATGACCAGATACCGCGCAGGATAGACAGGTTTGGTAGGAGAAAGGGGACGCGTTTGCCCAGCAGTGGGACACTCAAACAGGCTAGCAAAAAAAAATAATGGTCATCCCTTCGCCCAGCGTTTGATCTAGACCTTCGATCTAGATCTACGTCACGACTTTCCATGCAAACCAAGCATGTCCTTTTACTTGATCTTATCCGCCTTGCGTTTTCCTATCGATGTTGTTTATATGTTGGGCTGAGACAACTTCATCTGGCAGCTTATTCCACGCTCTGACTGTTCGGTTGCTTAAACTTATTCTTGTGTATTTTTCGACACATGCCATTGAAATGAGAACGAGCTTCAGTCGGTTCAGTTAGTCTTAATACAAGATAATGACGTTAGCCTACCTATTGGACATTGAATTAGCTATCAAGAGTTAAACACAGTACCTATCGAATTAGATACACGTGGATTAGCAAGCCATAGGAATTCAAGTTACCAATGCAACGTTATCAATTTCTATAGTATCGACTGGCCTATCTGGGATTTAGCCATCCAATGACATAATGCAAGTCAGGAATATATCGGTAGGATATCTGAATCATTCCCTTTATCTACGAGTATGTCGATTACCGCTATGTCGATTTGCGAAACAAAGGACATCTGTCCTTACAAAATCACGCTTGACCTTCTACCTATTATTGCAGCAATAAAGGTCAAAATCTTGATAGATTTATAAAGTTAGTATTTTTTTTTTATCGGGCTGTTACTACTAAAACTTAACCAAACAACTACCATGTTACTTTTTAAGGGTTCACGTCGTAAGATTATTGGTTGTGGTATAGTCAAAAACAATTTAAAGGGTTAAAAAAAAATTGTCAAGAGCAGAAAAAAATTAAAGGACATCTTTGTCCGCATTGCTATCTACAAGGAAAGTGCCCAAAAGGCTGGCAGCATTATCAAGTTGGATGGCAATGCTGATTCTTTAGCAAAGGGAGCCACGAGAAGTGTCGACCAACCGCTTGGCGATGTCCCGAAATCCAAGGTGGCCAAACCTTGGATTTCTAAGGTATTTCAAAAATTGAATGTTATTTTAAGTAACAAACTTTGAATTCGTTCAGAAAGATGACATTTGGATTTGAGTTAGGCCTAGAAAATGGCAATCGCTTCAAAGCGTTCATACTTTTCAACGACTTCCAAAGGGACTACTTTGTAATAGCCTGTACCCTGTTAATGTTTACTCTGTTAATAATATTTTAATTTCCACATGTTGGTTGTTCAATGTTACTACTGTTTTTGTAAAATTCGCACTCGAGAGCCACAAGATACAAGCGATGCTTAGTTTGTGGCTCACCGACTATTGTAACACATCATTATTTTTGTATTGGTTTTATTTTTGTTAATTGGATGCATAAGTTAATTTAGTTTTTTTCAGTATCGTTATCGCCTGCTATAAGGTCTAGTCTAGCCCCCCTTATATTCTTACCAAATACTTAGCTCTCACATAATCAGCTACCCTTTCAACACGAAAGTCTTACCCACATAAGTTTAGCAGTAAACCCACGGTCACGTAACACACTTTGATACTTTTATCTCCAATCCGTGCTCACGGTCCGCAATCTTGTAATGCCGTCTTAAAGCTAAACATTTTACCTCGTTCAGGTAAGATCCTATTTCTATAATCATCAATTCATTAAATCCTTATTGTATTGTTGTATTTTGTTAAGGTTTCCATGCCCAAAGGGTGACAACGGGACCATGGATTTACTTTAGACCTGGATTACGCGAGAGTACCTACTTGGCATACTCGGCTAAAGCATTAATTGATGGTTAACGTGGCTAATGTCGCAGCAAGCTAATTTGTTTAAAACAACCAACTCTACAAAACAATAATTCCATACTAGACACTTATAAAACAAAAATGTTGTCTATTTTGTGTTGTAACTTGTTTGTATAGTAAAATAAATAGTGCTTTCACGACATATTCCGTAAGGTTGTCTAAAAATGGCACGTTGGTTTTCATACAGATCGTGATATTTGCGTTCTTAGGTAGGTTAGGTATGTCTGTGAACGAGACCCTATTACTAAGGCTTCACTGACTGTCTGTCCGTTCGACTGATATAAAAGAAGATTGTGGCTATTCAGAGAAACAGGACTGTTTCTCTGAATAGCCACAATCTTCTTTTTCTCAAATCGATCACTCAAAAGTGTACCCACCAACTCTTTGCTTTCAAGAGAGAACTTTCGACGATATTACTTCAGCCCTTTCGAAGCATTATAACGGCCAAGGTTTCTCTGCGTGTAAAAAACTTGAAGGACAAGAACAATTTAAAAAATCCCTCCGGCAAGCCACAGGAGGAGGTAGATTTCGAAGAAGGTGCTGGAGCGTCCGACTATGAAATATGCTTTCAAAATCGTTGTCCTGTAATGGAAAGTTTATCCTTTTTAAATTCTCTCATAAGAGTTTAGCATGGAAACGCCCTCAAATGTTTAGTTATAATTTTTTATTTCGAAAACTATAAGTTTTATCGCTAAACTTTGAAGGTAACAATTGTAAAGTAAACAATTTGCTTTCAAAAAAAAATATTTGCGACGTTCAAAATGTTTACTGTTTCGGAGATATGATTTTTTTTCGCAAAAAAATTGGAATTTTCAACACCCTCCCCAATTTAGGGGTTGCATCAAAAAAGTTTTAATTTAAAGATGTCCGTATTTGTACTCAGAATGATAAAAAAGGGAAACGGTTCAAAAATTTTCTATAGAAAAAAAGTTATGGCCAAAAAACTGATTTTAGAAAAACCGCCCCCCCGCCGCCCCCCATGGACGAATTCCGCCCATTCACGAACTTAGCCTAAGTTTTGACCGTTTCTATTTTTTGGCCAAGTTTGAAAGCAATCGGTTCATAATTGCGACCTGTAGAGTGTGGCTAAATTTTGCTTGTCACCCATATACATACGTATTCACTTATATCCCCGTAGGTGAGAGACCAATAGGTAGATTTTTTTTTTTTCAAAAAAAGGAAATCTACCTAAAATAAACTAACTACAGTCCCTTTTCATCCCTCAAAATCTCATAAACAAATCGTCAGTTTTGGCACAGCGCATACCACGCTCAACATAGTTTGATACTTTTACCTCAAATCTGTAGCTGGCATTCCCGTAATACCGGCAGAACACTACTTGAATTAGCATCCAATTTGCTTAATGGCCGTTAATACGAGCTTCACGTGTTAATTCCACTCGTTAACTAAGTGCTTTAGGTTTTGCTGAGAGTGCTAAGAGTTTTTGCTGGGTAATCAGTTTATTTTAACATAGAATTTTTTATTAAATATTTGCTGACGTTTTACCTTTCAATTTGAGATGCACGGGAAGACAAGCCAAGGCAGTATAGCTCTGCAATAACAATGTTTTTTTTTTTCGGATGGGAAATTATCAAATGGCTCCTGGGAGGAGCGGAAGGAGGTGGCTTTACTGGCTAAAACCCATCCATGTACCTTTTTAGCCCTTTGAACTTTCGAACGGCCCTTGCTATCTCTATGAGGCGCGCGTGGAACACTCGCGGGCCGTCACACGGCCTGTTATCATAAGACAGACGGACGGCGAGCCAGCCCATAGCTCATAGTCCACTGGCCAGCGCCTATAACAATGTATTTACCCTAAGATCCAGTTGAGAAGGTTTAGAACTTGTTTTTAAATTATTTTTTTGCTGGTTTCTTATTTTTCGCAGCAAACCCTTTAAATAATAACCCCTTTTATTAATTGATACCCGTATAAAGCCACTTCCATTGGTTGCGTATTGTTATTCAATAACAATCTACTAATAGATCGCTTACTAATCGATCTCTATCAACCTTAATATTTGTATTCATGAGTTTATCTACCTACCTTAAATATTAAAACATAATAAAACTGATCTGGTCCAACTTCATAAAATATTCCACCTAAAACACCCCAACAAAATGAAAACAATTCAACAGCAACAATGTGTGGCCATTAAAAACGCTATTCATTTATTAACAGTTTTATTTTGTTGCCGGGCGCCCGATTCATCGACTGAACAAACAGGTGGGTCGGGAAGTGTGGGCAAACATCTATGCATTACACACACGCTGGCTTATTGGATACACAAAGCAAACACTAGCAGTGCGGGGTCAGTTGGTAGGCTTCGAATACAAGGAAGATTTTCTAGCCAAAGTGGATACATAAAGATTATTAATTTTATGTACTATTTTAAGTATAGCTCTGAAAGTTTGATGGTTTGGGGAGAATAACGTTTAGACTAAACTAAACCCGGGATAAACCAGGTTTTACTATGGGACCTAAACTGAGTTTCAGATAGTTTAGGCAGGTTTTTTCCTATGTATTTAATGTTATATTTATGTCTATCGAGTTTTTGTAATGAGCCTGTTCTGACCCACAACTTGGCAAAGGTAAAGGCTAATACTTTTCCTTTTCTCCCGGTGTTTTACCCTATATGGCCAGTCTTCATCAGTCGAGAATTACGATGCCAAAAAAACGCAACGAAATTGCATCTCTAGCTCCTTAACCCTCATTAAAACGAAATGAACTCCAAAGCATACTTTATAAAAGTGTTTTTCAAATGAACACGAAAAAAATTCTAAAAATTTAATAATTTTTACTAAAAACTTAGAATACTGCTCGCGTGGCTTCTTTCTACAAAGCTGCTAGAACTCGCGTGCTAACCGCAAAAGTTGTATATTACTCGACTTTAAAGTCAGAATGGTGGTCGAATGACCTGCTGCAACTTATTTTTAATACTACTTTACATTCTTTAGTGGAGGAGCTCGTGACTAAAAAATAACAGCCGCGCGGGCCGATCTTTAGGTTAAGCCGTGCTTGCCTAGGTTGGTCTGTGGATGGGTTGGTTTCCTCCGTGCCTCGGAAAGCATGTTAAGCATTGAGCCCGGCTGCCATTTTTCCATCTTTGGCAGTCGTTACAGGTAGTCAGTGCCCCAAAAAGTGTGACAACCAGTTACAAGTGGCTTAACAAGTGGTATCGTATTGCCCAGTATTAACTGGGTTGTGGAGGTCAGATAGGCAGTCGCTCCATGTAAAATACTGATATTCAGCTCAATCCGGTTAGACTGCAAGCCGACCCCAAAATAGTTGGGAAAAGGCAAGGCAGATGATGAGTGGCCTGTATTTTTAGTGTGGATACGTAATAAAAGGTTGTTATTGATAAAAATAAAATGAGCACGTGAGTCCTGCCATAATAGGTAGGTACTAGCACCTACCTACAACTGCTGGCACTATCGTTTGGGTGTTTCGCTATGGGTTGTACTCTTTGAAAAACTTGATTAACTGCGAACTTGACCAGTACAAACAAAGAATCATCGAAATCGGTTCACAATTGCCGGAGATATCGCTGAACATACACAAAAAAAAAAACCGTCGAACTGATAACCGCCACCTTTTGCAAGTCGGTTAAGAAAATAATGAAGAATCAACTGTTACACTCCTTTAAGAATCAACTGTTACAGCATGGGTAGGAAAGTAAAAATAAACACCGATTCGAGTCGACATAGTCGTTTTTTTTTTAATTTCTGTTAATATATATCTCAAATTCAAGGCATTTATTTCGAACGTTTAGTGTACATACAATATTAATCTAAAAATAGAGCTTAACACAAATACCTATTCACAAACTCGACCCACAAAACCATATTAACTAAAATCCTACAATTCCAGATACAAACAAACCTATCTTGACATTACAATAATACAATATAACTCACGTACCTATTATATCATCCAACTGTCAGACATAACTCCTAAATAGATCCCCTGAACGGTGCTATCAATCCAAATGACTTATCGCTCCTAGATCAAGCTTCCTTTGACAAGGGTGTATGAGGTCCATACAATTGTACTAGGACGGCATGTCATGCGATGCTCTGAATGGAATAGGGACGTATTTAGGTGGTAACATGATTGCACGTTGACACCTACTAAGCGTTTATGGAATCCTGGTATCTATATCTACGTCGTACAGTACGGGAAATGTTGATGCTTTTTAGTTTGTAATTTGTTTTATGAAAAGTTGACTGCCTCGTTACCCAATTTGGGAATCGTCCTGGGTTCGATTGGCAGGTTGGGTAAAGTGTTATTGGGTATTTCCAATTTCCATCAGGAATTTATCAGTAGCAGCCACAGAGCTTGGATTTGCGCCTGGTGGTGGCAACAGTCTTGCCCCCATCATGGGACTGAATCATAATTGGCGAATTGTGGATGTACTTAGATACAGGCACGTATCCAGAGGGAGGGATAGTTTGGGATTTATCCCCTCCCGAAATCTGGAAAATAAACGGGATCATAACCACTCCGAAGTACGTAAATTATAGTACTTACAGTGATTACAGCGAATTTTCACACAGTTCCATGGGCCACAGGGTGCAAGGCCGTAACGGAAAATAAAATACGTAGGAAAACCAGACAGAACCAGAAAGCAAAAATTTTCGAGTACTCGTACTCCTATTTTCTTTCTAGGTGTCCCTAATAACAAAAATAACTTAATTTACCACAAAATATACGAGCGTGCGACATACGATGTCCTTTGCGTTCATAAGCTTTCCTTTATAAATTGGCTGAATGGCATTTCGTTTTAATAAAGGGCAAAAGAAAAAAAAAAAAAACGAATTCGAGGTAGATGCAAAAATCCTCAAGCTCGCTGCGCTCGCTTTTCGAATCCTACTTTTTTCCATTGATGGGCTTTTTTGGATAGATCGGCCAAGTTACTTCTTGAATCTAACATTATCCGACTTGGAGTGCAAAAAATTTCCAGCTGTTTTCATGGAAAAGGTGCACTTCCCTGGAAAAAAAATTGCCGGCGCCCATGCACAGTTCTCATGGTTGTTTGTCCCCCTCCGAACCAAGAGTCTGGATACGCGTTGCTTAGATACATCTCTGCCTAACCGTTCGGGAATTACAGGCATGATGTTATGTTACGTATATGAAAAGTCCAGCAAAAATGTATAATTTTATCATCAATATCAAGCGCACATTAAAAACAAAGTGATTTATAATAATAATAATAATAATAGTTTATTTATTTCGGAGAAACTCCATATAAGTAAGTATAAGTAACATTATTAATACTCGTATCACAAAACATACACATAAACATGAAATGTTAGTGTGTTAGTAACACAAAAATGTACCTAGAAATATGTTAGTATTTTTAGTACCTATATCTAACCTATGCCTATGGCTGTCCGTACCCACTGATGCTGGAAAGGACAGTCAAAACGGGCAGCAATCGCATTCAGAATGCTGTTGCTGCTGCTTCGTAGACGGTGCAGCATAGAGTTCGCTTTCTTGCGCATGATGGCTTGAAAACCATCCGTACGCGCTTCAGCAAACATTCCAGACGCGCTGCAGCGCCACGGCAGCCCCAACAGCATCCTAAAAGCGTTATTATACTGCGTGCGCAGAGCCGTGTAAGATCGCTGCGTATGCTTCACCCACAGGCCGCTCGAGTAAAACGATTGGCAGTACGCCTTAAAAAGTGTTGTCTTTACCTCGCTGGTGCAGCGTGCGAACCTGCGAGTGAGCATATTGCTTCTCACCGCCAGGGCCCTGCGCTCCCTCTCTATGTCCTCGTCATCCTTAAGGTCACTCGTTACTATGTGACCCAGATACTTAAACCTGTCCACTACTTTTAAGGCTGCACCATTAAGAATGACAGGAGGAACATATGCGGGATAGTATGTGCCTGCTCTAAATACAAGTAATTCACTCTTATTGGAGTTGTATTTAAGCCCATGCGACATCGCAAATGCCTCACACTGAGACACCAGATTCCTTAATCCGCTGATTGAGGGGCTCAGCAACACCATGTCGTCTGCATAGCTAATATTGTTAACACACTTGTCGTCAACAAAACAGCCGACATGAGTGCTACTGAGTCGCTCAATCAACTTATCTATATACAAATTAAATAATAATGGGGAGCTCAACCCCCCTTGTCTCACACCACATTCCAATTTATAGTCGTCCGACAAAGTACCGACCCATCTCACCTGATTTCTCTGATTTGAGTACCAGTACCTGAGAAGAGAAGTACATTCCACCGGCACACCCGCGCTTCCTAGCTTCTCCCATAGCACGTCATAAGCTACGAGATCAAAAGCTTTTGATAGGTCCAGGAAACACGCGTATACCGGCGTCCGTCTCTCTGTGTAGTATTTGACAGTATGTTTCAGGCAGAGTATGGCGCTCTCCGTCGACAGACCGGCTCTAAATCCAAATTGCGCGTCCTGCAGGTCGACGTGCCTCGTGAGATTACCATTCAACAGACTGTCAAGCACCTTGGCTGTTATAGTAGCAAGTGAGATTGGTCGATAGTTAGTTTTATCGGACGCGTCACCCGTCTTGTTTTTAACAATTGGTACCACGATTGTACGCATTAATGGCTCCGGTAAATAAGAGTGGCACAGAAATAAATTAAACATCATACTAAGCACTCTTGGTAAGTGAACCCCAGCATACTTAAAATGTTCTATACTGAGACCGTCGTGACCAGGCGACTTGCCTCCAAGCATGTGTTTAATAATATTTGAAACATTTTTAGCTGAGAAATACACACTTCGCTCAGCCACCACTGTCTCTGCAACAACACGCGGTGACGGGTTTAACGTCGACTGCACTGTGAAATGTTCCCTAAACAAGTTGGCAATCATTTTGTGATCATGAACGCCATCAACGTTCACGGGAAGGCTAGGCCTTACATTTAGTTTGTTGGTGTTTTTCCAGAACGATTTAAAATTTTTGGCTGAGTGGTTGGATGCAAGTATATCCATTTTTAATTGCTCCTGTCTGTCTTGACACCATTTTAATTTAGCCTTGAATGTTTTCCGCGATTCTAACATTTCATTATAGAAAGTCCCACTTTTTGGTTTTCCCGCCAAAATCCACATCCCAAATCTAAGCCTAGCCTCCCCATGCGCGCCAGCGACGTTCTTGTTCCAGCCAGTTACATATCCCTTCTTTCTGAGGCATTTTTTGTAATTATAAGACTCTTTAGCCGCGTCAGTTAAGATACTTATAACATCATTATACATTTTATCAAGAATCAAACAATGCTCACTATTACTACACACAGAATCACAACATAGTCCCAACTCTAATGGAAAGTCTATATTTCGGAGTTTAGAATGACACAATGTGTGATAATTATTAATTTGTTCCATTTGTCTATCGCCCCAAATGGTAGATTTATTAGAAACATCCGATAATGTTATTGGCTCCAATTTCGCATTAAGTTTATTTAGGTTACATTCAATTACCAAAGGGAAGTGGTCGGACCAATACACGTCATGCTGTACCGATACTTTTTTAATCGCCGCCAGTGCGGACTGAGTGACAACGCAGTGATCCAACCACCTCTCACAGCCATGAGCGTCACTACGAAAAGTATGTGTGTTTGAATGTATCCCCAACATCTGTACATCGGCACAACACCAAGAGTAATCACAACAGAAATCTGACAATTCTTTAAAAAACACTTCATTGGGGTGGGCATTAAAATCCCCCAAAATGTAAAAAGCCTCGACTCCACAGTTTTCTTCTACTGCTATAACAGATTGAATGGTACTGAGGCACTCAGTAAAAACCGGAAGGTTCTCAGTACTGTTAGTCGGCATATATACACTAAATATCACTATAGATCTACTACTTACAGTTAGCTTTATTGCAGCAGTCCTAACGTTATCACAAGTTATCACAGACACTGATTGAAACGCACTTTTTCTCCACAATAATGCGACACCGCCGTACGGCCTGCCCGTCAGTAGGCCGGCCGACGTGTTGACGGCAGACGTACCCGTGGCACCGAAGCAGTCGTCGATTGTGCTCAGCAGTGGCAGCTCGTGCGGCAGCAACCACGTCTCCTGCAAGGCTACTACATCAGCTTGTTGACACAGCGCCCTAACACCTTCTATTGATCGCTTGATAGACTTGCAGTTGTAACTAATTAGTTTACTATCACTGTCATCCATTAAGCTTGTTATGAGTCATAGCCACACACTCCTCATCAACTCGATTTTCTTGCCTTTCTCGAAAGTTTATGAACCGTCTAAACGAGATCCCTGACGGCCACAACTTATCATCTAAGAATAAGTCCAGTTTAGATTTTACAACAAAGATTTTATATGCATTGTAGTCCTTTTCCTTTCTCATTTTTATTTTTACTAAAGATACTGTCTCACCGGTCTTTTTGTAAACATAGTCGGTAATGTCTTTTTCGGAGACTTCTTTGTGTACATTTGATATGAATAAGGCAATCTTAGTATCGGCTGCTTTAAATTTTTCGGGATTTTCTGGTTCTGCAACAGCATTCCCTCTCTTAGTGTAGAACTTATTCTTCAATCTGCGCCTTTGTACAGTAACCCATTTGTCACTGTGTACTGTTTCCTTCCACTCGTTACCAGAACTGGCTATTTCCGCGAAAGACAGATTTCGTGTAGGTTCTGATCGTAATAACTCAATCTCTGCATTGTTTTGATGTAAGTCTCCGCTTATTTCGCTACTGCGTAATGTACAAGTATTAGCTGTCCCGCTTGCACTCGTACTCTCGCAGCCTGGTTGCTCGCGTTGCGATCCGTTCATAGTTTTAACTACATTATCACTATTCCTATTCGGTGATTTAGTAAACGTGATCTGTGGTTTGTTTACTGTTTTCAAACATAAAGATGGACTGTTAACGAGGGGGCTTTGACTTATAATAGGTACATTACTGTCTGTGTTCGTCGGTAACGCCATTGGACCGCCATCTAATATGTTTAAAAGTTGTGAGGTGCATCTTGGAACAGCATCTACACTCCTCGTTTCATCAGACGTTAAGGACACTTGACAATGCTGCATAACATTATATTTTTCCTGCAATTCCGCCTTAGTGACATAATTCTGTCGAATATTCTCCATAGATTCCTGCATTATAAGGATTTTCTTGAGCAACGGAGTAACGTCGATGTGATCAAAGGTCACCGGCGGTAATTTTTCCAGATCTTTGGCCACAAATATGGGAATCTTTTCGGGATCAGTCCCTTTAAGTAACACGATAATATCGTCTAGGTTGCGTTGCGTTTTTCCTTGACGCTTTCTAACTTTGGCCGTTTTTTGCAAAGATTCAAAAAGTAACGACTTTGCTTCTTCGATCTCCTCCACACTAAAAGCACTTTCACAAATACGGACAAGACTATCCTCGTCCATAACATCAAGTTTATTACTAATAAACGATAAAACTTCGCAAATAACAATATTGCAATTCGCACACTTTAATCTCTTAGAAGCCATTTTCGTAACGTACGCACGGTGACATACGCTCGCGACCGCGGTCATGCGCAGACTGATTTTAACCAATTCTTTTTTTTTGCCATGTTGAGTGCAAAAATGAAGACTTTATTCAAAATTAAAAAGGATTAAATCCTTACCTGATATTATTTCGAGTTTTTCAGTAGCCAAAATAAATGTTTATAACGCCCAGTCATTCTGTATAACAAAGATATTCTGTGAATACATGGCAATAGAACGGGAAAAACAAAAGAAGTTATGATTAATTGATATTTTTCCGTTTATCCGTGCGGAAATGTTGGGCTTGATCGATCGAGCTTTTTATGGCAATATTATAAGTGAAAGTTACTTACTTTTGTAATAAATGGCAGAAATCACAGTAAGTCATAAAGGTATTACTTCTCATAAGGCCAAAAGGTGCTATTTTCGTATTGAATGATGTCCCTTTGATGGCGTGACGGCTGACGGAGAATAAAGGGAAAAACAGGTTGCGCCGTTGGTTGAGCCCAAGTAATATGGGACAAGGTCGATGATAATGGTACTCGCATTGGGAGATTAACAGTAGGTACATAATAATTATGAAGATACTTTGGCCATGAAAGAGATCCGGGGCTGCGGGACTGTCCGGGGCTGCGGTACTGTTCGAAAGAGATACCATGGCCCCGGAACATGAAGGGCGAGGAAGGAACATGGTTGGGTTTTAGTCAGTAAAAGTCTGACACTCCCTCCCGCTCCGCCCAGAGTGGGAGAAGTTATTTGATGATTTCCCATCCTTTGATTGGTCCTTCTGACCGATTATTTGTTACCTATGAAAAAATTAAGCTTTTGATAACTCCAATATTTGGAGTACTTTTCAACTTCAATGAATTAAAAATGCCAAATATAATTATTTACAGTAAATGTCTTAAGTAGTCAAAAAACTGTATTAGCATACGCTATAGTAGGCAGACTTTCTTTTAATTAATTTCGAATAAGGTTATCAAACTGGTGACCACAAATAATAATAACGGGTTGTTTAATCACATCAACATCTGAGGCTTTACAGCCGTATAATAAAGGGCCTTCGTCTGGCCGAAAACACCCATCGTTACAAATTTACTGCCTTTTTCTCTCCAATTTCTTACTTCAAAAGTTCTTAAATATTAGTCTACGCCATCTAACTATCTGACCTTCAGCCGGCCTCGACTTTCTGAACCATGTGGTTGTTTCATCTACTCAAAGTTGATTCATAGAAAATATTATAGCCAATGACGTCACTCAAACCATTTAAGTATAGAATGTGCGTAGGGTAAGATGTCCTGAAATCAAAACACTGACCACCCACGTTTTACCGTACTCTGTCAAGGTACGGTCGAACAAGGTTTTTGGTTACTTTCTACAATATAATTTGTGGGTTAAACTGTAAACCAAATAGCTTGTTGGCCCGCACGAAAAGAATCTTTCTTCAATTTAATATGACACCAATGTTTCCGAAACTCGTTTCATTAGAAAAAAAAACCCTATTTCAGAAAGATAATATTATGGAGTGGGTATATTTTTTTTCAAAACAACACAATGATGCAGTTTATGCAGGATAAGCGACGGTATTATGACAATAGGCGTTACATTGTTAAAAATGAAATGGTGAATTGTGGAACACTGTTTTAAGCTTTAACGGTTTAAAACTAATGAAGATATCCGCAGGAGAACCAAGGTCACCGACGTAGTCCGAAGAATTGCCAAACTTAAGTGGCAGTGGGCAGGGCACATTGCTCGCAGAACGGATGGCCGATGGGGCCGAAAAGTTCCACAGTTCCCACTAGGTGGATCGATGACCTGGTGAAGGTTGCTGGAATCCGTTGGATGCGAGTCGCAGGGGACCGGTCAAGGTGGTGACACTTGGGCGAGGCCTATGTCCAGCAGTGGACGTCTTTCGGCTGAAATGATGATGATGGTTTATAACTAAACTTATATGGTCACTTACGAGAAATCTTAATTCCGTGTCTTCCGAATATTAAGTAAGTGACAATAAATGTTTATAAGACATTTGCCTAACACTTTGAGATGTAACATGCATGGTGTTATGTTCAAATGATAACTAATTTGACTACCTCGTTGGTAGTGGTCACATACCCGACTGCTGAGTATGAGGTCCGGAATGCGATTCCCAAGTCGCCTAAAATTTTATTGGGTCTTTCCATCAAGGAATCTCTCAGTAGCAGCCACGTGGTCTAGATTTGTGCCCGGTTGATGGGAATAGGCTCGCCCCTATTACATGGAACTTAAAACATAACTTCCAAAATGTAAAAATAAATTAAATAAATAAATATCGCTGGACATTAACACCCAGCGCCACCTAGTGCCACACTAAGCAAAGCTTGTGTCGTGGACACTAGATAGTTGATATACTACACATATACTTTTTGTTTGTAAATACACCCCCCCCCCCCACCTCTACCTTACCGTTCTGGGATTACAGTAAGTTATGTGAAAACAAATACTGAAACATTGCTAAGTCCATTAGGAAATAAAAACGCAAGCTTTCGACAGTTCCTAGTACTAGTACGTTGATATGCAAACTCATGCCCATTTTAAAACAGCCTGTTCCATATGTTTGAGTCGCCTGGGAAATCAGAGAAGCTGAAAAATATTTTTATAGAGTTCATAAAACGTTGGACTAGTAACCTGCAACTACTAGCATAATAATAAGCTAAGCTTTATTTGAACGAAACACGGTTTCACTGAGCTAGGTAATAAATTATATTGCCTTGTTTATGGCTTTGAGTATATTTATAAAAATATGAAAGGTTCCTACTATGAATACAGTAAATAAGTATTCATTGCATGCTGTGTAAAAAGTGTTTTCGTGTACAGTGGCCACAAGTAAATAGGTCACTCTGCAAGCACAAGAAATGCAGTTAATTGTTCGCGAAGCAGACGTTAATAGTTAAACTGGCAATCGCCTTGCATTATGTATTGTATTGTATAACGGGCTGGTGTCTGCAACTCCACGTCAAAGCGCGTATTTTTCGTATGGGCTATAATCTACCACGCGGGCCCGTTTTTGAGAGCAGTGGTAATGAAATAAATTACACAAAGTAATGGGCCTGCCTGGGTCCGAACCCACGACTTACTGTTCGTAAATTGGAGCCGCCACCACTATGCCACTGCTGCTCTCTCTGCATTATGTAATGCTAGTTTTTCTTGACTTGGTTTGGGTGGAAATTTTGATGTATTATTCCGGGATAAACAGAAAATAGCCTATGCTTTTTTCATACTATAATCTATTTCTGTGCCAAATATCATCTGCTTCCGTTCAGCCGTTCAGGCGTGATTCTGTTACAAAAATCCATCTATCTACACTTTTACTTATACACCATCTACACACTACACGGGAAACATCGGGACTTATTTCGAAGTTTTATAGGGTTTGATGCACATACACTTTGGAGAAAGAAGGCCTGTGTTCCAGCAATGTTCCCAACATTATAGTCATGATTATGCGTATGTTAGTCAAATTATTGACAAAAAGAACGTTAGCGGTAATTATGACACAAATTAAGAACTAAAAATCCTGCGCAATCAGAGTTATACTCCATATATCTTTATTTACAAAATTCCGACAACAACCGTTGGGCAGAGTAGCCTACCAGACACAATTTCACTTGTCTAGTCAGAGAATACTCCCTTTTCAAATGGGGGGAATGGCACACCTAGCCCTGGCCTCATACCCTTAAAAAACGACTACACTAATATGATTAAGTTTGTTTTCATTTTGTTTGTTTGTTACAATTTTACTCAAGAACTACTAAACCGATTTAAAAAGATTTCCACCATTAAAAAGCTACATCTTTACCGAGTCACATATTGATTTCATGCAAATTACTCGAGTTATCACAATTTTCGCGGACGAAGGCGCGGGCGAAGTTCTAGTTTACAATATGTATCGAAATTACCTACCCTCTTGTTGTGTAGGAGCCCAACGTAGTCTACTTGATGTCCAAAGCACATTAATCGTCAATTCACTCTAAAGTAACGATTCCACTCCGCTGTCAAATAGATATCACTTTGGTCACAGCTTTGGTGGTTTTAGAACCTTTTTGCAGCTTGGCAATGTGAATTGAATTGATTGCAAAGTAGAAGATTGAAGTGCCGTATAGGGAGCTCAAAAACAATAGATGAATGAGCACGCATGATTTTCGAAAAGCTATTATAATTTAAGTTCAACCACCTTCAAGAGTTAATAAAAATTTGGGTTTACTTTTTTTATGGTTTACTATTACTTTTTGAGTAGATAACAACTTTCTCTTTTTTTCTTCAACTTTAATCACATGTAAATAAAAAATCACGTTCAACATTTGAATGACATGGATTACCGCAAAAAAACCTGATTCCGCAACTTATTGTTTTATTTAAATCCTTCCTTCGTAGCTTAACCTGCTGGGATTAATAAATAGTTTAGTTCAACGCCCAAAAACACTATGCCGCATTAACAAAAATGCCAATCTCTCCACAACAACAATAAGACCGTCGACAAAACGTCCATTAAAGTCACCCTTTATAATTTTTTCGTCTATCTATAGCCAGAGACCAACTATACCCCCAATATCGTCCATCACTACTATTAATAACGCCATATCTGCACCGGACAATTTTGAGAAACACTGAATTACTCCATTCAACTCGTTTCAATACAGCACAGGAAAGCATGAAAAGATGTCATTGAGGCAGTCCCAAGGAAGATTGATGACAGTTTTTCTTAAAATACTGCTATTCAGTCGAAACCCGGGGGAACAAGAACTTTTCTAGTTGGCGAGATGAATGAGGTTATATTGAAAAGTTGTTTTTGTGGAGCTCTATTGAATAATGTTTATTTATTAAAATGTTTGGATGCGGTGGTTTAAATGCATTGGTAGTTGATGTATTGTTTTTGATCTTTGTAATGTTTGGTTTGTACTACCGATTTCACTGACGGCACTTTTCAACCTTATTACTTAGGGTATAAGGTTAAAAAATGGTCAAAATGGGGAATTAAAGATCGTTTCCGACACACAGTGTGAATTCGGTGCTTCCAACTTGACGATGTCCCACTTGCTTGAGAGTCCGAAGTGTCTCAACACCAAAGAGACGGCAAAAGACGCCGTAGACGCGAACGCCGCGATTAACGTGACCACATACTGGGCCCAAGAAATCAAGTCGTACCATTAACACCAAAGAAGAAGAAGGGTGGAGTGGCAGATCGTCGGTAAACTCGATTGTACTTATTGGAGAAGAGATTGTATATGCCCCCACTACTGTATTAGGATTCCAGAGTCATAAGTAGTATTGATCGGATAAGGAATTGGTTTGATCTAAACAAAACAAGATTGCTGATCGATTTTGAAGAACAATGTCTAATTTTCGACACCACATTGCATGGTAAATCCAATGGGTTTAAAATTATACCTTAAACGTAGCTGAAAGGCATTTATTCTCCCCGTCATTGTGATCATTATTTTGTTCTAGACCATATCTAACAGAACCTTCTAACAGTTACTTTGATATTGGGGTCTATAGATCCAACTTTCTCACACGTTTTTTTTTAAATATAGGTTTTTAATGTAATAACTTGGCTTCTAGTACCTCCACGACCGTTTGACTATTCAATACATCCATCAGCATCATGTTTTGAGTGCGTTACTTTGAGTCCCGTAAACCGTGATTTTTCAAATTTTAACAAAATAGTTTCCCAGCAATATTTTTGCGTAAAACGACTTAGTTTGATGTTAGTTAGTTAGTTTCAGAATGCTTGATTGACGGCTTCGTGGAGGGAACTTGTTTACACAAAAAATATTGATGTAGATGGTGCGATACCATTATCCCATTCAAAAAAAATATTGTTATCAAATAAGACTGGAGGGCGATAAATAAGGGCATGATTACAACAAACCGAAATTAAAAGCAAACATGATCTTGCACACGCTGTTTGCCTATGTTTCTAATCAACTTGTGTAACCTGCTCTTATATTTATTTTGCTGTACCTTAATACGCTGCGACCGATACTCTTCTGTTTGCAGTATAGTACCACTATTTATGTACATAAAGAAATTGAACAATACAAAGTAAAAAGGTAGTGAAGGAGTAACAAACAATTTCATGAAGATTTTGATTTAAACTTTTATTTAGAAGAAGATATATAGATATATATCTTTTATTATTTTCAAAATATAACAGACTTATAATAATAATATTTTTTACGGATATAAAAAGCAAAAAAAAATTAAAGGACCCATAAAAATCAAAGAATTTGATTTTAATGTTTTACAAGCTGAGTTTATTTGTTTGTCACACAACTAAGACGGTTTTACACTAAGACGGGAAAATAACTAAGACGGTTTTTTATTTTTTGGATGTTTTTCACAAAATTACCAAGACTTTGTTACCTACGCATTTGTGTTCTCTAATTGCACAAAGTTTGTCAGTATTCTCCAATTTCTCGTGACCTTTTTACCGGGATTTTTAAGTACCTGTCTCCTGTTAACATTATAAATATAAGGTTTTCCAATGGAATATTTTTGTAAATGTTTTGGAGAATATTTTTCACCTTTTTTCTTTTTTTAGAATAAGTTACAATGTGTGTTAAATTTGAATTTATTTGTAACTAAAAGTTTTAAGGTCAAGCGAAATCTTTTTAAAACAGGGATGTCATTTGTTTCGCGAATCGACTTATTGGGAATTATTCTATGAAATGACTTGATTTTTCTACATATTATTTAATAATGTTTTCAGAGTAATTCTGAGATGAAACGGTATTGGTTCCATTTTGAATGTCACCCAAACTTACGTAGCTTTCCTTTTGTTCCAGGTTTCAGGAACATAGCCTTGGGCCTTGGAATTATCATTGCTACGCTTCTCAACCTCACCGACTGCGATATCGTCACCGATGCACCGAAGGCTAAAGAAATATATAATAGTATATACCAAAGAGATAGTCCAAAAGATATACCAGAACCCGAACTTCTACCAGTACTCCATGGGAACGATACTCGATGTCGCATCTCCGAGTACTTGTGTACAAATAAGAAGTGTATTCCGATTAATCGATATTGCGATGGTTCGAATGATTGCGGGGACTCCTCCGATGAGCCGAGGCATTGTACACGTAAGTAGATATTAGAATATTTTATTTTAGGCAATAAAATGCGTGTCGTTGAATGTGCTGTCTTTCATAAACATGAATTAAACGATAATATAAGTTTTATAGATGATACAAAAACAAAAGAACAAAATGGATAAAGATACAATAAACCAGACAGAGTACACTTAACAGCTGTACAAGCGGTAAACAAAGGCACGCAAAACGAAACATTAGTAACAGCAGTAAAGTAGAAAGAAATGGTTGTTCTCTACGCGAGCATAAATTTTAGCACTTTTATAATCCCTTTTCCGAGGAAGTGGTTACTACATGACGCGGCAACAGCTGAGAGGAGGTAAGGGTACAGTTTTTTCCATATAAATATGCGTATAAGTTGATATTCACGGACTAGAAATGGTTAGAGTCGACAGAATACATATTGTTCTTGAAGATTAAAGTTGTTTTTGATCGTTTGGCTAACTAAGAAGTACCGTTAGATAATGGGTATGAAACTTAAGTACAAGTTGAGCAGAGAGCAGATTAAAAATTCAAGTTTTTGTTCAAACATCAAGAATCTATCGGATACCGGCTGAAGTGTTATTACTCCGATAAACTTTAAGGATTACTGGAAAGGGTCTATCCGAAGTGTTGTCGAAATTCCAGGCATTTTGTTGCCTAAAGTTTTCTTCAGTTACAACTTTCATAGCTATTTTAGAAGCAATTTGAATAAGTGCTAGGCTCTTCGAGTATCTTCACTCGTTTGAATAAACAATAATGTTGTAGAACACTTGTTCTTAGACTAAGCTTGAACTTTGATTAGTTATGGAATCAGGCGTTGCTTTGCAGAAATCAATGACATTAAATAATGTTATGCTTAATATTGTGTTTATTCTGCGAAAATCTAATTTAACCTTTTGACGCCACTGTCACATATACTTATGTGACCAACAGCAAAAATATGTGACAAAATGGTAGGTGAAATAGGCATGACATCCTATCAAAAAATTACAAATCTTTTTAGTCCGTCAGTTAGAGTATTGGAAAATAATGGACGCATATTTTTTGTTTTTGTAAATCAATGAATATCGCCAAAGTTAAAACGCATCAAAACTCTGAAGTGGGGGCTCGTGACGTCAGTTTTTGACGCTTTAAAAATTATACCTAGGCGTGACGTATTGTGAATTTTAAAAGCGTCGTATCTTCGTCAATTTTGATTTACGAAACAAAAGAAGAAATACGGTTCAAATATTTTTTGATAATCTAACTGTCAGACTAGTTAGTTTTTTTTGTCGTTGGCTGTCGGTTTAACGTGTAGGGGAAGCGGGTCCGTTTATGCTCAGGCGTTCAAAAGGTAAAAAACGGGCCTGTATCCAAGCAAAGAAACATGATTTAAGTAAGCAATATCCATATTTCTGTGTCAAAATTCTTGGCTAACTAGAGTTTAGAGTTTACCAAATTATCCGAGAGACTACATAGATTTCTGTGTTTAAATAGTTAAACTTTGGTCTTCGAAGCTCTCATAATAGTTTTCAATTACCTATCCTACCTACCTACGGCAATCCTGAAATACTTTAGTTTAACCTTCACTTGAAGACCATCGTCAGGCAGTTTGTGTTTAGTTGTCTGGCATTTTGGCGCTTTATTTGGCGCAGCTGTAAATGTAATGTAACACTATTTCGCCCATAGTGTTACATTTTTTGTTTATATGTTAATTTTAATTTTCTTATATTTTATACAATTTTTTTGTTTTATATTGTGTGAACTTATGGCATGTGCCAAATAAACGTAAAAAACGTAAAAAAAAGGGTACTTTAAAATAGTATAAGGTCACAAAGTACAAACAAAACTCCTTATTCCTTTACTAACATACCGTCTTATAATGGCAGGACTATGCACGCGGAAACTAACAAAGATACGAAACGGTTTGTTAAATAAACTTCCCCGAGGGAAATTTAAGTCTAGGAGGCATTCGTAACAAATTAATTGTGAGGAAACGGTGAGAGGGGGAGGGAATAGATGCACAATTTCCGTACAGAAGAACCTTGGGAGGGATTCTGTTTCCTTATAACAGTACTAGCTTATGCCCGCGTCTTCACTTGCGTGAAGTTCGATAACTGTCCCACCGGGATAAAAAGTATCCTACGTGTTAGTTAATCCAGGTTATAAACTATCTGTGTGCTTAATTTCTTCCACATCCGGTCAGTGTTTTTTTTTTTTTTGTTATTTTTTTTTTATTTCTAGTTTTAATTTTGCAAGTATGTCTCGACTGTTTGTAGATGGGCGTTAATGACTGAGACACAGTTTTATACCAATGCAGTTGTTATCTAACACAGAGTTTTTGTAAACTGAGTTTTTTCGTTTTAATAAAATATTATTAAATAATATTTAAAAAAAATAATTATACAATTTTAGTAGTTTTTACGTGAAAGAGTAACAAAAATTCATCCATCCACACAAACTTTCGCATTCATAATACTATTAGAACGTATCCTACGTTCTACTAATATTATAACGGTTTTATTAAGAATTTGAGCCATTCCGCCGTCTCCAATTTCGTTTGTTGAGTTTTCTGTCATAATTAAGTGTTGTTGAATTGAAAGGTGCTGTTTGACATGATGTCCTTTGTAGTCAACTTACAATATTTGAGGAATAAAGTTTCGTAATTGAATGAAAACAGTTTTATAATCACAGTTGCAAATACGACTCACGCCAATACGATAGAGCATGCAGACATTAAATTCAACATTATGTGGAAGGAGTTTTTGACACCTTTTAGATCTGTTTGTAGTTTATAATGTACGGTCGAACAAGCTATTTTGTTTACATTTACAGTGTAATTTGTGTGTTAAACTGTAAACAAATAGCTTGTTGTTCCTTCTGGTAGTCACAGATCAAAAAGTACTATCATTTTCCACTTCCTTGCTATACAGTGAAAGAACGAAAGAAAGGAAGAAAAAGCGTTTATTAGCCCGACCAGGACAACACACAGGAATAAAATGGTTAAATTATAATTAATAAAAGTAAACACCAAAAGGCCAAAAGGCTTCTATACCAGCATGGTGCTGCAAAATTTAAGAAAAACGTCACAGCGCTGATATTCTTAAGAGATGCCACGGTCAGTTGGGGATAAGAATAAAAAATAAATAAATTGTAAATGAATAAACAAACAACATCATCTTTCTGTGTATTACTCTAGCGTATAATCGTCAGAACGATAAGAAAATGTACTGTATTTCATTCTGTAGTACGTGGGTACTATGGTACAGAATGAAATGAAGTACATTTTGAGTCCATGCTACCTCAATCTGTGAACGAAGGTTCCCCGTTCACCTGGTACTTTAAACCTCGCTCGATGCTGATAACCTGTACACACAGCTTAAGAGCTTAACATACGCTACCACGAAGTGTATTACAGGATTATTTTCTAGCTTGCACAGGTATTTGACGGTACTTAGTTTCGTCTCTCAATTTAACACCGATTTATTATACGTAAGACATGCTGCGTCTTTTGAAATGTTTCTAGTAGCAGTTGGAAAGTTTACAAAGCGGTATTTAAAGCTGTTGAATAGATTTTGAAAAGGATAGAAATCTATCTCTTTGGCTTGTAAAATCGACCACCAGACACAATTTTCAACTAGCAATGTCTAAATTGATGTGCTATTTGCAGTAAACCAAGCATCCACATGCCTAAAAACATATCACAGCACCGCTTATCTTAGTCGGCCCTGGTACTGCAATGCACCGTTTAGAGGATTCTGGCACCATAGCCACCAGATACAAACTTTACTAACTTGAAGCACATCTAATTTTTCAAAAAGCTCTTCTCTCATAAGACGAATTATATTACCCTATTTTATGCTCATTTACGTGAACGTGTATTTCCTATTATAGTTCACTTTGTGCCCTGGCTTCGCCAGAGTTAGCTCTCGGATCAAAAAGTTTCCTATTTTCTTATCCAGTTGATGTCTAAGTGTGTCCAAAATCCGTTAGGGCGTGAAAATGTACTGTATGAGAAAGACCACACATTTGTAATATTTGTGAGGATTTAATACGGCAAAATCACGTCAACTTTCACTTTGATTTCCATTTACCAGTTCAAAACCCTCTCTATCCTTTTTATATTCCAACTATACTTATCTGGCTATACCTCTTCTATATCAAAGTAAATGTATTCTCCGTCTAGCGAGTTTTTGCGGCAATCTCGCTCGGCCGCTCGCTACTTCGGCCGGAATCTCTCATGATCTGCTAATGGAAATTAAATTTATTCCCCCTCTTTGATTTAAACTCCGTCGTCGGCCAATGATTTATGGTTTCCGTTGAGGGTAGTTTTTTGTTTTATATTAATTGATTGTTTTTCTATTTGTGTTTTTGGCATCAATTAAGAGAACGTCTATGCAATGTTAAATTGATTTAGCTTGATGATTTGGAGTATTGTGATGAAAACGACGTTATTATTTTCTATTTTATCTGCTTTCAGCTTGACGTTTTCCTCTCTTTTATCACCTTTTGGTAAATTCTGTCATTTTCCATAGACCATAGAGCTCTAATCGACTGCCAGACTGCTAGAAAGAACTCCTATCAAAGAAATGACGCACAGAATCTAAAGTAGTTGTCGCTCCAAATGCCCGAAATTCATGTAAGTATTAATTGCTAACAGAGTATCAGTTAATTAAAGTTAGGTACAATCTAGAATAATAACTACAGTTAATTAAACCAGTACCGACATCACTTTATGTATGTCAGGCTTAACATTAACTAATACTACACCAAATAGGCTGTCTGTAATACCGTAACACTGTAAACGGGTAATTTAATGGGAATACGCTTCGCGGTATTAAATTCCTATCGTGAATCGAATGTAATATCTGCCAAACGGCTGAAATACGTGACGTTTGTTTAGTTAACGTTCATCGTACTGTGTTTATTAACATTAATATGGATATTAAATGTAGCTATTCAGAGAAATTCGTAGAATTTCTTGATATATGGAATCACACACAAGCTTGAATTCGCAGTCAATTTTGGGAAACAGTCTCACTCCATACACTTCAATCAACTTATCCGTGCAGATGGGAAAATACGGTTTACGATGTTTACGGTTTAGACATTGCAGTGCAATTTTTCTTGCCAAGCATCGCCATCTTAAACTGCATATTAGTGGCCGTACTATACCTATAATATGCTTTTTGACTTACGGGTCGAATACTGTTATTGCAAAGTTATTTAATTTTAGCTCTGACTGGAGCGAACCTTATTGTAAGGCGAATAAAGGTCATTGTTAATTTGACAGACTTGTCAGTGGCAGCAAATAAATAACACTTAACCTTATTTGTAACTAAAATAAAGATTACTGTGATTACAGTTATTCAAAGACTTATTTCACTAAAACATTGTGTTCTTTTTTTTTTGAATATCTGTTAAATTAAAAAATTAAAATTAAACTAGTTTATTTCTGTAACTTTCTTGCACAATATTATTCTGTGGCTAGAACCTCCCAGGAAGCATGTAGTAATTAATGCTTGTGTTGGGTGGTTCTGCTCCTCCCTCGGATCAACATATTTTTAGGTAAACAAATAACTAAACTATTTTAAGTAATTACAAACAAGAACACAATGAATGAAAAGTTAGAGATACTGTTAACAACTCTGAAAAAGTTTTCATATAAACCCTGTAATTTTAACAGACTTGTTAGTGGTGCCAATAATAATAGCCACCTCACTGTCACGGAGATCACTGTGGTTTACGCAGTAGTGTGAATACAGAGACAAGTTCAAAATTAGATGCTCAGTTATTTTACAACACAAAATTATCATCTTCCTTTTTTTAAAAACTGCGAACAACTGAAAAAAGTTACATTTAAAATTGCCACACTGCAGCACTGGCACGTTATAAAATACAAACCATTTAAGTTTGCGAAGAGGTCTTCGCAAACTTGAAATACTCAGTTACCTGCATCCAAAGACGTATGAAAGAGATACCACTAAAAGCTACATATTACCGACCTCTATAGCTTTCAGCAAATCCTTTCCCTCCCGATATAAGTAAGAAAACGTAAGTAATCTTGGCACTGACCTCACACGACCCGCACCTTCGATTGCCTCGGAGAGTGATGGCACTCCTTACCTCCAATCTTATTGAAAAAGCTTACAAATGCCTCGAGGCATCCAGTATTTCTCGAATTTATCACTGCAATATCTTAGTATTGTCCCCCTCCGCTTTATTTAGACGTCAAAACCAGATGGAAGGAATTATAATTTTGAGAAATGTCGTCCTTATTTTATGGGGGTACCGCCTATTGAAAAGGTTTTGTCGATTTCAGAATATCTTTTGAAATAATTTTGAATCATTTCTGGTATGGTTCTGATCTTATTATATTAATAGGTCTTTTTGTGTTGACCTTTCAAAGACATAGGTAGAAGTACGCTGATGCCTTATAAAATCATCGAACCTATTACGTAATCGTTCTATTTAGTTCGTAAGCGTTTCTACTTAGTTTACTTATTTTGTTGTGCAAAATTAATAGAAACTGTAGTGCATCAGGTTTAAAGTTCACGTTTGAATAGGGAAACCATTAAATCATTCTCCAGAAGTCAATGTAGCAGGGTAGTTCGGTTATAATAACTAGAGTGGAATCTGCGTGAATATGCTGAAGACATCTATAGGAGTTGGTAGCCATCCTATCAGGTATGTATTTTAAGTAATTCTTGATACATAACTGAGTTTGTCTGTTGATCATAATATTCCGAAATAAAATCATAGAGTAAACAAACTATTATAAAGCAATTGTAGACAAAACACTCGAATTAGAAAAGTCATATTTTTTTAATAAATTGGAAAACTTAAAAAAAAAACCTGAAAATATAGCAAACTAAAAACTTTAATAAATAATTTATCCAAAAATCTCTGTACAGATTACAATCATATTATCACACATATTACTAATGGAACCACAAATATTATGGCTAAGCGACACGACCCAACCTCGGGACCAGAGAAAACAATAATTGAGTTTGGGAATGCGGGAACATGGCGGAGGTCCCAATTCAATTCTGTTCCCATTTCTGCCAAGTAGATCTGTTCTAACCGTAACACTATATAAATATACTGTTTTATGTATAGTTTTGCTTACGACTTTGCGCGTTTTGCAGTTTATTTTGTTGTTGGTAAAGCAAAGTATTTTGCTGTGTAGACAACTCCATTTTCGCATTTGCATTTGCGTTGAATTTAGTTTGTTTATTTTGATGAGGTTATCTTGTTGGTTGTTCTTCTTGGTTGTCTTGGTTTTGTCTTGTCTTGTCTTGTCTTGTCTTGCGTTGTCTTGTTTTGTCTTGGTTAGTTTGATATTACTTGTCTTAGTATGAAAATTCCATTACGGCTTTGTCTATAACCTTAATAACATAACATCACGCCTGGCTACGTCCACCGGGCACAGACTACGTGTCTGCTACTGGGAATAATTCCTAATGGAAAAACCCAATAGCACTTTGCACGGACCCGGGAATCGAACCCAGGACATTATGTTTAGCATTCACACTTGAGGCAGTCCAATAAAAATATATATTATTCAATTCTGTTCCCATTCCTGTGAAGAGGGAGTATATTTCAGTGCTACCCGCAAAACCATATACTTAAAGACACTATTTTATTTTATGTGGAGTTTTTTTCCCGACTTTGCTGGTTTCGGAGTTTATTTGGTTGTAGGAAAATAAAGTAGGTATTGCCCGTGCAGACAACTCGATTTTTGCATTTGAGAACTGTATTTGGGTCTTGTGTTTATTTTGATAAGATTTTCTTGCTGGTTGCTTGAGATAGCTTGACATTGACATGGGGTACATACAGTCAAATGCTGGCTATTTACTGGTTAACCTATAATCCCAATAAGGTAATTAATTAATCAGCGCACGCAACAGTTGGAAACAATTATAATTATACCTAATCAAGATCCTATTTCTAAGGTATTCATATTACCAGCCAATTTCTATTATTTGCAGATATTTACTGAATATTTTTAGTAGTATTTAGTATGCATTAAGCATGTTACACGGAGGAATAAGAAAAATGTCGTGAGGAAAGTTTTGAGTATGAAAGACGAAGAGTATACAAAATAAATATCGCTGGACATTACACACAACGCCATCGAGTGCCACACTAACGCCAAGCAAGGCTTGTGTCGTGGACACTAGATAGTTGATATACTACATATTATATACTTTTTGTTTGTAAATACATACTTGTTTTACATATAAACATCATCCATGACTCGGAAATAAATGTCCATGCTCATCACACAAACATTTGCTCCTTTTTTTTTTGGGATGGGAAATCATCAAATAACTTCTCCCACACTGGGCGGAGCGGGAGGGAGTGTCAGACTTTTACTGACTAAAACTTATCCATGTTCCTTCCTCGCCCTTTATATTCCGGGACCGCGGTATCTCTTTCGAACAGGCCCGCAACCCTGGCAAAACATTTGCTCTTTACCTTTGAGTCGAACCCTGCAGGACCTTTAGAACCAAGGCAGCCTCACACCCACTAAGCCATTCGGGTCGGCCTATATGCCAAAGAAACGATGCATGAACTGTGTGAAGTATGATAAGGCAAGAAAAGAGGTGTCTGATGATAAATGATAAATGATAAATGTTAAATGATAAATGATAAATGATAAATGATAAATGATAAATGATAAATGATAAATGATAAATGATAAATGATAAATGATAAATGATAATGATAATTGATAAATGATATCATCAGACACCGCACATCGCGCGCATCGTTTCAGTATTTGTTTGTTTCGTTTCTTCTATAGATGATGAATAATAGAGAAGTATGAAGAAGACGACATGCTGCGCCGCCTCCAAATAAAAGGGCATAAGGGCAGAAAAGTGATCATTAAGTTTTATTATGCATTAGATCCAGTACATGCCTAAAAATATTCAAATTTGGCTGAAACTAAGTAGCTTTTTGACAATCCCCCAAAAGGCTCGCCCTTGGCCACTTCAACTCTTTCAGCTGTACAAAAGGATATAAAGAAACTCCCCAGCAACACAGAAAATTATCCTCGTCTATATTAACTGAAACCCACAGTTATGTGTATGCAAAATAAAATGTCAAACAGATTGATTGATCTCGCGTAACGTGGGAGAAAAATAAACAAACGCACTTCCTCATTTAGCCTGGTATTAGTTAAGATTTGTTTGATACGACTCACAAGGAAATTGGTAACATTTAAGTATACGTATTTCTACTCCACTGGTGATGATATCAAAATAAGAGGAACGGGTGGAAAATAAATACCGCAATATGATACGGAAAATCTTGTAATAACTACGAGTAAGGTCTAAAGAAGATGTGTAGAGTGTATTTTTTCTTGCATTTTTTGCAGCATTTAAAAGAACGGTTAAGAACCATGTTTTTTTAAGAAAAAAAATGACCGTTTTTCATCCTCCTTGTCTTTCATCTACAAAAAAGTTGTTCAATACAAGAGGTGGACGTTAAAAACGGTTACCTGCAAGTATTCAGTGAATCATTCTGAACCGATATCTTTCTTTCTTTCTCGTCGGTTATGAAACCAAACCAGCTGTTTTCTACAAAAATGTAATACCTTAACGTTCAAAATGTAAAGAACTGCTGATTTTTATTTTTATTACTGATGTAAAATGTCTATGTGGGATTCAGAATGATGTTCTAATACGTGGTAGCCGTTTTAACGACGGTATCTCTTCTCCTTGTACGGTCGAACAAGCTATTTGGTTTACAGTTTAACCATAAATTACATTGTAAAATGTTAACCAAATAGCTTGTTCGACCGTACTAAAGAAATGATTGGTAATATGTCAATCAAATAAAATCTGCAATGTGTCAAGGTTTATTTTTCTATTTTTATTTAATAATTATTTTACTTTACTTTTAATAAGCTTAAATGGAAATACATGTTAAATTTAACATAAACACGAGTACTAAAATAATGTAAAATTATATTTGCATGCCCTAAAAATACGAAATATGCTTTGTGCCTAAACCACCAAGTTTAACAACTAGTGACACATACCAAACTATTTAGCCGATTCACGTAACATTTACCATTTAGGTTGAAAATTAATTGATTAACAAAACAAAAATGAGAATGTTTTTTAAAATTATAATATAATCAATACAATTTATTTGTGATGACCTCAAGTATCACATATACATTTTATACGGAAACTGGATGAAGGGATGCGTCAACAAAATTCTTCAAACATTGGTTGTTTTTGGGATGAGCAATGGTAATGCCCTTAAGCAAATAAATTAATCTTATTATAGTTTATAGACAGTTATTTAGACCAGTCTTACCAAGTGGTATCGTATTACCCAGTATTAACTGGGTTGTGTAGGTCAGATAGGCAGTCGCTCCATGTAAAATGCTGGTATTCAGCTGCATCCGGTTAGACTGGAAGCCGACCCCAACATAGTTGGGAAAAAGGCTAAGCAGATGATGAGACAGTTATTTCAAGTAGTTGTGAAAAAAGGGTATTTTCACAACAACTTGAAATAACTGTCAATCAACAACTTACGTTTTTCCCTCGTGTAGTTTTTGCTTTAATATTTGAAAATGTAGTGTAACTGTCTCAAAAGTAATTGCCGAAAAATACGTTTACGTTCGTTGCTAGATCAATTGTCTTGTCTAAAAATAGTTTAACCTCGTCAAGAGGTTTACATGACATCGGCTAGACGTATAATATCGATCCATGTTTATTTAATAACCCTCTATATTGACGTAGCTAACAATTCGTTAACCCTACTCGTTTCTTATAATATCTTTAACGACTGTAGTATTATTAAAACAACTTTCATCTATTTATACACGGAACTGAAGACAGATTTTTCTGTTCTCTGTATTTATAGTAAACTAGCGGACGTCACGCGGTTTCACCCGCGTAGTTCCCGTTTCCGTGGGAGTACGGAGATAAAATATAGCCTATGTTACTCGAGGTGTATGTACCTTTCCATTGGTGAAAGAAGTTTTGAAATCGGCGCTGTAGTTTTTGAGTTTATTCATTATAAACATACACACACTCAAAAATACAATTTTTTCCTCTTTATAATATTAGTGGGTAAAGTATAGAAGTATAAATGCTTAAGGAGATGACTGTTTAAGGAGTATTTCAGGCTTCTAGCAGGAATCTGTGGTTTTTGCCTACCCCAAAAAAGGCGTGTGTAGTATTTCAGCACGTTTTATGATAAAATCTTTAAGACACCAACCTCAATTGAGGCATCTCTTAACTTCACAACAAAACATTCTATTCTCTTGCAGTTTAAAAAATAAGTAGGTACCTATTTTAAAACAAACAAAAAAGATGGCCTGCCCTGGCCTGCGCTTGGGTAGATAGCACGTTGTTTTGCTCTTTTGTTGTTCACCCACACAGCCTTCAATGGGAGTACGCCAACTAATTTCAACTCTGCCGACACTTGACGTGTTTACTTGGAAAACTTCATATTTTTCATCTTGGAAATATACTTTGTTGGAGTCTGGTAAGCGATTTTAGTCTTTAATAACATGTAACCTAGTTTAGAGTTTGTTTACAGGGTCGGTTCTAACTTGTGATGTTGTTACTTTTGGTGCATTGCGCATTCGGTATAAATTCGTATAATGGGATGTCGATAGGCGAGCGAGGCTCGCCACTCGATTAGCAACCGCAGCAATTCCTGATGCGAATTGGTTCTATAGGTGCTCTGTAATGAACCCATTGACCATCAGCGCCCACATTTGCGGCTGTTAATTCCTGCATAGTAACTAATTAGTTGCCAGTCCCGTGCACTAATGACGCAACTAAGAGCGCACATTACCAGCTAAGACAATTCCAGCAGAATTTACATCCTTTAAGGGTTCTATTAAATTTGAACAGGTAAATTACAATGGCGTGGCAGCTAGAGCCAACCTAATGGCTTGAGTGAGGTAGCTAATAAGATCACGCGGTTCGTTAATTTAGCCTGACTCCCCTTACTAATTTACCAAAAGGTGGGCTGTACATACTTAAATGAAATAATAAACTGTGGGTTCTGTTACTGATTTCGTAATTTTTTTGGGGAGCTAATCCAATTTTGTGGGTATCAAAGTTTTTATGGGTTGGGTTTTTGGTAATAATCTGGGGTAAGTAGACGGTGTAAGGCAGAGAATCGCATCGAAATTGCTAAGATAGAGGTAGTTATAAGAATCATCAATAGGATCGTGCGGTATAACGTAGGTACATAGTGTCTATGCATGATTTGGTTCGAAAGGATAAGAGCCATTCTGCTTCAACACATTGCGCCAAGATTATCCTTGTGGAAATGGGTAAAGTCAAGATATGATCACTACCCGGTGCGGGCTTTACATAAACATGTACATAAACATGTCCATTTTATAAAAAGCATGTTCCAGGAAAACTCCTGGAACAAGCTTTTTATAAAATAAAGCACGGAAAGTTCGAGAACACAACAAACCAACATCCAGTCTTGTTAAGAAATAATAAATCAACAATGTCACAACTCGGAGTCAGCAAAAGATGAGGATTGTTCGTTACGTAATTTCCGCCGACATTCAAAATTCAATTCGGCTCGTCCGAAACGTAACGCCAAGATTAAAAACTCAATTATCTGGCTTGCCCATCTGTCCGCTTCGTGTGCCACAAAAAACTGAGCAAATAGAAATCACAAAGGGTTTTTCCTCCCGTTTTCACAATAAACACATGGTCGGTGGACGGTAAACGCAGCCTACGGCGGATTGAATCCACCATTATTAAGTTTTAATGACGTCGACCACAATGCCAGCCCCCAGGCGATAAACAAAGGATAATGGCCGTTGTGTCGCTCGTAATAAGATAAATAACCGCAATCGCAATCCACCCGCCTACGCTGCGAGTGTAATCTCGAGACGTTGAAATTAAATATGAATCAAGTTGGAAAATGTATATCGATGCCATGTTACTGTCGAGAAAATAAATTGAAGCTTAAGATAGTTTGAATAAGATAAATTATGTTTGATGGTTTTAAAGATTTTGTATTTTATTGGAGTCAAAAACTTCTTTGGGCGCGTTGAGCTCATTTTGGGTGAACAAAAATCATAGAACTCGCGTGATCGTCACCTAACTCTTCGTAGCACTCGTAGCCGATCCGCTACGGCGTAGCACCACTTAAGGCGTGCGCGGGGCACAACCCGTAGCAGATATAGAATACTTTTCACTTCTATCGGCGTCTATAAAACTATCTCTAACTGACAAGACAAAAACTCATTCCCATATTACCGATTCTGAAAATCGTCTCTAAAACGACGAAACGTAAAATGTCCTGCCATTAGTCGAGGAGCTCCACAGAGGAACTCCCAAAGTGATTCTAAAGTGGTGCATGTTGCACTACGTACGTGCACAGAGGGCACACGACATCACGGCCAGTCGTAAAATTCACCAGCGGAGCGTAATACTGCAATTTCACTAGCCGTTAACCGACTGGAGTTTGTTCGTGCGATCTGTGTGAGACCATAGCTTGGCCTCCTATAGCGAACGTTGTTCTGCCAATATATACCAATTCATTACGAAAGTTGTTCCATTTTCTGTAGTAGGCACGTAAAATTTATTGTATTTATTTTGGTAATCCTGATAGGTCTTAAATTAATGAACTTAACGTACGTGTGGGATATATATGTCACCGTAAAATTGTCAAATACGTTATATTACAATATAACGTGTATCTCTCTAGCGATATTGTAAAGTCTCGAATTATTGTCAACTGAACATACGGAAGTATCTCTGCCCCCATAATCGGGACTTGGGGCACCCCCCCGTTAGGTTAGTTAGGTTCCTTTAAACCCTGCACCCGGAAATAGGGGCCCCGCGAAGCGGGGCTTCGTCGACTACGCTTTTTAGGGGAATATAAAGTGTTTTAAGGTTAGGTTATAATAATCGGTATTTCTCAGGAATGGTACAATATCTTTTCATGAGAGTTGTACCACTGGGCAAGGGGGACTCCTCGTTCCCTCCACACCGCGTGAGTTGACTACCATCGCATGCATTTCACGTAAAATAATGCGTTTTGTTGTAAGCAGTATGTTCATTTGACAATATTTCGAGATTTTACAATATCGCTAGAGATATTACAATATAACGTATTTGACAATTTTACGGTGACATATACACTCGTTTTCCTCTCTGATCAACTAAACCGAATTGAGTTAAATTTTGCTTTGGTTAGCGAAATTATAAAAGAACACCGGCCAACGCGTGAACAATTTTTTGTTGAAATTTTATTTTAGCGTCTGCCCATGATTAATATGTAAAAGTATAAAGTTTGAATTCCTGAACAGTTTTGTCTTCTGTTATACTTTTATACGAAGTCAGGACTTTAAAATATTTTAGTTTGATGTTGTAAAGGTTATGTATGTGTAGTCAACAACAGATAAATGTAAAAATAAGTACTTAGCACACACTACGCAAAGTAAGGGTAGATCCCTTATTCGCGTGTAAAATACGCAATGGCGAATCAAAGATATCTATTGATTTTAAAAGTCACCCCTCGGTTTAACTTTAATAGACATTTTGTTACTTGGTTAAATACTTCTTTCTGTAAACTATACCACTGATTCCTTAAATAATTAAAAAAGCATTTTATTTGTCTACTCATTTCAATCAATTTCAATGTCAAATTGACAAACTAGCAATTTTACCTGGAAATAATTCGCTGTTTCGTCTCTTATTTACTGTTTTTTTTAACTGAAATCTTAATTTTGATCTTCACTTGGACTTTCGATTAATTCAGTTACTGAACAGCAAGTTGTGTTTTATTAATTAGATACGAGTTGCCTTCGGATTTTGTTTGGTGTTTGTTGATATCATTTCATTAGAGATTTTCAAATGATGGTACATCCCAACCGAAGCCTGCCAAGTTACAAGAAACCTGCCGACTGAGATCGGTCAGGACAAATCGCCAGTCAGAATAATATTATCGTATTTAACTACATTCGAGAGGGAAAAATAGGCAATCATTTTGTATATGAACTTCCAACTAAGTAGCTACGTGCCACGATCTTGAGTAACGGAATGTGTCTAATATAATCATGATAAATAAATAATAAATTATTAGTTTATCTCCTTTCTTGACTTCTTATTTTTGCGCCTACCCTAAGCATTGCATTTTTGTAAGTATCACCTACATTACTTTAGTAGAAGGCGAGCCTATTGCCACAGACCGTATGAGCACAATGCTCCAGGCTTCAGGATACTACAATTACAGAATCAGTACAAAAAGTGTTTTCCTCTAAAGATATACCATCCTATTATACTACATACATACTATTATTTCATTAGGCCAGTTGACAAAAGAAATGTCATGGGTTTTTGTTTGGAGGTGACATTATAGTTAGAGAGCCCATGACACTAGACCTAGTTTGAAAAGACTCCGATACATATTATAATATTATTTCCGTCATTGATGGGGTCACACAAAATGGCGATGCTGCAATGCAAAAAACCTGGTGGCGCTATTAAAAAGACTGTTTTTAGGTATCTAGTATGATCGACCTCCTGAAAAAACCACCGCTCATCTGAAAAGTCATCAATTTTTTTGTAAGAAAAACCACTGCTGCATCTTCCAAACAGTGGAGAAAGTGGTTGCTGCAGCGATCGACGTCGCCCTCCGCGCAGCTGAATTCGGCATTTTGTCAGCACCCGGGTCCTTTCGATTTATACTGATTGAATACGCGTGCCACGCCACGGTCACGTAGGAGAATAATATTACGAAACTTGGGAGTCATATCATACTCGAACTAAAAATCATTTGCTTATCGTTCGCCAGGTTTTTTGCATTGTAGCATCGCCATTTCGTGTTCCCCTATTAACAACGTGACGAATTATTTATATTTCATCTGGGAGTATTATCGAGAAGTTTAGTGTCATGGGCTCTCTAACTATTAAAAGTATAGCTTAGCCAAAAGTCATGAAGTCAAGCCAGAAAGAAAAAAACTAAGCCATGATTATTTCTTATCATCATTGTTCTAGTCAATCAAGCTTTTAATTATTACGATTTTTTTTCCTGACTTCGATAGGCCTTAAGCTTGATTTGATAAATCTTAGTAAATTATTTCGTCGGTATCTCTAACGGTGACATTTGTAGACGCTCAATAATTTCATCAGCAATTGTACGGCCGGTGTTCTTTATATATTACTTATCATTATTTTTTATTATTATTTTTTAATTTTAGAAAACCTTAGTTTGAGTGTTGTTATTTAGTGTCAAACCAATGAAAAGTAATTTAAACATTCAAATAAAAAGGAAAAAAATGGAAATGTTTAATTTTTATTTTCAGTCTAGATTGTTGAACTGTTTTGTGTTATTTTGATGTTTTGTTAAACAAAATAATATAATTATTATATTAAGGATTTGAAAATTTACTATGCATATGAGACTGTTTTTTTTAATTAGTAATTAGTGATGAATAAACTTCATTTTGAATGTTGTATTAGTTTGACTGAATTATAAGAGATTTTGAGAGTGTAAGAAACGTAATTTAAGGATGTCCCAGTAGTACAACTTCCAAGTGCGCACCATCTATAAAAAGAGCGAATAGGCATGACGACATATCAAGAAATTACAAATCTATTTAGTCCGTCAGTTAGAGTAATGGAAAATAATGGACGCGTATTTTTTGTTTTTGTAAATGAACTAATATTGACAAAGATAAAACGCATCAAAACTCGGGAGTGGGGGCTAGGGACTTCAGAACTTGCTAAAAATTATACCAAGGCGTGACGTATTGAAAATTTTAAAAGCGTCGTATCTTCGTCAATTTTGATTTACGTAACAAAAGAAAAAATACGGATGAAATATATTTTGATAATCTAACTGACGGACTAATTAGATTTGTTTGTTGTCGTCAACCCTATTAGCAATACACTTAAAAAAAGAAAAGAAAAGCTACGTGGACGAATTAAGGACAGTATCAGAAATGGTGGATCGGAATTTCAGTTTCACGTTTGTCGATTGTTTTTTTTTTATTGTGCACTCGTGTACTAGCTCCTGACCTGGAATGCGCAATGTTCGTTCTAAACTTTTTGCCCGTTTTTTTATCGCTCCGCTGTAAAGTCAAAGTAGGACATGAATGCGGATAGCGTTTGCTGAACGATTCCAATAGTCACTTTGTTTTAGATGTCGAATTTACTTTTTGTGATTTATTTATTTATTTAGGTTTCTATTAATCGCAGTTGGAAAAGGGGGGCCAGTAATTGGTTATTAAAATGGAATTGTGACGTAATTATAAAATTGCGTTTAGAATTTGTTAATTAAAATAACATGCTGTCTTTGTTATCTTCAAACGAATGGCGGTGAAAAACGGGTTGATATTTTCAATTGTTGCTAACTGTGATCGGTAACTTAGTGCAAGCGAGCTTGAGTCCCCCTTCCTATTGTTTAACCGACTTCCAAAAAGGAGGAGGTTCTCTATTCGACTGTATGTATTTTTTTTTAATTTTTTTTTTATGTAGGTATGTTCACCGATTACTCGAAGACGCCTGAACCGATTTGAAAAAATCTTTTTTTGTTTGAAAGGGTATACTTCCAAGTTGTTCCCATAGTCGCCAAGTCGGGATCTGATGATGGAATCTTGGCGAAATCGAGGGAACTCTTCAAATTTTATAGGATAACGTACAGCAATTTTGGTATTTTCTACAACAAATGAAGCATTTGCGTTTGATAAGAACCATTCTACCATCAGATCTGATGATGAAGCCAAGAGTCACGGAACTACATAATGAGACAATGTATCCTAGTCGTGTTTGGGCTTGTTGTAATTGTAACGGTATGCACTTTCCATGTGTACCAAGCACATGTGAACCACTAAAAAGTGAAAAATAAAAACTTTTTTGCAAAAAATAAAACCGACTTCAAAAAAAAAACCAAAAAAGTGAAAAATAACTTTAGCTTCTGAAGTCGGTGACAAAAAAATGAAATCAATCATACAAACATCACCGACTTCAGAAGCTAAAGTTATTTTTCACTTTTTTGGTTTTTTTTTTTTGAAGTCGGTTTTATTTTTTGCAAAAAAGTTTTTATTTATATAAACAAATAAATAAAATTATTTCACTGTTTAAAATTTGAAATTTCTGTCTGTCTGTATGTTCAGGCAAATTTTTGAAACGGTTAAACTGATTTTGACGTGACTTTTAAAAGTCACTTCTGTGCAAGTTAAAAAGTACGAATAATATTTTAATCTTTTGCGGACCGTAGTCGAGGCTCCTGCGGACCACCAGTGGTCCGCGGACCACAGGTTGGGAACCAGTGTGTTATATGGACTAACTTAGGCTACTTTAATTTTGGAAAATGGATTTACAACATCCGAAAATCCGATCCGATTCAAATACAGAAAAGTAATATTTATATAATAACTAGCTGAACCGCGCGACTTCGTCTGTATCACATAAATAGCTTATAACTTTCCCCTAGAAAAACGGACAATCCAACATAAAGAGATTTTATCAATTTCAACCAGTAGTTCCTGAGATTAGTGCGTTTAACCAAACAAACTCTTCAGCTTCATAATATACTAGCTGACCCATGCTAGATCCTAGATTCTGAGATTAGCGCGTTCAAACAAACAAACAGACAAGTCATCAGCTTTATTATATTATAAGTATAGATTGTCAGTATAGATTTTATGCGACCTTCGTCCTCGTAACACAGCTAGTTTCTGTATAAAATACGTGTTTAATCGCAAAAGATAATCCCAATACACAACTGTTATCCTTAACTACATTACAATCAACCGCTTTCGTTCACCCCCGTACGCTCTAACCCTTCCCTTTGGGCTAATTTGCTTTCGACGCGAACTTTGGCACGTCTCATGTTTACTAGCTGCTAGTGTAGCAGATACTAATCCCGCTCTCATTACTGATGCAAATTTAATACGAACCCAGTTTAGTATGGACCGTATTGTGTTTACGTCTTGCGTACCGTTTGGGGTAATTTCGGGGAACGTAGTGCTGGAGATAGGGGTTGATCGGAGTTTTGGGATGTTAGGAGCTATTTGATGTTGGATTTTTGGGGTTAGAGTTAGTATTTATTTAGAATTTAGCATATTTTATTAAGGAATTGTAATTAAAACTAGGTAAGTCTTACCTTAGTTTCAGAATTATTTCAAGCCAAGTTTCAACCAGCGTCGGGCACTAGCTGCTCGGCAGTTTGCTGAACTGCTGGGCCTATTTCGCGCAGCAATATTATCTCTTTGGTTTTCTGTTCAGTTTTAATGTTCTTTATTTACTTTTTATTGTTTAGTTTTAATATAAGTTTTTTTTTTTATTTATTTTATTCCTTTTTTTGTTATGTTGTGTGCACTTGCGCCATAAGCCAAATTAATATGTTTTCTTTCTTTCTTCTTTCCAAGTCAAAGGCCCATAATTGACATAAAAACAAACACCAGGTTAGGCTCTAACAAGAATAATGATAACCATGTGCTGATTGCTGAGTATAAAATACACATAAGATAATTAAAGAAATAAAAAGAAAACATTTTGAAATCTATGGAAGTATGCCGTTGGGTTTCGAACCTAATCTGTTCTAAATATAAATAATACTTTGTCTCCGTATGCCAGTTACTGCTTAAATGAATACGGAGGTTTCATCTCTACTGTACCTATTTAATTATACATTTATTAAAATGAACCAAGGCCAGCAGTAGCGTACTGAAATAATTTAATTAATATCTACGGTTAAAAATTTCTCAAAAAACCAACCTGAATCTTTCTCCGCATCTAAAAACTTTTTTGCAAAAAATAAAACCGACTTCAAAAAGAAAAAGTGAAAAATAACTTTAGCTTCTGAAGTCGGTGACGTTTGTATGATTGATTTAATTTTTTTGTCACCGACTTCAGAAGCTAAAGTTATTTTTCACTTTTTCTTTTTGAAGTCGGTTTTATTTTTTGCAAAAAAGTTTTTATTTTTCACTTTTTAGTGGTTCACATGGAAAGTGCATACCGTTACAATTACAACAAGCCCAAACACGACTAGGATACATTGTCTCATTATGGAGTTCCGTGACTCTTGGCTTCATCATCAGATCTGATGGTAGAATGGTTCTTATCAAACGCAAATGCTTCACTTGTTGTAGAAAATATAAAAATTGCTGTACGTTATCCTATAAAATTTGAAGAGTTCCCTCGATTTCGCCAAGATTCCATCATCAGATCCCGACTTGGCGACTATGGGACCAACTTGGAAGTATACCCTTTCAAACAAAAAAATAATTTTTCAAATCGGTTTAGGCGTCTTCGAGTAATCGGGTAACATACATAAAAAAATAAAAAAAAATAAAAATACATACAGTCGAATAGAGAACCTCCTCCTTTTTGGAAGTCGGTTAAAAATAACCTTTTCTATCAAATATTTAGGCTATTTATTATACCTTTATCAAATTATGTTTTCCATTTGTCAATTTCCCGAGACGCAATATTTATTAAATGAACATTGGCAGTAAGTGAAAATAAATTGCTTTTCCTGGGCGAAGTGAAAAATGAAAACAAGTTCTTTAGGAAAGAACAGTCACTTTAAAATTAAGTCTATAATTAACAGAGGCTACTGTTGTTTTAATTATATTATAATTACGATCGTAAATTAACAAAATGTTACGATATTTTATCAGCTGCTTGCAGGAACTCAATTTTGTTTCAGCTAAATTTTGTATAGGCCTTGCGGGTGTTAGCGATACATTACTCAATTAATTTCATTCCACAAAATACTTAGAGAATGATTATAAAATATCAAACTAATAAGATTATTCTAAGTAGTAATACATAGGTTAGTTAGAGGTGAAGCTCGTGGCTTAATATTGGTGGTTGGTCATTGGATGGGTGATCGTCCATTTCATACCGAATTTCCTCCATTAATCGAAAAGCAAGTTAAGCTGTTAGTCCCGGCAATCATTTGTAGATCTTTGACAGTGGTTACAGGTAGTTAGTGGCCCAAAAGTCTGACAGCCAGTCTTACCAAGGGGTATCGTATTGCCCAATACTAACTGGATTGTGAAGGTCAGATATGCCGTCGCTCCATGTAAAATACTGGTATTCAGCTGCATTCGGTCAGACTGGAAGCCGACCCCAACATCAACTATGTTTTATTGTGTTAAAGGCTTGAAAGATGATGAGGTAAATAAGTTAGTGTAGGTTTTAAGTACATAATAGTAAGCCATTAACATGAATTATCCAGAGAAGTACTCATGCGTTACTCCTAATAAAGCGCGAGCGACATTGCCTACGATAATATTGATATATCATTATGTAATAGTAGCAGATTGAATGTACTTAATTAAAGCAAATAGATGGTAATAGCGTCGTCACTTCAAATGATCTTATTGAAGCAAATAGATCGACCTAATATTAGTTTACAATAGACATACGCACCGCCACAAATCTAGGTTAGATACCTACTTAATAAAACTCAGTAATCTTGTTCATTGTGTAGCTTTGATGCTGTAATGATATTTACTTGTCCTTGTATCATTTTCCAAGTGCTGTGCACTTCTGTAAGTGACGATTCACTACACCTAAAACTCTTTGGGATTTCTGTATTTGTGTATGTTTTAGTGAGTCAGTCGTTGAAGCGCCAAATAAATAAATTAAAAATTTATGCACTGACTGAGTGGTGGGTCTAAAAGCATGACTTTTAAAAGCTGCGAAGCGGGAGAATTATGGAACGGTTTTATCATGATCGTCAAAATATTTTTTTCCACTTAAATGGCATTAACTTTGCCCGCGGCAAAGATTAAACTGGATATAAAGTTCTAACCCAGGTCTTCGCTCTGCTAAAATGTATCTACATTCGTGTAGCTGTTTATAATATTAGTAACGGTTAATATACAATCAAACACACACACTTGTACCATAAACACTAAATCAAATTTGTTTCCCGTCGACAACAAAGTCCAATAGACAACAACACTAGTTTCCATTCCGTTGCCTGTTATATTGGCAAAGTTTTCGAATTCAGCGATTGTATAAATTCCAAAGTGGGGCACTAAATACCATGAAAGCGCCTGTTGTAGCGGTGCAGAGTTAATTAGGATCGCTACCTAGTTCCCAAGTTTGTTTGGGAATGCAACAAAACGGTGCGTGCCAATTTAACCTGTATGTGATGATGTTGTGATTGAAATTGCCTTGTGTTGCTACGTGGTGCGGATTGAGTTAAGTGATCAATTTGTTCCTGTAGCGATTGTCTAGTGTTTTTTTTTGCGGAGTTGATGATTGCGTTGATTGTTGTTTTGTTGTGTGGCTATGAATGTGTTGTATCTAGTACAAACAAAATGGTTCATTTTTACCTGGGAATGTACGGTATTTCAATGATTTTGTTTCATAGACGAAAAAGAATTCAATAAAAACGCCAAGCCGTCTCACACAAAAACAAGTGGTAACCGCACCGCACCGTGTGGCTTACCGCACGGCCGTCTCACGACCTTCACGAGAATTTATGTTAATAAGACGACAACCAAGAAACTTAAATAGAACCACCTCTTTTTCATTGCCTATTCAGGAACACTGAGTTCGAAAATACCGCTTTTTACGTAGAACACAAATACACAAGAAAATTAGATTCTTTAGGTTCCGATTTGTTCGTAACTTTTAAAATTGACTATTTTTACTTGAAAGTCGCAGATAGATATCTTAATTCAAGGCAATTTAGTAGGTGCACAGAGTCAAGGGAACTATATTACAGTATTCATAGAGTATTTTCGTACAATTCTACGGAAGTAATATTATGCAGATTTCCGGAACTGTCACAAAATAACACTAGTCTATGAATAGTCACGAGATTTACATAATATGAATCCATGTGGAACAACATGTGTATCTGTGCATACATAGGTACTCGTAATTTCCCTGCATCTGTATCTTTTCCCAACTATACATTCATATATATTTATTGGGGTCGGCTTTCAGTTTAATAACCGGATGCAGCTGAATACCAGTATTTGAGCGACTGCATATCTGACTTCCACAACCCAGTAAGTACTCGGTAAAACGTTACCCCTTAGTAAGACTGGCTGTCAGAATTTCTGGCCACTAACTACCTGTAACGGCTGTCAAAGAACTACAAATGACAGCCGTGAAACTCTGTAAGTATTGTATGGTTACTCATACACGCACCAATCTAGGCAATTGTGGCAACCCAAAGATCGATCCGAGCGATCTTTGCGTTCTATAAAACAATCTTCTTTATCCCATAGAACAGTTTTATAATATGTATGTCGGAGAAGCAGCATCCTCCTCGACATCATCAGTGTTCACGGAGTCTAGTGAGCGTCATTTGGGTGAAATGCGAGCACAAAACAAAGTATTCACTGCTTCTCACAATTTAATGGCAATATTTCACAATAACTAGTTTACTTGGCAATTATATTCGAGCAGCAGGTTCGCGACACCAATCTAACTTCAGCACCAGCGATCCACCTGGATCCTCGATCCACCACTGTCCTCAAAGCAATCCTTGCTCTGTCACCGCATGTGTCAAGACCGTAAAAGATGGCACCTCGACCCCACTCTGGATATTTTATCCTCTGCTCTAATTTGACGTGATACAATGCAATGACTTTTAAAGAAATTGGTTAGATTTGACACAATATTAAAATGTGATAAATCAAATCGAATTAAATTAGGATTTAACAAGTTATTTTAAATTAACAATGAATCTTATCAATTGATCGTATGCAACCAACTTTCAACTCTTCGTTTACTTCCTCTTCCTCCGACATATAAATAAATGCAACATTGCACCCACATTTTGTTATTTAATTTTTAAGATACTTTTGAAGTAGAGAAGAAATTAATGGGTTTTACGTGGCTTTAAAACTAGGCTACAAGATTGCGCCATTAATCTCTTAGAACTTTTAACTGAACGATAGATAACCATCAGGCTGTTAGTTTAATCTTGTTCTGTGTTATTTTAATTTAAAGTTTCATTTGGCCGTTTACAGCTAAATCTTAGTTTGCAATTAAGTTATACGTAAGTTGATTGAGAAATATCTTTCAGTAGGTAATTAAGGTTTTAGGATTCCTCTTAGCACTTAAGCGGGAAATGCATTCATCAATAAAAATGCGGGGAAGTCTTTGAGGACTGCGATATAGGTGAAAACTAAGTAATCTTTATCTGCTACGGGTCGTGTCACGTGAACGCCTATGTGTTGCTACGCCGTAGCGGATCGGCTACGAGTGCTACGAAGTGTTAGATGACGGTAACGCGAGTTTAATGATATTTGTTCACGCAACAAGTGCCCAACGCACCTAAACAAGTTTTCACTTCAATAAAATTAGTAGACCACTATAATAACTTGAAAATAATCTTATTAACATAACTTGTAATTCCCGAAGGGGTACTTAGATGTGTACTTGAATAATCCCATGATATACGGGTGAGTCTATTGGCATCAACCGGGCAAAAAACCAGACAACGTGGCATGTACTGAGAAATTTCAGATGGAAAACTCAATAACACTTTCTCCTAGCCGGTAATCGAACCCATGATCTCCTGCTCACTAGACCAACAAGGCAATGGTAAGTAATCTTAGAATCAATAGCCTATTAACGAACCCATTACTAAAAATCCTCTCTGTCAAAGAAATTGGGCTGCATTCCACCAGTCTTTAAATTGTTTGGGTTTTAGGACATGCCGATTTCCTCAAGACGTTTTCTTCCCCGTTTTGAGAGCTTAGTACTCGTAAAAATCTTAATTGACTGTTATGAGACTACCTATTTACTTGTAATTATCACTCCAAAATCCTACAATGACCCAATTTACTTACAAGTAACCAGTCGTATTATGTGTTCAGTATGCATGTGGTTTCATATAAAGTTCTTGCTAAGTCCAAGAACCTCATCACAAGACACGAGAACTTGTAAATACGGTGGTCTGACTACGTAGACAGACTTGGAGCGGTACTTACAACAGTAGTTCGTAGCAGAGTAGAAATGTGGAAATAAATGTGCAACGGAGTGACAATTTCAAGCTAAATGAAAACCAATAGTGGTTTTTGCAGTTGAAATCGCTGAGTGAAGATAAATGGTTTGTAGTCAATTGAGAAATGGTCAGATGCAATAGTTTGTAGAGAAAAAATGCACAGTGGAGTGATAGTAGCACTAGACTAGCGTAGAATTTGGTAGCTGAACTCTCGTAGCGTAGCCACGTCTCGTAGCTGAGCTCTCGTAGCGGTGAAGTGTGTCGTACTCGTAGCTGAGCTCGTGTAGCCGATCCATGTGTCGTAGCTTAGCTCGCGTAGTGGAGGTGGGATTCGTAGCTGAGCTCTCGTAGATCAAGCTCGGCTCGTACCTGAGCTCTCGTAGCGGAGCCGTGTCTCATAGCCGTAGGCAAGTTTGCGTGGCAAATTAGTTGTCAGAACGTGGGTTTGCGTAGCGAAATCTTTTGTGGTTTAATTCACGTATCAAAAACGTAGTTCAAAGGTGAGTCATAGCACAGAATCTGTAGCCATACTATTAAAAAAAACGGAGTAGTTTTGTAGCGAAGAGGTCATTTGTTTACCAGCGCAAGATATTCTGTCGAACAGTGAACAAGTTTTTGTTGGAGCACTCCTTATTTGTTTTACGTGGAGACCGACCGTGTAGGAATAAAACAAAATTTGCTTGTTTCTATCTTCAGACTTTGATATAGGATATTTTTAGAATGTTAAAATACCTCATTCAGAAATCCGTACAATCTTAAACACATACACAAAAGCATAACTGTCACACATGAACCCATTAAACGCATTAAATTCTTCTACCCAGCGCTCCACTTTCCTAATTACATTATGCAAGGAATTCTGTCCATGTATGAGTAGCTACAAGAATTTTAGTTATTTTATTTGTATGCACATACAAACAAAATAACTAAAATTTTTGATGTTCACAATGCAAGGTTAATGTTTGGAATATTTTTCCCTTTGATGGTATAAAGGCTTGCCAGAGGAATTGTGTTATGGGGATGAGATGGTTCTTTTTACTCTCGTTTTGTGGTTATTTTTTTACGTGTGAGGGGAACGAACGGCTCGTTACTCTACATGGGGCATGCAAAAGTGAATTAGACATATTTGTGAACTCATTTATTTTTTAAATACCTGTCTGTTTTCTTGTTTTCATCAAATTGTAAACATATGACAAACTCCGAACTTACATAGGTATCACCAAACAGTAAATATTATAACTTCCAGCGAAGATTTCAACCCAAAATAGTTCTAAAAGCCACTTAAATAGTTCCAACCATTTCGGCTCACGCGGAGCCTTGAAGTCTATTTAAGTAACCAGCTCATTTGCGACGCGGGGCCTCCGCCAATTAGTAGGGAACGTGATTACGAAACTAAAGAGGTTCACACCGCGACGCGAGCGTGATGTGATCGGAACGTGACGCCTTAGAAGTACACTTGGGTTCCTTTGAATACTTCGGTAGACACACGGAAATAAACACTGTTTTAAGCTTTCACGGCTTAAAACTAAACTTATATTGTCACAAACGAGATATCTTCCGTGATTGTTTATTATTTTGACCTCCCGATATTTCGAAGCTGTTGCAAGCGCCATAAAGCGGGTTGCCGGCATCATACTAAAGACGCTACAAAACCTGTCTCTTATCAACTCACTTTTGTAATCATCTGATCTGTGTAGCCTTTACTGTAGTCAAACCAAGCCAATCAGTTATTGAAACCGTAATACATTGGTTTTTTTATAAAAATTATAGTTACTTACCGCCTCATTTGCAACGCAGCGCCTCCACTAATTAGCAAGGAACGTGATTACAGAACTAAAGAGCTTCACACCGCGACGCGAGTGTGTTGTGATCAGGACGTGGCACGTCGGCAAGATAAACTTATTTCCGAATCAGGGTTGATTGCATGTTCTTGGCACGGGAGGCTTAGAAATGTAACAGTAACTTAGTATGCATTTATTTGTGCTCATTTCTTGGAAGTAAAGCGTTGTCTTGGTCATGCAGGGAAAAGTATTTCTTTAAAATTAAAATAAGTATTATAATAATATAGTTGTGATCGAGACGTGCACGTTGGCAGGGTAAACTTATTTCCGAATCAGGGTTGATTGCATGTTCTTGGCACGAGAGTGTTAGAAATGTAACTGTTACTTAGTATGCATTTGTTTGTGCTCATTTCTTGGAAGTAAAGCGTTGTCTTGGTCATGTAGGGAAATGGTCTGCATGTTGTGACGAAAATTACTACGTATAATTAGGTAGGTACTACCGAAGTCAGTAGTATTTCTGAAACTCTCTAATAAACACTGTTAACTTCAAGCTTTCACGGTTTATTACTTAATTTACACTGTAACTTACGAGATATCATCCCGCGATCATGGCGTCGAAATATCGGGAGATTAGAATAATTAATAATCACGGATTATGAAATCCCGTATACATCATATTAGATCTATGCCTACAACTCGCTCTCGTCTGTTATCTAGAGGAGACCATTTTGACTTATCCTACAAGGATATACAGTCGTGATGTTATTTTTATTTATTGACACGTCATCTACATGAGTGGCATATAGGAGGACTTTATTCCACAAGGCTTTCTCAACCAGTCAACCTTTGGGTCAAATAGGACAGCATTGTAATAGGTACAAAAAAATAAAAATATCATGTAATTGTATTACGTAATAGTAAAGTGAGTGGTTAATGTCAATCATGACTTAACGTGTTGGGTCCGTATTAGACCCTAAAGCCTGAAATAAGTTAAAAAAAACCTCAATTCAACTAATAACACTATCTACGGGTAGGTCACTCACATACTCACATTACAATAAAAGCTAAAAACGCATTCCCATAAGTAACTTCAAGCTCAACTTAGAAGGTCAAAGCTCACAACAAAAACTAGGTTGAACCGTCATCATGTAATTACTCTGACCTGGCCATACGTGATACATAGAGATGAACGTAACAACATCTCAAGGTAAATTGGGCCAAGGACGGATGAAGAAAACTAGTTTGAGCCGTACAACGTACAGTTGGCACTGAGAAGCAATAAAAGAATGTTATGTTCTATATTCAAACTTAGATGGGAGCTTTGGATGAGATAAAAAGGGGGAAATAGAATTGGGATGGAGTTATGTAACTCTGTGGTGTGATAATATTGCTTCAATACATCGACTATCAAAGGAATCAATGCGTTGTTAGTGGCTTTATGCATTTTTTCAAATCTAATAGTGCATTCACACCGCTGTTAATTTTTGTTGAGCACTCTGTACAACATGGTCACATTAGGTAACCATATGTAACTTTTGTGGTTACTTGTTACAATTTGTTGAATGCTACCACATCATCATCATACATCCAAGATCATACCGCCAATAACATAAATTAACAAAATATAACAAAGTGTAACTTTGAGCAACAAGCGAGTTGCACGGAATTTATTATCTAATGTAACATTCTCAAACAATGTTTTCAATAAAATACCACGTATTAAATATTTTTAAAAGTTCAACATTACTTTCATAAAGGGTGTAAAAAACCTCTTAACGAAGCCGAAAGGCACTTGTTCTCCCCGTCATCGTCATTGCGATATTTTTTTTTGCTCTTCACCATACCTGGGAACCTTTTACTTACGAAGGTATGGGGGTTCAAAGATCCAACTTTTTGACAATTTTTAAGCACAGGTTTTTATTGTAACATTTTTAAACGCCTCCACGGCAACCATCCGTCCACAAGCACAATGTTTTGAGTACGTTACATTGAGTTCTACCACAAAACATGTTTTCACCCTCAAAAAAATTTTGCGTGAAGTTACTTAGTTTGATGTACAGAATGCTTGGTTGACGGCTTTGTGATGAGGTTGTTTACAGCCTGTATACTAAAACGGCCACATTATAGTAACAATAAATAACTTTTTGCTATGGGATGTTGCTCAGTAACACTTGGAAACGTTGTTCTACAAAAACTACGGTGTGGATGCATAAATAAACCAATTCGAGTGTCCGATACGCAACAATGACAAACTTTTATCTTCTAAATACAAGACTTCTTCTTGTGCAAAATTGCATAAGTACCTCTTGAACCAGCTATTTAAACAGTGAATAGGCTAGTTTCCACCATCAATAAATTGCAAAACTAATTAGTCTGTCAGTTAAAGTATTGGAAAATAATGGACACGTATTTTTTGTTTGTGTAAATCACTGAGTACTGACAAAGATAAAACGCATCAAAACTCGGGAGTGGGGGCTCGTGACGTCACAACGCACTAAAAACTATAGCACGGCGTGACGTATTGCGAATTTTAAAAGCGTCGTATCTTCGATTATTTTGGTTTATGTAACAAAAGAAAAAATACGGGTCAAATATTTTTTTATAATCTAACTGACGGACTAATTAGATTTTTTTAGGACACAAGCCTATTGTCTATTAATAGTATAACAGATCATAACCATCAAACTTAGGTAGGACAGAGCCTGCATAAAAGTCACGTTACTTCATCATCATTTCAACCAAAAGACGTCCACTGCTGGACAGTCACCACATTGAACGGTCTCGTGCACTCGCATCCAACGGATTCCCGCAACCTTCACCAGGTCATCGGTACACCTAGTGGGAGGTCTTCCAACGCATCGTCTTCCGCACCGTTTTCCACTCCAGAACTCTTCGGCTCCATCGGCCATTCGGCATCGGTTCTGACTGTAATATGCATATAAGGTTACTGGTAATTAGTGTACGATACTTTAACACGGACGAAAGCCAAAATCGCGAAAAAAATATCAGCTGTTCAGTACATTAGGCGAACGTAAATGTACTGAACAGCAATTTTTTTTCCGCGATTTCAGGGTTGGTCCCATAGTAAAAGTTGTTTGATATCATGAGCACAATCACGTGTTTAAGTTTCGTACACTAATTACCAGTCACCCTATATAATGCTTGTGCATGACTGTAGTGGGAGGTCCAACGCATCGTCTTCCAGATTTGTTGTCGTGAACGTCACTTACAAAATTATAATGCAAACACCAAAAACAGTATCAGACATTTCATTAGTTGCTGCAGTGACATCATCCGTTAACAAAACTACCACATCGATACATTATCCTCGTCATTTACTGAATGTAAACTCCAAAAACACGCAACCATTTACAATAGTGAAATCCCAAATACTGCAGTATAAAACTGCCATAACATGTTAATCCAGCTTACCCTTAATAAAAAGTTTAATGCAAGAAGTAAAAGGGTGTATCGGTGTAAACACTGATTGGGTTTCCAACTATCGCGGGGTATAGATAATATGGAACAAAGTTCGTACGCTTACTTTGGAAAGTGGGTCTTACAAACTTGGCTAGTATTCTCACTTGGCTCAAACTCTGTACTGAGATCAATATCTGGTGGTCTTGTGTCTTTAAAGTGATTATTATTGGGTCAAGTTTCATCTATGAAATGAATAGAAATAGGAGTTGTTCCTGACTAAAACAAAATGATTCTGTTTAGTCCGTCAGTAAGATTATCGAAAAATATTGGATACGTGTTTTTTGTTTTAACAAATAAATAAATAATTACGAAGACAAAACGCATAGCAAAGATCGTGAGTAGGGGGGTTTCTGATGCAAATTGATGATAAAACATGTACCCACATGTGACGTTACACGAGTTTTCGACGCACTGTATAGTCTTCAATTTTTGTAAAAGAAAAAATGTGTGTCCAATATTTTTGGGAAATCTATCTGACGGATAATTTAGTTTTTTTTGTCCAATAGCATATTATAAATATTCTGTGAATAGGATTTCGGGATCGCTTTTATAGGGCAGGTTTTAAACATTAGCTTTTTGTATGACGTGTGCTTGGTGTCGAAATTGCCCATCTGGCTAATAGGTAACCCTAAGAAGAAATTTTGAAAGAAACTAAGGGGTCTCTTTTAAAGTTAAAACAGTATAAAACTGACTGACTACCTCATTGGTTTAGTGGTCGCAAGCACGACAGTTGAGCATGAGATCCTGGGTTCGATTCCCGGGTGAGGCAAAGTGTTATTGGGTTTTCTATCAGGAATTTCTCAGTAACGGCTACGTAGTCCTGAGTTGTGGCAGGCAGTATGCTGGCATGGGACTTACCATAACTGGTAAAATGTGGGGTGGGTGTCTAGGGTGTACCCTAGGACCCTCTGCCTAACTATTCTGGGACTACAGGCGTGATTTTGTTACAGTATCCCTTCGTCTGTGACGCGCTACCGAATCGGTCTGTCGCCATTGTGTCTACTTCGTTATCGGATGAAGGTTTATAAAAAATATATTGTGTAACAAAATACAGGGTAGCACCCGGTCTGAAAGTACCAGACAGAGTTTTCCACCTTGGAATAGGATCTATAGAATTTTCTAGATGTCTGGTTATGATTAGCTCAGTCTTCAAACTTTGTTGGATACAACTTTGTCTTGAGACAAACAACTTGGTAAAAACATGAGTAAAATTGGGATATTGTTTGTAAGAAAATGGTTTCCCTTGAATAAGATTCTGTTCCAATTATGAATCTATTTTTGTCGTAAACAATGTTATAATAATTTGTGTACTTATTTAATAGAAGTTAGTTTCGTAGGGAGAGAATTCTGTAAATTACGTTTTTTTCTTATTATTATTATTTTTTATACCGTGTGCACTTGTGGCGTGAGCCAAATAAATGTTTTTTCTTTCTTTACGTTTCGAGTATTACATTTGTAGCATTCTAACAAAAATAATTTAATAATACCAGAAATCGTATGCACAAAATACGCGCTTTGGACTTAGAGTTACAATTACCAGCCCGATATACAATACAATAAAAAAAATCGCGACACAATCACCAATCCAGAACATTCCATTATCCACCATAAAATATTAAAACGTTTCCAACACTGTATAATAAGTCAAAATGGAAATAATCGTTCGGCACAAGAAAACTTGGCGTACTGCCAGGGGCTGCAACTAAGAGCTATAATCTTTAATACTTCCATCACCAACTTAATTCATAAAACGTAGTGAGCGCAGCTTTTATTGTCACTGGGTTAGATATACGGTAGTGCAATGGCTTCCAACATTTTTTTTAGGGTTCCGTACCTCAAAAGGTAAAAACGGAACCCTTATAGGATCACTTTGTTGTCCGTCTGTCTGTCTGTCTGTCTGTCTGTCTGTCAAGACCTTTTTTCTCAGGAACGCGTGGAGGTATCAAGCTGAAATTCATATCAAATACTCAAGTCTATGGTCTCTTGGAGCTGTGAAAAAATCAAACTTCTAAGTCAACGCGATCAAAAGATACTCCCGTTTATGCCGCAAATTTTCGACACTCGCAAGGGAATCAAAACCTACAGGGTACTTCCCGTGAACTCAGAATCTTGAAATTTGGTACGAAGCAACGTCTTATAACACAGATAAAGGAAAAATTGCGAAAAGCATACATTTTTGGTTACATCATATAATAAAAATATTTTTAATAATTTTAAACTTATTACCCCTTTACTCATGAACGCGTAGTGGTATTATATTGAAATTCTTAACAAATACTCAAGTCTATAATATCTTTAAGCTGTAACAAAATCAAACTTCTACGTCAACGCAATCAAAAGATACAGCAATTAAAGCCGCATATTTTGAAACTCGCAACTACTCGCAAGGGAATCAAAACCTAAAGGATACTTCCAGACGACCTGGAATCTTGAAATTTGGCATGAAGCAACGTTATAAAGTACACATATAGGAAAAATTCCGAAAATCTTAAATTACCATAACTTTTACTTATATACCTACAGGTTTGTACGGAACCCTCGGTGCGCGAGTCTGACTCGCACTTGGCCGGTTTTTTTTGTAAATGCACCACTTTAGTTTCTTTTTTGCGAGCGAGGACTGCGGGACTGTTTGAAAGAGATACCGCGGCCCCGGAACGTAAAGGGCGAGGAAGGAACATGGATGGGTTTTAGTCAGTAAGAGTCTGACACTCCCTCCCGCTCCGCCCAGAGTGGGAGAAGTCATTTGATGATTTCCCATCCGAAAAAAAAAAAACGACCTTCATCTGCCTAGCCTTTTCCCAACAATGTTGGGGTCGGCTTCCAGTCTAACTGGATGCAACTGAATACCAGAATTTTACATGAAGCGACTGCCATGTGACCTCCACTAGTTAGTACTGGGTAATACGATACCCAATGGGAAGACTGGTTGTCAGACTTTTTGGGCCACTGACTTGTAATGACTGTCAAAGATCTACAAATGACAGCCGAGACCAACACCGAGGCACGGAGGGAAGTCGGTATGTAAGGGTCACCCATCTACAGATCAACCTAGGAAACCACAACTTAACCTAAAGATCAGCCGTAGCGTTTTTTTTTTAATAATAAAAGGAAAAAAAATACTTTAATCGATCCGTTAATTTTATCCGTCGAGCTGTGTGTCAAAATAACCACGATATGGAAGACACAGACAGAAGGCGACGCAGTAGACCTCGCAGGAGATGGCGGGACGAGCTGTACAAAACAGACGACCGGTGGTTCACATTGGATCTGAATCGAAGGATTTGGAAGTCATGGGGAGAGGCCTTTGTCCAGCAGTGGGATGACACAGGTAAACAGGAACCGATATCGATTGGTACTTTTTAACTGACTTCAAAAAGGAGGAGGTTCTCAAGTCGTCGTTTTTTTTTTAAGTATGTATGTTCCCCGATTACTCGAAGATGTCTGGACCGAGGTAGTTTTTTTTTTTGCTTGAAGCGATTTAAATTTGGTGAAGAACTTCGAAGACAGGCAACGGAACTCCTCAATAAATCATAGGAAATGGACTGGAATTGCTGAAATCTCATGTCTGTCTAATGTTTACACCAGTTAATAACATAACATCGCGCCGTTACGCATAAGTGAACCATTAAAAACTGAAAAATGTTAACTTTATTGCAAAAAAAAACCGACTTCAAAAAACACAAAAAAAGTAAAAAAATAACTTTAGCTTCAGAAGTTGGTGAAAAAACTACTAAGTAAATCAATCAAACTTCAGAAGCTAAAGTTATTTTTAACTTTTTTTGTGTTTTTTGAGGTCTGTGTTTTTTTAACGTTACGTTTCGTTAAAAAACTAACATGTAGTATCAGTAGATACTATTAGTTTGTTATTTTTTTATTACATAAACATCTGTTTCATCAATGGGTGGGATTTTTGAGCTTGCATTTTTGAATAAGTTAAAAAAAAAATACCATTAATTGTGGATCACATCTTAGTTCTTGCGGACCACTGATGGTCTACAAACAATAGGTTGGGAGTCAATGGGGTAGTTGGACTCATGTTCAAAGGTTCTATAAAAACTAGAATGGAACTTGCAGCCCGTCACTAGCCTAGCAGTGACAAGTTATGTTTTGGTTTACCTGCAATTAAAATATATTTTTCTCCTGAAATTCGCTTTCGAATCGGTTTTGAACTTTTATTTTTCAATGTCAGCTTTGTACAGCGTCTGGATTATTTTGGGTAGCTTGTTTTAAGCCAAAATCGGTCAAAACCGCTTTAACGGCAGCTGTTACTATTAAATGCCATCACATTATTCAATTATTCAATTAATTAATGTTAACAAATGTTTTAAAGTCGTATCTCACCGATGATGATGTGCTAGGGAAAAATATGAAAAATTAAAAGAAATATTTTCATTGATTTAAGTGATTTTTTTATTGCGCAAGCATAATTATTACGGTGACGATTTAATTATGAGGTTTTTTGGCGTATTTTAGCCACTATTGATCCCGATCGGAGGATCCTCCATTTTCTATGTGCTTTTCATACCCCTAGTTATTAGTCAAGAGTAAAATCTGGATTTTATTTGACTTTAACGTGGCGTTCCCCCCGCGTAACCGTAGCGTATACATTAAATAATCGCCGACACGAAATGCGAAAAGTACGTTCCCCTTTCAACAAGTTATTACAAGATTTTATTACTTGCCAATATAGCACAGAACTTATTTCTCCGTCCATAAATAGATTTTTTTCCCCGAACTACCAAGATTCTTTAGAAATTTGGGTTAAAGGAATGAACGTGAGTCGATCGTGAGTAGCGGTATGAATGACTGAGCGATATTTTTTCATTAATCACTATACATTAGTGAGTGAACCAAAGTTCTGAAGGATAGTTCAAAGGAACTTTAGTTTTACCTCGAATGAATTTGATTTCTCATCCGTTTAGTAATTTTTACGAAAATCTGTAAAGCAAGCTTGCGTTAATATTCAATAGGTAAAGATAAAGAGCTTATAGGTACCAATTTTCTCGTACTTACATTCATACGAGTATTCAATCATTTATTGTATTCCATAATAGGCTTGTGTCCTAAAAATATCTAATTAGTCCGTCAGTTAGATTATAAAAAAATATTTGACCCGTATTTTTTCTTTTGTTACATAAACCAAAATTGACGAAGATACGACGCTTTTAAAATTCGCAATACGTCACGCCGTGCTATAGTTTTTAGTGCGTTGTGACGTCACGAGCCCCCACTCCCGAGTTTTGATGCGTTTTATCTTTGTTAGTACTCAATGATTTACAAAAACAAAAAATACGTGTCCATTATTTTCCAATACTCTAACTGACGGACTAATTAGTTTTGCAATTTATTGATGGTGGAAACTAGCCTATTTGTGGGTTACCTAGGTGAGAAGTATTAAAAGCCCATTTTATGAATAGCAAGTTCCAATAGTGCGCGTAGCAAAAGACAAAGAAAGAGGATAAACAGATTTGTCTGCTCGTAACAATTTTATTTTCCATCCACCCGCAGTCTCCAGTCAACCCGCGTTATGGCGCTTGCAACAGCGCGAGCGTCGAAATATCGGGAGCTCAAAACAATAAATAATCACGGAAGATATACCGTAAGTGACAATATAAGTTTAATGGTAAGTTTTCGCATTAGTTTAAAATGTTTCACAGTTCACATAAGGAATTCAACCAAGATTCGAAAGACACATTAGCGCCATCTATCTTCTTCTATCATAAGAACATTAATTTTGTTTTCCTCGGAAACAGTAGGTACTTTTTCCGGGATGAAAGCTTCTATATACAGTCCATTTCTGTACACCTGACAACGTATAATTATGCAAAATTTCAGGATGTTCGGTTCAGTGGTTTACGTGTGAAAAAAAACCAAATATACTGACTTTCTTTTTCATTTATTTGTTAGTTCTGATATGATTGTGATTGCAAAATGCTTTTTTACACACTCAATATGCATTGAGTTTTTAAAACTTCGCAGCGTAATGCCACATTTTATGAGCCAGAAAAGTAGAACGAAGTTTTTCGGGCAATGTGCGCAAAACGATGTAGGTAATCGTATATTTCGAATATAATCGGCCAAGTTGGGCGCACCCTGTCACAAAAAAAGGAAATAATCGAGTTTTTTTATATCTTACCTAAAAGCAGATATCTTAGCTAAAACCGAAGTTAAAGTTTCATATTTATTCGATACCTCTAAGTGTAAGCAATACTTTCAATATTTTAAAGATATTATTTTGGCTTTCAATTGTAGATCTCTGACAGTCGTTATCCCTTGAAATGTCCAGCGGGCCGCTTTTTTTTGCACCGCATGTGTCGAAAAAAATGCGCTTGCGCTTATAGGTATTCAGTGGCCCAAAAAGTCAGACAACCAATCTTACCTAGGGGCCTAGGGGTATCGTAATACTCAGTACTGAGCTGGGTTGTGGAGGTCAGATAGGCAGTCGCTCCACGTAAAATACTGGTATTCAGTTGTATCTGTATGCTTAGTGCGAGTTTTTTGTACGTATCGACCGTGTCAGCGTTTACGCAAATTTGTATGGCGCTGAGTAAGCGCCATCTAGCGTAATACGGGAGAACTACATATTGTAAGTGCTAATTCTAAACGCATCGACAATTGTTAACTTGCGAGTGTGAGTGTCTAGAATACGTTCGTTCGTTTCGTGTTAATTCACTGCGAGAAGCGGCGCGTACATTAGTAACCGACCAAAATAAATTGACAGTCGTATTTTGTGTTCATAACAGAAGCGACTGCCTATTCAACTAGTTGTGGTTATACAATGAAGTTAGACGATATTATTTATCTGTGGTCAATGGTCATTAGTTTTGTTTGTGTTTACGAAAGTTTTTGTTGTGATTTGCATACAGTTTTGAATATTATTGTTAAAAATAAAGACTAGCCCGTCCCAATTTGAAATGTTGGTAACATAAACGGAGCAGTTATTGTAATTTTATATCTTTTGGTGTGTTTACTATCTTAGAGGCACTGGATTGTCACTATCGACGACGTACACTCGATCTACGCGATACAGACGTTACTCGAATTTTAGTATGAAACTCGCACTAAGCATGCTGGTTAGACTAGAAGCCGACCCCAACATAGTTGGGAAAAGGAGGCTAAGCAGATGATAATGAAGAGTTGAGAAATTATTCGCGTAATATTTTGAATTATTATTTGAGAAATATAAAATGTGACACACTTCGTAATTACCAGGACCCTAGCTCGCAAAAGGGATACCATTTCAAAAATCCTCAAACATATATTGTATTCGTGGGATAATCCACTGCGGCATTCTTCCACACCGCATAATAAACGATAATTCAAATGAATATGCTGAAATTATTCGCATTTTTTGTGCTCTGGCCTTACGAGGATTTTGAATTTTTATGAGCAGACGTGAAAATAACGTGAGCACACAAATACGAATATACGATACCTAAAAATATGAGAGAAGTAATTATAATAATATTTTCTTGGTCTTCTTGGAACATTTTACAGAAATACGAAACAGCACTTGGGTATTTTGCATTCATATCGTATGAAGGTGGAAAGCGCAAGCGATGTGTATAAAGATCGCCGTTTGTTCTCGATTTTCTCTATCTAGCTCTCTGGGGACTTGCTATGAAAATGTGGAAGCATGAAAATTCACATTGTATTGCCTACCATTACGGTCGCACGCTTCGGCTCTGTTCGTACTTTGTCGTGTGTTTCCGCTTAATTTCTTCTTTGTTGCGTCATTGAGCGTCGTACGTGGTTCCATCTGGTTGCATCACGATTGTCGATCGTCGACTGTTGTTTACTTTGGGTCCGCTTTACTTATGGCAACAAAGAGAACGTGTAGGTACAAAAAAGTATTGTATATTTTTCAGCTGTTCCGAGTTTTACACTTTATTCTTTTGCCATAAGGTTAGTAGCGAAGGTAAGTCTTGTATCAAGTAAAATTAAATAAAACAATTAAAAAACCCCGACACAATGTACTAAAAGTCAAATAGAAAATAATTCGTTATTTCGCCATTTTGTGGTGACGGCCATCTTGGATTTTTTATTTATCATAGTGTTATAGTATTCTACAAATCAAGCCCTTTTATTTGATACCCATAAATATAGAGGGAGTTGTTGAATAAATATGTGATCCGCCATTTTGTGGCGGCAGCCATCTTGGATTTTTATCAAACATAGCCAAGAACACTCCCGACTAATTTACTTTTCAAACAAAAAAAAAAACATAATCCAAATCGGTTCATCCGTTCGGGCGCTACGATGCCACAGACTGACACACACACACACCACACACACACACAAGCACGTCAAACTTATAACACCCCGTCGTTTTTGCGTCGGGGGTTAAAAACAATGACAGCTCATTGTTTTTATAAGACGATAGTCTCTCTAAGTCTCAGGCACACACAGTCTGTGCAGTAAGCAGTTATAAAGCATTTTCTGACTTGATTTATGTAAACGTTTGGAGTCGTCGCTTGATGAAGCCATATGCGAAGTGAAAACAGCTTAACGGCTAAGACATTCACTGGCGATCGTGAGTTCACGTCTACCTGTTGAGTTACTGTGGTTAACCCACTTAAGGGAAATGCATAAATCTTTAGGGATCACTAAAATACTTGAAATACCATGTAAGTTTTTGGTCCCAGTGGCTAAAAAACTACAGAATTCGCACTATCCTACACAAGGAGTGAAGGGAGGGGCCCGCAAGAGCCGAAGCCTGCCGGGGCTGCGGGACTGTTCGAAAGAGATACCGTGGCCCCGGAACGTAAAAGGCGAGGAAGGAACATGGATGGGTTTTAGTCAGTAAAAGTCTGACACTCCCTCCTGCTCCGCCCAGAGTGGGAGAAGTCAAGTATTTTTGATGATTTCCCATCCGAAAAAAAAATGCATTAAAAATATGAACAACATCGTTTTGTACAAATAACGTAACATCACCGGTCGAAGCCAGACCTCTGCCTGTACCCAATGGTACACCCATATCCATACCCCTACACACCCTCTCCGCACCTATTATAAAGGGTGTAAAACACCTCTTAACGAAGCCGAAAGACACTTGTTCTCCCCGTCATTGCGATCATTATTTTGTTCTGCACCATACCTGAGAACCTTCTAGTTGTTACAGAGATATTGGGAGTCAAAGTTCCAACTTTTTGACAAGTTTTTTTTCAAATACAAGTTATTATTGTAAGATTTTTATTTTGAACACCTTTACGACCCGTGCGCTATTCAATCCATCTATCAGCACAATATTTTAAGTACGTTACATTGAGTTCTACACCAAAACATGATTTTTCACCCTAAAAACTCGTTACCCACTTACCCAGCAATAATTTTTGCATAAAGCTACTAAGTATGATGATGTACCTACAGAATGCTTGGTTGACGGCTTCGTGATGAGGTTGTTTATATCCTGTATAAATCCAGACTCCGTCACTGCTAACGAGGAATTCCAGATGGAAAAAAGCGAATAACACTTTGCCCAACCTTGGAATCGAACCCAAGATCACATGCTCAGCAGTCGTGCTTGCGACCACTGCACCACCAAGGCAGTCATGCATCATTGTATTACTTATGGGGAATAACCAACTCGTTAGTGTCAGACAAGGTGTATCGTGCGTGTCAGATTTAACAATTATCCGATTTTGCTATCCCAACATTGCATATGGCCTCACTATCCGGAGGAGCGTGTGGCTAAAAAAGAACAGTCACTCGGGCCGATCTTTAGGTTAAGCCGTGCTTGCTTAGGTTGGTCTGTGGATGGGTGATACCCTTTCATACCGAGTTTTCTCCGTGCCTCGGTAAGCACGATAAGCTGTTGGTCCTGGCGGTCATTTGTAGATCTATGACAGTCGTTGCAGATAGTTCAGTGGCCCAAATAGTCTGACAACCAGTCTTAATAACCAAGTGGTATCGTATTACCCAGTGCTAACTGGGTTGTTGAGGTCAGATGGGCAGCCGCTCCACTTAAAATACTGGTATTCAGCTGCATCCGGTTAGACTGGAAGCCGACCCCAACGTAGTTGGGAAAAGGCTAGGCACGTGATGACATGCCCAATTGCCCACGGCCTCACTGCGTGAATAATTTTTCTATAAGTAACATTTTAACCTTTAATAATTTTCTAGGTATAGTATACATTTCTTTACCTTTTGAATATCATCGTTGTTGCGGGTCTCGATGGTTGAGATATTTAGATACCTACGTAAATGAAAGGTAGGTACGTTTACGATGAATTCAGGACAAACGAAATTCCCAGTATAGGGTTTATAAGTAATCTTGTTTCGGATCCTATCACACGTCCAAACATTTTCGCTTCTCATCTCGAAAAATCCTTTATCGGTCGTAATCTGACGACCATTCCTTGTACAGAACACGCTATAGATCTTTGTGTCAGTGAAGTAAGCAGCGAATAGGTTTTTGTTTCGTCAGAAGTCGAACTAAATAGAATATAAAAGCTTTGACTACATTTAGGTACCTGCCTGTGTTGCAAACTTGTAATAGTAGTTTTACGCCCCATCCCCACTATGTCGTGACGACAGATAATCGTGTAGTTTTAAGTGTCGTGGCTTGTGTGTTTATATGGAGATGTTCACATAAAGGACGACACGATAACTGTAGTCTATGACTTTTGCCAACAAAAAAAAACAACGATAAATTAACCGTCATGGCAACGGTGGTGTATTTACAACCAAAAAAAAAGTATAAATGTAGTATTTATGTAGTATATCAACTATCTGGTGTCCACGACACAAGCCTTGCTTAGTGTGGCACTAGATGGCGCTGTGTGTTAATGTCCAGCGATATTTATTTACTTTATTTATAGTGGGAACGGGTCCTTAAGTGCCGTGGCTTCTGTATTTAAAATGGAGGTGTTCACAGATTAAAAGATACGATAACTATCGTCCATGTTTTGCTAACATAAAACTGGGCCTGATTACTTTAAGTACAAGATCTGGATTATACCTAGGTCAAAGCGCATAATAACTTGCTCAGTAAACGTTTTTTCTCGCTCAGACTCGAGCCAAGAGAATCGCTTATTGCTTCAATTGCTCATACTCAAGCCTCTTAGTTTGAAAGTGCCTAATAAAACCTATATCCAGGCTAGGACGCTAAATTCGACACCATAAAGATATGCACATGAGATAAAGTTTTGCTCCTACCAAGTACCAATCTTATATAGATTTGGTTGTATGTTGCAGCTAACTTCACACGATTCCAAACTAGAAATAGAGTTACCCTTTCTCGGCCCAGTGTCAACATATTGCGCAGGGTCCAAGTCGTCACTCTAAAGCCTTTACGACCGGCCAAGCCAGTTATGTGCCACCATAAAACTCGCCTTTAGTTGGAAAACAGAAACATTTCCTTCGGTAAAAGGAATTTTACAGTTTACGACGAACGCGGTCTATTAAAGGGCTCTCACAGAATATTTTTTATCATAGAACGTTATTTTTGTTGGTTTATTATTGAGTGGAGTTCGTATTTGTAGGAAGTTGGTTTTCTTTAATCTGTATTTTTTAATAATGTTCTATTTTGACATCTTTGAATTGTTTTCGAGTACCGGGAAGACGGTTAAAATTCCAGTTTTGCACCTGCTTCCTCAACGTATGACGTTCTTGTGAACTACGCTTACCGCTATGGGATCTGGAGGCTATCTAGTCCGCGAACGCCTGCACGAATGGTGCGCGTAGGCTCTACGCCGCGCCTGGGGCAAAACTCCGCTGTCACGACATATCGCCGCTCAGCGGACAGACCTCCGGCGTGATCTCATGGCGACATGGAGAGAGCGGCTTTCGCAACCCCGTGTAAGGCACGCCACAGAATAGCGTTATGTCCCCTCTTTGATGAGTGGTTTTTCCAACTATTTTGGAGTCGGCTTTCAGTATAACCAGGTGCAGCTGAATACCAGTATTTTACATGCAGTGATTGCCTATTGTTTTCGAAACATTACAAATTTTTACGATATTTAGATATTTTACAAAATGAATATTATATTAAAACGCGATCCATTAAATTGTCACAATCTGGGATTATTCTGCAAAAAATGTATGGTTATCAGCCCTCATTTCATTTCTGATCGGTACACGGTTTTAAAAAAACCTAGACTTTCGCGGGAAGTATTAGTATTTGCTTAGACTGTCAGCAATGTCGAAGTCAGCTTCGAGTCTAACCAGATGCTTATAAATACCAATAAATTAAGATTAATTTCACAATAACATAAAAACAAACCGTACAAGAATTGACACACATAGCAACCACAGAGATAAAGTACAAATCTCAAAAACACACGTCTATGAAGAAGTCAAACAAAGAACTTTGTCGATACAACAAAGTTTTTAAGGGGCCGGCGGAGCGTGCGTCGTTCATACAAACGTAATACCAAAATAATTCGCAAACCAAACATATTCCTAAGGAAGTGTGTATTTATTTCGATTGGATTACATAATATCTAGGTTCCCAAATATATATTATGAATGGACACTGATTTAAACAAGAGTTATGAGAAAAATAAGTTTTCTTTAGAAATTTTAAATTCCTTATATCTCGTCTAAATATAATTTTCCTTTCAAAATATATATTTGGGAACCTAGATATTATGTAATCCAATCGAAATAAATACACACTTCCTTAAAAATATGTTTGGTTTACGAATTATTTTGGTATTACGTTTGTATGAACGACGTACGCTCCGCCGGCCCCTTAAACAAAGTTTTTTAGTCGCCCACGTAAGTAGGTACACACAATGTGACATTACTTCGGAAACAAAAGTAAGCCAAAGAAATGTGTAACGTTTTGCTTCTAAAGTATGTAATTAATACGACAAAGTACGGTTAAGTATGACTGTGTAAACATCGTGGAAGTATTGCCATATCAAATTTGTCAGTGGGAGATATGTGCGAGAAAACAACAGTTGATTTTTTGTGCCTTTGTCAATTTTAACGCTTCATGCATTAATAAAAAGTAGAAATTGATGAAGGCAAAATTGTCATCTCTGTTCGACAAAAGCCATTGTTTCTGAGAAATCGTATCAAATAATTTTATTCGCATAGAATGTTGGTGTTGTACTAACAAGTTGTCATAAAATATAGTCAAGCAATACTCTCTCATTATAATTAGGTATTATTATCACTCTCACAACACAATAACACAGACTCACTCACAGAACACCCACACACTCACACACACAACACAATCACACACCACATACAAAACACACACATTCAACACTTTGAAGGGATTTTATGAAATTAACTGTAAAATAAAGTGCACTGTAGAGCAAGAATATTAACCGCAGCATTTGGTCGTAACCGTGTTTCAACTACCTGACAACTATAAAAGCGATGTCGGTTTTAATGTCACATGTTAACTTTACATTAGTAGATATAAAAAGCAAAAGATACTAATACAATTTTTATGAACCATGCAATTACTTTACTTCTTCACAAATCTACACACATTAATTACAAATATGTAACACATTTTACATACATGAAACCAGCTTACAAAAAACAAAAAATACTTAAGTCAAAAGAAAACCACAGTTCCTAGACGTTCCCGGCGCAAGCCCATGACACTTACGGCGTTTCTGCGCTGAATGGCCAGGGCTAGCCTTTGCACCAGGAAAGAACCGGAGTGTGGGTCACCACCCCTCTTTCTAAGTCGACGGCCGATCTCCGCCACAAATTTGGTAGAGCCCCAGCAAGCAGTAGTTTCCACTGCCAGTGGGACAAAATAAGGCCAAGGCTGCATATTTGGCCGACATCCTGTGCACGACGAATCCCCAGAACTCCATTCCGGATCGTCAAAGCCGCCTGCGCCCATTGAGCTTCGCTCAGCGAAACGTCCAAAATATGTACCTACTCTCTACCGACTCCTTAAGAGCTACATCGAAATATGAGAGAGACTGTGGGAACCACCACGTCGGGGCAGTCCGCAAAAATTACGTCAACTTCGGTACCGCGAAACACATGCGCAAAAGGTCCAAAGCGACATGGGCAGAAAGATTCTTGAGCCTTTTGTGGGCGTCGAGAAGATTACGCTTGCGATCCTCTAGAGCTTCAGGGACCGCAACAATGAAGATTGGGGCACCCAAAAGACTGAAAGAGTTAGGTGAAAGCATAGTGAGACCTGGAAGAAAGGAAGAGTAAGTAGTGCGAGAATTTTAGCTCAGCCTCAGGACCACAGGGAAAGAACTCACGTTTCGATGAATTTACCTTAAGGCCCAGCTCCCTAAGACGTGGAAATAATGTGCGGATATCTTGTTCTACATCTTCAAGTTTGCCACCCAAGGTACCGTCAACCAAGCTTAAGGCAACCACACGTTCAAGGGTGATTTTATATCGTGGATGGAGGTTTGCATGGCCAGGCCAGGCTTTACTTCTGAATAAATTATGTATTTTTTCTCTTATCACAATCAGCTTAAGTTTTTGCCACTGCTAGGACTCAGCCATTCTCTTTATGAAATGGAGTGGACTGGTTCAGTGCGGTAGATTCTAAAAGAGTTTTACTTTGAATCAAATCTTATTTTTTTTGTCCTTTATCAAATAATCATGCTGTCTTGTCTTCCGTACGTTTTTCCACGGGTGACCACTGAAAACCAGCACTGTGCTGTGGGCATAAATGATGGGGGCATATTATAAGATCATGCTGAAAAGTCGTATTCAAGACGCGCAAGGTTGTATGTATAAGTTTATTATTTACGTTGTATATTATTTGTCATTCTGTATACACGGCATATCACTGCAACAAACAAACAGTTCTCCTTTCTTTGAGAATCAAACTTAGACTAAAATCCCGAAGTAAGACCATCCGCACAAAATTGCTACCCTCAAAAATAGCTGACGTACATCTACACAACGTAATGAACATATCCACATCACAAATTAATGCGGACAAATGACTGACGTAATACGTAACCAAATCGAATCTGCATACACAAACGCTTTGCTCTCGTACTATATACGTAACATCAGGAACAGAATTATCTCTAGGGATTACCCCGGTCGAAAGATGTGAAAGCTTGTCGATAAAACCGACATTTTATATCCTGATATCTACTCAGGATACTCTACCGATTTTATACGTCCATATTGCTAAACATCGTTCTTACCCGGTAAAAACCAGCACTAAAAAGGCTCATTTTTGGGTGTACCAAGTAATGGCTTTTGCCCGCTTGTGTATTTTTGCTGGCAAACATTTTGTAGGTCGACTTGAAACTACGATACTTGATGGTAAACTGCAGTAGATAGGCGCGATCTTCAAACGGGAAATGTAAGTGCAAAATGTACCGTTGGTTTTACATTTTCTGGGGAAATAGTTTTAGCCAGTAGTGCCAGTACTTACTTTATTATTGAAGATCAGTATAATCATAGTCTATGCCACTCTTGAGGCTCCTCCAATATAATATTATCTATCCTATACAAATAAATAAAAATGATTTCAATATAACAACTTATTATACTGAATGCTGAAATATGAAAGTATATTACGTTACTTTTAACATTTTTTGTCTCTCTGTTCGTTCCGGCTAATCTTCAAAATGGCTGGAATCTTACTGCTAGATAGCTGATGCTATAAGGAGTAACTAAAGGTTACTTTTATTTTAGAAAAAAAAGACCAAGAAGGCTCCTGCTTCTATATTATAATTCCGTTCTTCATCCAAAACAGCCAAACCCCATTTCCGACTCCCAGAAATATCACTATTCAGAGACAACACTCAAATTCAACTGCAGCTAAATTTTAACAGCGCCAGTAACCATTAGACGGGTCAATTTCGTCCCCAGTGTCCGTAAATAGGCGTTTATCGTACCGGACAAGGAACTAACGGCTGCTCATAATACCGTATAGTGGAGTCACCAGCTATGATAATTGAATTAGTCTAGGACACGCGAGCCGCTGGGTAACAAAGCGTTCTTCCTATCCTTTGGACCGTCCAATCGGATTATTTGCGCGGATTTGAACTCGTGCCCCATATATTGACTTGAGTGCCTGAAGGAAAGGCATGTTTAATCATGCTGCTCTTTTGTTTTTTTTTTTTCATGTTGGAAATGTCTCGGTTCATTGGCTGTGAGTACTACCCTACATAGATAGTACGTAAAGTCAGTTTCTATTTTTAGATTTCATGCATTAAGGTGAAAGCGTCAGGGTGGCCCGCGAAATTCAAGATTTCTTACGTTTTTTTGCAATTTTCAGGGCAGTGCTTTGATTTATGTTGATAAACATATCGGTCGCGACTTTAAGACGTATTAAGTATAGTCATCAAAATCATCAATACAACCCTCCAAGTTCATAAGAGTCGAAGAAGGACTTTGACCGTGAAAAATTTGTTCATCGACTCTTACGATCTTGGAGGATTGTATTGATGATTTTGATGATTATAATTAAGTCCCACGTAATAAGGGGCGAACCTATTGCCATCAAACAGGCACTAAACCCGGGGACCCGGAAATCGAGCCTAGGACCTCATTCTCAGCAGTCGCATTGTGGACCGATAAACCAGAGTAAACTGGCTTTCCTCTTTTTTTTAAAGTACCGTATTGAGCTGGGCCTCGTGGAGGTGTAACTCGATGTACGGTCGACTGTTACCTGAAAAAACGTGTCCATGGAGTGATTAAAAAGAATGTCCATGGAGTTTCTTGCCCGTTCTTCTCCATAGAGATCTACGCTAGGGAATGGGCAACTACAGTATTTCACAGTTTTTATGTCGTGTGACTGGGACTGTAGCTACATTTAATTTTCATCTTTGTTTCGACAATTCAAAAGAGACTGTTATTGGCCTACTTGAAATAAAGCTTTGATTTTTTTATTTTGGAAACAATAGTTAAGAATATGAATTACAATTATTGGCAAGAAACTGATTTACTGCTTTTTATTTCGTCAATAAAGAACCACTGTAATGATATAGAGACCAAATTAATTTAAATCTGAATGGGGATCAAATTATAAAGGGAATTAAGCGTTCATGTTGGTGCATAATTGAATCTTGATAAGTACCATTGCATGTAATTAAGTCCTTTTAAGAGTCATTAAAATATTGCCCTCAATATACATTAAATTGTTGGGAAATCGTGGGGTGATGAAATTGTTGTAAGTAGAATAGAATAGAATAGAATACTCTTTAGTATTGTATAATACAATACTTATTATTTTTGTACTTTATATACAATACAATAATTGTATTGTATAACGGGCTAGTGTCCGCAACTCTACGTCAAAGCGCATGTTTTTTGCTTACGGGTGGGAAATTCATACGATCCTATGTACTTTGCCCTGTATACTGCAACGACTGGGCAGTGCAGAAGCGCGTGGGCTGCGGTCTCGTCTTCCTCCATGCATGCATAGCACAGGAGGTTGTCTGTGCCTACTATACATAACAAAGAGGTGTTTATTAAAAGAGCCATGTGCAGTAATGGCGGCTGTAATTGTACGAAAATGACCATGTATTCTGCCTGCAATATCGTGACGTGGGCCCTCAAAATAATAAGTATAAACTGGGTGGTACCTATATGTGAAAGATATATCTCTGAGCCTTTTCTTCATGTAATTCAAACCAATAAATGAATATCGCAACATAAATAATAATAATAAATATTAGTTTATTTTACATGCTTATTTATGTATTAGTATGTAGGTACCTATTTATGTGTTTATTTTAGGCTTACAAAATGGTATGTTTCTTTTTATTTTTATTGTACTCTATCACAATGCTGTCATATTTGACCCAATGGTTGACTGGTAGAGAATGCCTTGAGGCATTAAGTCCGCCTGTGTACCACTATTGTACATGAAGTTTAAATAAATAAATCATTTTAGGTAGAAAAACTATAAGCCGTATTTTGACTCACACTGCAGTATTAGGAGAAAAAGGTGTTTTTAAAAAGGCCGATATTTTAGTCTTTTATGACTATCTAGTATGACTATCCCTAAAATTACCCTACACTAATAAAATTTTAATTTTTCCTTAGTATGTTAAAATGGTTCATTGCCACTTATACCAAACAGTTCTATGAGTTCTATGTTCTAGTTCCAATTTGAAAGAATCTGGAAATAAATGGAATTAATGTTGAATTTTGTTATGAGTACAATTATTTTAGGTCACCTTCCTAAACTACAACATAAATCGAGGTTCAAAAATGGAACTCGTTCTTAAGTAAAGCTCTAAATGGCAGAGTATAAGGCATTTTAACAAAAGTCTAATAAAACAGTAAATTAAGTCAACTACAAGTTTTAATACCAAGTCCTGTTTCGCAATTGGAATTCAACTAGCTATAATTAATTAAAAGTAAGTACTAATTTTCTACGTTCATTGAAAGAGCAAGTTTCATAATTGAATTACCAAAGAAAGAGAAAAGAAACTTTGTACTTATGAAACGATACAATTAAGAGTCGCTACAAGATCTTTTCAGACTCGAGATCTAATTTTCTTCTTTAGAACCGTTTGAGATCTAATTATTTTTAGAGAAAAGATCTTGGGGCTCTAATATAAGGTAGGTAACTAATTATCGCTTTGTTTTCTTGTACGTGATATCGTGATAGAATTGGAAATTGGGTTTCCTAACATCTTTTAAAGATCAGAAATTTGCTCATATTTCAAACTAAATCCCGTGCACACGATGTCCACATCTGCTTACCACCCTTACTATTGTTGATTAACTTATTAATAGTAGTAAAACAAAAAAATATGCCTCTTTCTTACGTTATGCTTTGTTTTACAATAATTCTCAGGCTCTGTTAATGATCACAGATGTTTGACCACCCTTTTTGGGCCAATAGGAATGAAACAAAAAGAACAAAGTAGAGAAAGTTTTTAAGTGTTTACAGCGGCCCGGCACTACAAGCCGGATGCTGCAAACAAAAAGAGTCGTATCGGTGGTGAGATTTCGTCTTGTGCCATAGTACCTATATTCTTGCCATTGCGGGAATATCCTGTGGCTGGCAGAAGAATGTGAAGCTTGGCACAAGCATAGAGTGGCTTATATCCAGCAGTAGGTGAAGTCGGGTTATAGATGATGGTGATGCTGGTATTCCAGTAAGAGGTATAGCTAAACCAGTTAATATTTTTGATGACATTGTCGATAATTTGTCTATAATGGTCAGTACAGTAGGTACCTGATCATGTATTATGAGCCCTGTAACTTACAACAAAGTTACTCAAGACTAAAGGAGATCAGCCATTATGGGCCTGGCCGCTACATGAATCAGATATGTACTAAAATAATCTACTATTTTGCTTTATTAACCCATTTAAATCTTAGCCTCAATTACAATGGCCAAGTGTAGAAAATAAGCAGTTTTAAACTTAGGACCGGACTGATTCAAATGATCGATTGTGAACAGTAACACTTCTGTAAGCTGGGCTCGTGACACGTTTCCCAATCTCTAATTTATGGCAACTACAATGTTGCCGTAAATTAGAGCATTGGGAAACGTTTCTATGGAGGTTAGTGGATCTCCTTTGAAACTTCCAAAATCTACAGCAAGTACAAATACAACAATGCTCGCACAAGAATCTGAGACAAAGAAAATATCCTCGTTTCTTTCCACGTATCATTCTGCAAAAACAAACATATATTTCTGACAGCACACGTAAAAGAAACTGAATCATATTTCTCGTTTCGTGCCCTGACGTTCATGGCTTCCGATATTACGTGATCTCTGCCTCCCGAATACCATAAACCCAATATTACGGTACGAAATCAAGCAAACTTGGCAATACCAAGTTCGAATCTCTTTGTACAGTTAAACAAAGAGGTAGGTAGCGAGTTTCCTGGAATATTTTATTTGTGTTTTAAGATAAGACCTGTTTCATTATTGTATAAGTTTCAAAATACTATGTGCGTAACTACTGCACTAACAACCATTATATTGGAAGAAAAATACTTTTAAAATTTGCTAAATGTTAAAGTTAGTCTGCATGTTCTGATCGTGGTCGAGTGGTCGTGACTGCTCAGCAAGAGGTCCTGGTTTCGATTTTTGTGGTGGTCAAAATACAAAAAAATACAAATCCTACATCTAGTGGTTGAAGTGACCTTTTAGACAAAAATTGCCTGTGTTAGGTCACTTCGCTCTTCCAAAGCTCAGTTATGTGGTGTACCAACAATTTAAATCTAAAATCTAAAAATGTTATTGGATTTTTCCATTAAATATTTCTCAATAACAGCGACGGAGCCAGGATCTGTGCGCGGTTAATGTCAATAGGCTCGCGCCCCATTACAAAGGACTTTAACCTTTTGACCGCCACAGCATAAACGCTCGCGCGTGCCCTCCACGCCAAGCCACAATTTCATCTACTATTTTGTCACGTATTTGTGTCGTTTGGCGTACAGGGCACGCGCTTGCTTGTCACGTATATGTGACAATAGCGTCCAAAAGGTTAACATAAATGGCGAAATGTAAGTGTACTGTTAGGTACACCTCTGTCCAACTCCTGAGGGATAACTGATGTGATGTTATGTTGTGAATTTTAAGATTCACCGGTGCTAACATCATTTTGGCTGAATTAAGTCATCTTTTTATAAAGAAAAAAGGAAAACCTCAAATTAATAAGAGAGATGACAAAAAAAAAATCGAATTAATCCGTCAGGTAGATTATTGGACAACATATTCTCTTAAAGCCCTCAACACCTTGCGCGTCCAATACAACAATGCCTTCAGAATGCTATTGCGGTTACCACGTTTCTGCAGCGCATCTGCCATGTTCATGGAGGCTCGAACGGACGGATTCGCAGCGATATTGCGCAAAAAAGTCGCTTCATTATTGAGCAGAGTTCGTGCTAGCGGCAATGGCATTCTGGCGGTCATTGCGGACAAATTTGACTGTCCTATTTTGTGCCATCACATAAGAGTGCTGATAAAAATTAACACGAAATGATGGAATTATTAGTTAATTAATTTATTATTATTATTTGTAGATTGATCAATGAATGTAATTATTTCTCCTAATTTCTCATCGCTAACATTTTACTAACCCATATGGACCTTGTTGTTCGAAATAAATAATTATTTGATTTTGATTATTAAAAAACATACAACATACATACAAGATATTTTTAATTTTTTACGTAAATCAAAATTGACGAAGATACGACTCTTTTAAAATTACCAATACGTCACGCCTGATATAATTTTTAGCTAGTTCTGACGTCACGAGACTCGAGTTTTGATGCGTTTTATCTGTGTCAATATTCATTGATTTACAAAAACCAAAAATACGTGTCCATTATTTTTCAACAATCCAACTGTCGTACTAAATAGATTTGTGTTTTTTCGATACTGTCGTCATGCATATTTTCGAGTAATTGTTTAAAAGCAGCTGCAAATTAGATGCCTGTCTAGTCTACCCATCTTTGTTTGACTGTACGTCATACATTTTATTCGATACCACACCCACTAGAGAATCACTTAAGGCAAAGCGAACTTTATACAAGGAAGTTTCTAAAAATGATGAAGTGCTTTTAAAAGTTGGTTATGTGGTGGAATCTTTTCGTGCTTAGATTTTTTGGTGGTGGTTTTTTTATGGTGGTGAGTTGGTGGTATGAGTTGAGCTTGCACTTTGTTCCAATACTTAAGTAGATGTAGTAAGTTCGATGTGGGATCTTAAAGCTATCGAACCTGTCAATTTCAGTTTAAAATTATACTCAACTTAAATTGTCACGGGATGTCTTCCGTGATTTTTGTTATTTTGAGCTCCCGATATTTCGACGCTGTTGCAAGCGCCATGATCGCGGGTTCACTGGAGTAAGTGACAATATATGTTTAGTTTTAAACCGTGAAAGCTTAAAACAGTGTTTAAAATTATACTCATTTGTAATTCACGATGTTAAGTTTTTATTTAAATGATATTATGACGGCATGATACATATTTGTACTGCATTTTTCGTCAATGGTCGCATTGAACATGTCCAATTCGGGGAAAATGTAATTGGTTTTTTGCATCAAAAATGTTTCAGTAGCGGTCACAGAGTGTGGATTTGTGCTCAATTTATGGCAATAGATCCGCTAAATATAACATGGGACTTGGAGATTATATATTGTAACTAACTTATTTGAAAAATGCTCTTTGCCTGTCGAGGAAAATCGACCTTAATACCACCTACTAACATGATTTAGAAACGAAAATTGTATCAGCCTGGGATAATTTAGGAACAGTCATATGTTGTACAAACTATCTAGACAATGAAATGGGGCAACAAAATGCAGTGTTATTATTCAGCTCGTAAAATTCACTGCAGATTTCAAGCTTTTCACTGCTTCCATGCACGATCATAAACATTTTCGTGGTTGAATCCTAAAAGCGGGAGAGGCTTGCAACATTTTATACGCCCATTTATTCACTGCTACCGTTTATTAAATGACTAACTTATGTCCGCGGCTTCGCCCATGTGGAGATCGGTAATGTCCCACGGGATCGTAGTACCGGGATGAAAAGTATCCTATGTTTTAATCCTTATTATAGGCTATCTGTATGCTAAATTTTATTCGAATCCGTTTAGTTTTAAAAAGTGAAAACTTCTTCATTCGCGCTGAGCTCTTTTTGGGTGAACAACAATCTGGCAACTCGCGTGACCGTCACCTAACGCTTTGTTTTCACTACTATCGGCAGTCACCAAAGACTGCTCCACATATTTTTTTTGCAATACAGTAGCTCTTAAAGTAAGGTTATGGTAACTCAAAAAACTAACCATTAGGACATAAGTAGGTACACTATAAAACAATACAAGAATTTATAATCGAAATTGCAGACAAATTATCTTCACAAACTTTCGGATTTAGAATATTAGTTGGAAATGGGATAGTATAAGTAGGAAAATCACTGCGTGTATTATAAAACAAAGTTCCCCACCGCGTCTGTCTGTCCGTATGTATGCTTAGATCTTTAAAACTACACAACGGATTTTGATACGGATTTTCTTAAAAAATAGAGTGATTCAAGAGGAAGGTTTTATTATACTATTTGGCAAGCGGGCAAAGCCGCTGGCATCAGCTAGTATTAAATAAAATCATTTAGTTCGTAAGTTTTAAAAGTTATCAACGCTTTCTCAACAATAAAACTGCCGCCTGTCATTTGTTTTCAACCATAAAATTTGCCAACAGTATACTGCAATTAAGAAACTACCGATACAAAAATAAATATAACTTTCAGGAAAGAAAATACAAGGAGTTTCAAACTTTCGTAGTTTGAAATCGTGGACATTTTTGAACTGGGCTAAGTGAGTTTATCTTGCATGCCAGCTGACGTCTTATGCTTCCATTTTGAAGCGAGTATTATTGAATGTAGATTGTATATTATTATACTAATTTAGCTGAGCTATTTTGTTGTTATTTTCCAATGTATACGACTGAAACAGTTTCTTTACTTACTTTGAAAAAGGGTGGTCCAATGAACACTCCGTTGACACAAAGTTTTATATACAGTAAATCTTTTAGACTTGAAGGAGTTCATTACCTTTTAGTTGACTTTAGTTTTTCTTTTTGAAAGTAATCGTATAGGAAACGTCGTTGTCAACTAAATTATACATCTATAAATCTATACAAATAAATAAAAATTAAGTACCTATATAGAATTACTGGCATATTGACTGGATAGCTGATGTTACAAGGAGTAACTAGGGATACTTTTATTTTTGAAAAAAGCAATAAGGTTCCTTGCAATAAAATTAAGACCCATGAGATTGTCAACATAATCCAACTGGGGAAGTAATATTTTTATTTTATAATCATTTCAAGCGGGCTGAGAAAAGGACGGCTATAGCTATGAACTAAGTTAGAGATGTCAAACTTGTTTACGCCTTGCGCTTCACCGTGTCTTTAGTCGACATGTTTTTACGTGCACACTATGAAGTGAAATTTGACAGCTCTAAATTACGTCCATCTCTTTCTCGTTTTATTAGAGAGAAAAAGATAGCAATAGCCTAAATTAAGTTTAATTTGTGCACAACAGAATCGACACAACTATACTTTTAGTCCACGGTTGGTGATTTGGTGTCTGTGGCGCGTAATGGCTACCTACTCGTTGAGCTCGGCTTGCAATCGCGTTTTGTCAGTCGGTGTTTTGGGTTTCCGAGTATCGCTGCGCAAAGTATCATCTCTATACCCGAATGGCGCAGCGGTAGTGAATCAGCCTTACGTTCTGAGCAAATGTTTGTGTGATGAGCATGGACATTTGTTTCCGAGGCATGGATGTATGTAAGTATAATAAGTACGTATTTACAAACAAAAGAGTCTCTATGTAGTTAATCAACTATCTGGTGACCAAGACACAAGCCTCGTTGACTTAGTGTGGCACTAGATAGCTCTGTGATGTGCGCTATAATGTCCAGCGATATTTATTTATTTATTATGGCTTTCATTCAATTTTAAAACCTACTTATTATTCCATTTCTTGTTAGATAAAGGGGAGTGTCTTTTCACGATAAAAACAAAATGGATTAATCTTTTATATTCACCGTTTCACTGTTATTACGGCTTATTGCAGTTTTCTTTGCTTTAAAGAAATTGCGATGGACTCATTAGCTTGCACGCGATTTTCTTCTTTCTTTCTTTCGTATTTAATGCTTCTTTTGCTTTTCCATGAGAAGTCAGCACAGCTGGTTGTCTGTGGCAACCCGTAATTTATTTAATGTTCCATCAATTTACTAGACAATTAGTTCCTATGCCAATTCTAATGGCATAATGATTGTCTAGATAACTGAGAAAATAAAAATTGTCATTGCTACTACGAACAAATAGCACATATTTTCCTGAAAAATAATAGCGTTAGTATTAGAAACTTATTATGTTTAGAAAACGTCGAATTGCGACCTGGACGGTGAGCTGCTGGTTGGTAAATGAATAAGGTATACAGGGTGTAAGCAACCCATAGATATAATAAAGAAGGAGATATGCCCGTTAGACGAAAATATATCGGAACCCTGTGTCTCCACTTTATCCCTACCACACGGCAACTACTACACATGCAGTTCAGTAAAATCAATAGAAACGCAGTCGCGCACACCCGCATTTCTTAAATCAGAACTTAGTACACAATCAATTATAAACCTTATGCCATCAAACACATCGTGTATTTACAAAGCACCTAACTCGTCGAAGAATAAGCGGCCGCACCACGCGACGCATGTGCTTATTGAACTATCGTTTGGTGATTTTAACATTGCTTGTCCAGTCACTTAGCTACAAACTTAGGTAGTGGTTGAGGAACAATGTATTTATTGCAAAATAGTATAGCCATTTGCTTATGATTGGCACAAGAGGTCAGGGTAGAGAGGGGTCTTGTGCCTGACACGCCCCCTTGCCACTTCTCCTGTTTTTTATATTTCTATGAAGCAACCTCATCCAAGCGCAACCTAAGCATTCTGTACATCAAACTAACTAAATTTATGCAAAAATTATTGCTGGGGAACGACTTTTTTAAGGTGAAACTTTGACCCCCAATATCTCCATAACTAGAAGGTTCCCAGGTATGGTGAGAAACATTATTGCAATTATCGCGTCTAATGACGGGGAAAACAAGTGCATTTTGGCTTCGTTAAGAGGTTTTCACATCCTCTAAGGCACCTCATTGGCAACTCATGCATATTGTATTGAATACAGAGTCAACATTTAAATTGAATTAACTTGAATCCACGTATAACGTGTTCAATAAAAGTATAGTTCATTTCTTTGATCAAATAACTTTTCCTTGAATAAATCAGTTACTTACTATTCGTTGCGTACATTGTAGCAATGATTTAAGGTCTACCTTTATGTGTGGTTACATAATACATGAATATGCTGAATTTCTGGGTTCTCTCTTGCTTATGTAACGTCCAAGGACACATGGAATGTATTGAGGCTGAGTTGAATTACTTTTGGAAAAATATGTAGAGTGCTGAGGTTATTTGTGTACCTTTGCCGGTAGGGAAATTATTAATATATATTATGTAGGTGGAACTCCTGAACTTTTGCTGTAACAAGTGGTCCTGGTTGCGCCGAATCCATTCAGTTGGCGAGTGTTGAGATTGCATTCACTCATTCGCTCACGCGTGTGTTCCGGCGAGTCGGTCGCCAATCAGTCGTCCATCAAACTCCGCATTGCTTTTCTTTAGCTCTCGTCTGATTGCATTTTTAGCGCCAACCATACCTCGCCCGCTCATATCTATTTCCCGCTTTTTTTTCATTTTTTTTTCTACTACACCGCTTTACCGCATCACCAGGTCCATAAGACTGAAATTACCTAATGTCAGTATGGAACATCATTACATTACTTATAGGTACTAAACACACGGTCAATTTTAAGTCGTTCTGGAACCGAAAGCCATATTATCGTGATTATTTTCTTTTTTATTTCTTATTTTTTTTTAATTACTAAAATTTATATTTCTAATATTAATACATTTTTCTTTCTTATTAAAAAAATAGAGTTTATGGCTTACGGTTCCAGAACGACCTAAAAAAAATGGTGTATAAATAGGACAAACGGAGTTCGTATGTCCTATTTATATACTCGTAGCATATTTTTACGGACGTGCAATAAACGGTCGCGATAAGAGAGAGAGGGGAATTATGCGTGCCGTGTCCAGGAGTACTGATTTCTGAATCAAATCCTTGACTCAGCCGTCAATGGGAGCTGCGTAAGTCGTTGGTCAAGGCTCTTTGCATAACGTTATTATTATCAAACCAAAACGTATCATACATTCGTCATTGTAGACTAAAACGTCTTTAGAAAAAGTATAAAACTCTTTTAAAACCAACCTGCAAAATGAGTCTAAAGATCAATCTCATATTTTTCAACTGCACTTCGAAATTCAAAAATCGTTTAAATAACTAGGCCAGTTAATAATCATTTTTAGGGTTCTGTATCCAAAGGGTAAAAACGGGACCCTATTACTAAGGCTACACAGTCCGTCTGTCAGTCACCAGGCTGTATACCTACGTGAACCGTGATAGCTGGAGAGTTGGAACTTTCATAGATGATGTCTGCTGCCATTATTACAACCTAGTATTGGGTTGGAAAACAGGAAGACGATAAAAACGTAATTTTTATTAGCCGTTTTTTGTTCGATATTATTAACGGCAACAGGTAGACGCTTGAAATATTCACGGAATAATTAGTTGTATACTGGATGTAAAAATCCCGTCACGAAGCCAAAAGGCACTTGTTCTCCCCGCCTTTGCGTTAACTTTTTTGTTCTGGACCATACCTGGGAACCTTATAGTTACGGAGATAATGGGGGTCAAAGTTACAACTTTACTAGTAGTTTTATTTAGAAAACATAAGTTTTAAATGTTGTAACTTTACTTTAAATACCTGCACGACCTGCGTACTATTTAATGCATCAACCAGCACAATTTTTGAGTGTGTTACATTAACTCCTACCGTAAACAGTGATTTTTCACCCCAAAAATAAAAGTCGTTTCCTAGCAATAGTGTTTGCATAAAGTTACCAAATTTGATGTACAGAATGCTTGGTTGACGGCTTCTTTAAAAATCAATTATTAAATTAAAATTAAATAAACATTAAAGGGTGGCTCCCATACAACAAACGTGATATTTTACTGTTTTGTTTAATGTTGTATTGATAATGGTACGGAACCCTTCGTGCGCGACTCCGACTCGCACTTTCAGTGGTAAAGCCACAAAATAAACTGAATATAAACCAGAATGGAAAAAATCAATAAATCCAACATTAAACAAGCCTAGTTTGCATTGTTCAACATTAATATATTCCGTCTGGGTGTCCCACGGGACATTAGGCTTGCCACACGCCACACCGCACTCACTGACTGCAAGCCCCACGTTCGTTTGTAGGAATCCTTATTTACTTATTTGTTGCATTTAAATATGAAAATGTTTATTGATGGTATTATTTTTAAAGCCGAAATGTAAAATAATATTTCGTTGGTTTGTTTTACGAATTGGTAAAATGAATTAATTTGTTTCTGAAAATTTTTGTTGTGTGATAATATGCGAATGTTCGGGTGTTTTATTTGTGAGTGAAATTTATTTTGGTGTTTTTTTATTTATTTTAAATATATTCGGTGTTTTTTCAATCAGATAAATGGACAAGATCTTGATGGATCTATATGGATGGAGTATCTAAACACCTCATCACCTGCCTAGCCTTTTCCCAACTATGTAGGGGTCGGCTTCCAGTCTAACCGGATGCAGCTGAATACCAGTATTTTACATGGAGCGACTGCCTATCACAACCCAGTTAGTACTGGGTAATACCCCTTGGTAAGACTGGTTGTCAGTCTTTTTTGGGCCACTGACTACCTGTAACGACTGTCAAAGATCTACAAATGACAGCCAGGACCAACTGCTTATCGTGCTTTCCGAGACTCGGAAGAAACTCGGTATTTAATGGATGTTCACCCATCCACAGACCAAACTAGGCAAGCACGGCTTAACTTAAAGATTGTTTGAGCGACTGTTATTATTTAGCCACGAGTTCCTAAGCACCTATAACAATAATAAATAAAAACCTGTTACCGATGCCTAAAATGTACACAAGTTCGTAAATATTGAAAGAAAAACAATGTCGGCAATTTATTTTACTTACTTTGCGCCGTTTCTAGGCCAGTCTTTTTTTGATCTGAAAAACGGCACCAAGGCCGTTTATTCTAAAACTAGGTAGCCTAGTAAAATTCTAAGTTAATTATGAACTTAGGCTTTCGTGTTATGGCTTCATTTGTTTTAGTTTACTTGTGATATCGTGTGCGTCAGGATTGCTCCGCCAAGTTATCAAATCAGAAAATGGTTTCAGCCAAAAATTTGTCGATATTTGTCAAAATCGAAAGAAACAAACCCCGTATTTGTCAAAGCAGAAATAAAGAAGTTATAAGCGTTTTAAGTTGGCCGCGCAATCCTGACGTCAAGGACTGCGCGGCCACGGAGATCTCAGCAACTACTTGGGATAGAGAAATAATTCCTTTTGTCAACTCAAGTCTGTATTTGTCAAGATTTGTCGAAAAATGAATCAAAGCTCTATATCAATATTATAATTAAATATTCGCCTTGAAAGTCATGGCCGCGCAGTCCTTGATTTGCTATTTTGTTTTTAGTATTTTTTTTATTAAAATTGAAGACTTCATATAGTATAGGAGTTAAAAGGAGAAAGGTCTTAATTTGTCGAAACTGACAAAAGCTTTAAAATACGACTAAAGTGTAATTAAACAGACGAAATCAATTTAAAACACAAAACTCGTGGCCGCGCAGTCCTGACGTTACTTTAAACCATGATATCTCAATAACTATAGTAGCTAGGATTTTGCTGTAGATGTCCATATAATCCTTATATTAACCCCATTAAAATGACATATCCTTTTACCCTCAACACTGTTTGGGACGCGAGTAATCTCAAGAATTATGTTACCCCATACAATGTTCTAGTAGAGTGACCATAATTTCAAGACCATAAGTTCAAGACAATACAGTCTAAGCGCATTTCTGTTCTGGTTTCTATTGTTAACTGATAAAAAACTTTTTTAATATTTAGATATTCTTATACATTATAAACAAAATGTACAGAATTATATTAATAGAATCTTGCAAGTTACAGTGCTCGTGGAAATGTTAATTATATCTAAAATAACGTTATAAATAGATATACACTATTTTAACAATTACTTACAGTAGAAGCACTAAAAAAAAATATCATTTAAGACGTGCTCAAGAATAAATGCAGCGTTACATTCACAATTATAATGATATATTTTAAAATATATCGAAGCAATTCTTATTCTTAATCTGTTTGATTCTTCACTGTTAATATAACGCTGTTATATCGTTATTTCTGTGATTATTGTCAAATAAATTGAGTATACATAAATACTCTTTATTCCCAGGGTCAGTAAAAAAAAACACTGAATCAAATGCACGAGTAAATTTAATATTTTTTACAGATAAATCAGTAAAATTACTATTTTAACATTATTCTAAGTTGGTCTCTTCGGCCGCACTACAGGAGCATCGACGCGAGTTTGCCTATTGCGCTCTCTTTCTAATATTGCTTTTCATTCGCACAACTGCTGGTCAGCGGACCACCGCGCTCGCGTCGAATCGTCACGATACCAGTATTATATCTCAACGGACTGTTACTGCTGTACGTTGTGGATCCGACAGTGATATTCCGATAAAAAGGACATAAGTGTGTATTCAGTGAGAGACTTAGTGTATATTTAAACGTGATATAAATAATTACGTGATATTAATCAATATGGTGAGTTATTTATTTTTGAATTAAATTTGTTAACGATATTTATTTTGTGTTATCTACCACCATACCATGTTAAAACTTTTACCAGTTTTGCTGTAGTCAGTACTTTTACATAGGTACCTAGTTAAAAAGTAGATCGGAATAAAGTCCTAACAAATTAGGCCTTAATGAACAAGGATGGAATTTATTGTGTTTTATATAATTAATAATAATAAATAAAGCCTGGGTAAGGTAAACCTTTCCCAGGCTCTCTATTTAAAAACTAAATAGAGCGTTTAAGGTTTTGCCTAAACCAGACGCAACTTTTAACTCCTGGTAATCTCAAATTATTAAAAAGCAGTTATAAATAAATAGATATTTAAAAATATACTTTTTAATTTAATTTTCAGATAAAAGCGGGTCGCAAAGGAAAAGTCAATAGTGAAAAATTAAAAAAAATATTTCTTAAGTACGGAGATGTATGCAGAAATCGCAGTATTAAATATAATGATCCAGTATTTAAAACAATATCTAATGAGTTAGATAATACGATAGCTCCTTATGCAATCTACAAAGCATTGAAAAGGCACTACGACGAGTATTTTCAAAATGATGAAGATGATAACCTTTATTCACCCCGAGTTCAGAGTAGTTCATCTTCTTCACCGTCGCGTCATAGTGTGGCTTCATTATCGCTGACATATCAAGACAAGGTGAAAACATTTAGTTTTACAATGGACGAGCATGAATGGAAAAAAATTCAACCCGTGATGGTACATTATGCTAGAAGAGATATAAGGACCTCATCGACACACCAAAAATACAGGAGTCTGCCAAAGTTTAAGTGGGCGACTTTTTTGAGAGAAAAGCTCTGGGAGTTATCTAAGCTACCATGTACTTGGAACTTTAAAAATAAGAAAGTTGACGGTGAAAATAACATTTCGTTATTTGGAAAGTGCTCACAATGTCAAAGAGAAACAATAATAAAAACCGAAGCAATTTCTGAAAAAACTGTAAGATTTACATGCGATATACTTACTTGTAAGGAAGAGAATGTACCACACAATCCTAAAAAAAAATCAAAATTAACTCCATACAAAAGAGGTAAATTAGCAAAAATTCTACAGTATAAGCCTGCCGTAGTCGTACAAAAAGAACTTGCGGCCAAATTAATTAAAGACCCAAATCAAGTTTGCCCACCAGTGCTGCCAAGTTTAGCAGCTCTCCGCCAGATCAAGTATGAGAAACGACAAAGCAAGAGACTTCATGCTCACCCAATTTTAAGTATACTCATGATGACTCAAGAGGTACAGAACTTTATCCGTGAAGTGACATTGATACCGTGTTTTCATTTATATTATTGGTCTGATCAGCAAATAGAGTACTATACTAACTATTGTAATAGTTTTTCTAAAGTGACCATTACTGTAGATGCAACTGGATCTTTTTTTCAGGCTATAAAGCTTCCCGATGGAACTACACTAACAAAACGACTATTTGTATATATTGGCATGATTGCTTCGGATTCAATTAAATCTACTCCAATTTTTCAAATGGTTACCGATTCTCACAATAAAGATTCAATTGCAGCGTGGTTAAAAAAATGGTTAATTCAAGTAAGGAGCCCGCCACATGAAATTATTACCGATGACTCATCAGCATTAATTGCAGCTAATGTTTCAGCATTTACTACGTTTAGCAGTATAAAAGATTATGTTAAACGATCTGTTTTAGTCTTAAGTGGCCGCAATTATGCATTACCTGAAGTATTTATTAGGCTAGATACAAGTCATTTTATCAAAACAATTTATAATTTACGTTGCTTTGAAAATAGGGATATAAATGTTAAAATGTTATACGTTCGTTGCATTTTGTATATGAAAGAATGTGAATCGTTTCAGCAAATTAAAACTCTCATTACTGATGTTGTAAGACTATGTCTAACCGAATACGATAACCCAGAAAACCCTGTTTCTGTTTATATTCAGAAAATAAGTTGCACCTTAGGTAATACTACATATACGGAACCTAATGAAGACACCGATGAGAAGGAAAATATTCACGAAAACATAATCCTCGACGATGATGACGGTTTGCTCTCATGGTTTGATGAAATTGTTGAGAGGGAAAAAAGCCTAGATAAAACAAAAAGTTCGTCAGAATCACAAAACTCTTTCTACATGCCTCATTTAATAACAACGCTCAAACGGTTACTCCTAAAGTTACCCCTCTGGAGTAATATTATGTGCCCATTATATAAATCACAAAACAAAGTACCAACATCTTCAGCTATAGAGAGCTATTTTAAAACTATGAAAAATTTGTTATTCACAACAAGGTCGAAGAAATATAACATTGATGAATATTTAAATATGCATTATGATTATTTATTAGGTGAAATAAAAATTGCTTTAAATTGTTTAAATAATTTCGCCGACATTGTAGACAAAAAGGAGAAAAACATTAAAAGAAAACGAGGTAAGACTAGGAAGCGAAAAATGTTACCATTTGAAAACAAATGCTGCAAAAAAGAAAAACCTAGTGTAACCAAAACGTTTTTAAATGATTCGGTATTCTCAGTAATTCCTACGTATGTTGAAAACTGGAGAGGCGAAGGTGTTCCTAAAGATGATTCTGCAAATAAACCTGTAAATATAATGTTTTTAAAAAATAGTAATTTTACTGTACAAGATATATCTGAAAAAAATATTAAATTAACAAACACTTGTGCATTTGATTCCGTATTTTTTTTATTGGCCCACGGATTTAAAGAGTATTCATGCATACGCGATTTATTTGACAATAATTGCAGAAATAGGGATATAACAGCGTTTTTACAAATCCTCTGTAACTCTGATAATAACAGTGAAGAAGCAAACAAATTAAGAATAAGAATTGCTTCGATACATTTCAAAAACAATCATTATGATTGTGAATGTAACGCTGCATTTATTTATGAGCACGTCTTAAATGATATTATTTTTAGTGCTTCTTCTGTAAGTAACTGTTCAAATAGTGCATGCATAAATTCTACCCCATCAAGAAGAAAACATGTGTTTATACCGTTAAATTTAGATATAATTAATATTTTCACCATCAGTAACTTGGAAGATTCTATTATTATTCATGATTGGGAAAACAAGCAATGCAGAAAATGCAATGAAGTAGTTCTATTTCATTATACCTTGTCAAAAATTGTTACATTCGATTTAAATGGCACGCAAATGGTGTTTTTACATGAGGTACCTAAAAGTATAATAATTAAACAAAACATTTATAAATTATTAGGTGCCGTAGAATATGTTCCTCCAATACTTGGAACAATAGGGCATTATAAGTGTCATATTATAAGAAATAGCGGAATGCTTTGTTACGGCGATAACAAGAGTAAATTAGAAGAGAGTACAAACGATTCTGTATATATCCATTTTTTAACTTATGTTTTAGTAGAGGTGTAAGAGCCGATGAAAAACATTTAAAGTTGAAGAGTAATGATTTTGTTGATTTTTGAAATCTTTATATTTGTGCAATGAATAAAAATATTCAAATATTAAACAAGTTTTTTATTTCGTCTTATTTAGTATTTTATTTAAGTTTTTGACTAACAGAACAGAATGCCCTTGAACTGTGCTGTCATAGCCAGTTTGACAAAGATTAAAAACAAATCGAAATTATGGTCACTCTACTAGAACATTGTATGGGGTAACATAATTCTTGAGATTACTCGCGTCCCAAACAGTGTTGAGGGTAAAAGGATATGTCATTTTAATGGGGTTAATATAAGGATTATATGGACGTCTACAGCAAAATCCTAGCTACTATAGTTATTGAGATATCATGGTTTAAAGTAACGTCAGGACTGCGCGGCCACGAGTTTTGTGTTTTAAATTGATTTCGTCTGTTTAATTACACTTTAGTCGTATTTTAAAGCTTTTGTCAGTTTCGACAAATTAAGACCTTTCTCCTTTTAACTCCTATACTATATGAAGTCTTCAATTTTAATAAAAAAAATACTAAAAACAAAATAGCAAATCAAGGACTGCGCGGCCATGACTTTCAAGGCGAATATTTAATTATAATATTGATATAGAGCTTTGATTCATTTTTCGACAAATCTTGACAAATACAGACTTGAGTTGACAAAAGGAATTATTTCTCTATCCCAAGTAGTTGCCGAGATCTCCGTGGCCGCGCAGTCCTTGACGTCAGGATTGCGCGGCCAACTTAAAACGCTTATAACTTCTTTATTTCTGCTTTGACAAATACGGGGTTTGTTTCTTTCGATTTTGACAAATATCGACAAATTTTTGGCTGAAACCATTTTCTGATTTGATAACTTGGCGGAGCAATCCTGACGCACACTGTGATATCAACATAGTTACGAATGTATGTTGATTGCAAACTCGCATGACAGTTCTAACTTATGTCGTAACTACACGGAACGATGAATTGGCTAGTTTTATTCATTTTGTTTGCTTAAAAGACTTTTAAGATCTATTCATTAGGTCCGGTGGGAGTATTCCGATCAAGCTGATTGCAACTACGGAGCCTCAGAGTTAGCCTCGGAGTTATTTTGTACGCCATTTAATGGCAAAACATGCAGATCTACCTGTTATTTAAGACCTTGCACATATTATTTGATGTATACTCATGTTTTTACAATAAATATATTCTATTCTATTCTCATCCCAAAACATGGCCCACCAACCCGCTTTTTGTGCAACTCCACCTTGATCTCGCCGAATCCACCATCCACGCCGTCGACGTGACTGAGTTCTGGTCGAAAGAAATTAAATAAAATAACCATGGGAATCATCAACACGAAGAAGAAAAAGAAGAACTCAATTACCTTAGTAAAATTAAGCCCCTGCAGTTTTAGCCAGATTTAAGCTTATATTTCTTATAAGCCGCCAAGATGACGTTAGCGTGAGACATCACTTTAGATCAAGGTAGATCCTTCAGCATTAAACGTTGTTTAAAAAAACCGGCCAAGAGCGTGTCGGGCCACGCTCACTGTATGGTTCCGTAGCTTCCCAGACCATTAAAAATACCAACATTTTTCGTCAGCAAAAATAACTTTGTTTTTCATAGTATTTGTATGAAAAACAAAGTTATAATTTGCGTTTTTTTGAAAAAGTGCTATATAACTCAAAAACTATTCAACTCATCAAGTTGAAAATAATTTTCCTAGAAAGTTCATATAAAGGTCTACTTCTGTGATTTTTTTCATATTTTTTAAACTTATGGTTCAAAAGTTAGAGGGGGGGGGACACATTGTTTTTGACTTTCGGAGCGATTATTTCCTAAAATATTAATATTATCAAAAAATGATTTTAGAAAACCCCTATTCATTTTTAAATACCTATCCAACAATATATCACACGTCAGGGTCAAAATTAAAAAAAAAAATCGCTCCCCACTTTACGTCTGGGGGAGGTACCCTAATAAAAATGTTTTTTTAAATTTTTATTTTTGCACTTTGTCGGCATGATTGATATACATATTGGTACCAAATTTCAGCTTTCTGGTGCTAACGGTCACTGAGATTATCCGCGGACAGACAGACAGACAGACAGACAGACAGACAGACAGACATGGCGAAACTATAAGGGTTCCGTTTTTTGCCATTTGGCTACGGAACCCTAAAAAATCTTAGATTTGAAAAAAAAAATACAGTGTTTATACACCCGTAATGTTGTTTTAACATGTAACTAGAAATGTTTACATAAAATTACTAAATAAAACAACAAAAAGTCAAAGAGAGGACGCTGGCTACCTTATTTGAATTTGACACATATTATGTGGACAAGCACTTTGCATATAAAGCGAAAATAAATGTTATTATCGTGAAATTTTCCTCTATTCGTATCAGGTACTACCTAAAACAGGAAAATGTTTCCTTTTTCTTTTTAAACGGTTTATCATGTTATAATTCGATTTTATGGTATTTTGGTTTGGCCAAGTTTATTTTTAACCCCGACGCAAAAACGACGGGGTGCTAAAAGTTTGACGTGTCTGTGCGTGTGTGTGTGTGTCTGTCCGTGGCATCGTAGCTCTCGAACAGATTAGCCGATTTTGATTCTTTTGTTTGACAGGTGAATTAGCCGGGAGTTTTCGTATCTTTGTTTGATAAAACTCAATACAAGATGGCCGCTGCCACAAAACGGCGGATTACATATTTATTCAACAACTCCCTCAATATGTTTATCTAATGAAAGAGCTTGATTAGTAAATTACTACACGCAATAATAAATTTCAAATCCAAGATGGCCGCCACCACAAAATGGTGATTTTCATTTTTTTCACAACTCACTCAATATCTGTATCAAATGAAAGGGCTTCGCTAGTAGAATCATATAGGTACCTGAAATACTGACCCTATGTGTCTGGGGTTTTTAAATTGAACTTTTAATTTAATGTTAAGTAAGTACTTGTATGTTATTGTTTATTATTTTATAACCTTTTCGGTAGCTTAAGGCGCCTATACGAGCTAAATTAGCAACTCTATTTGTGGTGGTTCAAACTTCGTTTGAAATGCTGTTAGAATAAAGTTCTAATCAGCTTACACTACAAAGTGGTTGTTACGTCAGCCACTGCGGGCCAAATAGCGCGAAATGAGTGGTTTCGATCGATTTACAACAAAACTATTGATTGGATTAAAAAACTAAAACAGTATCATGCTAATATATTGCTTGTAGAATTATTTGCCAAAAAATCAGAATGATCGCATGCATATTAGTATGTTTTCTATTGTTTGAAAGATATTTTTAGAGGTAAGTTCGTGATTTCTTTTTATCGAGCCAAATTAATTGTATTATGTTTTCAAAACAGTATCATGCTAGCATATATCCTGAAGAATATCATATATTTTTCTGGTCTTGTTTATAGCAGTGAATCATATACATTTAGTAATTATAAAACTCGCGTTTAGCTCGTGTAGTCGCCTTAAAGTAAGAGGAGCTAAATAATAAACCAAAGGCCCAACACAACAACTAGTCTTACCAAGGCGCATTGTATTACCCATACCCAGCACCAACTGGGTTGTGACGATCAGATACGTAGTCACCCCGTGTAAATTATAAGCCCACAACATATCTCTCTGTGCATAATCTCTATTCATATTATCTGCCTAGACTTTTCCCTGATTCGTTGTGGTCGACTTCCAGTCTAACCGGAAGCAGCTGAATACCAGTATTTTACATGGAGTGACTGGCTATCTGACCTCCACAACCCAGTTAGTACTGGATAATACGATACCCTTTGGTAATACTCGTTGTCAGGGTTTTTTGGGCCACTGATGAACTAACTGGCTGGCTAGCTGGCTGACTGATGAATTAATTGATAACGGTGCAAAATTACGGTGAGATTTGAAGTTTTTTTGTTCCTATTTCCCAACAGGGGTTTTAGGCTAATTACAATTTAATGATGGTGCTTTAATATAAAGTGGTATGTTGTAGCAAAATATGAAAGCCGTAATCACCAATATCGTTGAGATAAGGCCAGGCATATGATAATTTTGTTGCTAAATAAGTTTAAGTTCTATTTCTTGATAAATTACAATTCATTTCTGTTTTTTTTTTATCAAAACTAGCTAATATCTCATTAACTTGCTGCAGTTTTCAAAAGATTGATTTTGGATGTTGCTTTTAGGTACTTACACAAATAATTTTTAACCGACTTCCAAAAAGATGAGGTTATCAATTCGTTTCAATGCTTTTTTTCGTGTGTTTTCAGATGAGCATTTGTTTCAGAGTCATGGATGTCATATGTATAATAAGTATGTATTTACAAACAAAAAATGTATCTATGTAGTATATCAACTATCTGGTGTCCACGACACAAGCCAGATGTGTGTAATGTCGAGCGATATTTATTTATTTATGAGCTATATTATAGAAGCTCTATTTATGGTGGTTCAAAATTTGTTTGAAATACTGTAAGAATAAGTTCTAATCTGCTTGCAACAAAGTGGTTGATACTTCAATCACCGCGGGCCGAATAGTGCGAAATGAGTGGTTTCGATCGATTTACAAAAAAATCTATTGATTGGACTGAAACACTATGTTGCAGAATTATGTGCCAAAAAATCAGAATGATCGCATGTATTTTAGTATGGTTTTTACTCGTTTATTATATTTATATTTTTTTAGGGATAAGTTCTTGATTTTTTTTATCGAGTAAAATTAATTGTATTATGTTTTCGAAACACTATCATACTAGCATATATTGTGAAGAACATTATATGTTTTTCTGGTTGTGTTTGTTGCAGTAGTGTATCATATACTTTCAGGCATTATAAAACTCGCGTTTAGCTCCATATGGTATGACCACGTGTCAGCTAGCACACACCAATAATAAAAATCATCCTCATCGTTATGCAAACATCTATCTGATCATAAATACCAAAATATTACTTGCGATCATTTAAAAGAGCTATTTGATTGTACGTATAGCCCGCAACCCGTAACCATAACGTATGTCGAACATGCAACGAGCAATTTATTGCCGTTTGAACCCGCTGATACGGTTGAATAATCTGGCTGTTGACCTGATAGTTATTTTTCAGTTAGGTTAAAAAAACATGGAAGTTTTTTCGTAGAATTTGACTAAACTCATTTTACTGCCCAGTTTGTTTTGCTATCTTTATAGATATTAGAAACGTTGTATGCACGTACAATGTTGATACAAATACAATGTGTAACAGAAAGGGTATAGTCATATGAAAGGGTGTGCTACAGCCCATCAAACTGAACAACTTTCTCTATGGGACAACCATCGTAATCGCGAAAAAAAAATCAGCTGACTCATACATTTGGTCGAGTAGGTATTGGAATATTGTATGGGGCCGTTGATTATTTATTTTGCCATTACAATAATGGTCCCATGCAGAAAGTTGTACAGTTTGGTGGTCTGTAGCAAACCCTTTCATATGACTATACCCTTTACACGTCGTATAAACCAAATTTTTTAATGGTTGTAGGTTTCTGTGGGAAGGTTTCCGGCCTCCACGCCAGTGAAGCCGCTGGTAAAAGCTCAACTCAAACTCAAAGCATTTATGTCAATTAGACTCTTGGAGGCACTTTTGACTGTCAAAACAAAAGAATGAAGCTATACTATCCCAATCACAAGACATAATAACTTGTGAAAGTACTGTAGTGTAAAATATCTAAAGGGTGTAAAACACCTCTTCACGAAGCCGAAAGGCACTTGTTCTCCCCATTATTGCGATCATTTTTTTGTTCTACACCATACCTGGGAACCTTCTAGTGACGGAGAAATGGGGGGTCAAAGTTACAACTTTTTGACAAGTTTTTTTTTAAATACAATTTTTTTTTGTAAGATTTTGACTTTGAACACGTCCACGACCCCCGCACTATTCAATCCATCCATCAACACAATGTTTTAAGTGCGTTACATTGAATTCTACCACAAAACATGATTTATAACTTCAAAATTATTATATAACTAATCATCAAGATAATATATTAACTAATCATCAAGACAATTCACTAGTTGGAATCCAGAATGAAATTCGAAAGCTGCGTCAGACTGTTAGAGATATTATACGTGACGAGCTACAGAATACCCTCCAATTTTACTCAAACAAAATAGACGAATATGAGGAAAAAGTAAAAAACCACGAAATGCGCGTTAAAATCATGGAGAATCAATGTAAGGACATTGCAAACACATGCAAAAACCTATCGCTAAAGAACGAATTACTGGAGCAAAAATTGAGTAAATTTGAACAAGCGCAATCTTGTAATGATATTGAAATTTGTGGTGTCGTTGAACATCAAAATGAGGATATTAAAAAAATTGCGACAACGGTCTGTCAGCTGCTGAATCAAAATTCAGACGATATCATTAGAGTTACCAGGAAAAAGAAACCTACTCGCACGGGATCGGCTCAAGCTGAACGGGCAAAGGTCAATGCGCCTATCACCATATCACTGCGTGAGGGTAGACGCGAACAATGGATTGAAGCCGCAAAATCAATACAGATGACAACTAAGGACTTAGGCGAAGAAGGTAATAACAAGGTGTACCTACGTGAGTCATTGACACCTAGGACATCTTATTTGCTATGGAAAACCAAAACAGACCTCAAGGAAACAGCGCTATGTCAGTATGTTTGGTGTAGAAATGGGCAAGTAATGGTTCGTGTTAAAGAAGGGGACAAGAAGATTTTTTATGTGCACTCTGAAAAGGACATAGATCGCATTGGCAAAGATGTACAGAAAGGGAAATATGCAAGTACGTAAGTGGTTTGTTCTTGTTTTGTTCTTCTTGTTTATTTTTTTATTTCTACGGAGCTCTCCGATCAAAACAAAACAGAGAGTACGTGCTACTCATGGAATGAATTCATGTCCGAATTACCTGAAGCACATAACAAACTGATTTTGCTGCATGTAAACATTAGATCGATGATTAAAAATTTTGCGCAATTGGAGTATATTGTCTCTGGGAGCCCGTATATTATACATCTACTGATTATAACGGAAGTTAACATTACCGACACAATGTCGAGTTTATTTGAAATAAAGGATTATGCTATGTGCACAGAACTACGAAGCAATAGAAAAGGAGGTGGCATTATAGTCTACGCCCACAAGAGCATATTGTTTACAAAAAAACAAGCGAATACAGTGAACTTTGAGTGTCTGTGGGGTGAGGTAAAAACTAATTTTGGCTATAAAACAAACGTGTGTTCAATTTATAGACCGCCAAACCTAAATAAAAATGAATTTATTAAAGAATTAACACGGTTTTTATCTGCATATCCGACCAATTTAAACTGTATTTTAATAGGCGATATGAATATAGATATATGTTGCACTAATAATATTGTTAAATCGTACCTTAACTGCTTAAATGGTTTAGGTTTTGAGAGCTGTATTACACAATTTACAAGAATTGATTCTAGCACAACTGGCACATCTAAAACGTGTATCGATCATTTATTCATTCGCGACGTTTGCGACCGAGGTATGCCCCGACATTCGGTGCAAGCCGCCGTCGTGCGTGAGTCACCGGCTGATCATTACATAACGGGTGTAGCAATTAACAGCGCGAGCCGCGCTCAAGCGTTTAAAGTTATTAAAAGATTAGATCATGACAAAATTAAACAAGAGTTGAGTCAGATCGACTGGAGCCCGGCACTCGGTTACAGCGACCCGAATGAAGTAATTGACTTTATTGTAAACAAATTTCAATTGACCTATTCGAAAAGTACTTATCAGTCAAAAATAAATGTAAATAAAACTAGGGAGTGTAACTGGATAACTGACAAATTAATTGTAATGAGTAATAAAAAAAAAGAACTGTTACATTTATTTTTGAATGATACAAGTAATAAACAAAATGAGCTTATTTATAAAAAATACAGAAACAGAACAAATAGAATGATATGTAAAGCGAGAAACAATTCTATAAAGAAAGAAATTTGTGATAATTATAAAAACCCAAAAAAGTTGTGGGATATTCTGAATAAATTAACAGGTAGAATTGTTAAATCAATTGATGATGTTTTACTTAAGAATTTCAATTTACCGGCAAAGGTATTGTCAGGTGTGTTTGCACGTGATTTTGATAAAAATGTTAAGAATGTAATGAACACATGTGATGAGCCTTTGTTGGATGAGAGCACATACATAAATACCTCTCATGTATCATTGAGACTTGAAAAAATTAATGAAAATGTTTTGCATAAGATTATTACATCTTTAGATGACAAAAAAAGTCCAGGATTCGATAAAATAAGGGCCATAGACATCAAATATATCTCAAAAAGCTTAACCCCTGTGCTCACACATCTAATTAATTTATGTATTACGCGAACTATATATCCAGATAGGCTTAAGATAGGACTGATAAGGCCAATACATAAAAAAGGTAGTTTTAATGATACAAATAATTATAGACCTATAACTATATTGCCATGTATAGATAAAATAATTGAAAAATATTTTGGTAATCTAATTAATAATTTTCTATCCAGTAATAACATTTTGCATGATAGGCAATGGGGATTTCAAAGAAATAAAAACACCTCTCAATTGTTGGCAGATTTCACAGATGAAATAAATAGTCATTTAAACAATAAACAACATGTTCTTGCTGTTATGGTAGATTTTAGCAAAGCCTTTGATACGTTAAATTATAAAACACTATTTAAAAAAATGGAGCAGAATGGTATACAGGGTCCGATGTTGGAACTCCTAAAAAATTATCATGCTAATAGGTATAATACAGTAAGCATCGCTGGTGAACTGAGTGATCAGATTCCAACTGAGCACGGCACAGCTCAAGGTTCCATAATTGGCCCGACTGAATACTTATTGTACGTAAATGATATGTGCAAAATATTCCAGCATGGCTCTGTATACCAATTTGCAGATGATACATGTATAATCACGGCACACGATGATATTAAGAAGGCTCAAACTATGATGCAGGAAAACTTTGATCAATTGTGCAAATGGGCTCACGATTTAGGCCTATCCATAAATTACAACAAAACTAAATTAATGCATATTCACTCAACTCATAAGAAAACGAGTCATATGCCTAATATCGTCGCTCATGAGCACAAATGTATGCATTTAAATAACAACTCCTGTAAATGTTCACCTCTTGACATTGTGAACGAACATACTTACCTAGGACTAAAAATAGATAGTAAATTTAACTGGGGTCCACACATTAACCAGGTATGTAATAAACTTAGAGCTATATTGTCAAAATTATGTACACTAACACATAAAGTGCCCTACAGGACATTAAGACTTTTGTATGTGTCACTGGCAGAGTCGGTCATTAATTATGGGCTAGCTAGTTATGGTAGAACATATAAAACATATCTTAAGGACATTTATAATCTCCAACTACGAATATTAAAAACAATTGTTCCATTAAAAATTAAGTTCATTAACAAAGATAACTATCATAACTTGTTTCAGTATTGTAAAGTTATGAGCATATTTGATAAGCGAGATTTAGCCATTGTAACTCACTATAGTCACCATATAGGTAACCTGAATAAGATGACAAGACCTAACAACTTACGTAATCTGTCATATCTTCCAACCTTTGGAATAAACAAATGTAACAATGTGTATGGTGAGAGGGTGTGGAAATGTAGTCTGCCCATAATACTTAATAGGCTGCCAAAAGCCATAGTAGGTCAAATTGAAAAAAAAAAATGTAAACAAATTAAATATGTACTAAAAAAACATTTCCTAAGTAAGGTAGCAACTGCTTAACTGTAAAATCTTTAATTCATGTAAGATTATAGTTAAGTTTAATTGGATTTGAAATGTATGTAATTTTTTTTTTTTCGGAAATAAACAGATTTTATTATTATTATTATTATTAAAAAAAAAAGTTGTTTCCCAGCAATAATTTTTGCGTAAAGTTACTTAGTTTGATGTACAGAATGCTTGGTTAACGGCTTTGTGATGAGGTGGTTTACACCCTGTACAATTATAAACCATGACACACAAAACATTCACTCCAAGCAAACGATAAACATTGCTCCCTAACTGTTGCCGAGTAGCTTGCGTTCCTGAATAACCCACAAATAACCTACAATCCATACAAACAGTTATATGAAATGCCTCTGCGACAAACTAAAATGTTTTCTCTGTAAGTAATCTTACTTTGTTTGCCCCATTTAAGTCGTATTCGTGTTATTTGCAGCTAGTAAATTGGCAAACATTGAATACAGGCAAAGTTGGAATGTTTTTGTAGTTGTGTAAGGTTGCAAAAAATAGGTGCGATTACCTTTTCAGCTGGAACGTAGACATAATGCCTATACTCCTATAGTTTGTCCACGAAAGACTTGACTGGAAAAATAAGGGGAAATTATAAACATTTATCACACTGATACTTACAGTCGAGGACTTTAATTGATGAGCCACTTGCCACCATTCATATTTCAGCCGTGTAATACAAATAACAGAGCAAAATTGAAAAGTATTGAGAACGGCTTATCAATTAAATACCTCGACTCTACTTTACTTCACATTATGGATTTACGCTAGTTGTTGGTGATATTTTGAACCATTACATAATTCATCATCAACATCAGCCTTTTAATGTTCCCACTGCTGGGACAGGCCTCTTTTCTATGAGGCTATAATTAATCCACACGGGCCCAGTGCGGATTGGTAGATGTCACATGTCTTCGATTTTTTGGTTCTAAGACATGCCGGTTTCCTCACGATGTTTTCCTTCACTGTTTTGAGAGCAGTGGTGATGGTATAAATTACACAAAGTAATGCGCCTGTCTGGGTTCGAACCCACGACTCACTGCTCGTAAGTCGGGACCGCCACCACAGGGCCACCGCTGCTCTTATACGCTGCTTAGATAATTAGAGTTGGACAATAGAAGCTAATATTATACTTTTTACTAATATTATAAATGTGAAAGTTGTGAGGATGTATGGATGTTTGTTACTCTTTCACGCAAAACTACTGAACGAATTTGGATGATGCACAGGTAGTTTAAAACCTGGATTAACACATAGATACTTTTTATCCCGGCCCCGTGGTACTCCACTGGGGCGAAGCATTTGCTAGTTTTGAAAAACGGGAACTAAATAAATAAATATCGCTGGACATTAACACACAGCGCCACCTAGTGCCACACTAAGCGAAGCTTGTGTCGTGGACACTAGATAGTTGATATACTACATAATATACTTTTTTGTTTGTAAATACATATACTTATAATACATATAAACATCCATGACTCGGAAACAAATGTCCATGCTCATCACACAAACATTTGCTCTTACCGGGATTCGGACCCAGGACCCTAAGAATGTTAGACAGCGTCACTACCACTACGCCATTAGGGTCGTCAAAAAAGGTTCGTCATAAACTAAATAATATACATGATGAATTGGTGATGAAATGAAAAGTTTATCAAAACAAAGGAAAGTCTCTGTCTTGATATACTTTACATTTAGCAGCTGCCTAAAAATAAAAGAAAAAATACACACCTCCAAAGACCGACCAAGTACCATGATAATTACAACAAACAATATTCAATCTATTCAAAATTTAGGACCGACGGCGTATCGTTTTCTCGTCGGCAATTCGTAAATTCGCCCCCCAGCTAATTTCGACAACTTGGGCAACTTATTACAAGTTAAATTGAAATTCGGAAGGACCTGCGCCTATCCTGCACAGTGGGCAATTTAAGAGGAAAAAACTGTTGAGTATGCGGGCAGAATAGGCGCCGTGGAACAAGCGATAGATTGCACAAGAACAATAATAAACACAAGTAAATAAGAGTTTTTATAATATGCGAAATTTTCAGTACAAGCGTCAAACCATGGTATCAACAATAAGTGAAGTACAGAAGAACATGTCAATATAAAAATATATAAATATAAAACAGCCAGCAAGGCACTATGCATTTGATACAAACCTCAATACGCCCTCTCAAATGCAAAGGTTACTGCTTTTCATAAGTTAATCAACACAACATAACAAATAGAATAAATATGCATAAGTACCTACTCTTAAGCACATAAATGATACAAGAAAAAACTAAACGAAAGTTAACTCGTCAGCAAAGAAATAAAATTATGGATTGGCAAGGTTTACAAGACCTAAACCGTCCATACATCTGTTATGTTTTATGCTAGGCAGTGCTTTTGTCAATACATCTGCCAGCATAGATTCCGTAGGTACATGTCCCAACATTATATTTTTGTTGTCTTTTAAAACGCCCCTAATAAAATGATACTTAATATCAATGTGTTTGCTTCTGCCATGAAAGACGGGGTCCTGCGCAAGGAACATCGCTGATCTACTATCGGTATTAATAAAGATAGTGGCATACCCTGGTAAGTTCATTTCTGTTAGCAGGCTTTGAAGATATAAACCTTATTTCAATGCTTCCGCAAGACTGACATACTCCGCCTCACAACTAGAAGTTGCTACTGTCTTCTGTTTTCTAGAAGACCAAGAAATACTAGCGCCTCCTAGAATAAATGAATACCCAGAATAAGATTTCCGATCTATTGGACAACTACCCCAATTCGCATCACAGTATGCTTGAACAGGCTTACCAGTTTTCTTATAAAACAGACCATAACTCGCCGTGCCCTTGAGATAGCGTAAAACCCTTTTTGCTGCCTTCCAATGACTTGAATTAGGATTACTTACAAACTGAGCAAGTTTAACAACAGTATTGGTAATATCAGGCCTTGTTGCTACTGACAAATACATAAGCGACCCAATTAGTTCGCGGTATGGCAATTTTTCGTCGACTTTCTCTTTTCTGGTTTCGTTCGAGAAAATATCGGACAATTCACTAGGAGTTTTGCAAGAATTGCAGTCATATAAATTAAACTTTTCCAAAATAGTCTTGACATAGCCTTCCTGTGACAACGTAATGCCATTTTCATTTTTTTGTATGTCAATTCCCAAAAAGTATTTAACCTTTCCGTAGTCTTTGAGATCAAACTCCTTTTTCAATTCATTTTTAAATCGGCATATCCGGCCTTCACAGTCTGATATAATTAGTATATCATCGACGAAGACAAGGACAAATAAATATTTACCATCTTGACGTCTCATATAAAGACATGGTTCATTAAGAGACTGTTCTAACCCCATGGCTTTAAGCTTCTTGTCAAGTCGTATATTCCACTGTCGCCCAGCCTGTTTTAATCCATATAAAGATTTCTTTAATAGACATGTATCACCTCCAGTTTCCAAGCACTCGAGCATTTCCTTTGCGTTTTCCACTACCACAGAATCTTCGTCATTATCATGTGCAAGTTTTAACAAACATTCCTTTAGTAAGCGAGGAATACGCATGTAAATTTGTTCGTCGAGGTTTCCATTCAAGTATGCAGTATTAATGTCTACTTGATGAATCTCCAAGTCCATCTCTACAGCAATTGCCATCATTAATCGTATTGTTTCTAATCTGGCAACGGGCGAAAATGTTTTTTCATAATCTACTCCAAAGCGCTGACTAAATCCTTGTGCTACTAACCTGGCCTTTTTCTTAACGGTTTTATCGACGTTTATTTTAGTAGTCAATACATATCTACAGCCAACGACATTTGTATGTGATGGTGTTTTAACAATAGTCCAAGCGCCCTTCTGCACTAGGCTTCTTATTTCGGACAAAATTGCGTCTTCCCATTCCGAGCATTCCGAACTACGTAAAGCGTCATCCAAAGATATTTCTGAAGCTACGCCTGCATATTCGTTGCATTCTCTATACTCTTCATATTCGTTGCATTCTCTATACTCTTCTGCTTCAGGCTCTCTATTTCTTTTTTCCACTTCGACGTAGTTATAGACCTTCTTTGGTCGTCCTGGGCAACCTGTGCGGACCATTTTTGGTCTACCGGATCCTCTCTTTAATACCACCTCACGTCCTTGATCAGGATTTAGTTCAAAATCGTGTCTATTTTCTACATTTTCTGGTCCTTCATTTGGACTTAGTTCAAGTTCTTGTCTGTTTGTTTCTTTAGTGAAGACAATCTCCATTGATGTCTGACTTTGACTATGACTTTTATCAACACTAGTTTGTATATCACTTCTAGAAGAAATCATTTCCATGAAGTCTTTTGCTTCATCAAGTGATCTTGTCGCTGAATCTGTTGATAACATCTCAACAAATTTTATGTCTCTGGAGACAACAAATTTTCTTTGCTCAGGGATCCATACCCTAAAGCCTTTGTTTGTCTTTGGATATCCTACAAATACTCCTGCGATTCCACGAGCGTCGAATTTACCTAGGTTCGGATTTTTATCCAGAACATATACTCTTTCTCCAAATCTACGCAGATAGGAAATATTCACTCGTTTTTGACACCATTTTTCATATGGAATATCACCGTTTAGGACAGAAGTTGGACAGCGATTCCTAACATAGCACGCCGTATCAATAGCTTCAGCCCAAAAACTTATGCACAAGTCACTATCTAGAAGCATACATCTGGCCATCTCAACCAGAGTACGATTCTTTTTCTCTGCGACCCCATTTTGTTGAGGAGTACGAGGTACGGTCAGTCGTCTTTGTATTCCCTCCTTACGTAAAAATTCGTCGAATTCTACATTTACATACTCCCCACCATTATCTGATTGAAAGTATTTTATTTTTGATCCGGTATATTTTTCGACATAATTTTTATACAGTTTAAATGCTTCTAAAGCTTTATCTTTAGTCTTTAGAAAATAAACTTCACACCAACGAGTACTGTCGTCAATAAAAGTGATAAAATATTTAGCACCCGTTTTTGACTCGCATCTCATCGGACCCACTATGTCGGAATATACTATATGCAATCTTTCATTACACGGACCGTTTGACTCAGTAAATGGTAACATGGTCATTTTGCCTCTAGCACAAATATTGCAACTACGCAAAGTGTTTAAATTGATCTCACTTGAGTTCACGCCATGACCTATTTTTCCTAACAATTTAATTACATCTTTGGCATTGAGATGCCCCAAGCGTTCATGCCACAGTTTCAGATCCGTCTTACAATCTGTTACTGCATTGACAGAATCGCATTCTGGAAGACAATATAGATTACCTTTACGGTGTGCAGTTAGCCTAACTTTACCGTTTTTATCGACAATTTCGGACACATTACGTGTGAATTTCACATCGTAGCCATTATCTGTAAGTCTTGCCACCGAAATTAAATTAGTCCTTAAGTCTGGTACGTAAAGAGTATCTTTAAACTCAACAAGTTGTGCCGAGTTACCTTTTAATACCGATAGTGTAACTAATCCCTTACCTTGAACCTCGGCACTCAAGTTAGTAGCCAACTTTAATTTACCGTTATATTCCTCAAGTGTACCACGGAATAAATTGACATCGTTGCATAAGTGGGATGTGCACCCGGAATCAAGCACCCATTGTTGTTTTAAATTGTCAACAATGCTACATTCCTCTATACCTGAAACATTTAAAGTCATTAATCCTTCATCTACATTATTACAGTGTTGTTTCGACTTCGGATAATCTTCCCGACAATCGGAGGCTTTATGACCAACACGGTTACAACGATAACAGGTCAATACTCTCCTTTCGTTAGCGTAATTGTCCTCCTTATACGATAAACGATTAGATTGTGACTGTCCTGGTGATCCTTTAGAGTTGACATCAGCACGCCATTTATTCAAAGTTTTCTTTCTGTCCCGTACATACAGTACATCATTCTCAGTATTATTCGCATTCTTCGATGCATATTCTTCCAAGATTTTCACTTTAAGAATCTCTGGCTTTGGTAAATCGTCACGGCTTTCAATAGCACATCGAAAATTTGAAAAACTCGCTGGTAAAGTATACAATAACATTATCGACAAAAGATCTTCGTGAATCTTTACATCCATAGCCTCTAGTTTGTCTACCGCATCAAAGAACGCACCAATATCTTCACGAATATCTCCAGAATCACCCATCTTGTGTAACAGTAGACGTTTTAGTAACATGGCCTTCCTAGCAGGCCCACGAGAGGCATAAATTGACTCTAGTCGCAACCATATTTCTCTCGAAGTCTTACAATTCCGTACATGACGAAGTTCCGTTGAGCTAATGCAAAGTATTAAATCAGCCTTTGCTTTAGCATCTTCTGCTTCCCATTTGCTTAAATCAGCCTCTTCTATCGGCTTAGATTTATTCCCATTAGTGTACATCCAGAGACCATTTTTAATAAGAATAGCTTCCGCTTGTAATTTCCAACTCTCGTAATTTTCTTTAGATAAGGGATCAATTCGTACAGTGCTCATTTTAGCTAAGTTATAATAGATAACTCACAAGAAATTCCCCGACGTCAATCCAGGTTCATTTCACTATTTTGTTTAATCTATTCTGGGCCCATAACCATTGTTGAGTATGCGGGCAGAATAGGCGCCGTGGAACAAGCGATAGATTGCACAAGAACAATAATAAACACAAGTAAATAAGAGTTTTTATAATATGCGAAATTTTCAGTACAAGCGTCAAACCATGGTATCAACAATAAGTGAAGTACAGAAGAACATGTCAATATAAAAATATATAAATATAAAACAGCCAGCAAGGCACTATGCATTTGATACAAACCTCAATAAAAACTTGGTACTTACTTACAAAGTAAAGTTGCAACCAAATTTTCGTAATATTTTTTCACCGCAATCTTTCTAGAATTGTCTTTAATTTATACTTTTGTTGTGGAACAAAGTGTGGGGAGTTTTACTGCGCTTGGGGAAAATATTTTGCATCCCTGCTCGTGGTAGAAAAACAAAATGAATTCTGTTTGTTCAGGTGTATTTTATTTCAAGTGCCTGTTTTAAATAAATGCGGGTGGGTAAAGTTTATTCAATTAGCATTTTATATAAATTAATGACTTGTTTGCAGCAGCTCTCTTTGTGTGCTGACATTTTTTATTTAAAACGCTACGGTCAGTTTCTCGGAAAAGTGTCTGAGCAATGAGCAGTATTATTTATCTAAATTCAAGAACCGTTTAGAGGCTCGTTTCACCACCTACGATTAAGTTCCCGTTAATTTACTTGGCATGTAATTTGTTACAAATTTTGTTAATTTCTGAATTTATTCAGTTAATATTCACACATTTATTCGTACATCGTGAAACAGGCCCTACTACTAAGATAATAGTGGCCAGTTTAAAAAAATAAAATCAAACCAACAAAACAGCTATAATCACAATCAACCCAATACTCATGCACTATTCATGACCCAGAAGACAACAGTTCAGTACGTACAGCATAAATTATCGCCACCACCTCATTTCCAAGTATAACGGTCAACTCATCAATAACCTTCATCAAATTTGTTGAGCAAACGATCTGGTTCGCGAAGTCAGCAATACTGTATTTACAATGCATGGGTACTAAGCACCCGCCATTCCGGTCCTCCGCATATTTGCATTATACAGGCGACAGTAGCCACACCTTGCGGATTGCGGTCAGCAGTTGTGGGTTAATAGCTTTAACGCGTGTCCGCATTTGAGGGTTGTATAATTTTAGTGTCGCTCTGTACCTGGTAGATCGGTGATTGGAGTACTTTTGAGTTTGTTTTGAGTATTGGCGGTTTGAGCAGCTGTGGCCCAGTGGTGGCGGCCCCTACTTACGAACAGTAAGCGCTAGTTCAGACATGCGGGAACCGCGCGTTCACGAATCGCGTGGTTTCAAACCGCAAAATTGTGATGCTATTCAGACACGCGGTTATTATGCGATTTTCGTGGAGGAACAACGTCAGTTTGAATATGGAGGTCGACGAAGAAGTGTGTTTAGGTGGCGAACTCACAAGCTGTGACGTGCTAACCGCGCGGTATCCGCAACGCAATTGAACGCGAAGTAAAGACTCCATAGTAACAGAAACGCGCGGGAGCAGCGCGATTCTATTTTCTGGCGGTTGGGTTGCCGTAACCGCGCGATTACTTAGTAACTCATACAAATAAGACTCGCGCGATTTCCATGCGATTCTGAAATCGCGCGGTTCCCGCCGTGTCTGAACTAGGCCTAAGTCGTGGGTTCGAACCCAGACAGGAGCATTACTTTGAACAATTTATTTCATCACCACTGCTCTCAAAACTGTGAAGGAAAACATCGTGAAGAAACTGGCATTACCTAAAACCAAAAATTCGAAGACGTGACATCTACCAATTTTTATCTCGAAGGCAGTAAAAGCCTAGTTGTGTGACCGTCGGACTGCAAAGTTATACATCACAAGTTTGAACCCAAGATACGCAACATTATCATCTGCTAAGCCCCAACTATGTTGAGGTAGACTTCCAGTCAAACCGCATGCTACTGAATTACATGCAGCGAATGCCTACCTGTCCTCTACAAATCAGTTACTGGGTAATACGATAGTTTGTTGACAGGAAATGGGGAGCAAATACCATTGCGAACCGATTGACCGGTTTTCGTAAATACTTTTTCGAATGTGAGCGCGATAGAGGGTGCCACGCGTGGAGGGCAGGGGGTCATATATTTCAAAATGTTATAAGTTTTGACGAGTTGCAAGTTCATTTAAATCATCACATGTTTTTTTGGCCAAAGAATCAGCATTGCCATCCAACGTGACAATGCTGTCGGCCTTCTGGGCACTTTTCCTGTTGACAGTGATGCGTGGACGAATTTGTCGATGCCCTGTAACCCTTTTCGATGCTTGTACATATTTTTTGATGTTCTATTATAGAGTTAGTATGTAAGTTATGTAAATAGTCTGTGTTTAATAAATAATCAGATGATTTAATGGAACTGAATTTCACAATCATGTCGTCCGGAAAGTGCATATTTTTTAATGAGTAAGTTTTTATTTTTATTTTAGCGTCATTGTTAAATTAAAAAGGCAGTTCATTAGACATCACTTTTATGAACAGACTTCTGTTTCGCTCCTTTTAATTACTATAAACCCACAAGGGGAAGGGCTTTGATCTAACACTTTTCCTTTTTTAATTATTTTTTTTTCCTTTTTTGAGAAAAGCTTTGAGGAAAGTAATTTGCATTCATGAATGCCTTTTGTAAATTGTAATTAATTATAAATTAGAAGAATTTTAATGGGTTGAGGTTTACCAGGTTAAAAGCTACAAAGAATATTTTTCTTATTTATCTACTTTGAAAAATATAATAATTCTTTCATTCATTCATTTTCATTCTTGCCTCGTAGAATTTTTTCATCGATTGTTTAAAAAAAAGGAGTTTTCTACAAAAGTGCAATTACCTCAAATACCACTGTCAAAATGAATGGAACAGCAAATTTTTTTTTCTGCTCTGAATGATGTACTGAAGACGTGGTAAAATTGCTGCCAGTTAAGACAACAAAAGCGTTCATTGACCCACCTACATTTCTATTTCAGGTCTTGACTTTTAAAAACCAAACATAAGCCAGTTCAAGTCTTGAATCGCCATCTATCGTGATCTTCAACATTTTTTCTTTCTATATGGAAAACGATACATGGTACATGTGTTTTGGTTCGTACGAAGATATAATAGGGAAAGGGCAATGATCGCTTTTGTCATCTTAAGGGGCATGCGTCGTTCATAAAAACGTAATACCAAAATAATTTGTAAATAAAACATATTCTTAAGGTGGTGTATATTTATTTCGAATGGATTACCGAATATCTATGTTCCCAAATATATATGTTGAAAGGACAGTGATATAAAGACGAGATATGAAGAATTTAAAATTTCTATGGGAAACTTTAAATTCTCATAACTCTTGTTTTAATCGGTGTCCATTCAAAATATATATTTGGGAACCTAGATAATTTGTAATACAATCGAAATAAATGCACACTACTTTAAGAATATGTATGATTTACAAATTATTTTGGTATTACGTTTGTATGAACGGCGCATGCTCCACAGGCCTCTTAACTGGCACCAACTATAACCGTTTTGGCATCGGTGTCCTTTCAGCCTCGTACAACAAAAAGAGACAGTGAACTTGGTTGTTCGATTAAGGTCCATGTTCACCAAAAGATGACGGTCTGATTATCTAAAAACAGCTGTTTAAGAAACATTTTTGTATGGGAACATGTCACAGTGACAGCTGTTTTTGGATAATCAGACTGTTATCTTTTCGGTGAACATGGACCTTAGTCCACATACGATATTCAGACGATTACCTTCGCTCACAATTTTTTCCCTTTTATGCCCAGACTCACCTTTTATCTTTTGGCTATACTTTTATAAAGCCGTTGTGTAACATTCTCTCACCCGTATTTCATACACCTTTGATAAAATAAGTTATTATCCGCCTCATCATAAGACTCTTACACTCAAGTATGAAATATTGGTATCGTCGGATAATATCAAAGATACCGATATACGGATACCTTATTACCAGTACTCCCCTGTGTGAACATGTAATGAAGTCGCTTCACAAACTTATATTTTATGAAAGCACTAACTTTCTAGTATAAGAGAAGAATAAAATAGTCTTGTTTTTATCTTTCGTAGCTACTAGTTCCGCTCTTGCTTTGCACGATTTTATGACACAATTTTATAGCAATAAGATTTTTTTATTATATCGGTGGAAATTGCATTAATTAATAAATGCTCGAAGACAACATTTATATCCTCTGACTATAATATAATGTTAGTTCTGTAAAGATGTTATGAAAATACATAAAGTCTTAGCAATAAATTATTTAAATAATGGTGTACACCTGCAAATCAGCCAAAAGTTTAGTAGAACAACTCGGCCATACAGACATACGGATATTCATAGTTTAACAAAATTACTATGAAGCCACATTAAACCAGTATTATACTCACAAAAAAGCGCAAAATTCACGTCATGACGCGTGACGTTAATAGATTGATTATACGAATAAACGTAGCGACGCGTTGCTACGAAATCTCGTAGGCGATGACGTCACGACTACGATAGCTACGATATCGTAGTAGGCAACTGCTACATACCGTATTGTCTTGAAGTTGTTGAACTTTGAAATTTTGTACTGGAACAAGACTGAAACAGTAGGTATTATTATTTTGGTCATTGTTTGTTCAACAATAAAGGTCATTTTGGGTTTGAATAAGCTAAGATCTTGAACGCTAGCAGTAGATAGTATTTGACGTCTCAAGATAAATTAGACATGACAAGGGTAAGCAATTAATGTGTGTCAGAATTTAGCTAATCTTTTATGCGGTGACACGGGTAGGATAATTGTGTGGAGTTTATACTACCCTTTCTACAAAATAAGACACGTAAAGAAATAAAAAATAATTGTACAAAAGTAGTATTTGTAAATAAAAATATGTTTGTTTCGGTATTCATTCACAGTAGTCGCGCGGCTAGTAAACTATGAAACCATAGTAACAAAAAATACTAGTAAAAGTGTTATTAAAAAAACACAAGTATATTAATGCCTATTATTAATATACTTGTGTTTTTTTAATAACACTTACTAGAGAGCAGCGGTGGCCCAGTGGTGGCGGCCTCGACTTACGAACTGTAAGTCGTGGGTTCGAACCCAGGCAGGCGCATTACTTTGTGTAATTTATTTCATCACCACTGCTCTCAAAAACGGTGAAGGAAAACATCGTGAGGAAACCGGCATGTCCTAGAACCAAAAATTCGAAGACATGTGACATCTACCAATCCGCACTGGGCCCGCGTGGTGGATTATAGCCCATACGCAAAATACGCGCTTCGACATGGAGGGAGTTGCGGACACCAGCCCGTTGTACAATACAATACAAATACCAGCCTATTACTGTCCCACTGCTGGGCAAATGCCAACAAACACCAAACACATCTGCCTACCTTTCAGGTATTACAGGAGTATTGTTACGTTACTTATTTTGTTATAACATAAAACAAGTGTACTAAAATACTACAACTCAATATTTGCGAACATATCGAACATCACATAGTGAGATAGATAGACTAGATCACTAGACAGTTTCGACTGTTTAATCTGTGCAATATAGGGTACATGTATATCAAGAGATTAAGGTTTCAGATGTCTAAACATTTGATGCATAAACTCAACACGCAAGTCACAGAGAATAGTAATGTTACATTGAGTGTGAACTAAGTAATGATTGCTCCCAAAGGAAATCTAGTAACCAAACATGACTCGTACGAATCTGTGGTACAATCAACCACGCGGTCATGTTAGCAATTTGACTTCAACAACACGTTTTTCTCGCAGCAGTAAGGCGGTTTTCGTAGTGAAACTATCATGACTACGTGCCGGTGACTGTATCTTTATTCGGGAGGCAAATGTTAATTGTTATTGTTTTTTTTCGGTTCAGGCATTTCTATTAAAATCACGTAGACACTACAGAACAAATTTAAAGGCAACAATTAATGACCTAAGCTTCAAGATTAGGTAGATACTTAAGATTAACGAAAGATTTTAAGAAAACTGAATGCTTTGAAAATGAATTATTCACAGAAAGAGATGAAAAGTTAAATCCACAGTTAGTTAATTTCAATAGTAATAAAATAAACCAACAATAGCCTGAATATAATTCATTTTGATTGCCCTCTTCAACGATCGTAACTCGAAATAGGTCAAGAGGACGCACTCCCCTTAAAAATCCATTGTAATTGAATACAGCCACAAAGAAAGCCGAATATAAATAAAAAAGGAAGCCGGCAAGTCGTTTTATAAAGGCGTTATCATACAAAATTGTCGCACCGCGCGTGCTAAAATAAACAGAGTCCGATAATGAAGCTACTTTACAAATAAATAAATAAAAAAACGTAATTCTGTCTCGGATGGGGGCAGCCCACTGTGGGTAAACACCATTACCGGTCCCCACCTATAAACCCGCCAAGATAAGATGAATAGAGGCTGCGTCGTAAAAATAGATATCGAGTGTTTTGCTTATCCCGCGTTAGGCGTGCGGGCGAAAATTTTAAAGGTTGTGTGGTAGGTCGTTTAAAACAGTTGGTTTATTTTATCGTGGGTATAGTTTTACTGTTTATACGAGTATTAGAACATTTTTTGAACGGTCATCATGTATCTACTGCTCCATTACTGCTATGATGAAATTGCCTTTAATACCGTATTTGGCAGATGTTTTGGCTATAACAACTACATTATCTATCTTGTAGTATATTATATTACAGAGGTGGCTAAATAATATCAGCCGCTCGGGCCGATCTTCAGGTTAAGCTGTACTTGCCTAGGTTGGTCTGTGGATGGGTGACTACCCCTACATACCGAGTTTCCTCCGTGCCTCGGAAAGCACGTTAAGCTGTTGGTCCCGGCTATCATTTGTCCATCTTTGACAGTCGTTACAACTAGTCGTTAGTCAGTGGCCCAAAAAGTCTGACAACCAGTCTTTCCAAATGGTATCGTATTACCCAATATTAACTGGGTTGTGGGCGTCAGATAGGCAGTCGCTCCATGTAAAATACTGGTATTCAGCAGCATCCGGTCAGACTGGAAGCCGACCCCAACATAGTTGGGAAAAGGCTAGGCAGGTGATGATGATGATGATGGATATTATATTATCCAGCATAGTCTTAATCTTTTTGTTTAAATGTATACTGTAAAATAGAATGTACGTTTTCTAATTAATTTTATCTGTGTAATATAATTACATTACATTTTAATTACAATATTTTAAAAGAGAGTAGGTACTTCTAACGGTTAATGATACCGGTATTATGTCCTACTTCACTTCAAAAACTTCAGATCCCCGTCTTTAGCATTAATTGCAATTAACTAAATTAACTTATTATCATACAGATTTTCCCGGTCCATCGTTCTGAATAATTTAATGATTACTTTCCGATCGTTATCTTCTTGGTGCCATTGCTTGACTAATTGCTAACCTATTACTAATTAAGATGAACTGAAGATATTTTTAAATAGCCCTTTAATAATGATGCCTCTCTACCGTCTCTAGTCAGAAGCAATACATAAAGTATTCACACTTACTTCGTTGGTCTATTAGTCAGAATCGTGACTGCTGGGCATGAGCTCCTGGGTTTGATTCCCGGAATAGGCAAATTTTTATTAAGAATTTCTCAGGAGCAGCAACGGAGTCTGGATTTGTGCCCAGCTGTTGATGGTAATAGGCTCGTCCCTATTACATGGAATTGAAAAATGACTAGCAAAATGTGGATATACTATTAGATACACCTCTACCCAACCCTTCGTAGACTACAGGCGTGATGTTATGTAATACACATATTATAGTCCGTGCCACAAGAAGCTATATTTTTTGTAAACAAAGAATTTCTACCAAGATACGTAACGACTATTCAATCAATAGGAAATATTCTCAAATTCAATCAACTCAAATTATCATACGTGTAATACGCAACTATGAGCAATTTCACTTGGTCGTGTTATATTTTGGCGATATAAAGCGCTGTCGTCTAATGTTTTGTGGTACTGGCACGCATCTGACATCTTGGAACGTAAACATTTGGGCCGCCATTTTGAAGCAAGATCACGCTGACGCTGTCATTTTTTAATTTGAAACACACAATCGGTGTTTCAAGTGTAGTTGAAACACCGTATGAGGTAGACCACTGACCCTTTGCCTTCCCTAGACCTAATTACATGATTATTCATATAAAGTTATTCACAAACTTTAGAAAAAAGTCGAAATTCCCTTTCCACTTCATACAAAGACAAAAAGCTAAAAAGAAAACATGTTGTACCGGCCCCAAATGAATTGGGATTAGAGCAAGAGAATGATGATGACAAAGACAAAGAGCTCAACAGGACAAATATCAAAATTCCTGTCGCTTTAATAGACAATAGACTGAAAAGCTGGTTGTATTGACAAAGGTTCTAGTAGTTAGGTACAGTCACAAACACTATAAACATGCAGTAATTGTTTTAAGCGATTTACTGTTTACATTTTAATTTTACGTGGTTCATAATTATGTTAAAATCTGCACTATTATGGCAAAGGACAATCTCAACTTACTAAAAGTTGCAAGCGATATTCCGCGCGAAAATCTTTTTAAAATTTTGCTAAGTGTATAAAGGGTGTAAAACACCTCATCACGAAGCCGAAAGGCACTTGTTCTCCCCATCATTGCGATCATTTTTTTGTTCTACACCATACCTGGGAACCTTTTAGTTATGGAGATATGGGGGGTCAAACTTTTTGACAAGCTTTTTTTTAAATACAAGTTTTTTTTTGTAAGATTTTAACTTTTAACACCTTCTCGACCCCCGTACTATTCAATCCATCCATCAGCACAATGTTTTAAGTGCGTTACATCGAGTTCTACCACAAAACATGATTTATAACCTCAAAAAAAAATGTTGTTTCCCAGCAATAATTTTTGCGTAAAGTTACTTAGTTTGATGTACAGAATGCTTGGTTAACGGCTTTGTGATGAGGTGGTTTACACCCTGTATATGTATCACAGTCAAAACTACTTTTGACCGGTTTCAACTGTTAAAAAAAACTAACATTTGTTTCATTAGCTGTCAGCAAAGTATACACAATAGTTAAACAATGGCGTTTGATCGATACGGTCAGGCTTGACAGATCAAGGGAGAGTAAGGTTTTAAATATGATCCTTTGAAAAACATAATTTTGTTCAATTCTAGGTAGTTTTAATTTTAATAAATGAGGCGTTCAGGAACATCATATTCTAATAGAGAAAACGCATTTTAACTTTATCAGGGTTTCTTCTCACACTAGTCACTGTCTCTGCATCATCCAAAGGTTGGCTAGTAGAAAATGTCTATGGCAATAAGTTAGCCTCTGTACTTTGTGTTTGAAAAGAAAATAAAAGTGGTTTTGAACGATCAACAGTTTTGACTGAGTTGAGCTGTTTTAATTAATTGCTAAGCTGTTTGTTGTTACATGTATATGTATATATGTACTGCTCCATTGTGTTGTGCTGTCCATTAACGAATAAACTATTCTTCTATTCTATTCTTCTATTCTATTCTTCTATTCTATTCTTCAATTCTATTCTTCTATTCTATTCTTCTATTTTATTCTTCTATTCTATTCTTCTATTCTATTCTTTTATTATATTCTATTCTTCTATTCTATTCTATTCTATAGGCCTCTCCCAAGTGTCGCCACATTGACCGGTCCCGTGCGACTCGCATCCAACGGATTCCCGCAACCTTCACCAGGTCATCGGTCCACCTAGTAGGAGGTCTTCCAATGCATCTTAAGATTCGCGGTGGCCACTCCGGAAGTTTTCGGCCCCATCGGCCATTCGGCAACGGTTTTGACTGTAACATACGTAATATATAATGCTCGTGCATGACTGTACATAAGAGCTCTCAGTCGAATACAACGCGAAGGATCTATTGTGCTCGGCTGACGCGATCTGTTTGTCGGCAAACATCGTGTTCTGTCTCAATACAAGTGTTGGTACTGGCTAGATGGAATGTTGGGAATATCGTTTGTTTTTGGTGATTGTTTCTGTATGTGTTTCTGAAAATGATCCTAAAGTATTCGTGATGAACATGTGATTTTGAACTGGTTACTGTGGATTTTACAAATTACTGATGTTGCTCAAAAAGCCGCTAAGAGCAAGTGGCCGCATGCCCAATGAGCTGTGGGCCGAAATAGCCACTTTCTGGAACCCGGCAGACCTCGTAGAAGAAGGTGGGACGAGCTGGACAAAACTAATGAGCAGTGGTCCGTATTAACCCTGAATAGAAAGAACTGGAAGTCGTTTGCCCAGCAGTGTTATGATGAAGGCTATAACAGTATAGGTATCAGTCAACATCATAATATCAGCCCCAAGCCTTCCACTGCTGGATTTCTCTTGGCCTCTCACAAGCGTCACCACATCGACCGGTTACTCACGTAACACATTATCATAAACAGATGTATTGTAATCATTACTTACAATAAAAACTTGCTTAAAACAAGTAAAATTAAATTGAAATTTCAAAAACCCCCGACACTATGTACTAAAAGTCAAATAGAAAATAATTCGTTAACTCAATTTTTAATTTATCAAGCCCTTTCATTTGATACCCATATTGAGGGAGTTGTTGAATAAATATGTAATCCGCCATTTTGTGGTGGCGGCCATCTTGGACTGATTTTTATCAAACATAGCTAAGAACACTCCCGAATAATTCACCATTCAAACAAAAAAAACGAAATCAAAATCGGTTCATCCGTTCGGTCGCTACGATGCCACAGGCAGACACATACACACAGACACACATAACTTAAAAAAAATTGACGAAAAGTAGAAACTTTGACCCCCAATATCTCCGTAACTCGAAGGTTCCTGGGTATAGTGTAGAAAAAAAATATCGCAATGATGAGGAGAACTAGCGCCTATCGGTTTCGTTAAGAGGGTTTTTACACCCTTTATTTTTCAACCTGTTATTTCTCACACGAACAAATCACTTTTGCTCATCCGTTTCCTTCCAATACTTCGTACATCCGAATTCCATTAAAATCGCGCCAATTAATTAATTCAGCGAGAAGGAACAAACGTGTGAAACGACACACAGAATTTCATTTAAAATTAACATTCAACGGGAAAATTGTGTAACATTTTTCGTCAACGATTTAATTTCCAATCAGTCGGATAAACGGGTCGGTACAATCTCGCACAAAGTTTTTATCGCAACATTGAGTTGTATTGTGGATTCTGTGCAACGTTATAACAAAGGAACTACAAACATTTCCCTCTGTAGAAAGTAGTGGTAACAAAAGAGGTGAGATTCGGATTTCTGTCGGGTTTAATACGCTTTGTTCCCAACCCCCACTTTGTGAAATATTTACATGTGACTGTTAATTTAAAGGGGTTGATGTTTATCGTTAGGAGCGGGCTCCTAATGTTCAGTAACATGTGTAGAATAGTGGGAAATATCGTATTTAAAGTTAGCCGGTCAATTGTTGTTAGGGACCGGTTTAATTAAGGACTTGTGTACGATAACTCGCACAATAGAATAATTTACAGTTCTTGTGGATCTGCCATGATACCTGCATTACGGAATTGGGTTACCCTGTGTCAGTGTACACAAAATTGGAAACACGTGCTTGCGTGTGTCGGCGCCCGAATTACGTAACCAATTTTGCTGTTGGAATTGCTTCCAGGTACTTGCCTTGTATAGGGGACCAGTGGGTATTTGGCGATGTTTGATACGATTGTAGTAGAGCCAATTGTAAATTGTACACAATCATGATAAATTACGTTCGTAATTACCGACGTTAAAAATCATATCCCACTGGTATATATGTCACCGTAAGATTTTAAAACCCGTTAGATTGTAATCTGTATACCTAGCGAGATTGTAAACTCTCGAAAGATTATCAAACGAACATACTTAAATTGTAAGAATTTAACGCATTATTATAATTTATCGAAGTGAAACCGTATTATTGTGAAATGCATGCGACGGAAATATCTCTGCCCCCATAATTGGGACTTGGGGCACCCCGATGTTATATTAGTTATGTCCCTTTAAACCCTGCAGACAGACATAGGAGCCTCGCATAGCGGAGCTCCGTCGACCACGCCTGTTACATTAATACGTTTTTCTCAGGAATGCATGAGTTATCTTTTCATAGGAGTAGTACCATGGGGCAAAGGGGACCCTCTCTTCCCTCCCCCTCTCAATACCACGCGAGTTGACTTTCGTCACAATCATACACTTCACAATATTACGGTTGCACTTCGATAGATTATAATCTACCGAAAAATAATGCGACATATTGTAAGCAGCATGTTCGTTTGAAAATCTTTCGAGAGTTTACAATCTTGCAAGTTACATTACAATCTAGTAGTTTCTACAATGTGACGCTGACAAGTTCCAATGAATAGTACGAAAGATAGGATAAGCACTAAAGAGGTAGTATCAATTGAACGATTGCGCTTCAAATAGTTTAACGAGGCAACCCTCGAATACTGAAATGATTTTTATTTTCACTAAAGGGCTGCTTAACATTTGAGTAGCTCCTAAACTTTAAATTTTGTATGGCCAAACGTCATTTTTGCATAAGTGCTACTTAAATTTTAAGTCACGGTTGAGTATTCGACCGTAATGATTTTCTTAACGCGGACTAAAGACAATCCCCATATCATATATAATATCGTCCCCAAATGGGACGTTTTCGAGTACTCACAATGCGCGCGCAAGTAACATAATATTGTATTTTTATAATTTTAACAATTTCATTGACTAGGGCCAACTTACACACGATAAGACGGCGGATTAGGGCTCACTGACAACTGGCAACTACTCATGTTGTTTCAGCTTCAGTTAACCTAAACGTACTAAATCTGGTCAAGAAACGATTTTTCTATTTTATTTCTTTCTATTGTAGCACAATGTTGTGTAATAGAAAATTTACAACGTAAAAATCTTTTCGCAAGTGATTTGTGCTTGCCTTTCTGAAGGATTGCACCGTTTCGTTCGTCTTGTCTAGTGACTACTGGTCATGAGGTCCTAGGTTAGATTATTGAGTATTATTTGGTTGAAAATTCTCAGCTACAGCCACGCAGTCTGGATTTGTTCTCGGTTGATAGCAGTCATCTTCATCATCATTTCAGCCAAAAGACGTCCACTGCTGGACATAAGCCTCCCCCAAGTGCCGTCACATTCACCGGTCCCGTGCGACTCGCATCCAACGGATTCCAGCAACCTTAACCAGGTCATCGGTCCACCTACGATTGAAGACTTCCCGTCTTCCAACGCATCGTCTTCCGGTTCGCGGTCGCCACTCGCAGAACTTTTCGGCCCCATCGGCCATCCGTTCTGCGAGCAATGTGCCCTGCCCATTGCCACTTAAGGTTGGCAATTCTTCGGCCTACGTCAGCGACCTTCGTTCTCTTGCGGATGTCTTCATTTCTAATTCGATCACACAAGGATAGCACGGTACTCCTATCAGTAGAAAGCAGTATGAGACTTGAACCATAATTGTCGATATTTTTTTTTTTTTTTTTTTTTTGGATAGGGCATCTCGCAGTTCAGTCTACGAAGCCATAATTGTCGAAATGCGAGTGTACTATTTAGTGCACCACTGCCTAACCATTCAGGGTTTATAGACGTGATGTTTTGTTATGTTGCATGACCAGTTTTCTCGACACGACGTCGCATTACGTCTCGATAGGCTACCATGCGACGAAAGCCTTTCGTATGATTTCGAGCACATGTTGTTTCAGAATTGACTACAGCTATAAGATCCGTAGGCCCATACTAAAGAAAAGGCAGGCATTACAGCTACATATTTCATTCTACGTTTCATTACACTTTTCTGTTTTATTGTTCCATATTTTTCTGAAGTTACGAGTCCTTTACAGAGCAGTGGTTACGAACAGCCTACTGGGTGTGTTTTATGTGGAACCTCTTACATATCGACTGCCTCGTTGTTCTGGTGGTCCTGTTTTTTCATCAGGATTTATTCAGTGGAGGTCACAAGTTTGGATTTATGTCCGGTTGAAGGCAACAGTATCGCCTCCATAACATACATACTTATATAATTGTACTTAAACAATATAAGTACCTGTCATAATCTGCGTGTACCTATATGTGTTACATTTTACATAATTATTATTCTAGTATGTTTATTCACTTTTATACATGTTAATTTACATTTTTAAATATTCTAATTATACAATTATATAGGGTGACTGCTAATTAGTGTACGATAATTAAACACGTGATAATACTCAAAATCAGCTGTTCAGTACATTTTGACAAGTCAACAGCTGTTTTTTTTCGCAGTTTTAGGTTTATTTATAATTGATTTATTGTTTTTTTTTTGGTTTGGTCCCATGGTAAAAGTTGTTTGCTATCATGAGCACAATCACGTGTTTAAGTTTCGTACACTAATTACCAGTCACCCTATCTAAAACAAAACCTTTCAAAATATAAAATAGTAGCCCGCCGGTATCGGGAGCAGGGTCCAAGCTAATGGTCAGGGCTGCAGAAAGAGGAACCTCCTAACAATACGAGCCGTGTCCAGGAGTACTGCTTTCTGAATCAAGCCCCTGATCCGACTGCCCAACGAGAGCCTCCTCAGGTATAATTATTATTCTAGTTAGCTTTATTACGAGAACTTCCTTACTTTTTGTTCCTCCTCTACACAAGTCAACGCGGTATTAATGATGTTAAACGTGAAACTACTTCATAATGAGCAGTTTATGAGATTACACCTCAGTTCAAGAACTTAAACCAAGATCCTTGTTTTAATAGGAAACTTGATATCTGCTTTAATGAACTTGACTCTTAAAGAACGATAAATCATTCATAGAAGGTGAGTGTTCAGGAATTTTACAGCAATTTCAAAAAAGGAAATCTTAAACTTACTAAATTAAATATCTTATTTTTCAGTCTCTCACTGTATTCAAAGAAGTTTGACAAAGAAAGAATAAAGTTGTCTATGGTAAACTCAAGTTTTTAAGAGGCCTGCGGAGCATGCGTAGTTCATACAAACGTAATACTAAAATAATTTGTAAATAAAACATATTCCTATGGTAGTATGGATTTATTTCGATTGCATTATAGAATATTTAGGTTCCCAAATATATATTTTGAATGGAAACTGATTTAATTAAGAGTTATGGGAAAAATAAATTTCTATAGAAAATTTAAATTCCTCATATCTCGTTTTTATATCATTGTCCTTTCAAAATATATATTTGGGAACATAGATGTCCTGTAACCCAATCGAAATAAATACACACTACCTTAAGAATATGTTTGATTTACAAATTATTTTAATATTACGTTTGTATGAACGACGCATGCACCGCCGGCCCTTTAAGAATAAAACACAACACTGGCTGAATAGAAGAACCCACCCGCAAACAAAACAGCGTAAAGAGAAAAACACGAACACAAAAAGTAGTACGGAAACTAGAAGTACCGAAATGCATCAACTGTAGGGCTCTCGGCTGCCAAGTGGCCGCACCGTGTCCCACAAACATACTGTCATACCGATACCACCACCATGTCTATACCGCACTCCTGCAATCAAAGAGAGAGCTTTTAGTATGGCGCAAGTTTATCTCTTTGTTCTGGAAGTTTGCAGAGTTGTGTCGTTTTGTGAGGATTCGATTTGGGTAGTGCATGGAATGCTGCGGGTTTCTTGGTTTCGTTTAAATTAAATTGTTGAAAAAAATTGATCCTTTACATTGTTATGACTATTTTTATTTTAATGTAAATTAAATTGATAATGTTAGCTTTTAATATGAAAACAAAATTGAGCACTGTTCTGCCCGCAAATGGTTAGAAATAGTTTATCAGTTGTTTAAAAAAGCTATCACGGCTATTTTACCTGTTAAATAAACCTGAAATCAATCGCAATAAAGGTCGCACTGCAAAATAAAAGCCTGTCGTAATTTAAAATGTTTTTTTTTTTACTATTAATAGTTTTTCGAAATTGTTCATCGATCTACAATAGTTGACTGAAAACAGTTGACATACGCCAAAATAGTTGACGGTCGCTGTGTCAAAAATCAATGGTTCCATTTTTGAATAAAAGAGGTGATCACATTCGCTCAAGCATGACTGGTGATTTTAAACCAGGGTTGCCAATAAACAAGAAAAAAAATGGTGAGCCACTTTCTCAAGTAAAGTGCGTCAGGTGTGTATGTTCTCATAGGCTACAATTTATGAGGGTCAAATTGAGGCTAGGCAGATATTTATACTTGATTTTCTTTATGCTGAAATTTATTACACTATTTCATGCTATCAAGAGTACCTAAAAACAGTCAATGGTTAAAATTAAAAAAAAAATACGTTTAAGATACGGTTACTTAACACTGGTACTTATTACCTATGAAACTATTTCGATATAAATAACGTATATTGATCGACTCAAGTACTGTTTTACTTACCTAATTTTGATTCAACTAAAATCAATCGCACTAAATAATAAAATTAAAGTGTTCTAATTTCAAAACAGCTCTTAACTTAATGCATATAAAAGTATAGACAATATAAAACTTTTTATTTTTGTCTTTTTGTCTGTTTGGTTGTAAACTAAACTAATTTTATTTTATAAAAAGGATTAGGGTTTCATGGCAAAAATAAAATCGATTCAAATAGGGAAGTAATATTTTTGTAACAATGTCGCGAGCAACAGCTAGTCTACATCTACACTAATATTATAAAGAGAAACAAATTATATTTATGAGTGTGTGTATGTTTGTAATGAATAAACTCAAAAACTACTATGCCGATTTAAAAAATTCTTACATCATTGGAAAGCTACATTCACCCTGAGTTACACAGGCCACATTTTATCCCCGTACTCCCACGGGAACGGGAAATACGTAGGTGAAACCGCGTGACGTCCGCTAGTTTTAAATAAAACTAGCGGACGTCCCGCGGTTTCACCCGCATAGTTCCCGTTCCCGTGGGAGTACGGGGATAAAATATATCCTATGTTACTCGTGGATAATGTAGCTTTCGAATGGTGAAAGAATTTTTGAAATCGGTCCAGTAGTTTTTAAGCCTATTCATTACAACCAAACAAACAAACAAACAAAGTTTTCCTCTTTATAATATTAGTGTAGATAACTGCCATTGGTTCACTAATGTGTGAAACATTATTCATTGTATGAAACGACAACAACTCCATTGAAAATCATATAACAACCAACTTTTCGTATACTATTTATTTCGCAAACAACTTATTCCGCAAATGTTTTATTTTAAAACATTCGTTTTATAAACATTTATTTGGCAAATACTTCTTTTCTTTCTTATCTATATTTCTATGATGGGATCCTGGAGAAATAGAGAGAACTCTTAAAATTTTATACGCACACATCAAGCGATTTGGGTAGTTTTGGAATAAGTTCTTTCTCGGAGTGCTCCCACTTCAATTTTGTGAAGATCTGATCATGAACTTCGGAGATAGGCAACGGAACTCTTCAATAAATGATAGCAAATGGACTGGGATTGCTGAAATCTCATGTCCGTCTATTGTTTACACCAGTTTATAACATAATATCACGCCAGTACGCTGTGAAGGGGTAAGCGCATGTGAAAAATAAAAACTTTTTTGAAAAAAATAAAACAGACTTCTAAAAGCATAAAAAAAGTGAAGAATAACTTTAGCTTCAGAAGTCGGTGACAAAAAAAACTAAACCAATCAAAAAAGGTTCCGACGAATTGAGAACCTCCTCCTTTTACAAGTCGGTTAAAAAACCGTTAACGTTTTGCCTGACTGAAGAATACCAATAGTCGCGTTCCCAAATACTAGACCAACGTAATGTCTGCTCACATAACTGTTAAAATTCATGACATGGCATGCACGAAGCGTGTAATGAGTGCAAAATAATTTAAACCGAATAAATGTGATCGTCAGTCTGAAATTGAACGTTTAATATGATATTCATTATTTCATTTCAGGGCGAATTTACATGTCGAGTTGAAAAGTTTAAGGAAGGCAGTTTAAATAATATGGGAGCGTTTAACACGTGTGTTGGTGATGGTACTTTTGTGGTTTTAGGGTTGTCAACACTAAAATACAAGAAATAACAAACAAAAAAAACCGGCCAAGTGTTAGCCGGACTCGCGCATGAAGGGTTCCGCACCATTATACTCGTCCGATTCGGATGACTGACACATGCGGGTGCTCGTCCGATTTAGAGCATTTATAATTGTTTATTTATTTTCATTATTTTTTATAACGGCAACAGATATATACTTACATTTCCTGAAAATTTCGAGTGTCAACCTATTATGGATCATGAGCAGCCCGCTGACAGACAAACAGACAGACGGACAGAAGTAGTCGGAGGGGATCCCATTGATTTATATACCAGCAAGCCCGTTACTTGTCCCAGTGTAGGGCAAAGACCTCTAAAGAAAGAAAGAAAATACATTTATTTGGCACACGCCACAGTAACAAAAAAAAACTTGAGAGGTGTCAAGGGACACCCGGATGGAACGAAGTTCTTTCGATTAACTAGTGAAGGAATTGTAATAAAATAATCGTCGCGACACCACACTGTTCAATGCGAAATAGAAATGAAACAAACGCATTGCAACCTTCATTTATTTTTAAAAAGAAAAAAAGTGTCGTGACAACTTTTCGTAAGATTTTTTTCCGTCTAGCCCCCTTTCACAACGTGCGATACGGAACTTCGTTCCAAAAACAAACAAAATAATTCAAAAACGGAAACCAACAAAAATAACTTAAAATCTAGTCTTAAAGATTAGGCGTGTTCTTTGATCACCAAAATATAAAACTTGTTTGTAACCTTGTTCCTAATTTGAATGTGACCCACTGTCTAAAAATAGTTAAACTGCAAAGCTAAAAACATATCTAAATTCCCTAACCCCGCATAACCGGAAATATTTTTACTCGTTATTACATTACAGTTCGTGAAAATTGAAGAAAATGTCTTAAAGAAGGAGGTTAATGACCTCTAATTTGATGAATGGGCTGCGGCAAGCTGTAACGGATTTTAAAAGTCACTATTATTAGGAGGTTGAAAGATTACAAAATAATGACTAGCTTGTAAATGATTTCCGCAACCTGATAACGATCGACTTGACCTTATTTTCGTATAGGTATGCTCTTTCGTTGGCAATCCATGGTACCCTAGAATAGGGTAGATGACAAAATAGTACATATAGATACAAGTGGAGAAGAATCGAGGCGGTATTAACACACGAGCCGTAGGCGAGGGTATTTTTGAGCCGAGAGCTCCAATATCAAATGTCCACGTGATTCAAACGACGTTTTTCAATACACTTTTGAAGAAATAAAATAAAAGAATGTAAAACATTGTGTCATGAATTATTACGAGACCATGGTTTTTTTTGGTACTTGGTTTCTTTCGCCAGGTTGAAGGAGAAGAAAACTGCAAAGGCATGAAGCCGTTAAATAGCCTAATATAAAAGATTTTGTTTTTTTATAGATATTTTTGAATTTAGAACACAACTAAATGTTAATTAAATATTAGTTTTAAATAATCATGTTTATCTATGACTAGCTGTTGCCTGCGACTTCGTCCGCGTGAACCACCCTTAATGTCACCTAGGGGTATAAAAATAGCCTACGGCTTGTTCTCTGATCCACCAAATAAACACAAAATTTCATTAAAATCGGTTAAGCCGAAGAACTTCGATAACAAACAGTATAACACGAGATTTTTATACATTAGGTTACATTGTCCGCGGCTTGACTCGCGTTGAATTCGGGGTAATTTTAATTCAAAAGTTAGAGACTCACTGCGCAAAACAAAGAGTAAGTACAATTCAAGATCCAGCAGAATTTTAAATATATACATATCCAGATATTGCTCATAAATTAGTAGGTTTTAAAGCAGACTATCCTCTAGTCTAGACTTTGCAGAAGTATAATGTAAAACCTAAAATTATTGTCTGGGATGAAAGTACTATGGCCAGTAAATTACATAACGATGTGAAACCTAGCTACGAAGACAGAACAAAATTAAAGAAAAAAATGATTTGTGTTGAGTGACTTATTGACTTATTGGCGAAAAATTATTCTATGTACAGACTTTTCCAAAAACCGTAAAAAAGACACCCATGACAGATATAGGTAATAACAAGCGTGATGTAGTGTTTACTCTACAGAGTAAATCTATGTCTAGTCACACAAGTGTTGCAAAGTCCATTTGCGCAAGTGTCTTGACGCTCAAAAGTCCATTCGCAAAAGTCCGTTCGTGCAAAAGTCTACGCGCGCAAGTGTCCTGAGACTCCAAAAACCCTGTATAGAAGTCGAATCCGCCATCTGGATCTCAAAATAAATGCCACATTCGTAATCAACTCCACTGATAATCTTGGAATCGACACCCATATTGATTTTTAGACATTTCAACCCCATCGCACCCCAACAGGGGATGTTGGTATTGCAGGTCCGCCACATTAAATCTTAAAATCGTTGTTTTCTTAATACACCCAACCCGATACACCATACGACAATGGGTATTGTGGTTTGGCCTGTGTATTGATTTTCAGACTTTGTCACCCCTTTATGGGTTGAATTCTGGAAAAAACTGAAATGTAAATGTTTACTCATTTATCAATACGAATACTGTGAAGTTTTGAATAAAACAGTGTAACTAATCTTGTTTCCCATGTAAACTTTGGAGCCTCGTTTCACCCCTTTAGAGGGTGAAATTCGAAAAATCCTTTCTTAGTGCACCCCTAAATCACATAAGGAACCTACTTGCCAAATTTGGAATCTGTGGACCCAGTGGTTTGGGCTGTGCATTGATATATCACCCAGTCAGTCAGTCAGTTTACCATTTTATACAGGGTGGAATTTTACAATGCCATCTGAAGGGAAAGTACTCTAAATACTGGAGATAGCAAATTTTACTCAAAGGAAACATTTCTTTATTTTTAAAAAGAAAAACATCTGCATTAACAAAATATCAAAAAGCAACAACCCTACCTCATCTACGCACACACACACAGAAGAAAACAAAACCTTTGTACTTACATACACAAAGACGTATATACCTTTGTATATACAAACAATAACGTATATACTATTGTTTATACTTATATACAATGACGTCATACACTCCATTCTCTATGTGAGACAAGAACGCTACTCAAATATGACAGTTATGTTCATTTGGGAGACCCAAAGTAGCGGCGGTATCCCTTTAGGTTGTTGGAATTAGAGGGTTGGACTGTGGAAAAATTCTTATGTCTACAGAGATTTCATTCCAAATTAAGGGTCAGTACCTGAGATTCATTAATCTATACTAATATTATAAAGAGAAAAGATTTGTATTTTATATGTAACGAATAAACATAAAACTACTGAACCGATTTCGAAAATTCTATCAGCAATAGATAGCCACATTATCAGCGAGTAACATAGGCTATATTTTATCCCCGTACTCACAGGAACTACGCGGGTGAAACCACGTGACCTTCGCTAGTAAAAAAAAGTTTGCTTTAGTTCTGAATCTGTGATTTGGACCTGTAAATATACAAGGCGGAAACGGATCCTTCATGAAGCCGACAACCAGGTTTTCTGTACATCAAACTAAGTAACTCTACATAAAGTTTATTGTTGGGACACGACTTTTATTTTGGGGTGTAAAATCACGTTTACGATAAGACTCAATGTAACGCACTGAAAAACATTATGGTGATTGCTGCATTGAATAGTACGGGGGTTGTGAAGGTATTTAAAGTTGTAACCTAAAAACTTATATGAAAAATAAATGGGAATAAGTTCGGACTCCCAATTTATCCGTGACTAAAACACTTAATATCAATTTAAGTTTGAAGGGAGAAAAAGTACCTTTCAGCGTCGTATATGGTATTTTTACATCTACTATGGGTGTCTTTTCTAAACACTTATTTGAGACGCGTGGGTCCTAAAGTTCTATAAGGCCCTTTTTTTTTAGGATGGGAAATCAAATCATCAAATGACTTCTCCCACTCTGGGCGGAGCGGGAGGTACTTTTACTGACTGAAACCCATCCATGTTCCTTCCTCGCCCTTTATGTTCCGTGGCCGCGGTATCTCATTCGAACAGGCCCGCAACCCCGGCAGGCTTCGGCCCTTGCGGGCCCCTCCCCTCTATAAAGCCCCTTATTATTTATTTGGTACTTAGATAACATTTTCACTAAAATCATTACATATAATTGGCAAGCGGTTCTTAAATATGATTCAACTTCAACTAGGGATCTCAAAGTACTGGGAGAGCTATCTTTCAGATTATCTTAAAAACGTGTTTTTTTTTTCGTAATTGGCATTCTGAAACGTGCAATGCAGTTGTGAAATAGGTCTTATTTCAAAGTTAAAATCGATATGTCACGAGAAATGTAAATTCAAAACCTTTTTTTTCCTTTTTAGGATAAACACCTTAAAGCGCCATTAATAAAGCAAAAACATTTTGGTTTAAATTAAAACATTGGATACCTAATTTATTTTATTGTTAAATCGGATAATACTAAATTTTAAGCCAAATTCGCCATTTAAAATAATCAACCATTTAAATAAATTGTTAACATATGTGTTTTCAGGTTGTTGCTTATTTAATTAACGGTATTCAAATAAGAGTAACTACATCAGTTCATTCAGTTGAAGCAGTGTTTACAAAATAAAATTCACGTATAAACTGTTATAGTAAATGTTTTATTTGTTTGAAAAATTTGAATCTCTCTCAACTCGAGTTATTATTGAGTTAATACTAAGATTAGACTAAAAACTTCGTATCTGTCACGTTAGCATAATTATGGTCAAAAAAGGTACCCCCGAAAAGTAGTTGACTATTATAAATAAAATAAATAAATATCGCTGGACATTCACACACAGCGCCACCTAGTGCCACACTAAGCAAAGCTTGTGTCGTGGACACTAGATAGTTGATATACTACATAATTATATACTTTTTTGTTTGTAAATACATACTTATTATACATATAAACATCCATGACTCGGAAACAAATGTCCATGCTCATCACACAAACATTATAGTTAGACATAAGTAAAAAAAAAAATAATAAAGCCATAGGTAATGCTAATAAAAAAAAAATGCTTTATTGTTCAAGAGAGCATTACACAAGTTAAAATATCACTAGCCTTCCACACTAGGATTCCCTGTGTCGTGGAGACTACTTAGTTACAAAAATAACAGGATAATACTAAAAAAAATCCCTCCGGCAAGCCGCAGGAGGAGGTAGATTTCGTAGAAGGTGCTGGAGCGTCCGACTATTGAAAATTTGTATAAAGAGTTGTACTTATGTGTACAATCTACAAAAAATAAATATGATTTCAAAGTCGTTGTCCTGTAATGGAAAGTTTACCCTTTTTAAATTCTCTCATAAGAGTTTAGCATGGAAACGCCCTCAAATGTTTAGTTATAATTTTTTATTTCGAAAACTATAAGCTTTATCGCTAAACTTTGAAGGTAACAATTGTAAAGTAAACAATTTGCTTTCAACAAAAAATATTTGCGACGGTCAAAATGTTTACTGTTTCGGAGATATGATTTTTTTTCGTAAAAACTTTGGAATTTTCAACCCCCTCCCCAATTTTGGGGTTGCATCAAAAAAGTTTAAATTTAAAGATGTCCATATTCGTACTCAGAATGATAAAAATGAGAAACGGTTCAAAAATTTTCCATAGAAAAAAAGTTATGGCCAAAAAACTGATTTTAGAAAAACCGCCCCCCCGCCGCCCCCCATGGACGAATTCCGCCCATTCACGAACTTAGCCTAAGTTTTGACCGTTTCGATTTTTTGGCCAAGTTTGAAAGCAATCGGTTCATAATTGCGACCTGTAGAGTGTGGCTAAATTTTGCTTGTCACCCATATACATACGTATTCATATATATCCCCGTAGGTGAGAGACCAATAGGTAGATTTTTTTTTTTTCAAAAAAAGGAAATCTACCTAAAAAGGCTAGCCAGATGATGATTTGGTCCGCAAGGGCCGAAGCCTGCCGAAGCTGCGGGACTTTTCGAAAGAGATACCGTGGCCCCGGAACATAAAGGGCGAGGAAGGAACATGGATGGGTTTTAGTCAGTAAAAGTCTGACACTCCCGCTCCGCGCAGAGTGGGAGAAGATTTTTGATTATTTCCCATCCGAAAAAAAAAACAAAAGCGTTGTCAATACTAAAATACTAAAACACACTTCTGTCAAACCATTCGGAAAGGCGTGATGTTATCTTATGTTTAAAATCAATTAATTGCTTAGAGATCTCTGCAGAGGTTTACGACTATGTCCCCGCCACGATAAGCTATAAATTTTGTAAACACACATTCAGGTTCGCCACCTTTGGATCAAATTAAAAAATGACAACGTAAGCGTGATCTTACTTCAAAATGGGTCCCAAATGTTTACGTTCCAAGATGTCAAATGCGTTCCAGTAGGTACCACAAAACAATAGACAACAGCGCTCTATATCACCAAAGTATAACCCGACCAAGTGAAATTGCTCGTTAGTATCGTATACGTATGATAATTTGGGTTGATTGAATTTGAGAGTATTTCTTGTTGATTAAATTGTCACTGCGTATCATGGTACACATTCTTTGTTTACAATAATGCTTCGCGTGACGCGGACTATAGGCAAAAAAGGATTTTATTTGATTGAAACAACACCTCTAGCAAATCCAACACATGAATTTCCTGTTGCAACTAGGCTGCACTGCAGTATGTCGCATTGTTTTGTTAGTATTTTGTTAGAAGCTGTGAATACCTTTAAAATGAGTCAGCCTTTGTTTTGGTTGGAGGTGTAGTATCCATTAGGTTGATTACACTTTTTTCGATGTTCTGTTTGATGAAACTAACTGTTTTTACGGGTTTTTTGTTAATCTCGACCCTTTTTAGTTTTAGACAAACACAAATTCTTGCCATGTATCAATTTAACATTGTAACTGGAAGTTATTAGGGACCAAATTATCATAATTATCAACATAGACCAAGGAGAGAGAACCAAACTACTGAACCTATTTTGATGAAATTTCTATGGGATCAATCGAAAAATAACTATGTTTTTACATTAAAAATAAAATAAGTAATGTCAAGTCGGTTCAAAAATGAAGAAGGAGTTATCACACTTAACAAAACAACCGATTTGATAACCTCCTTCTTTTAAAAAAAAAAACATTCATAAAACCTGTACTGTTACCTGAAGCATCGAAGCGTGACCTTCTAAGCGCGCTGAAGCAGTCAGAAGGAAGACCTCGATAGTCAACGCGCAAGGGATTCGTTGAGTCATGATTTGTGATGTCTTAAACCTCGGTATGTGATATCCAAACTCAGTCATAAACAGGATTCCAACTTTTCAAGTGATCATTATCTTGATTATAAAAAAAAAACGTTCTCAATGTCACTTCACATGTATGAATGCGATTTGCCGCGTTGTGAAGCGTCAACTTAATTAAAAACGGTCATAGACATTGTGTTAAACCAATACACAGATTTTTTTTGAACATTTGTGCTTAGTTCGTCTATTACCAATTCATTTTATTTTACTTTAGAAAAAAAAAACCTGTTTGAACTGAATTCTAGTGCGTTAAACCAATAAAGTATTGAGATCTAGCATTACAGAAAAAAAAAATTGCCAATTACGAACAATGGTCATAAAAATCTAAGACTAGCTTCAACCGACGAATTTGCCCGGTTTAAAACACTTAAATCATACTCGTCAATCGTTTAGCTTTTCTTCATTGAAAGTATTCTTGAAATCGGATGAGTGAAATACTTCCTACAGTAAACAGTTCCTAAAACATACAAACTTTATCTCTTTCTAATTACCTATAAAAAATAAAGTTAATTGGCGGGAACCTCAATTATTTATATTTACATGTTGCTGTTTCATTTCCTCGCAATCGAAGTGAAAAGTAGAGTGTACAACTCGTCCATAAAACCCAGTTTACACTCTACTTTATATCCATATAAACGTCTCGCGTAAAATGGTGCGTTTCATGCACTTGATGAACAATCTACTATTTCATTTGTATCTGTAATTTTTATGATGTACGTAATACACAGTATTCTATTATATTCTATCTTCAAAATCGTTTCACCAAAATAGGTCTACAACCCGTCTTCAAAGTTGTATCTGTACTCCACTCAACACTATAAAATGAAAAGCAAAGACGAAGAAAAGCGCACCTAATCGTGTTATGTCAGATTCAAAATGGACGTTCGTCGGAAAAAATCCGATGCTTTTGTCGGTGCTGACGTGCCGCGAAAAATAAGAGGAGTTGAGTTATTACTGGACGTCATTGAAAAATGGAGCAACCATTTGTTTAAATCCTTTTAAAACTGTAACAAGAACATATTGCTGAACATACAAAATGAGGTATTTTGATGAGGGCAATATGTTAGTATTCTTGAAGAGAATGAATTTTGTAGTAAAAGTCTTTATTGATGTTCGCTGTGCCCTCACCATCAGTCGCTGTAAATTAATGGATGGTGTTAGGTTTGTTCGCCTAGATGGCAAAATGTCTGAACGGTTTTGTGTAATACTTACCTAATTTGGAATCCTCTCCAACTTTTATACTGATGGAGAGAACGATGCATTACATTTTTAAAATTTCCAAAACGTTTTAATAGTAAAGGATATTTTAAGGTGGATGCTCCAAGGTGGCCCGCGAAATTCAAATTTTATTACGGTTTTTGCACTTTGCAGGCCAGTTTTACGCTATATGTTGATGATAAAACCATTTGCGACTGTAAAACGTATGTAGCTTAGCTATAAATCATAAAATCAAGGTTTTTTATAAGGTCGAAATCGTTGCTTGACTTTTGGGAACTTGGAGGGTTATATTGACGATGTTCCGGATTATAATTCTGTAACTACATACGTCTTACAGTCGCGAACGATATTTTCATCAACATACAAACCTAGCACTGGCCTGCAAAGAGAAAATTTGAATTTCACGGACTACCCTGACGCTTTCACCTTAAGGAACGCGACAATAAGAGAAACCGTGATAATAATAATAGCAACCAAATACTGTCACATTTAAGGGCAAATTTCCCTTCATACAGAGAAGGCATTGATCACACATTTCACATTAATTATAATAAACAGGGATATTTGTCTAGGTAGCAGAAAGTTCTGATGCAAAATTATTGCTCAAAACTGATTGAGGATTTTAGACATGCATAAGAAAAGTGTGGTCATATTCGACGGTGTGGTATACACTTTCAAACTGAACAATATTTGAACAGAACGAACATAGTTATTATTTGCGTTAGAAGAAGCAGTCGTCTCCATAGATAATACACTAAATACAAGATTCGTCACATACAATTGATTCGAGTATGTATCGAAGTTTTGCACGGGGTAGCTAGTATTTCTTTAGAAACTGCGATGTTGGTTCCATGGAAACATTTATTTTAATAGATCCACACCTTTTCGATAAACGCTGTGTAAAAAACAGAAGCGAAGTGTTTTTTTTTAATGCAGCGTTTTGGCCCTGTGCCCTACTCATCCTTACAGCTTGAATATTACAATCATACTAAGCTACTCAAGCTTATTCTTCCCTCGCGATGTTCAACTCGACGCGTATTTATTGTTTAGGCAATCAACTTGAAAGCGTTGCTACAACTTGTTTTACAACACGTTGCAAGTTGCGCGCTCCATCACGAACTTTCGCTTTGTTTGAAATACAGCCCGTTTGTTTTTTGTTTTGAGGAGGAGGATATTATTTTCTTCTTGAGTATGAATGTGTAGCTCTAAGAATTGTGGGAGTTAAAATACTTTGGGAGATTGAAATGGTTTTCTTTATGTGGAAAGAGAGGTATGTGTGGTTTTAGTTGTTTGAAAGAATGAAAAACTATTTATTTGTCGCACACGATACAAACCAAAATCGATAAATCAAATGATCGATGTGTCGTTAATCAATTTTATTCGACAATGTAGTTAAATAAATAAATTCTCTTCCAAAATTAATTCAGAAGGCGACGATAGGTGTATACATTTGCAACATAATTTAAAAGCATTTAGAAAGAAAAAAAACTTGTTTAATATAATAAACCTAATTAACTTGCTACGACAATGCTCAGTATGTCAAAATATGCGCTTTGACGTGGAGTTGCGGACACCAGCCCGTTATACAAGTATTTTGAGATAGCCGATTCATTCAATAAACTTATGCTATAATAAATAACAAAATCACAACCCTAGTCAACAGAAAATACAACAGAAAATCTTAAGGTGTGTCTCGAACTAAAACTTTGACAGGAGCCGCAAAGTAACTAGGTACTTAAGTAGGTACGTCAACACGTCCTTACAAAGCTGTAGAAAACTTTCCAGCTAAACGTATTATTATACCTTTTGTTATAGTATCATCTTTCACTGACGTCATGTTGAGCTAAAGATATAACGTTGTATGCTTTATGCCCATCATCCATAAGAAAGGGTTGTAAAGTAAATAGCGCCCATAGTCCTGTATGAAAGGGAATGAGCTTCAATATATTGCGTTACTTTGTTGGAGGATCGATCAGTCAGCAGTAAAAGTTTATACTACAATTTATTTAAAACCTTGTTGCGAAACCAGTGATAACTTTCGGCTTTTAAAAGAAGAATGGTAAATTAAAACTGTCACCTAATATGAAGCACTTGATTGGATTTAATGAGCGTTCTACTATTTTCATTTGAAAAATAGAAGTTTTCAGTAGGTAAATCGTATTTATATGCATCATAACTCTGTAAATGTAAATGAGACTCAATTTTAGCTCCGGACTGATCGATATGTCCCTTCACTGCCGATTGTTTGTATGCTTCGTAGTTTTATTTCTATCTAACTTTAGTGTTTCCATATTATTTTCTCTTAAACTTTTTAGTCGTTATTTATTATAATTTTATTACGAAACAATTTCATATTTTTATGAGCAATACTAAACTAACCTAAGAACCCTTCGTTTCAACACTATCTTATTTCCTATCGTCGCTAGTCTTAACAAGATTTCTCGTGTCCAATCTTTTGAAGATCACTTGGACAGCCAACGAAGGAGAACACAAGGGACCTCGGGCATTGTTTTATAACTCGCTACAAATTTAATCAAAAGAAAAAATTGACCTTTCCCGACCTCTCCACATTTTCTTGAAGAAAATGCGAGTTTTCGTCGAAGCACGATTAGATTTGAGGAAGTTGTAATATCCTTTTAAAAGGATATGTCTTGACAAAACGTTTCTGAAGTTCGTTGTTAGTGATATTTTATTCATAGAAAGACAGAAGTTGAATTATATTTCTGCATTCGTTTTTTCTCGGGAACTAAATGAGACTAGCTCAAACCGTGGTGAAAAGATGAGCCTCTCAACAGATGGGTTTTTCTTTGTATTGACTGCCAATCTGTGGTGATAATGTCCACTTGTTTCTATGGTCCTTCGAGCCGGATACCGCATTTGTTGTTGCTGTGTTTTCAAACAACTAGACAAAATAGTTTAAGACGCCTGCGGAGCATGCGTATTTCATACAAACGTAATACCAAAATAATTCATAAATTAAACATATTCCTGAGGCAGTCTGTATTTATTTCGATTGAATTACAGAATATCTAGGTTCCCAAATATATATTTTGATTGGATACTGATTTTAACAAGAGTTATAAGAAAAATAAGTTTTCTTTAGAAATTTTAAATTCCTCATATCTCGTCTTTGTATCATTGTCCTCTCAAAAAATATATTTGGGAACATAGATATTCTGTAATCTAATCGAAATAAATACACACTACCTTAAGAATATGTTTGATTTACAAATAATTTTGGTATTACGTTTGTATGAAATACGCATGCTCCGCCGGCCCCTTAAATTTTAAGAAACATTTTGTATAGCTTTATTGATTCGCCAAGTTCCACTCCACATCATACATTCAACATAAGTAGAAGTACTCTAAAACGTATTTATCTTTATCTCCAGGCTGTAACAAGACATACTATGGAGACATCGGTCGTACCTACGAGTTGGAACTGCATCGGCCTCGCGAAGACCTGGTGCCTTACGTCTGTCTGCTGACCATCACAGCTTCTGGAGGGATCCATGGGGACTTGGTTCAGGTTAGTAATAGTTACAATAAATCGTTAACGTTTAATTCTAGAAACGGTACCTGTCCAGCTGCTTTTTAAGCTAAATGCATAAAACTGGCAGCTGGGTAGAATCAGATTTTCAACTTTGAAAGTTTTGTACCTAACTACTCTTCAAAAATTTTACTGTTGTACAATTTATATTCACAGTTCTTCAAGTATCATTTTATATCAGTTTATCAATCAATAGTACACTTCTCGGGATTGGTATATTGAGATACAATGTAAATCTATAATCTAGTTTCAATAGTTACCTGACAAATACAAAGAAACGATTTTATTTATGTATAACTAGCTTCTGCCCGCGACTTCGTTCGCGTGAAGTTTTGATATCGCAGCGCATCGCCTGCTCAACGGTAGCTTTTTTCCCGCTTGCAACATTTCTTATTGCTGCTCCGCTCCTATTGGTCATAGCGTAATGTTATATAGCCTATAGCCTTCCTCGATAAATGGACTATCCAACGCAAAAATAATTTTTCAATTAGAGCCGGTAGTTCCTGAGATAAGCGCGTTCGACCAAACAAACAAACAAACTCTTCTTCTTTATAATATTAGTATAGATAGAATATTATTTTTAGTAAAAAATCTCGAGTTATGAAATAATTATTCTTTTCATCATACTTCAGTGGCTTTTACAAAGTAATTTATCAACTACTTTCATAACTGTATAAGCTCAGATAAACTTGTTAAAAATATGAACAGCTGCTAACAGCAAGGTATTATTCACTCAGTGTAGAAATTAAATTAAAAACCTCGTATGGGTACTTGTTAATATGTTCTGAGAACAATTTACTTCGGTAACTAAGTCTTTCATCCCGTAAAAGCTGTTCTGATTAATTATATTATGAGTGGCGGGCAACACTATAGAATTTTCTGTTGTGGAATTTTATCACAAATGTAATGGAAAATTGTGAAATATTTTCTTAAAGTGTCTAATAAATGTTGGAGGTAATATTTATTACACTTTTCATAGAAACTGTTTTTAAAGAATTGTGTCAGAACTTCAGTTATTTTAATATTCAAGTTTCATACCATATTAGCTTAAAGCAGCAAATTGGACTAACGCAAAGTAACTTCAACTCCAGCACTATAATAATAAGTATCTACCTTTTAATACACAGGGTATAAATGGACCCTCCAAGAAGTCGTCAATCAAGCATTCTGTACATCAAACTAAGTAACTCTATATAAAAATGATTGCTGGGAAACGACTATTTTCTTTGGGTGATAAATCTCGTTTTACGGTACTCAGTGTAACGCACTCAAAACATAGTATGTACTAATGGATGCATTGAATTGTGCGGGAGCCGTTGGGGTATTTAAAGTATTAATGCACACGCACAAAATGTATAATACACACAAAATGTATATTTACAGCCACTAACATTTTAGTACATAAAGTTTGTAAATTAAGGCATTAAGGTGACAACTGACGGGATCTCCTGGGATAGCTCCCAGGTTTCTGATCTAAGATTTCCATTTACCTCTTCTAAAATCATAACTCCTCCTGGTATTACCATCTTGGAGTAAAAAGGGAAAGGCTGTAAGGTAAATAGCACGGATTCCTTCATAAATACCCAGGGGCTTGGGGGGACTTCGTTTACGAGGTACCGCAATTCTTATGGGATCTTTATGTGTCTTGCAGACGTAAATCTTACTAGGCACTCTTATAAACACGAAAGTTTGTGAAGATCTATGAATGGATGGATGTGTTATGTGTATGAATGTTTGTTACTCTCTAGTGCGAAACTTCAGAACGGATTAGGACGAAACTTTACGGTAATATAGCTTATATATAGCTCATCGAATAACACATAGGCTTATATAATTTACAAAGACATTGTGTTCAAAATTTTATTTACGTATTAATATTATATACTTCATTTGAGAGGAAAACGGTGAAGGCAAACATCGTAAGGAAACCGGCATGTCCTAGAACAAAAAAAATCGAAGACATGACGTGATACTCGTATCTACCAATCCGCACTGGGCCCGCGTGGTGGATTATATATGTCACCGTAAAATTGTCAAACACGTTATATTATAATATAACGTGTTGCTCTCTAGCGATATTGTAAACTCTCGAAATATTGTCAACTGAACATACGGAAGTATCTCTGCCCCCATAATCGGGACTTGGGGCACCCCCCGTTAGGTTAGTTAGGTTCCCTTTAAACCCTGCACTTGGAAATATTGGCCCCGCGAAGCGAGGCTCCGTCGACTACGCTTTTTAGGGGAATATAAAGTGTTTTAAGGTTAGGTTATATTAATCGGTATTTCTCAGGAATGGTACATTATCTTTTCATGAGAGTGATACCATTGGGCAATGGGGACCCATCCTTCCCTCCACACCGCGTGAATTGACTACCATCGCATGCATTTCGCGAAAAATAATGCGTTTTATTGTAAGCAGTGTGTTCGTTTGACAATATTTCGAGAGTTTAAAATATCGCTAGAGATATTACAATATTACGTATTTGACAATTTTACGGTGACATATAATATATATGCCCAACCCTCTCATACAGAAGAGGCCTATGTCCCAGCAGTGTAGTTATTTTAAATTGTCTATAATCTACACATTTTAGTAGCAATTAGTCCCGTTCAGAAGAGTTTTTTTTTTTTTTAGTTCTAGTATTTCCTGAACAAGTAACGATTTGTTTATAACAGTAGTTTTGTGGTGATAAAATGATAAAATAGATAGATGAATAGATAGATAGATCATTTATTAGTGCACACAAAATGCATAACACAACACTCAGAGATACAATTAAATGACACAGTTCATTTATAAAAAACAAGGTGCCAATATACAAAAAGAATAACATATTTACATGACATACTTGAAATAAAATGAAATAACAAGTAGGTATACAGGGTGCGGTGTGCGTCTCAAGGTTGCACCAAATGGAAGTCCAGCTCAGCATGTGTCAGGCATACACCTAACGCTGATATTCTGCTGGATCCTTGTTGCGACATACAGACGTCGATCAGACGAAATAAATTGGTGTATTATAACATCGCCACTTGTAAATTACTGCGGTAAAACACACCCAATTACTGACAAATTCCAGGGTTTCCACAGCTGGTTGTTCAGTAATTAAAACTCTACCCAATTACTGTCTATTTCCAGATGATTACGCTGGTCATATTCAGTCATTATTTCGTTAAAAATTACAAATTAATTACATAAGAATCTCTTTAAAATAATAATGAATAGGTACGTTATGCCTACCAAAATATGCTGAATTTATTTATCTATACTAATTATAAAGCAGAAGAGTTTGTTTGTTTGGTTGAACGCGCTAATCTCAGGAACTACTGGTTCAAATTGAAAAATTATTTTGTGTTGAATAGTCCGTTTATCGAGGAATGCTTTAGACTATATAACATCACGCTACGACCATTAGGAGCGGAGAAGGAATGAAAAATGTTGCAAAATCGGGGATTTTTTTGTTCCATTCGTTTTTCTCTTTTATCGCCGTCCGGCGCGTCCCCATCACAAACTGCCTTTACTGCCTAAAGGTCGTAACTGCACTAAGACCACCTACATACATGTTTTTTTTGCTTTATAATGTCACCAAGTTTCACAACTGTCAGTATTACCATTCTTGAGATATTTAGAAACGTCGCATCTACAGAAACATGTTTTTTTTATTTTCACTATACGAAGTAAGTATCACACGACTATAATTAGTAATGATATTTTTTTTTGTTTTTTTTTATTTATCAAAACAAAGTTTTATTTATCACGAAGTGTCATATCCGTTTCGAAAATAGAAATCAAACTATTTAATAATAGCAGTTAATACATTAAAAAACTATATTTTTTTTCTCTACATAAATATGTTTTTAGTTTCCTGATAGCATGCGCTAATCAAAAGTTATGGAGTGCAATTTGAAACCCAAAACCGAAAAAGGGTTGACCTGAACAATTCACTGTTTGCTAGCTGTGTCAGTTTGTGATGGGGACGACGTTATGTGATAATGTGACGCAGACGAAGTTGCGTGGGTCAGCTAGTAAAATAATATAAAACGTAACTAACATAACGCTACGCGCTGTAATCCCCGAAGCGTCAGGCAGAGGTGTACCTAAGTACACCAACATTTTGCTAGTAGTATGTAATAGGGGACGAGCCTATTGCCATCAACCAGGGCCTCGATTCTGCTATTACAATAGTGTCACAGTATTCGATCATTGATTTCATCATAATGATCAAGTTCTGTCAAATTTTGACAAGTTTGTTAATTCTAGTATCATAATGGCGCCATTATGACTTCTCAATGAACAACCACTGACACTCCATTGAAAGAAATGTCAGAGAATATTAATCTCGTACATGAAATCCGGCATCAATAAATGTTCGCATTTAGTAGTAGATTTCGAAAACCATTTGTACTAAGGGTTTTATAATGATGACAATACGACAATGCCATTAAAACACAATTTTATTACGAGACCATTGACCGACCATTGTGAATTTAGCAGATTACGAACTTGAAGCAAAATGACAATGGGATGAGAATGGAATCGTGTTGGAGTGACGAATTTATTAAAATAGTAGAATTAGGCCCCAGGCACAAATCCAGACTCCGTGGCTACTACTGAGAAATTCCTGAACGAAAAACCCAGTAACACTTTGACCGACCTGGGAATTGAACCCAGGCTCTCATGCTCAGCAGTCACGCATGCGACCACTAGACTAACGAGGCAAACTATTCATCAAATATCTACATAAATTACCCTCTCCAGAAACACACAAACAGACTTAAATTGCAAGCTTATGCTTATTATTGCTTACTAGCTGACCCACGCAACTTCGTCTGCGTCACATAATTAAGAGAGAAAAACAAAAAAACCCGTTTTTGCGACATTTTTCATTTTTGCTCCGTTCCTAATGGTCGTAGCGTAATGTTATATAGCCTAAATCCTTCCTCGATAAATGGACTATCCAACACAAAAATAACATTTCAATTCGAGCCGGTAGTTCCTGAGATTAGCGCGTTCAACCAAACAAACAAACTCTTCTGCTTTATAAATATTAGTATAGATTAGTACCTATAGATGTACAGTCGAGGTCTATAATTGATGAGTCACTTGCCACCATTCGTATTTTAGCCGGCTAATGCAAATTGGGTTTATTCGGTTTTATTCGTACTCATATTATGTATGTATAAATATGCAAAATTGAAAATTAGTGAAAATGGCTTATAAATTAAAGTCCTCGTCTCTACAACACTCCTTTTCTATTGTTTGCCGTTATTTTTACACTTCCTATAGTCGACAGTACCTAAATATAAAGCGGAATATACTCAAGCATTTTCAGGGACCCCTGGAATGGCCGGAGTATGAAAAATGTGCTGTCAGAGAAGTCGTTTTATACCCACCTTTAGATATAGCCCCTATAGATATAGTCACCCCCTTACATTCACCCTGTAAGGGCAGGGCAAAATGTAGGGTATGACGTAGAAGGATGTTTTTATATAACATGGTGTGATACTTTAAAATGTTTTAGCTTTTTAGGTCGTGTGCCTATCGTTTGAAGAGGGTTTTATGTGTGACTTTTTTTTGTCCGGTTGCTTCTATTACAGTAAGGACTTTTTAGATAGGCCATGAGTACATCTAGCATAGGCATTTTTGGAGCATTTTGCTTGCTTATCATTTGTTATTTAACTTTTATATAAGCAATGATTATTGCTCTACTTTGTGCCACCAAGACAATCAATCATCTGCCTAGCCTTTTCCCAACTATGTTGAGGTCGGCCTTCAGTCTTACCGGATGCAGCGGAATACCAGTATTTTACATGGAGCAACTGCCTATCTGACCTCCACAACCCAGTTAATACTGGGAAATACGATACCACTTGCTACCTGTAACGACCGCCAAAACATTATCAGAAATAGGTTTATTTACCATAGAACTCATAATCTGCCTGCTTTATCCCAACTATACAGGTCGGCTTCCAGTTTATCCGGATGCATCAGAGTACCAGTATTTTAAATAAAGCGATTGCCTATCTGACCTGAACATCCCAATAACTGAGTCATAGTTATGGTACCCCTGGGTAAGAGTGGTTACCAATATAACTAAGATATTTTTAATTTACCAAAATAGTTCACAACACTCATATTCGGTGTACCCCAAGCCTTAGACATCTTAAATTTCCGTCCGTTCCTACATTTCCCGATTTTATGTTCACCACTAGTGACATCGACTTCACGACATTTCATTTTAGATTTCGAGTCGTTTCGTATGTTCTTTGCCTAAAAGAAATAATGGGTTTTATTCGTAAAAGAACATTCTATACACTTTTCAGTATTAATAAAGAACAAAGCTCCTTACAATGTATAAAAGATCCTTTTGTTTAAAAGTAATTTCACCCTTTTCATCTTTTTATTTATTGGTAAAGAATTTCGATTATATTGGATACTATTTTTAGATGTAAGAACTTTGTCGTCGATATCATAAATAAATTCCTGGAATATTAGTTTTCAATAGATAGTGATATAATGGATGTGTCGTAACAAAGAGCAATGATGTAGACCTTTTTCTGTTGTATCAATATGAAGAGATAGTTCAACTCTGAGGATACTTATTTAACTCAGTGACCCCTTAAGAAACAAATTTCGAAATCCGTTCAACAGAAAATCTATCTTAAAATTACCTCCAATATGGTTTACATTTTATCCTTGTTATAAAACTTTCCTAATATAAAGCTAGTTAAAAAATAATTACACCTACAGAGCTCACTTTGCTTTAGTTTTCTAACAGCAGCGTTTGTTCCCTGATTTTCTGAAGTGAATATAATTTTCAATTTAATATTCATACTTAATTAACGTAATTAACACAGACTTTAATGGGGAAAGAATTCTGTCATAATTTAATTATCACTTTAACGCGCGCAAAATAAGGATACGATGGAAAATAATAAAATTAAAGGTTTTCATGTAAGGTAATTTAAATATTTTTAGTATGGGATCGAGGATACTGGCTCCTGCAATATTGTTTCAACAATGTTTTTATACAATTTTCTTTTACTTACAAATACATTGACGGAAAAAAATAAAATTAGCCCTAGTGATTAATGATCGTTTCTTCATTTATAAAAAGAAGCCATTGTCCATTACTATGATTAACGTGGATGTGTGGCAAGAATGGATAAAATGAGAAATGTGTATATTAGAGGAAGTTAGAAAGTTGCGCCAGTTACAAAAAAGTTGAAAGGGAATCGACTGTGTTGGTATAGGTGTCACCGTAAAATTGTCAAATACGTTATATCGTAATATCTCTAGCGATATTGTAAAATCTCGAAATATTGTCAAACGAACATACTGCCTAAAACAAAACGCATTATTTTTCGTGAAAGGCATGCGTACCATCGCATGCCTTTCACGAAAAATAATGCGTTTTCAATTCAACTCACGCGGTGTGGAGGGAAGGAGGGGTCCCCCTTGCCCAGTGGTACAACTCTCATGAAAAGATAATGTACCATTCCTGAGAAATACCGATTAATATAACCTAACCTTAAAACACTTTATATTCCCCTAAAAAGCGTAGTCGACGGAGCCTCGCTTCGCGGGGCCCCTATTTCCGAGTGCAGGGTTTAAAGGGAACCTAACTAACCTAACGGGGGGGTGCCCCAAGTCCCGATTATGGGGGCAGAGATACTTCCGTATGTTCAGTTGACAATATCGCTAGAGAGACACACGTTATATTGTAATATAACGTGTTTGACAATTTTACGGTGACATTTTTTTGGTCTAGTGGTTAGTGACCCTGACTGCTATGCCGGAGGTCGTGGGTTCGATTCCCACCCAGGACAAATGTTTGTGTGATGAGCACGATCATTTGTTCTGTGTCTGGGTGTAATTTATCTATAATATGTATGTATTTAGAAATATATAAGTATGTTTATCAGTTGTCTAGTACCCATAACACAAGCTCTGCTTAGCTTGGGACTAGATGGCGTTGTGTGATAGTTGTGGAATATTATTATTATTATTATTATTATTATTATAGGCATGTGATGAGGAGTATGTGACTAACAGAGTGATGAATATAAATGTTGATGGATGGAGAGGGAGCAAGGCTTGGAAACGATGGATGGATTGTGTGAGGAATGATATGAAGGAAAAAGGTGTAAATGATCACGTGACAGTTGACAGGGGAGAATGAAAAAAAAACATGTTGCGCCAACCCCAAGTAACATGGGATAAAAGCAGGAAGATGATAAATCAGAAACATCAAGCCAAAAACAATCAAAACTCGTTACTTATTCACAAAAATTAGGTCAAATATTGGGAAATGACACAAAAAGGAAAATGGGGTAAAACCAGTTTGTCTTTTAACAAGAAAAAAGGAATTAAAAAATGTTATTCTTCTTGAGAATTTTGAAGTGCCCTTAGCACCATTCAGTTACGAAAAAGATTGAATTTACTCGTCACTTAAAAATTCTGTTTAACTCTTAACATTATTTGGTCGTACCTAACCAAAAAATGCTGTATCTTTTCAAAGAAAAATACTTTCATTTTCAAAGGTTATATCGGGAAACCTATTATTTTGAATTTCGTAACAGAATCTGGGTTTACATCGTTACATTAATTGCCGGCTTGCAAAATGGGAGGGTAGGGCACAGAGGGTGTTTTAATTTCTAGTATCATTTACAATAAAATTTGGGTCACAAGTTCATTAAAAGAGAAACGAGATTTGGGATTTTGGAGTAACAGCGATACGTTTCCGACACCATTATGCCCTGTATCCTTTGAAACAATACGCTCGTATTTTCAAATCGTTGATCCTTATATTAGGCACCTTCAGTTAAATAGGGCTGTGCTGAAATATGTTATTGATAAAACTAACGATGAGAGACAAACTAATACCATTACAAAAGGTGAAATTCATGTCAAATTATGTTTATAATATGTTATGAGCAGCTTTGGCCCAGTGGTGGCGGCCCCGACTTACGAACAGTAGTAAGTCGTGGGTTCGAACCCAGACAGGCGCATTAAATAAATAAATAAATAAATAAAATTCATTTATTTCAGGCAAGACGCCCATACAAAGAACACAATTCAAAAAACAACAGAACAAATTTCATAATAACAACAGAATCAATGAGTGAAAATATAAAATTAAAATGGAAATAAATAAAAAGAAATTGAAATAAATCGAATATACTAATTAATGTTGGACTTAAATAAAATAAAATAAATTAAAAATGAATAAAATTAAAAAGAATTAAAAATTGTTAGCAGGAATATTGACAGCCACATACAAAGAAATAATTAGCTTCATATATGGCTCTCAATATTCCATTGTCAGAATCATGTACACGGCTCATAAAGGAGGCCCTCGCTTTTCGTAATACATGCGGCATAAAAATCATCTACTCTGTTCTCCGCAAACATGCCCGACGCACTACACCTCCACGGTAGCCCGAATATACACCTGAATGCGTTGTTATATTGCACACGTAAGGTATTATAAGCGCATTGTGTGTGCTTGTACCAGAGGTGACCAGTGTAAAGCGACCGACAGTACGCATTGAACAGAGTGACTTTAACTTGATTTGTGCATTTTGCGAATCGCCGAGCAAGCATATTACTTTTCGCTGCCAACATTCTCCTCTGTCTTTCTAAATCCTCATCGTCCCGCAGTTTATCCGTTACGATATGACCAAGATATTTAAAACTTTTCACAACTTTTAGTTTGGTGTTACTTAATGATATATCAGGCGTAGGTAATGGACTGTTATCATATTTAAATACCATCAATTCCGTTTTCTTAACGTTGTATTTGAGACCATGCCTACTAGCGTACACTTCACAGATGCTCAGTAGCTTTTGCAACGCCTTGACAGAGGGACTGAGCAACACCATATCGTCCGCGTAACTCAGATTGTTTACAGGCACGTTATCAATAGAACAGCCGACACCGGCTCTGCTCAGCTCCTCTATCAAGTCGTTAACATATAAATTAAATATAGTAGGGGATGTCAAACCGCCCTGTCTCACTCCGGAATTGAGGGTGTATTCGCCGGATATACATTCTCCCCACTTTACAACATTAGTTTGACCCTCGTACCAATATTTCATGACATTAATCACTTCTGGTGGTATACCTGTATTGTACATCTTATTCCACAGGATATTGTATTACTTTGTGTAATTTATTTCATCACCGCTGCTCTCAAAACGGTGAAGGAAAACATCGTGAGGAAACCGGCATGTCCTAGAACCAAAAATTCGAAGACATGTGACATCTACCAATCCGCACTGGGCCCGCGCGGTGGATTATAGCCCATTCCCTCTCTATGAGAGGAGGCCGTGTCCCAGCAGTGGGAACATTATAGGCTGATGATGATGATGATATTTATGATATAGTTCAGACTATTGAGTGGGACTTGACATGACTGGCGAAATGCCAATGTTAATGTCAATAGGGAGGTCGTTATCTACATTTCTGCTTCTGCCATTGGTCAAAACAGCCGTGATTTTATGCAATGTATAAACGACTCGAGAAGGAGGAGCTCGTGGCTACAACAGCCGCTCGGGTCGATCTTTAGGTTAAGCCGTGCTTGCCTAGGTTGGTCTGTGGATGGGTGACCACCCTTACATACCGAGTTTCCTCCGTGCCTCGGAAAGCACGTTAAGGTCTTAGCCCAGTTACACGACTCCGCTCCCACCCGGCAAAAGGAATATAATTCAAATATGACGTTTAAGAATTTCTCTTTACATATATTATACAATTTACATTGGGATTGACAGCGGTAAGCTCGCTGACAGTGAGCTGTCTGCTAATTTATGTTGCCAATGGAAAGCATATCCAAATAGCAATACATAAAGCTCATATTTGAATTATATTATTTTTGTTGGGTAGGAGCGGAGTCGTTTATGTGACCTTTAAATGCTGTTGGTCTCGGCTGTCATTTGTCCGTCTTTGACAGTCGTTACAGGTATTCAGTGGCCCGAAAAGTCTGACACCAGTCTTACCAAGTGGTATCGTATTTCCCAGTATTAACTGAGTTGTGGAGGTCAGATAGGTGGTCGCTCCATGTAAAATACTGGTAACAGCTGCATCCGATTAGACTGAATGCCGACCCCAACATAGTTGGGAAAAGGCTAGGCAGGTGATAAACGACTAAAGATGTTAGTAAACTTTTTTTTTTTTTTTTTTGTAGACATTATGTGCAGTAGACTGGAAGACGTTGATGATCGTAATAATCATTACGTAGTACCGCTCAAACTATATGCCTATCTTATTTAGCAATATTATCTCGCCTACAAATTATTGCGCTAGTAAAAAAGTACGCGTAACAAAGAAAGCTAATTTAATTTAGCTTAGCTCTCATTGGATGGCCGGACCCTTGCACGATAAAACCAGCCCGACCCTTTGAAAACCTTCACAATTATGAGGTGTAAGCATATGCCTGGGCTGACGCTTTGTTATATTTTGCGTGTATTTTTAGCTGCCCTAACCTTTGTTAAACCTGGATTTCGGGTTAGGCTTAAGGCAATTAGACGAGCTAAATTAGCAACTCTATTTGTGGTGGTTCAAACTTCGTTCGAAATGCTGTTAGAATAAAGTTCTAATCAGCTTGCACTACAAAGTGGTTGTTGCGTCAGTCACTGCGGGCCAAATAGCGCGAAATGAGTGGTTTCGATCGATTTACAAATAAACCATTGATTGGATTAAAAAATTAAAACACTATCATGCTAATATATTGCTTGTAGAATTATTTGCCAAAAAATCAGAATGATCGCATGCATATGTATGTGTTTTTTGTTTGAAAGAAATTTTTAGCGATAAGTTCGTGATTTTTTTATTGAATCAAATTAATTGTAGATATTGCGTTTTCAAAACACTATCATGCTAGCATATATCCTGAAGAATATCACATATTTTTCTGGTCTTGTTTATAGCAGTGAATCATATACTTTTAGTAATCATAAAACTCGCGTTTAGCTCATGTAATCGCCTTAAAACAATTTAAGGCTTGGAGTTACGGGTCATTCATCAAGAGTAACACCTGAGTTATCTTAAACTAGCGTACGTCATGCGGCATTTCACCTGCGCAGTTTCCGTTCCCGTGGGAGTACGGGGATAAAATGTAGCCTATATTACTCAGAGTAAATGTAGCTTTCCATCGGTGAAAGGATTATTCAAATCGGTTCAGTCGTTTTTGAGTTTATTCGTTGCAAACATACAAATCTTTCCTCTGTATAATATTAGTATAGATGAATAAATATAATAACGCTGCGTCTGTATTTCTCTGAAGGGCAAAGCAGAAGTGAACCTGTAATACTCCCACATTTAGTCAGTTACAAGTCCCATGTTATTGTGTTATTGGGGTAGAGCCTATTGTCGTCAACCGGACTGTTACTAAGAAATTCCTGGCAATTAGAACTAGAGTGAGTACCAATAACGTTACCAATTATTCAAACCAATGAATTAAGTAGGTAAAGCTTAAATAAATGAGTAAATAAATAAATAACCAATAACATTGAATCAATCATATTTAATATACAAATTTACACACATATCAAAGGAATCGGACTGCTAAAAGTTAATATCTTTCCTCCAAATTTATGGAAACAGTGAATTTGAAACTTGAATTAAACAGACGACGTGTTTAAATACTATGTATCCAATAATATTGAACCTCACCCGTTTAAAATACTTACAAATACAACTTTATTGAAAAAATAAAAAAAACCCTAACTTTAACCATAAAGCAAGAATCACAAACTTCATACGACATTCCAAGTTTGAACAAATAAACATCTCAACTACGTACGTATCTTACAATGTAGATAACTTGTAAGTAAGTAGATATATAAAAGTCACGCTTTTTCTCTCTCGAAGTAAACAGCTCTGCAATACGTTGATTGGTTCTCAGCAATCGATACGTCTTGGCCCCCTGGGCTGTCAGTGACAGGCACTCGATAGAATAGCCGCCTACCGATACTATCGACAGATCTATCTTATGCCAATGGTATTGTTTTCTTTCAAATAATTGCTTTGAAAGTAGGTGAATGTATTTTCGCCAGCACAGAATTCGTCGGAAAAGGGTGGCGGTGGTGACTTTCAAATAAATTTCATCATAATTACCTAGCCTTTTCCTAACTATGTTGGGGTCGACTTCCAGTCAAACCAGATGCAGCAGGAAAAACAGGCGCTTTACTTTGAGTAATTTATTTCATCACCACACTGCTCTCGAAACGGTGAAGGAAAACATCGTGAGAAAACGGGCATGTCGTGGAACCATAATTCGCGTAGACATGTGACATCTAGTAACCCGCACTGGGCCCGCGTGCTGGGTGATAGCCCATTCCCTCTCATAGAGAGGAGGCCATGTGTCCCAGCAGTGGGAAAATTATAGGCTGAATATGCTCTTGTAGTTTTCTTTTAAAAAAATATTTTAAAAGTAGGTTGAATGTATTTTCGACCGCACAGAATTCGTCGGTGACATTAATTACGGTTCAGCCACACCTTTTCCTGGATTAATTATTTAAAAAGCCTTTTTTTAATGACAAAGGAGTGGCAATTTAAGCTTGTGGGTCCTAATTTAATCTCAAGGCTTACGGCTACTTTGGTATTCGGGATGTTGTGGTGATATTTGTGAAAAGCTAAAAATAAATTTTATTAAACTTTATAAAAGCAAGCTTCTATGACAATGAAAAGCAGAAAATTGTTTATCTATATATATTGAACCCGTACACAAAGTTTATATTCCGTGCCTTTGAGGTTTTCTAGTGAGGAGACGATCCTGACTGCAGGATCAAGTTAAATATGTCTGTCAAAAAAATGTATTTCCACTAGAACCAAAGGTGTGTGTGCAAAATTTCAGCTCAATCGTTTGGAGGAAACTGGTTTGAAACAATTGCAAGATTTGACTTATACTTACTAACTAAAAGCAAGTTATGTGAAAGCTTATAAAAAATATATTTGAGTATTAATTTTGAGTACTAAACAGTCACTCGTAGGTACTGCTACGGCGTCGCGTAGGCTACGAAGATGTCACGGCTACGCCAGTAGCTGTTTTTAGTTCGTGTCTATTATTTTTAAAATTTTAGTTAGCGGAACATAAAGTAAAATATTTGTATTCAGATGCATCCGTGTAGACTAGAAGTCGACCCCGACATATTTGGGACAAGGCTGGCAGATAATGAGTAAACGGAACATAATTATTCTTAAGGCGATACACGAGCTAAACGCGAGTTTTATAATTACTAAAAGTATATGATTCACTGCTATAAACAAGACCAGAAAAATATATGATATTCTTCAGGATATATGCTAGCATGATACTGTTTTGAAAACATAATACAATTAATTTGGCTCGATAAAAAGAAATCACGAACTTACCTCTAAAAATATCTTTCAAACAATAAAAAACACACTAATATGCATGCGATCATTCTGATTTTTTGGCAAATAATTCTACAAGCAATATATTAGCATGATATTGTTTTAGTTTTTTAATCCAATCAATAGTTTTTTTGTAAATCGATCGAAACCACTCGTTTCGCGCTATTTAGCCCGCAGTGGCTGACGTAACAACCACTTTGTAGTGCAAGCTGATTATAACTTTATTCTAACAGCATTTCAAACGAAGTTTGAACCACCACAAATAGAGTTGCTAATTTAGCTCGTCTAAGCGCCTTAATAATCATTTCTAAAATATCTGTTTATTCAACATCCTATTCATTCACTCTCGTGAAACAAATGTCATCATTCTGTTTCATAAAGTTTACGCTTGACCCCGATAGATGTTTTAATCAGTTGTTAAAAATTCATTAGCATTGGAATAATTCATTCGATCAACTACTGTTTTGTTCCCAAAACATACGATGCATAATTAAAAATAAACTTCATTTTTGAAAAAAAAACACAATAAAATGTCATTCACACTCAATCTGAACATCAGATCACAAAGTTAGATTATCAAACAAGAGTCTTTGGCACAAAATCGAAACACATGATTAAATCCCTGCCTGTTCTGCCTATTACATTTTCAAATTGAACATGCCGCTCGGCATTCCTATTGTTTCATCACTCTGTTTACGAACTCGGATGTAGGATGTGCCATCAAACGGGGCAACGGTGGACTTAAAATATTGCCTAAAATGTTACAATTACTTGTATGTTTGTCGAAAACATATTGGTATTTCGATATTTTGACGATTTTCAATATTCTGTCGTAAACATTAGAATTTAGAACGGGATATTTACCATGTAAAACATACACACACATGTTTACATGGTAAATATCCCGTTCTAAATTCTAATGTTTGTGTTAGTGACCATGTCAGTCTAAAAACTCATATTCTGTCGTAATCTGATTAATTTTGTTGCGGGATAAATTCATTCTCTGGGACTTCGTTGAGCTTCATTGTCTCGGCGGTTTTCTGGTGGTTGCCACTGTTGATTCTGGCTTTCAGGAGTTACAGTGGTTTGGGAATAGTGTGGCGGGCTTGTCCCATAAAAACAAATCTGTCGTAGTCATCTGTTTTGGCTTTTCCCGATAATGTTGTAGTCGGTCGGTCGGTCGGTTGTAGTCGGTCTTCCAGTCTAACAGGATGTAGCTATTTGCTATTTCTTTTATTTGTCCTAGAGCGACTATATGACCTCTACAACCCATGCACTAGGTACCACTGCTTGCCAGGGTTTCTGACCGCATGCAGTCCGAAAAAAACGCAGAGTATTTATATATGTGTTCACGTAAAAAAACAACCCTTGCTCGAAATCCTGGAGATCCCTAAAAATAGTACAAGAGCCATTCCACGTGCGCTGCGCCCCTTCCAAGTTGCTTTTAAGACGGATGAATCGAAGCGCTTGAGTACACTTTTTCGTTTAAAAGTCATGCAACGGGATTAAATGAACTGAGAGGGTAATATGTATAACTATCACACTCTGTAAAACCATGCTTCTTATCAACATAAAACCTGACACTGACAAATGTCAAAAAAAGTAAGAAAATGTTTCAGCTAACCTGACGCTTCCCACCTTAAATTGTTTACTTTATTTTAAGAAAACTCTACAACACCAATATTCTTTTAAAACAAATAAATATTTTGTGGAAAACTTAGAAAGCAAATTATATTTTTTTAAATATCGCTACTTTTTCAAACTCCAGCAGCCCACTTTCTAGGAGGTACAGTTATTAATTTATTTTTATTTTTAGGTAATACTTTTCCAGAACCAATGTGGCTTTTGGTCAGATTTAAGTGCGGCTATATTTTTGAGCGCTGTTGCAACTAAAGACTTTATTTATTTGTCGGAGAAAGCGATAACTTTTCAATATCAAGTTGCTGATTTGACTATTGTAGTAGGGGTAAACGCCGTGACGTCAGATGTTGATTTACTGGCGGCACGTGGACAGAGTCGTCTTGGAGAGTGGGGATTGTGCTGAGCTCCCTTTTGCTCGAGTCTCCAACCAAATCACTCCTCCAGAACGAAACTGTCGGTTTGCCCATTTAGTGAGTGTTAGTGTGAAAGTGTAATGTCAAGTAATTCGTTAGTTTACTCAGTGTAGATCTGTTTGAAAAGAGTAACCATGGAGTTTCTTGCCGGTTCTTCTCCATGGAAACAACCAGCCCGAACCGAGCACCTGACAATAAACAAAGTATCGCATTTAGTGAGTTTTCATAGCACGAAACCCGTCTTCTGCCCACATAATGCTCGAGCCTAACTAAATAAATCCTGACAAACCCGACATCAGAAGTGGGATAAAATCGTGCTAATGAAATCATGCTGCGGGGACAGTGTTAATAACAATCAGTGTCAACTGCGTAAAAACCGAAAAAGTGTCGAAAACAAACTTAGTTCGCGATGAGTTTCGTGTGTCGGTTATTGAGTGCAAAAAAAAAAACGGACAAGAAAGAGGGTAGATCGAATTGTCTGCATAAACACGCACCCGCAATACCTTTAGTTTATCCGTGATCGTAGTGCTTGCAACAGCGCCGAAATATCGGAAACTCAAAACAGACAGTAAACAAGTGTTATTTACCAAGTGAAAAAAACGGGATACACATCGTTTTTTAGTGTTAATGACAATCAGTGAGGGTTACTATTTGAAATGCAAAACAAAGACTTTGTATCGCTTAGAGTTTTTCGTGGGACCATTTTAAAGAATTGTTCAAGGCCAGATTCGTGTACGTCGAGACATTTTCGACCACCTTCATTTACGTGAATAGTGAAAAACAAAAATAAACAAAGTAAAATATGCGCCCGTCGTCAGGGAGCTAGACACTACCACCAATCAAATGTCATGAATGCGGCAAACAAGGACACAAACAAGCGGATTTTCGGACGAAGACGACCGCCCCGTCAAGAAGCGGTTGCCTGTGACGGCTGCTACAGGCGTTGGGCAGCGACCGCAGGCCAGCAGCAGTTCACTGGTGTGTTCCAAGTGTGGCACGCTGTTGCACATTGCTAGTCGCTGTGCAGCAGGACAGCGTTGTTCGAGTGCTGCTGTGCTGGTGGAGAAGCGAGTCGACCTTTGCACCGTCGAGTCGGAATATGGAAGTATTTTGGTGAGTGTTTCGATTTTGATTCTGGAACTCAATGGACCATAATGAAAGAGTAAATTTTAATGTTGCTTGTAGTGATTAGAGATTTTGGACGCTGATCGTCATCAACTGAAAGTTTTGAACGTTAGGCGTGCCTACAAATATGTACAGGGTAGGCTAAGGAAGATACCAGTGGGTCACGTACCAGTCGATGTTGATAAGGATTTTGATGATGATGAGTAAGCTTAAGTGGTGGCAACCTGTGCCTGTGTGGCAACCTTAGCCTGTGTGGCAACCTGAGCCTGTGTGGCAACCTGTGCCTGTGTGGCAACCTGAGCCTGTGTGGCAACCTGAGCCTGTGTGGCACCTGTAGGGCTGAGACTTTTAACGGTGTGCATACGTAGTGTATACGTAGTGCATACGTAGTGTAAGCGTAGTGCATACGTAGTGCGTGCGTAGTGGATGCGTGGTGTAGACGTAGTGCATACGTAGTGCGTACGTAGTGGATGCGTAGTGTATGTGATACATACGTAGTCCATGCGTAGCTTGCGTAGTGTGTGCGTTGCAGACGTAGTCCGTGCGTAGCTTGCGTAGTGTGTGCGTTACATGCGTAGTGTGTGCGTTGCATACGTTGTGTACCACTGTTTTAGTACCCTATCGGTTTAGTAGTGTGTTTGACCGTACCAGTAGTTATTATTGCAGTTGAGTTATAAAGGTTGATTTGAACGACTGTGGTACATGGCCCAAGGGTTGACCTATTTTCAAGTATTACCAATTTAACCGTGTTTGATTTAATAAACTACGTCGTTGGTCTAGTGGTGGCAAACACGACTGCTGAGCATGAGGTCCTGGGTTCGATTCCCAGATCGGGCAAAGTGCTATTGGGTTTTTCCATCAAGAATTTCTCAGTGAAGCCACGGAGTCTGGATTAGTGCCCAGTTGATGGTACATGGGACTTGGACATAACTACCGGAGTGTGAGTGTACTATTAGGTACACCTCTGTTTAACCCTTTGGGGAGTTCAGGCGTTATGTTATGACGTTTGATTTTATTAGAATAGGATTGGGTTAAAATAAAACAGAGTTCTTTATTTTCACTGACCCGGTGAATCTAGAGTTTGGTCAGGACTGACCGAGTGGAACAAAATTCTGTCGTGGAGTATTTGTTTGCAGGGTAACCATCACACGAGGACATACCAGGAGGTTCAAGTAAGGACATGAAGCTACCCCAATTTGAATGGCGGTACTAGCAGCGGTGATGCAGCGAGCGCAGCTCATAAGCAACGTTCGCGTGGACATGTGTGTGATTACCGCATGAGCATCTACTGGGATTTTTCGTCACTCTGGTGAGTCGTTTTCATTTTTTTATGACTGCAGAGTACCAATTCAGTTTTGTCTGGACTCAAGAGTGAGCATATTGATGCTGTCATTACTACAACTAGTATAGACCAAGGTTCAGTAAAGCTAATTCGAAGATTTTAGCTTTTGTGAGAAAGATCCCCGATCACCAAGTTCCTCGAGAGTTAAATGTCATAGTTGATGACAGTGGTAGTGAGACCAAATCTGATAAGGAAAGGCTTGTACACTCATACTCGAGACTTTAGACCGCACCCGTGAGTAACACGTGGCGGTGGTTCTGTTAGACCGCACCTTATGAGTAACATGATGGCGATGGTGTCACTCCTTAGTGAGGGGGATGCAAATGTAGTATGCAAGTGACTCAGATTGCATGCATCCCAATGCTGTTCGTGACTTGTCCAGCATAGCGATGTAAGTAATCGCCAAAGGTGCTTAATAAAAGCAATGTATTGTCTCTTGAGGTTGGGTACCGGATGGAGGTCCCGCTGGTTTGCCGGATGGAGGCAATGTGATGTGTTGTGTTTGGAAGTCGGGTACCGGATGGAGGTCCCGCTGGTTTGCCGGATGGAGGCAATGTGATGTGTTGTGTGTGGAAGTCGGGTACCGGATGGAGGTCCCGCTGGTTTGCCGGATGGAGGCAATGTGTTGTATGTGACGAAGTTGAGTTCCGAACAGAGCATTGCATACTAGATTTGCTTAGAAGTTTTCATGAATTGTTTCGAAAACTGATGATTCCTGAAGAGTGGTGATTTCAATGTTGAGATTCCTTAATAAGATTTGATGAGAATGTGAATCAGAATAAAATTGTGTTGATTGTATTGTGTGACTTTAATTTTGAATGCCTTGGTCAGGAAGACCGTGCAAAGGACGTATTACTTTCCATGAATTCTTGTTTCAGATGCCTCACACGCGGACGTGTGAATTGTCAAGATGGCCGTGTCGGAGAAAGCGATAACTTTTCAATATCAAGTTGCTGATTTGACTATTGTAGTAGGGGTAAACGCCGTGACGTCAGATGTTGATTTACTGGCGGCACGTGGACAGAGTCGTCTTGGAGAGTGGGGATTGTGCTGAGCTCCCTTTTGCTCGAGTCTCCAACCAAATCACTCCTCCAGAACGAAACTGTCGGTTTGCCCATTTAGTGAGTGTTAGTGTGAAAGTGTAATGTCAAGTAATTCGTTAGTTTACTCAGTGTAGATCTGTTTGAAAAGAGTAACCATGGAGTTTCTTGCCGGTTCTTCTCCATGGAAACAACCAGCCCGAACCGAGCACCTGACAATAAACAAAGTATCGCATTTAGTGAGTTTTCATAGCACGAAACCCGTCTTCTGCCCACATAATGCTCGAGCCTAACTAAATAAATCCTGACAAACCCGACATATTTATTTATCAAAACTTTATGCACATTGCCCAATGAAAACTGTACAAAGGCGGACTTACTACCAGTCTACCTTAGGGTGATGCAGAGATAATACACAGTAGGTGCAATAACCGAAAAAATGACTGGAAATTATTTATAACTAAAATATATATATGAAAAAATACATACATGCAAACATATAGCAATATATATAAAGTTAAGAGAGATAAACAAGAAAAACTACAACAACTTAGTTTTGAGACGAATCTGCCAACTTCTTGTGAATATGCTCTCGAGCCTTCACCTCCTTCACTTTAATATTACACCTTGGAAATTAGATAGCTTAGAATAGCTGAAATATATTCTAGGTATAAAAGTATGTATGCGTCAAGTTTTTGGAACTGTGTGCCTAAGGTTAATCGGCTAATAGGGTCCAGAATATACAGGGTGGAATTTTGTAATGCCACCTGGAGGGAAAGTACTCTTAATACTGCAGATAGAAAATTTAACTCAAAGGAAACATTCCTTTATTTTTGAATAGAAAGCAAACTGCATTCAAAGATTTTCGAAAATTCTCTTCTCACCCGGGAATCGAACCGGCTAAAATCTGAAAAAATTATACCCTGTACTTTTATTGCATCGATCGTTAGGGTCAATTTTAAGGATGAAATCTCTCTAACAAACATGATAAATTAAATGAAAGGAAAACCAGGAAATCTGAAGTTACAAATTCAATGAGTCAAGTTAAAGCTCTTTAACTAACATACATCTTTTGTAATGCAGACTCCTTTGCGACGTACTCGTAGCTGCGTGTATGTGGTAATTTAAATAAGGAATGTTAGATTAAAATTTGAAAATTAGATTGTCATAGTAAGATTTAAGATTTTAAGTTTTTTTTTTTTTAAGATTTCCTGGTTTTCCTTTCATTTAATTTATCATGTTTGCTAGAGAGATTTCATCCTTATAATTGACCCTAACGATCGATGCAATAAAAGTACAGGGTATAATTTTTTCAGATTTTAGCCGGTTCGATTCCCGGGTGAGAAGAGAATTTTCGAAAATCTTTGAATGCAGTTTGCTTTCTATTCAAAAATAAAGGAATGTTTCCTTTGAGTAAAATTTTCTATCTGCAGTATTAAGAGTACTTTCCCTCCAGGTGGCATTACAAAATTCCACCCTGTATACATATAAGAACATGGCTGAAAGTTGTGCGATAATCGGTTGATTATACCAAATCAACCGATTATCGCACAACACAGTCTTTATATGATGCGGCGAAATGAGAAAAAAGACGAGAGAAAAGTTTTGAATATGAATGTGGATGGTATAAGAGTAGAAAGATGATATTATGGCAAGAAAGGAGGTGTCTGCTGAGACGACAAAAAATAGAGAAGTATGGAAAAAGAAGACATGTTACGACGACCCCGAATAAATTGGAATAGGGCAGGAGAATGAAGATAGGGTCCAGTCTTTTTGTGGTGAGTTAACTTATTGGTCCATTCAGAAAGTTACGTTATCGCTCTCATTCTATCACTCAGCAGTCACCAAGCGTCATGATTCGAAGGTCCGTCATCAGAATTAAGTACCTATAGTTCTTTAATATAACCCAAAAGCAACCTTATCGTTATGTAAATAAAGATCATCGTAATATTTTTCGTAAGTGTGAAATCGGTAGAAGAAACGTGTGTGCGTGGTAGATCTGTACGTAGTTCGTTCTGAATTTAAGCCACAGGCTGACGCTAAATTATTAACTGTTAATTCAGGTTTAACACCTCTTTAGGGAGACATCATCCATTATTCCCACAGTCAATTTGTACACACATGAATAAATAATGTACCCGTTAATGTCAATCACCTAGACTCTACAGTAATGAGAGTAATAAAAGGTACATAAATGACTCAAAGCGAAGCCGAAAGTCACGTGTTCTCCCCATCATCTTTGCGATATTTTTTTTGTTCTAGACCATACCTGGGAACCTTTTTGTTACGGAGATATTGGAGTCGAAGTTCCAACTTGTTCAATTTTTTTTTTAATACATGTTTTTAATGTAAGAACTTCACATAAAACACCTCCACGACCCCCACACTATTCAATCCATCCACTAGCACAATGTTTTCAGTGCGTTACATTGAGTTTTACCGTAAAACATGATATTTCACAAAAAAAAAACACATTTTTTTGCGATTACTTAGATTGGTGTACAGGATGCTTGGTTAACAGGTGTAAACAGACTCTTGTCTGTTTACACTTCGTACCTATACCTAGGTTAAATGATGGCTACTTAAAGTTACCACAATAACCTAGCTGTCACCTGGCGAAGTAAGGACTACCGACTAGATTAAAATAATCAATTTGCGTTTACCCTTAGTTTATTCTTCTTACACACTGTGTCTATGTTTTTTGTTTGTCTATGTCTTCTATCGCAGTTCCGCTGAAAGAGATTTCTAAATGAAATAAGCGGCAACTTTGTTCTCTTTGTCTGTTTTTATTTTATTTATGTATCATCATCATCTGCCAAGCGTTTTCCCAACTATGTTGGGGTCGGCTTCCAGTCTAACCGGATGCAGCTGAATACCAGTAGGTATTTACATGGAGCGACTGTCTATCTGACCCCCACTACCCAGTTAATACTGGGTACTACGATACCACTTAGCAAGACTGGTTGTCAGACTTTTTGGGCCACTGACTACCTGTAACGACTGTAAAAGAAACACAAATGACACATGACAGCCGGGACCAACAGCTTAACAGCTTATCGTGCTTTCCAAGGCACGGAGGAAACCCGGTATGTAAGGGTGGTCACCCATCCCCAGACCAACCTCGGCAAGCACGGCTTAACCTAAAGATTGGCCCGAGCGGCTGTTATTACTACTTCATTTATGTATAGATAGTAAATAAATAAAGACAGCTAAGAAAAAAAAGATTTATACCGTTGTTTTTGGTAGAATCTCAGTTTAAAAATTTCAAAGAACAGAACGACACATAATTTCACTTGTACCCAATTGTTATATTCGTAAGCTTATGCAAACGAAAGTGTCAGTCAACGAGCGTATGTGACGTGTGTTTATTCAAGCGTTTTGGCTTTGGCACCTAGTAACGTAGTAGTCAGTTCAACGCCATCTACCGAGTTCTTGGAAACCATTTTTTCTTTTAGATCTCAAAAAGAAAACCTCTCATAGAACTAAGACATGTACCTAACTGTTGTAGAATTAGAGATACTTATTTGTTTAATCGTAGAGGTTTACGATGTTTTCCTTCACCGATGTCTGTGATGTCCAAGATAAACTTAGAAAGTACAAATGAATTTAAAAATAGACACATGTAAACTGAACTTTTGTTCAGGTTACATGTGTCTATTTTTAATTATTCTTTTTTTTTTAGGCTTGTTCAGGATGGGTTAGCGACGTATTAATTTAAAAAAATGTATATCGCTAACCCATCCTGAACAAGCGTGGTGATCAATGCTCGTGCCTTCTCTCTTTGAGAAGAGGCCTTTACCCAGCAATGGGACAGTAACAGGCTGGTATTATTATTATAGTTAAATAAATAAGTGTTGATTGTAAACAATCAATTCTCGTAACATGAAAACAATCATCATGCTTTTATAGTAATTATAGTGTTATACTTGATTTTACTTTGAATTATTTGTCATTAAAACATAATCCTCATATTCAATTTTAATCCACAATGCAAACACTAACAAAATTAAGACCAACATTTATATTCTTCACCACCGCTAATGGGGTAGGTAAGCCTTTTTTTTTTTTTTTTTTAGGATGGGAAATCATCAAATGACTTCTCCCACTCTGGGCGGAGCGGGAGGGAGTGTCAGACTCTTACTGACTAAAACCCATCCTGTTCCTTCCTCGCCCTTTACGTTCCGGGGCCGCGGTATCTCTTTCGAACAGTCCCGCAACCCCGGCAGGCTTCGGCCCTTGCGGGCCCCTCTCTTCTGCTGACATCTCTTTGAGGCGCGCGTGGAACACGAACGCGCCGTCGACACGGCCTGTCGTCACTAGACGGACGGACGGCTAGCTAGCCCATAGCTAACCGTCTACAGGCCCGCATCTACGGTGGCCGGTAGCCACCACGTGGCCCCCGACGCCCGGTGCGTCTCCCGCGGCGGCCGGGAAGAGGGGCTCTCTCCCTCTCTTGTTCCGCCACCTCCTTCGCCAGCATGACTGCTTCGCAGAAGGAGGTGACGGCTTCCCATTCCGTCTCGCTCCGGACCATGGATTGAAATAGGGCCGGACGCGAGAGGTCGCCGCCGCCGATCGCCGCTACGAGGACACGGCGGTGCTCCGCCCACGCAGGGCAGACTTCCACCGTGTGCTCCACCGTGTCCTCCGGTCGATCCTCACAGTGGAAACACCCGGGCGTTTCCTCCCGCCCGATTCGGTGCAGGTACCTCCCGAAACATCCGTGTCCGGTGAGGACCTGCGTCAGGCGGAAGGTGAGGGCGCCGTGGCGCCTCTCAAGCCACTCCTCAAAGAGGGGACTTACCGCCACTATCGTGGCGTGCCCTAGGGGTAGGTAAGCCTAACAAATAATTGTTGTTTAATCGGCGACACGGCTATATGAACTCCTGCAACAAAACCTTTATAATTACTCTGCAGGTACACTCTCATTATAACCCATTACGTCTTGTTGTTCCATTACAGACTGTGTACCCCACCCTTTAATTTGCATATAATTAAAAAGACTTCACTCAACGAAGTTTTTCCCTACCGTTTATTGGTGCTCTATCATTAAGGCTGATTGCAGACGACAGTTTTTAAAGTCCGATTATATGTAGTTCGGTGTCTTTACCGACAAAAAGCGAGTTGGGAAACTTCGCTTTCTGCTATTTCACATTTTCGTCGTCGGTATTTGGTAAGGACTGCGTTTTATGACTTGATTTTTACGCAGCCCTATTTTCTGATTTATCTGGATCCCATAGACCCGAAATAAACAACGGTGATTCAGTGTTGGGTCCCTTATATAAGGGAAATCATGCAACTTCAGCTCGGTTACCGATTTGTCGGTTATGGGCAACCAACATAAAGTTGGATGGAGTCCGGACGCCGCTGGGGTTGCAAACATTTTGCATGCAAATAAATTGTTGGCAGTAACAAATTGGAGTCGTTATTCATGTGCTAACTTGAGTTGGTGTCGCATATTTTACGTGCTGTTCCGAACATAATGAAGGAGAAATTTCCGTGTTTACGAACCCTGAAATTACTGTAAACATTGGTAACGTGGTTTCGAAATAGGTAAGCTGAAAAATCAACTATACTACGACTTGTGTGTTTGTTTTGGATATAAAGAAAAACTTTGAAGAGAAAGCATTAATAAATAATATGTTTGCGTATTTTCAGAATATGACATTACTAGGTTCTTACAGTATTCAAAATAATAATAATAAATAATAATAAATTTTTGTTTATTTTCTCTCAAAATGGTTTTGTAGCACATAACAGTTTAGAACTATACAAATTCGCATTGTGAGAGCTGGTGTTGTGAAACATTATTCGTCCTTATTTATTTAAAATTCATACTACAAGACCACAAGGCATTCTCTACCAGTCAACCTTTGCGTCAAATAGCTCAGATTGTTAGCTTTATTTTCTCATGTCTTCACGGATATACTTTACTACTCACTAAATGTGGTGAAATCACAAGATTGGCTAGTCAACAAGGTAGAAAGTAAAGCTGACAAGGTGAGCCTAAAATACTACATACTGTAACGGTCCCTAATGGTAACCCTTTCTAGATTTTATGCACCAATGATCTTCATGTAACACAATTTAAACCCTATTGTCCCGTAACCCTGTCGAACCCATTTTCATCTTCTAAAAAGTATAAAGCTAACCCTTTTTCATGTTGCAAAAAATGTAGCCTAGAATTTCTAAAAGAACTTGATATTTCCTTTTATTAATTAGAGTAGGGTTCCTTAAAGGGCAGTGACGAAAATAAATCGGTTACGTCCGATACACGTGGCGTCATAAAATGTGACGTGATTCCGTTGGAAAATACTTTGTTAGTCGCTTTGTAATAAGGACGGAACTACGGAGGTTCATAGAGCAATGGACAGTAAAATACAATTTATTGAGATATAGTTTTATGGAATTTTAAAGGACCCGACCCGACTTTCGACCCGAGTGGCTTTACCATCGCCACTAACCATAGTGGCGATGGTGAAGCCACTCGCCATCTTTAGGTTAAGCCACGCTTGCCTAGGTTGGTCTGTAGTAGAGTGACCTCCTACTTATTACATCAAGTTTCCTCCGTGCCTAGGAAAGCATGGTAGACCTACCAGTCGTTACAGGTAGTCAGTAGCGAGAAAGTCCAACGAGTCTTTGCAAGTAGTAGTGTAGCGGCACTACAAAAAGTACTTCAGCTACATTGAACAAAAAAATCCAACAGCGACATCTATGACAAAGGTTTTAGGACAGAATTCCTACATCGCGCAAGTAACATTCTCCGCGACTTAGGTCCATGTTCACCAAAAAGATGACGGTCTGATTATCTAAAAACAGCTGTTTAAAACACATTTTTGTATGGGAGCATGTCACAGTGACCAGCTGTTTTAAGATAATCAGATCTTTATCTTTTCGGTGGACATGGACCTTAAGAGCATCATATACGAGAACCCGACTACAACCGTCGGGCAGTAGCCCACCAGACATAACACCCGTCTGGTTGGAGGTTCCTCCCTTTTCTACGGGGGATGAAAAGCTTTACACCCTGTTCTTCATACCCCCAAAGTAGCAGTAGGGTACCCCCCAGTACTAACTGGGTTGTAGAGGTCATATAGGTAGTCTAAGTAAGTGTGAAACCGACCCCAACATAGTTGGGAGAAGGCTTGGCAGATGTTGGTTTTTGTGGGATTAACTTTTAAACTTAATGCTTACATTATACAGTAACAATTAATAAAAGTGTAAGCAACCATGGAGTTTCTTGCCGATATTTCCGAATAGGATATGGCTAATGCGAACTTTGTAGGTACCTATGTTTTGACGTTACTTAGGTACCCATGATTGTAGGTGTTTGTGAAATAAACTATTAAGATTTTGTTTAATTTAATGGTTTAGTAGCTTAACGTGCTAGCATCTGTACATATAGGTATATCCAAATAACCTTCTTTCACACATGTTTTAACACTGTATCGAGTTGAATGGCGCCGATACATGCGTCATGTTCGTGAACGGGCGCTATCAGTTGGGACTGGTCATCTCTTAGCTGCCACGGTTAATTTTAATTTCTTTTTTTTTATATATTGTTGATTTAATCTTTTCTCTGGACGCTCTTAATGTGCACGTCTTTCTACATCGTTCTCACATACATGTATAATCACACATGAATGATGTAACCAAGATTTTGTAAAAATATATTGATTTAAAAGAGTGTCCATGGAGTTTCTTGCTCGTTCTTCTCCATAGAGATCTACGCTAGGGAATGGGCGGACAGTACTTTCTCAAGTTATTATGCCTTGTGACTGACTGTAGCTTTGATTTTATATGTATTTTGACATTCAAAAGTGCCGTAAAGGTCTAGTTGAAATAAATGCTTTGAGTTTGAGTTTGAGTTTGATTTCGATTTATTGAATACCGTAAAAATCATTCAGTGAAAAAAGATACTCAATACTCAATACTTTATTGCGTTCCATAATGTGTACATGTAACAGATGGTATGTTAAAATATAGAATCAATTATGGACCCTGTCGGGCACAGCAAAGTTAATTTTTAATAGGAGAGAGGATGAAGGCGCTGTTTGTTAAGAAACAAATTATTTAAATATTAAACTAAAATAGTATTTGCTTTGATGGCATTTAAATAAGTATTCATATATTTGGTTTTTAGTTTCATTTTTTATATTATATATTATTATTATTATTTATTCATTCATCAAACAATTTTCACTGTGTTGGAATTATACAACAAATAATATTTAAAATCATAACAGAAGCAGTAATCGAGTACAAGCAAAACAAAATATAAATCATTATTAGAGATCATTCAATTACCTGCATCCTCTCGCAATATTTTATTTTTAAAAGCATGCAGATTTAATTGTGTCAGCAAATTTTTCAATACCAATGTCACAATCGCCTTTTTTTAATAAAAAAATCGATAATCAATTTTTTATTTATTGAAAGACATAGTGGTGTATTTCGCTCCCTATATTAATAAGTTTTTATTAAACTTTTCTTGTTAATTAGTTTGTCTACTTGTAGATTTGCACAAAATTTAAACAAGATATTCGTTTTTCAATTGCATGGATCTCCACCATAAATTATAAAAAGGAAACGCGCCAAACACATAACTTCCTCTTTTTTATGTTAGCACAAACTTTTACATGTCAAAAAAGAACACATTTTAGAAACTAGATGAGCTTCATACGGCTGCATTTAAAAAGTCGTGTCCTGAACAATCCTACACGAGTCTTGGCTACGTGAAGTCGCCTCAGAAAGTGGGTCAGTAGCTGTGTCCACGCGGTGACCGGAAATTGTGCCCCTCGCGATAAATATTACTTAGATACCGATGATACTGGAATTTTTGATTTAAAACCGGAGTTTGTATTTGTTATTCGTTTAGTTTGTAAGTGAATTATGTGTTTTGTAAACTGTTTTGTGAATATTTTCTTCTTTTTTTTAAACTCAAAGAAAACAACTTATCATATACATATATCTTTGAGTATTATTGAAACGGAAGCATTCTACACATAGGTACATTTACAGCCTGATATGAACACATTTTGACAACCCCAAGGTGCTTGAGGTTTCAACTGAAAAATTAGAAATGAACTTGTTCACTATCATAGGAAATTTAACAATAGACAATTATGTACACCGTTATTAGTCGCTAGGGGTATTGTTCATTAAGAGTTATTTACCCAGTGGGAAGGTATTTACAAGTAAATTGTGAAGGTCAGATAGGCAGCCGCCACATGATGTAAAATACTGGTATTCAGCTGCATCCGGCTAGACTGAAAGTCAACCCCAACATACAGGGTGTAAACCACCTCATCACAAAGCCGTTAACCAAGCATTCTGTACATCAAACTAAGTAACTTTACGCAAAAATTATTGCTGGAAAACAACTTTTTTTTTTGAGGTTATAAATCATGTTTTGTGGTAGAACTCAATGTAACGCACTTAAAACATTGTGCTGATGGATGGATTGAATAGTACGGGAATCGTAGAGGTGTTAAAAGTCAAAATCTTACAAAAAAAACTTGTATTTAAAAAAAATACTTGTCAAAAAGTTGTAACTTTGACCCCCCATATCTCCGTAACTAGAAGGTTCCCAGGTATGGTGTAGAACAAAAAAATGTTCGAATTGATGGGGAGAACAAGTGCCTTTCGGCTTTGTGAAGAGGTGTTTTACACCCTTTATGTTGTTGAAGAACTAAGGGAGAGAGCTAAGCAGTACTTAAAACAAAGATAGCGACGACTTGGCCAAAGTCAGCCAAGTCCAAATACTTACATACATAAGTATTGTTGCTTGATTAAAAAGTTACAAGTTTAGATACAAATAAATAGTTGTAAGTGTTTGGATCTTTGCCTTGTGTTTTTAGGCTAAAGGCCAACAAACAGTGTACCATTTAATGATTGCTACAAAATTAGACTTCAGTGAACTTGGTGCTACGCAAAACACGTTTGAATATAGTTAGAATAGACCGAGCCAACCTACACCAGAGCGTCATTAACTTGCAATAACCAACCGGCGGTTGTCAGTACGAGTGTGGCGTGGCAAAATTGACATAATTATCATAATTATTGCAAAATCGCCACATGGAGGCACACTTGTGTTATGATATTCCTTCTGAAAGCATTTTTGAATACCTGTCTTAAATCTCGTTGTTAACACACCAGCTGAAATTACGTTTTGATTGTGGTAAGAAGAATTCCAACAATTTTCTTTGTCAAAAAAAGCATAAGTCAAATGTCGCTTCATAAATAAAATATTCCTAAAAAATATTTCTGAAAAAAAGAAAAACGCAACAGAAAGGAAGATTTAACTTTGTACGACCACAAAAAAGGCTTGCTTCATTTTCCAAGTAATTCAACTCTTTAGAAAATAATTCTGACGAAAAAACAAAAAAAGAGGTTTGAAGAGACCCCTCATTACTTGCTTTTTTTCCTTTCCCTTTTGAAATCAGTCAAAAGTTTCATGTGATTGGTGAGGTTCCCGAGGAGAAACTTTGTATAGGCTCTTAAGTACCTCGTTCTTATTGAAGTAAGTAAGGGGAAACAGTTTTGTGGGGAATACCTATTCCGATATTTTTTTACTATCAAGAATATTGAAGTGAAAATGATATTAGCTTTCTTGTGAAGAGGTAGTTTTAAAAACTTTGAAATGTTTTATGAACCTCCTTTATTATTGATGAATTGACAAATTCATGAAACATGCTGAATTACCGCCTGATTTGTTACAATTTGATTTGACGGAAAATTCGCTAAATCGTCACATTTTAACAAAACAAATAATGAAAGAATTAGTTAATTGCAATGCTTCGTAAAACGCTATTTTTAAAAGCTTTTTATTTTTACTATCAGTATTTTATGTCCCGCTGCAGGGCAAAGTTCTCCATTTCCTATTTATTTTTGTTCCCTCCAACAGAAAACTAGCTAGAATTAAAATTATTACAAAAAAAGTTCAACTGAACTAAAAATCACGTCAACCAATAAGAGAATAATCCAAACTAATCCACCATACGGTGCTCCACCACCCAGGGGTAACCCATGACATAATTTCACAAAATTTTCGGGTCCGTCGAGCTCACAAATGGGCCGTAGCGTCCTGGGACAGAATATCAATGTTTTGCCCCCAATTTTACACATTCATTTTAAAGATGGCGACTGTCCTATAAGTTTGACACGCAAATTGAATGATAATTTATTTTTTGGAGTATTTAGGGGTTTTGTGCTGTTACGTGGGCTGTAATTTTGTATTAGGTAGGCGGACGTGTTTCCTGAAATTGGTTTCCTTGATTGGATTTGGTAAATGATGAGGAAATTATTTCAATATTTTTTTTGTTATTGTTTCCGGATTCATCGCAAAGAATAAGAACAATGGAAAGCATGTTAAAATGTGAACCAAATATAGCTTGGTCAACCGTTCGCGATATTAAACCATTGTGATCTGTGATCTAACATGAATTTGTCGCTTATATAGCGCGACAAGTCGGAACGGATAGGTTCCGATACCAAACATATACAACTGTGTATATGTTTGGTATTCCAAAGGCACTTAAATCAAAATCGTGAAAAACTTCCCGACAAAGCGGGTCCGAAAAACCTGTTTCATTATGCAAAATAGTGTTTTTCATGAGTTCTTTTCCCGAGCTTTTCGCCACCACTTTCTGGGCCGGCCTCGGCGGCACTGTCCGTCTTCTGGCACCCAACCTGTAGAGACTTTTGCCCAGCGGTCATCATGCATGCAACTGACGTGACCGGCCTAATCCCATTTTATCCTATCAGCCTTCTTGCCAACGTCCACTATGCCTGTTTAGGAACGCAGCGTGGTGTTTCGAACCCAGTCTTGTCTTTTGGGTTCGATAAGAGAACCTACGTTTTTTTTTTAATTTCCCTATACTTCAACTTCGAAAAGATACTAGTATCCAGGGACTCAAACTTTACAGTTTGAGTAAAAAACACATTATTACGGTTACCCGCAATAATGTGTTTTAAACACTGTTTTTAAAACAGTTTCAACAGAAAAACACTTTTAGATGTAACAGATACAATAATGTTACCGAATCAAACTGTAACATTTTATATGTGTTAATAAGTGTTAATATGTGTTACTGAAATAATCATTTTTACAACAGATTGCGACTAGATTTCGGCTATCTAATGCTTATTAACCATAAATAAGTACATTGTAAATTGGGCAACGCTGAGTTTGTTCAACACTTATTAACACTGTTAAACCTTCACTTATATACCTGTTAAACGCTTATTAACTCTGTTAAACCTTTTATATCTGTTACAGATATGTTACGGTTACACTTTTGTAAGTGTTTTGGGTTAACACATTTATAAGTGTTACTTATTTGATTCTGTTACCAATTCAACATGTAACACTTATAATTCTGTAACCTTTATGAAGGTGTTTTTAAGTCCCTGCTAGTATCAGGAAACTAATGAATTTGAAATCATTCGTTTCGGAGATTAACCTCTACAAACAAACTAATAAACTAACAAACAAATACCTCTTTAGAATATTAGTATAGAAAATCCTAGTAAACAAAAGTAAGCATCTCGCGTTTATGCAGAATCAGAACTCTAATTCAGACCCGCTGAAACATGCCAGTGAATAGTTAAACACTGCGGCGCCGGCGCTCGGATTTGGCAAACATTCAGCTGCGATCCGTGCCCGTTCGCTGCGATCCGTGATCCGTGCCCGTTTGATGTGCCTCGACTTAACGCCGATGAATTAATAATTACGGATACCCGTTACCAGGTCTAATGGACCTTCGAGCCGGATACCTCGGTTTAGTTATAAATTGATATTGTTGGCTGGTGTTAAAGGTGTTAGTTGGTTAATTGTGTGGTTTGTGTGCTTCATTTGTTTTTTTGTCTTTTTCTTTGTTTTGTTTTTCTTTGGATTTTAAAAATTCTTTTTTTAACCGACTTCAAAAAGGAGGAGGTTCTCAATTCGTCGGAACCTTTTTTTTATTTTTTTTTAAGTATGTTCCCCGATTACTCGAAGATGGGTGGAGTGATTTGAATTATTCTTTTTTTGTTTGAAAGGGTATACTTTCCAGGTGGTCCCATAATCATCAAGTCGGGATCTGATGATGTGATCCTGGAGAAATTGAGAGAACTCTTCAAATTTTATAGGCACACTTGATGTGATTTGGGTAGTTTTTGGAAGATTACTTTCTTAAAGTGGTCCCATTTCAATTTGGTGAAGATCTGATGAAGAACTTCGGAGATGGGCAACGGAACTCCTCAATAAATGATAGCAAATGGACTGGGATTGCTGAAATCTCATGTCTATCTATTGTTTACACCAGTTCATAATATAGCATCACGCCTCTACGCTGTGAAGGGGTAAGCACAAGTGAACCACTAAAAAGTGAAAAATAAAAACTTTTTTTTTTATTAACCATTTAGAAGAGTAAATACAACCACATAAGAACTTACCATCAGGTCAGATAGACAAACGTAAGCCATACAATAATTAAAAAAAAAACCGACTCCAAAAAAAATCAAAAAAGTGAAAAATAACTTTAACTTCAGAAGTCGGTGACAAAAACTAAGTAAATCGATCAAACAAAGGTCACCGACTTCTGAAGTTAAAGTTATTTTTCACTTTTTTGATTTTTTTTTGGAGTCGGTTTTTTTTTTTATTATTATTGTATGGCTTACGTTTGTCTATCTGACCTGATGGTAAGTTCTTATGTGGTTGTATTTACTCTTCTAAGTGGTCAAGTTTTTTATATTGGTTTAGTTTAGTTATTATTACTGCCTTTGTTGTTTATTACTGCCTTGGGTTCCATTCTTTGATGGTTGATAGTGTAATATACTCACTCACTATTCTGTTGGACTTCAAATATATGTATAACTAGGGAAATATTGGTGTGTTACTGATAGGTACAACCCTGTCTTCCCTTCAGGGATAACAGGCGTCATGTTTTGATATAAAAGTGTATGGTATCTAAGGAAGAAAGAAAAATATTTATTTGACGTCAGTTACTAAAGCACACACACAACTATATAAAAAAAGATACAAAACAATAAGTAAAACATAGTAGGTATGTGCTCTGTGCCTCATGGCTGCAACAAAAAGGTCCATTTCAGCATTCGTGCCAGACCGGTGATGCTGTCTGACGCTGGTCTTCCAATGAACCTGATAAAAATATCTTGTATTTTACCTACAATATTTTATTTACCAACAAAATATATCACAGATTTTCTTTTCCCTCTAAAAGTCAACCTGCAGTTCAATCATTATGCAAAATATTCCCCCGATAATATTTCAACGTCAACCTCTCGCGGTGTAACCAGAGCAGTATGCTAACGAAAACCCTGAACATTTTCACCTGAATTGCATGGCATGTGACATGGCTTATATAAATCTACATAACACCGGATAGAATACTCGCAGTATTCGCTCGCAAGAACGACCGCAAAAATTGTGAAACAGCTCGGCTAATTTGCATATAAACATAATTTTAGCCTACGGGACTAAGGAATAATGAAGTTTTCTAATGGTGAAAGAATTTTTGAAATTGGTCCAGTAGTTTTCGAGTTTATTCGTAACAGATACAAAAAATCCTTTATAATAGTGTAGAATATTTATCACTAACATATTTAAAAGGTAAGGCGAACTAACATGTTTTCTGGTACAGCTGCACTGACCAGGCAATCCAATTTCTAGACTTTGAAATAACTTACACTTGGGAAACTTATTATCTGGATTATTTTTACATTTATTTTTATGAAAATAGAAGCAGCATGGCAATTTACCGTACGAACAGTAGGTATGTTAAGCAAACTCAAGTTTAGGAGCAAACTCAGGTGTCGGAAGTAACTTTAAATTCGTATGAAAACTTTGAAGGCTGCTACCGTATCATTTATGAAGATTGTAACGCTTTGGCAAAGCTTTAAAAAATCCATCTCCAACTTCCATAATTCAAGTCAAAACCTGGTCAAGTCCAAGTCGGACGCACACAAAAGGCTATTAACGCTATTCAAACCTCAATTCCGTCTCATATAGAGGAGGCGTGTGTCCCAGCAGTGGGAACATTAATAGAATGATGGTGATGACGATGACCTACGTGAATTTAAACTCAGCCGCAAAACTATTTTTTTTTTATAGTATGTTAATTAAAAACAAAGTTACTGATGCAGTTTTACGAAAAAAGCCAAGTAACATTTAATTAGAATAAACAAAAAAACCGACTGCAAATTTTATAACATATTTTTTGTGATCCTATTAATTTATTTTATTATGATACCCTACTAGATAAGTTTGGTTGAGAAAAAATACATGCGCGGCAGCCGATAGAAGTGAAATGTGAACAATCCTGCTACGAAAAACGTACGTGAGGGTCACGCGAGTTCCATGATTTTTGTTCACTCAAAAAGTACTAATGATACCTTAATCGTCGAAATCCATCACGCGATCATTCGAAAAATACGATGTCATAAAGAAATTTACAAAGAAACTTGTATAATAGGGAAGACAACGGAAAAAAAAAATAGTCCGTGAGTTAGATTATCAAAAAATATTTGACCCGATTTTGTGATACTGTCGTCATCCCTATAGCATTAGCTAAATTTGTTGTGACATTCAAACATACCTAATCTACTAATCTCAGACCTAAAAAGGGTACGAAATAGGAACTTTCGGAGTGCGGATTAGGGACAAATCCGAAGCGTAAATTAGCCAAATCTCTAAAGAGAATGCACTGACAGACACAGTTGCATTTTCCCTGCCAAGTTTCAACTGTGCGGTCTGGTACGAACACGTAGTAAATTAGTCCCATGATTGCGTTTCTTGTTCGTCCCAAATACGGGAGGTTCGAGCAGAGAGAGGGATGAAGTTGGGCAATACTTTGAGGAAAGATATCAAGGAGTGCTTGGTTGAAGAGAGGTGGCAAACAATGAGACCACAAGTACCTGCGTAAGATGAAGTAAGACAATGAAAGTGAAGAAACCTTGGTCCCTAACCACAGTGACATTTTATCAGTAACTAACAGTTGCCCGCGACTTCGTTCGCTTCGAAATTGTTCTGTTTTTCGGGGATAGAAGTAGGTAGCCTATGAGCTATTCTATAGACTAGTATCTGTCTGTGTGCCAAATTTCAGATCTGTTCAGTCATTCTAGCGTGTTAGAGTAACAAACATCTATATATATATCCAAATTTTCGCATTTATTAATACTTACTTAGTAAGTAAAATAACGATGATGGCAAGAGAAAACTGTTTAACACTGGCATTAACAGCCGAAAAGCTTATGTACTACTACAGGAACTAAAAGTGATACACTAAAAGTCATCATCATCTGCCGAACGTTTTCACAAATATTTTGGGGTCAGCTTCCAATCTAGCCGAATCCCAGTATTTTGAAAGGAGTGACTGCTTATCTGACCTCCACAACCCACCGAGGAGTATCGTAATACTTGTACCACCGGGCATTACGATACTCCTTGGTAAGGTGGCTATTCGAATTATGTCACTAGAATTTAAAGTTCGAATAAAGCGAGAAAGCCGAAATAAATACCTACAATTTATCAAAAATCATTTAGAGATACCACCAAAAACATTTTATAATCCAATTTATTGTTTGTTTTGAAAAGAATCGGTAGTTCAATTGTTTTCGTAAATAGAACAATACCCTGTCCAAACAATGTATTGATAAATTCAACTGGTGCATTTCGATTTTTGTGAAATAAACGGCTGAGGTTCGAAATTTCGTTATTATTTTATGTTACTCAGTAAAATATTCATTGATATGTCATTATATCATCATCATCATCATCATCATCATCATCATCATCATCAGCCTATATAATGATCCCCCACTGCTGGGACAAGGCCTCCTCTCAAAGAGAGGGAATGGGCTATAATCTACCACGCGGGCCCAGTGCGGATTGGTAGATGTCACATGTCTTCGAATTTTTTGTTCTAGGACATGCCGGTTTCCTCACGATGTTTTCCTTCACCGTTTTGAGAGCAGCGGTGCTGAAATGAATTACACAAAGTAATGCGCCTGTCTGGGTTCGAACCCACGACTTACTGTTCGTAAGTCGGGGCCGCCACCACTGGGCCACCGCTGCTCAGTCGGGGCCGTCACCACTGGGCCACCGCTGCTGTCATTATATGTACAATTAAAATTTTACAATTATTATGGGGGGTTATAAAAGGATCACAAATAGACGCTGCGCTGTTGCAAGCATCATGATCGCGGCAATACTGGAGAGATATGCAGTTGGGACGAAAATAATTTAATAAGAGCAAACAAATCTGTCTACCCTCTTTCTTAGTCTTTTATTAAGCGCACTACTCGAACTCGATTGTAACTCACGACAAAGCGCACTCACAGTATCACTAGGTTTTTCTTTATAATGGAGACGCATGTTAGGTAATCGAATGAACATCACTGATATAATCCCGTAAGTACTAAAGTCTAAAACAGTGGCGCAAATAGGTTCGAACTCCTTTCGTAATACCAAGTATAAAGAAAAGTAATTTTAGTTTTCTCTTTCGTGCGCTTAGATTTACATCAAACGAGTTTCTGCCAAATTTATTTAGTATTTTTAATGTGCCCGTCCGCAATGTCTTTTAAATTCAGTTAAAAAAGTCAAGCTACTTCAACCTTTTTTGAGTTAAATGAGCCTAACTCTCTTGACCTCAATTTTGTCAACATTCAAAATTCGTATATTGGATTCTATTCGGTAAAATCTATCAATATACATACTTACTATATAACATACGAGTATAACAAATGTAAAAAATATTCAGCGTCGACAATGCAAATACTTATTTCGAAAAATGGTAAAAACTTTGATTTTGGTAGAACACTCAAAGTAACTGTCCGTCAGTCAAAAAAAAAATATTTTTAAAATCCAATGAAAAACAAAAACACGAAATGACAGCTCGAAATAAAAATGGAATGTTAGAGCGCGGTAACCCGAGGGTGTATTGATGATTTCGATCGCTCACTGTTCTGTGTGAACAGTCAACCAAAAACATCTAGAATTTGGAGGTTTTTTTTTTTTTTATCTCGAATACCGAAAACTTAATTCAGTTTGTAGTCCATGTTTGATATTTTTCCAAATTTTAGAGTTGCGTCTTTTGTTGAAAAATATTTGAAATTTAAAGATCATGGTGTGATTTATTGTGAATGTGAAAAAAAACTGAAACGTTATTTTATAAATAAAATATCACTATTTAATCGTAGGCATTGCGAAGTTCCTTACATTATACAGGACAATATTTAAACAAAACGAAGTGAAACATATCCTCTCATTTCAAAATTCAGTCTGTAAATTCTTGTTCTTGAACACACACCGTCTGTTAGAGACTTAGGTATCTGCTAAAACTTCAAAAGCTTTGTTCAACTTCTCCGTGTGGTCATACGCTTGCTGGTCATTCTTCACGATCCATGTGGTCCCAGTTTTTCCTTCGTCCAGAACTTTTAGTATACCTGACACTGCGGACTCCACCCTGAAAGGAAACATTTGCATATGGGTTTTTTTATTCTTTATAGTGAGTGCCTAAGTCTTATGAGTGACCGACTCCTGCTTCTCGCGGATAAAATCGAGGTTTCCGTGCAACAGCTGAGTTAGGGTTAGCCCAAACGAGCATTATTTTTTGAGTCACGTAAATTGTTCGTCACACGTAAAATGCGCTTAACTATGTATGAAACCGAATTTACGCGTCTCACATAAATACGCTCGTTTGGCCTCGCCTTTAGATGTTAATTGTATGCCGTAATTCTGGAAAATGATCGTGTAGCTTAAAATCAAAACAATCACGCAGGCAAACTCAAAAAACGAGAAAAAACGATTAATTTGTTAAAAAAAAACAAACAGTTAAGTATCCTATAATTTCAAAATTCTGTGGTAATTTATTGAGAACTGAAATACGAAATTAAGTAGACAGATACTGCCCGTTTTCAATAAACTTCACCAAAGTTCCTGCGGCAGGAAAGGACAAAACCGCAAACCTCAACTTATTGCAAAGGAAACAAAACGATGGACCATTTACCAATATTACCATTTTGTCTTGTGCTGATATTATTTCGATACCTACTGACTCAGAAAGAGACATACTTATACATGATTTGATTACTATTTTAAAACCTTTATACAAGGTGTAAAAGAACCCTCTAATGGAGCCATCAACCCAGCATTCTGTACATCAATAAATTAATTGGTTCCACGCACTCAAAACATTGTGCTGGCTGATGCATTAAATAGTACAGGGGGCATGCGAGTTAAAGTAAAATTTTAACATTAAAAACTAGTACTTATTAAAAACGACTGGTCAAAAGCTACTGGTCCATGAGCTACTGGTCCATGAAGTCGCTGATGAAGAGTGACCTACCTTTATCCCTGAAGCGCAAACTCATCGACATGTGCATTCTGCCCATCCTAACCTACGGTACTCAAACCTGGTCCCTGACTGAGTCACAAAAGTCCAAACTCAAGGTTTGCCAAAGGGCGATGGAGCGTAGTGTATTAGGTATCAAGCTCAGTGACCGAATTCGCAATACCACAATACGCTAAAAAACGGCAATCGCTGATGTGGGCAATAAGGCTGCTGGGTTGAAGTGGGAGTGGGCGGGCCATGTCTGTAGAATGCATCAGGACCGATGGGCCAAAGTCGCCACTCAGTGAGTGCCAGAAAACGCTAGCGTGACGACTTAGAAGCGTTTGCGATAGATTGGCCTGAGAGAGCCGCACGTAGAGAGCAATGGAAGACTATGGGGAGGCCTTTGCCCAGCAGTGGGGCAATACAGACTAATAAAAAAATAAAAAATAAACTTATTAAAAACAAAAACTTATGAGAAAGTTCGAACTTAGTATGGTTCAGAACAAAAAATGAGTGCAATAACGAGAAGAATAAGTGCCTTTTTTGTACCATCACATCCCTTATATTATAGAATTTATTCTGACATAAATTACTAACAGTATTTCTATCAGTCGAGGACTTTAATTGATAACACTTGCGACATTCGTATTTTAGCCGTGGAATGCAAATCTGGTTTAGTCGGTAATATTCGTACTCGTGAATGTATAAAAGTGCAAAATTGGAAAGTAGCGAAAGTGGCTTATCAATTAAAGACTTCAACTGTACTCCAAAGCAAAAACATTTTGGCTTTTTACTATACGTTAGGTTTGTTTAACCAAACAGACTACAATCATAATAAGTTCTCTAGCTATTCTCACTTCTGGTATTTATTTTATCCATGCACGTATTCGCAAAGAGAAACTAGCACGAGTCGATTTTATCACAAAACTCGTTCCTGCCAAACTATCTTCATCAACACGAACTTCATCTAGAACGTGTGAGTAAGGCTGCTCATACACGACAGAGGAGCGTTTAGCGATCTTCAGAACATGGCATGATTAGCATTCCCCTAACTAGAATTTACTCTCACAAAACTATACATCGTGGAAAGTTAAAATGCGCAAAACCTCAGACACCCCAAATGATTTTTAATTCAATTGACCTACTAATTCTTAGAGAAAAAAAAAATAAAAAAATGTTCTTAAAGGTTTTATGTGCTGTTTTATTTATACTGGCAATTAGATTTACTGGCAAGAACTATAACTACTACTAGGACTATTTTCCCGAGTATGATAATATTTTAATTGGACGATAACCATTTGTGTATGTTTGTTTACCTATTTTGGCGGGTTTGCGCACGTGATGGCTTGAACTATTAATAAATAGACAGGGCAACATTTTTATTGATGATTTTTTTTTTGAAAAATTGACCTATATTAAAAAGTGGTTCAATTGATTCTGTCCGTGATTAACGTATATAATTTTGTGAGAGAGTATTCGACAAGCCTTTAAAGAAGCCTACAATGTTCTCACTCAGGCTATTTTTTTTTTTTAGGACGGGAAAATAATCATCAAATGACTGGGCGGCGCGGGAGGGAGTGTCAGACTTTTACTGACTAAAACCCATCCATGTTCCTTCCTCGCCCTTTATGTTCCAGGGCCGCGGTATCTCTTTCGAAGAGGCCCGCAACCCCGGCAACTCAGCCCATGCCTCTATTATTGAGATGGTACTTCCACACTTGAAGTCTAAAAACTTGGCTAGTCCTTATATTGATGTAAGGGCTTCTGAACAGTCAGCTTGGCAAATGGGTTTGGCTCCTACTCACACCACTGATATAGAGTGCCTGAAAAATACCTATTAGATCGTTATTCCAAATCCAATTGTGACAAAAATAGTTGACTTTGCCAAAACAAAAGTGTTTTGACACCAATTTATTTTCATAGAGTGTTAGCCGGTCTACAGGCAGCTGCCTGAGTAGAGCTCTACTGAGGCGTGCGCACAGCCTTACCCGTTGCTAACAAAATACGCACGACGACCAATCAACGACCGAGCTATGCAAAACCAAATTAAGCTAATCTCTCATTGTACGGAAAGCTCATACTAAGCGAGGGCAGGTTATATTGGATATGTATACATAGCTTGGTGTGTTGCCGTGTGTACATGCTCCAGCGATCTGGTTTGGTACAGGCGCAGCGACTGCAGGCAAAACAAATGAAAGAGCCCAACATCGAGTCACCGCCACAAGTTACGACGCGACTCACATGAAAAAAAAACAACTCACAATCGCTCCTGTCGCTTGAACCAAGTATAGTGCAGAGCCGTGTACGGGGCCTAATCTCCTACAGTCAAGACCCAAGTTTCGCTCCTCGCTCCTCTATCCTATAAACGCAGCTTTATCTATCCTCACCTCTGTCTCACGGGCACGCGGGATGAGATTTGCTCGGCTGTATCTATATTGAAGATTTCCAGGTTCTTTCTGTTTAAGATAGCCGTGTCCGTAGGTCCGAGGCACACTGTGATGACTCGCACTTTGCTTTCTGAATATGCTTTTTCTGCCTGGAAAAAATTAAGACGGTCAATATTGAATAATTTTCTATCGTTATCAAAGAGATTTCTAACAGTTATAAAGCTGTCATTGGAAACATTGTCATACAGTAATTTTCATACCGAGCATTTTAGATTCTGACACACGAATCCTAAGTGACAAGCGACCGTATGACAAGTAGCAATAAGTTTTGGATTAAGATTTCCTTTGTCTATCTTGCTCTAAATACAGGGTGTACACCACCTGATCACAAAGCCGTTAACCAAGCATTCTGTACATCAAACTAAGTAACTTTACGAAAAAAATATTGCTGGGAAACAACTTTTTTTTTGAGGTTATAAATCATGTTTTGTGGTAGAACTCAATGTTACGCGTAAATTTACTTAGTTTGATGTACAGAATGCTTGGTTGACGGCTTCGTGATGAGGTGGTTTACACCCTGTATACATATAGTCTTTGATCGTAATGCGTCATAGGAATCCTAAGTGTATCTAGAAACATAAATAGGTAGGTTTTCTTTAAAATTAAGTTTCTAAAACTGTTTTTTTACGCTTGGCCACAAATTTCTTATTAACAAAACACAAAACCTCGCAGTAACTAGGCAATTAACATCCTTACTAAAGCAAAGAATTCAGAGAAGAACATTTAATTTCTTCCAAAAAAGCTTTTTTAAAAATCTTAGAACAAGAGATTATTAGATAAGTTTTTAATTAACCTAGATCTAGTCTTTGATTAAAGTTCACGAATTTCGTGTTTTTTCCATATTCTTCTTTTTGTCGGGCAGAATAGCTTTCATTGGCTGTTGTCTCCGTATTTACTACATTCTTATCTTCTTTCAAATTGCTTCCATCATTAACCGTACATAGGTATTAATATTCAAAACTTTTAACAAGGCATGTTTCTCATTTCTGTGCATCACATACTCATTTTACGGCAACTTTACTTCTCGCTCCGAACTTTCCGTTTCAAACTTCCACTAAAATACTTTTTTCAAATGCTATTCGTCAAATTCTCGCCTGAATTTAAGCAATAACCATTCATTGATCCCCGTCTTAGTATTTGTTAGAAGTAAACAAAAACAGTCCTTACCCCCATAGCTATACTGAACTGCAACACAGCTGTTTTCGTCGCCGCATACACAGGCAGATGGGTGCCAAGGTTAAGTGCCAATAGTGATGATATATTGACGACGGTACCGCCACCACCTCCTTTGTTGACCCCCATAATTTCAAGAGCCTTCAGTGTGCTGGTGACTGTTGCAGTCTGAAAGTATTATGTTATTTAGTGGCTGTAAAAGTGGATGGTGTGTTTACAGAGAACTAGCTAACCTACATTTTTTTTTGTAATCAATCAATCAATATCAATCAATCAATCAATAGTCTTTATTTGTAAACACAGGTTACAGCAGTGTGCAAGATGGCACATCAAATGCATATTAAAGTTTCTCTATGTTTTGCTGGTGACTTTTTGTGGTTGCAGTATGAAAGTATTGTGTTATTTAGTGGCTGTAAAAGTGGATGGTGTGTTTATAGAGAACTAGTATGACATGTGGATGGGTAATGGGTGGAAAATGATCTGCTTGTAATATTATTATGTGGCATCGATTAGAAAGCAAAGTATGTCTGTCTGTAAAGGTAAGGTAAGATCTGACTCTAAATTTGTCGTAAAACAGTCCCTACAATTTTTTTGTAATCAATCAATCAAAATCAATCAATAGTCTTTTGTAAACACAGGTTACAGCAGTGTGCAACATACATTAAATACATAATTATTAAAGTTTCTCTATGTTTTGCCATAGGGCGTATATTTACCAATCAAGCCAATATGCGCCAATCAAGCAAGCAAATGTTTTGCCAATCAAGTAAATTAATCTATTAGTATTATAAAGGGGTAAAAGTTTCATTAGCATAATCAATATCAATTTTAGAAAAAGGATTTCGGTAATTTCAATATTCGATTAAATACAATAATGTCAAAACATTAAAATAGTTATGATGTCAATAAATTACTGTTAAGAAAAATGTTTAAAATTGATATTGTCTACAGAACTGTTAAATCGAAGGTTAAGTTATTTTTTAAGGTACTCTTTCATTAGATTTCAATGTTACCAAGTGTCACAGAATAAAAGGGCAATACTGTATTTTTAAAACGTCAAATTACCTACTTTGAAAAAGACAATGAAATAAATGAAATATCGTATCCCAATTTTAGAAATTAATCGGATCACTTATTTTACTTTCATTAAAATTGTTTATTCCGCCTACCAATATCCGGCTTAACGCAAATGTACGATTAAAACTTTACTAATTACATTCTACACGGCATTCAAGTCTTCCCTTTTCCAAATTATTTGCCAATTGTTCTGTTTCATGAATTTTAAAACTCATTCTTGATACCGTGTGGCCATGGACACAGGATAATATCAAAAACACTAAGACAATACCTTTGATCTTGATAATTTTATTAATTGCACTGATTTCATGGTTATTGAGAATTTTAATTGTTCCAGCAAAAATTTAAGAATTCCCTTAAAAATATAATTAAAATGATATAGAAAATGTGTCATGCAATCAGTGTGAAAACTTACAAACTTACGGGTATTTTGATACCAGAGTTAGAGCCCTACTAAATATAACATAATGGTAAAACCACAAAACAAAATTCCCTATAAAAAGAACATGGCAATTCTAAACACGAATCACCTCCTTTCTAATCGAATAAAAACCGAATAACTCATGGTAACTCACGCGAGGACTCATAACTCACAGAATTAATACCGAACGTCCTCTTGTGCGTTCGTTCGTAGACAGTCAAATCCGCAGCCTAGTTTATTACTCTGTCGACTCCTCAATATTTACTTACAAACGACGATGTGGCAAGTAGAAAGTTTGTTTGACTTTATTCTTAGAATTTCTGAAAATAAATTAATACTGTCAAATAAAGGATATCTTCCGTGATTGGTCATTATTTTGAGCTCCCGATAAATAATGAACAATCACGGAAGATTATTATCCCGTAACTGATATTGTAAGTTTAATTTATGAATTATCAAATCATTGGCAATGAGGTCCTGAATGTGATTCCCGGGTCGGGCAAAGTTCCCACTGCTGTCACGAAAGACTTGTATGTGGGCGAAAAAATTAACATCACTGCTCATTACACATAGCGCCAACTAGTGCCACACTAAGCAGCTACGCTTGTGTCGTGGACACCAGATAGTTGATATACTACATAGTCGTGAGTGTTTCCAATGGGTCACCTGATATTTAGCCTGTTGGGTTTCTAATTAATACCTGTCCATTTATTCCAAGTACTAATACCCTGGCTGTAAAGTAGACCTTAATGTTATTAACTTACCAATGATGAAACAATATGCTAGTTTCCACCATCAATAAATAGCAAATCTAATAAGTCCGTCAGTTAGAGTATTGGAAAATAATGCACACGTATTTTTGTTTTTGTAAATCAATGAATATTGACAAAGATACATTAATACTCGGGAGTTGGGGCTCGTGCGTGACGTCACAACGCACTAAAAATTATAGCACGGCGTGACGTATTGCGAATTTTAAAAGCGTCGTATCTTCGTCAATTTTGGTTTACGTAACAGAAGAAAAAATACGGGTCAAATATTTTTTACCCGTTGATAATCTAACTGGCAGACTGATTAGATTTTTTCAGGACAAAATCCTAATAGAACAACACCACACACAACACTGTCTACAATAGAATTTTGTAGTTCTACTTGTTACCTAGAACTTTGTAATAACATTGTTAAAACCAAATTAATAGTGACTTTCCAGGCCCTAGTAATAAATTCGTATACGAGGTGTAAACGGACCCATTACGAAACCGGCATTCCGTACCTCTACGCAAAAATTAATGCTTGCATTCCTTCCTTGCTTTCCGTACGCCAAACTAAGTAACTCTAAGCAAAAATGCCTTTTTGGCATTAAAAATCACGTTTTACAATACAACTCAATGTTACGCACTCAAAACACTGCTCTGATGGTTGCATTGAATAATACGGGGCTCGTGGAGGTATGAACTTCTTTTTAGAAAAAGTTTGCCCGCAAATATCTTCGTAACTAAAAGGTTCCTAGATATAGCCTAGAACACAAAAAAATCGCAATGATAGGGAGAACAAGTGCCTTTCGGCTTCATAAGCGACGACCAATCTTTGTCAACAATGTTACTCATATTTAATCCTATAATTTCGAAATTGTTAGACCAAACGTGAAATTATTAGTAACATTTCGCATATTGTGATGTGACCATAGATATAATAAGATGTGACCTTTCATTCTCTAGAATTAACTTGGTAATAACTCTGTCAAACCCGCTATATTATTAACCAACAAACGATGAACTAGCTTTAACAACAATATTACTCGTATTTATTCCTAGGATTACGAAATTGTCAGATCAAACGTGAAATTATTTTCAGACACAATTCGCTTATTGTGTTGTCAGATCTGTCTGTCTTTTGACAATAACCGTACCGTGATTTATTACTCTATCATGTTGCCAATATTATCTTCTATTATTAACTTTTGGCGACTGAACACAAATAATATCTGTATTACTGTTTAATTCTAAACCCGTTCTTGGAATTTTGGTTTCCTCAAATGAAACGTGACTTATTTGCGACATTAGCTACGATCGATATCTTTTACTTCTCCGCTCCATTCCATTCCTCAAGAACTTTGTTATTTAGCAAATCTGTGTTATTTCATTTATAAAAACGATTAACAAACTTAAGATCATCATGTTCCCCTGCGTTAAATTTTTAATTTTCAAATCTTATAGCATTTTGCAGTATTCCATCTAACCTCCAGTTTTTCAAGGAATAAGTTAAGTTCAGCTTAAACATTACTACTTGGAGTAAGGTCAATGTGGCCAAATCCGTCATATTTTTTTTAAAGTTGAAGTTAGTTGATTATAACTGGTACACTTAACTACTTATTGTAAATTTGATGGTTGTAAGCGATAGAGAATTTTGTTGTCTTTTACACACATCCATTCGAAACCACAGAACATCGTTCCATATTTAACTAAAAATGTTTTTTTCAAAAAACGGTCGTTAGACGGATTTTCCCGAGGATTGGGGCAAAAAGTATGCAATTTGTAAACAAGTAAATTCACATGCTGAAGAAAAATATTTTGTGGCGTCATAAATATAAGGTTTAATTTACGTTTTATTCCCTAAAAACTTTTTTGGGGGCTTATCCGGCCTATTTTTAAAACCAGGGATTTTAAACCTTTCCAGAAAATTGGAACACAAAATTTAAATATTTTTACTAAGTATCATCAATCATCAGTTTACTTTTTCAGGTTAAATAAACAGGGTAACTTTTAATGAATCGATTAGGTTTAAGAGCATTACAATTTTAAACAATGTCACACGTCGCACATTGCATTAAAAATCGAAGTACACATATTTTAAAAATCTGTTTCAGAAAAAAATGCTTTTATTCATAATGACATAATATTAGCGTTAAAATGGAACATAGGTACTCATCGAAACATACTAAAAGTAGTAGGGTTCTTGATTTTTTTCCTTAAGTACTATGTAACACGCTTAAAACTTTAATGTATTCTGAATTTGGTAGAGTTGCGGTCCTTTATATTCAGTTAACATACAATTTCGGACTGCCAGTACAGCAGCATGCCACTTGTCCTTGTTATAGGAACCCTATGTTATTTAGTAATCATGAGAAAACGGAAAACAAACAAATAATAATATTAATAATAAAAAAAATATCTGACCATAAGCCAAATCTAGTATAAAATACATAAGCCGACCAAATCTATTTAAAAGTTCTATAGAAAAATAAAATAGTATAATACAAATCTTACTGGTTGATCTAGCAAAAACTAAAAAAATAGGTAGGTAGGATGAAAAAGGTTGACAATATGTGCAATGGGGTAATTCCGGTATACAACGGTTTAGCCCCTTTGATATTAGACGGATTTTCCCACTTGACCATTTAGATGTTACATATTTTTAAAAACAGTTATTTCTGTATCTACTGGTTTTTATTGAAAACAAATTAAAAAAAACCTGTAAAACACTTATTAAACTACAAGATATACATACTCAGAAAGTCGTAACTTGTAAAATTGAATATTTACCATATAAGAAACGTCAGCACTCAAGACTTGAGTATCGACTTCGGAGCAGGACTAAACTTCAAACGTGTTTTTTTACTCTTGTAGACAACTTTGCTCCATCTATGAATCATAGTTCGAACTAAAAAGTGATCCTGTTTAACCGACCGAATCAGTAAAAGCGTAACTATTCTGGAAACACTAGTAAATGCGTGTATACGGAATAGCCCCGCAGACGGATTTGGCCACATTGACCTTACTTTAATGTAGTTATTAACAAATTTAAGATTTTTCCGCTATGCGTTACTGCAAAACTTGCAGCATTATTCAGTATCCCATCTATCCTCCGGATTTTAAGGACTGCGTTAAGCTAAATGATTACTAAAATCTTATAAACTTTACTTACGAAATTGACATCCACCATCTTTTTAATAGTTCTCTCATCTGCCGACAACACCGCTGCATTGTTGATCACTCCGTCCAGTCTTCTATACTTGTCGACCACCTGTTTGTATGCGGCTGCCAGTTGAGCATCATCAGATATGTCGCATTTTATGAACTTGGCTTTTAGGGCGCCGAACATGTTGATAAGCTCCGATTCTAGGGCCGCACCTTCTCTGTCTGCCACGTCAAGGAATGCGACGTGCTGGAATTTAATAAGAAAGTTTTTTTGAATAATAGATGAAAAAACACATATTTCAACCACCTTAGATGCTCTTTCACTGAGCAAAATGTAGTTAGGAAAATTTTACAAAGTGATTCCAGGTTATATACTGTGTATGTATAACTTAATGAGTCGCCGTGTAAACACTGATTGCCATATTGTTTAGCTTGTATCACTCGCATGAAAGAAACAGAATAATCTGGACCCTTAAGCGGTTCCATTAATCCCAAAACCGACCTGCAATTTTGTTAGACGTTTTTCCCAATTATGGCTGTCGATAACTAGATAATGCATTTTTTTTATATGTGAATAAACACAACTTTCTTTGCTAAACTTTTGCCATGGGAAAATTAACACAATACCAACAATAATTTATTGGCCATTTAATTTTGATAGCAGTTCGTAGTAAGCAATAAAAGATCTGTTGACACAAACTAACTATTTATTTATTCTGAGAAGAGCAAAGTCAAACGTGCTCTATCTGTACACGACGGTAAAGTGCATAATAGATTTATCACCAACAGGTAGATTTAATTAACAAACATTGTGCACAATGTTGTGTGCACTTACAATTAAAACGATAACGTATTAGCCACCTATCCAATTCATTGAGTAGAATATATACAGCGTATACCAGAAAGGTGTGGTCATATTTCGGGGCATCATTCACACCATCCAACTGAACAACTTTTCCTATGGGACCACCATCGAAATAGTGAAAAAAAATTAGCTGACCAGAACAAAACACCAATACCTACTCGACTCAAATGTCCCATACATTTGGGTCGAAGGTATACAGCAGATTTTATTTCTTTCACCTCCTTCACGTTCATCACATCACATCTGGTCATACACACACGCTGTACTACACACGTATGACCTTTTTAAAGAACCATTACTGTCAGTAAAGGTATGTTCTTCTAAGCGTATGTTGTTATGTGTCCCTTCTAGCGTTGCCACCCACCTTCTCATCTGACTTGTAAATATCTTTTGTTAATCACCTTTCACTAAACGTCTTAATGACTAAACCATCTAAATGATACCCGTAGAAACCACCATCACCAAGTTTGGTGACTATGAAATGTTCGCGTAAAATATGCCTTCCTTTACTTTTCCGTCTAAAAACACTCCATCAGAGACTGCGTCTTACCACAAGTTTGTTACAAAGTAGACCGATGGTATACTTTAGTGCTCAATATTGAAATTTTGTTCTTACTTCAACAACAGGGACGTTGGCGTTAACTTTTCAACCACACGGTTCCGTAAAACAGAACGTTTAGTAACAGCTGTGGTGGTAAAACAAAATGCAACATTTTGTTAATTAAATACTGTTTACCCCGGGTCCTGAAACAAACGATTGATCGCGGGAATGCATCATACACTTCAACCAGCTTATCTGTGACCCAGAACTAAAATAAATGTATCTACCAAGTTTATGTCAAATTTATACAAACATGCAAATCGACGCAATTTTTTTGACAAACAACGCCACTTTGAACTTCACCCTTAAAGTGGTTATACTATAATCGCGGAAGCAGCAAGTATTAGGTTTGAATCATACTGCCAGGAGTGCGCATTTGTGATGGCAGTGTTAGTTCTGATAATGGCCTTGCGCCGAAAGATCTATGTATAACCTCTATCACTCATATTTTGTTCGTAGAACGGGAAAGCGCCCTCTGCCACCGAAAGATCGCTTAGGTTAGGGTGCAGGTCTACAGTGAAATACTCGTGTGATTCTAAACAGGAAGGTTTAACTTCTGAAACTGGAATATTTGTTAAACTAGAAACAAGTTTATGATTTTAGTTTCCTTTGCATCCATTCGCAGTTTCACTACATAATTAAAGTAAGCAACTTAATCTGTTTGCAACCTACTGAGTACCTATCTATTTTATTATACCTACTCATGCATTGTACTCATGAAACAAATCGCCTTTTTGTGTCATTCCGTGATCGCTCAGTTCATATTATGACATAAATTATAATCTGCGACATAAACGGTCATATCTTTTAACTTACAAGATTGTAAAATAAATCTTATAAGTTAAAAGGTATGTCCGACACTCAAGTACCTATTTGATATCAACTTGATACCTCTTAACGTTCCTAAGAAAAAAAGTCTGGACCAACAAAGTGATTCTATAATGATTCCTTTTGACTTTTGAGGCACGGAAAACACTATTAACACTAATATTTGACTTGGATATAGCACAGAAATTAAGATCTTTTGATAAATCAGTAAATATGTACGTACATTGCACTCGTGCAAAGCAGGGGCTGATCACTAGTGTTGTGAAATAATAAACAAAATTATGATATAATTATTTAACCGTATCTTAGATAAAGAAACTGGTTTTCGTTTACTAAGATATAACCACCGAAGATAAAACCATTTTCTTATTATCAGATAGCTCATTGCAATAGTGTAAACAGTTTGGTACTACGCGTGCTAGGGATATAAGATAGTTGTATTTAGATCGATTCAAATTCAGCAACTATTCGATACGATTCTAGAATCGTTTCGAAAGTTTTTTTATCCGGCTCTCCAAATATGGAATTGTATGTGTCGTCCTCCGATACAAGTATCGTACGTATTGTATTTATTAATCCCTCTAAAAGTCTTAGCAAAATTCCAAGATAACTTCTACAATCCATTTGTGTCCTCCTTTCGTACCTATATTTTATTAGATTAACTGATGATGCAATTTAGGACAATGCGGTATGATTGGATCCATTCATTCTATGACGTGTATTTTTGTATCGATCCTGCTCTATCGATATTCGTAAGTATCGGATGGTGCATCACTTACGCGTGTCTTTCTTTCTTTCTGATTATTGCTAGGTCAATGTTAAAGTCATTCATTCGGTCATATTGGTTACTAAATATAGGCGTGTTTACAGATAAGCAAGCTGTCTCATTTGACACAATTATCACTGTGATTGGCAAAATTAAAGATAATATTGAAAAAAAAAAAAATGTTATGAGAACGTCCGACGATGCTTTCTGCTACCAAGCATAATATCGTGTCGACATAATATTATTATGTCGACACGATCTGTTGGAACTATATGTTATGGACATTTCATAACATCACGCTTGTTCTTGGAGGGTTAGACAGAGGAGTAACTACCGTATAGTTGTTCACCCACGTTCCGCCAGTTATGGTTAAATCCCATGATAATAGGGGCAAGCCAATTGGGTATCTGGGTGACGGTGATAATACAGGCAGCAGCCAGATTAGATATTTTCATTTTCATCACAATCCATCATTGTGGCAGTTACTTTTTGCAATTTTAACCACTTTCTATGACATAGAAGCTAAAATCTGTTTGCATTTCTATTAGCAAAAACAACACAAAATATATCACGTCCTACATTTTCACTATCGACGCGACCCGCTACCTTAAAACAGTTTGCCAATCTTTTAATTGAAATAACAGCAACAACCTCCTATAATTGATCACGTTCTACATTTTCCCTTGAATTTCCTGTCACATGCTACCCTAAACCATCGACAATATTTACCCTTGCATTTTCCCTTAGTAATGCCCTGACGATCCCCGCTCCAACGCCAGCCGCTCCTCCTGTCACTAAGAACACTTTGTCCTCCACACACAAAACACGCTTCACCATTTTTGCGGCCATCTTTATTTAAAAAAAAAACTCTATTTCATCACTCAAAGATAAAAGTCACCGCGGAACGCTAAAGGTAACGGTGGACTGATTCGAACAATATGTAATATCGAACTAATTTCTGTAAGCCGATATTATTATGTTATCGGAGTGATAAGGAATTGGATTTTTATTTTATTGCTTTGTTTTATTTAATCTTTCGGTTTGTGGGATGTGTCTTTGGTTTGGATAATAGTTTTGTGAGAAGGAAATTACGCCGTCTAGTTTAATTGCCTGCTACAAGTGCGCTCAAACGAGAAATCTGAGCGATTCCAGACATTATATTGGGTGACTGATGGGATAAATTCAGTAAGATCATAATTATAAGATGACTGGTACAAAAAATTATTTCAGGAACGTTATGGGAATCCAATCAATTTGTTTTATTATTTTCCACATACGCAATGTATTGTTACCGTAGAAAAACGCACGTAGCGAATGGCAAGCGCGACGACGAGTTCGATAAACTTTGTAGCTAGGCAGGAATTGAAAAAAAACAACTGTTTTCACGCGTCTTTTGCTAGAGTATTTCGACATTTCCAGAGAAAAATCCTTTGGAATATGATTTAAAATAATGAGCTGAATGCCTGTCAGTTTGCGGAGAGAGCAGCGGTGGCCCAGTTGTGGCGGCCCCGACTTGCGAACAGTAATCTGTGGGTTCGAACCTGCGCATTACTTTGATAATTTATTGCATCTCCACTGTTCTCAAAACGGTGAAGGAAAACGTCGTGACTAACCGGCATGTCCTACAACCAAAAATTCGATGACATGTGATATCTACCAATCCGCACTGGGCCCGCGTGGTGGATCAAAGCCCCATTCCCTCTCTTACAGAGGTGTCCTGTGTCCCAGACAATAATAATGTGAACGTGATTGTGCTCATGATAACAAACAACTTGACCACTTAGGCGAATATAAATATACTGACAACAGATTTTTTTTCGCGATTTCAAGTTTTGTCTCATATAGTATTTATTGTTTGTTATCGAGAGCACAATCACGTGTTAAATTATAGTTCACTTTTTTGCAGTCACCCTATACAAGGTGTTGTTTTGCATCTTGGTCAAATTCAAGGGTGTGCTACAGACCATCAAACTGAACAACTTTCTCCATGGGACCACCATCGTAATTGTAAAAAAATAATCAGCTGTCTCATACATTTGGTTGAGTAGGTATTGGAATTTTGTATGAGACAGCTGATTATTTTTTCGCGATTACGATGGTGATCCCATGGAGAAAGTTGTTCAGTTTGATGGTCTGTAGCACACCCTTGAATTTGACCAAGATGCAAAACAACACCTTGTATATGATTCGTGACATTATCTGTCCGGAGTCCAACCCGCTCGGTCTAACACATGGTTTACGTTCGTTTCACATTCACAGTCCTGTCGTACAAGTAATTATGATCACATACTTTTGACGCCAATTTTATTGGTGCATATTGTGACACTTAAGCCCTGTAGGAGGGTGTCAGCAGGTAGGTAGGTAGGGGTCTGTAAATAATAAGAGCTCGAGGATCAAGTACACTTATTATTTATTGCCTGAACTTCCGTGGCCTTCACACGACTCGATTACAGAGGAAAGATGTGGTAGGAACACTGGCCTGAACCGACTCCAGCGATGATGGTTCCGACTTGGGCCTAGCCAGCAACCAACGGCTCCAGTCCCAGGTTCTGTCTTCGGTAGCCGACGTCAGCGTAGGGTAGGTGTCGCTCTGTAGCGTCTGCAGCAGAGGACCTTCCTCAAGCGTCCTTCACGACGCAGGAACCACGACGTGACGAAAAGTTCAAAGGTAGACTAGAAAATCCTGGAATTCCAGACAGAAACGGAAGCGTGAGCAAGCTGTCGGAACCACGTTTCGTAGGTCCAAAGGTCACAGTGTCCCAGATAGGAAAATAGGAAGAAATACAGCAGAAGACTAAGAAGATTAAGAAGTTGTAGAAACACCTTACAATAATAAAGCTCTTCCAATAAAATACAAGGAAACTTACCCTAGAGGGATTTCGCGAAGTATTTAATAAAATTATTAAAGTACGATCGGAGCGAGTGACACAGCTGTCAAATCAGTGCTTTCAAAAACGACTGGTCATGGGCCCTACCGGCCGCACCGATTCGTAACTCCTCGACACTCGGCAAGGATCGTTTTAGCGTTGCGCGGGCGCCTAGAAGCGAGGACCTTTTAATATAATAGATTCTCGTAGGTTCCGTACAATAATATTTAATTTTAATGTTTTATTTAAGTGTTAGGTTTAGTTAGTAATAATATAATAGATTATTTCTTTAAAGTTTTATGTAATTAGTGTAGTTTTAAGTGTACATAGATTTCTTAATATTAAGGATTCTTAAACTAAACTCTTTTCATTTGTAACTTGCAAAGTGCAACGTTACAGTACCCCGCCAAAAAGCGAAGGATTTTTCATACTAGATGTAAAATCCGACTAGCACTACTAAACTAAACTAAACTTACTAAATTCATACAATCTAATCTTTCATACCTCACGCAAATAGTCACCTTTCACAAAATCATCGAGTCTGCTAATAAAGACTTGAGACCATCGCAACAGAGTAATAACTAAATTATTTAATAATTATACTCAATTAGTAAGTTTGAATGTATTAAAATAGCATTTATTTAACACATACGAGTTTATGTAGTTGGTTCTTGTATAGATTAAAGCAAGATCAGGTACTTTGATAAGTTAAGTAATAAGTTTAGACTTTATAGTTGGTAAGTTTGATATCTTTGATATGCCAAGATCCTAGTGGTTTTCCAGACATGTCAGCGAGTTCAAAAACAAGAGGAGACTTTTTACCAATAACTTTACATTTAATAAATTTTGCAGCTAATTTCTTATTAAAATATTTGTCCTTATCACTCTGATAAAAAGTCCTTTTCCAAACAACATCACCAATATTAAATTCGGCAGGTTTTCTGCGTAAATTATAATGCTGACAATTCCTACTATGAGCCTGGAGTAATAGTGCTTGAACCTTATTAAATATACTAGACAACACACCCAAGTTCTCAGCGTAGGAATCGCGAGGTTGAAAAATAAGATCGTCATCGTTTTCCGTGTCTACGTAGTGCGATCCACAAGCAATTAGTTCACGCCCGTACACTAGAAATGAAGGAGTAAAACCGGTTACCTCATTAACAGAACTATTCACGGCAAATTGAATTTTAGGTACTAGCAGATCCCATACTCGTTGATCGGTAGTTATAAACGTTGAGATAGCGGTCATTATAGTTTTATTGTATCGCTCGACTGTATTTACATGAGGTGAATATTTAGGAGTAAAATGTAATTTAGGAACCTTATATTTGTCAAACATTTGTCTTAGCGTAGCACTTACGAATTGTTTACCATTATCAAGTATCACGGTAGAAGGGATGCCATGTATTAGAAATACATGTTCCTCTAGGATCTTGGTAACAATTTCAGCGGTCGCGCGCTTTATTGGAAATAATAAGCAGTACTTACTAAAACAACAAGTCACGACTAGGATGTAGGAGTTTTGTTTTCTAGTAGTCGGTAGTGGTCCTACTAGATCTACGCTAATAATTTGAAAAGGTCTAGAACATTGCTTAGGTCTACCCATTTCACCTAAGGGAGAATGAGTTTGGTGTTTATGTGCAATACAGGTATCGCATGACGTAACCGTTTTTACGACATCAGCATGCATTCCAGGCCAGTAGTACCTGAGACTTACCCGCTTGTAGGTTTTAAATATACCAAAATGACCAGCGGTTGGTTCTGAGTGGTTTTTTAAAATGATTTCAGTTCTAGACTCAGCAGGTATCACCTCCTTCCACTCGAACTCTTTATTAAGGGAATGTTTAGTTTGCATGTATCGGAATAAGCGATTATTTTTTACTAGATAATTTGGAAAAGATGTAGGAGAATTTTGGCAACCGTTATAAATATTTAAGTACCATTGGTCGGTAGAAACTGCAGTATTAGGATTAGTGTCGATAGCTGAAACCTGGCAAGCGCGTGATAGTGCATCAGGAATGATATTATCCACACCACGACGGTGTTTAATTTCAAAATTGAACGCTGAAAGACGAACACCCCAACGAGCTAGACGTCCAGTAGGGTTGTTTAGGTTAATGAACCACTTGAGAGCTGAATGGTCAGTGTATACGATAAACTTTTTGCCATTATCAAGGTAGCATCTCCAGTGTTCTAAGGCTACTAGTACAGCGAGAGCTTCTCTTTCAGTGATGCTGTAATTCCGCTCTGACCCAGTCAAGGTTCTACTAGTGTAGGCTATAGGATGCTCGACTCCGTCTATAGTTTGAGTTAATAGACCTCCAACACCATAATCACTAGCGTCGGTGTGGACTTCAAACGGTAGGTCAAAGTTAGGGCATGAAAGAATCGGAGCAGAGACAAGGAGTTCTTTTAGTTTTGTGAAAGATTCTTCAGCTTCTGTGGACCAAAGGAAGGGATTCGATTTTTTACTAGTGGAAGTAAGTTTGTTTAGTGGGCCAGCAATAGAACTGAATTTAGGAACAAACTTACGATACCAAGACGCGATTCCAAGAAATCTCTTAACGTCTTTTTTATTTGTAGGTGTAGGGTAATTTAAAATAGTGTCGATTTTATCTGAATCGACATGAAGACCTTTTGAGTCAATGACGTAACCTAGATATTTAAGTTGGTTACGAAAGAAAACCGATTTTTCGTAGTTTATTGTTAGATTAACCATACTTAATTTTTTGTGGACTTTTAATAGAAGAGAAATATGATTTTCAAAATTAGAGCTAATTATGACAATGTCATCGATGTAGACGAAGACAGAATTTTCAAACTCAGGGCCATAGAATAATGTATCGACTAGTCTCTGTTGAGTAGCAGGTGAATTTGTCAACCCGAAGGGCATAGTAACAAATCTGAAGGTACCTCGATGAGGAATATAGAAAGCAGTCTTATTTCTATCGTCTTCTGAAATAGGAATTTGCCAGAAGGCTTTGGATAAATCGATGCTACTTAGGTATTTAGCATTATTTAAATTATCCAAAATCTCCGAAATATAAGGCAACTTGTAGGCGTCCTTTTTAGTGACCGAATTCAATTTACGACTGTCTAGACAGAATCTAAGTTTACCATCCTTTTTTGGTGTCAACAGAACAGGTGAAGACCATGGACTCTCACATTCTTCAACAACTCCTAAGGATAACATTTCGTCTAGTTGTTCAGATAGAATACGTTGTTTCTCAGGAGAAACCCTGTAATATCTTTGCCTAATAGGTAAAGAATCACCAGTATCAATATGGTGCGTTACTAAATTAGTTCTACCTAAACCACGTTTTTCAGTTGAAATATTTTTAAACTGTTCTATAATGTTATCAGCGGTTACTCGTTGAGCTTCAGTTAATTCATTATAGGAATGAACAACACTAGTAGTTTCAGATACTGTAGCTATTTCACTAATATTATTTGAGGCCTCTTGAATAGAAATAGAATTATAAAACTTAGGAAATAGATTAAATTTAGTCCAAAAGTCAATGCCTAATATTAAAGTTGATTTTACAGAAGGTACGACGTAAGCTTTTAATATATGAAATTGTTTTTCGAAAGTTACGGGTAGATTAATAAATCCAATAGAAGCTAGATTTTGTCCACCGGCAGCTGTAAAAGTTTTAGCAGCGTCTCTGTGAAGTTCAAGACCCAATGAAACAAAACGTAAGTGAGAATTATTACCTAATATAGTTACTGTAGAACCGGAATCAAGTAAACCACAAAGATTGGTGTCACGTACTTGGATAGTCGCGTACGGACGTAGATCATCCCTTGGTTTTTTATCGAAGATTGTTGTAATGAAATAGCTAGAAAAGAAAGTTTTGACCGTCAAAAGCCAGTCCTTCCAATCTTTTTCGTCAAAGTTTTTGTTTTTATTAGAATTTACAGCCTTTTCACTACAGCAATCTTCACTAGCTAGTTTTTTCCCTTAGACTTCGGATGACATTTAGGGCAATTAGGGTATTTTACATCCTTAGTACCACACTTGAAGCAAATTAAAAACCTATCCGCTTTGCACTTGTTTAAAGAATGTTCAGAATTACGACAGCGAGGACAATAAACCGGTTTAGTATTAGTATCGGAAGTGGTAACAGCGGCTACATCTGGCTTATCTTTAGGCTTAAAATAAAAGTTTGAGCGATGTTTTGTATACCTATCCTTATAGTTCGATTTATTAGTGCTCTCATCACTGGATTTAGAAAATGCTAGGTCAGGAGCCAACGTATCAGACGACACTCTTGGTGGTTCTCTAAACTGTGAAGACAGAGATTGTATTTTCTCATAATTCCTACATAAGGTTCTTAAGTCGCCCATAGTAATTATTGAGTTGGTATTTGAGGCCAATACACTAGAATAACAAGGTCTAATGTTATGCATTAAGATGTCTAGTTTCTCCTGTTCTGATATATTCTTTGTTAACCTGGAAAACAATTCAGACATTTTTGCGAAATAAATAGTAATATTTTCCGAATCACCCTGTGTTCTATTACGTATCTCAGTCAATAAACGGTAGTCGTAATCAAAGTGACTAAAATCCTCGATTAATAAAACTATCAACTCATCCCAAGTAGTAACAGAATCTTTAATACTACGGTACCAATGCAACGCATCGCCTGTGAATATTTCCGTAGCATACATTAATAATTTAATAGAGGGTATATTGCGCGCAGTACTATACTCATTCACTCTCTGCACGAAAGCGTGTACACAAGTTTTACCGTTATACCTGAGTTTCTGTAGTTCACCAATGTGCGAGCGGTCACAATACATAGATACGTTTGGTACGGTATCAACAGATGTTTGAACACTCACGACAGGCTCATAGCTAGGGTTAGCAGATTTATTAAGTGAATTTATTTTATTCATTAGTGAAGTTAGATTTTTTGAGAGTGATTTAACTTTTTCAGAGTGTTTGGAATCAGAGCAATCAATACGTTTTATGCGGTGGTACAAATGATTACATAATGCTTTAGTTCGTTCGAAAAGATTCATGTCAAATTTATCCTCTAATGATTTAACTCGAGTTGTAAGTTCGGCCATGGAAACACCAACGCCAGAAATATCGGCATCAGGTTCGATTCCCGACTCACAAATATCAGAGGTAGGTATAATAGGTGTTAGTTTATTTATTTGTTTACGAAGTTCGAGTACGGTTGATGCAGGTTCTTCGCCTCTAATGAGCACTTCGTAAGTAAGTTCGTTTTTGTTAAGCACAAAGAATTTAATAGGGTACGTTTCCATGTTTACTAGAAGAATGAACGCGCGGTATTAATATATGAATACAATGATAGGATAGATTAACAAGCGATATATAAATGGTGTTCTTTACAAATATGCAAGTGTACTAGCTACCTTTTTACGATTGGTGACAAGAGGAAATGATAGAAATGAAAGTAAATTATTAAAATGATAGAAATACTAACTACTAAATGAAGTGAAAACTAAGAAGATTTTAGCTGTGCGAACTGTTACGTATAACAAAATTGTTATTTAACGTTTAAGTAAGTTTGAATTATTCACACAATTTTTTTTTTTTTACTAGTGTAGGTACTGGGTGAAAAAAATTACTTGTCTTAACTTCTCGTCACAATTAAGCGAGCGAATTAGTAGAACCAATACGTAACAGTTAACAATAACCACACACTAATAGGTATAGAAATGACAATGAGTAAGCAGAAAAAACAGAGAACTTTAAGACACAAAAAGTACGTACCAGTTCGCTTTGCTGTAGATTGTCACCTTCACGTTCACAGCAACAATGTAGGTAGATCTATTGAACAGCTGTATTTCGGGGAAAAAGAATCTAGACGTGATTAGGCCACTGGAAACACACGTTAAGGGCGCCACTGTGACACTTAAGCCCTGTAGGAGGGTGTCAGCAGGTAGGTAGGTAGGGGTCTGTAAATAATAAGAGCTCGAGGATCAAGTACACTTATTATTTATTGCCTGAACTTCCGTGGCCTTCACACGACTCGATTACAGAGGAAAGATGTGGTAGGAACACTGGCCTGAACCGACTCCAGCGATGATGGTTCCGACTTGGGCCTAGCCAGCAACCAACGGCTCCAGTCCCAGGTTCTGTCTTCGGTAGCCGACGTCAGCGTAGGGTAGGTGTCGCTCTGTAGCGTCTGCAGCAGAGGACCTTCCTCAAGCGTCCTTCACGACGCAGGAACCACGACGTGACGAAAAGTTCAAAGGTAGACTAGAAAATCCTGGAATTCCAGACAGAAACGGAAGCGTGAGCAAGCTGTCGGAACCACGTTTCGTAGGTCCAAAGGTCACAGTGTCCCAGATAGGAAAATAGGAAGAAATACAGCAGAAGACTAAGAAGATTAAGAAGTTGTAGAAACACCTTACAATAATAAAGCTCTTCCAATAAAATACAAGGAAACTTACCCTAGAGGGATTTCGCGAAGTATTTAATAAAATTATTAAAGTACGATCGGAGCGAGTGACACAGCTGTCAAATCAGTGCTTTCAAAAACGACTGGTCATGGGCCCTACCGGCCGCACCGATTCGTAACTCCTCGACACTCGGCAAGGATCGTTTTAGCGTTGCGCGGGCGCCTAGAAGCGAGGACCTTTTAATATAATAGATTCTCGTAGGTTCCGTACAATAATATTTAATTTTAATGTTTTATTTAAGTGTTAGGTTTAGTTAGTAATAATATAATAGATTATTTCTTTAAAGTTTTATGTAATTAGTGTAGTTTTAAGTGTACATAGATTTCTTAATATTAAGGATTCTTAAACTAAACTCTTTTCATTTGTAACTTGCAAAGTGCAACGTTACAATATAAACCGTAAAAAGTATTGATAAATAATCCAATTTACCGATTATCACGATACTGAGATTGATAGTCAATTTTTTTGCTTTCTTTTTCGGATAAAATTTTCACCTTCATTTTTCCGATTGTTCTCTCAAAGATCCTCAGTGGATCTATAAGAGCTATACCAATCTCACGTTGGTACTTCAAAATCCTCCCTGTGGCGGCTCATTTCGAGTCGAGGGGTTGACGTGGCGAAGCGGCTAAAGCGCTGTCAAGTGCTGCAGCCATTGACTACGCAACAATAACGTCTAATAGCAGGCTAGCTTTAAGTATACTTTTTTCAGCCATCAAAATTGTATAGAGGTTATAAGTAGATACGGATTTTTGGTGAAGTTTTATAATCTTGATTGCCTTCTGGATTATCAGGACCATTACGTGAAAAAAATACATCCAAGTCATGAATGATGAGAAGACAATAAATTGTCGGTGACACAAAAAGTTGAAAATCATGCAATGTTGTGTTTGAAGGAAAACTCATGTTTTCACAGGTTTATTAACGTGACAAGATTGCTAACGTTGTAATTCATTAAAATAACGGTGGACTCATCATCATCATCATCATCGGCCTAATAATGTTCCCACTGCTGGGACAGGCCTCCTCTCTATGAGAGGGAATGGGCTATATAATCCACCACGCGGGCAAAGTGCGGATGGTGCGGTGGACTCATTCCCCCTCAAAATTCCCCCAGCCGATAAAAATTGAAAAACTGAGAAGATTATGAGAAAAGCAGTGAGGTGTGACTCCTGAGTACGAGGTCCTGGGTTTGATTCTTGGGCCGGGCAAAGTGTCATAGGGTTTTTCTTTCAGGAATTTCTCAGTGGCAGCCACGGAATCTGGATTTGTGCCCGGTTGATGGCAATAGGGTCGCTCACTATTACCTGGGACTTAACAGAACTGAAGAAATGTGGGTGTACTTACTAGGTTTAGCTCTACCCAACTTTTTAGGGATTACATGGCGTGATGTTATGTTATGTTAGTGTGTGAAAAATGCTACGAGTATCTTTCTGTAATCTGACACAAAATTCCTTTAAAATTCGTCCAACTTACGGAAACAACTTTTACACTCCTCAAATTCCACGCCATCATGCGTGACGTTCTCAGTTACAAACAAAACAACATAACATTTTCATTCCATGACATTTAAACCTTACATTCCACTTTTTATTTTAATTATTTCTGCTTCGTACATTCCCTCTTTATTAACACGTGACGTGAAAACTCGTGAAATAATAAAACGTAAACAAAGCGCAGCACTTCAGGGAATGCGACTGAGTCATCGCTGTGAGGGGAGTACTAGTGTTGCTTTACACGAGCCAGTACTGGCTTTTAGTGTGCATATAATTGTATGTATGTTACAGGCGCGTTGAAAAGGAATGTAACTTCTGTGGGGGTAAAGAATGAAGTCACTGACAGTCATGTTTGATCGTTATTGCGTAGAATCGTTTTTGCGTTTAAAAATTATGGCACTTAAGTACATTGATACTTAGAGGATGTTATTGTGATTAAACGTTTATAAGCAAAAACAGCTGTTTTTGTTTGCCAGTAAATGCGAGTACTACTTACTATATGGCTTTACACGCGCCAGAGGCCCTACTCCCTAACGTTTCGTCCATACGGACGGATCTAACCGTCTCTCTCGCGCACGTCTGCAGACGAGTGCGTGTGAGAGACGCGGAAAGATCCGTCCGTATGGACGAAACGTTAGGGAGTAGGGCCTCAGTACCCGCTAGCTTATAGTACGCTTAAGTTACTAGCGCGTTGAAAAAAAAATGTACGTTCTGCGTGACTAGTTTGTAAGGATGGGGGTAAAAGAGAAATGTGACGTGTTTGATGGTTTTTGTGTATGGTGTGGTGTAGAAAATTATAGCGGTGATGCAGTGGTATAGCATATTGGTTAACATAGCCGACGATATTAAAATACTAAAAAAATATAAAATTTGTTGGGAGTTGCTTATACCGACCCACAGGTCAGTGGATATAAGTAACGGGCGAAATAAAAAAAATATACATAAATAATTTACAACTAGTTATAAATAAATAAACAGATAACTAAATAAAAATAAATAACAGAGTTATGAATTAAAAAATAATTTACTATCCAGCTTTTCGTCCGCAAAAAATGTGACAGCTCGACTCATATATGCCTGATATTAATATAAATTATAGCCTATACCACCCACGAATAATGTATATAATTCAACCAGTGACAACATTTCAGACTTGGATCATTGTTTCCGTAGAAGACCCCCTGAATACAAATTTACAAACAAATTTTACAGATTTGGTCGTTACGAGTAACGTAATACCTAACAAATCAATTATTTTCACTCAATTATAAAGCTCTCGCTCCCGCGGGACTTGAAAGTAGTAAAAAAGAGGACAAAGCAGTAAATATTTTTATGCTAGTAAAAAAATCATTGCACACACATAGAGATAAAGTTACGGCCCAGAACTAGGGATATAATAAATCCAACTTATACTGCCACTAGCAGTCAGTCATAAATCGCACATTTTTAGAACCTACTGCACGATTACTACTCGTAAATTCTTAGAGCAATTCCCTCAAGAGTAGATTCTGATACTTATCTTTCAGAACGCGCTCCTTGTGGGTACAATATTTCATAGCTTAAAATATTATACCAACAATTTTGTAAATTAACATAACATACACACCCGTAATCCCCAAAGAATTAGGCAAAGGTGTACCACACATTTCACTTCATACGTGTCAAGTAACATACCTATAATAGGGGGTGGGCCTATTGCCATCAACCGGGCTCAACTCCAGACTCCGTAGCTACAAATTCTTGATGGAAAAACCCAAATACACTTTGGGTCATCAAAAGTTAGCAGCCTTGCGTAACAGACCAACAATAACGCTGGTCTAGAAACTCTGTTTAGTGCAGCAGTATTTGCTTGTTTCTAGGAAAATATCGTTCCACATTTAACAGCAATAAAGTCTTGTGGTTTAAACTCGCAACTTAAGCTCTCCGTACAATGTGTTAAACTAAACTTCCTTCAACCACAACCGCACGCCTTTACTTGTCCATTACACTTTTAAACAAAGTACTGAAGAAAAATCCAGTGCAAATAAAACACAAAGTACAGTCGGTGAAAAAGCGTTTGAACGAGGCACAAGTCAAACAAAGCTGGCTGGCGAGGTCTGTGGGTGTCCCAACAAACAAATCTCATGGCTGGGAACATGTAGGGTTGACAATGGGAAAGAATAGGATTTTAACTTTATCCGCCCCCGCTCGACCGAGATAATCACATCACCAGTCCAAAAACTGCGCTCGGGTCGATATTTAAGTTAATTCTGCTTGCCTAAGTTGGTCTGTGGATGGGTGACATCCCATAACATACCGAGTCACCTCCTTGCCTCATGGAAAGCACGTTAAGCAGTTGGTCCCGGCTGTCATTTTTAGATCTTCGACAGTCGTTACAGGTAGTCAGTGGCCCATAAAGTCTAACAACCAGTCTTACGTCTTAGAGGTATTGCATTACCCAGTACTAAGCTGGGTTGTGGAGGTCAGATAGGAAGTCGCTCCACGTAAAATACTGGTATTCAGCTGCATCCGGTTAGACTGGGAGCCGACCCCAACATAGTTGGCAAAAGGTTAGGTAGATGATAATGATGAGTATTATACGAACAAAACTGAAGCAGGATTTACAAACAAAATGACGTCTTTTCCCATAGTGGGAAGGCAGAAATCTACACAACGCCACTTGCTACGATCCTCACATACTTTTGAAGCAGGATTTGTAAGATTTTTTAAGTGAAAACTTTTTTAGGCGTGTTGAGCACTTTCTGAGTGAACAAAAATCATGGAACTCGCGTGACCGTCACGTACGATTTTTGTCGCACTCGCGGCGTAACCGTAGTGGATCGCTACGAGTTTTCACTTCTAACAGCAGTCCCAAAGACCGTTTTTTGACATGTTTTTTTTATGTGTAACGTTATCACCTACCACAGTCGTCTACAAACACCTGCAGAACCGGGAGGACGATTCTTTTCCTTCGACGAATTTGAAAATATAATCTCGGGAATATAGAAAACAAACTAAAACATAGTAATGTTACTTATAACAATGGCGACATCTACAATCTCACATAGTAACTATGCATAACAGCTGACTTTACACAAATCATACATCGCGCAAACAGAGTAATAATAAAGAAACCCGTCAACATCTATCGGGCTCACGACACAACACCCGACTAGTCGGAGAATCCTCCCTTTTCAATTGAAGATAAAGAGTTTATTCATCCCTGATTCTAACACCTCTAAAGAATAAACTAAAGGAAATAGTAAGGACTTCCATGGAAGAACTATTTCATGGAGATCCTTACATACATTTCCATGAAATAATACTTCGCAAGGTTTAGATCAAAAGGTTCCTTTAAACTTTTCAACCCTATTTGGGGTGAGATGCCGTCTTTGTCCTTGCCGAAGTGAGATACGCAAATACAAAAACGCAACACTCCGTGAAATGCCTTGGGCTCCCGACTTTTACTGGGCTCCCGGCTTTCGACTCCCGACTTTTACGTATGCAGGGAAAACAAATACACCAAAGGAGATTTGAGAGAAAAGCTTTAGAAAATGTACTTTAGCTTCAAAAATTCTGGTGTACCTTGTGCTGTACTGTAATACCTTGTTGAATTGTGAATGCTTGTGGAACTCTGGAACAGCTGCGGTTCTATGGTAGCGTTTAGTGTTTAGATAAAGTGCTTGGAGATGTTCTAAGGAATGAAATGTATTAAAATATATTTCTGGCGAAGAAATAAAATACGAGTTACACTCTCGTGTTTTCAGTCTCCATTTTATTTGGAAATAAAGACATTACGAAATTCTTAAACTGGCTGTGTGTGTTGGCTTAATAAAATGACAAAGATTTACTGCAACAAACCAATTGGAAATGTGTTTTTAATTATACATTACGTGTATTCTGAAAATAGTTATAAAAACCTTTATACATTTTTGGTCGGTTATTAACATTATCGGTCGGTTATTAACATATTTTTTGGTCAGTTATTAACATTATTGGTCGGTTATTATTATTAATCCACGAGCTTGTCTCTCTTTTCCCTTATAATATCGCAGATTTATGTTAAACTAGCTTCTGCTAGCGACATTGCCCGCGTGAAGTTAATAGATAATTGTCCCATGAAGCCTAGTACCGGGATAAAAAGTATTCTATGTTTTAATCTAGGTTATAAACTATCTGCGTGCAAAATTTCATCCAAATCCGTTCAGTAGTTTTTGCGTGAAAGAGTAACAAACATACATACATCTATACATCCATATTCACAAACTTTCGCATTTATAATATTAGTAGGATACCTTTCAAAGTAAACATTTCGTTCTTCTAGAATATTCTTAAAGTATTTCTCTTCTGCATTTATTGAATAACTCCCTGAACCCTGTGTAGCCTCGGGGTACACAAGTGCAAGCGGTTGGCGCCACTGCACGTAACTTACACTTTACACTTCAGTTCCCCTGAGCACGTTAAAATATCAACAAGAGCCAGGGTCTTAAACATGGTTAGTTTGTTTCAATTAATATAAACAGAAGGTTTCTGTTCGTACTTCAGAGGTTCATAATATTTGTGAAAATAATAAAGTTTATACAATCTACATGCGGTAATATTAATACAAGATACTTGCCATTAGATTTGTTATATCAACGCTTTATTTATCCTACTTCAAGGAGACGGTATTCTCTATAGTTTTCCATTTCTTTATGCGTGGCAATCTCCGGCTAATCTCACACAAATGCGTCTAGTTTATAACACTGGCATTTTTAGGCCTTCCTCGGTAAATACGTCCGTCTTTTGGCACCCACTGCGTAACGGCTCTAGTCCATTTGTCCTGATGTCTCATGGCAAAAGAGCAGTTTAAAGCCATTTGTTTTCCTGATAAAAATGTTTCTTAAAAGAAAGAAAGAATAGTATATTTTGATACATGTGGGGAAAGTTTGTTATTATAATCGAGGCGGAATTAACACACGAGCCGTGTGCGAGGGTGAGGGACATAACACCTGCTACGATCCTTAAATACTCTTTCTGGGTCATCCAAGTTCATAAATCACCACCCATGACGTCATCGCAAACGACGTGCGTTTATGACGTCATGGCGTCATAAACGCATGACGTTTGCGAGTACTACGCACATAATAATTCTGAAGAACTGCACCAATAAAGTCAGTTCAAGTACTTACGTTCATTTCCCTACATTGCTATTCTCATCTGCCTTTCCGTTAATCGTAATCATCTCTTCAAAAATCTACGACTGAACAGAAAATTGAATGCAAAAAGTAAATTAAGCAGTACACCGCTTACTTGTAATATAGAGGTTACACCACTCCGTAAATAATGCAAGTGAAGTACATAACACTCAGCTGATGGCGCTGTGTTCAAACATTGCACCGAGAGCACTCCAACACTAGAGCCGAATTTAAAACATGGAGAATATTATTTAACTGGAGGGTTAAATTGGTATTTTGGGCTTCGTCCGTAACAGATTTAATATTTATAGAAAGTTTACTGAAATAAATTGGTCGTAAGTTATTCATGTTCTATTTCTGGACAATTTGATTCGGTTTTTCTAATCTCTGAGAAAAATATTTGTTTTTTTTATTTAAACTGGTGCAAACTTTCGTTTGTTGAACATTCATGTATAGTAGTTTGAAAGCCCTCTATCTTATTTTCTCTCTCTTCTTTTTGTTTGATTTTTTTAAATATTTTTTTAGACAATATGTTATAAGTGAACAAGCTGATGCCCGCAGCTTTACCCGCGTATAAATTATATACTAAAACCTGTCTCGCGAACCACTCTATCCATTTGTGAAAACAGCATGATAATCGGTGCAGTTAGTCAGTTATCGTGAACAGACAGACAGACAGACGCGACGGATGACTTTGTTTTATAATGTGTAGTGATGTTTTGCCAGTCCGAAAGCACAGTCTGTTGTTGTATTACTACTGACTCCAAAATATCTGTGTCCCACTGTCTCCCGTGTGTGACTCTCAAATACACAACGTAAGTTCATAGCGTAAACTACTTACTATCCACCTATAAGTACACGTACCGCAAACTAAAACCTAGCTTACCTCAGGTAAAGACTCCTCAATGTTACAGAGGTATCATGTACTCGTACAAGTTTCTCGTATCGAATTTCAAATAAGCGGTAACAAATAAACAGTAGCAGTACTGTTTTAAGCTTACTCTAGCGTACAACAGAGAATGATAGACTGTATAGCTTCGTCTCTTTCCCACACTGAAGTGTCACGGGGCCTGATTAAAGCATTGTGTGGCCGAAGTTACCCACAGATAGGTAAAGTTTTAGAGCGAGTTGTTGATACGGCTCTAATGCAACCACTGTCACAGAATTGGAATTTCGGTACTGAAGTTCCAAAACTAACCAAGGAGTCTGCTTTTAAATTAATGAGAGAGTACCTATTTGTATGCGTATTTGGAACATTTAAGGAAAGTTAAAGTATCTTAGAATTTGTATGCTCATTTGGAGCATTCAGCAACAAAATCCATTATTTTCTTTCGTGTCGATGGTACCGAATATGAAATCACGAATGATTGATCATATTTTATCGGCTAGTATCCAGTTCAGTCCACATGGCTGGAGCTAGGCTAAATTTCAGGAGTTGTCTTTAGCTTTGTTACACAGCGTGTAACCTAAAGTTGGGTTTATATTTAAGGGTATGTCCAGACTAGGGAAGACTCAGAACGACTAGGCTAAAAATAGTACCTAAAACCCGGATTTTACTATGAGATCGAAACCGGGATCAACTTGAACAACTTTATCCGCGGGGCCAACATCGTAATCATAAAACGTGAAATCAGCTGTCCCATACATTTGAGTCGAGTAGGTTTTGGAGTCGTGTATAGCACAGCTGATTGGCTGGCACGTGATTATAATATTGGTTCCTTTAATATGATCACCTCATACTGATACATGCTATATGACGCAAGCTAGACCGTGCCGGGTTGTCGCCATTTTCCATTGCTCGGTAGCGGCACCGAAGAATGAGTGTGGCCATACAAAATTGCACGGTCGACACTCGGCGGCCTAGCGTGCGTCATTCAAGACTTCGGTGACTTGCAAGCTTCTAATGCAATCTGCGTCAAGCGACGGCGACGGGCGCACTCGTCAACTTTTCTGTCCGTCCGCGTCGCGTCGTCTCCAGAGGCCCTACTCCCTAACGTTTCGTCCATACGGACGGATCTACCCGCGTCTCTCACACGCACTCGTGCGCGAGAGAAGCGGGTAGATCCGTCCGTATGGACGAAACGTTAGGGAGTAGGGCCTCAGAAGTGGATTCGCAGTGCCTATAGTGGATTACTTCTAATAACTTTCATTTGTTTTCACCGACCATTGCGGCCAAGCGGTGATTCCTTACCTCAAAATAGCTCTCTTTATGTAAATATAAAAACCAAAAAATATATTTATTACCTTCACAAGAAACACTCTCATCTAAGTAGCTACTATGCAACGTTACAACTAGGGAAAAGAGTGTTTTCGTGTGAAATGAGCTCTGGCACGCAATGTAAGATTTAACTTGTGTTTAGGGTGTTCGCCTATACTTTGAACATGTTACAGTAGTTGTAAGACGAGCACATTAAATCATAATTTAATTACAATACTATATTTACTAGCTAATGCAACCAAGATGTGGCCTATTTAAGCATCTATATGGTGTCTTTAGGAGTGTAAGGGATAGATAAATATGGTAAAAACTTGTGTTTATGTAAGTAAGTATAAGTAAGAATGTAGAGGCCATTTAGTTAGATAAGAACGTTGCATTAGCAAAAGTTTTTTTTCCGGCCAAACTATTTTACCCGGAGTTATCATAAGCCAAATAGAAAAGAATGACCTTTGGAACAATCCAGACTCATTGTTGCACTGCACTGAATGGTACACCCGAGAATTCTAATCCATTTTGCATTTAACTGTAAATAGAACGAGAATTCTTATTATATTCCTTCATTGTCTTTAAAACTTTAAAATGAATTCTGTTTTCAAACTTGTTCTTTAAACTGTTGTTTAAATAGGTAATGATTGTTCCTCGTCTTAATTAACTTCAATTACAAACTTTAAAGGTCATCTATCTTTTCAATTACAATGCTACAGAATTGTCAACCACTTTCAAATAATGTTGTTCTTCAATGACTTACAACAGGATTTGCATAAGCTTTTACTTACTGTAGTTCCATTGGTATGATTTTGACATTCAAAGAAGTGGGCCATTACTAGTGTTACTACGAGTATTTTGTCCAGCTCTACTTACTGTACCACAGGACCGTGTGAGCCCACACAATCATAGTTCATTCTGCATACGGCATATTAAGTATCTAAAGCCTGCCTGCCTGTACCTACCTCGTTAGTTTAGTGGTTGTAATCGCTAATGCTGAGCATTAGGGCCGATTGGTTTGATTGAGGGCTCGATGACTTAAACATCATCATCTGCCTAGCCTTTTCAACTATCTTGGGGTCGGCTCCCAGTCTAACCGGATGCAGCTAAACTGTGTGTGTACTTTTTTTACATGGAGCGACGGCCTATCTGACCTCCACAACCCAGTTAGTACTAGGTAATACGATACCCTTTGGTAAGACTGGTTGTCAGACTTGTTGGGTCACTGACTACCTGTAACGACTGTCAAAGATCTACAAATGACAGCCGGGACCAACAGCTTAACGTGCTTTCCGAAGCACGGAGGAAACTCGGTATGTAAGGGTTAACCCATAGATCGACCCGAGCGGCTGATTAGCCACGAGTTCCATGGGACGAAATGTGGGTGTAGGTACTGTTTTCAATCAATATCAATATCACTTTATTTCAATCCAACTATGATCATAACATACTTTTCATATACATAACACACACTTAATACACATATTACATTTGATTCAAAATTTAATAGAACACAACAATAATAATAGGCTTGTTTCCACCATCAATAAATTCCAAATCTATTTAGTCCGTCAGTTAGAGTATTAGAAAATAATGGACACGTATTTTTTGTTTTTGTAAATCAACGAATATTGACAAAGATAAAACGCATAAAAACTCGGGAGTCCCCGGTCGTGACGTCAGTACTCACTACGATTGATACCGAATAGTGACGTGTTGGGAATTTTAAAAGCGTCGTGTCTTCGTCAATTTTGTTTTATGTGACAAAAGAAAAAATACGGGTCAAATATGTTTTGATAATCTAAGTGACGGACTAATTAGATTTTTTCAGTTAACAAGCCTATTATAAAAATTATAAAAACATTATGTACACCTCTACCTATCTCTTTGGGGATTACAGACGTGATGTTATGCTATGTTATCTAAAGCCACATACATCTTAAAGATAGGAAAACAATCACCTACAATTTGAATTAAGTTGAGGCTGATTTTTGCTCTATACAACGTTATTTTTAACCGACTTCCAAAAAGGAGGAGGTTCTCTATTCGACTGTATGTATTTTTTTTTTTTTTTTTTTATGTATGTTACCCGATTACTCGAAGACGCCTAAACCGATTTGAAAAATTCTTTTTTTGTTTGAAAGGGTATACTTCCAAGTTGGTCCCATAGTCACCAAGTCGGGATCTGATGATGGAATCTTGGCGAAATCGAGGGAACTCTTCAAATTTTATAGGATAACGTACAGCAATTTTTATATTTTCTACAACAAGTGAAGCATTTGCGTTTGATAAGAACCATTCTACCATCAGATCTGATGATGAAGCCAAGAGTCACGGAACTCCATAATGAGACAATGTATCCTAGTCGTGTTTGGGCTTGTTGTAATTGTAACGGTATGCACTTTCCATGTGAACCACTAAAAAGTGAAAAATAAAAACTTTTTTGCAAAAAATAAAACCGACTTCAAAAAGAAAAAATAACTTTAGCTTCTGAAGTCGGTGACAAAAAAATTAAATCAATCATACAAACGTCACCGACTTCAGAAGCTAAAGTTATTTTTCACTTTTTCTTTTTTTTAGTCGTTTTAATCACTTTAAAGGGCGGATAATGGTGTCGATTCTGTTGTGCACAAACTAAACTTAATTTAGACTATTGCTATCTTTTACTAAAAGGCAGGGCGAGAAAAGGACGGCTATAGCTATGCACTAAGCTAGAAATGTCAAACTAGTTTATGCCTTGCGCTTCAGAGTGTTTTTAGTCGACATGTTTTTACGTGCACCCTTCATTTGTATGGAAATATTAGTTCGGATTAAATTTGACAGCTCTAAATTACGTCCGTCTCTTTCTCGTTTTATTGGTGAGAAAAAGATAGTAATAGCCTAAATTAAGTTTTGTTTGTGCACAACAGAATCGACACCAATAATCATGAAAATGAACAACTTTTAGTATGGGACCGACTGTGAAATCTCGAAAAAAATATCAGCTGCTGCCTAAATTTTTTCGAGTTACGGGACCAATAATGTATGAAGCAGTTGATTTATTTTTCGTTATTTCATATTCGGTCCCATAGTAAAAGTTGTTCATTTTTATGAATACGATCCGCCCTTAAGGGGCCGGCGGAGCATGCGTTTTTCATACAAACGTAATACTAAAATAACATGAAAATCAAACATATTCTTGAGGTGGTGTGTATATATTTCGATTGTATTATATATCAATGTTCCCAAATAAATATTTTGAAAGGACAATGATATGAAGAGGAGATGAGGAATTTAAAATTTCTATAGAAAATTTATTTTTCTCATAACTCTTGTTTAAATCAGTGTACATTCAAAATATGTGTTTCGGAACCTATATATTCTGTTATCTAATCAAAATAAATACACACTACCTTAAGAATATGTTTGATTTACAAATTATTTTGGTGTTACGTTTGTATGAAATTCGCATTCTTCGCAGGCCTCTTAAAGTGATTAAAACGACAAAAAATTAACGGTGCATACAAAAATGTTTCCTTGCCTACTTTTTACCACACAAATTCATTCACCAGCAATATTCCCAGAAGTGGGAATCGAATAGCGATGGTCTAAAACAATCGAGGCATTCAATATGAATTCTGGATGCAGATATCCCTAGTAATTACTTTCTGCCTCCACTGCGCCAGTATTACGTTTATTACATTCGTCTGCGGCAGATATTGTGTTTCATGAGGGACAATAATTCGAGTTTCATGATATGAGATGGAAGGAGTTTTTTTCATTTGTGTATAAGCTATTGCCTCTCCAATAATGGTAACACGGTAAAACGTTTTGTTTCCATGGGACATTGGTATCGATTCTGTTGTGCACAAACTAAACTTTAACTTAATTTAAGGTTTTGCTATTTTTACTTAAAGGCCTTTTAGTAAAAGACAGCAATGGACTATATAAAGTTTAGTTTGTGCACAACAGAATCGACATCAATAGCTTCCGTTTTAACAGAAGTAAAAATGTAATTGCATCATACTAATCCTACTTATATTATGAATGCGAAAGTTTGTGAGTATGGATGTATGTTTGTTACTCTTTCACGCAAAAACTGCTTAACGGATTTTGATGAAATTTTGCACAAAGATAGTTTATAACCTGGATTAACACATAGGATACTTTTTATCCCGGTAGTAAGATCCCATGGGACAATTATCAAACTTCACGCGGGCGCGCTGGCAGAAGCTAGTATTTAAATAGAGGAAGACTGTAATATTTAACTACATATTTACTCACATAAAAATACATTTTGTAAGGAAAAATTAGCAATATATTGAGGCGTTCCTGACTGATTAGCCAGAGAAGGCAGGAAGGAATGGGGGAGACTTTTACCCAGCAGTGGAACAGCACCAGCTAATAAAAAAATGAAAAACATTAAGCTAAAAAGTAACTATAATATTATATAGTTTACTTTCCTTCTATGGTATGAAGAACGTTGCTTCAAAGTTAAGAATTTGTGTGCACTTTAATATTAGCGTAACAATACAAGTAAATTGAAAATCTTGAGAATTGTCGTGAATGTATTCTGCAGAACGAATCCTAAGTATTTGAATAAATAGGGATCGTGAAGGCGAAACGCTCTGAATGTTTAGCGTTTGTGTCTGAGAACGAAATGAAATTATATGAAGAAACGTAAAATTCTGTCGTTTCGAAACGTCAAGTCGTACCTAATACCTAAGTAGAAATATTCATATTTCACTAACTTTCAATACAGGGAGTAAACGGACTCTTCATGAAAAACCAAGCATTCTGTGCATAAAACTAAGTGACTCTACGCAAAAGTTATTGCTGGAAAACAAGTTTGCATTTGTTACCTTAAATTTAAGAAATCATGTCGAGAAATTAGTGATACATAACATCGCCAATAGCGGACATGAATTTCAATATTTTTTCACGATTTTTACCAACAACGTCCCTAGGGCAATCAATGGCATTCAAAAAATTCCAAAAATGAAAGGCCAAACAGTTCTTGTAGAACTCGAGGTTATGTAGTAGGCTAACACTTTCTGAAAAATACAATAATTAATTCCCAAAATAAATATTTAAAACGACAACACTATTTTAAATTCAGCCTACATTTCTACTCTGTTTCAGCCTGTATAACAATGTTTAGGTTATTTTGCTTGTTTTCACGTCATAGAATAATGTTACTTTATGATAATATTCTTGTTATGGCGGCTTCATCGGTCTAGTGGTCGCAAGCGCCATTACAGGGCAGGAGAGGTCTATTCTCAAGTCCGGCTAAGAGTTATAAAGTTTTTCTATCAGATCCCAAGCATTACTGGCGAAATGTGGGTGCACTATAATAGACTTCTGCCTAGACCTTCGAGAAATACAGACGTGATGTTAGGTGTGTTATAATATTGCTATTATAGTTTAGCAATATAAACGATGTTTGATGTAAACTGACAAGTGGAAGTACGTGAATAGAAAGTAGATAGATAAAACTGCAATTGTGTTTATCAAATGTTTATGTTTATCTTCAACCGCTTAGACAGGAAGCCTACCCCATCATCGTTGGGAAAAGGCTAGGCAGATTAAGAAATGATATTTCAACTACGATGACTAGAAAATCAGCCAGAAGCCTGTGAATAAGTACAGCCGCAGTAAGTACATTCGGTTAATTACATACTTATTCAAAACATGGGTAATTTAAAAAAAAGACTGATGTTCCATACATTTTGATCTTTAGGATTACACTATCGTGGGACACAACTTTTGTTTCGCTTTAAAGCAACTAATTTTGTATCGATCCAACAACTTTTAATAGATATTAAACTGCTTAAACTCGTTAAGTAGTTTCCTTCATAGTCGTGCTGGGTTTCCTGTATTTCGTTATAAATTCCACTTTTATGATTAATTTCAGATGTTCAATAACTACTTTTTAACTAGACGGTGCTGTAGTTGTTGGCGCCGAGATCGCAAGCCACTCTAAAGCCTAACGCATGATACGTAGTTCGTTACTTAGTGTGTGAAATTTTTAAAATTAAACCCTTGTAATTTTTTTATTTTTCCTTTACTTGTTTTGCTCGATTACCTATAATAAAAATCAGCAAAATAGCAACAAACAAATTATCATTGTTATACAAGTCTAGACAGGAATATCATTTTCATTTTTTTCACACATTCTGCCAACATATAAATTGAAACGCCACAACGCGTTTCCGACGCCAGAAGCACATTTAAATTTCATCAGAGACCCCGGAGAACATCCTAGCGGTGCAAAATTGTATTTTCTGCTTGAGAGGAGCGAATATGAAGGGACATGTCTTTCACATTCCGAGTCCTCGCCGTCGATCCGTATTTCATTTTCTACATATCAGATTTCGTTTTGTTAGTAATCCGTTCTGATTATTTGTTTCTGTTATTATTTTGTGGTAAGTAGGTAGGTTATGATCTTTACTAGATTTTCTAAGTAGGTACATAGTCTTCTTCTTTTTGTGTGATTAAGTATGGTGTCTAACCAGGTGTCAGAGTTCTTATAATACTGACTTGACTTTACATGCCGTCGAGAAATATTTTTCATGCATGTTTGGTTTCCTCTCGATGTTTTCCTTCACCGAAGCTAGTGATAATTTAACATGTAGGTAATTATCATTATCAACACTTCCTGGTCCTATCTGGATTTCTATCACTGACTCACACAGTAGGAAGTTCCGTGTCCCAGCAATGGGAATATTATGTCATGCTTAAGTGTCTTATTATAGGTAATCGGTTTACTTCTTAATAAAAAAAGTAACAGAATTTTACAATTTTCCAATCAATCTAAAGCTAGGATATAAAGTCTGGATTTAAGTCACATTTTAAACAAGAAAATTGCCAGCGAGACACGTCCGCGAAATATACCTACCCAATAAAATGGCCAAAGAGCAATTGCACTGCGCCAGAGCTCAATGAAATAAAACCCGGGATTTCTTTGTTGCAGCGAAGCATAAATTCTCAATGGAGCTGAATCCTTATCGACACTTTATCCCGTAGACACACAGATGCAATTTGCACCCGCAAATTACGTTACCCGAGTTCTCTAGTTCCGTTTCGGTCAGTTTCCCGGGATTTTTCAGCGCAGCGAAAGTGAATCATATTTTGGAGTTCGCAGATACCAGTTTAGTAGATTTTTAATAAAATTGCTGCCTAGCGGGTCGTAGTAGGTTAACATAATTATATTAAAAAAAAAAATATGGCAAAATGTTTTGGAGGGGTATTAGCCACAATCTATTTATGAAGGACTAGCTTATACCCGCGGCTTGTTAATCCAGGTTAATAAAGTATCTGTAGCTTAATCAAAATCCATTAAGTAGTTTTTAAGAAGTTTTTTTAGAGCAGCGGTGGCCCAGTGGTTACGGCCCTGACTTACGAACAGTAAGTAGTGAGTTCGGACCCAGACAGGCACATTACTTTGTGTATTTATTTCATCACCACTGCTCTCAAAACGGTGAAGGAAAACATCGTGAGGAAACCGGCAATCGGCATGACCTAGAACCAAAAATTCGAAGACATGTGACATCCACCAACGCGTGGTGGATTATAGCCCATTCCCTCTCATTGAGTGGAGGCCTGTGTCCTAGAAGTGGGAACATTAATAGGATGATGATGATGATGATGATTAAGTAGTTTTTGCGTGGAAAAAAGTAACAAACATCCATCTATCCACCCTTTTGTTTTTTTTTTTTTTTTTTGGGATGGGAAATCATCAAATGACTTCTCCCACTCTGGGCGGAGCGGGAGGGAGTGTCAGACTCTTACTGACTAAAACCCATCCATGTTCCTTCCTCGCCCTTTACGTTCCGGGGCCGCGGTATCTCTTTCGAACAGTCCCCTCACAAACTTTCGCATATAAACATTGGCCGTTAAATTTACAGTTATAAAAATTTTGATAAGTATTCTAGATGAAGGTGATGGCAGCACTTTGACCTTGAGCAGTAGCAGTAATTTCAATAGATTACGAGACAAGCTGGTATTGTAATCCGACATTGGCACCTAAAGTATGAAAGTAAAATTTTCAACTCTTATTTTCGTTTCGTCTAAAACTGATTGAAAAGACAAATACCCAAATTTCTCCCTATGAGAGTACCTAAAATGGCACAAATTAATGTAGCGGGTTGGGCAAATGGTCCGGAAACTTTATGCGAAAAACAAACAACTTTAATATTTTTGAAACCTCAAAACCTAGCGCTATCGGTATATACAGGGAATGATTTTCTTTGACGGGGTACACTACATAAATACGAAAAACTTTATACCGAAATTCAGATATCCGAATTTCAAAATACCGATTTTCCTAACCTACCGGTTTTGCTGCGATTCGTTTCTGTCACTAAATTTTGTTGCACAACATGTTGACTTCTAGTTTATTTGAAGTATTAAAAATCGGAATGTCGTTTATCGGACCCTTCGAGCATTTGATTCTTCGAACGTATGAAAATCGGAAAACAAATTCTTAAGTATTATGAAATTCGGAGTTTTGAAAATCGGAAAATCGAAATTCGGAATAAAATATTTCGGAGTATTTGGGTCCCCTCTTTCACGTTTGGCTTTCAATCGTTTACTCATTAATAGTTTTGATTCGCCAATATTTAGCCTTCTAGGAATTTCGATAAAAAATGTCATGAAAACTGATAAAATATCATAAAAAGTAATAAAGTCTTACATGTCAATCCGATATACATTTTAGGTAACGGAAATGAAACGCGTACGAAATGCAATTCCATTACTTTTCCAATCTCGGCTTTCGCTGCCGAAGTGCTCAACACCCTTTCGTGGAAGCGTATTTTTGTTGACTACGTACAATTTTCATAAATCCGTTATTAATGATCATCATCATCATATCTGCCTAGCCTTCCCAATTATGTTGGGGTCGGCTTCTAGTCTAACCGGATGCAGCTGAATACCAGTATTTTACATGGAGCGACTGCCTATCTGACCTCCTCAACCCAGTTAGTACTGGATATTACGATACCACTTGGTAAGACTGGTTGACAGACTTATTGGGCCCCTGACTACCTGTAACGACTGTCAAAGATCTACAAATGACAGCCGGGACCAACAGCTTAACGTGCTTTCCGAGGCACGGAGGTAACTCAGTATGTAAGAGTGGTCACCCGTCCACAGACCAGTATAGGCAAGCACGGCTTAACCTAAAGATCGCTCGGGTCGATCGCTTGGGTTGCGTGCGTTATTGATGATCATGTAAGAAATATTCTCAGGGAGTCGAAGCTATTTCAGACTCCGCAATCGCAAATGCTGAGCATGAGTTCCCGAGTTCGGTTCCCTGCTCGGGCAAATTATATCAAGAATTTCTCAGTAGTCTGGATTTGTTGATGGCAATAGGCTCGCCCCTATTACGTGGGACTTAATGTGGGTGTACCTACTATAATAATTAGGTACACCAGCCTCTGCCCAACCCTTCGGAGATTAGAGGTGTGATGTTTTGTTACACGTTAATCCCTAATACCTAAGTTCCTAAAACGGTCATTCATTTTAATTGTTTCATTTAAAGCGGCCAGCAATATAATTGAACCTTCACCGAGTGGCTAGCTAGTGGGCCAGACCCCGTATTCACAACGCTTCGATTCGATTTCGATTCGACAAGTCGTATGTCTATCTCGCTCGTTTTCGTTATGCTTATGCCAAAAAAGGATAGACATACGACTTGTCGAATCGAAATTCATTCCGAGCGTTTGTGAATACGGTTACGAATACTGGTTCTAATAACGGACGAAACTAAACTCTAATGTATTCGCAGAATTGTTTTGTTTAGTACCTACTCCATAGGTGTATTTACATCAGCATTATCTTATTTTTTTATAAGTAGGTATGTTTAAGTACGAATAATAACCTAACATTAAATGTGGTAAACTAAAGACGTGATTACGACCAAAAAATAAAAAATCTTTGGATTTTCGCTAGCTAATTTAATTATTAAGTACCATAAAGATTTACTAGCAATTCGGTATGTAAAGTATTTTTCAGGTATTTTTTTTACATTTTTATTTCGTAAAACATTTAATTTTAAGCAACTAATTTTAAGCTTTTTTTTTTCCAAGTTACAGTTTCTTTTTTATTATTTTTTAAAGTATTATTCGTGATGACGTAATTTCATAGCCTGAATAGCTTTAAGTCTTTGCCACGTTTTCAGTACATACAAAAAATACTAAATAACTTCAAAGTTGACATTGATGACAGTTGACGCTTGACAGATACGTGTTTTTATTTTGTTGTGAAATGTGAATGCTGTGATCGTGACTGTGATGTGAACTCTTTGTTTGAGTTTCTTTTCCTACGATTTTTAGCAAATTTTAATTTCTATCCATTATCCGTGCTGCGTATCCGTGCAATGAATCTGTCATCGACAACTAGTGCTAAATGCTTCGTACCGTCATGTAAAAACACTAAAACAAAATAGCCGACACAAATTGTTTGTAAATGTGAAAGAAACGCTAAAAAAGAAGTGGTGCAAGGAAGTAAATATGGAATACAAGCCTGGGCGTCGTCTTTTTTGTTGCGAAGATCATTTGAACGCGAAATTATCAACGCGCGATGCATTCAAATAAATAACACAGTAACTAGCATTGACAGTTTTGATTTGACACTGACGGTATTACAAACAAAAGTATTTTTTTTAAATTTGTCTTGAAAAGCACGAAGGAAGTAGTCTATTCAGGCTACGTTATGACGTCATTTAGAGGTCAAATGAAAGTCAAATGATTACAAGTATTATTGTGAAAATAAACACAATCTTGTGATATAGAAAGCTAAAAATAGAAAAATAAGGCATAAGACCCTAAAATCTCCAAATGGTTTTGGAATCAGCGTAGGTTAATTTTTACTTTACATACCGAATTCGCCCGTGACTTCGTTCGCAAAAATTGTAATATAGCTCGGTTAATTTGCATGATATCTAAGTACATAATTATATAATTTATATGCCTATGTTACTCGGTAAAGATGAAGCCTTCTAATGGTGAAAATATAAAATAAAATTAGTTGAGTAGTTCTTGATTTCAATCGTAATAAACAAACAAAAAAAATATCAAATCTTTTCTCTTTACAATATTAGTTTAGATAAGTTTGTTTACTGTTTACGCCGCCGCGCCGTAAAAATAAAGTACATAATAATATAAGTGACCTTGTTGTTGTTATCTTGCCTTGTGTGTGTATTTCAAAAAATAATAATCATCATCGTACTAATCATAAAATGTATGATGCAATGACATTATCCTTTTGATACAGCGATACAGTTTTATACTAGTATGAGGGGATAGGGCAAATCATTCTAAAGACCAAACATCTTTAATAATCTAATCTTAAGAGGCCTGCGGAGCGTGCGTCATTCATACAAACGTAATACCAAAATAATTTGTAAACCATACAAATTCTTAAGGAAGTGTCTATTTATTTCGATTGGATTATAGCATATATCTGGGTTTCCAAGTATATATTTTCAAAAGACAATGAGATATGAGGAATTTAAAATTTCTATAGAAAACTTATTATTCTCATAACTCTTGTTTAAATCAGTGTCCATTCGAAATATTTATTTGGGAACCTAGTTATTCTATAATCCAATCGAAATAAATACACACTTCCGAATATGTTTGATTTACAAATTATTTTGGTATTACGTTTGTATGAACGACGCACGCTCCGCAGGCCTCTGAACATTGCACCATTTCTCATTCAACGATCTGTCTCATCATTATCTTGCCCTTATCTCAATTCATTTGGGGCCAGCAAAACATGTCTTCTTCTTTTAAACTTTTCTATTTGTCGTCATCTCATCAGACACTTCTTTTCTTGCCATATCATTCTTAACACAGTCCATCCATCGTTTCTTTGGTCTATCTCTACTTGTATACCCATCCACATCCTCAAAATATCTTTACTGTTTACGCTACCTCTGTCTATTTTGTGTTTATTAGTAAATTAACCAGTATGGTTGTCTCAAATTCGTGAATAAATATGATTATGAATATCCATAAGACGTTTTAATGTGACTATAGCTTAACAATACCCACGTTTGTAAATATTAACACTTACCTCTTTTGCTTTCAGGTCCTCTTCGACAGTTTCACCCTCGGTCGCTTCACATCCTTCACAGAGGACGGCTGTCCAGACGGCTACATGCAGATCCAAGAAGCCAGCAGACCCCAGGTCGGAGGCTCCTGGTGTGGCACATCCTGGGGCCCTTCAATATACTACAGCGAAACTAAATCCATCACCCTTATCATAAGACTCCTGCATCTCTCCAAAGAACAGAATAACTATAACTTCGACTTCAGAATGGCTTACAAGGTTTTGAGAAGGGAATATGCTACGGTGCGATATGGAGGGACCCCTCCTTCGGGTATGTAAATCATTTTGATACTGACAAATGGCTAGCTTTGTATTTTGTTGGTGAAGATATTTTGGGTATGTGTGCATACTCATTCGGATGTAATGTTTGTTGTGAACGGCAACAAAAGTGCCTGATAAATGTTTGATTGGTTTTACTGATAGCAGACGCATAACAAAATTGTGATGAAATGAACATTATCAAATTGATTAGTCTGCATTTTTCATGACTACCTACTATCTCATTCGCACAGGTAAGTTAAATAAAGATAAAGTGTAAATAACTCACCAAATATATGAAACGAAAGACATCCAAAAGCCTAAATAATATATACGGATCTCACCTCGCCACCTTCCCTGGTGTCTTACATACATAATAAAATTCGAAGATCAATGCCTCTATCTAATAACAGTATCTCATTTCAGAACGGCCTTTTTTCAAACTGAGACCAATGCCTTATCCCGTAAACATATCACGCGGCGAGGATACGAGCGTAGCGAAGACGACAAAAACTCCAGAGTATTACCTCGGGGATTTGATCTCCGGAACTTATTGCTCGCGGATATTCAGTGACTGCGATCGTAAAAACTGTAGGTTACAGTCACCGAATTTTCCTGGCGTGTATCCTAGAAACCTGACTTGTTACTACGCCGTGCGACAACACGAAGTGCCTCAAGGAAAACACGCCCTGATCGTTGTCAAACAGCCGAATGGTCAACTAGTTTCAATTAGGAGCCAAAAGGCAATGTATGCATCCGCGCAACAAGAGAGGGGGAACAATGGAAGGGAACTGAAGTTCTGGCAACAATGTGACGAAGTTCAAGACTATGTGACGGTTTACGACGGTTACACAACAAGAGACCCCGTCATTTTGAGATTTTGTGGAGGAGGCGTTTCCGTTCCCGAGGCTATATCGAGTGGTCCTGAATTATTGGTGGAATTCACTACATCACCTTTTGGAACATTTTTACAACCAGTTACGTCGCAATCTCTGCATGGATTTCAGCTGGAAGTCGAGGTACGATACCGGTACATTTTTCTAGTTACAAAATATTGTTATTTTCTATAAAATATATTGCGTGGAAAACATAGAATCTATTCACCTCTATATCATGCCAACAGATGGAAAAAGTTTTCGAATCCAACTTATATTTTGCATAGGGCGGAGTCATTATCATAAAGTTATGGCGAAAATATTCTCGAGCTTCGAAAATAAATGTTTTCGGACCAAATTGAGCCATCGATATTTTTTGTTGTATTTTAAACACTTGAATCTCTTTAGTTTTGACTAATAAAATTTTGAGTGCTCCTTTAAAATTTCCAGTGAACATTTTCGACAGTAATTACCGGAACAATTTATTTTAATTAGTGCTGCTCGATTTGCCGTGTTACGTAAAACCGCATTACTAAGTCATACATTTTCCTCATTTTGTTCCTAATTTAGAAACTCAAAGGAATAAATTCACCCTTCTCGGTAATGGGGTCTATTTTCAACTTTTAATATGAGGTTCCCAAAAAAACCAGTTCATATTTGGACACCGGCCAAATTGGAATTACAGGAAAATGGTTGGAACTTTTCATGATAAGCGCTCCTATGTCGCAGATTATGAAAATTGGAAACTATAATTTTCTTTTCTTTCACGCTTGGCTTTTGTTCTCAACTAAGAATATCTTTAATATGATCCGATTAGCTTGGCTTTCAAGTCGACTGAATGTGGAAATCTATTTCCTGCAACTCAATTACTGACTAGAGGCGGATTATTAAATAAATGCAAATGGGCTAGGGATAATTGATTAAAAATACAAAATCTGAGTGATCTAGCGTGAATTTGGCACTACGCGACAATTATGAGAACTAAAACTAATCGGTTTACACACATAATATGATCCTACAATTGGGTTATTGGAGTAATATATCATTATGGAGTGTTATTTAAAGTGTTTCGTTCTCAGTGAACAATAATAAATCAAGTAGTGCCCTGGAGGCTTCGCTTGGGCCCCTGCCAAAGTGTAATTAGTAACGTAGGCTCGCACGGCTGGTCACGATAATGAAGCGAGCGAACTCGACACCAACCCACATTGTTTTAACTTATGAAATTAGGACGACCCCCATCTTCCTCTTTTCATTAAAACTCTTTTTTATTACACTTTTTGATGATCTTTTTATTCGGACGAGGGTAAACCACTGCATATCAGTATGCAGTGGTCACACACATTCACATTCTTATTTTGTGCTGATCAAAATAATCAAAAACATTTTACGTACTTACATTATTTTAGCGCCATTTCGAGCTTAACTGTTATTTCCGTCAATGCTAAAGATATGAATTTACGAACGCAAATTAAGCCATTAATAATTAATCTTTCGTTATTAAACCTTTCATTAGTAATGATAAAGGACCCAAAGGGATGTTTGTCGCGGTTATCACATAATTAATCAATTTTAGGTCAGGTTCGTGGATCAACAGTCACCGACATACGCGAAGAACAAAAGGGCATGCGAGTTTTGGATCAGAGGGACAGGTCGAGGGATTCTGGAACACCCACAACATTCTTTACCTCCGAATACCACATGCCTTTACCACATGCAAGGAATAGACACCTCCGGGCCCTCGGGACGGAACATAATTTACAGGAGACCCTCGTTTTCAGCTCCACGCTTCAGAGTGTGGTTTTCAGTATTGAAATTTTATGTGACAAACGCTCTGAATCCTAACTTGCCCGAGGACGAGTACTGTGGAAGCCATTTGAATATATGGGACGGTCCGATGAGAATATCGCCCGGTTGCAGTGATATATTTTGGTGAGTAATTTTTCACGCTCGCGCCGCTCGGTTGGTTTTATGATGTAAGTGAATCAAGTATTGTTATGGAAAATCCCTCTGGGTTTAGCTTGTGAAAAATGGAGATCGTTTTAATGGTGATTTAGAGTAGATGATGTAACATTCTGTGGCTGCTAAATGTTACATAAATGTTGAGCTTTTTTGTCTTTTCAGCGACAAAGAACGATCGGTCCAAATGTCTCGAGCCACATCTCCACAATCAGTGATCGTGGGTCGTCCTCCCACAAATGCTACACTAGTCGCCAGATTCTGTCGTGAGCGTGCCCCTAGGACCTGTGAACATGCGCTCTTACGAAGATCCAGGGCTTGCGCGAAAACCGAAAGCTTTCTTTCAAAAGGAGATTCCTTGACTTTGGAACTAAAATTGACGCAGGGGACCGCATTGAAGTAAGTTGAGATGTATAATGCACATAGTACGGTAGATGGTCGTCCGTATGTTTGTAAATATTCGATTACTGCCGTAGAATTGTATAGTGTTAAGTCAATGAATAAAATGTTCCAGGAAATTCTGAAACAATTTACCTGTGTATTTTCGTTTGGCATGGATATAAACGGCATACCCACATTCTGTACTTTTCAAAAAATGAAAATAACTTTTCTCTATGATAGTTATTTGTTTTCAATCACTTGCTACCTGGAAGGCTCATCAGACTTTTTTTGTTTTCAGACCAGTTTACTTCAAAGCTCTTTACGAATTTGTGGACCTCCATCAAGATGGCGAACCTTGGGGTCGTGGGTCATGTTCCAGACGGTTTGCTTCACGATCGTTTCCAGAAGCACCTCCCGATCCACCGATAACGTTTTCTTCGCCTAGGGATGTGTTTTTATATGGCAGAGGAGGAAATCGAAATATTAGGTAAGCTTCAAAATTGTGAACATAGTGCGGATTTTCATTACGTTTGAAAAATATTTGGTGGCCGTGCATATATTATTACTTTGAGCATGAACAAATATGGAACAAATATGGCATGCAGCTTTGAATTTTCACCTGAAGAATGACAAACAAAAGGTTCTCAGGTTCTATGGGGTCGCCGACTTCATTCACCGCTGGATATTTCTTTGTTCGTGCTAAGTTCAACGCTCGTAAGCCAGTTCTGTATTTAAAACTTACCAAATTACCATAAAGTTCTAATAACTGCCAATCACCAAAAAGTTCTATTAGGTACCTGCAAATTACCAAAAAGTTCTATTAACTGCAAATTTCTAAAAAGTTCTATTAACTGCAAATTACCAAACAGTTCTATTAACCGCAAATTACCAAAAAGTTCTAATAACTGCAAATTTCTAAAAATTTCTATTAACTGCAAATTTCCAAAAATCAAATCAAATTGTCGAAACAAAAATGAACATTTAAAGTAGCTACAGTCCCAGTCACAAGACATAAAAACCGTGAAAGTACTGTAGTTGCCCATTCCCTAGCGTAGATCTCTATGGAGATGAACGGGCAAGAAACTCCATGGACACTCTTTTAAATCAAAATATTGTTACAAAATCTTGGTTACATCATTCATGTTGAGATGGTATATTATGTGAGAACAATGTAGCAAGATGTGCACGTCAAAAGTGTCCATAGCAAAACAAAAATAAAATACAACTCAAAAACAAAATAATTAATTCAAATAAACCATGGCGACTAAGAGATGACCAGTCACAACTGACAGCGCCCGTTCACGCACATGACGCATGGATCAGCACCATTCAGCTCAACCATTTTGAAGGGAACTAAATGGTCCGACACACGCGCCACCATCAGCGAGACATTTGAGAGAGCATGACATACTCTCAACCGCCAGGGCACATTCAAGTCAAGAACTGCCGTAGGTTTCCAGTGAATGATAGCTTTCTAGTACGTAGTACTCACACAATATAGGCTATGCGATTATATAATACTAACATTGAATCTATACAATGCAAAGATAAGTACAATCTTCAGCAGCTCCAACAATACCATTTAATGCTATCAATTTTTGCGCCCCTGTCCATGTGGAGCAGGACCAGCATTAAGCCAAGCATTTTTATCAGCGGTATAATCGCTCAACTTGTAATATGCTTGTTTACATAGTGTGCGTTTAATGCATGTTTTAAATTCCGTCTCATTCAGTTCAAGAATACTTTGTGGAATTTTATTATAGCATCTCAAACAGTACCCCATGAAAGATGAGTCTACTTTAGCGAGTCTAAAGCCTGACTGAACTTGTTGGTCCCTATTTCTAGTACTGTAATTGTGTCTGTCACCGCTTTTACCAAAAAAATGCAGATTTTTTCTAACGTACATTGTAAAAAGTTCTATTAACTGGTTATTTCTATTATCTGCAGTTGCACCTACCGTTTTGAAGCCAACCCAGGTGAAGTCGTCAGAGTAAGAGTCTGGGGCATCCGCAGCGGTGGACGATTATGTCGTTCCGTTCATTCAGCTCACTCTCCGTGGTACCGCTGTGCTGGTGACATTACTGCTGCTGTCAGGATCTTCGATAAACCTTGGAGGGATGGCGGTTCGAGGATACCAAGGGATTGTTTGTGCAGGTAATTATTACGCTATGATGCTATTACTAGATCGACAAACTAATCGATCGGATAACGAAAATTAACATAGTCATGTTGTGTGAATCAGATTGTCAATGTTTATTGTTCCTGACAAAAAATGATTAAGGTCCATGTTTACCAAAAATATGACGGTCTAATTATCTAAAACAGCTGTTTAAAACACATTTTTGTAGGGGAACATGTCCCTTAAACAGCTGTTTTATATAATCAGACCGTTATCTATGTGGTGTACATGGACCTAAGTAATTTTAGCGTCCGTCAACCCTCCTTGGCAACTAACGCTCAGCCTGCGTGATGGATTACGGCGCAATCCCCCTTCCAGAAAGTAGTGACATTGAATTCGGATAGCCTATTACCAGCAATTATTCCCTTACAATCTTTGTGTAGTTCATGCATTAACAATATCTTGAAATGTCTATTTCTCTGTCTCTAATTAAAATTATAACAGAAAACATTTTTTTAGGTAAATATATAGTAACGAAGACACACATAATTTATTTTCTAGTGACGTTGGCGACTATGAGTTCACATCCCTCGCAACAGTTGCCGAACTAAGATTCGACGTAGTCAACATGTCTGCCTCCGACGACTTTCGGTCTTTCGGCTTCGAAGCTTCAGTGGAGTTTGTGAGACTGGAGTCCGGGTGCGAGAGCTCGCATCGGGTGTATGGTGCCAGTGGTGAAATGAGGCTTGCGTCTGCTAATCCGATGTCTGAATCTGTAAGTTACTTTTATCCTAATAGGTACATAAACAGTGTACTAAGTGACGATTTAATTCCTCACTTGTCACACTTTATTTCCAAAAGGTTGGAGTGTAGTCTTAAGGGCGTAGCGGCCGGGGTTGCGGGACTGTTCGAAAGAGATACCGCGGCCCCGGAACGTAAAGGGCGAGGAAGGAACATGGATGGGTTTTAGTCAGTAAGAGTCTGACACTCCCTCCCGCTCCGCCCAGAGTGGGAGAAGTCATTTGATGATTTCACGTCCTAAAAAAAAAAAAAGTGGCGTAGCGGCGCGAGAACAGAAAAAATAGCCAAAAAAAGTGTAATTTTCGCAAATCGTAATTTTCTCAATTCTATCGCATAAAACACTTAATTAGAGGGTTAAAAGTATCCTGATGTTTTTTGTCTGCGAATAACCGTTCGTCGTAAAAACGATGTCGAGCGGATCCATAGGTTTGGTGAGAACTGTAACGACGCCCGAGCCAAGCGAGCGAAGCGAAGGGTGCCACGGCAGCGGCCGGCGCGCGCTACCTCGAAATTGGTCGTGAATTTTTTCCAAGTCTTTTGAAGTGCCCCAAAACGACCCACTGACCGTCTTACGTATTTTTTCCTTGATATTTCCAGGAACGCTGTGAACGTCGGCCATGGGTGATCGATCCCTCTCCTGGCCGGTACCTTTACCTCCAAATCCGGGGCAGCATCATCAGGGAACCAGAGCTGGACAACTTCACTCTACTTAACAACATAACAGTAGCGCCTGACATGAGACATCTATGCAGGACACCGAATAGAATAGCAGTCTATACTGGAGGACTTATTCCGACTTTCATTTGTCCTGAACCTCCTGAAGAACAGGTAAATAATAATTTTATTTGTTTTCGTAGTTGGTACTAGTTAACCGTTTTGTGCAATCAATCAACTTGGTCTTTTGTAGTCCACTATTGAATTGGCGTCCTACATTACGTTTGGCGATATGTTAATTTTTCCGTTTTCTGTAACTTACTTACGTATAACACACACAGCTGGATAATATATCTTCTTCCGTAGCTGACGGTGTTTCCATAAACAAAGAATATCCTATTCGTGTCACCTACCTGTCACTTGATTATAGAAAAATCGAAAAATCAAAGAAAGCTTTTTTTTCTGCGACGTTTTGTTTCTAACCGTGTTGTCAGTAAGCAAAATGTCAAATAGACAGAGATAGCAACCTACCGAAACCAGCTAGTAAGTTATTGAAAATGGCCGTAAAATACTCATTATGTCGATAACGGTTCTAGTAAAACTATTAATATTTTTGAATTTATCTAAAAACTGACTTAGGGATTGCAGTATATCCAACAGTATAAATGACGTTGATGCTAAATTAGGTACCACGCACACAAGCTACAGTTGATGAAATACCATTGGAAATTTGATCACACATTAAAGCCTATTCGAATCAGCCATTGGGTAATAGGGTAGACGACAAGAAAAATCGAATTAGTCCGTCAGGTAGATTATTAAAAAATATTTGATCCGAATCTTTTCTTTTGTCACGTTGTGTCAAAATTGACGAAGATACTACGCTTTTAAAATTCCCAATACGTCTCGCCTAGGTATAAATTTTAGCTAGTTCCGACGTCACGAGCCCCCGCTTCCGAGTTTTGATGCGTTTTATCTTTGTCAATATTCATTGATTTATAAAAACAAAAAATACGTGTCCATTATTTTTTAATAATCTAACTGGTGGACTAAATAGATTTGTAATTTTTTGATACTGTCGTCATGAAAATTAAATGGTACCCACAATCTTCGTAACAACAGTACTTACTTATACAAACAGTACGCAATCGTTACTCTCATTGACCCGCCAACCTAACCTGAATAATTGAACCTGAGAACATAACAACTGTCATGAGGCAGAATAATTGGATGTCTAAAATGGAAATAGAAGGCAAAATATCAGTGTCATTTAGTAGGTAGATGTAAATGAGTAAAACTACTGATAATAGTCTATTGTGCCTCAGAGCTGCTACTGATATTTTCAAACTTTGTCTTTTCTTCGTCTTTGTGGAGCAACCTTCTCCTATTCACCTTGTTCATCAAGCCTATAGAGTGTCCCAAATTTTAGGCTACGGTCCCATTCTCCTTTTGCTTTGCCTTCTCCAACTGTACGAAATCGATAGCAGTGGACTGTGGGGAATGTTGCTAGGTTGTTGGTAGGGCAGAAAGGCTTCAGTATTTGGTGAAGTAAAACTCTGGAGTTACAGACACGTCCATTTATTGCACAGTTCGTGGTTAGAAGAGAATGAAAATACAGTGCTGTTTTCACAGATAATATAAATGTCAAATCTACATAAAAACTATTGATGTTGGTGTTGCCAACATGCTGCGGCCTGCATAAAGCGATTTAAATAAAGTTATTTGAATTCAAATCTTGCATTTAATTACATAGTTGAGTACCTTCTAAGTTAATTGATGAACAAACTAAAACCAAATTAATTAAGCATTGTTTATGACAACTTACATATATAGGTATATTTTATTACTATGCAATTAAGGATCTTACAATTAAATTTACAGACAGCAAGAAAGTTGCTGAAACTATTAACATTACAGAGCTGCTATTGTTATAGGACACAATATGACATTTAAAATATTAGTGATATAAGAAACTCTGATGAAAAACAGTTGTGTGTAACTGTTTTCGTTATTTACTATAGACGTTATATTTTTTTATAGAAATTAGTTAACAACATGCGCTTATATTATAAGCTTATTTATGCAGTAAACTTAGTAACTATGGACTAAATGTATCAGTCAGTTTGATCTATAGGTAAAACACTAACTTTAGTTATGGAACGTACATGAGTTTTTCCATTAGGAGTTTTTACTTCCACAGTTCTAACTTTTCCATCATGTCCTGGAAATACATTTGTTATTCTAGCCATGGGCCAAGATAAAGGAGGGGTATTATCCTCTCTAAGTATAACTAGACTACCAATTTTAATGTTACACTTACTGTCCAACCACTTAGGTCTATTCTGCAAAATATTCAAATACTGCTTATTCCACATTTTCCAGAATGATTGTTTTAAGTTGGTACATTGTTGCCAAAATGCAAGTATCTGGTTCTGGATACATAGTTAAAGATTCACCTATTATAAAATGAGCTGGAGTAAGATAACTAAAATCATTCACGTCTGATGCAGACACTGGCAAAAGAGGGCGTGAATTCAACACAGCTTCTATCTCACTTAAAACAGTATTTAATTGCTCGTACGTTAAAATGTTATTTTGTAAAATTCTTTTTAAATGGTACTTTGTACTCTTAACTGCAGCCTCCCAAAGACCTCCAAAGGTAGGTGAATAGCTTGGAATAAAGCTAAAATTAATGCCTTGCTGAGCTGCATATTCATGAACCTTGTTCTGGTGGTCTTTGGAAGTCTGCAAGTTATAAAGCTCAACCAATTGGTTCCTTGCGCCCTTAAATGTGCTAGCATTGTCACAGTGTATCTCAGTGGGCAAACCGCGTCTTGATATTAGCCTTCGTAAACATGCAAGGAAAGTGTTGGTAGTTAGATCTGAAGCCAATTCCAAGTGAATGGCCTTTGTCGCAAAGCAGACGTAAACGCAGATATAACCTTTACCTATTATTGCTCGCCTCACACGTGAGTTTTTTACACTGATTGGCCCAGCGAAATCGACACCGACTTTCTTAAAGGGACGGCTGGTTGCAGTGACTCTGTCGGCAGGCAAAGATCCCATTAGTTGTCTCGAGGCATGAGCCTTTAGTCTGAAACAAGCTATACATTGGTGAGTGATTTTCTTTACAACTCTTAGACCATCAATTATCCAAAATCTTTGATTTAAGTTTGTCAGCAAAAGATTGGGTCCAGCATGAAGAAGTCTTTCATGCTCCCTTCTTATAATAAGATATGTAATCTGAGAACCTTTAGGTAATAATACAGGATGTTTTTGCTCAAATGGAATATTGGCATAATGAAGTCTGCCACCTAATCTTAACAAACCTCGCTCATCCAAAAAGGGATGTAGGCTCCTTAGACTACCTTTAATGCTTGAATTATTTTTTATTAGATCTATTTCCTTTTTATAATGAATTTGTTGCTCATGTTTAATTATCAACAATAAGGAATGATTTAATTCAGTGCTAGTTAAATAGGGATGACTAATTTTACTATGTTTTGATTTAACATTGCTATAAAATCTGAAAATGTATGCTAGTACTCTAGTCATTTTATTAATATCAGAAATATTGTGCAATTTGTCAAAAGTGTCGTTGACGTCCTGAGTAGCTGACGCCTGATCGCTGGAGATCGTTGAACAAGATTTCATCTCAGGTACATCAAGAGATAGGCTGAAATTGGGAGCAAATGAGTATATGCCGTCACGCAGGAACTGTGGCCCTTGCCACCACATATCGCAGCTACTTAAATCTTGAGGATTGACACCTCTGCTGATGAGGTCGGCAGGGTTGTCCCGTGTGTCGATATATCTCCATGTCCAGTCAGCTGTTAGCTGGTTAATCACATTTACTCTGTTCGCTACATAAGCTTTCAAGCTAATTGGATCTTTGCTTATCCAAGCTAGAACAATTTGCGAATCCGAGAATAAGTAAACACCGTGAATATTAATTTTAAGCATAAGCGTGCTGTGAACCCTAGCCATTAATTTTGAAAGCAATAGTGCTGCATTTAGCTCTAGCCGCGGCACGGTCATATTCTTATTATTTAGCGGATTTATTCTTGATTTCGAACAGAGCAAATATTGATTAACTTTACCTGATTTATCGATGACCCTTAGGTATATACAGCATCCATATGCAGTTGAGCTGGAAGCATCTGCAAAGCCAATTAATTGTACAGTGTCTGAATCCATAACCTGAATATTTCTTTTTAAAGAAATTGTGCCCATGGAAGCTAAGCTGTGCACAAACTGAAGCCATTCTTGTGTTATGTTTTCAGGGGGGGGAGCTGTCCAATTCACTTTGCTCAACCATAGTTTCTGCATGATAGCCTTTGCTTTTACAATGATGGGACTTATGAAGCCCATAGGATCATAAAATCTACCTATGTAACTTAATATCTGTTGCTTGTTAATTTCATTGCAGTCATATGTCTGTGGGCTACTTATTTTGAACTGATCCTCATTCATGTTTATGAGAAGACCTAAAGCCTTAAGATTATAGTTTTCTTTTTGCAAATCCACACTATCAAAATGCTGATCACTTGAAGGAATGTCAGTCAATATACGAGCGTCGTTGGAAGCCCACTTGTGTGTTTGAAAGCTACCTAAACTAAGCAAATCGCGCAATTGACTTTTTGCTTCAAGGATTGTTTGCAAGCTATGGTGTGAGTAGATGACGTCATCAACATAAGTTGAATTTTTCAATATAGCTGAAGCTAAAGGAAATTGTTGCTCATACATGCAAGCAAGTTCATTCAAGCAAGCCGTAGCTAAATATGTCGAGCTTTTTAGACCATATGTGACGGTATCTAGCCTAATACATTTGACACTCTCATTGGGGTGATCTCGCCACAATATATTTTGCAATGAGGTGTATTCAGAACTGACTTGAACGTTTCTGAACATGCGTCTTATGTCAGTTGTGAATGTGTATTGGCCAAACCTAAATAACATGATGATGTCAAACAGATCTCTTTGGACTGAAGGCCCATTCAGCATTAAGTCATTTAAAGATACCTTTTTGTTAGCTTTCATTGAGCCATCGAATACTGTACGCAGTTTTGTAGTTTTACTTTCTTCTTTAATGACTGCATGGTGTGGTAAAAAATAAGTTGCATCTCTACTGAAGTTGTATGAGTCTATGTCTACATAGTGACCATGACCTAAAGCTAAGTATTCATGAATAAACTTTTGATATTCAATAAAAAGGGAAGAATTTTTTTGTAATTTCTTTTCTAAATTCAAAAACCTTTTTAATGCGAGATTGAATGAATCACCTAGTGTGTCATTTACTTCTGAAAGAGGTAATTTTAAGGGTAAAACAACTTGAAATTGATTATTGTTTAACTGAACAGTACTTTTAAAAATGCTTTCGCAAAGCTCATGCTCTGAGGTTTGTTCGTTGAAAACTTCAGGCACACTTTCTGTTTTCCAGAAATGACTTAATGTCTCACCGAGGTCTGATGTACAATCAATACATTTCAATGCTACCTTATTGCAGACTTGAGATTGGCACTGCTCTGGCAAACCTCCAGCAATGATGTGCCCGAACTGGGTGTTGATGATGCGTGGCTCACGCGGGCTGTTGTGCAGCGCTGACTGCTCCTTCATCACAGGAACAGGCCTCTCCAGCGGCATCAGCACCTGAAAAAACACGTCAGCACCCAATAGTACTTGAATCTCACCTGGCATATAAAAATGATCATCTGCCAATATTGTGCCTGTAGGTATATTAAATTCTGAAATGTTTAATTTAGTCTGAGGTAATTTGCACGTTATTTTGTCTACTACTTGGCAAGTAACTGTAGATTTGAACGTGGAATTTAATGAGTATATCTCTATAGGTAAACAAAACCTTATAGTACTTTTCATATTAGTGATGCCAATGATGTTTGTGTCAATTTGCTTTGGTTCCAAACCTAGAACTTGCACAAGTGAACTCGTGACAAATGACAGTTGCGACCCACTGTCAAGCAGAGCCTTGACTTGCAGCTCTGACCCATTATGGGCAATAATCTTGATTTTTGCTGTGGGAAGAAGTACATCATTAGTAGTATTGCCTGTCAATGACGTGACAGGAAGTGCGTTTGCAGCAGGATCGTGATGCAATAGAGTGTTGTGCTCTTGCTTGCACTCTTTGCATCGGAAATGAAATTTGCATTTGGCTGAATGCACACCTAAACATATTTTGCAAAGTTTATTACTTGTTGCAAATTGCACTCTCTCATGAGCGGGTAATAAATTAAATCCTTTACAGTTAAATAATTTGTGATCTGTTACCTTGCAGTACAGGCATGAAGATAACTTTCCAGTTGCAGCATTGTTGGCCACTTTAGGTCCCTGTGGCCGTGGTCCCCGCTCTTGATCTACACTCTCCAGCGCAAGCGCCCGCCTCTCAATATATTCTAGGAAGTCAGCCAGGACTGGTTTAGTAGGTTTTTTCCGTTCCAGCTGATAGGCTTGCGAGGTGTACAGATCTAGCTTACGGTAAAGAATACACAACACTATAGGATCCCAGTATTTAACATTAGGTTCAATGTTTCCCAAAGCGGCTAATTGTTGCTTTACATCTGACAGAAAGTTTCTCAGATTACTACCTGTAGATTTAGCTATTGGTTTCATATCTATAAGAAAGTTTATGTGGTCATTAATTATTCTCTCTTCATTATTATATCTATCATTTAATATTTTCAATGCTTGACTATAACTATCACTGACCAATGGTAAGTTTTTTATCAAGTCATATGGTTCCTCTCTAACAAAACTCCTAAGATAATACATCTTTTGCACAGCGTCTAGCGATTTATCGTTATTAATCATGGAAGTAAAAACATTGATAAATGGTGTGTAGTCGCTAAACTTACCCGTGAATGTTTGAATTTTCACCTCTGGCAGTTTTATTCTTGCGAGCGCAGTGGCAGAATTATCTGAGGGCTTTACTGAGGGTGAGGAACCGGAATTGATTTGTTTATCCAAAACCCCAATGATGTGAAAGTATTTCGTCTCAATTTCGTTTACATCTTCTTCGTCCTCGGGGTGAAGATATAAAATTGTCTTATTAGCTTCTTCGTAATTGTTGAATACCTGATCTGCCCGTGTTCTCTTGTTCACAAGCTCTTCAATCGAGGCTGAACCGACGCCCTCGGCGTCACTAACGAAACTTTTCAATCGCGTCAGTGAGGTTTTTAAATAGCCTCTTGCAGCCACAAGGCGCTTTAAATCTGATTCTGCCATTGCACTCGCAAACACTTGAAACTGTTACAATTATCTGCAGTAATTACGGGTAATAAACAATTATTATCAAAAAACTTAAATTAAAATAGAAGCTAAAAAACAACTCGTAAAATAAGATGGCTGCTTGAAAATACCAATATTTTTATAATAATGAAGAAACTCGTTGCGTCACGCGTCGGTCGTTTTCGCCTTGCACTTGTCGCGTCGTGATTCGCCGATTCGTCTTGCTGTCACTATTGACTGGATCACCCGTCTCGTTCCTATGCGCAGGAAATTGTATCGCACTCTCACTCGAGCTTGCTCGCGTCACGTCGGAGATCGTTGTTTCGTTGACGACTCGAAGCGAAGATAGACGAAGTGTGCACGATGTCCGCACGAATATGTTGCATCAACTCAACCAATTTGTGTGAAGAAAAATGTCCGCCATTGAAATCTTGCTCCAACTTCACAAATTGCAAATTCTGTTGCCTTCTCCTTTTCAAAATCCAGAAGGACCATGTACGAAATCGATAGCAGTGGACTGTGGGGAATGTTGCTAGGTTGTTGGTAGGGCAGAAAGGCTTCAGTATTTGGTGAAGTAAAACTCTGGAGTTACAGACACGTCCATTTATTGCACAGTTCGTGGTTAGAAGAGAATGAAAATACAGTGCTGTTTTCACAGATAATATAAATGTCAAATCTACATAAAAACTATTGATGTTGGTGTTGCCAACACCAACTCTAACTTTTTCTCATATCAAGATTCTAAGAGATGACACAAACACGTCAATGTTTTGCCAGTTTATGCCATGAGCACTCCCGAGTCAGTGCTCAAACCATTACCCTCGCCCCATTGACCAGTTTATTAAAATTTGAATTAACATGGTAAACTCTAGATTCTGCTTGAAATTCGAGGGCTGTGGGGTCCGAGTTCCAAACGCTTAGTTGACGCTTCCCGTGACCCAAGAGAGATAGGTACAACTTGGTAGCGCCGCCAGTCTCTTGAGCACATTACCATTGTTGAGGTTTTTTGATGCCCTTTTATCGCTCATTAAATTGTTATTTTAGTTCTTTAATCGTTTTTAATTAAAATAAATATCGCTGGACACTAACACACAGCGCTATGTAGTGCCACACTAAGCAAGGCTTGTGTCGTGGACACCTGATAGTTGATATACTACATAATTATATACCGTTTTTTTTTGTTAGTAAATACATACTTATTATACATATAAACATCCATGACTCGAAAACAAATGTCCATGCTCATCACACAAGCATTTGCATTTGATTTACAAATGTTACAAATCTTTACTTTCAGATTGAAGACATGGTAGAAGTATTCTCTGACGGCTGGTCCAGGGAAGTGGATCCACTATCTCGACACGTGTTCGCGTCTCCTTCAGCTTCTGATCATTTTGACTTGGACTGGCCTAGGGCACTGAGTGTAGAACTTATTGCTGTAGAACCTGCTTCTTACTTCGTTACTTGGTTGGAACTATCTAGAAGGTAAGCTTTTTATATTGATATTTATATTATGAAGAAAAAAAATATTTAGTGACAGACAGTCAATTCTTATTCCTGTCCGGGTTCTGCCTATGTTAGTTGAAGTTGGTGTAAACAAAATTTCTACTTTCATTTTCTCTTACACAATTCGTGCATCTTTCCTTTCTCTCTTTCCTCTTTCCTTCTTTAACTCTGATACTCATTTCTCTTTTGGGTGATACCTATACGTTTCATCCCTCGTAATCGAAGTTCAAAATCAAAATATGTATTTCGTGTTCCCCGATGATACTTTCCATCGGGAAAATTGACAAACCAAAAAGTGTATTTTATGTATGCGTAGTCTGTCAGTTACTGTTACAAACAAGCATGTTCTATATTATCTCCGTATTTTTCTTATTCCAGACATGCAAGTTCCCATGGCGGTGTGTTCGCGCTATCTGGTGAATGCGAGTACAGATGCGCATCGCTGGACGCTTGCATTGCAGCCGCGCTGTGGTGCGATGGTATCCCGCACTGCCCGCGCGGGGAAGATGAGCGTCTTGCTCATTGTTCTGCCCTCCTGCGGGTGCCAGCACATTACGCGGTCATGTTTCTCGCGCTGACTATTCTCGGTGCTTTTGCTGTGGTAAGTCATCAATCATCGATTTATTGTAGAACGCAGTCTTCTCCGTACTATTCGCTTGTTGGTTGCCCCAAAGACCAATGTAAATGTTGTCCTCCATCATAGACCTGATCCATCGCTTTCCATCAGCGTGATCGAGGTCAAGAGCAGGTCCATTTTGTAATAAATAAAAAAAAACCTTGTTTCATAAGATAAGTCTCTCGCACCTGTACTGAAATATAGCCTGGTGGTGCTGTACTACTTTCACGCCTTTACTCCCGATTTTCCTGCGTGCTGAATAAACATTCGATTGAATAAGTGGTGATATTATCCCGGAATCCTTGTTTTTGCAGATAGCGGCAGCTCGTTCCTGCCGGCGGCGTCGCTCCGCCTTACAACAGCGGCTCAAGAGCCTCTCATCAGACACCGCCATCTTTGATGAAAAAGAAGTGATTTGCTGACCAAGCGAGGACTCTGTGCGATATGTGGAAATAGATCGTGTCACCACGGTGTGACCGCTTTTCCGCACAGAGTCCAAACAATACTTTATACAAGTTTCGAGACAGTGGACAACCACTTCCAAAGGTAGCCATGTAGTCAGATATGTTTGACCGATTCCTCTAAGTAGTGGGTCAATTTGTTGGTTCATTGAGGGTATAGCATAATGAATTTGAATTGAAGTTTTGTGGAGACACAAAATTGTTAAGACCTCATAGAAAACTTTACTTAAAATGTTCGAGAACGATGTCTATGAGAATACTGTACATAAATGTGATTATTAATAAAGTAGATAATATTAGTGCGAATATAAATTTTGGACCAAGTGCTGTCGATCGGTGGCCAAGACTTGGCTTGACCTAATCACAGGTCGTTGGTATAAATGAGTTGTTTGATGGTTTTGTTTCAATAAAGTTGAAAAGGAGTTTGTAAAGTTAGAAATGAGTTGATTCATCATTAGGGGCTTCCGTTCGTCAATGAGGCAATGTTACCTTAGAGACTTTTCGGTCACAGTAAAGTCAGTGGTATTGTCTTGGTAGGTGGAGTGGCCAGCAAGACGAGGAATTTAAATTGTGAATGTTGAAATTAGTAGATAACGTTGCCTTTGCCAATGCAGATGCATCGCTAATCTACCAAGATAATGAAGAAACTCTGCATATTCAACGTTTTTACCGTTTCGCAAAATCTAGTTATTAATTCAAATATTGTACTACCCTTCTTGATTGATTATGTATTTGCATGTAGAAGTTGTCGACCAATTTTCAACCTTATCACTTAGTGCGTAAGGATGAAAAGTGGCAGACCAGTGACCTCGGTAGTACCTATTTCCTTTGAACTCTGTACGTTGAATAATGCATCCGAATACTGAAAGTATCAAGAATGCAAGGTTGCTAATAATGTGTTCATTCGAAGAAATAAGACAAAAAATTGCGAAAAGCCTGAAATAAAATGTGTGGAGTGTGTGACCAGAAAATTTTGAGACGCGGGAAGAGAGAACTATATTAGAAAATGTACTGAATTTTACGTTTGCCATGGCAAGCAGCGCCCCCGTGAGGTTTCAAGTTATAATGGTTACTCAGATAAACGCACAAGCAATTTGTATGATTGACCGATTGGACGAGGCACAATTTGAGTTATGAGATCGATTGGCATGGTGTAAATATTTGTAGTGTCTCTTAATCAAGGTTTGTTAATCGTTATATAGGTATAATGGAGTCTACTGCGAAAAAGTGATACACGAACATTATTTGTGGATAGTGTGCTTGTGTAAAGTGAAAACCACAGAGTTATAAAATGAATGAAAACAGAGATATCAATGAGTTGTTAACAACCACCATGTATTACTTTAATGTCACTTCAGATGGGGGAAAGTGATGGAGTTATACAGGACGTCTAGTGCCATCCCTTTCCCACACAGAAGTAAGATTAAAACAATACAGTTTTTCGAGGTCATAATATTCTTTCGCAGTGGTCCGTTTCCACGTAGCAGCAAAATCCTCGCGAACTTCTATTGATGTCACTGTGTCTTTAAATATACAACGTGTAACAGAAAGGGTATAGTCATATGAAAGGGTGTGCTACAGACCATCAAACTGAACAACTTTCTCCATGGGACCACCATCGTAATCGCGAAAAAATTTTCAACGGCCCCATACTAAATTCCAATACCTACTCGACCAAATGTATGAAACAGCTGATTATTTTTTTACGATTACGATAGTGGTCCCATAGAGAAAGTTGTTCAGTTTGATGGTCTGTCACACCCTTTCATATGACTATACCCTTTTTGTTACACGTTGTAGTATTTTTGACGCTGACAAAGCGTCTTCACGCGCGTGCCTGAGAATGCGCGGTCACCCAATTTTATACTTAAAGGCAATGCAGAAACAGTCCTTTATTCAGCGACATTTCCGCATTTTCTGCTTGGTAAAAATTGACCCTATTTGAATGAATAACAACTATGAAATAAAGCTGTCTTGCCTATTTGGAGATACAACACAGTAGGCATCTCTACCTTTATCAAAGCTCTGTGGTAAATATTCATGGATGTATAAAATTAGTTATTTAATAATAATTCAATAAATTTAACATTTTCGTGTCTCACTTTCGCAGTGAAGATCGTGTTAAATAAATTCGCGGCAATAATTTATATTAATTTATTAATTGAAGGAATCGAATAAACGTTGACCTGTGTTCTAAATGTTACTCTAAATTCGTATACGTGATATAAAACTGCCATTTTTATAAGAATATTCATGTTCAATTAATGAAATTAGCAAAATGTTATATGTATCGATCGATGGTTCTTTAGTTTTATTTATTTTGGACCAGTTTTGGTACTCTCCTTAAGTCTCGTTGCGTTTACCGCCCATGAAATGACATTAAAATTACAATAAACAAATCTATATCGCAAGCTTTATGAAATAACGGAGATATTCTATAAATATTCCTATTAAAACATTCGAAGAATTTTCATATTGTAGGAACATCAAAAATAATGGTATTTATCCTATCGAATAAAATGCGATGTAAATAAAAACTAAAAAATTATTCATATCTTAGAAATGTATTGAAGTGATATAATATGTTTGTTTCCCAAGGAAATTATTAAAGTTTATTATATCGCGTTAACTATTAGTGAAAATCTAGGTGATAATTTGATCATTATGAAAACAACAACAATGATTATATTCTTACACTTTTATTCATATTATGTTTTTGTGAACAAGACGATGCTGTTAAATATTTTGACCAAAATACTTAATTAGATGTTTCTTTTTCTAATATCAAATGAAGAATTTAATTGAGTTTGTTACTGTCTAAAGGCTTTTATTTTAAACTTTGTTACAGTCGTTTTTAATAATATAGTGAAAAAATATGGCAGCTCAATAATAGATTAATTATCTGTAAAGTTTCGCGCCTTTTTATGACGTTTAATGAAATGGCGGCAAGTGCGCGCCAATTTTGTTAGAAATTAGTAAAATATCGCTGTCATTATACTTAATTGTTTTTATAATACGTTTAATAATTTATATTTAGATAATTGTAATTATAAGGATTTATTAGTCAAAATGGAGTAGAACGTTTGTATCGTCTTCCATAATGTAAATGAGAACTCCGGTTTTCCTTTCCTCTAATTCGTTACGCCATATCAGATACGATAATTGAATACGGATACTAATTAAACAGAATCAGGTGTTATCCTGGAAGACAATAATGATGGATAATAGCTGTAATAAGCAGAGGTACATAATTTCACGTTCAAAACAATGATTACGAAGAGTTATGATGATAATAAGAAGTTTTTAAAAATAAAAGTATTTACTGCATGACTTGCGTGTTTCATTTTTCGAGCCAAACAATGTGCGGATATTCCTTCATCATAATTATACAGTAAACTAACAACCAACCTTCTATTAATTAAAAATGTTTGGACGCTTTAAACCTTTAATTGGCAATAGCTTCATAATTTAGTTAAACCAATTATCTACTAATTCATCCCATTGTCGAAAAACTCTCATGTGTCTTTTGATGACAAATAAGTAATATTACTCGTAGCATCAGATACAAATAAAAAAATTCTCACATACTAAACACGGCTCTCCTTCAATTCAATCAAACCTTGACCAAGTGTTTCGAGGTCACTTTTGAATGAAGACCTAGACATTTGACAAATCAGGGCCATGATTATAGAATTCATTTTCATATTTACATAATTACAAAGTATAACTACATATTTTACTCCAAATCCCGATTTCATGGACTTACAGTATCGTACTGGAAAATGCTGCCAACCTGTAGATGGATAAGTAAATATTACCTAAACAAAGCTGCATGATAGATACTATATTGTTGTCAGTTATAGTAAAATTAAGCAAGTTTCGTTAAAAAGTACTTTATTTGGTAAACTGCTTATTTACACTTCATACAATTCGAAAATCTACATCATCAACTTAGTAAATTGCCTAGCATCAAAATTATTTTACTCTTTACCTAGTTATTCGGTTTATTAATAGCCGCAATATTCCCTTTTACATTGTTACAACACAAGTTGCATATAACCAATCTATTTCTATGAAACATGACGTATAAAATCGTATCACAAATTCAACTAAACATAATCATTATTTTTGTAGTTGGTTTTAGGTGAACACGCCCTGGCTCATAATTTCGTACGCTTTGGAGACATTCCCGGTGATATCTTCAGCAGGTCTGTCTGACGTCACAAGCCAAGTACTTGCAGTTTCACCGTGTTTGTATGCATGGATGAGGCCTTCTACTGCTGATTCAATCCTGGAAAAACAATTTCGTAATTTGTTTAAACTATTCCTTAAAATACAAAAAAAATCACATCATTGATGTATAATGTTATCTTAATTTTCTTTCTACTTATTTACGAGCAATTTTTTTAAGAATCATCTCTTAAGTTAACTCGTTTATTTTTAAACATTATTAGACGCAAAAGAATTTTCATAATTTGGCGTTTTTAAAACCAATGTTCTCTGTCATTGGTATCTGATAATAACCAACCTAAAAATCTTCACGACGAAAAATTTTATCAAGAATAAAAGTTTACAGCACATTGCGCACCCGTAGATTTCTTAAACTGAAGCAAAAACTTACTTTTGCATTGGCAAAATTCCCATGCTACCCATGAGAAGTTCGTCAGTTTCCTTATCAAAGGCTCCCATTTTGGAACTACTGAACAAACTTGTGTCGGTGCAGCCGAAGCACAATGTTAATACGCGGACTCCCGAACGGGTAGAATGTGGTTCTTTCTGGAAGGAAAAGCAATGCTTTATAAACATTTTGAGCTTTGGTTCAATAATGAGTAAAAAGAACAAGCTTGGAGAAGTAACCAATAAAACAATCAAAATTAAAAAAGTGATTTCATTGGACCTGGATCTCAGTATCTTTATGGTAAGTAATTTATAAACTACATGATAAATATTACAACATACTCGAATAACAGGCATTAACATAACTAGAGTAAACCTTGGTTCACAATATATACATTATAATATATCTTTATAGCAGCAATCAAAATCAAACATTATGTAAATATAAGATGAACAACAATATAACAATAAGGCCTTAAGCCGGGTGTGATACTATATTTAAGTGTAACGTACGATAGTAGTATGTGACAAAACTACTAAAGATTAATCTTTACAACAGTCTTCTAACTGTTTGTAGACAAATATTAATGATAAGTTTCGCAGTGACAATATTTATTTCAGATAATTTGTCAAACACATAACACAGATACGTTAATCAAATATTATTATAATAATTGAAGGAAATTCTTGAAAATTCTGTTGATGCCGTAACTCTTAACCATTGGCTACGACGATTACTGTTTCAATATCCTTCATAGGATAAAGATGAATTTAATTACCCTCGGTTAAAAAGAAGACCGGCTAACAAATTATTAGTTTATACAGAATGCTACTACACAGAATGAAATTCAAAACTTACTCCAAGGCAATTGCTGAACTGCAACACAGCGCTCTTTGTAGCAGTATAAACTGGTAGAAGATGAGCTTGGAATAGCCCCACAATAGACGAAATATTTATGATCGTGCCACCTCTCCCACCTTGGTCTTTGCGCATCAAATCGAACGCTTTGAACGAACTTTTTATCAAGGCAGTCTGAAAAAAAGTTAAAATTAGTGTAGTTACGGATGATAACAATACAATTGCATGTTTATAGGTTTTTTTATAAATACATAGATTATTATTAATTTTAAAATGAACTTTAAAAAGAAACATTTTTCAAGGATAAAGTATTTATTTGCATGTTTTGATATTATAATCTACAATCGAATGATTGGCAATCGAATACAAAAATGAAACCTTTTAAAACTTACGAGGACATAGAAAGCAAAAAATGTTTGCAAATTTACCAACAAGTTTAAATTAATTAAATTAATAAAAAAAAATGATTCCCTAGTTGTTCTATTGGCTACAAGAGCGACTGCTAAACAGATGTAGTCGTCGCTTCTAAAGCCAGACCAAGTTTCTTTGGATTTTCTATCAGAAATCTCAGTAACAGCCATGCAGCCTTGCCATCGTGTCAGGTTGGTGTCAATAGGTTTGCGTCTAAATGTGGCTATACTAATAGGTACATCTCCGTCAAACTCATCAGGAATCACAGGTGTATTGCAATGTTAATAAATACTTACAACATTAATATCAATTTCTTTCAAATAAGCATTAGGTCTATCGTTCATGATTCCAGCGCAGTTAATCACCACATCAATGTAACCGAAGTCATTGACCACATTATCGTATACCGCATCCAGCTCGTTTGTAGTGACGTCACATTTATGGAACCTCACTTTATCGTTGCCATATTTATCCGATAGTTCCTGTTCTAGAGCTGTGCCGTTGTTGGTATCAACGTCTAGTGCTGCTACATGCTGGAAAGGAATATAGAGTGGGATAAGTAAGAATGATGACACAGGATCCACATAATGGGTGTAAAATAACCATAACGAAGCTGAAACTTATTATATCTCCCCATTATTGTAATTTGTTCATGGTTCTGGTCTATGCCTGGGAACATAAAGGGCGAGGAAGAAACACGAATGGGTTTTAGTCAGTAAAAGTCTGACACTCCCTCCCGCTCCGCCCAGAGTGGGAGAAGTCATTTGATGATTTCCCATCCGATAAAAAGGCATGCTGACACACCGAAGCAACTGATAATTACGCAATACGCACATGAATCGCAAAAATTAGAGGTGCGTGCCTTAGGTTCGAACTGGAGACCTTTGACTTGGCAGTCCCACGGTCACACCACTAGGCTAACTTAAAAATTAATTACAATTTAAATAAAACCAACAGCTACATGAAAAGACATTAACATTACGAAGTACATGCATGATTGATGTAACGCTGCATATCAATTAGAAGTGGTACTTAATTTATGCTCATTTAAATTGTTATGATAATGTTCACCTACGCTGCTACACATGTTGATTGATATGTTTGTATTGACCTTGAAAGAAAACGGAAACTTCAGAATTCAGATGAATAATTAGGTACATTTTTATGTGATTGTCTTGTCTAGAAACTTTTCTAGAAAAATGACCACTTAAGTGGTACATGACGATCGTATATTGCATAATTATGATCTTAGTTCAAAGTCAAAGTCTATTATCATGATTCAAAGGGGTTTTTACATTTTATATGTTTTATGGTCGAAATAAATACTTTTTCTTTCCATCCTTTCTTTATTATTTGTTTTTTATTCTAGTGAACCAATAAACAATTATTTGCATTTGCAACAAAACTGTGTTTTGCATAATAACAGCAATAACATGCAGCAACTAGGTAATGACTAGAAATCTAAGACTTGAGTCTATTTTGTGATTACAATATTGTAAAACAAGGTTGAAGTTTTTATCCAGAATAGGTATAATTATGATAGGTACGTACCAACTATTAAAGAGCAACAAAAGCAGTTTAGATGTTAACCAAAATACACAGTAATTACTATCTATTTAAACGTACGTATATGTAATTGGAGTGTCTGTTTAAAAATAACTTTCCTGTTTGTGTAAAATTCAAATAGGCAAGGATTTTTTATAAATATTTAACACGGACAAAGGTCAATGGGGCACAGCTAATCACTTCATATTATAAAACAAAGTCCTCCACCGCGTCTGTCTTAGCTGTCTGTTCGCATTAAACTCAAAAACTATTGCAACGATTTTCATGCTGTTTTAATTAATGGATAGAGTGGTTCCTGAGGAAAGTTTTAGTACCTATATAATTTGTACGCGGGAATCAGCTAGTCTAAAATAAAACCAAGTCTCCGTTTCTAACACCAACACTCCAAGAAAACTACCGACCAAAATAATTAAGACCTAGTAGGAGGTTTTCAGTTTCATGAAATCTACCTAAGTTCCTGCCTACTGTAGGTATTTAAGTACTAATTCACTAGGTACTCACTTTCGCTCCTTCATCCAAAAACGCCCTGACAATTCCGGCTCCAATGCCCGCAGCGGCCCCAGTCACGAAAAACACTTTATCTCTTATTTCGAACATATTCCCAAAGGTATGAAGTCGATCGGAAATCACTGTAATTGTGACAGCTTGGATTCACGAAGTAGACTCGAGTTCGGATTCACGATCACGACTGATCTACGCCGCAGTCAATCTGCAAGTGATGTTAAAGTCATTAATTAGGTCTGCCCCGATCTTAGACTGGTCTCAAGTGTTTGAATTACGATAAAATGAACAGTAGGATAGTTTTATGTGACTTAGGTTTCTTACTTAAGTTTGTTTGTTTACTGATCGTGTTTCTTTGTATGACAACTTGGATTTACGAAAATGACTCGAGTCCAAGATGATGGTTCGGATTCAAGATCACGATTGATCTACTCCGCAGTCAATCTGGAAGTGATAATAAAGTCATGAAGTCTGCCTCGATCTTAGACTGGTCTGAAGAGCACCAGTCTTTGAATAGTGATAAAATTAACAATGAGATAGTTTTATTATTGTGACTTAGGTCCTTGAGATGATAGTATATTGTGTTTGTTTACTTATTGTATTTCTTGTTTGAACGAAAAGATAAATGCGAGTAAATATAAGTACCTAAAATGTAATAGGTACTTGTTATGGATAGGTTTCGACAATAATGACATAACACGATAAATTAGAAATACAGGGCAGCAATTTTAAAGTTACACTTAAAATATTTTCATTATATTACATAAAAACCTTTTATTAAAAGATGGAATATTTAGATTACGTATTACATATTCGTGTACTATAAAACAATGGAAAATAATCTAATTTTTAAAAATGATTTTATTCTTGTCGCAAAAGATGGATGTAGAGAAACTAAGATATATGCAGCTGATCGCTATAGAATAGGCATGCAAAATACCAAAATATGAACATACGATATTAAAAAAAAAAAAACAAAAATAATAACTTCAACAATCACCACTTATTATTTTCAATTTCCAGAACTATTGTCACCAAAATAAGATCTAGGATCACCTACTAGTTGCTCACAAAAAACACCCACATCTCAACGAATCAAAAACTCTTCTGAGTTGAAATGAAACAAAATAAGTACAGTCGCGAAAACGTACTTTTTAGCAACTTAAACCACACTCAAGTGTTACTTAAAACGTGTTGTCTCATTCATTCCGAATGTAATGATTTAGGTCATAAAGGTGATTCACACTGCACTGACTGCGCTGTTGCGGTTTGGAAACTTTTTGGAGAAACGTCAGCTGTTACTGTGGGAAGGGAAACATATCAACAGGAAAAGGTCTGACAAAGATGTCACGAAACTAAGCTGGACTAAAATATTTACTAAAAGTAATCTATTAACTATCTAAAGGGCTTGAGTTAAGTTGGAGACGTTGTTACTACAACATGATTATTATGGCCTTAAAAAATAACCTCCTTTTTTTGGGAAGTCGGTGGTTGGTCTAGTGGTCGCAATCACAACTGCTGATTGAGACATTAAGTCCCGGGTTTAATTATCGGGTCGGGCAAATTGTTATTGGGTTATTCCATTAAGAATTTCTCATTAACAGCCACAGAGTCTGTAGTTTTGCTCAGTTGAAGGCAGGCTTGCCCCTGTTACACGGGGATTTAACATAATGGGGAAGACCGTTAAAAGCTAATTGTAAATGGCGCTACCATAGCTAGGTCTCAATATGACCAATGAGGTCAAGGTATTTCGAAATATGAAATGACATTCCTTGATTTTCAACCAATGACGATGCTTGGAACCAGCTATGCTAGCGCCATTAATTCCACAGTGTCCATCCCCATTGGCAAAATGTAGGTGTACATACATATATGTAACAGTACCCGTCTGCCTAAACCTTCGGGGATTACATACCTCAGCTGTTATGTTGCAAAAGGGATTTTTCACATATCCAAAGTAGATAATAAGTATTCATCGGCATGTAGTAGTACAGTGTGGATATGACTTTACATATCGATGTTTAAATTCAAGGTAAGCAATTCTTAAGGTACAGAATAATAAAGTCGGTGAGCTAGACGAAGCTAAAAAGGTTAATAAATTAGCGTAGTGACGTATTATACATACGTCGTAATAAGCAAACGTTTAAAAATGTTGCGATACGCTCTTCAAACAAGAATTTAAACTGCACGTATTTGTGTGAGTACACAAATAAATAAGTTTATATTTGAATGTATTAATTTATCGAGAGATAATCCCCACTGGTGGGGATTTCTGGAATAAATCAACCGAATGGAACTAATGAGTTTTTTTACCATGGTAGGTACCTACTTCCATAATAATTAAACCATTTGATTTCCCAGTTATAATATACTGTTAGGAAGAAATGAGGTTTCGCGTAGTATTATGAAGAAATGAGGTTGTACGTAGCACAGGTTACTTCTATGGAAAGGAGTGACAGACAACTTGCATTAGTCTCTGGTCGCGGGAGACTCGTTGGGAATATCGCTCAAAGGGCTGTAAGATTTGTATTTTCCTATTTTGTGTACTTACTCGCTATTTTTCTAAACAATTACGTGTTAATTGGATTCGGTATGATTTGTGGCGGTTTGGGATAGTTTCAGGAATTGATATTTTGTTCCAAGTTAGAATAAACGGTTGTATTCATTAGTTCATGAATCTCGTTGTCTTATTTTAAACATCTTCACTTCTGGATGCTAAATATACATTTAGTCAAAAAAGTATCGGGAATGGATGATTTGTTTATGGTTCCATATTCAAAGTTTTGATTTTTTTGTTGTTGTTAGATTGGCACAACTGTTTTCCATTTTGGCGCGGAGTTTGAGTTGCATCTGTTATTTATATTAAATACAGTGCTTACAATGACGACTTTATCAAAAACACGTGCTTATGAATATGAGTGGTACAAAGCGTTCAAAAGCGGTCGCGATGTGATGGAAGATTTGCCTCGCTCTGGTAGGCCATCAACGTCTGCAACTGAAGTTAACATGGCAAAAGTGAAGGAAATAGTGACTGAAAATCCTCATACAACTTTGAGAGAGATAGCCGCCGAACTTTCTGTATCTTACGAGTCAATCCGTACCAATAATCATTTGGGTATGAAACGTTTGGTCCTTTTTAGGGTTCCGTAGCCAAATGGCAAAAAACGGAACCCTTATAGTTTCGCCATGTCTGTCTGTCTGTCTGTCCGCGGATAATCTCAGTGACCGTTAGCACCAGAAAGCTGAAATTTGGTACCAATATGTATATCAATCATGCCGACAAAGTGCAAAAATAAAAATTTAAAAAAACATTTTTATTAGGGTACCTCCCCCAGACGTAAAGTGGGGAGCGATTTTTTTTTTAATTTTGACCCTGACGTGTGATATATTGTTGGATAGGTATTTAAAAATGAATAGGGGTTTTGTAAAATCATTTTTTGATAATATTAATATTTTAGGAAATAATCGCTCCGAAAGTCAAAAACAATGTGTCCCCCCCCCTCTAACTTTTGAACCATAAGTTTAAAAAATATGAAAAAAATCACAGAAGTAGACCTTTATATGAACTTTCTAGGAAAATTATTTTCAACTTGATGAGTTGAATAGTTTTTGAGTTATATAGCACTTTTTCAAAAAAACGCAAATGATAACTTTGTTTTTCATACAAATACTATGAAAAACAAAGTTATTTTTGCTGACGAAAAATGTTGGTATTTTTAATGGTCTGGGAAGCTACGGAACCCTACAGTGAGCGTGGCCCGACACGCTCTTGGCCGGTTTTTTTTTTTTTTTAGGATGGGAAATCATCAAATGACTTCTCCCACTCTGGGCGGAGCGGGAGGGAGTGTCAGACTTTTACTGACTAAAACCCATCCATGTTCCTTCCTCGCCCTTTATGTTCCGGGGCCGCGGTATCTCTTTCGAATAGGCCCGCAACCCCGGCAGGCTTCGGCCCTTGCGGGCCCCTCTCTTATGCTGACATCTCTTTGAGGCGCGCGTGGAACACGAACGCGCCGTCGACACGGCCTGTCGTCTTTAGACGGACGGACGGCTAGCTAGCCCATAGCCAACCGTCCACAGGCCCGCGAAAACGTTTGGTCCTGGGTTCGAATCCCGGTAGGAGCAAATGTTTGTGTGATGAGCATGGACATTTGTTTCCGAGTCATGGATGTTTATATGTATAATAAGTATGTATTTACAAACAAAAAAGTATATTATGTGTAGTATGTATATAAACTATCTGGTGTCCACGACACAAGCCTTGCTTAGTGTGGCACTAGATGGCGCTGTGTGTTAATGTTCAGCGATATTTATTTATTATTTATATGTCGGGTTTGTCGGGATTTATTTCGTTAGGCTCGAGCATTATGTGGGCAGAAGACGGGTATCGTGCTATGAAAACTCACTGGATGCGATACACTGATTATTGTCAGGTGCTCGGTTCGCGTTGGTTGTTTCCATAGAGAAGAACCGGCAAGAAACTCCATGGTTACTCTTTTCAAACAGACACCTACACTGAGTAAACTAACGAACTACTTGACATTACACTTTCACACTCAAGACGTCTGAACTCCGCTGCGATCCGACCCAGAATCTCGTCCTCGCGGCGAGCTGTTAACGTCAGGACTCTGTAGAAGCACGCCATGGCGGGGGTAGACTGGTCTCTAGGTCGCGTGATGTCACCACTGGCGCGCTTTGATTCATTCCCGTGTCCATACCAATGACCGGATCCGACATATATATGTTACCGCTCGGCTAGTCCCAAAAGACCTGAATTTTCTCCAAAAACTCAATCGCATGAGAGTCGCTGAGGACACTTGAACGAGTCAATTCCGACTCATCATTCATGAAACGCATTGTTACTGGTGACGCCGTGACGAGACCGGAGTTTACGAGTTTGACATGCAAACTAGTCAACAAGCTTCGGAGTGGCGCCTTCCAACTGAACCGTGACCGAAAAAAAAGAATTCGCGGCGAGAACTGGGGGTCTAAAAAGGCCACTTTAGCAGAATCATAATTTGAATCACGTTAAAATTTAAAATTCTTAAAATGGACTTTATGTTTTTGAGGATAAGGTCCATTTTACCAATTTAATTTTTTTTAAGATGATTCAAATTATGATTCTTCTAAAGCGGCCATTTTAGGCCCGCTGCACTCAATTCCGGAAACAGCGTTTAAAAAATGTTTTTATGGTTGGATTATTCGTTGGCGTAGTGTATCGTTTCTGAAGGAGCATACTTTGAAGGTTGAAGGTGATTAAATGAAGGATGAATAACAAACTTTTTGTGTATTATTGATCTTTTCCCGTTACTTTCATGACAGAGCAATATATCATTAATTATTAACTTGTAATGCACAAAGAGATATGAAAAGCGACTCTCACAGTGGACCTTAAGGTTAATTAAAAACCGGCTGATCTTGTCGGCCTTCACCTAAATTATAATAACATCGATACTGGCACATGTATTTACATTTCTTTGAATAATTTGTTATCGTACAATAACATTAGTTTTTTTTTGGCACGAGGCATAATTTTTTTGGTACTATGTCGATAACACAGGTTAGGTCAGGCATTGCTCACAGTGGTCGCGAACTTTATGCGTAGCAGCTGGTCGATTCTGTAAAATTCAAATAACAACTCGCATCTCACATTGCTATTCACTCTCACTTCGCATAAGGTTCAAAATTACCTTGATTTTGTAAGCATCACCTAGTCACGGGAAGTGACGGGGGAATAGACTTGTTAACTGAAAAAATCTAATTAGTCCGTCACTTAGATTATCAAAAAATATTTGACCCGTATTTTTTCTTTTGTCACATAAAACAAAATTGACGAAGATACGACGCTTTTAAAATTCCCAATACGTCACTGTTCGGTATGATTCTTAGTGAGTACCTACTGACGTCACGAGCGCCCACTCCCAAGTTTTGATGCGTTTTATCTTTGTCAATATTCGTTGATTTACAAAAACAAAAAATACGTGTCCATTATTTTCTAATACTCTAACTGACGGACTAAATAGATTTGCAATTTATTGATGGTGGAAACAAGCCTATTGTCTTACAGAATGTTCTTAAGTCATCTCATACTTTATCTGTCAAAATCTCCCTGTTAATTTAGTTCAACTCGCTAACACGCTCGCAAGGATGGCGCTAGTGTAAATTCAAAAAATCAACCGAGAGATTTTAGAATGCCAATCAAGAAACTCACTCTTCAGATTCGAAGTTTAGAATGAGGTCTTACAGGATCACACAGCAGTTCTCGCGGCTTATCCACCAAAGCGACAGTAGGTTAATGGACGTGTTTTTAGTGGGTACTATAGCCCCACATAACCAAACCGTTTCTCCGCACACAGTAAATGAATTCTCGTCTCATAATGATTATTCAGTTGTTGCAGTCTCATCTTAATTTGATTATTTTTTTACTACGTATATTTTCGAGCTGTTCAGCATTGAAACTCAGACCATTATTCTGGAGCCGTTTAGTGTTCAAACTCTGGGCTCCAAGCTCCGTGCTCACAGACTTTTTAAGGAAATTTCTAAACGCAGGGCTAGCGTTTATCTTGGCTAGAGGCGCAGTGTTGCCATATAACGTAACAACACCAAAATAATACACTCACCTACGGTTTTTCATAATATTTTTATTTCTCCCTGGCCTGCTTACATATGGGGAGTTATGGAAAATCAAAAAGTATCTTTGTTGTCTTTTCCCTTTTATATATTTTTTTTCAAATATCACAGAACAACCTTTATATTTTTATCTTTTCAACATTTTACGACTGAATTATTTTTTGATAGAAAGATCTCAGTCGTCTGCAAGAAGTTGAGCAAATTCCGCATACGCCTTATTGATTGCTAATGTGATGTCTTTAGCTGGTTTGTCGTTATTAATCAGCCAAGTGCTTCCACTTTCTCCTCTTCTATAAGCCTCAAGAGTCCCTTGAGCTGCTGACTCTACGCTGTACAAAGTAAAAAAAAAACATTAAATGACACACCCAAAACATAACAAGTAGACTTCTCCGTTCAACAGGACACGAACAGATGAGTATCTCTCGCTGGTGAAAAGCCATCCAGCACTTTATTAGCCTTTTTTCTATTTATGAGAAAACCGTCCAAGTGCGAGTCGAATTCGTTCATGAAGGGTTCCATACTTTATTTGTATTATTTGTTGTTGTAGCGACAACAAAAATACACATTCTGTGAAATTTCAACAGTCTAGTTATCACGGTCCATGAGATAAAGTCTGATGACAGACAGTGGTGAATTAGTGTGACATTAGAATTAAGGTCTCGTTTTTACCCTTGGGTACGGAACCCTTTCTCTTGTATCGTGGCCCGTGGGTGCATCTACAAACAACAACTGCCTGTTGGAAAATCCAATTATTTCAGTCAAGCTATTGAATCTCCACAGTTTATATGCGCTACTTAACACCCTCAACCGCTTACCGCCTCAACAGAACCTTAAGGTTGTAGATACTGCATAATAGTTAGTACTTACCTCTGCATTGGGTGCAACGCCAGTAGCTCTTGCATTCTAATATCCTCGTCGAAACTGGCCATATTGTCCAAAATGCCAGTCTTCATTGGACCATAACATATTGTGATCACTCGGACACCAGTCTTCGAATGATATGGTTCTTTCTAAAAATATTGAATTTGCATTTCTATCAATGAACACACAGAACTCTATCGATTTGAAATCATGACACGGTACTATATTTCTGAACTTTTTGAACTTCAAAGCATAAAAGCACGCGCATGCCACAGCTTATTGAGATTTTGATAGACCTGGTAGAGTCAGTAACCCAATAGTAACCTTATTGATATAACATTTAAGACCATTGTGATTTTGACACAAAATCAGGACAAGAGGACTGCACTTACACCAATACAGTTGCTGAACTGCAAGACAGCACTTTTCGTGGCAACATACACGAACAGTAACGGACTGTGTTGGATGAGGGCCGCTATTGAAGACACGTTGATAACTGTTCCTCCTCTCCCTCCTTTATCTTTCCTCATCAGCTCGATAGCTTTTACTGTGCCATTGATTAAAGCTGTCTGTAACACAAAAATATAAAAAAGAAATATATCTACCAGCGAGACCTTTCGCATTACTGAGTCGTGGAGGAATTATGATGAACTTGGTTTTAGCACGCGGCTTCGCACGTTTTATGCTCAGGGATTATCCCACAGCAACATCATATTTACAGCCTATGACTATTGGGGGAAAATATGAAAAAAGGTCTGGTCTGAAGTCTTGCCAAGGAGTATCTTATTACCCGGTACTAACTGGGTGTAGCCAGTCTGATATTCAGCTGCATCCGGTTAGACTGGAAGCCAACCCCAACATAGTTGTTGGGAAAAGAGTGCAGTTGATGACTTGGGGATAACTTAATTTCTCATTAATGAAATGATTTTCGGAAATGGAGTTCCGAAGATTATAAATACTCCCAACATCATTTAGAAACGTACAAATACCGCTTTAAAACATTAGTACAGATTCGTACTAGATTTCTGCAAATAAATATTGACAAAGACAACCAGTTGGGTACTGATTTAACACATTTTTAGAGCACACATTCATTTGTTGTAAATTCCGGTATCATTGGACACAAGCACAGAATCACACAAACATACTAACTTACAGTCGTTTTGAAGAACTTGAAATTTTGATATGGGACCACGGAGAAATGTAGTGTTTTGTACTTACAACATTAATTTCAATTTCCTTGCGTATAAAGTCACTATTACTCTCATTGGCCATACCAGCATTGTTGACTACTACATCAATGTAGCCATACTGTTCTGTGGTATCCTTGAAAGCCCCGAAGAGCTCCTCATCATTGGTTATGTCACATTTAGTGAATTTTACTTTATTAGTTTCATCTTTTTCGTTTAGCTTATTTTGTAGTGATACTCCTGCTGCTTCGTCAATATCCAGTATTCTTACATGCTGCAAAATAGAATGATTAGGTTAAACTAATCGTATACTTTATTTGGAAAAAATAAAAGAAGAAAAAGTTTTCATGGGAGTGGAGTGGAGTTTTAATGGAAAAAATCTCGAATTGGCTATATAAGGATTTTTGAAATTAATTTATTGCAGGCGCTTTATTCTGCACACAGCTCAAACGTAATCAAAATTTATTAGCGGTCCTACTACTGTTAACGTTGCACGTTACAATGTCTCATAATTATACAATTTGTGTTGAAACTATCATAATTATGTCTTCATACATTTGATCCTGATCATAGAAAGGGATCATACGTTCGTCCTCATAACATGCTGTGTAACATACCATACTTAATCAATTTCTTTTATTTCTCTTGTGGCTGTTTGGGAGTCGAATATGCTGTATAATTCATAATTTAACACACACACAGTACCACTCACTTATAGTATCAATGACACTTAATGGAAGTAATTGTTATAAAATGGGGCTTATCAGCTCCGACGCATGTTATGTTGCGCAGTGAGGCAATATAACGGCATCACTATTTGTTAAAACTCGAATTCCCACGGCAGCTGATTTGTGCAACGTGGGTTATACCTGAAAATAGATTTTAAAGGAGTAAATTCAACCTAGAATTGTCAGTTTTGGTTAAAAGCAAGGTCTTACAGGACAAGTAAAGGGAAAATTCCGAAAAAAAAAGTTGAAAATTAAGGTAAACTTTGGTACTTATACCATAATAATATCTTTTTACTGTGTTGACTCAGGACCTTGATTTTTATATTCCTAACAGGTTATATAAAGCTCAGTGTCTGGTATAAATTTTAATAATTTGTTAAGACCACCCGTTCTTGAGAAAATCGGTGGTGACAGACGGACCGACCGACAAGAAAGTGATCTTAAATGGGTTCCTTTTTTACCTTTTGTGGTACGGAACCCTAAAAATCGTCATTTTCTTTGTCTTCTCTTCTTAATTTTCTTTCTTCTTTTTCTCTTTTCTTTCTCGTCATCTCAGCAGTCACCTCTTTCATTCTCTATCATCCTTCACACAGTCCATCCATAATTTCTTTTTTTTTGAGTCAGCTCAAAAATATCATTAGATTTTCTTACCTTAGCTCCTTGTTCAACCAGTATTTGAACGAAGGCCGCTCCAACACCGTTGGCCGCGCCAGTTATCAAGACAACTGTGTCTTTCAACTCGTACATATTAACTAACCTACTAACAGGCTTATGCTTGGGAAAGGACCAAGCTTATTGTATTCATTTTGTATCTCTTTCTTCACCATTCAAGCGAAAACGACACGAACACCGAAGGCTTGTGAGAATGGGTTACGAATTAATCGGCATTGAAAATAAAGTAAACTGAGACGATTTTATACACTACTGAGATAGCTTACAGGGTGACCTTTTCAACTTCCAATCCATAACGGTTGAGAACTGGAACTTGTTGGAATGTCATCATCAGTTTCCTGCTCCAATCCCATTGTAATTGGGGCCGCAACACATTTTCTTCTTCCAATCTCTCTCAGTCAGACGGCATGGCATCATTTACTCCTTTCTCTTTCATATTATACAGGGTGTAAACCACCTCATCACAAAGCCGTTAACCAAGCATTCTGTACATCAAACTAAGTAACTTTACGCAAAAATTATTGCTGGGAAACAACTTTTATTTTTGAGGTTATAAAACATGATTTATAACCTCAAAAATAAAAGTTGTGGTAGAACTCAATTTAACGCACTTAAAACATTGTGTTGATGGATGGATTGAATAGTACGGGGGTCATGGAGGTGTTAGCAGTCAAAATCTTACAAAAAAAACTTGTAAGTAATTTAAAATAAACTTGTCAAAAAGTTGTAACTTTGACCCCCCATATCTCCGTAACTAGAAGGTATGGTGTAGAACAGAAAATGATGGGGAGAACAAGTGCCTTTGGGCTTCGTGAAGAGGTGTTTTACACCCTATATTCCTCACACAATCCATCCATCTTTTCTTCGTCCATCTTCTTCCTCTACAACCATCATCAAGTTGCTGGAAATGTACATAATTTATTTTTGTATTTTTTTTTCCGCCAGCCATGTATAAACATAATAGTTACAGTAACATATCTAGATCTAATTATTACTTTAGACAATAGAATTACTGTTTAGGAATAAACAAAACAAAAACATCAAATTTTGCCTCAGAATTTATTTTTATCATTTCAATGTTGTTTTAGTTAAATGTTTGTGTTTGTATTAATGCGTTCTATGTTTACCATATTAATATTGTATGCACGTCATGGATTTGCGACGAATAAACATTTTTTCTTTCTTTCTTTTTCTTTCTTTACATCTAAAATTCGTTCAAACCACTAATAATTCAAGCTAAATCTTCCAATAAATTACCTGAAGTGGGTTTAAACGTTTTACGAGTATTACTCTAGTTTTCCACTCGATTTAAATTATCTAGCTGCTTTTATCAGCTATGTACCGAAGGCCGCAATTCAGTGACAACAAAATCAGCATAAATGCTTGCCTCCATAGTTTATTGAAACTTGAAATAATATTAAAAAATCTTTGACATTTTCGGCTTACAACATACTCAATAAATACAACTGCATAAAAATGATACCAATGAGCTACAGCGTTACAATATCTACAACAATTCTCACCAAGTCCAATGACACTGCCAAATGAAAAAAAAACATCTCACAATGAATTAAAGTGCAAATTGTACTGCAATTGTTATCTGATAGCCCTCGGTGCCAAGGTCTCGACACATTACACAGTCTTGACGTCGACTCGACTCATAGCAAATTATTTAACATAACATCACCCAGCCTGTAATGAAAATTTAGGTTAGGCAGAAGTGTATATGTCACCGTAAATTGTCAAACACGTTATATTGTAATCTCTCTCGGTAAACTCTCGAAATATTGTCAAACGAACATACTGCTTACATTAAAACGCATTATTTTTCGTGAAATGCATGCGATGGTAGTCAACTCACGCGGTGTGGAGGGAAGGAGGGGTCCCCCTTGTCCAATGGTACAACTCTCATGAAAAGATAATGTACCATTCCTGAGAAATACCGATTAATATAACCTAACCTTAAAACACTTAATATTACCCTAATATTAAAAGCGAATACATTTTTAGCCGGTTCGTTTCGGTTAATGTGCACATTAGCCGGCTAAGGCCCAATTTCACCATACTCTGTTAAATATTTAACGGACTGTTAGGTTACTTAACGAGCTGTTAAAGTTATCGAGTGTCCCACCACGTGTTAACGGATGTTAAATTCTCTTAACAAGGCATCAAATCTAATCACTGCTTAAGAGGTCCGTTAGACAGCTAACAGACGGTCAAAATCCACATGGACGCTGCTGCATACAATGGTGCTTTGTCTTTCTTCGTGGTGCGTTTTTTGCACGTTTTTATTGTTCTGTGTGAAATATTTTGAAAGGACAATGATATAAAAACGAGATATGAGGAATTTAAAATTTCTATAGAAAATTTATTTTTCTCAAAACTCTTGTTTAAATCGGTGTACGTTCAAAATTTGTGTTTGGGAACCTATATATTCTGTTATCCAATCAAAATAAATACACACTACCTTTAGAATATGTTTGATTTACAAATTATTTTGGTATTACGGTTGTATGAAATTCGCATGCCCCGCCGGCCTCTTAATAATCGAAATTATCAGTATCCAAACTCAACAAACACCACACCAAACAACACAAAGCTAACCTCAAATCACCGTGACACTTGACACTTTTGCCATTTGACTGGTCAAAAATCAAAATCAAAAGTAGGCACAATTATATGAAATCCCACGGACCAAACGTCATTTGAAATTGGTCGTGTAGCATTGCAAGTGACGTATTAATACGACAAGAAACAAAATTGTGTTTTTCCGCACTGACGATATATCAAAAACTAGCATTTCGATTTGGTCGGTTGAACAAAGAGCGAATGACTTGCGAGCCATTCAGTTAAATCTTCAATTTGCTAACGGCCTGTTACATTTTTCCCGTAGGACGTAATATGATTTAACAGCTCTGTTATTATTAACAACTCATTAGTTAATGACCAATTTAGATTTAACAAACACTGTTTGGTGAAATTGGGCCTAAAGATGGAATAGCACGACACAAACTAACATTAAATCGAACTTAAGCTGCTTCTCGCAGATAAACCTAAGATTAGCCGGCTAATCTTAAGTTTATGTTCACACCCACCTTTAGCCGTAACATATAAATATAAAATTACACCCACATTTTTCCAGTTGTTTTTAAGTTCCATGTAATAAGTGGCGACCTTATTGCCATCAACTGGGCACAAATCCAGACTTCTGTGACTGCTACTGAGAAATTCCTGATGGAAAAACCCAACACCATTTTACCCGACCCGGAGATGAAACCCAGGACCTCTTGCTTAGCAGTCGCGCTTGAGACCCCCTGACCAACCAGACAGTCATTTTTTGTGAGCTTTTTAGTCAGAGCGGAGTCGGCATTGAGTCTATGTAATGTGCAAAGTCCTTTTTCCTTTTCAAAATTATTCCGATGATGTTCCCGCGATAACTTGGGCAATATCTGCATCTGCTTTCAATATGTGTGAAGTGATGTCCTCTGCAGGCTCGTTGGCTCGGACCAACCAGATGCTGGCACTTTCTCCTTGCTTGAACATGTCTATCATTCCACGTGCTGCTGATTGAACGCTAGAAGAAGAAAATTGAGTACCATCATCAGTCCCGCCATAACGCAACTGTTGGTTAACCAGAATCAACAGGAAATCAGTACTTTGTTCTAGGCAATATTGATAGTAGCGATATTCACAGTTCGTCAGCTTTTCGTCTTATTGTTTCTGTATGACAGTAAGACACTGTTGCATTATTAAACCTGGGTTTTGGTTAAACCAGTTCCCGAACCAGAAGTCCACATAGCTCTGAACCTAAAGAACTAGATGTCATGGGGAGAGCATTTTACCTAGCCGCCATTAGACAAATGCCTCTCCGCACTCTAGGCTGTAAAGATAGTAACAGTAACAGTAATTAGAGCCTTATCACACTAGCGGCGAATACGCCGCGAATAAAAACAAAATGAATGATTGTACAAAACGCGGATCGCACACCGCGAACCCGCTGCCCACCTGCGGCGTCTTCGCCGCGCACACGTTGCAAACTCGAGGCGAGCTCGCTGCGAACTCGCCGCGCTTTCCACTCGCTCGCAACTCGCTAGTCTGATAAGGCTCAGGGAGTAAGTAACTAACTCCGAAACTCTTTCACCATCATGGATACGATAAAGTATCTACTCACTCTTGAACTGGATGTTCTCCCAATACATTTTGTGCTTCTAGGTTTAATCTTTTTTCAAAGCATTTAATTTTGCCCAAGATAGCGGTATCGGTGACTCCAATACATATTGCCAGTACTCTCACGCCGGTATGCGCGCAGGGAACTTGCTGGAAAATCGAAAAAAAAACAGCTTTTTAGAGCATAATTTAAGTACGGAAAACGAAGTTCACTGAGAGACAGCAGGTGCAGGATATGCGCTTTTAGTACATGGGCTCTACCTTTTTTTTCGGATGAGAAATCATCAAATGACTGGAGTGTCAGACTTTTACTGATTAAAACCCGCCCTTTTTCTTCCTCGCCCTTTGTGTTCCGTGGCCACGGTATCTCTTTCGAACAGTCCCGCAGCCCCGGCAAGCATTGACCCTTATGAATGCAGTTGTGGTCAAACTGGTGTGGAGAAATGAGTTGCGTTGTCTCTTACTACGACGTCCGTCAACCAACAAAAATAGCTATCAAGTAGAAGACACCCATAATAAAATAAATTTTGAACATTGTTGCAACATCGCTCACTAAGTACATATGCACCAACCGTGCAGGGTTCGATGAAGATACATCAATAATTGGCAGTGCCTCATTACAATTACAATTATACTTCATGAACTTAAGTAAGTCACGTCTAGAAACAATCAAATAAGAACTTACACCAACGCAATGGCTGAACTGCATGACAGCTCGCTTACTGGATGAGTAGGTGAACATCGGTGACACCTGAATGAGTCCTCCAATTGAGGAGATGTTTATGACAGCACCACCCCTGCCACCATTGTCCTTACGCATTAGCTCAATGGCTTTCAGGGTTCCGTTGACAAGTGCTATCTGGAAAAGTGGAATGACGTATGGTATATTGCGGTCTGTACTCCGGACGTTGATTTATACAAACTTAAAATATGGAAGTTGTTTCACACAATAATCTTTAGTCTTGGCGAGGTCTGGTCATCTTCAATTATACTTTCATGGCTGCTACTAAACTGAATGGGAACTCTTCACCTTCCTAGCCTGTTTCTTTAGGGGTAGTGAAATCCTCTAGATTGGGAGAACGTAAGTTATCTCGTACTACTAAAACCTCACGGTACGTACTGCTTTTATAAAAGGAGGCCCGAGAGTACCCGTGTGTTCACTCGTACCTCCTACTAGTATCAACCCCTAGTGGGTCATGTAACATCCTTTACTTAAGCCAGCCTATCACTAATACGTTTACAGATTTGCAGTCTTCACTCAAGAGTACCTACGGAGTAGGTAGACTGTTCTCTAGTTTAACTAAACAATGGAGTTTGGGTACAGAAATACATACATAGTTAATTTCGATTAGTTTTCGAATCAATATCAGTTTGCTCTCGTCCGCGACTCCAGCATTATTAACCAGAAGATCAATATATCCTTTATCTTCTTTAGCATCCTCTAAAGCTTTGTAGAACTGGGCATCATTAGTGACGTCACATTTTACAAACTTCACTTTGTCTTCCCCATATTTTTCGTTCAGCTCATCTTGAAGTAGGACACCCGATCCTACGTCGACATCCAAGATCCTTACATGCTGCGGAATTATTAAATTAGTGTTGGTTATAGGTTTTTAAGTAAACCTGCAGTTAAAAGTGTTACTTATTGGGTTTTCCCATTAGTAATTTCTCAGTTTCAGCCACGGAGTTTGGAGTTGTGCTCTGCTAACGGCAATAAGCTCGCCCTTATTACAAGAGATTTAAACATAACTGACATTGGTGTACTTCTAGGTACAGTCACGTCTAATAATCTGTAAACACTTAAGAATTTTTTAAATTGTGTTTCTCCTAATGTAGTGATCAAAATTTAATGTTATTACGTACATAGTATTCTGGAACTCATATTTTTATGAAAAAGATCCAATCTCCTAGTTAAAATCGTTATTTCTCGCGAAAATAGCTATGATATTAAGGAAAGTGTATACATATTATTAGACGTGACTGTACGTTATGTGTACAACTTTGACAGTCGACATTGGTAGAGTCAGTGACCCAAAAGTCTGACAAGCAGTCTTACCAAGTGGTATCGTATTACCCAGTATTAACTGAGTTGTGGAGGACAATAGGTAGTCGCTCCATGTAAAATACTGGTATTCAGTGTTATCTTTTTGAAACTCTGCTATCAAAATAAGAGATTTTGATAACATGATGTGATTAAGATTATTGTGTCGATTGTAGATAGATACTGGCAGGCAGACACATTCTGCGGTCCTCGTAATAATAATATAATTAGCAACATTATCATACATATGTTAATAAATGTTGAGGTAAATATATTTTAACACTTACATATTTGTAGGTGCTTACGTTTAGTTTTTATTTTTGTAAATATACAACGTGTAACAGAAAGGGACCATCAAACTGAACAACTTTCTCCATGGAACCACCATCGTAATAGCGAAAACATTTTCAACGGCCCCATACTAAATTTCAATACATACTCGACCAAATGTATGAAACAGCTGATTATTTTTTTACGATTACGATGGTGGTCCCTTACAGAAAGTTGTTCAGTTTGATGGTCTATATAGCACACCCTTTCATATGACTATACCCTTTTTGTTACACGTTGTATATAGTTCTAGTCATAGTATGTTTACCTATAATGTACATAATAATTTTACTTCAATAAAATATAGTTAACATAACACTGAAACGGCGATAATCACCACCCATGCTTTCTATTTGGCGCTGTTGCAAGCACCATGATCACGAATATACAAAAGTTATTGCGGTAGGGCGTTCATGATCAAACAAATCATTGTAAACTCCTTCTTTCTGGTTCGGTTTTGCTCGGTACCGCTACCACTGTCACTCACCACTCGATTCTGTTCCCGACACACGAAACTCACTGTGTGCGGTCGCTCAAAACAAACGGGAAACATGGTAAAATCCCATTTTCAGATAGTATTAGTGACCATATCAGTTTTTAAAAATATAAAGTACCTAGGTTAATATTAAAACATCATTTTGCTTTTAACATCATACTTTGTTCAGCTGTGAACTGGACTGTGAAATTTTTGAATAAGTTGAAAACACTTCAGGGCAACTCACACCGAAAGAGCTTCGAAGCGCAGCGAAGCGGAGCGCAGTTTCAGTGTCATATGAATTTTAACATTATTTTCATTACTATAATACTTATTATCGCATGAGAAACTCGGACGAATCGCGCGGATGCCCGCGGCGCGGCGGCGCCCGCGCCCGCCGCGGGAATTCCGGCGAATTCCATAAATGGAGCCGTGCGAGTCGCGGGCCGCGGGACCCGCGCTTCGCTGCCCTTTGCCGCTCTTTCGGTGTGAGTTGACCCTTACTATTCTGGTTACGTTTTCCAGTTAATTTTATTCAAGTTCTGTTAATTTTTTAGCACATCTTACTGATACTACTAAGTAAAAGGGGAGCATCTGTAGATTGGGAATTGGCTAAAGCTAGTAGAGGTAGAGGAGTCTTTTTGTTTAATGACCTATTTTTCTTCTAGTAGAATATCCGGGTTTGTCTCCACCTATCACGTTACCAGATTTATATCCGGCAACGAAAACAAAAACCTTGAACAAGATTATTAAAATTACCTGAACTCCTTCTTCTAATATTTCTCGAACAAAATGAGCACCGATTCCTTTTGAAGCACCGGTCACCAAAACAATTTTATCTTTTAAATCGTACATGATTGCTGTACCACGGTTGGCTTGATAGTGATACTGAAAATGCTTAAATATCTACGCTATCTAGAGATCAAGATGTAGCATAAAGTTGAATCTACGAGTACAATAATCTACTAACACATTGATGTGTTTTTTCTTAAACCAGAATGTTTTATGACTTTCCATAAAATATTCCATTTCCAGAGAGAAAAAATGGAATTTTAAATTTAATTGGCGACTAATATAATGAATAGGAAATTATTATATAAAGTAAGTATTGTATCTAACTGAAGTACCCGGTCATTGCGGCAAGGAGAACATAGGTGGTAAGAGCGAGCGGAGCGAGCTCGGGACTTGCTCTGCGGGCTAAAAAGAAGTCGACTACGCCTAATCAAGGTAGTGTGTATTTATTTTGATTGGATTACAGAATATATAGGTTCCCAAACACATATTTCGAATGTACACTGATTTAAACAAGAGTTATGAGAAAAATAAATTTTCTATAGAAATTTTAAATTCCTCATATCTCGTCTTTATATCATTGTCCTTTCAATATAAAACTACGTTTGCTCAGCAGGCCTCTTAAGCAGTTGTTTTCTTAATTTTTGCATGTGTGGTAGCCCACACATGCAAAAATTCCATTCCTTTTGTATCTCAAATAACAGTGTGAGATGTATTCAAAAGCCAAAACTCAGCCCAAACAATGGTTTAGGCAATTTGCAGGTGCATCTTGACACTGATACTTGAATACAAAATGTAGTCATATTTCCTAGATTTATGGTTGTTTTTCCATAAAAAGGGTTCAGTAAATACCTATTATTTATTTGCGTACTTTGGGTACTGTGTGGTTTCGGCGTAACTTTTATACAAAAGAACAAAAGAGTGATAACTGTATCTCAGAATAGATAATAGTACTAGCGTACAGATGTTGCACTCCTTTGATCTTGAAGAATACCGACATTTTCAATACCTAAACTGGGCGCGCTCGATCTATATTGTACCTTGATGGTGGCACGCGTTAGCGTGTTATTCGGTGGGGTTGCCACAAGTAATAAAAATAAAATACTACCAACATTGTTGTATTTTAACGTATTAAATAATAATTTATTTAAAATGCAAGCGTCAGGGTACCCCGCGAAATTCAAATTTTCTTACGTTTTTTGCAATTTGCAGGCCTGTGCTAGGTTGTCCTTACAGAGCTGCGCGGCCCTAGTGGGGACGCTGCTTAAGACAGTTTACTCAAAACTAAGGCCTGCGGGCCTAAAATGGCTGCTTTAGCAGAACATAAAATGAATCACGTTTAAAATTTTAAATTATAAAAATGGATGGAAATAGACTTTATAAAGGGTGTAAAACACCTCTTCACGAAGCCGAAAGGCACTTGTTCTCCTCATCATTGGGATATTTTTTTTGTTCTACACCATACTTGGGAACCTTTTAGTTACGGAGTTAAGGGGGGTCAAAGTTACAACTTTTTGACAAGTTTTTTTTTAAAATACAAGTTTTTTTTTGTAAGATTTTAACTTTTACTCTTCAATCCATCCATCAGCACAATGTTTTAAGTGAGTTACATTGAGTTCTACCACAAAACATGATTTAATACCTCAAAAAAAAAAGTTGTTTCCCAGCAATATTTTTTGCGTAAAGTTCCTTAGTTTGATGTATAGAATGCTTGGTTTTGTGATGAAGTGGTTTACACCCTGTATTTATAGACATAACCATAAAGTCTATTTAAGAATTTTAAAGTTTTAACATGATTCATATTATGTTCTGCTAAAGCGGCCATTTTAGACCCCCTGAATAGGATAGACGACAAAAAAAATCTAATTAGTCCGTCAGGTTGCAGATTATCAATACACATATTATTTGACCCGTATTTTTTCTTTTGTTACATAAACCAAAATTGACTAAGATAGGTACAACGCTTTTAAAATACCCAATACGTCACGGCTTGGTATAATTGTTAGCTAGTTCTGACGTCACAAGCCCCCACTCCCGAGTTTTGATGCGCTTTATCTTTGTCAATATTCATTAATTCACAAAAACAAAAAAATACGTGTTCATTATTTTTCAATAATCTAACTGACGGACTAAACAGATTTGTAATTTTTTGATACTGTCGTCATGCGTGTTCTTGTCGCGCTGACGGTCGGTCGCGTCCGAGTTTACATTGTGTTCAAGCGACGCTGACGTCAGCGGTGAGCGACAGCCGTATTTTGTTCTCACTGGGGCGTCACGACCGACCGTCAGCAAATTCAAAGGTATGATTAGAGAATTATATTACAACGAGAATTACCGTCGCTGGCAAAAACAGTGAAGATATTGGGGGTCAAAGTTACAACTTTTTGACAAGTTTTTTTTTAAATACAAGTTTTTATTGCAAGATTTTTACTGCGAACCCCGTACTCTTCAATCCATCCATCAGCACAATGTTTTGAGTGCGTTACATTGAGTTATACCTGAAAAACGTGATTTTTGACCCCAAAAAAAAAAGTTGTATCCCAGCAATAATTTTTGCGTAAAGTTACTTAATTTGATGTACAGAATGCTTGGTTGACGGCTTCGTGATGAGGTTGTTTACACCATGTATAATAATAATGCTGTAATAGTGCTGTCGTGTCATATTAGTATGAGTGTATGTGTACTGTAAAAAATAATCAGTAAATAATGATAAATCGGTTAATAAAAAAGTGCCCCTTCTACCCCGAATAAAAAAAAGAAAGTCTGAAAGAGGCGCCTTTGTCTGAGAAGTTGTTTGGCTGTAATCGATTGTCACGTGATGCGGTTGAGAGTATGTCATGCAGCATGCTCACTCAAATGTCCCGCTGATGGTGGCGCGTGTGTCGGACCATTTGTTCTGTGTCTGGGTGTAATTTATCTCTAATATGTATGTATTTAGAAATATATAAGTATGTTTATCAGTTGTAGTACCCATAACACAAGCTCTGCTTAGCTTGGGACTAGATGGCGTTGTGTGATAGTTGTGGAATATTATTATTATTATTATTTATTATTTACTTCCCTTCAAAATGGTTGAGCTGAATGGTGCTTCGGTGGTGGTTCGTGAACGGGCGCTGTCAGTTGTGACTGGTCATCTCTTAGTTGCCATGGCTTATTTGAATGAATTATTTTGTTTTTGTTATGGATACCTACTTTTAACGTGCACATTGTTCTCACATAATTTACCATCTCAACATGAATGATGTAACCAAGATTTTGTAACAATATTTTGATTTAAAAGAGTGTCCATGGAGTTTCTTGCCCGTTCTTCTCCATAGAGATCTACCATAGTATAAACAGTTACTACACAGAAAAAAATGTTCTTTTGAACCAAGAACCAACTATGTTTCACCTAATATTTCTTGATCTCAAATATATAAATCTTGTACTAAGATAATCCAACTAACGCTTCAAAAATTAAGAATTCTTCAATTTCAAGATCGAAAATCTTTGTTCAAAAGAAAAATTATTTAAGTCAAAACTTATATCTAAAATCAAAACCAATTTATTTCTAACATTAAGAATGATTATTTCTCAACTGCGCGGATTTGACTCAAAAATTATTTTTTGTACCAATATAGATTCGACCTTGGCTCAAGAATCAGTTCAGATCTCAAATGAATAATTTAAAAATCTTCAAGCAAGTAATATATTTCTTGGCAGAAGATATTACTAGTTTCACACAAGAATCACTTTAATTTCACAGTAAAGTATTAAGACATTCTTACAGCAAGTAATACATTTCTCGGTAGAAGATATTATTTATTTTACTCAAGAATTAGTTAAATTTTCAGACAAGTATTATGACATTCTTAAAGCAAGTAACATATTTCTCGGTAGGAGAAATAACTAGTTTCACCCAAGATTTAGTTAAATTCACAGTCAAGTATTAAGACATTCTTAAAGCAAGTAACATATTTCTCAGTAAGAGAAATTATTAGTTTCACCCAAGATTCAGTTAAATTCACAGTCAAGTATTAAGACATTCTTAAAGCAAGTAACATATTTCTCAGTCAGAGAAATTACTAGTTTCACCCAAGATTCAGTTAAATTCACAGTCAAGTATTAAGACATTCTTAAAGCAAGTAACATATTTCTCGGTAAGAGAAATTATTAGTTTCATCCAAGATTCAGTTAAATTCACAGTCGAGTATTAAGACATTCTTAAAGCAAGTAACATATTTCTCGGTAAGAGAAATTACTAGTTTCACCCAAGATTCAGTTAAATTCACAGTCAAGTATTGAGACATTCTTAAAGCAAGTAACATATTTCTTGGTAAGAGAAATTATTAGTTTCACCCAAGATTCAGTTACATTCACAGTCAAGTATTAAGACATTCTTAAAGCAAGTAACATATTTCTCGGTAAGAGAAATTACTAGTTTCACCCAAGATTCAGTTAAATTCACAGTCAAGTATTAAGACATTCTTAAAGCAAGTAACATATTTCTTGGTAAGAGAAATTATTAGTTTCACCCAAGATTCAGTTACATTCACAGTCAAGTATTAAGACATTCTTAAAGCAAGTAACATATTTCTCGGTAAGAGAAATTACTAGTTTCACCCAAGATTCAGTTAAATTCACAGTCAAGTATTAAGACATTCTTAAAGCAAGTAACATATTTCTCGGTAAGAGAAATTATTAGTTTCACCCAAGATTCAGTTAAATTCACAGTCGAGTATTAAGACATTCTTAAAGCAAGTAATATGTTTCTCGGTAGGAGATATTATTTATTTCACCCAAGAATTAGTTAAATTTTCAGACAAGTATTATGACATTCTTAAAGCAAGTAACATATTTCTCGGTAAGAGAAATAACTAGTTTCACTCAAGATTCAGTCAAATTCACAGTCAAGTATTACCGGTCAAATCAGACTAAAAAATAGGGGTGAAGTTACGAAAATTCCGACTTGGCTGAATATTGGTAGGATTGTTAAATACACTATTATAAAGGAAATGTGAAAAGTCCTCATCGATCCGGCTCGTGCAAAAAATTTACTCGGGTTCAAAGGTTACAAAAACGGGTTTTCACGATTTTCAGCAAAACTGTAAGTTTTATCATAAAATTAGCTCAGACAAAAATTGTAAATCAGATAATATCTATAAAAAATGTCTAAATACTTTTTTCTAAGAGCCACCGTTTTTGAGATGTAACGATTCAAAAAGTGGTCCCAGAGTTACTGTCGATTTGATGGCTACAATGACTTTACGAGAAATATTAAAGTCGCAGAACAACGTCGTAGAACTTTAGCAACATCTTCATCTTCTGATATTTTATTTGATCTTTATTGATTAAATATCCTCCATCAATGATGTATGTCGCTGTTAATATCAATATTTACTTTCTGAAAACAATCGTAAATGTATGCTTCAGTGATGTAATTATGCATGTTATGGCGATTTTTTTTTTTTGTGTGGGATCTACCTCCTAGTGGTCTACCCCGGGCAACGGAATCGCTGACTTTTGTTAGTGGTTCGGCTGAATGATCCCAACACTGGTGGAAGGGCCTGCAAAGGTCTGCCTGGCTAGTTACCACCCTCCCGCCGAAGTCCGGCGCCAAACAGTTCGCTGTGTTCCGTTGGTGCGCGGGAGAGCCAGTGCTAACTGGGAAGGCTCGCTCCATCGTAGACCTCATCCTTACTCAGGCAAGCCTCGAGGTCAAGAGCTGACCCATCTATACATCTTAAATAATAAAAAAAACATCAGCTTTCGAACAGAAAAAAACTGCAAAACCGGTCCATTCGTTTGGGAGCTCGATGCCACAGACAGACCTACTACCACCTACCTACTGATCACAATACTGATACACAGATTACTACGTACACAGATTATTATTATTATTGACTTTAATCTAGAGTTCTAGACAGACAGTAAAATTAAATAATGTGGTCTCATCTAATCAAGTATCTACCTACTTACTACCTACATAATAATAAATAATAAAATAATAGTCCTCCTGACCGTTTTCGGTCACGGCGGCCAATCGTAGCAGAGATTAGCCAACTGCGCGGGAGATACCTACCTATTCATTACCTATTATAGTTCACAAGTGTGTGCGCAGGCACAGGTGCACTCTCTGTTCCTTTCCTCTCATAGTCCGACACGACCGGAGAGAGATCAGGCGCAGGACCAACGGCTTAACGTGCTTTCCGAAGCACGGGGGTATTATACCGCCAACTTCCAAACTCCGGGCTAGGTACTACTGGGAAATTTCTAATGAAAAACCCAATAGCACTTTTTGTCCGACTCGGGAATCGAACCCAGGACCTCATGTACTGCAGTCGCGCTTACGACCACTAGACCAACGAGGCAGTTACTTACATACATAGTATCTATTTAATAACTACTTGGCTTAGCTGGCACCGAGTAGTAGGTAAGTACCTATAGTAATTCCTACTGAAAATTCTGAATTACCTACGTAAACATTTTAAGTAAGTAGGTACCTATTATAGCAAGTTCAAAGCGTCGCGTCGTCGCGTCGGTCCGCTTTCACTCTGTTGCTACGCCATGTGTAACTTTATTTAAGACGATTGTACGGATTGTACCTACCTCAACATACTTATTAATGCAATAAATAACTATGACTATGAATGAAATATTTGGTAAATAAAATAGTAATACCTACCTACCTTACTAGGTAGGTACCTACAAGTACCTATCTACCTATTTACTACTTAAATTATAGTATCTTTTACTACCTCTACTAGACTGAGATTGTTTTTTAGACTTGGCTGGCCTGGCACCGACTTCAATGAGTGGGTAGCGCTTATAGTAATTAGGTATAATATTAATTTATTTTTCGTTTTTGAGTGCAAAACAAGTTTTATGATCTAGATAGAAGCCACATCATGACGAAGTTTAAAACGGAATATCACAAATTTAAAAAAAATCATGTTTGTCCTATTTACTGTTAAGGAGTTCTCTCGCCGGAAGTCAACCCTGGGTGCATCAGCCACGTCATGATAAAATTTAGAACAGGCTATTATGGTAAAATCCATATAAAAAACTTTATGTCTGTAGTCTGTACCTACTTACTAGGTATTCACTGTTGAGGAGTTCCCTCGCCGGAAGTCAACCCTGGGAGCAGCAGCCAAGTCATGATGGAGTTTAGAACAGGCTACCTATAAGTCTCAGCTATAAGTATTATAGTTAAATCCATTTACAAAATTTCGTGTCTTTGCTGTTCGCCGTTGAGTAGTTCCACTATCTACCTCCTGACTCCATCATGAGATCAGCGCAATAGTACCTACCTACCAGATTATTGCATTGTTACTAAACTTACCTGGGTCTACATCTGTATGCAAAATTTCAACGCCATCGGTTTTATGACGTTCACGTCAAAAAAAATACATACAAATGAACCTCCTCCTTGTTTGGAAGTCGGTTAAAAATCACTATTAGGTAGGTAGGTATAGGTATTTGTTCAATGTTGTTTATACCTAGGTACTGATGCAGCTAAGTTCATGAATCTTGATTTAAGACCATCGAAAGTAAAAGCAATATTGTACCAAGACATTATTTCTTGGTTATAGATTCTTGTATGCACATAAATTCATGAATCTTGAGCCAAGATTGTATTCTCTGTGCATTGTTGCACCAAGATAGTAGGTATTTCTTGCAGCAACATTTACCAAATCTTGTTTTGAGATTGTTTTTTTTACTATGAGCAGTGTTGCTGTATTATGTTGTTTACCCGATTATCTGGGACTTGCATCTCATAATCATCATCTGCAATCTCATCTTAACACAATCTACCACGCTTTTGATATGGTTTTTGAAATATAAAAGGCATAAATCATGGGCACCGCGCCGCCAGGATTACTTTCAGGGAGGTGCATCTAAACATTGAGAAAAATTCCGTTCAACTCGGAAGTTTATTATTTGTGAATTATTATTCTACGAATTCTCTGAGGGCCTCGCGCGCGGGAAGACTAAAGACAATTTGCTTAATCTCAACACTATACTATCAACTAATATAAAATATGGATAATATTAGTAATCACTGGCGGATTCACACATTGCCGCCCGTAGGCTATTCAAAATTCGCCGCCCCCGTTATATAGGTACAATTTCGATAATCTAGTTCACAATCATGGCGATTGAACTTTGTGGAAACAAAAAAATTGGTTGTCAGTAAAGTCGGTTTACGGTCGGTAATTTTACGTGATAACGTGATCTGTCATAATAATAATATTATGTCAAAAAATCGTTGTTTTGAAACATTTTGTGGCCAAAGTGATGAAAAATATTACATGTTGAATTATTTGTATGGACATAATAACATCTAAGTAAGTACTTAAATATGTATATATGAATCTTTTAATTTTTATAAGACATAAAAAATGGCCCCAGATTTGACGCCCTAAAATCTGCCGCTCTAGGCTTCCACTCTGCCTATTGGTAAATCCGCCAATTTTATAATTATACATGTATTATACTGAAGGATACTGAACTGATTGGCAAGGTGATTAACAAATTAGGACAGCAATCTAGACGAAATTTAAAAAAAAAATCTATGTATTTTCTTTCCTGACAGGGGGGTGCAAGTGCTGCCGGCGCCCATGGCATTAAATAAAACAAACATTTAAAAAGCATAATTATTATACCGTGAGAAAAAATAAACACATCTACATAACTACCCTACTCCGAAATTAATTCAATCCAACTTCATGTCCTGCCGTTCTACTTACTCATATGGTGTATAACCCGAGAGGGAATAAGACAGCACGATACGATGTTAGTTTTTCGGATTTCAGAGTAAATGTGCCCAGGCCTCACTATTAACCTAATAGTGAGGTGAGTAGGGGTACCTACCCCTACTGTAGCCCTCTACTTACCTATCTTACATATTTTGCGAAAAAAGAAGTTCCACACAATAAATTAATCTACACCATCCATACAAATTTCTATATTATTATAAGTGATGTATTTATTGGGTAAAATAAAAATCAAGTACTGGCAACATTTTAAAGCTTGCTTGCTGCTTGCTGCCAAAGTGCCAACCGCCACTCACTCACTCAATTCAATTCGTATTCGTCCGTTGCGTCGCGTCGTGTCGGCAAATCATATTTTGTCTGTCCTGAATTGCTTTAGTGAGTGGATATTACCAAAATTAGCTGATTATGATAATGGACGAGGACGGAACTATAGAAAACATCCTGGTATCCTGGGATGTGCCGTCAGAAGTCGTGGAGAACTTCAAAAGTAAGTTGTGCATTTTTATGATGATCTATGGCGGCGGCGGTTCCGTGTGGGTAGTCGGTAGGCGATGTAGGTAAGATAAGATCTTGATCGTGAATTCGTGATACAAAATTTCAATCCGCTCGAAACCGCCGGGCGCCGCCGCGTACCTACCTAACTAGCTACCACCAACCGCCACCACCGACCGCCACGGGCGGCGGTCGGTGGTAGGCATGTTTTTCCAGCATGCCGTTTTAAAATAAATGAGAACCAAACTATGTTTGTATGAAGCGTCGACCGTGCTAGCGACTCTTTAGATAGGATAAATTAATACGCTATTAGATCCCGTTTAGATAAAATAATGTGTGTACTTAAGTAAATCGTGAAAGCTTAAATCAATAGGTATACCGAAAGCGTAATGTATTAGCAGTATACTTACCTAATAATTAAGTACTTATATAATTAAATTAGGTATACTGTTCCATTGTCATCTTATTTGACCATGCTACTTAGAATGAAAACAAAACTAATTTCATGGAGTAGTGTTTTGGGTCACACTTACTGGTACTTAATGCTAAAATAAAAAATACTTTTATGTTTACCTACAGCTCATATTCATCATTTGTACCTAATCAATTAAAAAATAAGTTTTTTTTTTACAGAAAATGATATAGGCAAAGAACAATTCAAATATTTGGTTTCGAATGATATTTATTTGAAAGAACTTTGCCCGCATATTGGGCACCGAATTAAACTTAAAAGTAAACTACAGGATTACTTAGACTCAGTTGCTGATACTGAAACCTCATCTTCTTTAAATGAAGATTTAATGATTATTAATGCTAACTGTCAAGAAGCGATGCAATTTGATCAAGATCAATCAATTGTTCTGACGGATATCACTTTAGACTTGGATTCCTACTTAAATATACCAAGTAGGCTTTCACTGCCAGAATTTGATTTGAAGACTATCCTCCAATCATCTCCACAGGGAAATAGTGTTTTAAATTATTATCAAAAATACAAACAATTGAATTCACAAAAAAGAAACATTGTTGTTGATGTTTTGATGAAACATCACTACACATTCATTGTTAACAAGTAACTATTGAGTCACTTATGTTTTCCCATTGTAGAACTATTGTAGTGTTTGTTTTTCTACTAAGTATACATATTAGATTAAGTAGTAGTGTATGTAGGTTAAGTAGCTATGGTAGAATAGTTCTAGACACACAGTAATCACCATGCAGTATTTACTTAACAATGTAGAATAATGAAATATAAGTTTATTTAAGGTAAATGTGTGAAGTGCGGTAAATCCTAAGATTTACCAACGCCAGGTGGTAAATGTCCTTTTTGCACATTTACCTTAACATATATAGGTACTGCCCAAGTACCTAGCTAATAAAATATATTACAAGTAATTATAGGAGTTCAGACAGTATTAGTTTAGACTCGGTACTTGCATGTCAAATCAAGTGGATTGTATACAACCTAGTGCGGTTCCAGTGAGAGAAATGTAGGTATGTGAAAAGTAAGAGATTGTGTCACAAGGGATCAAATTTATGTATTTACGTTGATCCTGATTCTAAATAACTTCATTCTATATTAGGCAATGAACACTGCTGTCTGGTTTACATAATGTCATTTATATTTCAATACGAATGGAAATAATCAGTTTTTTTTTTCTCAGCAACATCAAACCAGAAGAATTCAATTTGCTAGCTGCAAAAATTGTTTCACTTTTCCCTACAGAAAGTATATACACATATTATATGAAAGCTGTGCCAACATCCAAATCTGCCTCAGGAAGATATGTGCCCTCTAAAGGCAAATTAGTGGACAAGGTCCGAAATCTGCTCTACATATCAGGAGCAAAGCGTAGGAGCACTAAATCCACTTACTCTATTAGGGATTCAGATGCAGAATCTGTGGAAAGTAATCAAGGTAAGTACCTAAAATATGTTTATTAAATCATTGAGCTAGTTAAATTGTATTGTTTGGGGCTACTTACACAAAAATATACTCCGTGTTTAAATGTCAGGTTTATAGGAAACATAAAAAGACAATCCGTCCAGTCTTAAAGATGTAGTGAATAATCATTTGGTATCGTATTTTGTAGGATTAGTCTCGGTATAAATATTCTTCTATTAATTGGTGTTTTCTGCATTTTATGTTCTTTAAGAGATTTTCTTCTTTTTGAGATTGGAAGGTACATACTTCAAAACACTTTCACAAAGTATGGAAAAGTTACAATACATTTTTTCTTGGATTTATTTCAGAGGCGGTCTCAAATGATGACGCTATTTGGCTGAAACATAATAATGAGCCATGGGACCAAGTTTGTGAAAGGTGGAATAACACCTTTGAATTAAGACACAAACAACAATTTCAAACTGTACACGAATTTCTCGAAACATGGCCCATTTTAAAAGACGGCAAAGCAGATACTCTGGTAAAACATTTCTCAAAATAATTTCATTTAAAAAATTGACATAGACGGCCTGAGGCATTCTATTTGAATTACTGAGTGAACTCTTTTTCAAATGGTCTTATTTTCAACATTTACCCTACTGTCCCATTTGGAATGCTCACTCTGTATTATGCAACTCTGTTTCATATTTCCTAATTGTTACAGATTCTTTTGGATTTTGAGAAACAATATAAAGAGAAGTCACTTAACTTTCATAAAAACTGGGAACATTTTTTCTCGAAACTTTTGAAGCTTAGAGAAAGTATGGTGACTAATGAAGATGCAAAAGCTATCATTGAAGGTCTAGGAAATATCATTGACGACGGTAAGTACCTACATATTTATCCAGTCTGTGTTGGCCTAGTGGGCCTTCACCAATGCAATTCACCCTGCCTACGAAGCTAGCAATCCCGGGTTCAATCCCCGGTTAAGGCAAATATTTTTGTGATAAACACTAATATTTGTACCAGAAATTTAGATCTTTTCTATCTATTTATAAGTATTTATAGTAGCCATGTTGGTATATCGTCCTAGTACCCATCTGTGCCATGCCATGCGATAATACAAGTCTATCTTGAGTTAAATTTTGGAGTAGGATAAATCGAGTTTAAGAACAAATTACTCACCGATACATAATATAACATTGGTATCCCACCATAACATACAAATGTAATAATTAGGCCAAATTCTTATATGCCACCAAAAGTACTTAGTGTAAAAAAACTTGGTCTTTTTAATATAATTATGTGTTTTGGTGTGAGATCAATGGTTGAGTAGTCGAGACTAACATACTTATTACACTTCATATGACATGATCAATAACAATGCATTTTAAATTGGTTGTCTTATTAAAATCTGTACCTACACCTACTTATTAATTTCTTTTAATGTTTTATTTCAGACAAAAGAATACCTGTCCAGATTTACCTGTTAGGTTTTTTAATACCACCCAAAGGCCGAAAATCAAGAAAAGTCAAGTTCTCAACTTCTGAATCAATCCGGGGCTTATTGGTTCAAATAGATGTAAGTATTGCATGTACCCAATTAAAATTGAATGGATGGATATAGGGTGGTTCAGCCGGTTTTCGTCCACTTAGTGGAGTTGCCATCTTTGTGATGCGAAAATAATATATTATAATTATGTTGAAGTGCCCCAATTAGTTCTAGCTTTTGCGACTTCTTTTTTCGTCGAAGTCGTTTATATCGCGCCTCCATTCAAACTTCCACCCCCTATTTGTTTATGATTTCCGGGATAAAAACTATCCTATGTCCTTCCCTGAGATTCAAACTATCTCCATACCAAATTTCATCTAAATCGGTTCAGTGGTTTAAGTGTGAAGAGGTAACAGACAGACAGGCAACCGATTTAGATGAAATTTGGTATAGAGATAGTTTGAGTCCCGGGGAATAGCTAGTATCCGATAAATTCAACATATTGCTTAGTGCACAGGTTACGAAATAGTAAATGATATCTGCTTTCTCAAAATTATTAAATTATTTTTGGTTCTTCATACAAATAACTTTGAATGCTCTGTCCCTACATATACACGCTGTGGTTTTGTAAACGTGATAAATTTAACAGACGTGTTGTCATAGCAGTAGATAGTGCGATTCTATGCTCAGTAATAAACACCAATAATTTTTAATTAGGTAAGTACTGATAATATATTTTTTTTAATTGTAACTAAAATCATGCACGTATTACTTCTACCATGCATTTTTACCTAATTATAAGCGAACAGCTGAGGCCGGGTCAGTGACCTAGCAGCAGAGGTTTACGAATAAAAGTGATCCTAATTCATACCTACCTCACAACCTACTTAATTTGATGCCAGGTCAATGTTCGATTATATTTGAATTAAATCTTAAAAATATGTTGGGGATATTTTTTTACATACTTACCTACCTACCTAAATTTAAAAAAAAATGGTTATTTTTTTTTGCCAATTTTTTTTTAGTTTCAATAATCTAGTACGTAACCTCCAAAAATTCACCACGTTTTCAAAACCACAGCGTGTTACCATGAAGAGAAAGGAACAGAGCCATCGCATCTTCGAACTTCGATTTTAATAGTAGAGCCTCTGTTGAGCTGGGGAATATTCCTGGGAATTATGGCATGACTTTAATATTGTGTTTTTAATGCAGGACGCCGGAGATATCGACCACGTAATCCAAACCCAGAAAACTAAGGCGGCAGCGCGGAAAGACACCGTGCAACCATACGTGCTCATACAAGGACCGCTGCAAAACTTCTCCCAGATATACATCGTAATTGATGATGTCAAATACCACATGCAGTCAGCTGCAAAGGCGTTCGACTTATTGTTCAAGATATACCACGTCTTTCACGCTAAGTATCCCCAAGTGGCTGAGCACCTCCACATAATCATTCAAAAAAAAGTGTACCAAGTCCATACAGCGTATGATACAGTACCACCATATATAGTCGATGTTTTAAACTTAGATGTGTAAAATTTGGTTTTTAATAGTAAGGTTGAGTTTTATAAAAATTCGTCAATGTAAAAAGATGTTTACTGAATTGTGAGCTGACATTTGGTCTTATGGACGTGTATAAAGCCCTGCCTAAATGTAATTTCTTGATTGCGTATGCACCGCCTAAAATTTATCTGCTTTTTTCTAAGGTTGACTGTTAGAGAATACTTTGTGGCGTCAATTTTGTACGAAAAAAGTAAAATAAATCCATAAAATGCTGTGTACCGAGTGCAAAGCGGATGTTGGTAATTTTAAAAAATACATTTTGCATTTAGAACTAATTCATAAAATAAAAAATAACTTTCATTGTCCTATTGAAAATTGTCAGAGAATGTATGGTACAAAGTATCCTTTAAAAGATCATTTGACAATTTTTCACAAATTGTTTGATAATCGCCGACTTGACAGTAAGCCCATGGAAAGAACATCGCATCCGGATTCTGCAATATGTAATAATATAACTATAAATGAAACTCAAACACATGATCCTATAAAGTTAAATAGTTCTACCAAACTTAAATCTAACAGTGAGAACTGTACTAAAGACAGTGAGGATGTAACAATGCAATTTCAAAAAGACCTTCACTTATCTGTTACACTTCTTATATCGAAATTGTACAGTAACTTAAACATGCCAAGAAATCAAATACAAAACGTAATCGGTATTTTTAAAAGTTTTCTTGCTGATTCAGTAACTTACATAGAAAACCAAATTCCAGTGCTTGGAAATATTGATAGTAACGACAAATGGCCAATGAAGAATTTAAGTATGTGCTTGGATATTTTGAAGAACTGCTTTAAAGCAATTGAAACCGAACATAGACTCATAAACTTTTTTAATGCGAGTGGTAAGTTCGTTAAACCAATTAAGAAAAAAATCGGTGACTCTAAGGCACCAAAAAGAGTAGATTCCAAAGTTATTATGTCTTTAAAGGATGAATACGTTCATTTGGTACCTTTGAGAAATAGTTTAAAGTTGTTTTTAGAATTACCACACGTCCTGCAGACCATACTAGATTATCAAAGATATCTTAGTAGCACCGAAAATTTATTGCGAAACGTTGTTAATGGAGTATTATGGAAAGTTAGAGCCGAACATGAACATAGCTCAGATATTTCAATTCCTATATATATTTACTATGACGATTTCGAAAACGGCAATCCATTAGGCAGTCATGCCGGTAAACATAAAGTCGGTGCTGTTTATTGTAGCATTGCAACTATTCCACCGCAGTTTGCCAGTCGTCTGGAAAATATTTTCTTGGCTCTGCTTTTTTATTCAAGCCACAGAGTAAAATTTGGTAATAAAGCTGTTTTTCAACCTTTACTTAGCGAATTGAATTTTTTGGAAAGGTGTGGTATAGACATACATTCTAATAATGAGAAACTAAAAGTAAAATTCTACTTGATTGCTTTATCAGGAGATAATTTAGGACTTAATTCTATTTTGGGTTACATGGAAAGTTTTTCCGCCAATTATTATTGTCGAATTTGTACTATGGATAAACAAGAATGCCAAACTGCCATCTCAGAAAATGAAGAAAAAATACGATCACGAGCTGATTATGATCATTGTCTAGCCAATAATATTGGCGTAAAAGAAGACTGTGTATGGAACAGTCTAGACAGCTTCCATGCTTGTGAAAATACCAGTGTAGATGTCATGCATGATTTATGTGAAGGAGTTCATAGATATAGTATGGCTTCAATAATACAATCATTTATAAACAGAAAGGTGTTTACGTTAGAGCAATTAAATTCCAGAACTAAATACTTCACATATACTAGATCCGAACATAATCACCCCCCACCCATAACTAAGCAACATTTGTGTAATGGAATCATAATATTTTCGGCGTCGGAGATGTTATGCTTTGTGAGAAATTTCCGTTACTTTGTCGGTGACTTGGTTGACGAAACAGACGAAGTGTGGATTTATTATTTGCTTTTATTAGACTTGACAGAAACGTTAACCGAACAAACTATATCCACAGAACATGTAGCCAATTTGAAGCAACTGATAAAAGAACACCATGAAATTTACATAGAGCTATTCAAAACTTCGTTGAAACCAAAATACCATTTTTTGGTACATTACCCGAGTGTGATAAGTAAATTAGGACCGCCTATATTTTACTCAGCTTTCAAATTTGAAGCTAAGCACAAAGAACTAAAAAGAGTATCACGTTCTATAGCGAGTAGGACAGACTTATGTTATTCGATTTCAATACGGTGCCAATTAAAGGACTGTAGCAGGTTTTTAACAAATGGTGGCTTTGAAAATAAAACAAATTGTGGAAAGCTAAAGCAATGCGTAAATATTCCGGATCATTTGAATGGAGATAATTATTATTCGAGTGCTACTTTTGAAAATAATGGATATATTTATGATAACATGTCCGTTGTTTTGTTGGAATGCAAAGATGACAATCCAATATTTCTGTTAATTAATGATATATTAATCAGGGATAAAGATTTTAAATTTGTCATCTTTTCATGTACTGTGTTACAAATAATTAACTATAGTACTCACCTCAAGGCATATCGGGTAAACAAAACGAATGAATACAAATACGCATCTTTGATTGAATGTGTTGATCACATGCCAATGCCTCTTCGCTCAGTAGGTGGTAATTTGTATGTTTCATTTTATAAATAATCATTTACTTATTTGATAAAATAATATGATTTAATTTTACATAAAAAAAAGTATTCATGTAAAGCTGTTAGGAAGAAGAGTAAAGCAAATAATCCATGACAATCGTTTGTAATTTAGCATATAAGAAAATAATATTAGAATTTAATGACATTATGAAAACCGAAACGTCAGTAACCTCCACACAATTTCCTTGAATTTTAATTTAGGTTGCGATTTCAGGAAAAGTAACGCGGAGCAAACACGTCATGTTTATTAAATATGCCGCTATAACTTATGATTTAGTAGTAAACTATGTATGATAAAATTGTAAACATAATTATATATTATTAGGGTGCATCATATTTTGTCGATTTTTTTGTTTCTTTCGGATCGCCTGTTCGTTTCGTTAATCCACTTGAGAAAACAATACTGTAGGTATTTCAGAATTTTTATTTATATTTTAGGGTACTTACCTGTCTACGCTACCGCCCAAGGAAAATCTTAAAAAGGTCACAAATTTTTTTCTTTCTTTACAATTTTAACTATACTTACATTGTGTAGCTACTTATAAAAAAAATTCAGGATTCTGGTTTTTCTTACATTCAAAATGGGTAGTAAAACAACATCAGTTATTTATTCTAGTTTTCATCTCAGATTTTCTTTGGACGGTAGCGAACCCTAAAACTTAGTAATAATAATACATTGTATTCTTTATTCAAATAGATAATTTTAGAATGTTATATAGGTACCTATATCAATATAAATTACTTTGTTTAAATGTTGGATACTATAATGTAGTATCCTGCAGTATCCTGTAGTATCCTATAGTGTCAAGTAATTTTCAGAATAAATGATAAACTTACATTTCACTTTTATTTCATTATTTAGTACAAACATCTTCCTAATAGGTACCTACAAATGGGGTTCGAAAATGATTTGGCTTGTATAGATTAGGTTTGTTGAGGTTTAGGTTTTTGATTTATATATTCAAGCGTTTTATTCTTGTTGTAAAATGGAACTTAGGTATTCCGTTCAAATCACATGTAATACGTTTTTCTTTTAATGCGTGTTTAATTCTTCTTGTAGAGAGTTACATTCTTGTTGTAAAATGGAACGTATTCCATTCAATTTACCTAAAGCTCTTATTTTGTAGTTAAATATCATAGCTATTAAGAACAAGATATCTTAAATTTGAAGATATCTTGTTCTAAATAGCTATCATATTTAACTCGTATAAGATAAGAGCTTTAGGTAAATTGAATGGAATATGTTCCATTTTACAACAAGAATATAACTTTCTACGAGAAGAATTAAACACGCTTAAAAGAAAAACGTATGTGATTTTAATGGAATACGTTCCATTTTACAACAAGAATAAAACGCTCTTGAGTGAATTATCTCAGCTATTTAGAACAAGATATTTTCGTTCTTGGGCCAAGTCATTTAGCTTTTAAAAAAAGAGTTTTTCTTTTTTGGGGGGAATATGGAACCCTATTACAACAAGAATAAAACGCTCTGGAGTGAATTATCTCAGCTATTTAGAACAAGATATTTTCGTTCTCGGGTCAAGTCATTTAGCTTTTAAAAAAAGAGTTTTACCTTTTTGGGCGGAATATGGGCCCTTTTACAACAAGAATAAAACGCTATTGAGTGAATTATCTCGGCTATTTAGAACAAGATATTTTCGTTCTTGGGTCAAGTCATTTAGCTTTTAAAAAGGAGTTTTACCTTTTTGGGCGGAATATGGTCCGTTTTACAACAAGAACAAAACGCTCTTGGGTGAATTATCTCAGCTATTTAGAACAAGATATTTCCGTTCTCGGGTCAAGTCATTTAGCTTTTAAAAAAAGAGATTTTCTTTTTTGGGCGGAATATGGGCCCTATTACAACAAGAATAAAACGCTCTTGAGTGAATTATCTCAGCTATTTAGAACAAGATATTTTCGTTCTCGGGTCAAGTCATTTAGCTTTTAAAAAAAGAGTTTTACCGCTTTGGGCGGAATATGGGCCCTTTTACAACAAGAATAAAACGCTCTTGAGTGAATTGTCTCAGCTATTTAGAACAAGATATTTTCGTTCTTGGGTCAAATCATTTAGCTTTTAGAAAAAGAGCTTTACTTCTTTGAGCGGAATATGGTCCCTTTTACAACAAGAACTAAACGCTTTTGGGTGAATTATCTCAGCTATTTAGAACAAGATATTTTCGTTCTTGGGTCAAGTCATTTAGCTTTTAGAAAAAGAGCTTTACTTCTTTGAGTGGAATATGGTCCCTTTTACAACAAGAACAAAACGCTTTTGGGTGAATTATCTCAGCTATTTAGAACAAGACATTTTCGTTCTTGGGTCAAGTCATTTAGCTTTTAAAAAAAGAGCTTTACTTCATTTGAAACGTGTTCACTGAAAAAAATATTACTTGAAACAAGTACCCAATATTATTTGAGTCAAGATCTTTTGGGTTTTCGATATAAGGAAAGTCGAAAACGTCTTCGATTGAGATACAATATGTTTCGAAACAACAGTTTTTAGATTTTAAGTCTAGAAACAATTAAGTTTTGATCTAAATAAGTAGTTTTTGGACTAAGAACTATAATATGAAACATAAAATATTTCAATCGAAGACATTTTCGACTTTCCTTATATCGAAAACCCAAAAGATCTTAACTCAAATAATATCACTTGTTTCAAGTAATTTTTTTTTTCTGTGTATGGATCTACAATAAGGGAATGGGCAAGTACAGTACTTTCACAGTTTTTATGTCTTGTGACTGGGACCGTAGCTACTTATAATTTTCATCTTTGTTTCGACAATTCAAAAGTGCCTGTAATTGGCCTACTTGAAGTAAATGCTTTGATTTTGATGGCTAAGTATAAGAGTAGAGGAAGACCAAAGAAACGATGGATGGACTGTGTGAAGTATGGTATGGTTAGAAACGATGGATGGACTGTGTGAAGTATGGTATGGTTAGAAACGATGGATGGACTGTGTGAAGTATGGTATGGTTAGAAACGATGGATGGACTGTGTGAAGTATGATATGGTTAGAAACGATGGATGGACTGTGTGAAGTATGATATGGTTAGAAACGATGGATGGACTGTGTGAAGTATGGTATGGTTAGAAACGATGGATGGACTGTGTGAAGTATGGTATGGTTAGAAACGATGGATGGACTGTGTGAAGTATGATATGGTTAGAAACGATGGATGGACTGTGTGAAGTATGATATGGTTAGAAAAGTGGTGCCTGTTGAGATGACGAGTTACACTCCGTTCCCACTACTTTGTGACGACAGATAATCATGTAGATTTAAGTGTCGTAGTTGTGAATTTAAATGGAGCTGTCCACAATATAGGACGACACGATAACTGTCGTCCATGACTTTTGCCAACTAAAAAGCATCGATAAATTAATCGTCACGACATAGTGAGAACGGGGCCTTACAGAGAAGCATGCAAGAAGAAACCTCAAATAAATAGGCATTAGGGCATGATTATACTGATGATGTCACGGAGGCCGGCCTCAGACTTGCAAGAACCATGTTTGCGTAACCGCGAGGACTCAGTCTTCGCGTTTATCACCACGTTTGAAACAAAAACGCTGTTAAACAACCCGCTGAAACGAACACGTTCTCTGTAATCCGTTGGAATACAAAGCGACCGCCCTCGTGTTTAAGCATGTTCCAGAAAAGTGTGGCCACACCTTCAGACTGACCAACTTTCTCCAACTTTTAATCGTAATTGCGAAAAACTGTTAAGGTGCGTCCAGACTTGGTGAATGCGCCGCTCGCGAGCCGCTTGCGAACTGCGCGCGTGCACTTCATGTTCGTACGCAGCCCCTGCGCACAGTTCGCAAGCGGCTCACGAGCGGCGCATTTACCTGGTCTGTACGCACTTTCAATATAATCGACTCTCGATTAAAAAAACTCGCCACGCCTCGCTCGCTCGCTCGCTCGAGGGATAAAACACCTAACCATAAGACCAAAAATGTCTTGGTGTTTTTTGTGTCTGACCGTTTGTCGTAAAACGATGTCGTAGGGATTCCGTTCGCTCTGGCTCTGTTAGGTTTGAACACGTAGACATTATCTTCGGTTAGAGCTGTGTCCAACTAAAGTCCGGACGCGAAGCAGGAAGAATTTCGTACATTAACCTTTTATTACCTGTCTCTGTCAGAGTAATTATAATGAGTCTCTTTTTTTGTTCTCTCGAATAAGTAATTGTTACTCGATTTTATAACTTGTACTTAAAATAAAATCTAAATAAATAATTTACATGACAACAATAATTTATTTAATAAGTTGGTAAATTTTCTTTCTCTTCAAATAATTCATGTAAACCCCACTTAATAGAAAAATGTTTGTGACCACTCAGTAGGTAAAGAGGTCATTGTACGAAATTTTTCCTGCTTCGCGCACGGACTTTGCCACGAAATTGATCGCAGTAAAAACATAGTGCCCCATTTTGTATGTTCAGACCCCAACTTTATCATTGTAATTGCGAAAAAATTAGTAGTTTTAGTTTTTTGTAGTTAGTTTTTTCTCGTTTAAAATGTTGTGATCTCATGGAGAAAGTGGGTCAGTTTGATGGTCCACATCCTTCGCACAACGCTTCAATTCGATTTCGATTCGAGAAGTCGTATGTCTATCTCGCTCGTTTTCGATATGCCAAAAAAGGATAGACATACGTCTTGCCGAATCGAAATTCATCCCGAGCGTTTGAGTGAGAGTCATCTGCATCATAGACAGGACTCTTGGTGCGTAGGGCAGCGACTGGGAACAAACGTTGCCAAGAGATGTGAGAAACGTAAGCGCTGGAAACGTCGCGATGGAAACGTAAGACGTGATTGGCAAACATGGTGGTCCTACTGGAGATTGCGAAGCTCCGAATATGCTGACGTCGGCCCTCGTGTCAGGATGCGGGGACCGGTGGTGGACCTTTCGTTCGCTAGCCCCGCTCGGGTAGCCCTGAGAGCGGTGGTAGGTAGGCTCAAGGCCTAAAATACCGCCTAGGGACCCGATGGCTTGCCTGGCAAAGCCTGTGTGTGCGGATGCGGGGACCGGTGGTGGACATTTCGTTCGCTAGCCCCGCTTGGGTAAACCTGAGAGCGGCGGTAAGTAGGCTCAAGGCCTAAAATACCGCCCAGGGACCCGATGGCTTGCCTGGCAAAGTCTGTGTGTGCGGATGCGGGGACCGGTGGTGGACATTTCATTCACTAGCCCCGCTCGGGTAGACCTGAGAGCGATGGTAGGTAGGCTTAAGGCCTAAACTACCGCCCCGGGACCCGATAGCTTGCCTGGCAGGGCCTGTGTGTGTGAATGCGGGGACCGGTGGTGGACATTTCGTTCACCAGCCCCGCTCGGGTAAACCTGAGAGCGGCGGTAGGTAGGCTCAAGGCCTAAAATACCGCCCCGGGACCCGATGGCTTGCCTGGCAAAGCCTGTGTGTGCAGATGCGGGGACCGGTGGTGGACCATGTAGGTATTGTCTTATTGTATAATGTAATGTACCAAAAATGTAAATGTTTCGGGAGGTACCTGCACCGAATCGGGCGGGAGGAAACGCCCGGGTGCCTCCACTGCGAGGATCGACCGGAGGACACGGTGGAGCACACGGTGGAAGTCTGCCCTGCGTGAGCGGAGCACCGCCGTGTCCTCGTAGCGGCGATCGGCGGCGGCGACCTCTCGCGTCCGGCCCTGGTTCAATCCATGGTCCGGAGCGAGACGGAATGGGAAGCCGTCACCTCCTTCTGCGAAGCAGTCATGCTAGCGAAGGAGGTGGCGGAACGAGAGAGGGAGAGAGCCTCTCTTCCCGGCCGCCGCGGGAGACGCACCGGGCGTCGGGGGCCACGTGGTGGCTACCGGCCACCGTAGATGCGGGCCTGGACGGTTTTTTTTTTTTTTTTTTTTTTTTTTTGTTTGGGCAGGAGTGGGAAATCCCCGCGGACACCTCGACTATCCCACAGGAATTTCTCTTGTGAGACAGTCGAGGTAGTGCCGGACTCGAACCGGCTAAAAACCACTCCTGCCTAGCCAGTGTCCCTCTGACATGGGGATCAGAGCCCTTTTAATCTAGGTTTTCGCTTGTTTTGCGACTGATTGGTAGAAGGCCGAGGAGACCATGTTATCTATAGTGAAATTTCTATTTATTTATATAATAATTTTGAATAGTTGCTTTGTTTTTGTTACTTAACGCTATATTTGCTATAAACTATTTAAAAAATAACGATTTTATTTTTATCAATTAAAAATATTAACCATTTTCTTAACAATTTTTTTTTTTTTTTTTTTTTTTTTTTTTTTTTGTTATCTATCGTTAACCCTAATTTGTATGCCCTTTTAATTTATAATCTGCGCTTATGTTTGACTGCTTCGGCCTGGACGGTTAGCTATGGGCTAGCTAGCCGTCCGTCCGTCTAGTGACGACAGGCCGTGTCGACGGCGCGTTCGTGTTCCACGCGCGCCTCAAAGAGATGTCAGCAGAAGAGAGGGGCCCGCAAGGGCCGAGGCCTGCCGGGGTTGCGGGACTGTTCGAAAGAACATGGATGGGTTTTAGTCAGTAAGAGTCTGACACTCCCTCCTGCTCCGCCCAGAGTGGGAGAAGTCATTTGATGATTTCCCATCCTAAAAAAAAAAAAAAAAAAAAAAAAAAGGGTAATAAGACTACACATTCGTTAAATGCAAGATTTTATTTGGCTTGATTTGGATGATTGTTTGTTTAATTATCGTATGATGTAATTTACCTAATTCAATATAAACGGTGTAAAAATACCACTCCCGCAAACTTCGGCGGGGAGGAGGGGGGGTTAGGTACCCATCAATATGAACAACTTTTCAACCTGCGTCATGCAAGCCTACCTTCTGCGCTGGAGGGAGTGCGTTTGATCCCCACCGAGAACAAAAATGTTTGTGTGACGAACACAGATCGCACCCCCGGTGGGACACTGTCACTTATGCAAAAATGTGGTGTGGCCTATACCACCTTAACTTAACCTTTAACTTTACTTTTGGATAAATATTAATCACTTTATGTTGTAAAAATTATACTAAACCTTTATTTAAGCCTTCCAACCCCCTCTGAAGTGACGTTGTGGCTCTAACGAAAAACAAGAACATATTGCAAAGAAAACAAGAACATATTGTTTACTAATTTTTATTTGAAATCATAAATACGCACTTTTATTAAAGAAAGAAATGAATAAGTCAAAACTCATTTAGGTCACTATTGCTCCAGAATCAAAAAAATATTATGTCACAATTACCTTAGTGACAGTGTAGCTCCAAGACGCACTTGCACTGGGGGACCGCGCACTAACCACCAATAAAACGATGTTGCTCCAAGCGACGCGTGATTCGCGCCAAAACGGCAATGGCACTCACGCCCTCATACGGAAACTATGCGTACTACAAAAGCACCAAGTAAAGGGGTGCTTTAGGATCATTTTTTGATATTTAACTCATTTTTGCATTTTTTGCAAAAGTGACAGTGTCGCACCGGGGGGGTGCGAGATGTTTTGTTCTCTGCCTGGGTGTTATATTGTATTCTAAGTATTATCTGGTTCCTTTTCCGGTTAGTTCGAGCATTTAAGCGTGTGGAAATTAGTGCTAAACGCGCGTCAGCAATTCGCCTGAATAAGCAACGAGGCTTGTGTCGTGGACACCAGATAGTTGATATACTACATAGATACTTTTAGTTTGTAAATAAATTAATTAATTTACAAACTAATAATAATTAATTAATTAATAACAAACTAAACTAACTAACTAATTAATTAACTAATAATAATTAATTAATTAATTCTTTTTGTTTGTATGTTTGTAATAATACATATAAACATCCATGAGGCCTGTCCCAGCAGTGGGAACATTAATAGGCCGATGATGATGATCCATGACTCGGAAGCAAATGTCCATGCTCATCACACAAACATTTGCTCCTACCGGGATTCGAACCCGGGACCCTAAGAACGTAAGGCAGCCTCACTACCGCTGCGCCATTCGGGTCGTCTTTTTTTTTCATGGTCCTTATCTTTATTTACAGTACTACGAAATAAACAGTATGAGTCCAGAGCCCTCAGGATTAGTAAAGGAAATTGAAGCACAAGAAAAACAAAAGCGTAAAGCCGTACCAACTGATTATTCATCTGATGATACATTATCTGAGGTCTGTAGTTGCCCAATATTAAAAAAAAAACTTGATTGTACAGTAAAACCAGCAAGTTATCGACAGGCATACTCATCAACACCGAAAAGTGAGTTAATCATAATTTAACTCTTTCCCATTAAGAAGTAAAAGTGATTTGGGCTTAATTAGGATGTTAAATAATTAATTAATTGGGGTGTGTAGATGCAGGAATTACAAACCGCCGCTGGAGTCACTGACGTCGTGTTACGCTGCGTGGTGTCACGTAGCCTGCCGCGAAAACGTCGGTAGGTCACCTAATAAACCTCTGCAACAAATTGTCAAAAGATTAATAGAAATAGATTGTTCTCAGTTTGTTGGCCTCTTGTCTGATAAAAAACCGATTGCGGCCGAACCGACCGATTTTTGGTTTTACGTTTTCATGTCGTGATTAATGACGTCCACAGTAGGTTCTTTATTGGTCCTGATAGGACGTATTGTAGGGTCTAAACTACGTCTACGTTACGTCATATATTAGTCCTGAGGTGTCATAAAATGACGTCGTGAGGCTGTGACTTACGTACGTCATATTCCAGGAACGTGCGACGTCATAAAATGACGTCACTTACGTCGAAAATGACTGCGGATGGACGTCATAATCACGTCGAAATGCTACCTGGGAAAGGAAAATCTGATTACCTACTTACAATAGCAACGATTACACATTGTAACTCCGCGTGCTACTTGTTGCATCATTATTATCAGAACATATTATGTAATTAGTTAATTACCTACGTAGGTAGTATTTAATGATAATTAAAAATTCTTTCAGACCTATCCTGATCTTCAATACAACCAAAGTTAGACAGGCACGCATTGCACACCATCCAAGTGTACCGTTTGTATAATATTATGAGCAATAAAAAATAGAGATTGGCTAGAAGCCAATGCTGTTGTTGTTGTTGTTGGCTTGTAAGTACAAGAAACTATGGTTGTCGTTTTTTTACCCAAAATATCGGGGTACCTATGCAATGCTCAAACCCAATATGCCAGAACCAAGACATTAAAATATTACGAGGACAGAACAAAACAAAAAACTTAACGTAGTGACGGGGAAAACAAGTGCCTCTCGGTTTTGTAACGAGTCTTTTTATTGGATAATCATGATATAATTTCGTGTATCGTGTTAACAGTTGGCTTCAAAATTCCCGCCAAGGGAAGTCAAAATTACGTACAGGGTTACACACCTTGATGACATTGGAGTTACTTGGTAGAATATTTTAATAAATGGTTGTAGTAGTTTTTAAGTCCGATATATGTCAAAGTGATTAGAGGTTCACTAATGTTTCACCAAAAGTCCATTGACAAATTTTCATTTTACAACCAACGTTTCGTGTACTATTTATTTCGCAAACATATTATTCCGCAAATGTTAATGTTTTATTTTAAAAATATTCGTTTCACAAATATTTATTTGCATCAGATGATATTTACTCATTAATAAAATTTTCAATTTTTACTTAGATACATTTGGATAAATCACGTTCCAACAAAATAATTTACAGGCTAGTTTTTATTTTATTACTTACTCTTTTTTAAGAAAAAAATAAGGAAATGCATAGTTTTTTCATAACATGCAAACAAGAATACTCCATGCATGCAGCAAGCAAGCAGCAATCATGCAGCAAGCGAGCAGCAAGCATGCAGCAAGCATGCAGCAAACATGCAGCAAGCATGCAACTAGCAATCATGCAACCAGTAAGCATGCAGTATGCAAGCATGCAGCGTGCAACATGCAGCAGGCATGGTTTCTGTCACGGCTCCGGCGCTGCGGGACTCCGGCGGTCACACGCGAGCTTATCGTCGCCTCAGCCGTGGTGGCGAGTGTTAAAGCCACTTGCTCTTCAGGTCGCGGCCCGCCTCGCCCCTCCGCGCCTACGCGGGCTTAAATTACACTCTAGGGGTAGGGCAGAAAAGACTACGGGAGCCGGTTCTGCAGCGATTCATTTCTGTCACAAAATTTGTGCTAAACCAAATTCGTTTTCTTTTTTTTTGGAATGGCACAATCAATATGTGTAATGTCTTTATTTCAAACGTTGTTATAAGAGATAAAACGAAAAATTAATGAATTGTTTGTCAAATAATACGTTATTAAATAAAAGTTTATCGGATAATTATTTTGCGAAGTGAATTCTAATCGTTGCTTGTCAAGTAAAAGTTTGTGAATTAATGTTGGGTGAACTGCAGTCAGTTCACCCAACATTAATTCACAATAAATTAAATAATAATCATGTCACCGTGATTATTATTTAATTTATTTGCAGTAAATGTGGTACAAATGTGAAATGATGTGTACTGCAATGACATATTATATGCAAGTGCTAGGTTGTATGTTGATGAAAATATCGTTCGCGACTGTAAGACGTACCTATGTAGTTTCAGAATTATGATCATCGAAATCATCAATACATGCATGCATGTTCTCGCTACAAGTTTAAAAGTCTCATCTTTCTTAAATATTTATACACCATAAATAGTTTTCATTTTTACATATATTTTTTTTGTATTTGTAACCCTAGCGATTATTTTTAATGTTATGTATCCTTGCTGCGTTGTGGGCTGCAATCTATTAGTTTTGTATATATTTCTTATTTCTATGTTTTTCAATGCAGCTGTTTGTTGTTCCCTTTGAATATAAATAAAATAAAAAACAAAAATCGAAGCATTTATTTCAATTAGGCCAGTTACAGGCACTTTTGAATTAAATAAATATAAAAAATAAATCCGATCCGTGAGGGTTTTTTAGGTATAAGAGATAAGATTCAATTTACGTAATCTTTTTGGAGAACAAAAAAAAAACATTTGAAAATTAAATAAAATGCACAAAAATGAGAAAACTTTTATGGCAACACAAGGGCGCGGGCGGTCGCTTTTCGGGTAGTGACATCATAAAAACACAATTTAAAATAAACAAAAATAACATTATTGTTACTGTTTTCATAAAAAAAATAAAAAAAAAGTCTTTTCAAAGATGAAAATGTTTTCACTTTTTTTTTTGTGCAGTTTAGTAGTTTAAATAAAAGCTGCAGCTGGCAACACAGTACGGCTGCACATGGCTACCTTTGCTGTCAAAATGTCAATGTCATTTAGTAACAACTCGTCATCGGTCATTGGCTTATTGCTTAAAATTCTCACAGAAAGTAGTTTTTCCCACCGAAATACAGGAAGGAAAACTGCTCACGTCATCACACTGGCTCCTGTGTTTATGGTGCAATAATATTAGTCACCGGTGCGTGTGTAGCGTCATCACATCAAACAATTTATTACTCTGTTGGCGTTTGCCGCTCACTCAGTGTTTAACAAGGTCTACATCGATTAAGTTGTATTAAAATGAATCCGTGGCAACAAGTAAGTGTATTTTTTTATTTCGGAGTTTCTAGATGTAGCTTGGTTTTGGTCTTTCATATTGCACGTTGCGAATGAATAGCCTTATTTAGCAAGAAGTTTGGTTATGTGAAATCGCATCATCAGGCATCTGTTTTGTTTATCACAAAATAAAATTGTTTAAATTTATGATTGGGATTCTATAGCTAGGCAAACTAATAGTTAACAGTTTGAAATGTTCTTTTTGTTATGTTTTTTTTTTTGTTAAATCCGCCCCTAAGACGACCCACTGACCTAACATTATTTAATACTTGTACCTTGTTTGTAAATTATTGTAAAAAAAATTTGGAAAAGTGTGTACTTACGAATTATTTTAGTTTTTGTTTTTAGTTATTGTAAATTCTTAAGCACAGTGGGTATGTTTTAAACCTGTTCCTAATTGTTTACTTAATGATAATATTCCAATGGTTAGCATAAAGTTTAACTATTGTTTTTTTTTTTTTGTTTTAAATTTGTAACACTAAAAACTAGTTAGTGGGAATTCTTTGTCTTTTATACAAAATCTAGTGTCAAAGTGCTAGGTAGACAATGAATTGATAGTTATTTTCATTTCCTTCAAGGGTCAAGCAGCAAACCCGCACCAACAATACTATCATAATGTTGGATACAGCAACAGTGCCCCACAGTCCTTTGGACCCCCAATGCCAATGCCGACCCCGTCCATGGGCTACCCAACGGGGAGTTTCCCAGTTCCCTCAGGGGGTATGGGTTACCCCCAGGCACCACAAGGCTATCCCCAAGCAAGCTCTGGATATCCAACCCAACAACCAAATCAGGGTTATCCCCAGCCAAATTCTGCTCAAGGGTACCCACAAGCGGCTCAAGGGTACCCGCAGCCTGCTCAAACGGGTTACCCCCCATCAGGTTATGCCCAGCCTTCTCCATACCCAGGGCATGGTGCTCCAGCCCAGCCTGGTTACCCACAATCTAGTCCTTACCCTCAATCTAACCAACACCAGGAGCATCAACAGCGTACTCAGTATCATGCACAAAGCCAATACGCTACCCATGTGTCATCATATGAAGAGCCAAAGGTACGTTGAACTGTTTGTAAAACCTGGCTACTTACACTTCATTCAAATGTATTTTTTATTCATAATTTATAATATTTTGACGCTTGCACGATCAGTAACTAAAATATTGAAAACATCTCACTATCTTTTTCTTCTTTTGCAAAACTAAAGTTATTTAAAAGAAAAGCATTATTTTGTTCTGCGTTCCGGTATATCAAAGGTTAAATAGGCATGACAGTTTAAAAGCAACTTTTTAATATCAAAGCAACTATTAGAACAAAGAAAACGGAATTGATTCTAATTGTGGTGCAAGCAAATCTTAGTTGCTAGAATATTTATAAATGTAGCTATATTTATACCTACTCATATTTTGTATTGCTAACTTCATTTAGTAATTTATAATTGAATTAATCTCAGAGCTAGGTACTTATTGTGATAAGCAAAACAATGTCAGTTATTTGCACAACTGTTATTGTAGTTTGCATGCTTTGTAGACTTTTTACTTAATATTCGGACATAGACACATAAGTCTGTATGCAAAATATGTGTTATTGATATTAATATTGATATTAAAATTTGTTATTGATACAATTCACGTAACAAACAACATCACAAAAATATGGATTAGGTTAATGTTAACTTTATCTTAAAATCAGCTTGTGACTTGTCCCTGTTGACAAAAAAAAAAACGAAATACTACACCTGAAACTTACCAAGGAACATAGTATGATATTATAACATAGATACTCATCAGTATCATACAACAAATACTTTGTCTTGCTTTATCAACATTTCAAACCAGTCTTACCAAAGGGTTATTGTATTACCCAGTACTAACTTGGTTGTGGAGGTCAGACAGGCAGTCGTTCTATTAAAATACTGGTATCCAGTCAGACTGAAAGCTGGCCTCAATATTGTAAAGAAAACACTAGGCATAGGTATAATGATAATCAACATTTAATATCGGAATTAAGTATACAGACCAATTTATCAATTACTAAAGTAAAACAAGTTACCCAATGTACCTACCTTAACATTCGCCAAGCTAGTTATGTAAATGAGAACAAAGTTTGGTAAAAAACAATTGCTTATCACAGTTATGCAATAAAATCCCCGCTCATAAAAAAAGTTTTACAAACAGCAGATTTTGTTTTATTAGGTACCTACTTATATATTATCAAAGGCTTCCCCCATCGCTTATATTTTTTCTTGTTTATAATTTGCCTCCTCCGACCAATACCAGACTCTAGATCGTCACGCCCGCGTTTTTGGCCCTACTTTGGTAATGACGGCCATCTCCTGGCACCCTGTGTGAGACTATCTTTGCCCATCTCTCCGTCTTCATCCTAGAAACTTACACAGCTATGAATAAGAGAAAACCGTACGAGGTAGGTACCTAGGTACTGTATTATGCTTCCAAACAGTGCCCCCATATCTATAAAATTAACGAGTTCAACGACGAATACGAGCGTTGACAAAATGACAACTGTCGGTAAGGCATTAAGAAACGGATTTCCTGTAACGTTGAAAGTTCAAATTCGGAAATCGTCTTTCCATAGAAACCTGTGATTCGAAATTTAAAATCACTATTACCATTTAACATTTGTTATTATTCCAAAAAAAAACTCAGTTGAAATTCGAGACGAACATTATTGAGAGTACCTAACTCAGAAGGCTGGCGACGACGTACCTACTCATACTGTGACTCTATTCAAGGAACAGTTTGCTGCAATTACATTGTTATGCTCACTTCGCCTCTCAGTACATTTATCAAAGCCATCAACGACTCAGTCTCGGCATTGGTCCGCACCACAATGGATGTGGTGATCTCTAAATACACCTTTGGTCTCACCTCTAAACCAAATCAATAATCCACTTGTGTAATGGTGTTAAATAGTGATGTGATTAACATTTCCTCTGGTTCGGAAAAAGTATCGATTAATTAATATGTCCTCAGTAACATCGAATTCAAGTATGCGCAGTGCGTATAGAGCATCAATTGGTATAAGGAGAGGATTTAAATCGTTTCGTTATACGGTATTTATTTTCTTTTATGTATTTCAATGACGAATTCGTTTCAATTGTGTCATGCACTTGAAAGACAATGCTGTGGCATGCATTAAACTGGAGTTGTTAACAAGTTAATTGACTCGGTTCGTGTTTACGCATGTTAAGGGTATTAAATGATAGTCAAGAACTGGATATTTATGCCTAAGGGCAGTATAAGGTCATTTTTAAATAATTACACTGAATGCTATCATGATGTCAATACCATTATTTTACTAGATATGTATCGTTTAACGTTGTAACTGACCTATAAGATACCTTCAAACCAGACAAGGTAATCCACGAAAGAGACAGCTCAGGCAAAGCCTATTATGTTTTTAATGTTAATTATTAGATCACATTTGATGAATCATTACTTCTTAGCAGTCCTTCAGACGAATGATTCAGGAAGGAGTCAGTTTTTATCATGATATACTTCACTTGCCCTCGAAAAAGGTTTTGTTATTGTAGTTATAAAAACTTGGGCTCTTTAGTAAACTGATCCTACACAGGCAGACCCCACGGGATCAGTCGACCTAATGAATTATTGAAGTAGTCAACTGATCCCGTTGACCAATTTTATGAAGGCTATTGACTATGTATCTATACTGTCCGTGTATTGAAATCATCATCTACAATACTTTACATGTAATTTTTCTTCACTCTTTGCTGCATGAAATAACTGCTTACTTAAACACTAAACACGCACACCTCGATTTCATGATGGCTAATGCATATATTAGTTTATGGCCCACTTGCTATGATACATTAGATTACTAACAAAACAAGATATGCACTCTTTGTAGCCACGCTGCAATTTAATCGATGTAAAACTTATATTTATTTTAAGGTCTAACATCCTTAAATATCATATCCACCAAAGAATATTCTCTCTCATTTCACAACTCTTCGAACTGCTAAACTAACAAGTATATCCCAAGCCAAACCTTAGTATTAAAACCACTTTCTCTTGCAGACGAAACCCACCGTTGTGCCGGTGAATCCCTTCGATCCTCGGGAAGATGCCGCCGTCCTTCGCAAGGCCATGAAAGGCTTTGGCACCGACGAGAAAGCCATCATCCATGTCCTATCGAGACGCACCAATGAACAGCGTATGCGGATCGCCTTTGAGTTCAAGACTTTATATGGAAAGGTATGCGGTAGAAACACAAATGGGAATAGGCCTTTTTGGCCTAGGTTGACCGATGACCTGGTTAAGGTTGTGGGAATCCGCTGGATGCGAGTCGTACGGGACCGGTCAATTTGGCGACACTTGGGAGAGGCCTATGTCCAGCAGTCAAATGCAGCCAAAAGACGTCCGTCTTTTGGCTGAAATGATGGGGCCTAAAATGGAGCTGGTCGGGATTATTTCTAGGCAATTCCACACAGAAGTCACGTCGCGCCTAAGTACCTATGAAGTCGCATGTGACTGAAAAAATATACCGAGAAAAAGATAAATCGCGTCTCGACCATCTGTAGAACAATACTCTTGTCAAAAAATAAAAATAAGAAATATCTTTTATTTTTAACAGCAATTTGTTATTATTAGGTAGAAGCAAAATAAAAGATATTTTTATTTGGATTATGAATGTAAGCCGGTTTAGTTCAAGGTCAGCGGCGCGTCCTGTCTAGATTCTGTTCGATGTTTTGATAATCGCATAGTAGTCTGTCGGTTTCTAACATTATTAATCACTACATTCTTTTTCACGTTTCTATGCTCATACTTATACAGTCGAGGAATGGAAAGGTCTTTTGAGTTACCTAGTTTATTGACGGTCTTTAACTTTTCACCTATGTCCTAAGTCATAAGGTTGAAAAGTGGTCGACCATCAGTGAACTCAGTAGTACGGTCGAACAAGCTATTTGGTTTACATTTTACAATGTAATTTGTGAGTTAAACAGTAAACCAAATTTAAGTTCCACTGTATATTTAATTTGTACCGTGGATTTATATTAAAATCTTTCCGCGATCGTACACAATTATACTGGTTCCATAATTGGGGATATATAATTTATAATAAATTATCAGATTGTGTAAATATCAATGTTAATTAAAAGTACCGCTACCGGTCTATAATTAAATGATTTTGTCCAACATTTTCCGAAAAGCGAAATCAGTAAACGTAAGTAAACAAAAATGGGGTCTTATCGTACTAGCAGTAGACCCTAAACTTTCCTGTCATGTTAGTATTTTTTTGTAAAAAACAACTTCAATACCCTTACATAAAGTTTAGTTTGCGGTGATACTTATTTATGTGAAAAACAAAAATAACATCATTTGAAAATATTAAAATCAATTGAGCGTGGATTAAAGGTACTTTCCTACAAGATTTTATCAGAAATGTAGTAGTCGTTTTATATTGTTCCTCCAATACAGATTATAATCATAATAACATTGTCAACAACATATATTAAGATAAGAAACTGACAAATTGACGTGTGTTGCCCTCGTTTCGTACTACATACATAGAAGTTGATACCATTTGCTGGATTCGTGCGAATAGTACTTCCAAACCTCTTATAAATTAATCCAGTTTAAGGATATTGCCTAGAAGTCTTCTAGACAACACATACAGTGTCTAATAAGACCCATTAATGAAGCCGAGAGCCACTTGTTCTTACCGTCATTGCGATCATTATTTTATTTGTTTTGGACCATACCTGGGATGCTAGTTACGGAGATATTAAAGATGTTTTTTTACATACGTTTGTAATGTTATAACTTTACCTCTATGACCACTGTGGTATTCAATTTATCCATCAGCGCAATATTTTGAGTGCGTTGACATTGAGCACTAGTTAACGTCTTATAAATCGATGAACACCGGCTGCACGCACGAAAAAGTGTCACACCCGATCCGGCGATCAACGCCCAGCCCAAACCCCTTGCATCTAGAAAACTGAATTTTCGCACAGTGTTTCCTTTTATAATGTAGACAAGGAATAAGGAAGAATTTTTCGAAATTCAACCCCTAAGGAAGTTAAATAGGGAATGAAAATTTGTATGAAAGTCCGTCAGTTTTAAAGTTAGGATCCTATAATTTTGTGTTTAGGCTGAGGATTTAAAACTAATATATACGTGTTGCAGCGTTTTTGATAATTCCACCCCCAAAGGGTTAAAAAAGGGGATGAAGTTGTGTATGGAAAGACCTTAATTTTAGATGTAAAAATCACAAAATATAAATTTTGAGATTTTTACTTCGAAAATCTATATATACTTAGGCGTATAGTTGGAATCGAACGCAACGGTGTTGTTAGAATTTCAATCCTTGGGGGGTTGAAAAAAAAATTTTTTAAAGTTAAAGTCGTAAAATTAAAAATTATCGTCAGTAAACCGACTTTACAGACAACCATTTTTTGCAGTAAGTACTTAATACATGAGTTTGGTGTACATATAATGCTTCGTGAATGATTCGGTAACAACCTGTATACTTAGTTATTTGTTTGTTTTAACTCTGAAGTAAAATAATTACCTAATTTATTAGAACACGATAACGTGTTACGTACAAACTTTCGAACCGTTGCCAAAATTAACGTCAACTCGATCCATTTACTTGGTTACCTTACCCATGCTATGATACATAAATAAATACCTAAATATCGCTGGACAATACACACAGCACCAACTAGTGCCACACTAAGCAACGAGGCTTGTGTCGTGGTCACCAGATAGTTGATAGACTACATATATACATTTTTGTTTGTAAATACATACTTATAATACATATAAACATCCATGACTCGGAAACAAATGTCCATGCTATTATAACATATTACAAGCCATGTCCTTAGGGTTTAATTGTTAACCAATTAACTAATAGGTAGAGCGTCATTAACTTATTAGTAGCATGTCATGTCAACCACCACCAATTTTCTAATTAATTAATTGAAAAGCCTCTTTGGTCTAGTGGTCGCAAACGCGACTGCTGAGCATGAGGTCCATAGTTCGATTCCCGGGTCGGGCAATTTGTTATTGGGGTTTTACCATCAGAAATTTTCCAGTAGCACGGAGTTTGGATTTGTGCCCGGTTGATAGCAATAGGCTCGCCTTATTACATTGGACTTAAGAGCATAACTGGCAAAATGTAGATGCACTTCTACCTAACACTTCGGGGATTATAGTCGTGATGTTTTATTGAACTGCCTTTATTTGGGATCAGCATGTCTTCTTCTTCTTCCACATATCTCATGAGTCACCAGTCTCTGTCTAGCCAAATGTACTCATACAGTCCATCCGTCATTTCATGATCTTCCTCTACTCCACTCTATGCTTAGTTCGATGACCTCGATTATCAGCTGACACAGGCTGGATCAGCTAACTGATCCAAATTCGAGACAAGTCAATGCTGATCCGGTAGTGACCTACTATAATTTGATTTGGGGTCGTGCAGCTAGCGCTGTCGCGTCAGTGCTGACTTCGATATTCCCAAATTCATATTTTGAAATCAGACCACTCCCACTGCTAACCGCGCCAGCGGTACTGACCTTGTCTACACGACTAGGTAACTAAGTCAGTGTTTGGATAGTCACTGGCGCTGGTTTGTAGGGTGACGTCGCGTCGTAATCGAAATGAAAATATATCGAAAATCAAACGTCATCTATCCATTTTCATATCCGAGCTCGTTTGGATGTCTCTTTTCCAACATTTCCTTCAACTCTTCCACCTTCCATTGAAACATTTTCTTAACAAATAATTTAGTCGTAGATTCTACCGTTTCAACAAATTCATTGTTCCCCAGTGACTTCAATAACGTGTGCGACGTGCGTACACCGCTGCACCGTAAAGAAATTACCACGACTGCTGACCGAATGTAAACATTGTGGTCCTGGTTCGGCGTCACCATTGGCGCCGATTACTGGCTTGTTACATACCCTGTGTAAATCTTGCTTGACTGATATCAAATCTTGATAAACAAATAAAGATATTTAACCAAACGTTCGGGTTCAAATTCGGGACTTGTAGATTCCCTGTGCCGCTGCACTGCTGGCTAATGTTTTCGGTTCACGTACACATTTCACTATTGTTTCAATAGCCTCACCATATTATTGTGTTACATAATTATGCATTCATGGCCTAGTAAACGCTATAGGTGAAAGTAGAACATTGTGGTTGATTATAGCAACATGCTATGCTTTTTTTTTCCTGTAAATTGTCGTGTTGTGGTTTTAGGTCAATAAACTGGCCAACCATGTTCTATTTAGTCCAACATTCGCTGATCAACTATTGCCCTTTTAGAAGTAATGTACGGCTATCATTTGCTTCGTTCCGGTTTAGTATCGACCTGTCAATAACATTCTTATCAATTTTTCAGACGATAAAAGTATTTAATTTAAAGATTCAAAGATCTGAAGACCATACCTACCGTGTTTTTGGTGATATGGTGGTTTGACACAATTTTTTCTGAAAAAACAGGCTGTGTGTTTTTAAAATATTTTGAAACTTAAAAACAAGCTGTGAAAACAAAAAAGTTTTTCCTTAAGTAATTCAACAATATTGCAGAAATAACATCATTATTACTTACTTAATAAAGTAACAAGTGTGAAATAACAAGTAGGTACTGGCACCGTAACTTCGTATGTGTGGTTTTGAGGAAAACAGGAGGTTGATTTTGTGGTCGAGAGCTAAAGTCGCCATATTATCGATCCCGATTCACGCTAGTTACCTTACACCGATGTTAACGTCCCTAAAAAGGCAGATGAAGAAACGCAACTGATAAATGTAGGTTTAACTAGGCTCTTATAGTTTACACCACGCTTAAGAATAGGTTGGTCACGTCTATGCAAAAAGATGCATACGGCGCGGCGGCGTTCAGCTCTTTTTAACCAAATTTTTTTTTTACTCATAACTCCGTGGTTACTGCTCCGATTTACCTACATCCGATTCTTTTATTTGGTAGAGAAAGCTCGCGCGATGGTCCCATCCCATATAGGTAACTCGTGTTCACATTGCTTGGGTAGTTTATGAGTTATCTTCTATAATACTTACACATTTTTCTTCTATGTCTATGCACGTTTGATTTGCTAATAAGTAAGTTTAATGAAGTAAGTTTAATGAGTATAATTTAATGTGTAATAGATTCTCTACAATATTAGATATTAGTTATCTTGCTGCGCCCTAACAGGGTCATGTACTCACTAGTTTAAGCTTAACGTGTGAAATTGGTTGTGTAGGTACATTGTGCATTAAATAAATAAATAAATAATAACTTCTATTAACAATGGAAAATGAATACATTCTTGAAAAGTAATTGTGTGAGAGAGAAACCATCAAACCTCACTAAGAAGGCTGAAAGATAAAAACATGTAAGGTGGATCAATAATACGTAATGATAAATGAATCCGTGGTGGAATACAATCGGGATGCATGTTATGTTACTTGATATAAATACACACAAACGACTCCTACCTACACATTTTAAAACCGATAAAAGTGCCGTGACTCAGATATTTGCAGCAGCGACCACATTTGATACACAAACGACCGTAACTTACGAGCTCATTCTATCGATTATTCTTAGAAAGGTGCCATATGAATCGCCATTCCTGGAAAGAACTCGTACACGTGAACTAAATAGTTTATCTGACATCTAATAGGCTTTCTGCGTTTTCCTGTAACGAACTGTGATGGAATTTCATTTGTCCTTGTATTAGTGGTTTGTTTTCCTCATGGGACGAGCTCAAGGCTAAAAAGGTAGCGAAATTCAACTCACCATAGGCCATAGGTTTTGTTTTACTTTTTTATTGATTATCCAACAAGTGGGTTGCAATTGTGACTGAGGTCTTATACTGACTTTGTCAGTGGGTCCAGGATAGAGCTTATCTTTATTCTGGAAGCCGACCTAAATTGACTCATACAAATTGACACACGAATAACCACTGGCCATACGCCTTCATCTCATTCATTTCGGGCCTATTACAAGTCCAGTAAGTTTCCTAAGATTTTTCCTAAGACATAAAACTGTCAAAAACTCAATGTTGGTCAAAAGTAGAGGATCCTTTACATGCAGTAATCGGAAACGGCCCATTAATACTTGTCAAATTGGAACACAGAAACCTCACGCATAAGCAACTGGTTCACTTCCGGGTTATTAAACTCAGGTCACGTTTAACAAGACCGCCACACCAGTTTTCTCTTATGAGGTAAGCAGAATAGTGCCCTTAGTATAAGTAGAACACCCGCATCACCAGGTATATTCACGTTAGATATACGATAGAGCGAGGCATAACACGGTCAAATGCCGACTTGGGGTTTCTAGTGAGACATTTTTTCACAATTGGGATGATTCCTGACTTTAAAAAACATTTAATATATTATGCTGTTTAGTCCGTCAGTTAGATTATCGAAAAATATTGTAGACGTGTTTTTTGTTTCAACAAATTAATATAAATTTACGAAGATCAAATGCGTCAAAAAACATGAGTCGCACTGTATCGTCTTATTTTTTTGTTTACGTGAAAAAAGAAAAAATATGTGTCCAATCTTTTTTTAGACATCTAAGTATCAATAAATCATTAAAAAAAACTAATTAGTCCGTCTGGATCAATTAGGTTTTTTTTTTAACATCTACACCCTATCTACATGGGAACCCCAATAACACTGCCCGATGGACCAGCTCATGATCGGCAACCTCGTTTGCAGCCACTACACCAAGGAGGCAGTAGAACAAGAACCAAACCTAACAATATCAATTTCGTTTACCAGGACCTCGTGGCAGACTTGAAGAGTGAAACCTCTGGCAAGTTTGAAGACCTACTGGTGGCCCTCATGACTCCTCTACCACAATTCTACGCCAAGGAGCTCCATGATGCTATCTCCGGCATCGGCACTGATGAAGATGTCCTGATTGAAGTCATGTGCACCATGTCCAACCACGAAATCAACGTCATCAAACAGACTTATACTGCCAGTGAGTATTATCACTTTTTCCGCTTTTTGTTTTAAGTATTATTTTTTTTCATTTATTTACACCATTTAAAAATTAATTATATTTGTACTTATTAGCAGAATAGCGTTTTTAAACCACTAAAGTTTGTACTTAATGCACTAGCTTCTGTCAGCGGCTTGGCTCCGTGAAGTTTGATAATTGTCACATGGGATCTTACAACCGCGATCAAAAGTATCCTATGTGTTAATTCAGAGTATAAACTATCTGTGTGCAAAATTTCATACAAATCCGTTCAGTAGTTTTTGCGTGAAACAGTAACTAACAAACATCCATACTCACAAACTTTCGCATTTATAATATTAGTAGGATTCTTCCTAGAGGAAAATAATCCGTGACTGCTATCGATCAGTTAAACCACAAAGTGCGACAAATAATTGGGATTTCGAAATTAATTTACGCAGAGGTGATGTCATATGGTTTTATCGACAAGGAAAATGATTTTACGGTTTAAATTGTCCGTAAATTCAAATGAAAACCGTCGTTCTTTGACAACTTAAACTTAAGCAGCCTTATTACAAAAAGCGGTTTAACTAAAAAACCTGGTTTAAACTTCTATAAACTATGGTCTAAACAAAAATGGTATTACAAATCGTGGTTTTGCGATAAAACATAGACTATATCATGGTCTAACGCTAAACCTTGGCGACCCCTAGTTTAACGAAGGTCTAAACTACAAAATCGGCTCTGTCAAAGTTTCCCTTCTAGGTTATATCATCTTTTGAATTATGTTTTCTTATTTAAACTCGAAAATCGATTTAATTGATATTATGGATATTGAAGACACACACACAGCAGAAATTTAATCGTGTTTTCAGATCTTTTTTTTTTGTCAATACATTTCACATTAAATTATTAAAATTACTTAAGATGGTAAACAATGGGGCAATTGTTCTACTATAGACCTACATTGTAAAGCTAAATGAACTATGTTCAACCAACCGATTTGTTTAATGTTAAGGATAGTTTCATATAACGCGCAAGAATGTTACGTTTCGATCCACGTGCATAAAAATTTTAGAAAATAAATATGACATTAAGGAATATTTTTTGACTGAAACAAAACTGCAATCGACGAAATAACTAAATAATGTTTAAATAACCAGGTTTCAATATTTTTAGCATTCCTAAACATCATCTAATCATTAACGTATTATCAAAACGTTTTTTTTTTCTGGGAATACGGAACGTTGCAATTGAATGATATCATGGTGAACGAATGATTTTTGTGTTAATCTGTGGTTGATGGTTCAAATGACAGTACTAAGAAGACCAAGGTTTTTTTAAGTTTTGTAATACGAATTAATTTAGACCATCGTTCTGCAGATAAGCCTGGACTTTATAGTCCAGGTTTAAAACAAGGTTTATTTAGTTTTTTGTAATAAGACTGAAAGGGTTTTTTAAGGGGTTCTTAAGGGGGTTATTTTTTTTTATAGGTTGCACACGCGGTACGTCCAACGCTGGGTCAGAACCCACGTGGTGAAATAATGGTCTTTTTGTATTCTTTCATTTTAGTTACTAACACCAGTTGTTTATGTTTTTTTTTCTTATTGTACTTACTAACATTCTATGGATTCCGTGAATCTGAAATAGTTTTTTTTTTTTTTTTAATTGACATTGCAAACTGGCTGCTTATGGTAGAAGCCACAGAAGTGACAGAGTTATGATCAGATCATCAATAGGTACAACCCCATTAAGGTCCATGTTCACCAAAATGATGACGGTCCGATTATCTAAGAACAGCTGTTTAAAACACATTTTTGTTGGCGAACTTCACATGTCCCTTAAACAGCTGTTTTTAGATAACCAGACCGTTATCTTTTCGGTGAACGTGGACCTTAGTTCGTTTAACCCCTATAAATGGCTGTTTCATGAAAAAGTCATTTAGTGGGCACTCAATTATTTCAAATAAGTACCTACTTACCCATAAGTATACAATCATATTTTAAACATCTTACAGGCTTTTTAGTGTTTTTTTTTTTCGGATGGGAAATCATCAAATAACTTCTCCCACTCTGGGCGGAGCGGGAGGGAGTGTCAGACTTTTACTGACTAAAACTCATCCATGGCCAATCGCAAAAAAACGATAGAAAATTTTATTTTAACGGGCTGTACGTTGTGAACTTGAGATAATGCTATTTTGAATGTTCATTATTATTACTGGCTATTTCTAGATAACTGTTCAGGCGTTGATAATTTTAGCTTTCAGTTGAAATTCTTCAAATACCGCGTCGTGCATTTCTTATAAACCGCACCTATTTTTAATTTCGCATTAATGGAGTCGTAGCATGAAATGCACCTGATGTTTACCAAGTACTTTGATATCGGATGTCTCGCTCGCACTTACAGCAGTTATATGGACGTAACCTTGTAATTAATCCAAGAAATGTTACGTCGCGGAAAAGGGCCTCTTTGTCAACAACAAATTCTGTATACGAGTCACTTGTTATTTTCAAGAGTGCTCGAAGTGAGCAACTGTTTCGACTAGATGTTCGCTGTATTATCAACTTCAATGATAATATTATTGAGAATTGAAGTAACAGCTAGGCTAGGTTCAGACTGGTTCACACTATGGACATTTTCCTATCCATGGTCGCGTGAAATCTTACATCTCGCTCGCACGATCGTGTCAACAAAGAATGAAGTTTGTAATTGTAACGTATGTTTACGATTGTCGCGATGACGGTCGAAAACTCGAAACCCAGCCTAAGAGCGGTTTCGCACTACGTCCGATCCGAACCCGTGAAACTGAAGTGAACACAAAGTGTATGACTCTGGGCCTGGCCCGCGAAACCGAAGGACGTTTTCTGTTAATTTTATAATTAGGTACTTACATGTGTAGAGTACTAATACTTGTGGTTTATAAAGGTATACAGATACCATACCTTATGACTGACTTTTTACGGGTACGGATCGGACTCGATTCGGACGTAGTGCGAAACCGCTCTCACGGTAAAACTGTTGCCGATACATTCCGAGGCAGCAGGGCAAGCCACCGTTGATCCACTTATGGTACTGTAGTAATAAATAAAAGTCGTTTAGACGATGAATTTAAATAAATCATATTAATTACATCTCAGTATCTAACACTTAGACTGACGCTTAAGCTATGTCTTCTTTTCTTATTCTAATTTGAACCTTCTTGTTTATTTTCTTTTTCTTTACTTGCCAGAGTTAATTCCTAAATTTATAACTACAAAGGTATAGTCCCTACAATACTACCTATTGTTATCTAGCTTCACATCGAGCTCACAACGGACCTAGTATTATAATCAAAAAGAGGATACAACCAATCTCATGTAGCGGTCTACGATTGGTATGAAATTGCGTAAATTGGTGTAAAACTTGAAGATTCTTATCACACGAAGTCCTT